>CM057339.1:159819441-162219441 GCA_030015575.1 Agapanthus africanus | reverse complement strand
TGTACGTAGAGCATACGCGTCATCGGTAATGGTGTTGGTGTCCTAAAAATAGCTTTCATCATATCTAACGAAAATACATATAAGCTTGCAATGCAATGCGAGCAGCAGAATAAATGGTAAATGAATAGTAATGCAGCAATAAAGAAATATGCATTTCCTATATACGAGTCATACCGTTTTTGGTATCTGAAATCGCACGAATCGTGGTGTTTAGAAAATAAGGCTACGGTGTTTTTATGAAAAAATACATCTTTTGAAATATCCGCAGTATCCCTTGGCCTGTCTTTAAAATACTCACGATTCGTTAGTTTTTGAAATAGGTATGACTCGAGTCTAGTCTGACATCTATAAGTAAACTACATGACTAAACTAACAGACTAATCGAAAAGGGTAAGGAAAACCACCTACGTCTGAGTCGATATATATATATATATATATATATATATATATATAATAGACGGTGATCCCGCCTCAATAGTATCCCATACGATACACTATATAATATGACATTCTCGAATCAAGAGTGCGAATGTGTCATCAGTAAATAGCTCGTACGGTAAATCCATCGTACGACATCCCAAATCTGGGTACGGGTCAAATATCACATTTATCTCATTATTCATCTGGTATCCTTATCATCACATATCATGATCTGGGTACTGATCTACGTCTAGTACATACTGATACCATCTACATATATATATATATATATGTGTGTGTGTGTGTGTATGAAAACACATCGCCCAAGGACCCGCTATAATATCATGTCGTATCTTAAATACGAACCATGTCACATCACCGACCTCATGGCATCATGCACAATCTCATCGACTCATCTCCAAATATCATGTACTATCCTCATCATCCATGTATGTATGTATGTGTGTGTGTGTGTGTGTGTGTATATATATATATATATATAGTCACATACTTATGTGTATTTATATATACTTACATATCCCCATATACGCACAAGTTATAAAATGCATGCAAGTGTGTGTGCGTGTGCGTGTATGCAAATCACTAATCTAGGGTTTCGCGACTAAGAAACTAAATTAAGTTACTTCTAAATACACTAAACTAACCCTATCAAGATAATCATGGTCTCACAATAAACATATATGTGTGTGTGTGTGTGTGTCTGTGTGTCTGTATGTATGTATGTATGTATGTATGTATATTCGTCAACACTATGAAACTGCGGGGGTGCTATATGCCATCCACCCGACTTCCCCCGTAGATATATATCTACTCACCTTGATTTTCGCTTGCCAAAGTCGATGACGCCATGCTCGTCCTTGTCTTTCATGTCCCCTCGGGGTACGTACATATATACACATATAGTATCGTAAACGAAATCACGCACGAAAACCAAAATATCCACGAAACTCACATAGGTCAAAACCTATGGTCTACTCACACAAAAGAGCCCGAAAACACCCGATATTTACGTACAAACGTCAAGTGACCGAATACAATACCAATACTAAAATCAAGAATTTAAAATACGTAAAACATAACCTTGAATCAAAACAGCAACTCAAGAAAGTGGTCCCAGATTTTAGTTCAGGTCAAAACTAGGTGCACAAACAGTACTGGGATGATGTATATGGTGTATATGACCTACAGAAGGAACCTAGGCACCTGATTCATCAATGTGGCCGGCCCCTACCCCCTAAAATACGGCCTGCTCGGCCATACTGGCTCCGTTTGGGTTCGTGTGCAGAGGGGGTCTCCTAGTGTCAATTCTAGTCTACTGGGCTTGTTTGTGTTTCTCAAAAATTCTCCAGATCACTCCAGATTTCCTGTAGGCGTCACAATTCCACAAAACCGGTATTGGAAAGTTTCTGTTTTGGGTTTCAAGTTTTTGTCCAGGTTTGTTCTCGGTTTCTAACACCAAGGGGGGTTTAAAGTCTCCAATAAAGCTCATTAGAACAAACACAACTCAAGAATTCCACATAACCTCTTCTAGGAAATTTCAATGTTCACTAAACCGCAATAAAACACCTTTAAACTTGTATGGCTGCTAAGGTAATCGAAATACAATACTAAGGGTGCAGAAATTACCTCATTTGGCAATTCAAGAAAATTCTTGAGTTGCCCCAAGTGCTCAAAATCCATCCTTTCTTGGTCCAAAGTGTATCTAGTGGGCTTGTGCATGTTTTTAATGAAGTGGTGATGAAGTTTTGGGTTGTTTTTGATGATGAAGTGAGGGGTTAAGGTGGTGGAGGGAGAAGGGCAGCATCCATGAGGTTGAAGGAGGGAGAGATGAAGAGGAAATAATGAAGAGAGCATAGGAAATGACCATGGTCAATAACCCCTCACCTCTCTCTCTCGTGCCCATATCTCATTTCTTTATTCAAATTCATTTTCTTTTCTTTTCTTTTCTTTTCATTAAAACAATAACCATGCATGAATGAAGAAATAATCATGAAAGAAAATATAACAAGTGTTAAAATGTGACATGGTGCATGTCATGTGCACAAAACCGGATTAATGCAAGATCAGCGATATTTAATTACGGTTAGCATTAAAATAGTGTATAATTAATCATAAAAATTTATAATTGCATAAATCACATAAAGCACCCTCATTTCAGTATTTCTTATAATTTTCCAAATATTTTCCAATTTATCGGTATTTAATTTTACCGCATATTAAAATATTCATAATATTTATTATTTAATTATAAAAATTCCCAAAAATAATATTTTATTTTTCTGAAATATTACAGTAAGGATACGCTGATGCGGATTACTCGAGAGATCGAGATAGTGGGAAGATCACAACGGGGTACATATTTACGGTTGGGGGAACAGCGGTGAGTTGGATCTCTCAATTACAAAAGGTGATGGCATTGTCAACTATGGAGATGGAGTACATGGTGATCACGGAAGCCAGTAAGGAAATGATATGGTTGTAAGGGTTGCTTGAAAAATTGGGCAAAAAGCAAGACTTCAACACCTTATAGAGCGAAAGCCAAAGTGCGATATATTTGGCGAGGAATGTGGCATATCACTCTCATACAAAGCACATTAAAGTGCGATACCATTTCATTCGCATAGATATTGGAGAGAAGAAGTTGAAATTGTAGAAGACCGCTGGAGAAAAGAATCCGGCGGATTTATTCACCAAGGTCATAGACAGAGATAAGCTAAATCTTAGTTGTAGGTTGGTGAACATTTTTAAGAAAATCTGATGAGGAGAGCATAAAGCAGAGTCATGTGAAGTCTACAAACATTGAGAATCAAGGATGAAGAAGTTACAAGTGGGAGAATGTTAGAAACGGTGGAACATATTTCAGGTCAGACGTCTGAAGGTGTGATCATAAATACTTCAGACGTTTGACAAACTCAAGTTCAGACGTTTGGAAACTATACGAGAAACACCAGAGCGGAGGCAGACGTTTGCAGTTCATCGGGGCAGACATCTACAGAAGCCACGAAGACCAATCCAGAGTCTGGGCAGACGTCTGGCCAGGTGTGGTTTAGACGCTTGCTCTTAGGAGATAAAGATTTAACAAAGCGTATGTAGACGTCTGCCCAAGTGTGGGTCAGACATCTGCCGATAGGATTTTCTAATGCGAATAAATATAACCAAATTTAGTGTTATCACAAATTTACTATAGGATTAGGATTTGCCTATTTAAAGGAACCTCTTATATGTATTATTTACAGGCAATTGAGAGAGATCATTGTATGAAAGGGTGACGGATAGGGATAGAGAATTTTGAGAGAAAATTCATAAGGTTTTGCTCGTGTAATTGATTCGAAGATTATAGTGGAGACTTTGCAGATTCCGCTCTGCCGGAGACTAGCAATACGGTGGGTGAATCTCGTTAACAAATCGTTTGCCTCTCTGTATTTGATTTTCTTATTTTATTCTCGCATATTTATATTGTTCTTTCGTCGTTTAATTGCGTAATTGTGTTTGCGTGATTTGGATATTGTCGCGAGTATTGTTCCGCATTTTGATCTCTTCCCGTCGATCCCGACAAAGTACACTGCTGACTATGCATTATGTTCTCATGGATTTCTCAAGTTACTTGAGATGTACACCGATGTAAATTTGAAAGGAGACCTATGTACGCAGTTTCTTGAAAACAAGCAAGGTACATGCTTATGAAATCCGAGCTTGTTGCCAGGGAGAAAGTGTTTTGTCCGAAAGTCATAAGGACTCGTAGCGGATGTCACTATATATATGGATAAGATGTGCTCTATTTATATCGCTACATTGTGATAGTTGATCTGCTATAATCTGGCCGAAAACTGGATTTGACGTCAACTGAAATAATAAACATATTAGGGTTGAGATAAATTTGTGATTCGAATGTTTAATGATATATTATATTCTTAAATTTTGTGTGGTCCAAGAAGAAAATAACGGATCTTCAAATATAGATATTGGAAGTTCAGGAGAGAATGTGATTAAGTGTCTCTTTACAAACATAAGCAATCGCCTAACTCACATGAAAGGAGTGTTTTTTGCTCATACTGGTGGTAACAAGTCATTGGATCGATATCCTTAGAATGCGCTTTACTTACAGGAATCTTATAATTTCTTCTAATCCTACAATTGATGCCAGGTGGTAACTAATTTTTCAAACCATACACAAGCATCTATAAATTCCGTCCTTGCAGTTATGCTAATTAAAGCGAGTTATGGTATGACGGTATTCATCCTCCTTGTCTGGCAATCATCTCTCGTTCGCAATGTCAATGTCTTCCTTGCATTAATTTGTTACCTTTCACATCAAGATGCGATCTTTAAAGATTGAAGAACTGTTCTTAAGGATAGCGATAACGCAACTTCCATGATAAATCTTCATTTTGATGTTAACTCTGAAGTAGTATATATTTCGAGCTCTTGATTAAAAGAAAAGAGTATTGGTTGTAAAATGTTATCCAAAGAGAGGAAAGAAAATTAGGGTAATTAAAATGAGATGGAGAAGAAGATTATTGTATATTTTCGGACACGGCCCTCTGAAGCCCTCACATTGGAAACTGAAGTTTAGTCACCAGGCTATTACACTTAGGCGATGAAGATGATGGTGGTGCAGTGAAGTGAAAAGTTAAAAGGAGGTTTAAGGATGGTATATATGTTCCTATGACAAGTTTTTGGTAACAAATTGTAATGTTGAAGATTGCTTGAAAATTTAGTAAAGACAAGTGTAGTATGTAGCAGTTCAGTAAAATTTAGGTTAAAAAGAAGAGAGAATTAGATTGCATTCCATAAGGAAACACCCAATTAATGTTTTTCCGCACACAAAGCCTTGACGAATCTCTTAATTAAGCCAGGCAAATCAATATAATGCCACCACTAATCCTTCATACATTTTGCATATTATATTATGCCAATACATCAACTACACACTGCCCTTAATCACTATACACCTAATTAATTAATTAATTAATTGCTTAATTATATATATAAGCAAAGGCCCTAGCGGGTGCAAACAAAGCTACCTCAGCATATATTCCTCCGGCCAACATCATACCCCCAATTACCCTCACCCTGGCATGCAGGCTAGAATTGCGCCCCTTCGAACGTCTGCCCGAAATTCCATCCAGCAGGCACCGCGTTGTAGCTGGTGACAGTCTTGCCGTCGCTGGTGGTGACCTGGAATGAGAGGCTCTGGCCCGTAAGGTATGAATTGCTTTGCCAATTCTGGCCCCAATTTCGTGACATTGCTTGCCATCCGGTCTTCGACCCTTTGATCGAGACGGAGTGCACGTCTCCTGCCCCACCTACGTTACTGATGAGCACCAGGTTAAAGTAGTCGTGTCCGTTGACGGTGAACCTGATTCCTCCCTTCTTTACGCACGACACCCTATATTTGGGGTCAAAGCCGATAAGTGCTTCTAGATAGGTATTCAAGATTTTATGACCGACTGTCAACCTGAAATTGAGATTAAATTCTTTACCTGCGGAACGAGACGGGGACAATCCCGGCACGGTATTGGGCAATTTGCAGGAAGGCAGGCTCGGCGAGATCGAAATGCTGAAGGGGAGGGTTGCACCAGCCGCCGTTGTCATTGGAGAGGGCAAAGTTGGGAGGACAAAAGTTGGTGGCGGTGACGATGATGGAGCCTGGCAGGCACCATTTCGGATCGTCGTTGCACGTCATCTCGTAACATGAGCCGCAGCTGAGCCCGTCGTTGAAGAGGGCAGTGCTGAGGGCCGCCGTGTTTGTGCCGTAGCCCTGGCTATAGAGATTGCCATATCCACAAGCTCCTCCTGCAGTTGTTAAATTTAATTAGTTTTTATGATCATCCATAAAATGCAATATGGGATTCGCCAAATTAATAAGAACCAGAATAGATTTCAGCTTAATGTCGCACATTGCAAGCTTTACCATTTCAAATTTTTTTTAACCTTTGGATTGCTTTACTATTTGAAAGCTTAAAGTGAAAAGTTGACCATCAATGATTTTGAATAAGTCAGAAAGGTTATATTTCTCCAGTGATACTTTTCCAACTGGTGGGGTAAGAACCTAGACTCTTATTGGAGGCCAGGTGCTTTCTATATTAGACAACAAGACCGGCTCAAAATATTTTATTCATATTACTCTCAACATATATTTATATTCGGACATACGATGGTAAAACATCCTTCACTCACCCATTGTGCCGGAGGCATCGCCCCCTCCGTAAAATGTGGCATGGCCGCCTTCCCATCCATAGTTCTGGGCGAATGTTCTCGTCACAACGAGGCAAAATGCACAGAAGAAAAAGAAGAGGGCTTTGGAGAGTGAGGCGCACATTGCAATTGGAGGTGCCATTTGAGGAGGAGGAAAACAAGTGAGGTAGTGTTTGTTTTCAAGTTTGAAAAGATTGTAGCTTGGTGAAGAGAAAGGGCAGAAGTGGATGGGTATTTATTTATAACACAAATTTGGGAGAGAGGGGTTGTTGTTGTTGTTGGGGAATACTTTAATATTCTTGGTGCAAAAAGAGACAAAAATTGGTTGTCCTCACGTTTGAGGCCGGCCATACTAGTGAGTGAGAGTGAAAGAGATTGGAGTTAAATTTGTGTCAAAGTGAGAGAGGGTGCACATGCATTCGTTCATCATCTTCTTCTTCCTTCGTCATCTTCTTCTAGGTGGGAGAGTACCAACTGCTTGCTCTCCAATGGGGCCCACCCATGTGCATTGCTCTTCACAAGCCTACAATTCTAAAGTTGTATAGATTATATAAATGTTGAAACCAAAAAAACATGTTTATTTATTAGACTTTGACATCAATCAAAATAAGAAAATTAGGAACCTAACCACATCAGTTGCCCCAGAAAAATTTATATAAGGAAACGATTGATTATGAGTTCATACCTAAGTAAGTTTCTAAAGGCTGTGTTGATTGTTGGTGCGGAAATCCGGTCGATCCTAAGATCCCTTTACCGAATAACAACCGGAAACAAAGCAAAATCAAATAGCAACACATGAGATTTAACATAGAAAACCCAAACAGAAAAAACCATGGGAAAAGAGAAGAAAACTTTATTAGAAATTTAGAGAAAACTTAACAGAAAATTACAAAACTTCACATTCTAGATTACCAATGAAATCTACCTTCTCCTCTTTTAAAATTCTCTTTAATGACCTTTTTGATTTATGGAGCCGGTTTTATGCCTCCACAATCCTTTATGATCAAGCACATCCTAAAACTTAACCTTAGTATTCTATTTATACCCAAATACAATCTGAAATATAATAAGATCTACTTAATTACGAAACTGGCACTCTCAAACTGAATTTCGAGATAAACTCGAATCCTGAATTTGCACGTATATCTCAACGACAAACTTCTTGAGCCGGCTTACTATCTTCTTGAGCCGGCTCAAAACTTGCTTAAAATAAAGAATTCTTCTCTGTCTCTGAGAGACTGCTCAACACTTTGTTGAGACGGCTCATAAAATATCTAGAAATCATATTTTTTTTCTCTGGATGTATGAAACGACTCAAAACAATATTGATCCGGCTCAACTTCTAGAGATCGTATGCAGTCTCGATATACAAGACATCTTCACAACAATCCCCACCTTAGCTTGTTTATTCTTACAACCACCTTGAAAATTTGTTGCCTTCGTTTTGTATCCCTTAGAGTTTCCTTAGTCCTCCCCGTTTCCCCTTCCGGCACAGCTCCAAATCTTGAAACTGCAAACTGTCACTGTTTTTACACAGAACCGCAAAACTGATGCGACCCTCCTATCAAGGTCGCAAGTCTTCCTCACATTTGAGTACCTGAATAGAATCCAACACTGACTTGAACTTCTCCATAGGAATTACCTTCGTTAGTATATCATCCGAATTCACCTTAGTATCGATTTTGATCAAATCGGTCTTCTTTTCGGCTCACTCTTTTATCTTGTGATACTACACGTCGATGTACTTCGTTCG
Source organism: Agapanthus africanus (assembly GCA_030015575.1). Taxonomy (NCBI): domain Eukaryota; kingdom Viridiplantae; phylum Streptophyta; class Magnoliopsida; order Asparagales; family Amaryllidaceae; genus Agapanthus; species Agapanthus africanus. The sequence continues at coordinate 162,211,049 of CM057339.1, read as the reverse complement.
ACTATAGTATACCTAATTCTCCGCCGGATGAATGACGCTTTAACTGTCGCAAAATAAAGAAACTGACCCTTTCTCGAATCCAAACTCGCCAACTAAACTCTTTAACCATAAGGCTTCCTTCGATATTTCCACTGCTGCCATGTATTATACGTCCGTCGTTGATAGCACAACATTATCCTGAAATGTTGACTTCCAACTGACTGGAGATTCTGAAACTGTATACACATTGTATGTAGTTGATCTTCTCTTGTCCAAGTCACCAGCATATTCAGCATATATATATACATAATCAGCATATATATATATACATAATCAGCATATATATATATATATATATATATATATATATATATATATATATATATATATATATATATATATTCCTGCAACTGGCTCAATTTATTTTCTGACTTGCGAAAAAGCAAAACCAAGATATTTACTTCCTTTCAAATACCAAAGTATCTACTTTAAAGCATACCAATGGAGCTTTCCTGGATTTGACATGTACCGACTAACCAAACTTACAGTATATGATATGTCTGGATATGTGCATACCATAGCGTACATCAGTGATCCCACCGCGCTTGCATATAGTACTCGAGACATCTGTTCCTTATCCTCCTCTGATTTTGGACACTTCATGGAGGATAATTTGAAATGACCGGCGATAAGAGTATTCACCTGTCTTGAGTCCTTCATATTGAATCTCTCCAACACCTTCTTAATATACTTTCTTTGGGATAGTCATAGCTTTCCAGCCTTTCTGTTACGCCCCGCTTCCCGGTAGACAGAAAAAATGACGTGGTAAGATCGCGGTATATTTATTCAAAGAAGGTCATTCCCTAAATAAATATATTAAGCGTATTAAAACAATAATACACGATGTAAAAATAAATGAAGGCTGTAAAATTCTCAACAAAAATCTTAATTTACATTCAACTTGAAATATTTACAGGTACATGGGTTTCAACTGGAAAGTAAATACAATAAAAGAAAATGCTGAAACATATGACATACAAAAGCTAGAAGAAAAAGGAAGTTCAGCTAATCCTGAGTAACTATCTGATCGTAATCCTTCTCTGTAGCCTCTACTTCCTCCGTCTCGACCGTATCAAACGAATATTTCAAGAAAATAAAGATGGGTGGAATGCCCGTCAGCAAACTAGCGCTCGGTAAGTCCCGAAGGTAGAGTAAGAGTGAAAAATGACAAGTATATAATAAAAGAAATAATGTAAATGACTAGTAAAAGTGTGTAGAAATACCCTTTCTATACATTTGAATAAATTACATTTGTACAGGAATTTCAGAGTCGTTACACTTTCTGTCTCGAAAAATCTCCATCAGAAGAATTTTCTTTGCTTCACCTAAATCTTTCATGTCAAATTTTGCACTCAATGAAGCTTTAAGAGCCTTTATTTCTGTCATGCTCTCAGCAGCAATTAATATGTCATCGACATATAGAAGTAGATATATCGACGAGCTATCTTTAAACCGCTTCGAGTACACGCAGCTGCCATACTTACATCGAGAGTAGTTGGTCTTCATTATAAAAGAATCGAAGCGCTTTTACAACTGTCTGGGAGACTGTTTCAATCCATATAGAGACCTCTTGACTTCACATGCGCGGTCCTCTTTTTCAGGCTCCACAAATCTTTCAGGTTGCTTCATGAAGAAAGTCTCTTCGAACTCACCATGCAGAAAATCCGTTTCACACATCCATTTGCTCCTACTCTAAATTCTAAACTGCTGTCAGTGCTAACAAAACTCGAATAGATGTATATTTGACTACAGGCGAGAAAATCTCGTTCAACCCTATCCTTTTGAGCATAACCCTTCGCAACTAATCTTGATTTGTATTGCTCATTATCTTTTTTCCTGAATACCCACTTGTAGCCAATAGCTCCTTTCCTTTCGGTAGCTCAATCAACTTCCACGTGTCGTTCTTTTGAAGTGACTCCATCTTCTCTGCCATCGCAACAACCCATCGATCCCTATTTTCTTGCTTAATGGCCTTCTGATAATTACTGGGATCTATGCTTTCAGTGACTAAAGTAAATGCGAGCATATTTTCGAAACCATGCCTTACTGGTGCCTTATGTGGACGTACCGATCTCCTTAATGCCGGTGTCAGTGGGTCCTGCTGGGGTTGGTTCTCACTGTCTGTCTACATATTCTGCCAATCCACCTCTGCATCAATAAGTTGAAATTGTGCTTCAGTGTCCGTATCTTTATGAGTGCTAAAAAACTTCAGCTCCACCGGATCATCGTCGCCTGATACTCCACCTACCGCCTTATTTTCTTCAACCACGTTATTCAACATGGATTCCTCATCGAAAATCACATCTCGTCTAGTGAATGCCTTTCTGTCTTCTGTATCCTAAAACTTGGAGCCTTTTAGTCCAAGTTTGAATTCCAAGATGACGCATCTTTTTGACTTTGACTCCAGCTTGGTCATATCCTTCTGATTCACGAGTGAGTAAGCAGAGCACCCAAACACTCATAACGAAGCATAACTGAATGGCTCTCTTCTCTATACTTCTTCGGGGATCTGAAAATTTATGGCTGTAGATGGAGACCTGTTAACCAAATAGCACGCATGACTTACCGCCTCTTCCCAGAAATTCTCCAAAAGGCCGGATTGCAACCGAATACTTCTGGCTCTCTCTAGTAGTGTCATGTTCATGCACTCTGCTACCCCATTTTGCACTGGAAGTCCTGGAAATGTCCATTGCCTTTGTATACCCTGATCTTTACGGTAGTCTTGAAACTCCTTCAAGATATATTCACCTCTGTTATATGTCCGCATGTACTTCACCGATAGCCCCTTTTGCTTCTTTACGACCCTTTTCCATTTCTTAAATCTTGCAAACACATCTGACTTGTGTTTGAGAAAATAGACCCATACCTTCCATTAGAAGTCGTCAATGAAAATGACATAGTATATGGCACCTCGTTTTGATGGAACCGGTGATAGCCCCCATACGTATGAGTATATATGGTCGAGAAGTCTTTCGGTCTAGTGCACGACTTGCTTGAAGCCGACTTTATGTTGCTTTCCCATCATACAATATTTGCAAAAGTCCAGCTTGCATGTGGTAATTCTTTTAAGCAACTCCCTTCTGTACAACTCACGAAGACTTCTCTCACTCATGTGGCAAAGACGCATATGTCACAGTTCTGCGGTATCCTCAACATATTTCTCTGTAGTCATGGCTGTGCCACCAGTAATTGTGTTGTTGTCCAAACGATACAAGTTCTTCAGTCGTTGTTCCTTCATGACCTCTAGAGCACCCCTGACAACCTTCACCACTCCATCTTAACCTACGAACTTAGATCCTGCCGTATTCAATGCTCTTAGAGAAATCATATTCTTCTTTAATTCTGGAACGTGTCATACGTTCACAAGCGTTCGCACCACACCATCAAACATGCGAAGTTTGTGTTCCATATACCAATGGCCGTGCACGCCACATTATTCCTCATGAAAACACTGCTACTATTGAACCCTTTATAAGTGTCGAACAACTCCTTTTTATGACACATATGATATGAATATCCGGAATCAAGAATCCAAGCATCGGAATTTTCTTCCTTCCTGGTATGTACAGTGAGTACATCACACGGTGCTTCTTCTGCTTCTGTCGCAGCACTGGTTTGATCCGAACTACTTGTACTGGCTCCTTTACCCCTCTTCTCCAACCATTGTTTGTACTTTTGGTATTGCTTCTTCCTATCTCCTGATTGTTTGCAAAAATAGTAGGGTTCACCATCTTGTCCTGATGATTTGGATTTCCCCTATTGCTCTTGCCTCCGGTTTTTTTTCTTCGACTTTCCCCTTTCACTGGTAATCAACCCTGATGACTCCTCTGATGGATTTGATTTATTCATGATCTCATTGTTGAAAAGCGTAGCTGTAATCTCTTCCATCTCGAGAATCTCCTTCCCATAGAAATTGTGTATCACCAAGTGTTCATAAGATATTGGACCCGAAAAAAGAGCCAAGTGCTTGGTCTTCCTCCTCTAACTTTACCTCAAGGTATAGAAGATCACTGACCGTCTTATTGAAGCTATTCAAGTGGTCGTGAATTGGAGTGCCTTTCTTCATGCATAGACTGTAAGGCTGCTTCTTTAAATACAGCTTGTTAGACAAATACTTTGTCATATACAAGCTCTCTAATTTCAACCATAAACTTGCTACAGAAATTTCTTTCATGGCACTGTACATCACGTTGCCCGCCAGACAAAACTCTATCGTACACTGTGCTCTCTGATCCATGTATTCACATATATCATATGCCATATCGGTACATTTCTTACCACCAAGAACTTTAAACGGCCCTTCTTTTACAAGAAGTGTCTTAACCCTTCTCTGCCACATCGAGAAGTTACCTTTGCCATTAAATTTCTTCATCTCGAACTTGATGCTATTGAGTTTGTTATCCGTCATCTTTAATTCCGAAACAAAAAACCTTCCCTCGGATCCTTTGAACCAATATCTTCATAATCATAATTCAAGAAGATGGGGAGCAGATACAAGCGTCGTTACCCACCGTATATTTAGATCGTAAAACTAAAGAGTATGGCTCTGATACCAGTTGTTGGTGTGGAAATCTGATCGATCATAAAATCTCTTTAACGAATAACAACTAGAAACAAAACAAAATCAAATAATAATATAAGAGATTTAACCTGAAAAACCCAAACGGGAAAAACCATGGAGAAAAGAAAGAAAACTTTATTAGAACTTTAGAGAAAATTTTACAGAACATTATAAACCTTCTCCTTCTAGATTTCCAACGAAATCTACCTTCTTCTCTCTCAAACTTCTCCTTAATGGCCTTCTTGATCTATAGAGCCGTCTTTATGCCTTCACAATCCTTTATGATCAAGCACACCCTAAAACTTAACTCTAGTATCCTATTTATACCCAAATACAATCTAAAATATAATAGGATCCACTTAATTATGAAACCGTCACTCCCAAACTGAATTTCGTGATAAACTCGAATTCTGAATTTGTGCGATTATCTCGACGACAGACTTCTTGAGTTGGTTCACTATCTTCTTGAGTCGGCTCAAAACTTGCCTAGGATAATAAATTCTTCTCTGTCTCTAAGAGATGTCTCAACACTTTATTGAGACGGCTGATTAAGTGTCTGGAAATTATATTTTTTCTTTGGATGTATGAGACGGCTCAAGACAATATTGAGTCAGCTCAACTTTTATGGAGCTTATGCAATCTCGATATACAAGACACCTTCACAACATTGATGATGATAAGGAAGCAAACTTACCGTTTTATGCTTCTAGTACATTGTTTAAGCTTTATATGAATGCCTGCACACACAAAAAAGCATGATCATTGTACAAATTACACAATTTTAAAGGGAAAGGATGTGTGTAATATGTAAAACATGGATTTTTTTTTGGGGTTCGGGGTGGTGGTGGTGGTGGTGGTGTGTAGGAGGACGGAGGACGGGGATCACGCATAAGGCCCTTATCATTAAACCATCCTGATTTACCTTCACACTTTAATGCACCTGGGGTGCTCGTAAGTCAGTTTTTGAAATTAGTGTTGTTCTTAGAAACCAATGAGTAATAATAGATCCATTGGTATGAACAGTTACTTTCGACGGGCAAATTCATGGGTCCCCTGTGTGTGTGGTGAGATGTGGTGTGTTGTGTATTGTATGTTAAGGCTTACGGGCCAGTGACAAAAAAAATATTGACATGAGGAGCGTATGCATGTGCGATCTGCCAATCGCACATCTTGATTGCTTCAAATAAATATTGTTTTTATCCATTTTATACATCGTTGTTTCTTTTTAAGAGAGGTATCTGATCTACCAACCCATGAGATAGATCCCGACCGATGGACAAAAAGCAATGGAATTTGCAAGATTTTCATAACTCAACATTATTTCTCAAATTATTTATATAATAATTACTTTAATTTCTCCTTGTGTTAAATATTTATCCAAATTATACCAATATATTGTAAGAATTGACATTATTTTCATATAATTGCCTCAATCATAAAATGCTCATATATATGAATTACTCAATGATTATAGCTAATATTATCCATTTTATAATGCGATACCAATAAGTTCCTCAATAATAATAAATTTTAATTATTTGACATTATTAATTATAGCTAATATTACAATCACGTGCTCAACTGTGCACACATATCCCAAAGGACACAGCAGGTTCGGCTCAGAATTGTTACGTGGCAAAATCGTGGCGGTGTGAAGATGACGTGGCGTAATTTAATTGGACAGATGAGGTCGTTGAGTTCACATTAGTCATGCCTCTCTTTTTCAGTTGAACGACGGTAAAATTTATATTGGCCGAGTCAAAAGTGCTACGTGGCATGATGACGTGGCCCAGGAATCACGCCTTCCTTGCTCCTGGATTTTGTGCAAGATCTCGGACAAATTTATCAGCTCAATTTGCACAAAATAACTAGTAATTTTGTACCAACTGTTTATTTCTTTTTCCTGAATTAATTAGCTATATGTCTATGTCTGAAGGTGACAGAAAAAATGACTAATCGGTTGGAGTTCATGCTGTGAATTTTTTTTGTTCGATTTGAGAGTTGGTTGGTTACATTCCCGAAAGGTACAGATGCCAGATTGGGTCACGCTTGACCGGGTCGTAATTAGGTTTATGTCGACCCAACCCGATTTTTCAAGGGCCTGAACCCGAACCGCACTATTTCGGATCGACCCAACCAGTTTACATGCCCGTTTAATAAATGAGTCTGAACCCGATCTAACCTGAGTTGCCTTTTATTTTACTTTTTTTACCTTTCCTTTTTTGTTTTTCTAATGTAAACAAACAATACAAAATTATACTTTGAAAATAAAGAAAAATATAATATTTACATACTTAAAAATTTAATATAAACATTAAGAAATACATTGTAAATCCATTGTTGTATTTTTTAGTAAATGGGTCGACTCGGGTCATGGTTCTTGACCAGAACCCGACGACCCTATTGCAAACTTAATGGGTCCGAGTGAACCAGCTAATTTCAGGTATGCTTGGGTTCGGGTATTTTTACCATGACTACAAGCCGCATTCAACAAAAACGAATGAGAAAATAGCTCCATTAGTAAAAGGAAGCTAATCCATTAAGACATGCCTTATTTTTTTAAAATTAGGCCAGCCACTCAAACAAACAAATGCCGTTTATTTCATCAAGCAATTATCATGATCTACATGTTTCTATAGGATACAAATTCACAAGATTTGGAATTCTCTAACATATCATTTGGTGTGGATCAGAAAAAACAAACGGATTTTTGGAATGTAAAAAAAATTGGATACGGATATCCGCGGGCAAATACAAAAAATCATATCATTTTAAATCTACTTCTTAGTTAATAATAATTATTTAATCCATACATTTTCCCCCATTTTGCATATTATGCATTTAAAAGAATATTTTTATATATTATTTTATCATGTTTGTTTCAAAATATGCAAAATAGGCTGTAATATGTATTATATAATTGTTAACATATTTTTTCATTTATATAATATTCACTTGAATGCGCATGTGTCTTTATCAAATATTTTCAGAAATTATTATTAATTCAGTATTCAAATTTATTTTTTAAATTTATCAATTACATACACATTATTGCTCCATATACCTATTTGTTTTATCTTAAACCTGTTTTATACTCATATCCGCTCTATATCCGATCCGAATGTAACCCAGCCTTAACTATCATGTTTCCACTAAAACACCTTAAAGTTTTTTCTGTTACAGCAAAATACTTTAAACCTAAATTTCAAGAGATTCTTTACCATCAAAAGTAGCAAGTATATTTCACTCTAATTAAAGAACCTTAAGGTAGCAAGATAGTTAGGGTATTTTAGTATAATTTACCCAAATAACTAAGTATTTATGTAAAGGTCCCCCCCCCCCCCCCCCCACACACACACACACACACCTACCTGTGTTTATTTATGTACGTGACTGAGAAAAAAAATAGCTTCATTGATCAATATGCTAAGCATTGATGATTACGTGAAAGTATTCCGAAATTGGAAATTAAACTTCCAACATAAATGATTTAAAACAACGACATCATCATATAGGTGGCCTTATTCGTTTGCAACCGCTCTTTGTCCCCTGCTTAACAACCAAACCATGCTGGCAATCTAGACAGTTTTTCGGTTTTATGAAGTATCGGACGACACAAATTGTCACGTTCCGTATCCCAAAAATAACAGGGTTGAAAATATATTAAAATAATAGGGTTGCGAGAACGTAACGAAACCCGCGACGTATCTATATCAAGAAGCACACCTTCCGATATAGATACACTAAGCGTCTGTACATACAGTAATTGTATCACAAAAATTTATAACAATATATATTAAACAAGATAATCAAGTTTCCCAACAAAGTAGCAAGTTTCAAGCGAATCAAAAGAAAGAGCCTTCAAACACGAGGAAGATACATGTCATAAATCGATCGATAACAAAAGAAGAGACTATACTCCGGAAATGGCAGGAAGTGTGAAAGGTTTTGGGTTGATATGTCTTTCTCACCGGGCACTGCATCGTTCCCTTCTAAAACAGAATCTGACGGGCATTTCAAGAAAAAGAGAACATACGAAATGCCCATTAACGAACTAACGTTTGGTAAGTCTCCTACAAATACAGTAAAGGTAACGAAAATATGTTATTGATAAAACAAGGCCAACTCAGTAAATAGCAAGGAAAAATATCGTAAGCCCATGTAAAAAGATATTGACATATATTTTTAAAACTATGTTTTATTTTGTACGAGTCGAAACAAGAATAGGGCATGCAATATCGTGAATATTATATTTGCCGTGTCGGAACATCATATGAGGATTCTGGAGGTGGCCCCCACCGGCTTAGCGTGTCACTTTGTTCCACGTGGCACTTAGTTCTACATACAATAGCATTTACTTCTTTCTCGATATATACAACTCAATTCCTTTCCCAACTCTCCCACTATCCCATGTCAAAAAACGTTTTACTGTAGCAAGCATGAATTTTCTATAAATAAGAGTTAATCAGTAACATGAATTAAGTATCAATCACATATAAAATCATAATCGCGAATCAAGTATCCAGTTCGTAAAGTAAACTAATATAACTTGTAAAATCTCATAAAACATTAATAAATACTTGGGAAAACTATATGATGAAAACATGCAATAGTGACATAATTTCAGCAGGAAAATATGATAAGAGCTTCCGGAAAATATAAATATGCGTACAAGGAAAACTTACTTAAATATGCAAATCAATATAACAATCAATTTGCCGAATCCCTAACTCTCAGATCAAGACCCCGATCGATTTGAAATTCCTATAGAGCCTCAAGAAAAGCCTTCTGTTGTGACGAAAAATTATAAGAGGAGAAAAAAAGGTTTATTTATAGGATTAGGGATTATGCTTCTTAGAGATCAAGAGTTAGGATTAAATTAAATTAGATCTAACCGATCAGGGTGGGGTTTCCTAAAAATATATTTTAATTTAAAAATAAATTTTTTTTTTCAAAAATCAAACAAATTATTTCTCATCTCTTTAAAAATACTAATAAATAATTTATCCTTTTAATAAAATCTCTTGATTAATCTTTTTTCTTTTTTTAAAAATATACTTTTAAATAATATCATACTATAAAAAATATCTTTTCTAAAATCCAATTAAATCTTTAAAAAATCACAAAGCTTTCCTATTTCTTTTAAAATAAATAGTTTTACCGTTTCTAAAATTTATTTTCTCACACAAAGATATTTTAAATAAAAACCCTCTTTAAATCAAGATTATATATTTTCTTAAAATACTATTCCTATTTAAAAATCTAACAATATCCATTTTTTTAAAACAATAACTTCCTTTTTCTTTTCTTTTTCACAAACAAAATTCACTTTGAAAATTTATGAAACAAAATGAGAATAAATTCAAACAAAATTTTATATTATTTTAAAACAGGAACGGTCGTTACAGTCTACCCTTCTTAAAAAAATTCGTCATCGAAATTCTTACAAGGTGTATGTTGCAGCAAGGAAAGGAAAAGTAAGGATAACATCATCACAAGTTGTCTTTGAGTTCTCGATTGTCGATATTTCATTCAAAAGAAAGTGGTGCAAGAAAGACGATCTAAGAGATGCAAGCAAGCGAGAAACTAACAGGAAATTTAAGGAATTAAAAAGGTTATAACATGTGACGAGATATGATCTTCAAGGAAAGACCAAAAAGGATCAGGATGGATTCAAGGATTGAGATTCAAGGAGATTAATATATAGTGGAACGATTTATAAACAATCTCAATACCGACATGTATGGACCACCAACAAAACCCGTCACGTTCCAAATCCAAAAAAATAATAGGGTCGAAAATAATATTATAATATGGTTGTGAGAACGTGACGAGACCCGTAACGTATTTATATCAAGAAGCACACATTCCGGATATAGATATGCTAAGCGTCTGTACATACAGTAATTGTATCATAAGAATTTATAACAATATTTATTAAACAAGATAATCAAGATTCATAACAAAATAACAAGTTTCAAGCGATACAAAAGAAAGAGCCTTTAAACACGAAGAAGATGCATTGTAAATCAACAACAAAAAGAGAGACTAATACTCCGAAAATGGCAGGAAGTATAAAAGGTCTTGGGTTGATTTGTCCTCCACACCGGACACTTCTCCATCCCCTTCTAAAATAGAATTGGATGGATATTGCAAGAAAAAGAGAACATATGAAATGCCCGTCAATGAACTAACGCTCGATAAGCTTCCCAAAACTCCAGTAAAGATAATGAAAATATGATATTGATAAAATAAGGCCTACCCAGTAAATAGCAAGGAAAAATAACGTTAGCCCATGTAAAACGATATTGACATATATATTTTTAAAACTATGCTTTTTCTTGTACGAGCTGACACAAGAATAAGATATGCAACAACGTGAATATTTCATTCGCCATGTCGGAACATCATATGAGGATTTTAAAGATGGCCTCCGCGGATTCAAGAGTAGACCCTACCGGCTTAGCGTCCCACTTTGTTCCACGTGGTACTTAGTTCCGCATACAATAGCATTTACCGTCTTTTCGATATATACAATCTATTCTTTTCCTAACCCCCTTATTACCCCATGTCAAAAGACGGTTTATTATAGCAAGCATGAATTTTCCATAAACAAGAGTTAACCGGTAACATGAATCAAGTATCAATCACATATAAAATAGTAATCATGTATCAAGTATCTCATGCGAAAAGTAAACTGATATAACTTGTAAAATCTCTTAAAACATGAATAAATACTTGTGAAAACTATATGATGAAAATATGCAATAGTTGGAAAATATGATAAGAGCTTCCGGAAAATATAAATATGCGTACATGGGAAACTTACTGAAATGTGCAAATCGAAATAACAATCAATTTGCCGAAGCCCTAACTCTAATATCAAGACCCCGATCGACTTGAACTTCTTACGGTGTCTCAAGAAAAATCTTCTGTTGCTACCAAAAATTATAAGAGGGGAAAGGGTTTATTGACAAGAGATTAGGCATTTTAGAAATCATGGACTAAGATTAAATTAAATTAGGCTAACGGCTGGGTTTCTAGCAAGAGGTTTTAATTTGAAAATAAATCTTGTTTTTAAAAATCAAACAAATTATTTCTCATCTTTTTAAAAATACTTATAAATAATTTATCTTCTCAAAATCTTTTTATCTTGATTAATCCTTTTTCTTTTAAAAAAAATACTTTTAACTAAAATCAAATTAAATCTTTAAGAAAACCACAAAGCTTTCTTATTTCTTTTAAAATAAATAGTTTTATCTTTTCAAAAATTTATTTTCTCTATTTTAAATAAAAATTCTCTTTAAATCAAAATTATATATTTTCTTAAAATACTATTCCTCTTTATAAAATCTAACAAAATCCATTTTTTTAAAAATAAAAACTTCTTTTTCTTTTCTTTTCCACAAACAAAATTCACTTTGAAAATTTATGAAACAAAACAAGTAAGAATAAATTCAAAAAAAAATTACATTATTTTAAAACGGGAACGATCGTTACACAACTATTTCTATAATCAAGTAGGGCTGCTAAATGAGCTAAGTTTTAACATGTTCATGCTCGTTCCATTATTTAAACGAGCTTAGAAATTAAAACTTATGATAATGTATGTTTATAAGGTAAGGTGTATCTTTTCATAACTATCCACGAAAGAAAACTGAACTCTCTTTTCAATTTGTTGCTATTTTAAATATTTTAATTTATTATATGTAAGAATTATATTAATTCAAATTTGATCAAATTTGCATATTTTAGTTTAAACATAATTGGCAAAGTCTAGGGAAAAAAACATAGATTAAAAGATAAGCATAGTAGTTTAACTATAAAGAAACTAATATTTTACATATACACAGGTTAACTCTCACCACAAGATGTTCTTTTCGAAACAAGATAAAAGATTTAAGGAAGAGGGTGTATACAAATACATAGGTATCTAATAAACTATATTTCTCGAAACTCTTTGTTTATAAGTTGCACGACACAAAATAACAAAACTAACACTTATAAGTATACCAGTGCCAAAGAATACACTATAAGTATACCTAATTCTTTATGCTAAAATAATTATAAAAATTAAACTTCATGAGACAAATCATTGCAACATGCTTGGGTTCCTATAACCAAGAGAATCAAACAAAGGAATAGTATAATAATGTCCAGAACTGTATTATTAATTTCTTCTGAATATTTTTGGAAGTTGGCACACGTAATGCTATTATTTTAACTCAAACGGTGGGTATCAATACACGTATGGTTATGCTCTAATCTCTATGTTCCTTAACAAATCATGCATGGGACCACACTTTGAGAGCTTTTTGTCAATCATTTAAATATTTTGAAAACACTTCCTCTAGTTAACTTTCTATTGTGGGTTTGTTATGCGGTAGTTATCGATGTACAACTTCAAAACAGAGACTTAAAAGACAAAGAGCTTTAGCTTGAGCGACAAAAATATTCCTCTTTTAGATGAGACGTTCTGGGATCGGATTCCACCATTTGCAGTGCTAAAGGGGAATTTTTGACAAAATAAGTAAGAGGTCACCCTCTGCCCTCAAATGCTTACGGGTTGTTGCCGAAAATAAAGAAATACATTATAATAAATAGTGACTTAAAAATGATACAGAGTTGGACAGAAGAAGGTTTTGATTAATCGTAACCAATTTTATTTAAATTCGTTTTAATGGTTGAAAAGATTGTGATCGAGGCATTTGTGATGACCCTACCATGTTAGGGGGCACATGTGATGCCCGAACATTACGCTTACTTATTAAAATTTGATATCATCCATTTTGGAGGTTTCTAAAGTTTTGTGAGATGATAAGCATGTCTATGAGCTTAGCTTGATGTATTTTTATTTGACAAAGACAACGAAAAGATGTGCATATATGTTCTTCCTTTGTTGATTCTTTATCCACTTGAAATTGGGCCTTTTACCTTTGCCATATTATCCTCACATTTTGGTATCTTTTGTCAATGGTTTTGGTTTCAAGGATCTTATAAGATGAATTGATAAAAAATAAATTACTCTTTCGAGAAAAGTTAACCATATGGTTTTCCTCTAAATAATTAGTCGATTATTTAATTTTGAAGCAAAATAATCTTATACATCCTAAATAAAATATCTTTTCAACCTCCATATTAAATTTATTTCCTTCAATATTTAAGCTCGGATATAAACACATAAAAAGTTATACAACTAGATCTGTTCGTGACCCTTGTATGCATGACAATACGATCTTGTACAAAGCATAATAAACCTCAACATTTGCGGTCTTTTTTTCTTAAATTTTTTTGGTAGATAGGCTAGCATGGTTAAAAAACCTCATCTATGATTCTGGCTCCTTGGAAATAAATCCAAACCGTTTGGGACAAAAATTACATCAAAAATGGACCTCAGAACATGTAGAATGATTCTCATTCATGAGAGTTTTTCTAGCACCAATGAGCAGGGGACCCAAGAGATTGCAACACCAATGAGCACTTGCTCACTTGGTATGGACACTGGACACTGCCTTCCCCTCTCAGAAAAAGTGCGGGTTTGAATCTTCGAACCCAAAATGAGAAGTGGCCATAAATTAACGTTTTCCGGACAAACTCGGGGGTCCCCTGAATGCGTGTGTTGTGTGTGGGTGTGTCATATGTGATGTGTGTTTAGGTTAGGGTGGAAAAATATATATAAAAAAAAATCGCAGCACATCACAGGTTTTCGTCACTTAGTCACCTCAAAATATTTAATTGGAGCATGATCCCACATCCACCACTAGATATTGGGTTGCTATCTCCAAATAAAAGGAAAAGAAAGAAAGAGTTGGCTAAAATGACAGGTGGGGAGTTTGAAGGAGAAATCCGAATGAGTTTTGCCTCAATTGGATTGTGAAATCAGATCCCCACTGTTCGTTATATGAGGGTTGCATTTCTATAGGTCAGAGTCACTATTTGTGTACAATCAAGTGAGCAACCATGTGAGGGGGGTGGGCTCCCCCATGATCCTGGTTTTGGAGGCATCCAACATACATTTGGTCACATAGGGCCCAAATGGATTTCCAGTTATATGTCATGCATCTAGATAAGCAAGTTTTTCTCTTTTAATACAATCTCCATTAATGTTTAAAATAGCTCCATGCATGGCACGATTATTTTGCGCTATGTAGCGCAGGTTAACCCAACGTTTAAAATAGTGATAGTGTATAACATAATGTTCCACTACTGAATAGCGAAAAATACAAACAACGTTGCACATATCGTAAGCTATATGAATTATGAATTATTACTGATTATCTTCGTATTTACAATAAATTATATATTATAAAGATATAAAGCATACAACAATAAGAAACATAACATTATTTTCCTAAGTTTCAATCCTTGAGTTCATATGTATGATTCATAATTGTATTAAACGTATCGAAAATGAATCAAATAATCTCTATTTGAGAAATATGTCTACTAAATATGATTTCAAATGAGAGTTTAGAACTTCAATAAGACCGTTTTCATATAGTTTTGGATTAGATACTGAAATTTTAAAAATCTCAATAAAAAAATTCTTATGCGAAAAAAGCATATGCAAAACGTAGTGTATACTATGTGTTAAAAAGCGTAAGTTATTTGAAAAAAAAGCACAAGTGTTAGGATGTTTGAGAAGAAAAGAACATATAAATAAAAATCAAACACAGAGAAATTATCTTCAAACTTCTCTTCTTTATCCAACTTCAATACGAATTACAAAATTCTCTTCTCTTCAACTCTTCTTCTTCATACCTTTAAAATACCCTAATCAATCTATATTTATAGCGCTAAAAACCCTAAATCTATTTCTACTAGAATACATAATTTAATTAATTTTGATCTAATCAAATCTTCCAAAAATAATCTCCAAAAAAATCTTCAAATATTATTCCAAACAAACTTTCCTAATTAAGCTCCATGCGAAACTTCAACAAATCTTTCCAATAATCCGCGATTGACCGACACAGACGTCTTCCTCAGAAATGTGTAGACATCTGCAGTACAAACTGGATTTCTGTTGATCGCTTTCACAGACGACTGCTTTGTCTGGGACAAATGTCTATGATCTCCAAACGAATCTACAAGTCAAATTTCGACAAATCTCCATCTTGACTTGTACTCTCCAAGCCGAATTCTATCTTCTTTTCACAACCTCCGCCCACGACATCTTCCGAGTTTTATTCAAATCTCCACCTTGCTCCAAGGTTGTTCTTTCATACATAGGCTTCTTTACAACTTAATATATATCGCTTGAGGTTCTGACTCCTTTCAACACGATACAGTTCTTCTGGCACACCTTCATTACTCCACCTTGAGCAATAATTGTATAACATCTTGTATCCAATCTTCCAAACGAAATTAAATTCCTCTTCAGTTTTAGGACATATCTGACATCAACAAGAACTCTATGTTTCCCATCGAACTTCTTCATCTTCACGGTACTCACGTCTTCTACTTCAGAATTATCCGCTAACGTCACCGTTTCCTTTTTCTCCTTGATTTCATCGAACCACTCCTTATTTGAACATACGTGAATGTAGAATGTTTTTCGTCGCCCTATTAAGATAGGAATGCGCGCACTTGCCAGACGTGTTACAGATTCCCCCTGTCCGGGGTAGGCCGGGGCTTATCGATTGTGGGGATCCGAATCTCCGGCAGCCGCGAACTAAGCAGCCGTTAATTACCCCTCGCTTATAGATCAAGTGAACCTCCGATTGAATGGTAAAACTGGTCATGCAAACTCAATGTGCTGTTTGTGTGTTATGTTTTGAAGGGGTCTTGAACGTATCGGGAGCCACGCAGAGTTTACGGGGGTCTCGCTACCCGGATAGCGGGCTGGGGGAAGCGCCCCGTTAGAAATTTTCTTCTAACAAGGGATATGTTTTGAGTGTAGAACGTGTGGGAAAAAGAGGGGTGAGGAGCGTCCTAAGCACACGTAAAACAACACGTGCCCGCTGGGCGCCTGCGGGTCGCGTGTGCGGCCGTTGGGCGCTAGCGGGTCGCGCACCAGCGGAAGAAGGGGCTTAGCCCCTGGGCTGAGAGTTGAACTCTCTAGAGGCTCTGGAGATAAACTTCTAAGGAAAGAGGGATTTATTTTTGAATTTTCGGAATTCAGAGGAGTTGAACTCCTAAAGAAAAGATTTTTATTTGGAGTTAAACTCCTAGAAGATTTTCGAAGATGATAAAAGAAGACCCCTTTCTTTTCTCTTAAGCCTTGGATTCTCCCAAAATGGAATTTTTGGAGATGGGCCACCTTCCTCCTGCTCTCTTTTCATTGGATCTTGAAGAAAAAGGGCGGTAAGATTTAAAAATCTCCCCAGAGATTTGATAGGAGATTTGAGCTTCCTTTCAAGGGTTTTATGGTGAAAAACTACTTCTTTTTGTGAAAAGAAGAGTTAAACTCTTAATTTAATTCAAAAAAAAGAAGAAGATTTAAAACCTTGAGGAAGGAGGAGGCACGGAACACTAAAAAAAGAGAGAGAGCAAAAGTTATTGATTTTCTCATCATATTTGCCTTTCATAGGCTACACACTTTACATATAGCCCATTGGGCTTTTCCAAATGGCACCTGTGCCTTCCCATGCCTTATGTACTTATTGCTTTTTGCACATAAGCACAAAATTTTGGCATTTTGCCCATATCCCATACATTTATTTCTAAAAAAATTATATTAAACTAATTTATGGCTTCAATCTTTTTGTCATGGGGCCGGTCACTTCTATGCTCGGTTTTGACTTGGGCCCACTTAGCTTCGGCTTGGGCCTGGGCCCACTTCACTTCGGCTTGGACTCACTTGTTTAGGGTTAACTTTGACTTGGTCAACCGGGGTGTAATTTTTTACCCCAACAAAGTATTCATCATCAATAAATGCACACCGCGTGTATGGGTTATGTGCATGAAATTGATAGATCTTGTTGTATATGGAGATTGGTTTGGTTTGGTCCCCTGTGAAGGGTCAATGCTGCCATTTTAGTGACGTGGATGGTCAAACTGCCATTTTTGCAACTTGGACGGCCGGTGCTGCCATTTTTGCGACTTGGACAGTCGGTGCTGCCATTTTACTTGCTCCCTTTCTTGCGGTGTTGGCGTTGAAGTTGATTTGTTCCGCTTTGTGCGGTGTCGGGATTTGATTTGACTTGCTCCGCTTTCTGCGATGTCGGGGTTGAAGTTGACTTGCTCCGCTTTTTGCGGTGTCAGGGTTGAAATTGACTTGCTTTGCTTCTTGTGATGTCGAGATTTGATTTGACTTGCTCCGCTTTCTGCGGTGTCGGGGTTGAAGTTGACTTGCTCCGCTTCTTGCGGTGTCCGGGTTTGATTTGATTTGCTCCGCTTTCTACGGTGTCGAGATTGAATTTGACTTGCTCTGCTTCTTGCAACGTCAGGATTGATTTGTTTCTGAGGTGGAGCTTGATTCCACCGAGGAGATGATTACTTCTAAGGTGGAGCTTGATTCCACCGAGGTCGTTGGTGTTGAATCGATTGATTTGCTTTTGAAGTTCTCGTTCGTTCAGCGAGACCTTTTGAGCTTAGAAGTACTGCCGGTGAGATTTTGATTTGATTTATTTGATTTCCGTCTCGTCTGGCAGGAATTTTGAATTTGGGTAGGACTTGAAATTTGGATTTTGTTTGGTATCAACATCGCTGCACTGAAATAATGCTAGGAGAAACTCATCATTTGTCCCGGGATAACTTAGGATTTAGTTTTTGGGTCGGTATCAGCACCGCCAACACAGAAGCGTAGTGTCAGGAGCGATTCATCATTTGTCGTTCCCCGTTGGGGAGAGATGGTTTAGGAGACAGGTTTAGGTCTCTATCACCTAAGGCTTTTCAAATTTATGAGCCGTAAGAGTCCCATAAAAGTATTTTCTCCCTACGAGTCGAAAAGGTCTCGCAAGTGTATATTCTTCTTAGGAATCATGAGGGTTCTGAAGTGTGTTGCTCCTTTGTGAGTCATAAGGATCTCATGCGGAGATATTCTCCTCACAAGATCGAGAGGAATTTGCGAGTGTATTTTCGTCTCCTTTTCACGGGTTTGCGCCCTTTCGGGTTTTCACAAATTCGCCGGCAATCCTGCTGTTTTTACTCACGGGGCCCTTTTGGGTTTTCATCTGTGTCCGTTTTTCTTGTGGACATACCGTTTTTTAGCTTCATTGCCAGTAGGACTTGGGAGAGATAGGGGTCGTTTACGCCCGTGGATTGTATACAGTTTTACAGGATGTATGATCCAAACCGTAGGGCCAGTGTGCTCGATTCGTCTGCGACTTGGAGCATTCATGCGTAATATTTCTTGAGATATCGGCTATTGATGGGTGGTGTGTGCCTCTCCTTTGACACTTATTAGTTGGTAGGATCCTCTGTCGAACACTTTCTCGATGACGTATGACCCTTCCCAATTTGGCTCGATTTTTTTCCTTGGCATATCGATTGGGATGATCGGTCTTTTGAGGACCAACACCAATTCGCATTTCTTGAAAGCACGGAGACGAGTCATCTTGTTATAGGCTAGTGACATTTGGGCTTGATACAGCTTCAGATTTTTTTGTACCGCGAATCTCTTTTCTTCGAGGACGTTAAGTTCTTCAAGCCGAAGGAGAATGTTTTCCTCCTCCATCAATTCGTGCTGGAAAGCCATTCTTAGGCTTGGAACTTTGACTTCAATGGGGATGATCGCCTCCATTCCGAAGAGTAGTGAGTATGAAGTGGACTAAGTTGGAATACGGTGTGTGGTACGATATGCCCGCAACGCCTCATGGAGGTTGAGATTTCAGTCTCTTTTGTTGGCTGAAGTATTTTTCCTCAAGAGCTTGCATAGAATTTTATTGAAGGTTTCGGCTAGCCCATTGGCTCTTAAATTATAGATAGAGGAATATCTTCAGTCTATCTTGTGCTGAGTAGCGAACCTTGAGAGTTTGAAGCTCTTGAAAGAAGGCACGTTGTCGGAAATGATTCTTCTTGGTGTTCCGAAGCGGTATAGAATATTATGCGGGAAGAATGTCAGAATATCTTCTGTCTTAATTTCTTTTAGCGGAACAGCTTCAGCTCATCTGGAGAAATAGTCAGTTGCGGCTAATATGAACCGGTGGCCTTTGGACGATGAAGGATCAATTGGACCAACTATGTCGGTGTCCCAAACTTCGAAGGGTCATGACGCCACCGTAGGATGCAACGGATTATGATGCTTATAAATGAAGTCACTATGAATTTGGCAGAGACGACATTTCTTTGCATGCTCTTTGCAATCCCTTATCATGGTGGACCAGTAATACCCAAGCCGCATGATTTGAAGCCGCATTTTGGGGCCAAATTGGTGAGCTCTGCAGACACCTGAATGAACTTCTTTCATGACTTTTTGGGCTTCGATTGATGAAAGACACCTGAGCCAGAGTTAGTCATATGATCTGCGGTATAACGTATTATTTACAAACACATATCCGAGAGCTCTCCTCTTCAACTCAACCCTCGCAGATTTTTCTTCAGGAAACTTGTCATATCAGATGTACTCTATGAAGGGCTCTCTCCAATTGAGATCGTCTTAAATAATCAGAGTTTCTTCGGTAGAATTGTTCTATTGTTCTACGCTTTCTTCCTCTCGCAAAGAGACTGGAGGCAGAATTTGCCGGCTTTTGACTGTGATCAGAATTTCATTTATGTCGAGATCAGCCAACTCTTTAGCTAGGCAAGCGAGCACGTCGGCTTTGCCGTTCAACACCCTAAGAACTCTTATTAGTTCAATATGGGTGAAGTGTTTCATGAGTTCCACCACCCGGCTTCTGTATAGAGCTAACTTGAGCTTATATATCTTGTAGTCGCCACCCAATTGATTGACGACAAGCTGGGAAACACCGTAGACTCGTAGCCGAAGGATCTCCATTTCTATGGCGAGCTCCAGACCGGTTATCAGAGCTTCATACTCAGCCTCATTATTTGTGCGACGATCGGTGAGAACGAAAGAATGTCGTAGGATTCCTCCCGATGGCATGATGAACACCAATCCTATCCCTGTTTTTATCTGCGGGATGCTTGATTTGCTAGTGCTCCTAATTGATGAGGCTCCATCGAAGTAGAGCTCCCAGCATGGCTCGTATTTTCGAAATGCAGCACTTGTTCGTCGGGTAACTCGTAATTGAGCGGTGACCCTTCAGGTATGGGATGAGCAGCGATAAAGTAAGCGAGAGCTTGTCCTTTTACTGCTTTCTGTGGAATATACACTATGTCGAACTCAAGCAGCATGACAGCTCATCTTGCCATTCTGCCGGTTAGGCTTGCTTTGGTCATTAAGTATTTAAGCGGGCCGACCTTGAAGATCAGCATAACTCGATGAGCGAGCAGATAATACCTCAGCTTCTTCACAGCGAATAACAGGGTCGGACATTGCTTTTCGATTGGAGAATACTTATGTTCCGCCCCGACTAAAATTCAACTGAGATAGTAGAGTGCATTTTCTTCCCCCCCCCCCTCATTATCTGGGTAAGGAGCGCACCGAGTGACTCATCTAACGCGGCAGTATAGAGAATCAGCGGTTCATTTGGAATGGGAGCAGCAAGCACTGGAGGACGCAATAGGTACTGTTTAATATTTTCAAATGCATCTTAACATTCGGCATCCCAGACAAAAGGAGTTCCTTTCTTCATAAGCTTTGAGAAGCGCATGCATCTTCCCGATAGGTTCGAGATGAACCTTCGTATGTAAGCGAGCTTGCCTTGAAAAGATCTTAGCTGCGTCAGATTCTTTAGAGGAGGCATCCCCGTGACGGCCTTTATCTTTGATGGATCAACTTCGATCCCATGATGTCGGACTATGAAGCCTAAGAATTTTCCCGACGACACGCCAAAAGCACACTTTAAAGGATTCATCTTTAGATCGCATTCCCTCGGTCTGGTGAAAATGGTCCTGAGGTCTTGGATATGATCGGCCTTGGCTTTAGTCTTGACAACCAAATCATCAACATAACATTCGACGACTTTATGGATCAATTCGTTAAAAATCTTGGTCATTGCCCTTTGATATGTAGCACCTGCGTTCTTCAGTCCAAATGGTATCACTTTATAACAGTATATGCCGAACGGGGTTCGAAATGTTGTATCATTCTCATCCTCAGGCGATATTTTTATCTGATTGTACTCAGACGAACCATCCATAAAAGTGAACGGCTCGTAATTTGAGGTGTCGTCGACCATCATTTCCATGACAGGAAGCGGGAAATCATCTTTAGGGAATGCCTTATTAAGGTCTCTGAAACCGACGCAGACTCGGATCTGCCCATTCTTCTTTCTCACTGGGACGATGCATGTAATCCAATCCACATATTTCTCTTCTCTGATGAAGCCGGCATCGATGAGTTTCTTGGTTTCCTCGATAACCTTTTCTTTCAGCTCTCTTCTCATTCTTCGAGGAGCTTGTTTGACTGGCTTGGCATCAAGAGATATTGCCAGCTTATGCACGGCTACTTCAGGAGAAAGACCAGGCATTTCTTTGTATGTTCATGCGAAGCAGTCGACGAACTCATGTAGCAAGGAGATTGTTTGTTCTTTCATTTCCTCTGACAAGAATGAGCTGATGTAGGTCGGCCTTGAATTATCGGGCGTTCCCAAATCAATCTCGGTTAGCTCGTCGAAGGTTGCTTGTCCGCTATCTTTGAACTCTTGAGGGGCTTCTTCTGGCTCGGCTAGCCCGTCGTCATCATTTGACCTTTCGCTGGCTTCACCAACATGGATCATATAGCATACTGTGATGTCAGGTTGAATCAAACCTATGCCCTGTCTATCTGGAATTCGTCCATCGATGAGTTCTCGAACCTGAGGCAGATGCCACAGCTCTTCATAAAACATCGCTTCGGATTCCGTTTGATATAACCGACATCCGCACTTTTTAAAATATTCCCGCATCTTGGGCGCATAATATCTGGGATTGAGGACGGCTCTTATGCCTCTCTCATAGGGAAGGCACGTGACAGACAAATCATCCAGATGCACGACAGGATTTGACCCATAAAACAGGATGTCCTTCTGTTCACTTTTCCTTCCGGGAACGTAGAAGGTTTTCAGCTGGTCCACGGTGGAGACTGACAACGCATCGAGTTCTTTGCACATCTGTTTTAGCACCCTTGGGGCGGCTAGGGACCCCTCCGTAACTTCGAAGGTCTCTCTTAGCTTTGCTTTTTGCATGAGAGCCCAATTTGCACAGCTGTTGCAAGACGGGTCCTCTTCCTATGATTCTTTAGTGTCGTTGTCTAAACAAGGGCGAATTTTATTGCCGATAGGCCTTCAATATCAGACTCATCCGTATTACTACTGAAATGAAGGCGATTTTTACGGAAGGACGGACTTCCAGCATCAGACTCATCAGTGTCACTGCCGAAACGCGGACGCAATATGAGGTTTTTGCTTTTGAAAGTTACAGCCGACTCAAATTTGCCTTTGAGTTTCGGGACCGTTATGTCCTCGGTCAGTTGTGGCTCAGCATTTTGGAGGTTCACAAAGTATCGGGAATCTTCATATCGGATTTCATGCACACCGAACGGCTGGATGTCTCCGTCACTGCGTCTTTCTTCGCCATTTTTGGTATACTTCATGCACGGATGGAAAGTTGACAGAACGATGCTGTAATCATGGAGCCACGGCCGTCCCAAGAGAATCTTATAAGACGTGTCGGCGTCGATCACGTATATCTTAGCTTCGGTTTGCAGATCCCCAAATTTAATTGGTAAAGGTATGGACCCTAGAACTTTCTGGCAATTTTGATTGAAACCTTGGATGACTGTCCTTTCTCTTGACTGGTGTCAGACGTCCATTGACAAGCTCTTTAGAGTCCGCAAGTTCATGATGTTCACTGAGGACCCCGGATCAATCAATATGTGATTAATTCGGTCTTTATCGTTGTACCCTGTCACGTAAAGCGGTCGGTTGTGCTCAGCTGTTCCCAGTAACAGGTCTTCATCTTTAAATGTGACCGTGGATGTATCCAGAGTGTAACTGGGCCTCTTTAATATTTATTTTCGCGAAACAAGCCTGATACCGCTCGGGGTTTTGCAGGGCATGAATAAGAACATCTCGGAGTTCCTTGGATAAGACCAGAGTATCATAGATGCTTAAGAGAGACGGAAGCTTCCATAGGTGAACCAGGACATTGTAATCTACCGGAGAAGAACTCAAGTCTTCATGAGTAGGCTTTATGCCATTTTCTTCATTAACAACTTGTTTTTCTTTCTCTTTCGGGGTGTTGCCTTATTTCGGCAGTAGAACCTTGCCGCTTCTGAGCTGAATTTGGTTGGCCTTCATAGCGAGCTCCTCGTCCTTTTCGGGAAAATAGAGTTCTTCCTCAGAGTCGCTACTAAGATGGACGACGTAGCAGGTCACGATACAAATTTCGTCATTGGAGTCTTCTTCTAGTTCCTCCAAAATCTCAGCCATTTCTACAGGGAAGAACTCCTTCAATTGAATTAGAGTTCTTTCCTTTTGTTCATAATCTTCGAGAGAATCGATATATTTTTGAATAGTCAATCTCCCCGCAGACTCCTTTTCGCGTCGAGCCGCACTCTTCTTCTTCTTAAGCTTTTTAGATTTCGAGCCTGATCGATCCGAATTGGTAACTGGAACGGTGGGCTCCTTGCCCCTCCCATTCTGTTCTGGGCTCTTTCTGAAGTAGCTTTAGCTTCTTCTTTGCCTTTTTAGACATGTGCATGCTCCATGGAGGCTGCGGCGATTCGGATCATTTCCCGGGGCAGCGGATGCAGCCATCTGATCCTAGAAGGCTTCAGCTTCTGTCTGTATAAAGTTAGTGATTGCAGCTTGATTGTTCACCAACACACTCTTGGACAGTTCAATTTCTATGGTCTTGTACTGCTTCTCGACCCAATCTTTGAAAATATAGCAATTCTCGATCGCATGGCTCATTACCCAGTAATACGGGCAATATAGAGGATTGTCGGTCATTTTTTGCTTCGTGAGGTCTTTTCGACTCCGGCAATTGTAGACCGTTGTTCAAGACATCTTTAAATATCTTGCGGACCTTATCCCTTCTAAAAGAGTAGACTTTGTTTTTTTTCTCCTCCAGTGAAACCTTTTCTCCTCCTAACACTGGCTTTCGAGACCGGTCCGTTTTCGATATGCCCGCCTTTCACTTGTCTTCTTTGTCATACGCATTGAAGACGTTGGTATTATTGGAATTCCCGCTTTTACGGTTGTCGTACTTTCGGTTCTTCCAAGGCTTGTCACTCTGAGAGTCTGGGACAGACATTTGAACTCTCTTGGTCGGCTCTTGAAACGTTTTGAGACCTGCTATACATGAGAATGAGACCTTCCAATTGCTAAGGTTCCCAATGAGAAGGCTGACGAACTGGTCCTGCTCCAGCGGCGGTTAGCACTTGACCGTGAGATTACGCTATCGGGCGATAAAGTCCGTGTTGCTTTCGTTTTTCCCGGGTTTGGTCCTCACAAGGTCAGTAATGGAGATTTTATCACTGACACTCATGAACCTTTGCCGAAACAGAGACTCCATTTGGGCGAAAGTAGTGACGGACCCGTCTGGTATGCTTGCGTACCAGTCGAAAGCGACACCGGTCAAGCTGTTGACAAACTAACAAAGAAGTAGTGCATCATTGCCCCTTGTATTTCCGCAAGACGCTTTAAAGTGGACGACGTGCTGATTTGTGTTCCTCGTTCCGTCAAATCTTCTGAACTTAGGAATGATGTAGCCGCTGGGGAACTTAATCAGATCGTATTGTGCGGGATATGGCCGCCCACTACTGCCAATGTCTTTCTGAGTGTCGGCTTCAGCCACCAATATTTTAACCTTACTGGTGACCAAATCCATTATCTGATCTTGTGTTAGCGGAATTGTACCGTCCGGGGCCAAGGCGTCCCCAAAAGTAGAATACGGCCGGCTTTCGTGCGGCTCACCCATACTTGGACCTAAAGGGACAGGAATCGGTTGTTTCGAGTCATTATCGCCGGGCTCATGAGTAGATACCTGCGCTTGATTGGAAGGCGCCCGAGCAACTTGGGCCGTGAGCTGCATCACAACATTCGTCAGGTCATCAATTTTTGAGTAAAGCTTGGCCATCTCTTTATCTTTGCTCCTGAGCTGTTTTTGAAGCTCTTGAAGCAGCTCCTGCTCTGTGGTCCTGGGGCGGAAAGTCGGCTCTTCCTCGCTGTCCGAGCTTGACTCCACATGGACTGAGGGGTCTTTCTGCCTGTTGGCCTCATCAAGATGGTTTTCATCATCATGCGAAAGTGGCTGTTCTTAGGTAGCGGCAATCACATTCAAGCCATATTGGGCTTGAGATATGGTGGCCCCATCCTTACTTTTGCTTCATAGGTTGTCGCTGGGACGTGTGCCCACCATGTAGACCGTGTGAATAACATATATGGCCGTCTTTTCATCATTGGCAGCTGATTTCGCGGACCGTTGTCGTAGCCCTTCTGTTTCGGGAATGGATAATCGTTTGAAAACAGCTGGCTGACCGGGTTCTTGAGTAGTGCCGGCGCTTCTTTACTGGTTTTGCTTCGATGTTTTCGCGCGGCACAGAGCATCTGATAAACTATTGAAGAGACGGTGTCATGTTTTCTATGTTAAAACTGTGACATGTCTCTTTGTAGCATTGTTCGGATTGATGTCTTCTTGATTCTGGCGGTCATGGCGTTTTTCTGAACTCACTTCAGAGGTTCGAAGGAATTGATGACTTTTATGGCTGACTCAACTGTCGTCGCGGGGTAACCCTGTTCTTGGAACCTCACCAAATTCCACTTGGCCGGAGTTCTGGCCCTCTTATTGGCTCTATATCTGAGCCACTTCTATCTCAATTTTTCTGTTTTGAGCACTTGGCAGGCTTCGGCTTTTCGGGAAGCTCCGGTGGGCCGAGCGATGGAGAGCTTTAGAGATATGCCTGATTGCGCACTTGTCGGAGGTGTCGCTTGAGATTGTCCGCGACGTTTGATGATGCCCTTTGTTCCGGCAGTCTTACCCCCAGTTGAAACACTAGAGAGTCGTTCAGATATCGTCTTACGTTTGGGTTGTGGTGCCTTGGCGATCACAACGTTTGTCCTCTTGCCCCGTGAGGTCAGTTTAGCCACTTGATTTGCCGAAGTATCTACCAGATGAACGCTTCCGGCAGGGTAAATGATGACAGAACCAAATTGACGAGACGGTTCCTCCCACTGCTGACTGAGACTTGCGGAGAGAATCACGTGGTCATTGATCTTGACCACGTAGGGGATCGGAGTCGCGTCAGAAATAAAGCTTGTCTTGGGAGACATGGTTGCTGAGTTTGCAAATTGCAGTTTAAAAGCTGTAATCCTGCACAAAGAAACATAATTTCAGTACGGAAAATCGATATATATTGATTAAGTTCGCATGAACGTTTAACCCGAAATATGGGAGGTGAGAAAAGGTGTCATCGGGCGTGACAAACTTTATAGAGAGTTTTTCGTCACCCTATTGAGATAAAAATGTGCGCGGTTGTCGGGCGTATTATAGATTCCCCCTGCCCGGGATGGGTTGGGGTTTATCGATTGTAGGGATCTGAATCTTCGGCAGCCATGGACTAAGCTTCCATTAATTATCCCCCGCTTTTGGAGCAAGCGAACCTCCGATTGACTGGTAAAACTGGTCATACGAACTCATGTGCAGTATGCGTGTGTTGTGTTTTGAAGGGGTCTTAGACGTATCAGGGGCCTCACAGAGTTTACGGAGGGCCCGCTACCCGGATAACGGGCTGGGGGGCAAAGGGGCTAGCAGCCCCCCTATGGGGTGCGAGACAGCACCCCGTTAGAAATTTTTTCTAACAGGGGATGTGTTTTGAGTGTAGAGCGTGTGGGAAAAAGAGGGGTAAGGAGTGTCCTAAGGACGTGTAAGACAACACGTGTGCGCTGGACGCCAGCGAGTGACGTGTGTGGAGCGTGGCCGCTGGACGCCAGTGGGTTACGTGCCCTGCGTGTGGCCGTTGGGCGCCAGCGGATCACGTGCAAGGCACACGGCCGCTGGAAACACCAACGGAAGAAGAAACTTAACCCTTGGGCTGGGAGTTGAACTCCCGAAGGGCTCTGGAGTTGAACTCCTAGGGAAAGAGAGATTTTTATTTTAATTTTTCGGAATTCAAAGGAGTTTAACTCCTACAAAAAGGATTTTTATTTAGAGTTAAACTCCTAGAAGATTTCCGTAGATGATAAAAAGGGACCATTTTTCTTCTCCCTTGCACCTTGCATCCTCCTAAAGTGGGATTTTTGGAGATGTGTTTCCTTCCTCCTCCTCTTTTTCCGTTGGATTTTGAAGAAAAAGGGTAGTGAGATTTAAAAATCTCCAGTTTTAAAATTTTGATGGGAAATTTGAACTCCCCTTTAAAGGTTTTATGCTGAAAAACTTTTTTTATAGGAAAAGAAGAGTTAAACTCTTGATTTAATTCAAAAAAAGAAGAAGGTTTAAAATCTTGAGAAAGGAGAAGGCACAAAACCCTAAAAAATGAGAGAATGAAAGTTATTGATTTTCTCATCATGTTTGTCTTTTATAGGCTACACACTTTACGTATAGCACCTTGGGCTTTTCCAAATGGCACTTGTGCCTCCCCATGCATCATATGTTTATTTATTTTTGCACATAAGCCATGAGGTTTACAAAAATTTGGCCTTTTGCATATATTCCATACATTTATTTCTAAAAAATTATATTAAATTAATTTATGGCTTATTCTTTTTGTTATGGGGCGGGTCCTTTCTATACTCGGTCTTGACTTGGGTTTGGACCCACTTGGCTTGGACTTGAGCACGTTTGCTTGGGGTTGACTTTGATTTTGTTTGACTTGGTCAACCGGGATGTAATTTTTGACCCCAACAGTAAAAAGATCCTCCCGCATCCATGTACCATGTACTTCCTTCTTGACTTTATCATCACTATTCATAAGCAAATCGTGCTCTATCTCAAGATCGTGGGCCACGTTCGCTTGATCTTTCGCGTTCGCTTACTCTTTCTCTCTACGTCTTTTCAGATCATCTAAATTCCTCTTCATCTTGAGGCAGTCGGACATATAGTGACCCATCTTATTGCAGTAATGACATATCATCTTCGAAGCATCTTTTGCAGGCTATGATATCTGATTTCTTCCATAGTTGCTATGTTCCTTCTTCCACTTCGGACCTTATCTTCTAATAAGTGCAGATGAATCAAATGGTCTATTTAATGATTTCCTTCTTAATTCTTCATTTAGCAGACAGTTTGTAAACGCGCTCATAGAAATAATTCCGTTAGGAGACGAATTGCTCAAATAAACTACCAGAGTTTCCCAACCGCTCGGAAGGGAACTCAATACGATAAGTGTCTGCATCTCGTCTTCAATCAGAATCTTCATGACTCCAAGTTGATTCGTAATATTCTGAACTTCGTTCAAGTGCTTTGCTATTGAGGAATCCTCCTGGAGTTTCAATTCATCAATTCTCTCATTAGAAAAGGTTTGTTCGTAACCGTCTTTCTCTCGTAGAGATCTGTCAATTTCTTCCATAAAGTTACTGTAGTACTTTCTGATGATACATGGTGAAACACCGAATCTTCTATCCATCCGAGAATAAGACTTCTCGCCTTTCGATCCATCCTCGCCCAATCTTCATTAGACATCTTCTCTGGTTTGGCGCCAATCCCATAAAGAGGTGTATCTAAATTTTTGAGGCCCAACATGTTCTCCATTCTCGACTTCCATATCGACCATTTTGTGCTATTCAAACATACCATCTTCGTTGTTGTGATTTGAGTTGTCTCCATCTTCGTCGTTTATTCTCTCAACCAAGCTCTGATACTAAATTGTTAGGATTTTTGGGAAGAAAAGAAAATATAAACCACAATCAAACACAAAGAAATTATTTTCAAACTACTCTTCTTTATTTAACTTCAATGCGAATTATAAAATTCTCTCCTCTTCAACTCTTCTATTTCATACCTTTAAAATACCCTAATCAATCTATATTAATAGCCCTTGAAACCCTAAACTTATTTCTATTAGAATACCTAAATTAACTAATTTACATCTAATCAAATCTTCCAAAAATAACCTTCAAACAAGACTTCAAATGTCTTTCCAAACAAAGTTTCCTAATTAAGCTCCAAACGAATCTTCAACAAATCTTTTCAATAATCTGCGACTGACCGACACAGACGTCTGCCTCAGATATGTACAGACGTTTGTAGTTCAAACTGTCTTTCTGTCGATCGCTTTCACAGACGTCTGCTTTTTCTGGAACAAACGTGTGACCTCCAAACGATTCTACAAGTCAAACTTCAACAGCAAGCTATTTTCCGATGCTACAGCGAAAAGGCTAAGTTACGCTACATAGTGCAAAATAGCGAACTACATAGCTAACTATTTTAAATAGTTCGCTAACTATTTTAAATATTAGCTTAACATGTGCGCTAAGCAGCATCAAAAAATAATTTAAATACAAAATAACTTGTGTTTTTTATCAAACAACTTAAAGTTTTTTTTAAATAACTTACGCTAGGCTAGGCTAAGCCTATGCTGTTTTTACATAAGATTTTAGGATATTAATTAGTTTGATTTAGAAACTCAGTATACCTAGTAAACATGTTATTATTTGTATAATATATGAGGTTAACGGAGGAAAAGTAGCATGGGAGGGAATTTCCTCCTACCCTCCATCATTTTTTTCGACGATCGACATACATCACCTCCATCTTTATCATCTAAGATGTGGATATACCAAATTTTATGTGATTATATCATTTTTTCACTGTTGATTTAATTGGTGCAAAATTAATGGTTTACCGACAACAGGACATTTACATTGCTAATTCAACGGCGAAAAAATGGTGGAATCACATGAAATTTGGTGTATGCACATCTTAGATGATAACGATGAATGCTGATCATCGGAAAAAATGATGGAGGTTGTATTTTTTCAACCCCATAGCAGGATATCCCTTCCTATGGGCTCTTTCCTCCGTTATTCTCATAATATATTTGTATAATATTCATGATTATTAATTTTGAACAATCCAAAATATAAGTGTTTAACCCATCTCTCATCCTTTAATTCTATTATTTCTAAATTTTATTTGACTCAATCATAGCTATCATATATTGTCAACTTAAATTCTTTATCTTTATAATAGATTTCAGTATTTAATCTTAAATTATATGGAATGACCGTCACGTTGCGGTCCTAATCTCTCAATTTGAATCCACATTTAGTAAACATCTTCTCCAATAGAGATTATCTAATTGTTTTTGGAAACATACATATGAATAAGGATTGAAAATTTAGAAAATAATATCAAGTTACCTCTATTAATTTCTTTAAAATGATTTTATGTTCAAAAGTTAATTTTATATTTTTATAATAATATAATTTATTGTAAATAAGATAATAATAATTATTATTATAAATTAATTAATAATTCATGAAGCTTACGTTTCTTGCGCTCTTCGTTAGTTGGCAGTGAAACACTATGTTGTATGCCATCGCTATTTTTTAACATTGATCTGGATATTCATAACATTAGTAAACTTTTCACGATGTAGTATAAATTGAATAGAAAAATAGGTTGTGCATAACGTGTTGATTGACTATGTCGAAGCCTGGCTTGGACAAACATATCGCACCTTTCTACTAGTTTCGGGTTTGATTTATTGCATTTCAACTAAAACGCTATAACATTCCTTTGTCTATATGCTACAAAATGTGCCTCAACTTTAAACCATATTTACCTTTAATATACTACTTTAATGAACATTCCAACTCAGAGAAAAATACATCCTTATATCTATTTAATGGCCTTTTTTTCAATGGTATAGATAATTTAAAATCACATAACACTCTTAAGCACTTGTTTGTTTCAACTACAAAGAACTACATCTACTCCATGCCATCATCAAGATAAATAATTAAATCCTATATAACAAAAACGGCAATTTCTAGGTAATTTTTGGATATCAAGGATCACCATATGCTTATTTCCTCTAAATGTTTCGCTAGATTCTATTTTGTTTTGCAAATTCTAAATTTATAAAGCGAATAAACAGACAATCCACTTAAATCCACCCATGCACACACAAGGAAAAGCAGGAAAAAAGAGAGAAAAGTAGTAGTTGAAACATCGTTGTTTGGCATTTTTCTTTCTGAAGTTCACTTATTTCTAATTATCATGTTCCTACATAATTTAAAATGTTATAAAATTTGATTATTGAGGTGGTGAAAAGGATTTGCTTAATTATGAAAGGTATGTATGCCGCATCACCTAGTTTGATGACACAAGGCTTTGGATTTCTTCTTGTGCTTTTTGGTGGTCAATTTGCAATATAATGTATCTGGTGTCACCTTAACATTAACTCAAACCTATCAACCATCACAAGCATGGACCATCTGTTTTACACTGATATAGGTCGATGAATTTAGCAGAGCAAGGGAAAACAAAGTAATGAATACGGGTCCAAATGGAATCCGGTTCCGTATTTTTGGTATGGAATCTGAGTCCTCGACTCCAGATCTGAGGTCTAATAGCATGGATACAATCTTGATCCAACAGCCCAACATGGTGTAGGACAAGGACTTGCAGATTATTTGTCTTAATCTATTGATCAAAGGTGGGGATTTTTCCGGCATGGAAAATAATTTCAGGAACCCTCAATCCCTGCATCAACTCCTGCAAAACGAACAAGTTGCAGCTTGCATCCAACTCCTAGAATGAAAAGAATAACATAAATCCTTCTTATGAGTTGACATAATATGAATGTTGAGGGAAACACAAAACAAAAAAGTCAAAAAAGTTGCTTAGCAATCTACAGGAAAACTTAAATAGCAAGAAAGCTGTTTAATTTGTTTTCTTTACTGTCATCCAAGAAAAAGGTTTCTTTTACAGTTTACAACCGGAAAATGATATGGTAGTACATAGCTTAATAGATATGAAGACTCGGGGGATAATAATAGGTATGAAGCAAAATTAACAACAGACCAAGTTTGCTATCATTAACTGAGAAAAAGGGACTAAATAGGATATCGTGCTTCAGATTCAAGCATAATTCTCGATAACAAATCTATCGTCTTTGTCCTTTTTCTAGGCTTTTCCATAATGTAAATGATAATATATTAATATTAGATATGCCAAGATTATTTGCAAGTTTCTTTCTTGTTTATAATAATTCTGACAGGATATCGACACCAACTAAAAAAAGGATTGATGTCATGGACAAGAGCCATAAAACCATATCAATCAGAGGGACTTTATAGCTGACATAAACAGGCCAACATAAATAACCAATTATTTTATCGAGCATTCCTTTTGCAAATCTTGAATCATTATAAGATGGTATCAAGCCAGTTAGACCTAATCAGTTATTTGACAAGTGAAATAAATTTATTACTTTGCAGTAAAAATGACTTCACATGGTATAAATTTCGGTGTACAAACAAAAATATAAATCAGAAGAACCAATTACATTTGTTTCTAAATGAATGAAACCTCACATATGGAGTAATTAATTTGGAATTACCGTATTTCTGTATAATAACCTTCGAAATTCCCAAGAATTTAAATACCTTGAAGCGATTAAGGCCCCCCGGTGTCGTATTTCAACAAAGGCTCTGGTAGAATTGAGAAACCCTTTTGAAGGGTTTAACATCTTCGATTACTTGTCCAAACTGCTCCTCCATCTCATGCATGTTGGTGTTGCAGCCCCATACATGAATAGCAAGGCGACGGCATTTTGGAGATGGTTGTCTCAGATAAGTGTTGTACCAGTTAATAACATCGGGCTTTTGAATTGTTTTTAGCTCCTCCACTTCTAATTTTGACATGTCAAACAAATACCTACAATTTAGAAACACGAGAAATTGAATTCCCTTAAAATGGAAAAAAAAAATTAAGAAATACACTGACTGCTTCAAAGGATAACTGAAGATTGAAGAAACACAGATAAAAAGTCCCTTCAAATTGTTGTTTCTATATGTCAATTCCCTAGCAACAATGAAAACTCCTAGCTATTTTTCTTATGGTGCAAAACGCCACAACATGACAACTTCGGATAGTTTCGATGGACCTGCTTATTTGCAAAGTCAATACTGAGAATTGTAGGCGCCCCAGGTTTAAAATGTTCTAGGAGACCTTAAATAGGTCCGGGTCAAGTCATAACAATTCTATGAAGCTGGTTGTATGTTCAATTAGAAATTCTTACAAACCTAACATTAGCTCTGTGTTAAGTCTTGACAATCTATATAATTGAATCCAAACCCTAGACAGCCAGGCATATTTAAGATAGAGGTAATGAGGGTCGGATTAGTAATCAACACCTAAGCCATTGCGGCCCTAGAAAAGTGTTGGTGTTATGTGGTACATCTCGTGTGGAATTATAAAGGAGTACTCTTGTAATATTTGGGACTTCACATCACCCGACGGAATGAAACAACATATACGAGAATAAGATGCTTTATTATTGTAAGATAACGAATGTAGGGGCCAGAGGAAAATCTGCTCCCATGACAGTCAAACTTACCCTTGCATCGAAAGGTTGCAAATTTAACAGTTTACCGATAATAAAAATTTCCTCCTCCTAGATCAACGGACAAGGAGTATCAAAATTATATGAAAATTGGTATGCATATATTTTTAGACCATAACGATCAAACTGGAAAGTACCGATCATCAAAAAAACATTTATAGAGTTGCCTTTCCTGACCGACCTAGGAGGAAAATTTTCCTCTAGGTTAGCTTTATTAGATACCCACTTTTCTCATATTGTATAGGTGCTTGCAAATATGATTCAAGATTTGTCGCCTGCTTTAACACACTAAGGGTGTGTTTGGTTGCTTGTAGTTGTTAACATAGTTGTTAAAATTGTACGATTCACGATTCAAATCTTACGATTCGAACAACTTTTGATACATCACGTGGTTGTATCAGATCAGTGATCGAATCATACGATTCACGATTCAAATCAAGTAAATGGGTCGGGTCTGATGTAATCTAGTTAGGTCTGAATATTTTGAATGCGATAACAATTTAAGATGCAGTTTATTTAGCCCAAATTGGCAAAATAACTAATTTTACAATCCTCTCTTAGTCTCTTCCTTACGAGCGAGTTATCAGAGCTTACTCGCCCTGGACTTTCTTGCTGTCTCGCCCTCGCCTCAACACCTAGCCTCATCCTTGCTCCCGCTCTGCCTCGCCTTCACTCCTTTTGCCACGCCCTCGCCCCCCTCTCTGCCTCGCCCTCGACGCCATCTTGGTCTTGACTTGGGCTTCTGCCTCTCTAGCTCGTTTTCTTTTACTGATTTATGTATTCTTTGTTGCATTTTACACTTAAATAAGTGTTTATTATGTCGGTTGTGCGACTGACAACAGTTGTGCAACTGATAATTAACTAAACACCATAATTTTTATAATGTATAATCCTACATTGTTAATCTAGTAATATAAATATTAAATATATAGTTATATGTCTAGTCGCTTGGCTTTTGGACAAACGAAAATCGTGTCTTACGATTTACGATTCGATATGATAGACGATACGATTCATAAGAAAAACGATTTACGATTCATATCATGATTTGACAACTTTGGTTGTGAATACAATGCATTTATAACTATATGTAATTCAAATTACCGCAGTTGGAGATTTATTCCTTTGTTTGGTTATATATATAGTTCCAATTACATGTTTTGCAAAACGTGTGTTTGTTTGGATCAAGGTTCGAGGTTTCGTCTGAAACCACCAATACGTGATCGTTTCATATAGGTTTCAGTGGAGACCGATACGAAACCAACCATACAATCAGGTTTCAATCGAAACCTGAAATAATTATTTTTTGTCGTTTTTGCTATCGTGATCACTATATGCCTTCTTCGTTAGAACTGAGGTGTTTTCATAGTGAGTAGTCGCTACTTACTCGCCAAAGACGGTTGATCTTGACTATTGAGAAAGTTATAAGAAAAAAGAAAACACATCAAACTGACAGAGATAGAGGGGGAGATGTCAAAGAGGATTGAAAAGCAACCGATCAGGGCTATTTTTTAGCTTTCAGAGGTGTCTAATTATTTTTTGTGGATCAAATGCAAAACCAAGATTGAGACCATAGCTTTTATTTGTGATATGACTGGTCATGTTATTTTCATCTTAAGATCACAAAAGTCAACCCAAATCTTATATTAATACTTATCTAAGTACATTTTTCAATGTAATTTGCATTAGGTTGTCTTCGCTGAATTTTTTAACACTAAAATCATTGTCTTATGATATACAACCATAAATTTAATATATTTACATGTATGTATTACCGTCAAAACCGAAACCTGAACCGAGATAAGCGAAACTAATAAAATTTTGAGACACTAAAACCAAATCCGAAACCGAGTTATCGAACCTTGGTTTGGATGCAGTTGCAGCACAATAACTATCTATTCTATTATCTTGTGTTCTAACACATGTAATTACAACTACGCTCAATTTAGGCATAGTTACAACATGATTTTTGGTTTTTTAGTTGTTCTAATTACATGTTGGAGCAACAACTACAACTACAATAAACCAAACACTTGTTTTATAGTTCGGTGAAGTTGGAACCGCATAGGGCTCCAACCACACCTAACCAAACAGCCCAAATTGAGAGTATTATAGCAACTTATATAAATTTCCTAAGTTAGTGTATTAGTTGTGATCTCTGTTGGAATATATAAATGCAACATTTTTTCAATTTTTCTCGTATTTCTAAAAAATTATAGACATGAGTGAGCTACAAAATTTTGTTGTCCTCTCAAAAGAGTTCCATTATAATAGTATAGATTTTTACATTTTCCCTTTCAAATAAAAGCATAAATAATTACATATTTTTTCTTTTACTTTATGCTATAATAAATTTTATTCTAAAACATTCACATTCAGACCTTATGTATATTCAAAAGTCAATACAATAGGGTATGAAAGACTAGCTATTTCAGCCCCCCAAACCAGAAATGCCGGTTCCGTCCCTGTGCACCAAGGAATCAAATAACGGTCATATCATCTGATATACCGGCCGATATATCGTTTTGGGTCCTCTAGCAATACAATAAAATTGATATAATATCACCCGATGTATCGGCTGATATGACACTATCTCCCGATATATCGACGATATCCGCTATACGAAGCACCTCTCCGATACGTTTCTGATATCCGATATTTAAAACTTTGTTGTGCACACACACAGACGTATACACATCATACGCATGCATACACACATTCATATAGATACATACACATACATAGATGCATGTTGACACACAAACATGTATGTGTGTGCGTGTGCATATGTAAAAGGGGCATACCGTGTCCATATAGGGCGCACCCAACAGTGGAGCATACATGGCATGTCTCATGT
Source organism: Agapanthus africanus (assembly GCA_030015575.1). Lineage (NCBI taxonomy): Eukaryota > Viridiplantae > Streptophyta > Magnoliopsida > Asparagales > Amaryllidaceae > Agapanthus > Agapanthus africanus. Next base: position 162,174,092 of record CM057339.1, on the reverse strand, counting down.
TTGCATGGGACTTTGCATGGTGTTTTTGCACCTAAGTGCAAAACCCAATGAAAAAGAGAAAGGGCTTACGTGCAAAAGCACCATACAAAGTGTAATGAAAGCATGCCATGTATGCTCCACTATAGGGTGCAACATACAAGAACGCTCCAAGGTCTTGTGTACTCTCCCCCCCCCCACACACACACACATCGTTTTTTCGAAACATTAATGAATGGTTTATAATGAATGAATTAAGAAAAATATAATGAAGCCAAGTGAAGCTTTAGCTTCTTAAATGAATAAAAGATGGCATGATGAAGTATTAATGCGTCAAGAATGTGACATCTTTTGGCACTTCAACTATAATAATATATCTTATTAGAGTAATGGAGGAAAGGTACCATAGGAGGGAATTTCCTTTCCCTCCTATGGCGTCAAAAAGATACACCCTCAATTATTTTCGACGATCGGCATCCATCGTCTTCATTTAAGATGTGGATACACCAAATTTTATGTGATTCTACCACTTTTTCACCCTTTATTTAGTGGGTGCAAAATTAATGGTTTACCGACAATATAACTTTTTATATTTGGTAATCCAGCGATGAAAAAATGGTAGAACCACATGAAATTTGGTGTTACCACATCTTAGATGATAAGGATGATAATAATGGATGCCGATCGTCAAATAAAATGGTGAGTGTAGTTTTTTGATGCCCACTAACGAAATTCCCTCCTAGGGCCTCTTTTCTACATTAGTTTCTTAATGGATACATCATGTTATTTACAAAGAGGCTAATGAGAAAATTAACCTTTTATCGAGTTTTTGGCAGAATGAAATAATCTAGAAATAATTGTTAGCTTGTTATTGTATATTTTAGGAGTCAGACAGCAACAACTCCTCAAAGATGTTTAAAAACAGTTGACTAAAAAACAGCAATTTAGTTAGCTAGCTTAATTCTCACAAAAGCTGTTAACATGAAGCCATGCACCTAGTACTACTAGATGATGAAGCTAAATGAGTTTTATGAAAGAATATGAATCCAAAGAAGAAAAATAAAAATAAGGAATTAAGAATAAAGTCATAAAAACACTTCTATCGCATGTCATAAGATTCCAATGCAATGGATCTTCGTGATAAAACTGTCTGATACAAAAGCTATATTATTAAGAGACATTTTTACCATAATAATCCAAACATCTCAATTAAACAAAGTTTTTAATATACTGTTATGTCTCTTCACACACATGCATAAACACATTGTAACAAAAGCTTTCTTGTGAGACTGATGCAAATAGAAAATGCAGGCATCCTACATGACCAAAAAATAGAACAAAAACCCAAACCTCAAACCATTACAGAAGACAAATTCGTCCAGCTAACCACACAAGACATCATACAATTAGATGATTTATATCCCTTGGAGAGAGAAAAACTTGAACATATATAAAGGACTTAAAAATGGCACATTTACTGTAAAATAATCTGAAACAGGCATTTATGCAACAAAATTTATGCTCAGCAAGTCTTTTAGGGGACATCATCGTGTTAGCACAGTGCTATACGAAGCAGATGCCAGATGGATTTTTTTATATGATAAACAATACATCAACAAAATCAACATATGAACCAAGGAACATAAGCAGGTTTGCTGCCATTTTTATGAAGCAATCATTTAACAATTAAAAATGCAAGGGAACTATAAAAGGGAAGGATGAATCAAAGAAAGCCTCGTCATGGAGAAAAGAGCAAACTTTAAATATAAAACAGTGACTACACGGAATGAAGAAATTTGATACCTCTTGTCTGTAATTTGACCCCAGTAGTGCCCAGATTCATATGACAGTGATGGGTCCTTTTCCAATTTTTCTGCTATTAAACTGGTTTTATGATTTTCAAAGGATTCATCATCAAGGTCAACCTAAAATAACAAACAACTAGTTAAAGCTCAATGCCAAATGATTCAAATCTAAAACTCTTAACAAGTATAACAATAAATCATTGAATACCACCATAATGTTCTAAAAAATAAAGGTGAAAGTATAAGACAATTAATTTAACCAGCTTGGTTGAGCAACTTGATCTTAATAAGGGTTCAAATTACTATAGCAGCATCAATTAGGAAGTTCAGACATGGTGAACATTCACTAAATAATATTGAACCACTGAATAAGTTGCAGTCGTTTAACATGTGACATCAAATTGAAATTATTTTAAATACAATATAAAGCCCATAAGATAAAGGATTAAAAGGTTGGAGTTTAAAAAAAGGAACAAAAAATATATTTCTAAAAATGCATTCAAACAATTTCTTATTTTATCCTAGTTGGTTATAGACTCTGATTGAGATATCAGTATATAAGCAAAATGTTATAGGACAATCTGTCTCATATTGAAGACATGGTTGAGCGAGAGAAAAAGATACCAAATGCATGCTAAAATAATATATCACCGATATATTGTGCATTGTAAAATGGAAGCTTACCAGTAGCTGACAAATATCGCTCATGAAATTAGTGATTCTACTTTGCAAATGAAGAGGGCTGTACTTTGATGATTGAACACGAAAACAAAATCCTAAAACACGATATGTCATCCGTGGACCACTCTCAACAACATAACCAAGTTGCTCTTTTGTCCTACAGTTCAGCATAAACAAGAAAAGTAGTATTAGCCAGGGAATATAAGCAGTACAAAATAGATGATAATGGAAAAAAAAGACCTCAACTGAACTCATTATACTTGATAAGATTTACTCTGAAATCCTATAGGAATTATAAGTATTTGTTTTTCACCTTAGCTGATTGAAACATGGTTCTTCAATAATATTACTGAATAAATCTGTGATTGCTCTCAATCTGGTTGCTTCTACCCCAATGTCTTGCTCAATTTGAAAATAAAGCTGCCGAAAGAAAATAAAATATATGAGAATACGCTCAGCACTGAAACCAATTCAACTTCAAAGCTGCATATTAGCTGCTGCATGTCAGAAATAATATTTCATATCAAGAAAGAAGTTCAAATGTGTAAATCAGATGCTCTTGTGGTTTTCAGGTGTGTAAACCCCAAATCACCACAAAGAATACAGACGTTCGATTCAGCAAAAATTACTTAGCTATCTGTGAATATTTGCTGCAAACTGTACCTTAAATCTGTTCAAGAAGTTACAGTGAAATGGCACCTATGTAACAACAACCATCCATGGTCACTTCAAACTTCGACGATAGGGGACAAGTTAAGAAAAAATAAGACAATAAAAATTCATACAGCACATTTATATATTTTGAGGTGAATGTGACTTGGAGGGGATAAAGTGAAACTGCCAGTAGTTACCTCAGCTACCGAGTTCACTTCCAGCTCATTTTTAACGCAGACACGTCTGACTAGGTTTACTCCTGATGGGAGTTGAAGAACTCGTACTTGATGCCTCAATTCCACTGGCAGTGGTTGTACAGAAAAAACATTGGTAAAGATGTTTGAGATACTGATTGCCTCTTCTTCTGAAAGATTGCCATGGCAGAGCCCCTCAATATACAACTACAAGTTTCCAAAGAGAAACAAATTGATTTTCAAATAAAACAAAGGGCCCATCAGGAGACTGTATAACATGATTTATTAAAGTAATGGGCATAAATTATTCCAGATTTGGAAGGCTGGTGATATAATGCCTTATATGAAGTTAATTACCAAATACACGTAAAATTAATGTATGGTAAGACTAAAAGTGTGCCAAAAGTACCTGAGATAAAAGCTTAGGAACAAAGTCCTTTAAATCAGAAAGAGATAATTTCATTAGACAGGACAGCTTATCATCTACATCCCAGAAGCTCTCACGCAACAATTGTAATCTCAAATAGGTTGAATGATTCAAAGGCTTCATATTGGCATTTTTGTAGGATCTTTCCATATCCTCCTTGATAACCTGGCAAATTATCCCAAGTTAATAATTTATAATAAGGGGAAGAGATACATAATTAGAATTAATTGGAAGTTGCACATCGATATAGAGCATGCATGCTTCCATACTGCGGACTTCATAGGAAAACCAAATTAAACTAATGTAATTATGAAATTATCAGGCAAGGAGTGTGACATCAGATATTCATATGTTTTTCCATGTAGCTCATGTGGTTTTGGTATTCATAAAAACGTTTTACCTTCAATTCCTTTCACAAAACAAAAATTGCTGGAATGAGACCCCACTATATGTAACAGAATGATGAAGCGATGTGAAGGTAAGCAATCAGAGATCCTGGTAACATGTCAAGGAGAGTAAAGGATAGGTAGCCCGTATTCCACATTGTTAAAAAAAATCAGTTCTTATTACATATGTAGATAGCTACATCATCACCATTAAGTATATCTACTCCGTAGTAAGTGATCCTCACTGTTTTTGTTTTTATCCCTATGCTATATTTTTCATCACTCCAATATTGTTTTCCTGTAGTGCTAAGCACAACTCCGACAACTCTGATTTAGACAAGTCATGTGAAGTAAATTGTAGAATATGATCAAGGCATATATACATTGTTCACATATATGGATGCTCCTAAGTGAAGTTGTGAATCCGCTTGCCTGTCATGTAATTGACCCTGTCTCAAGTTTTATATGAAGTGTACCCAAACCCGAACTTTCCGAATATGCTAAGCGGGCCAGGTGTTGAGAGGCATTGTTAAATTATGATGCACTGCCGGCCCAAAATTCACAAGCTTTAGCTTGTGGGTAATGACTGCCCACGTATGGAATGCCCACTAAAAAGTGGATATTTTGGGGGGAAATAACATGTGATTATTTATCATTGACTTATAACTAAGAGCATGTTTAATGCTTATAATATAGTCAGTAGTCACTTTGGATGTTATATGACCTGAAGTGTGAGGTTAGAGCTATGCTTCGGGCTTAGAATTGAGTGATAACAGTATTTTTTTTCCTGAAATTATGAGGAAAACAAGAGATACACAAGCTTTAAAATATACAAAATTTATTGCTCAGGACATCTTAGAGCCGCAACAAATATATGAGTGTTTTAAAATTGAGTACATTATACTATTTTATTTTTGAATTATGTATACTTAAAGGGTATTTGATATCCAAAATCAAAGAAATGTGAAATTGTGTTTTGTTAGTGTAACAAGCATAAGGCGCCTATAAAGTCGGGAGACAGAAAGGGATTGAAAAAAATATAAGTTCTTCTGTTAAAATATAAATTCTTTTATCATAATGAACATGTAATTGTAATTTAAAATAAAAGGATTGTGCCCGTAGGCTCTTTGAAGTTTGAATTCACTAATTATTTTAAGGCTAAAATTCAACTTGCTACCATGAACTATAGGCACTTTCCTCATGATAGATTGATATCATGAACTTTCAAAAGTATCAAAATACCACCTTGATGGCGTTGACAAAATATTACAAAATTACCAAAATATCCCTCCTTTTCTTGCAATTATTGACTTTTTTATTATATGAGAAGGGTGTTTTGGTAATTTTCCATTAACTACTCCATCAGGTTTTTTTTTATACTTTTGTAAGTTCATGGTATCAATTCATCATTTTGATAGTTCATGATATCATTTAGAGAAATGCTTATAGTTCAAAATAGCAAGTTTCAATTTAGCCTTATTTTAATTAAAGACAATAACTCAACACATATGTATATTTGTAACGAACTAATATAATTTTAACACCAAATATTTAATGTAATGACCAAAAATGAAGTCATTTGACTTTTTTAACACGGGATAGCTAAACCCAGTGACGGGCCGTGTAAAACCCAGAAATCCACGGGTCGGGTTGACCTAATGATACTTGTAAATGGACGAGCCGGGTACAAGTATTGTTTTAATGGGTAGTAAAAATTTGACCCGTGGTCGGTGTTTTATGGGTTGGCCCACGGGTCAAACAGGTCACTAGGCATTATTGACACCTCTAGTTCAATCCCATTGAAGGCATTTACCAAACCCAAATAAATTCCCCAATCAAAATCGCTAGTGCAAATCATACGAATCACTTCCCTTAAACTCGTCTTCTCATAACTCCCAACACCTCTTTTATCATCAATCATCATTCTTTTTGCCGAAAGGGCAAAATTTATTACACAAAATGACCATCCAAATTCAGATAATGATTCATCTGATACCGAATAATATTGGGTTTACTGTTTCATTAGTAAAGCTTTGATATTATTATTTTATTGATAACTTTGGTATTAATTTTATTATTGGGTTGGTGAGTTTATTAATTTGTTTATAGGGTACCAGGTTGTTATAGTATGGTTGATGTCATTTATTACTGAAAAAATATTAAAAGTTTATAATTATTATTAGCAAAGTAATAAAATATCCACTTTAAACACAGACATAAGTATAAATACACACACACTTATGTTTACATGCATACACACACATACATATAGACATGTGTAAACATATGCACACGTGTGCATATAGACGTGTGTACACAAATGTGTATAATTGTATACACATACATATATATAGTCAGTTTACTTAGTGACACCTTTAATACTGTTAGAGGAAGATTTGTTAATAGTCGGGTGGATGAAATTGTGCCCGCATCAAATGTTGAATCCTTAAGCACAAATCGACGGGTTTCTTTCTGATGCGTTGAACATCTTTGCACACCATGCCGATACGATTCCTTTTAATCGACAAGTCACCAAATTCACTCGTTTTTTAGCAAAAATCTCCATGTACTTGGAATCTATACTTCCATGATCCAATCGAGGAATTCTCTAACTCGCAAACAATTGTCAAAATCAAGAATATATGTATTCTTGAAGTTAATTGCATGGTATTGTTGATTTTCTTGTTCCTCACGTTGTTTTTGTTGATCTCCATAATAGTATATCATTAAAACCGTAAGATCTTGTAGTTGTTTCTTCAAATCTTCAAACCCTGGTAGCTACTGCTTCTTTGAATCTTCAAACATGTCATGGACAATTAATTTGTTTTCAACCATCCTTACTCGCTCTGATATTAGGATTTGGAAACAGATTTAATACCCAATGTATGACCAATATAGCACTAAAATATCTAAAGTTTAAAATGCGGCACTTTAATATCTAAAGTTTTACTTATCGGCACTTTACTACCTAAGAGTTTTCTAGAAATATATTCCCTTTCAAATTTTCAATAGCAAGAAAAAAAATCTTAAGTCGCACAAGAAATATATGAAAAAAGGGAATTTACACATTTCTCGGTAATGACATGTAGTGAAGTGTCGACGAAGTAAAAATTTAGGTATACCAGTTCTAGAATTAAAATTGTAGGCATTTAAGTGGTATATTGGTGAAACAGTATTAAAGTGTCGTTTTAATTAGTTTTAACCTTTAAATTTGTTTTAGGATGTGCAGACGCTTATTAAGAAAAATACTCTTATTCAAGCATTAACAAAAGCGGTTGTACATATCCTAATGCGGATCCAAAAGGATTTCTTTCCAAATCTTTATGATAGGATCCTAATTTAACTTTGTGTGCGTCTCTGTATGTATATACACACGCATATATGCATATGTATGTACATGTATCTATGTATACATATACATGTGTACATATAAGCATGTATGTCTATGTATGTGTATAAATGTATGTATGCATAGCAGTATGTACATGTGGTTGTACACAGGTACAATAGTTGTAGCTCAAAAATGGATCAGGGACCCCACATATATGTAAATTGGACCAATAGGCCCAACTTATTTCTCTCATTTTTAAGCAGCGACCTTAGCTATTATACCTATGCACAGCCACAGGTACATATTCAGTGTTGAAAAAACAGAATATTCGGTCAAAGATTTGATCGAATATTCGGATTCGGTGGAAAAACGAACATTGCAATATTCGGTCAAAAATACAGTCAAAATATTCACCATGCAAACCGTATATTCGGATGAATAACGTGAATATTCGGCTGAATTGGCCCATTAAGCCTGAAATTAAAAAAAACTAAAAAATAAAATGTGGGATCAACTTAATTAAACAAATGGGACCCACACTTATTATTTCACAATCTCCTCATTCTCTCATTTTCCTTTCTCGGCCGAGACTTGAACACACAATCTTTAGATTTAGTTCGGTTTCCTTACCATTAAACCACGAGTTATTTAGATTTTTATATCTTTATAATTATATTTTTTGAATTTTTTATATGTAATATCTATATGAAAATATTTATGGCCGCATAATCTGGATAAACCGAATATTCACCGAATAAACCCGATATTCTTTACTCGCTGTCCAACAAAACAAACTCCGAACCCATCGTTTACAACATTGTACATATTGCTACTGTACTTGTGCACAACCACATGTCGGTGCAGCTAATCCAATAAGGTCGTGCCTCATTTTATTATACAAGATCATCGCCTCAAACACAACCCAGCGTGATTTTTTACTGATCCGTACCACTCATCGTGCTCTACATGTTTTAGAAACTCTATGTATGAAAAATCATGAGATTTCGAGATCCCTATCACATCTATCAAGTGATCGCAATTTATGTACTGAAGGCATTTCATTTTCTAATCCATTAGGAAGTGTTAAAAGCCTTGAGGTCGTAAAATCTCATGATTTTTTTAAATATATTCAGGTTCTAAAATATATTGATCACTATAACTAGTATGGACCGAAGAAAAACAAGATGGTTGTGTGTTTAAGATGATGGCTCAAATAATAAAATGAGGCATGACCTCATAGTATCAGCACAATATATAGACATAAACACGCCCACGTGTGGAATATTACTATGTATTTTATCAGCTAATGTGCTTTATACACATCTCACCTCTTTTCCTTCCTAACTTTCCAAATTAATTTCTTCGCGGACCTCATGTGACTCATTCCCACAAATTAAATTCTTATATCTAATTTTTTAAATGCATACCAAAGATCCTAAATTGCATTTCAATTAATTTCATAAAAAGAATATTTATTTCGCAAGCGTTTCAAACAATTATTTAATCTAAAATAAAATATTCCAGCTTTATCGTTCTTAATTTTCATCCCTATTTGTCCAAAAGAAGATAATTTGTGGCAATTCATCGTCAAGTTTAACTACATATTATTGGCCCTAAAGCATGCATGCTACCAAACTAAAGTTCAATTTATCATATTAGGAGCATGTTTACATGTAAGTCGTTAATTTTTCACCATAGGTGAGACGTAGTCTTACCTATCGGAGAGTTGGATTTGTTTGGTTGTATAGAAGGTGAGGACGAAGAAAAAAATCTATGAACCTAGGGAAAGTGCTCTCGTTGTCTTCTAAGTAGTTTCTAGCTTTCTTTATATTTGGCTTGTCTTAGCTGTTTAGTTTCAAATCGCTCATAGAATATTCCATTTGTCGATATATTGAAGTATATTTGACTCCGCATGTTCCTTTTTCTTTTGAATAAAGCTATGTAGGTTCTACTTCTAAATTTACATGTTCCACAATGTATACAAAATACTATTCGCAGATACAAATTCTTTCACTTGGCTAATTATAGAATATAGTAGCCAACAACGCGGCATTTCATGAACAGAAGAATCAACTACAAGTTTCAGTGTCCTTTAGGCACCTATATGCATGTCCGGTTTCTTTGGTAATGGTGTCCACTCGATCTCACTTAGGACCCACACGCGACGCGTGGAGTTGCTTCCCTGTTTAGCCTTATAGGCTAAGAATGGCATGCAAGCTAAGTATCCAACGTAAGACCAGGTTCCACTCAGCCATTATTGCATATTGCATCATGACACGTTTCAAATATATGGTTTCACACGTTCACAATCTGAAGGACTAGGATGGCATTAGATACATCCACACTCAACAAATATATGACGTCAGTAGACATCTAAATCCCACTGATTCAAGTAAATAAGAGACTATTGTGTAAGTAAATTAAAGGGTTTAAAGTATCAATGAATCAGTATCTCACCACGATCAGTTTTTGGGGAGGAGAGACAATTATACAAAGTAAATTAAAGGGTTTAAAGTATCAATATAAAAGTACCTCAAAGCGATCGATTCTTGGTGAGAAGCATTTTGATAAACTCAATATTTTGGATAGCAAGGTAGATAACTTATCATTGAAACCAAAAAGCTTAAGCTCAAGCTTATCGCCGATAATTGACAAAGATGTCTCTAGCTTCGCAACACCAGCCTGTGCATAAAAGAAAAATGATTAAAACCAACAATAAAATGTACCAATGCACCAAAATATTTAGAACATGAGTTGCAATAGATATTGAAGTCAAAATATTTCCTGCAGCACAATTCATGCAATTTCATACAATCATGATCTATGAACAACTTTCTCAATTTTTTATGTACTAACATGAGAGGGGTGACAGTGCCAGACTATACAAGGTTAACATAATGGAATTCACATTTAAAAAATTACTTTAAAAGCTGCAAAATAGGCATAGATCTGTCAAAAGATTATAAGAAATTTGCCAACACAAACTTGAAATTTACTCGAGCAACCTAAAAGAATCATTCATGCAAATACACGCACATACATATAAATAGTGGGGATCCGTTAAGCCTTTAAGCAGGTTCGGCATGGTCAATATTCACAAAATTTTCATGGGAATGCTGAACTACGATGAGAAGGTTGACAATAACATAGCTTTGACATTTTAATTTACATCATATTGTCCCTTCCGCTCAATAATGCTTCATTACAATGTTTCACGTTAACCATCCAATGATGTAATACATTGTTGACTTCTTAATAGTTAACAACAAGGCTTGGTTCCCAAAAACTACCAAAAACATGGGGTTGTGTGACAAGTAGCTACCAAATTTTTTGAAAATTACAGAAAATTACAAAAAACTACCAAAGTGTACAGTGATGCTTTAACCGTTTTAAACTAGTTTGGTAGCTTATTGAATATTTAGTAAACAAGTTTGGTAGTTTATTGAACATTTATTAAACAAGTTTGGTAGTTTATTGAACATTTACTAAATAAGTTTGGTAGTTTATTGTTTATTAATTTTACAAGTTTCCGTACACTTATAGTTTCATGTAATTTTTAAAGAATTTGGTAGTTACATGTGACAGGCCCTAAGATTTTGGTATTTTTTGGGAATTAAGACTGACAACAACATAACATCAGTCAACTAATAGCTGCAAACACCCTTGACTAAAAATAGAATAATTGAAAATGCTCGATCTAAAAGGAAGCTAGGAAAACAAACTATCTCCTGGGTTTACTGCAGCCTAGGGCCTTGATTAATAATTACTCTTGCCACCTAAAAGATATATGTCAAAGGAAACAAACTGATGTCATGGTATATACTCTGATTTCCAGGTAGCTAGTAACTCCCCCAAAATAGGAATTGGACAAAACATCACTCGTGGAAAGAAAAAGAAAAAAAGCTCAGCATCAACCTTAAATTGATAATTAGAAACTTGGATAAGCATCATGACTCATAACTGGCATTTATCAGCCAACTACACACGAGAGTTGGTTTTCAAAAAATTTACATTAAAAAAAAACATGGTCACTGATGTAGTGTTAAATGCAATATGAAATTCAAGATACTGGTTGGCAAGATACCTTCTTCAAGGTAAAAAGAACTGTATATAAAGGATTTTCCATACCCCGTGGTAGCTGAAAAAAGGAATATTACCTGGTACAGTATCTCATTTAACTCATCTTTGAGAAGATTTACAAAAAGCTCCGTCAAAACACAGCTCTCTATACTTCTATACCCATCCTTAACAGTTATCAGGAAATAAGCATTGGCACGAGGAACATTAAACGTTGAGTCAATCTTGTACCAAATTTTCACAAGTGGCTGGTCGATGATGCATTTCGGATAATTTATATCCACTTGACATTTTGGTGTGTCAGCATTGCGAAGAGAAAAATCGCATGGAATAAACTCGTTTTTCAAAGGAAAATGTAAAGATGCATCTATTTCGGATGGATTCCTCCAGAGTTCAAGAAGGGATGATGGAACATCTTCCTCAATATATGGCGCCCCAAACCAAGGCTCATATTGAATAGCTGAAATTGGTGAAAAAATGTATAGCAGGTTAGAGAACGCATAACAAACACAGGAGTTGCAAGAGCTAGAACATAACAAATATATCTGGTTACCAAAGAACTACCGTTAAAAAACAAATATCTGGTTAGTCTAACGTTATATATAGCAGCCATATATACCATGGATGCCAACAATATTTTCTTAGAAAGAAAAATGGGGAACGTGCTTCATGCAACCGTCTAGTTAAAATATAAAGCATATGACTTTTAAATAGATACTCTGTGTGTCGAGTATTCTTTTCCAATACGTAAGGTCTTCAAAAAAATCTGAAAAGTAATTGAATTTAGAGGAATATTTTCTTCCATTAAGGAATTGAAAGAAAATTCATGTCAAAAAGGCCTAGTACACTTTCCAAAGAAAAGGTGATCCTCCTCCATGATTTTGAACATAAGGCAGCTAATCGTGTGAATCTTAAGTATATATATCATATTATGGTGCACAACATCTATTCAGCAATCACACCCACAAGGAATTATTCCAATAATGCATTAAAGCATTTATATTATTGCGTAGCAGAGGTATAGAATTACCTTGTGACTGCTGGTCAAAAGACTTTGACAATATGTCAATCCTCATATTATCTGGTGTAAAAAAGGTGAGAATTGTTTCTATTAATTTTGGATCCCACTGTTCAAATGCATATTCTCCATATATAATGTGCTCTTCTGGGTAGAAAAGTAAATTCTCTGCAGGAGAAGTTCTCAAATCAATTAGATTCAGTACAGGTTTATATTAGTAGCATGATAATTATAGAACTCTGGATAAGCAATACATAACGCTTGCATGTACTAACTAGACAATACCAAAACATCAACATGCATAGCAAAAGTTTTATAAGGCGATCATTGTACAACAAACAAATGTATTTGAATGATATTGAAAGAGAACCTGCAAGTTCAGCTGCATAGTCATCCTGAGGCTGCTCCTCAGCAAACCTGAACTCCATATTCCCAATATCTTGAAGTTCCTTAAATATCCATTCTTGTGGAGTGGAATGACGTAATAATTTTATGTATTGGTATACCATACCAATAACCTCATGGATCTGGGAAAATATATATATTAGAAGGTACTGGACAAAAAAAAGGTTAAACTAAATTCTTTATTGAACAGTCAATAACAAATATGAACTACATTGCAGAGGGTAAGAGTTTCTCTCTATAAGATAGGAGCTTCAATAAACAATATAAATAGATTTAGTTTTAGCATCAAAGAAAGCTCCTAGAGATTAAGTTTATGTCCGATTACAGTTTTTTTACATAAGCTCTGCATGCTCAATTTAGATTGTGCTCTATAGCCATTAGCCAACACCATCTTGAATTCTTGATGGGGTGAAGGAAACTGAAATGATATCTAGGTTTATGGCGCACGGTCTCTTGTTATAATTGTGTGAATCCCAATGAAGGATTAAAGGAAAAGACTGTCAAAATCATGGCATGTGTAAAGGAAAGCAAAATCAACAACAAAAAAAAGCGGGGAGATCGAGGCAATAATGGATTGTAAAACACATGAACCAAAGAAACGCGTCACGGTTTCCACGGTGATGACCTAGAAAAAAGGATCCCGGCTTAGGCAATGAAGCAAACAATTAAAGGGGGCTTATGAACAAACAATGATATAAATTGTTTTACCAACACAAATGAACTAAAAAGAAATTTAGAGTGTTTGAGCTGAAGAAGCTAAAAAATTTGCAATGTACACACTGACACGGCTGAGGCTGTTGATTTAGACGGAGCTACTCCATCTGATTAGTAGCCAATCTATTTGAAGTGAGGTTCACTTTCTATGTATGCAACTAGCTCTGCTTCTTTACCCAAGTTCAATAGCTTTGCATTTTCTATCCCAATCATGATTTTCTTACCCCAAGCGGGAAAGGAAAGGTTCTTCGTCATCCGGAATTCGAATCACCATCTGTAGATGTAGCAGCCCACCCTCAATTTCGTCTATAAGATGTCTCTCCAAACACACATGCGCACGCGCGCGCACTATGAAAAACTAGCAAACATGAGACTAGCAAGCATTTAAGAAAGGTGATTAAACCTCAAACTGGACAACCTCGCTGGAATTGTGAATTAAACAAACTAGACTAAGTATTGATATCCAAAGCCAAGCAAGAAAAAACAATTCGTGCAAAATAAAAAGAATGGGTTAGCAAGGACGCATGTGGATGTGTGTGCATGCTTACTTATAGAAAGCACAGATAAGAGTTGCAGATTAGGAGTAATAGAGCCACACTACAGGCATGTAGTGGAGTTCTCAGAAGAGAGTGGCAAGAAGGCTTAGGTTCCCATTAACAAACTATTTATTCTTTTGGAATGTTTGTGGGTAGTCAGATCCTACGGTTTGGGCTGTATAATGTTTAAATTGATCACCTGGATCTAGGAATATAATGTTTGGATTGATCACCTAGATCTAGGAACCACCATGATGAAGAGCAGAGGCTTCAATATTGGATGCTCAGACACCCCTGTACCTCCTATACAAACATGCATGCATGAATGCAACATACATATCTATACAGTAGTGGATGCAGGAATTTTTGTCAGTAGGAGCACCAGAGACGGAGCCAAGTGTGTATGCCAGATAATGAAAAAAAAACTTGTGGAAAATATTAAAGCTTTATGTTCGGAAAAAAAAAACTTCGGAGTTTTGGGGGGGAATGTATGAATGATATTTGTGTATAGTCATTTAGTTGCACATGTTTTTGCTACCAAACATCAAATGAAAATCATTGCTTGTTCACATACATGAGCAGCTCTATGAGACCTCAATAGAATCTGAATAATAATTTTCAATCATTCAATATATTTTCTGAAGGATGGTGATTTATCACTTTCACATATTAACTTACATAGGCTGCTCTCTCTTCAGGATGTAAATTAGTGGGGCTTGAGATACAACTCCTCTCCTAAACAACACAGAAAATTGTTAAAAATTTAGTGTGTTATTGAAGTGTTATAAGAGTTTCCTATAGGTAGTTTCCATCCTAAGGAGATGTCGGCTTTCCTCATTTTCCATTATTTTTCACAATTGTAATCTAAGGTCTATTTATTTTCTATTATGGAACAAACAATTTTTGTATATAACTACTTTTTAATCTTCATTTTTACAAAAAATTTGGACTGTTTTTGTTAATGTAATTACCATGATAAAGCATAGCATATAGGCTACACATATAAATAAAAGAAAATGAGAAAATGATCAATATTTAAAATAAAATGACAAAAAAAACAGAGGGCTGGCTTGAAATTGCTTACTTCTCTTGATAGAAAGAACATAGAATAAACCCTTGAAACCAATAAGATACTTTTGTCAATTTTTTTATAGTTGTACTTGTTTCAATTTTATATAGTTTGCCTCCATTTGCTCATAAATAAAAAATGGTCAATCCAGCAGAGGGGGGTGGGGCACATGTCCCCGAGGCATTGGATACATAGAACATATATGCATGCACACGTGTGCGTAACTTTTGTTATATATATAAGGATAATGGAGGAAAGGTGCCATAGGAGGGAATTTCCTCCTATGGCGTCGAAAAATACACTCTCCACAATTTTTTCTGACGATCGGCGCTGATCATCATCTTCTGTATTATGTAAAATGTGGATACACCGAATTTCATGTGATTCCATCACTTTTTCACCGTTGATTTAGTGGGTGCAAAATTAACGGTTTGCCGACGGTAGAACTTTTTACATTGCTAATTCAACGGTGAAAAAGTGGTGGAATCACATGAAATTTGCTATACCGACATCTTACATGATAATGGCGATGATGGGTGCCGATCGTCGAAAAAAATTGTGAAGGGTGTATTTTTTTGACACCGCCTAACGAAAAAGCCTCCTAAGACCTCTCTCTCTCTCTCTCTCTCTCTCTCTCTCTCTCTTAAAGAAAAAAAAAGGAAGCCGGGAGGGGGAACAGAAGTCTCCCCTATCCCAGGTTAACCCACATGAAAACAAGTGGGTTAGGCAGAGACGGGGGAGGCTTTTGCTCTCCCCTTGCTTTTTTTTTCCTTTTGAAGGTGGATTTTGATGCCATGATTGTACTGGTCCCTATTGAAACCGCTATGAAATGGACAAAACCTAGTCATTTCGCCTTTCCGGAAACCTCAAACATTCAGCAATAAAATATGTAAAACAATAAGATTTTTGCACAATTAGTCTTGTATATCCCTCAATGGTTTTTGTTGCTGACAAAATGAACTAACAGATACATATATCAACAAGCATGGATATCATAGGAATATATACAACACAAACAGAATTTACATGACTATGGCATTCTGCTACATATAACACAGTATGTACATATTTTGGAGATGTAATCTTGCATGTGGTTTTCTAAATCAAGTAATAGAATCAATTAAAAGAGGTTTGACATTATTGACTGTAACAAGAGCTTGGTCAAATAATTTTGTGGAACTTCAGTATCAAGATCCATAGCTGACCTGTTTTGGATGGGAAAATGTTTCGTTAATGATGCTGAGGTTATTATAAATAGAGCCCCTAGTATAATCAGCATATTAAATTCATGAACAAGGGAAAGTAGCTACATCTTGACACCATGTGTTTTCTATTTATATTTTTCCACTTTCACCCGAACACCGAAAGCTTTTGAAGTATTTTCTAATCTTACAATTTAAATAGGTAAATGCAGTATCTAGACAAACAATCAGGCAGGAAAATACCAGTCAGCAACATCTAGAAAGAAAAACAATAGTTAGAATCAGTTATACCATTTCTAATCCTGAATCTGTCAGATGTATAGTCACGACAAAAATGTAAGCAATCGACGAGCGACGCATTCCATCATCACCAACACCAGCAGCTAATGAAGACGCCCACCCTTTAGCTTTTAGATAGGAAAGCAAGCTTCCCCTTCCCTCTGGAAAATTAGGTTATCACTCATTAGTTTAATATTCCTAGTATATGCAAGTTGATTTCTTATTGCTGTAAATAAAAAAATTGATTTTTCTTTTGATTGATTAAAGGTTCATTATGCAAATTTCCATTACTATTACATTGACAAATATGAAAGAAAGAGCCGCATGAGGCACAACATAAAAGAGGAATTCTTCAGAAATCAACCAGTAACAAGCAAAATTATGGGTTATATAAGACATAAGCAAAGATAACATGATGTCATTCATTAAATTATAAGTCATCTGTTGCTCTGCTGTATGTTAAATGTACAGTCATAAAGGAAAAAAACTCCTACCATGTCCCATGAGATGCGATATGTAATCTTCCGGCTTCTTCAGATATTCTTTGTGAAGACAGGGTAATGACCATGATAATTCTAGGACATGAACATCTTTGACTGCCTCTACCCTGTAAAGTTTGCCCGGCTTCCAAATAGGCACATCATACCTGCTAGTCATCTTTGGTTGATGGCCCTTTTTTGCGTTGCTGAATAGCTCTATTACCCATTCCTCCAGAACATTAAGAGACTCTGCAGTAACAAGGATAAGACATTTAACGAATGCACACCAGTAATAGCTCTGCAATATGATAATAAGGTTTGATCCTGTAATAGAATCAAGATGCTCATACCAACTCACCTCCACCAATAACTACAAGCTTCATCATTCCTCCATGATAATTTTCTTTGTACATGTTTAAGATTTCTTCTCGTAAATTTACACCATTTTTCGTAGCATCAATCAGGCTTTTCTTATTCCCTGGAGTAGATCAGATATTTAGAGCTATATAATTCAGTATAACAGTAGTTGAAACCGCGATACAGAGAAGCATACCCCAGCAGAATCTATTAAATGGGTGACTGGGGACAGATGAATGGCACTGAAGTTGTTGAAGTCGGCAACTGTCGCTTTGCAGAACTTGATTAAATTCTACAGTTTGTTCACAATATAGAGTATAGCAAATAATTATATGGTAATCAGATAAGAACGGATAATAAGTGAAACAAAGTATAGCACAAACACATGCACAACAAAAAGTACCTGAATCCACTGCTAATATCTCACGCTCCATAGCCTCAGCCTTGACTAATGGCGAAATGAAGAACTGTGAAAACCTAGGGAAAATATATAGTCAACAAAAATACTGACACGCATGCTTCATCGATGTCGTGAACTTTAAAATGTATGGAATTATTATAAATGGACTAAAGATTAATAGGAAAATGCATGCATGCATATATGAGGTGTTTGTAAATAATTTAAAATTGTTTGAATCCTTCTGAACAAATAAATATTAAATCTTTTGCAACAAACTGATGAGGGAAATATATGCAGTTACCTCTTTAAAGCTTCCTTCAGGTACCCCCGATTAACTTCAAAGTGGTAGCACGTGTGCTCTGCTTCAGTGTAGGCATTAGACGAACCTCCATGCTTGGATAAGTAACTATCATACTAGAAAATAGAAGAGTAAATTAAGGGGACTAAATGCCATTCAACCACAATCAGTAGGATTAATAATGAAAGATGATAAACTGAGATAAATATAGAAGAAATATATCAAAAAGATGATCGATGGTTCTGAAAAATTGGATATAAGAGAATATCCAGTTGCCTGACTCAAATAGTCAAATCTTTTTAATGAGGGGTTAAGTAATCCAAGACTAAAATGATCATTGCTAGATTTAAAGACTCCTGAAATTTCGTCATATTTCCTCATGCCTAATGATTGCCTGTTGCACTTTAATTTCATGGTTAATTCAAAAGAATTGAAATATGTGGAGCTAAATATTGGTTTTAGCATTTATAACATTCATATTCTACTAATCCTAGAAATCATACTCATTGTATAAGTTCTCAAATCATAAAAAACAAGAATAGGAATCACATCACGGTATTGATTTCAGATATTCAAACTACCTCACATTCTATAAACTAGTCATTCAGAAGACTTGGATAATTGATTCAGACATTTATAATTTTGATGAACTAATTCTAATGTTTTGTTTATTTCTTTATGTGAGAGACATAGAGTTGTTCTGCAAACTAAATTTTCAAGCAGATCTGTGAACTATAAAATAAAAGGGATAATTTCACTAAAATACCCTGAGCTTCAGTGCATTCCAGTAAACAATCCTCAACTTGCTTTATTTTGTAACTGCCCTGATCTTTCCCATAATTTTTTTCAGAAAACTCCATGTCGTTAATTCTCCGATAAAGATTAGCATGTATTGTTTTGTGACTTAATTACCCTAATGACTTCAATTATTCCAGCTCACATGAAGTTAGTGTTTCTATGAGTTAAATGGATTTTATGAATTATTTAATCTTATTTTATGCAGTCTGATAGGTTTCTTAATTGTTTACTATTTTCCCGACTTTGTTAAGGGTTTTTTGGACTTTAGTATTTTTTTAGTAAAGTAACTTGAATTTCAAGTATATATTCAATTTACAATTTAGAATTCAAAATTATGAAAGGGTAATAAGCGACAATTTACAATTGGAAGTAACACCGTTGGGGAGTTAAGTGAATTTGAAAAGGTTCATGGTGGTTACAAATAATAAAGCAAGTTTAGGGTAGTTTACTGGAAAACACTGAAAGTGAAGGGTAGTTTAGTAAAATTCACCCTCATAAAAGGGTTAAAAAATTCTTGATTTATTATATTCGCAGCTTAAATTAATATTTATATAGGCATACTCATGTGATATATATATATTCAAACACTTGCATGAATCTCGTCAAGCTGTGAATTTTTTTTGAAACATCATTCTTTCATAAAAATTATTATATTGATATTTACGAAATTTTGAACCAAAGCGCATAAATATTGAACATAAGAATGATTGGAGACTTGTTACGACTCCCTAAAAGTTTATTGACTTATCTTCATAATCTATAAGACAAAAAGATAAAGGATCTTTCAAGTTTTAACACCGAAAAAAGTATCAAAGCTAGAATGGGATGATTCTACTTACCAGGAAGTTTTCCACATAATAATAGACTGAATTTTTCAACCATTAGATTAACATTATTCGTTAGTTCTTCATCAATTTTACATGTTTGATGTTGATATCAATTTTTTCCCCAAAAATCAGCTTATGCAATGTCTAATTTTATTTGCAATTTTTTCTCCATTTTACATATCACTGTATATTTAATTTACTTTTTTCCATTTATCTTTTATTTCTAGACCGACCATATTTTAAATTTTTGTTTAGGGCACACTGAGAATTATCATGCGATAATGAGTTTATTAAATATTCACATGTGTAGCACGTAGATAACATTAGTTGTTTATAGAAGAAAAATAAGAGCATGGCATGCTATTGTGCATGATCGAAATGGGGTATCACAAGTGGTAAAGCCTTTTGCATCAAATTTGGCTCAGACCATGCTTATCCCAGCAACTATGGCATGGGGGGGGGGGGGATAGGCGTATCAGATTACTATGTATATCTGATAAGTTTGGTAGAAAGTTTACACGGCATTCTTGCTCATCATCAAATTTCAAGGGAAAGAATTGACGGCCGCTGAAATGATAGCATTTGCCAAAAGGATGACTTTCAAGGAAATAAGAGAGGAAATGCCTCTAAAATATATTAGGTTTCTTGAATCAGATCTGTCGAGTATTAAATAAATAGATTATGATGAAAGCAGTCTATTAAGCAAACTCCTATTTCAAAAATTATAAATAAAGAAAAAATTCAAAGTACCTGACAAGTAAAGTAGAACAGTCATAAAAGGATATTTTACATAGAGGTTAAATATGCACTTAAAAAATATAAGCCTATACAGACCTCATTTTCATCTGGAAAGTCAGAACTCCCCATGAAAAGCATGTGTTCTGCAAAATATGAGTTTAAATTTAGAACCTTGCAATTATCAGAAGATTAATTATCATGAGATTTATCCTCATTTTCACAGTTGACAGAATTTTCTTGACAGTTTCCAACTCTATTACATCTAAAATCACAGAATTGGCCATAAACTTTTTGATAAGCATTACCATTGAAGAGCGGAAGAGATATAATTTCTGTTGCCAGAAAAATCATTAAGTGGACACTTAAGTAGTCAGCGCGGCCACAAGCTTCACATAATTTTCCGCTAATTATTGATTTAACCCAATCATCAGATACCTGTGTGTTACCCAAGCTATGGAAAAGTCTAAGCCAGTACCCTAATATGCCACATACTTGAGCAGCATGTGATTATTTGAAACCACAGAGTCTTTTCTATTTAACTGAAAATATAGAAACCAATGTTATAGCTAAATACAAGTAATAATTTGTTTCTAATTCCTACCAATAGGTCTATAGGAAATCATGTGTCTGTCCGTGTGCGTGAGAGAGAGAGAGAGAGAGAGAGATCCAGATGGAGGTAATCTGAGCAAATTGCAGTATCAAAATAATTTAACATAAACTGACAGTAACATATGCACTGCAGAACAAATTATCTCAGGCATCTAATCAATATGGAAATCAAGCAGGATAAAAATTAGAAAGCCTCTCCATCAATATAATTATGTGCACTGCTATATAGAAGAGTTTGAGCACATCTACATACGAGGAAATGCCCACGGATTACCTCATCAGTCGGAATTTTAACTCATAATGACCTTGATGTTGCTTAGAACAAAGTAATAATATTATTCTAATGACGGAAAGCTGAAGACAAAAAAAAAACTTCTGAGTTTTGACAGTCACGCAAAACTATGAGCGCTTCAGCAGAAAATCGTGTACACTCTTCTCAAGTTTAAACAGATTTTCAAGCAAAAGCATTGAGAACAAAGTGTACATATATTAATCTGAAAAGGGGAGGGGGAGACAGGTGAAAACAAAATAACAAACCATAATGCAATCAAACGACATACAAAATCCAGATAGCAAATATAACGAAAATAAACTAAAATTTTGCGTTCTTTATTTGTAAAGACTAAAGAAGAGAAACATACAAGCCATACGAGCTCAGTCTAATGGAAAAATAAAGTTATAGTAAACCAGATGTAAAATAAAGAGAGAAGCGGGCAAAAGAAACCTAAGAAATGGGCAAGTCCCTGGGCATTGAATGGGTCAGAGAAGCTTCCCATTCCGACACACATTCCTGCAGCAGCCTGGAAGTACAAGTGAACAAAGCCTATTTATATTAGCTGGATGAATTACATGAATTTCTATCATGCTACAAATGGAAATAACAGACTGAGCAGGTTATTAATTAAATGAATCTGAATGTATGTAAATGGAAGAACAAAGCCTATATCCAATAAGCAACATCAAAATGAAACCTACCATCGTATCTTCTACAGTTCAGGATCTTAAAAATAATATTACAATTTAAAATAGCTAAAGTGATGTTTGGAAGTTGGAATGGTAAGTTGTTGATAAACCGCTCTTCAATTAGAATAGATCACATGATGGTTGACATTGTGCATGTCCAGATATAATTATTTTCGTAAAGAAAATGAACAATAATGACAGAAATTGAACTTTGATCTTTAGAAATGGTCATCTACAACATAATGTTGATTTTTTTCTCACAGCCTGCTATCCCATGCAATGATGGTTACTCATGCATGAAATAGCACAATACACTCTATCCTAATTATCTGGTATAGTCTACGGTTAGGGAGACTTATGAGGACTAGGAAACTCGGAGATGTTTGAAGCACCCTTATACTATAGAAGGGCGCTTAAGAGCCCGATTTGGAAAGTGGAATAAGAGGGTCTAGATACTTCTATTTTTCAGATTCCCCCAAAAACCCAAATTTAGCTAGGTATTAATTTATGTATCTTAGACCCAAGACATCATGTTATACCCAACATTTTGGCCATATAAGCGATTCGTCGTGAAAGTCAACTTTTTTGTCTATCTTAATATTTATAACTTTATTGAGTAATTAGAAGGATAATATCAAAAAAGTATAAGAAACAATTTTACCTAGTTGATGCTACGTCTAGGAGGTATAAATTCTTAGTATCCAAAGAATAATATAGCCTGTTTCTAGTTTGCAAATGGGACCTCACGTTATTAGATTCCAATAAAAATGGAGATGAGAAGGCAATGACTATTTTCGCCTAAAAAGGACTACAAAGTAAGAAAACAAGTTTCTTATGATGATGATGCGATCGAATAGTTGTCCCGCCTCCGATAACATTCCTCTTTGTGTGTGTATAAGGGTGTCCAACACAAACCGAATTAGTTGAAATTCAAACATATGTAATTAGAGGATTAAACAATAAAGGAACTCATCAGATAAAGTTGGTGAACCCCATAATTAGCAAAGATGATGAGCACTCATAATTAGCAACCAATTATCAAAGGCACAAGAGAAGATCTAGAAAGTTGAAGATTCTAGATTTGTTTCTATTAAGAATCGGTAAGGAGAATATTCTTAAGCATTAGAAGAACTGAAGAAACTTAGGCAATTGGAGAAGCTTGGGATAGAAACAACTCAAGGAGAAGTTTGTAAGCTAAATTTACAAAGAAATAGTGTGGATATGAAAGTCTAGGTTCAATTAACTCAAATGGACAGACAATACCTCATCTTTCTTTAAAAGATTGAAAACATGAGAGTAGGCTTAGCTCCGCCCAAGGCATTAACTAGATGGTTAGGGAGAATTGCATTCATTATGATAACGACGATATTTGGAATTATACACATCATTACATTTGAAATGTTTAAATGTTTTTGGCTTTATAGAACTTTTATGCTATGATCACTCAAACAACAATGTTGTGGAAAGCATAAAGTGCAAGAAAGTGGGAGAGTAAGGCTCAAGCTTCAAGGAACTTTAGCAGCAAAAGGCACCAATAGATTTTAAATAATATTAAAAATTAAAATATAGATAAATAAACAAATAATAATAATAATAATTAAAAAATAAATGAAAACTTTGATGAACAATTTTTTTTTATGATTTTGTATGCAATGATTAAGTTATATTAAGTATTTAAAATAATATTAATATGTCATCTAAGATCCAAAAAGATGATGTTATAAACCAAAACAACAATAAGATTCAAGCATTCTATCATTTAAGGCAATAATTTTAAATTTTCAAGGAAAAAACATGGCTCTATACCATTTCGACTTGCTAAAAGTGGGTTTAACCACATACATCCTACCATAATGGCGCTTAAAGCCTCTAAAGTACCATAGATGCTTTATGCTACTATATTATACAAAAGAAAAGCCTCTTGGAGCCACTTTCCATCGGGAATTTTTCAAGTTAAAACAATGCTAAACAAGAATTGGATTCCCTTTGTTTGTGTGTTAAAATATATTTTTTTGCTAGACGAGATCTAAAAGGTGGTTTGGGGTTTTTGAGCAAATATGACGCAAGGTAGATGGTTTCTTAATCTTCTTTTTACATAGGTTTTCCCAATGATAAAAGATAATTTATTTGGTTGTTGAAGACCTTGCCATATGATTCTACTTGAAATGCTCAAATATCAATTGCAAAGATGGATGAGTATTTCTAAGAGGAATGAAAAAAATAAAAACTACCGGTCAATCATTCTCAATACGTATCTCAATATCTCAAAAAACTACGAAATATGTTGTTGATGGCTCAAAAGAGCCGTTACAAAGTTGGTAGGTTACTTTGTAACTACATGGCATAGTCGTGGTCAACAAGCAGTTCATGACCGTAGAGGTATAGATCAAAGGATATTTAATTATTTATTGAAGCTATATATATTTTGGATGTGACCCCTTCGTAAATCGAACTGGCGACCTCTCGCTTAGGCGGGGGGAGTTTCACGAAAATATGCCGTATTAGATGTTAAACCACCGTTGAGAAGGCATATGATAGGTGGCTAGTGTTGTATTTAGACAAAAATAATCTTTGAAAAAAATTGGAGAAACTATATTAAATTATGGTTTTAATCAAAGAAATTATTGATCCCCATCAACGAACGGAAAAAGAACACTATCTGTCAAATGAGACTCATACACCAAGGCTGTCGTCTATGTATTTATGTTGGTTAACAGATGAATCAAATTTTATGATAATTTCTTACCAGTGAAGATGTTGAGAATATGGGTATGTAAAAATGATAAGGTGATAATTTACCAATAGTAGCTTAATGGCACCATTTGAAAAGTGCTAAAGGCAAAGGTGCAATTATGAAATAGGTATTTGTTTCAAGTCGTGAAATAGGTAATGTTTTGCTTTAAGATGCGATACTTTAAACTAGCTATAAAAGAGAATATATCATTATGTTCTAGGTTAAGAAATCAATAGATTGATCTCCTTTATCTTCGCTTAGGTAGTGAAAATCGTCCATATTGAACATTTTGACCTCTCCTAAGAGCTTCATTCCAAGATTTCATGGAAGAACCCCCTATTTAGAGTCGTTCTTTTTAGTTAGCGGTAGAAGTGTAGAACCATAAAATTACCTTAACTCAGTATTATTGGCTGCTACTCTAGAGCAAAGCCTTCACTTATATTGGTATTTGTGTAAAAATGTCCACGTTTCATTTTAAAGAAAGGATTTAAATACATTAATTTTGAATCGAAAAAAGATTCATTGGAGCATCGATGTCCTGAATACGCATAATCGCATATAGTAATGTCCATCTATTATTAAAGAACAAGTCATTCACTAATAAAGGGGGGCTTGTGCAGATCCAGTAAAATATGTTTTCCATTCACAAAAATCAAGATCAAATGTGTTCAATATCTTTTCTCGAAGAAAATATTTTATGTCATCAATCTCAGGGAAAGTGATCCTTGATGATAGAGACTTCAAACTTTCCCGAAGCCTAAATGCTGCCGTCAAGGAGCACATTGAATATAATTCTAAATGGCAAGAGTAAGAACTTCCAATCTTCTTTTAATAGTTAAGTACATATAGGTTGAGAGCTTGAGACATTATCAATTTGAGAAATGGTGTATGTATATGTTTTTTCAAAGATAGAGTTCAAAAACATGGCAAATTTCACACCCCCAACAAAAGTTTCATACGTTTTTTAATAAAGGAATGGATAACTAGTCAATGCAGAAATGTTCGATTGTATCCCCATTACATTTTCCGTTCAACTGAGTATAATTCAAGCAGAATGAGCATCTTATAATTGATATCCAAAGTAGTAGCCCTCGAGACTCGAGAGACGGCTCCCTAAATACATAATTTATAGACGGGACGTCAAATGGTACATAAATCATCTTATCGATTTTTTTAATCATAGAGGAGCAATCAACCATAAAGAAGGATAAATTCATAAAATAAAGATCACTCATAAGATTATAGCTCTCAATTGGTTTTTGTCAATAGCAGATCTATTATGGCAAGGAATAACCTTTCTTAAAGGAATCGACTACGGCTAATTAGTTAATTTCAATGTTGGGTATTTACCTCCTCCATCCAATCCCATATACATAATCGACTGTGCTTAAATACATAGGAACTTATTCGCTTCTTAAATATAGATTATTTATGCACTTTCCACTTAATTTGGGCATCTAGTCAAATAGTCCCATAACAAATGTGTGCTCTTTGAGATAATAAGCAATAGTCATGGAAATTATCAATCGAAGTTATTGACAGAAATAATTTTAAGGCAGCATCGGGATTCTCGATGACACGGCTGACGGTGGACCCGACTCTGATTCATTCACCATTGATGGAGAGGACAACTTACAAGGGGCGACTACAAGAGCAGCGTAGACTTACCTAAATGAGGCTACTTACACCGAATTGTGTGTTCTCTATTTGCATTAGATGTACCTTTGACACTTGGGATACCATTTGGGTTTGAGCGTGTTTCCTAATCTGTTCTATGGATTTGTATATTTACTAGGGGTGGCATAGCCTTTAAATGCTGTAGTTTTAGTTTGTTTCAGTAAATTATCTTCAACGAATTGTGGAATATACACACCATATAATAAAGTGTATGGTCTATGATTGGATTACGAATGAAGATATTTGAAAATGGATATTTTAATAGAATGACAGGTGATGAAAGATTCTGTACGGCGGTATGGTAATAAGAGATGCTTAATAAGATCATTGTCAAAAGACTCAAAACCATATATTATTTTGTCAAAAACTCATAGCTCCCTAATAAATTATTTCCCCATCAAGGTCAAAATGTAAGCTAAATATGGTCCAGCAGCAGACTGAATATTATTAACATGCCACTAAAAAATGGTACGAGCAAACTACATTTATAAGGTTATATCAAGATATTGTCATCACAATCAATATGGGATTGGCTTTGAAGCAAGAATCCAAGCAAATATTCAACATAGTTCTACATCCGGTGTCTCCTATAAGACCAATTCACTCCCTCCAATTTCAGATAGTTTTCTGTCTTTTTTTCCCTTTTTCTTTTTCGTTTTCTTTTTCGCTAGAAGCAAAATATATTGATTTACTATTGGAAATTAACCTCAAAATTCAATCTTTTAGAATAAAAAGAACAGCTTGATTAAAGAATCGATCACCTTTTTAGTTGGAGCGGCGCCTTTTCTCTTCTTCGGCTCGCTCCCTTCCTCTTCTTCCTCCTCCTCCTCCTCGTCTTCCTCATCCTCTTCATCACAATCCTCGTCATCTTCATCTTCATCTTCATCTTCTTCTTCATCGTCGCAATCATCATCATCCTCTTCATCATCTTCGACTCCATTTTCTAGGGTTTTGGAGGCTTCTAGATTCCCCTCGCCATCGGGATAGATCTCGGGGTCGTGGACGAGGAGGGCGCAGAGGCCATTGGGGAGATGAAGGATCCGATAGGATCTGCGATCTGTTGGGGATTTGATCACCACATTGTCCCTAGATGTTGCTTCTTCTTCAATCCCCATTTGATTTGAAAGCATACGAGGAGCAGAATACAAAACCCTTATTTTTTTCGCTCCTGCTCTTGGACTTTGATAGCTGTGAGCTTGAGCGATTGGATTTTTTAATGCAGGGTTCGACCGGGTCGGTTTCCAAGACACGATTGCACCCGACCCATTATTACATTTGCAGGATTAAATGATATTTTTGAAGGATCTTTCTTTTCTTTTTTTTCCTTTCCATTTAACTATTATTGTTGAATTGGTAGAAAAATGAAATAAGTTGACAAGTGATTAGCCAAGTGCTTTGTGTAAGGGTGTTTTTTCTATGAGATACATCATTATCACAAACAGCTTCTAAAAATTTTTTGTTAAACTATTTTTATTCTATAAACACTGTCATTTTGTTATATAAAATATATTCTGATGTTTTTTAGCTGAGTGGATTTTGCTAAATATCACTATTTTAAAAGCCGTCGGATTTTCTATGTAATATTTTGGGTACAAACTTAGAGACGGTTTGGTTTGCTGATATAGATTGAAATTACTTATTGCATTAACTTTTTATGTTTTGTGCAAGACTTTCAAAACGACTTTTGATTCGGTACAGTTTATTGCAACATCTGATATTATTTAGATCAAAATAAATAGAAGATTGACCATGGCAAGCCTAAAATAATTCCTGTAGGCCCTCTCTTCGTGCGTAATATACAGTGCTGCCAAACAATATTGCAACAAACGCTGCAAAGCATTTTGCATTTTTGGCTGTAAATTGTTATTTGACCTTCTTGCTTAAACATGGACGATTAAAAGCGAATCTGAGGCGTTGCTATTACAAAACAATGGTATCGATGCTATTGCATCCCTCCGACGATGGGTGTTGGGATAAATAGAGGAACTAATGGATGTAGGGTGTTTGATGAGTGATGTGTGACTAGAATCACCAAAGCAATAATAACGGCGTCCCCCAGTTCACAGGATAAAGGAGTCAAGGGGGAAATTTCTCAATCTTTAAGAAACGGTAGGCCTAAGAATCAAAATTTAGCGTAAATAAAAGCCTAAGCGCAATCTTTGGGCTGGTCCAGGACCATTCTCATTCCTATTATAATCGAACTTCATAACATAACATCATGAGATCTTCCCTCAGTTGTCCTGTGGCGCCTTCCTTTAATTTGCATCACATAACGTAATTATTGTACATAAAAATTCTCTTCAAATTGGAATATGACTATTTGAGAGGTCGTCATTTTAAATAAACTAAAAATACCTTAAAAGTTTGTAGCTTTCAGACCAGAAAATCTGTACAAAGATTTTGAAGTATACGCTAGCTTTGAAAATTACATATAAGTAGTTAGTTAGAAAGTGCAAAGTATGCAGTGCCATCCTAAGAATTAGGATATATGACAGATTGTTATTCGCTAATCTCTATCATTTTATTCATTTACATTCTAACCTTAAAGATTATTGGGTTTCGAAAATTAAGCATGCACAAACAGTAGAAGAGGGACGGGAATAGCCTTCAACTAAATCGAGCAAATGATATAGACCGAATGTGAAGCTACAGGATTGATGTTAGGCTATGGACATAAGAATCGAACTACAGATGAATGAAGGCCTAGAAAGGAGTATCGAATGGAGGCAAGAGGATTGTTGTTGGGCTATGAACCAAAAGGATGGCTACAGGTTGCTGCAGCTTTTGCCGGCAGAAAATGAGTTTCCTGAGTTGCAAATATCCAGTCCCTCAAGGGGGGCCTGCTGCTGTTCTGGCATCAGGATTTCCTTGATGCTGCTGACCTGGAATATGTTGATCGCTAGGGTTCACAATTTCACCAGCCTTGGTCTTGAACATGTTGTTTTCTTGGTTCAGTGACTCGATTAGGGCCGAAGAGGCAGCACGCATCCCAGCTTAAACGCTTAATACAAATGAAGCATATACAAAATTTTGGGTAAACCACCGACTTTAGGTGACTGCATCCAAAACAATAACTCATTTAACTACAGTAACCTTGGTATGGCGCAACTTATTCAAGAAACAGTTAACTGTAAACACCCATGTAGGCTTTATTATACCCCATGATGAATAGATTTATTAGCAAAACACCTCCTCTGTTCATCGAACAAAAGCCTTAAAAACACTCAAAATTTACTATACAAAAACACAAACAAGTTCTAGAGCTATACCGATCAATCAGTTGAATTGTTTTCAGAGTTGAATGTGAGTGTTTATAAGGGCTTTAATTGATTGATATAGGGAGTGTTTACGGTAATAACTTGAGGGGAAATGCTACTTGAGGTAAGCTACATATGTGTTGGTGCAATTAACTCAAATGAAAACTATTTAAACGTCGTTTAGGCCTACCACACATTAATTAGACTGGCATATGATGAAAAGAAGAGAGAGAAAGGAAATAAAAAAGAAAGACACGCTATAACTAGTTGCATAGCAACCAGCAGTCTTCTCCATTAAACAGAAACAACAATGATATACAGAAGCACATGTTTATGCTGACATAATTCAAAGAAATATGACCCTTAATTAATTCATGGGGAAATATTAAAGCAGTAAATTTTTTTAGGTCCTGTCGCTCAACCTGAAAATAAATGCTTACCATCATGTAACTGAGTTTTTTGTTCCACTGCTTGCAACCACCTCTTTAGCTCATCATTCTCAATAACTAGCTCGGCATTGTTTGTCTGAAAAGAATTATAACAGCACAGAGAAGTGTTCAGGTCCTTTATTCCGTGAAGCAACAAATAAGAAAAGAAAGACAACACATGTGGGTTTAGAAGATAATGTCATTAATATAGCACAGAAGAGAAATTATTTATCATGTTGTAAAAATGTTCTATCTAAAAAAGCTAGATACACTTCAAACTCAAAGAAAGTCCAAAAGAACGTCCAGTGAGCATTGAACCCTACAAAGGGAGGTAAAATAGGAAGCATATTCTTGAAACACAGACGACTTACATTGACTTAAATTTGGGAGTCTATCATGGTAAAACAATAAAATAAAATTCAAGTAGACCTATGGAATACACTAGCATAGATGTAATAAGATCTTTTTGGAATAAAAGAGCAAGAGAGAATTTTAAGTTAAGCTAATAATAGGTGAGCTTAATACTTTATACTCAACGACAAAAACAAGCTGATGATGCTCGTAAGGGGAATTCTCCAGATCACGACACGTAGCGGATGACGTGTCGTCCATGTAAGACTGCTAGATTCATGGGGCCTGTAAAGCTGAAATAAGTATGATATATGGGGAACATTCCTCAGCACCTCGCCTCCGAGATTGCGCCCGACGTTTCAGATAACCTCCCCAGAGCACATTCCACTTTCGGCTGACCGCTAGCCAATAGCTCGTCTCCGAGCTACCCTATAGCTGAAATTCCTCAGCTCGCTTGCTTATCTCCGAGCTATCCTATGTTTGAGATTTCTTGGTGTCCCTGTTTGGCTAGGAGCACGGAGCCCGAGCATCCATGTAACCGCTCCGTGTATTTCGCCATGACGAGATCTCCGCCGCTCCACGTCCCGCATCCCATGCTAGCATATCTCGCCATTAATGATCGTATCCTGCCCTCAACGCAAACGTGACACAGGGGCGTAACGGACGGTGAGACTCTCGTATCGGCTCGCTCCATGCGATCGCTATATAAACCCATCTTTCAGACGACTTAAGTATCTCGAATCCATTCCAATATGCCACTACTCTACCCCAATATTCCTCGGTATTTACTTGATCGTCGGAGGGTCCTACAGTGGTTTCTCACCCCGGGACTTCCCTTGCAAGTAGTTCGGCAACAACAACCAACCCATTGAGATCCACACACTCAACTCTCATCTCAATCTCAATCGTTCAGCACTGCTGGCAGCAAGATCAACGGAAGACAACATCTGAGAGAGATTCTGACCTCCATCAGTTGGCACTGTCTATAGGAACGCATTTTCCATCCAAAAAAGTTTATCTTCCGCCCTCGATACAATGACCAACGATTATCACAAAGGAGATCCCAGCACAAGCCATCCCGTCCTCCGCAACGAAGGCGGTGGTGGTTCTACTCCGCCTCCCAATATTGTTGAAGCCTTATTTGCACTGATCGATAGACTCACTGCGATGGTGGACACACTCGCCCTGTTCAAATGGCCGGCCACGCCAGCCAAACCGTCGCCCCCGCTCCCCGGAACGACGGCGTGCACAAGGCGGTGGAGGGGCGCGTTCAAGCCCTCGGCCTCGCTCATGCCAATCTTGACATCACAGAACACCGGCATGCCAATTCCGGCAATCGTGACCTCCATACGAGGAATGATTCCATGACTCGTTGGGCACAAGACAGTCAAACACCGAGGTCTTGAGACCAACCAGATTATTGCTTCAACGCTCGATGCGCTCCCTCGCCCTCCGAAGAGACGTCGATTAGGTCGCCTAATCGCAGGGAAGACCGACGTCACCATACTCATTGAGACCACACACACGGTGCACGTTGGGGCCAACCACGAAGGGGCCACCCCGAGGATCTGAGGAACATGATAGAACGAAACCGAAACTGCTCCATTGCACAAACCCGAAGCAGAGACAGCGGGCACTCCGACTATGGAGAATCCTCAGGGTACCAACAGTGAATCGAGGTTCTCGAGAAGAAAATTGAGGACAAGCGGCTCGCCACCTGTTCTTCCGGAGGATCGGAAAAATATTCCGCGGATTCTCTCATGAGACCCTTCACGGAGCAGTTACTAAGTGAGCGTGTCTCGTCTTGAAACAAACCGCCCAAGGTGGCCCTCTTCGACGGAAAGTCTGACTCAAAGGACCACCTGGACGCGTTTACGGCGGGCATGAGCTTCCAAGACAACTCGGACGTGGCACAGTGCCGAGCCTTTCCCACCACCCTCATACGAGCCGGACGAGATTGGTTCCTCGGCCTTACTCTGCGTTCCATCTCAACCTTCGACGAGCCGACTACTCAGTTCCTTGGTCATTTCGTCGGCAACCGACGGCAGAAGAGGATGGTCGACTACCTGTTCACCATCAAGAGCGAGGATAGGGAACCTTTCAAGGGTTACATCACCCAGTTCTATAATGCCCTCCTGGAAGTACCCGAGCACCATGACGAAACGGTCATCACCGCCTTGAGATCATGTCTTAGACACAAAGAGTGGCTCTACCCTTTTTCATTAGTGCAACCTAAGACCATGGCCGAGATAAAAGTTTGGACCGAGCGGGAGATCCAACTCGAATCTGAAGTGAACGCCAACCTTCCCCGCGGGGACCGAATGGACCGAAAGAAACGAGACCGGGAGGAGAAGAAAAAGACCTATCGTCCGAAACCTTATTCTCTGAGGCTTCACGAGCACAGCCCTCTGAAGGTCTCTCAGACCGAGCTGCCAAAGGAGGCAAAGAGCGAGAGATTCTTCAAACTCCCGCCGATGATATAAAGGCCGGGTAAGCGACTCCGCGACCCATACTGCGCCTTTCATCAGTCATAGAGGCACCTGACCGAGAACTGCAAACAACTTCGTGATTATATCGAGGAGCTAATCCGCTTTGGTCACCTAGTAAAGCACCTACGAAACAAACGTCAAGCAGAAAAGGAGCAAGCGGACCAACCTCCAACCGGAGAGTTGACGATCTGGCGGATCATGGTCGTCGCTGTTGACTCAGCTCCGAGCAACGAGAACACCTGTCGTATCCGGTCGATCATGGCCTTAGGTGATCCCCCCTCCAAGAAGTGCAAGAAGGTTGCTCCCATCACCTTCACCGATGAAGACCCTCATGGCATATCCCTCCCACATAATGATCTCCTGGTGATCATGGCCCGAGTAAATCGGTACGAAGTCCGGAGAATCCTAATTGATTCGGGAAGCTCGGCGGATATCCTATTTTACGACTGTTTCCAGCGTATGGGATTAAACTCATTCGATCTCCAACCGACCTCACATCTCCTCTCTGGGTTTACTAACCATCCTGTCCAAGCCGAGAGAACGATCACTCTCCCTTTCAACATTAGGGAGGCCGAAAGAACCTGAACCATGTCGGTGAGTTTCCCGGTCGCTCGGGTTCCTTCGTCTTATAGCATCTTCTTGGGTCGCCCCACTTTAAACGTCCTCCAGGCTCAGATCTCGACCTACCACATCGCACTCAAGTTCCCTCTAGGCGATGGGCGGATAGGTCGGGCCTACGGAGATTAGCAAACCGCTAGGGTTTATCTCGCCTCAACGCTCCTCGAAGACAAAGAAGTTGATATTTCCGAGGGACTGTGCGATCCTTGGGAATCTCTGGATACACATGATGACAAGAAGGAGATTCGGGGTTCCCCGGTCCGAAGTTCCTCTCAAGAAGGGAGACAACAGCCGAACTTTCCAGATCGGCTCTCTCTTGACCAAGGAAACTCGGGACAACCTTATCCGGTTCCTCTAAAGCAACTCCGATGTATTTGCTTGGAATCTCGAGGATATGCCAGGGATCAACCCCAAGGTGATCTCCCACAAACTTGGAGTTGACTCAAAAGCCCGACTGGTTCGACAAAAAAAAAAAAAGAAGCTGCATGCCTGTCAAACAAAAGGCGATCGAGGAAGAAGTGGACCAACTACTCACGGCTGGCTTAGTCGGGAACCTGGACTATTTGGTTTGGCTAGCCAACGTAGTCATAGTCAAGAAAGCAAACGGAAAGTGGCGCATGTGCGTCGATTTTACCGACCTGAATAAGGCTTGCCCTAAAGATAACTACCCGCTCTCTTGGATAGATTAGCTAGTTGACAGCTCGGCCGGTCATGAGCTGCTGAGCTTCAAGAATGCCTTCTCCAGTTATAATCAAATCCGAATGAACCCGACCGACGAAGAGCTTGCTGCCTTCACCGCCGATCGAGGAGTCTACTGCTACAAGGTATTGCCCTTCGGCCTAAAAAACACTAGGGCAGTGTACCAACGGTTGGTCAACAAGCTGTTCAAGCCACAAATCGGGAGAAATATGGAAGCTTACGTTGATGGCATGCTCAAGAAATCCACCCTGTCAGCCGGGCATACCGCTGACCTCGGCGAGACCTTTAAAGTCCTGCAAAAGTACAAAATGAAGCTGAATCCAGCCAAGTGTGCTTTTGGCGTCACGGGTGGAAAGTTTCTTGGATTCATGGTCACACATCGAGGAATTGAAGCAAACCTGGAGAAGATCAAGGCAATCATTGACATGGAGACGCCCAAGAGCAACGTTGAAATCATGTGGCTCAGTGGCAGGGTGATCGCTTTGAGTCGGTTCATGTGCAGATCTGGCAAAAAGTGCCTGCCTTTCTTCAAAGCCTTAAAGATATCCCGGTTTAAATGGTCCGAGGAGTTTCAAGTCGCCTTCGAACAGCTCAAGACTCATCTGACGATGCCCCCGCTTCTCACCCGACCAACTGAAGGAGACAAGTTGCTGCTGTACCCGGCCGTCTCCGACTAGGCTGCCAGCTCCGTGCTCATCAAAGAATCTGAGGGGATACAAAGGCCAGTATACTACGTCAGCCACGTTTTCAAAGACGTGGAGACTAGGTACCTGGTCATTGAAAAGATAGTCCTGGCGCTTGTCGTCACCTCCAGGAAACTCCGGCACTATTTCCAGGCTCACACGATCATTGTTCTCACCGAACGACCCTTAGGGAACATTCTCGGTTCCCCCGGGTCGTCGGGACACTTGGAGAAGTAGAGATGGGAGTTGTCATAATTTGACATCCGGTACTGACCAAGGCAAGCTATTAAAGCACAAGCCCTAGCCGATTTCGTGGTTGAATGCACCATTCCCAACAAAGAAGAAATGCCGAAATGAGACTTGAACCTACGACCCTTGTTCGAAGAAAAGCTCGGTCCAATTCCGGACTGAGTACTCTATATGGACGGCTCCTGCATAGAAGAGGGAAGTGGGGCTGGGCTGGTCATACGAGGTTCAAATGAAGCCGAGATGGAATATTCCATGCAGTTCGACTTCAAGGCCTCGAACAACGTCGTAGAATATGAAGCCTTATTGGCCGGCCTATGAATCGCCTCCGGAATGGGGCTAAAGAAAATCAGAATCCACAGTGACTCCGTGCTGACCGTCGACCAAGTGACCGGATGTTTCGAAGCTCGGAACCTCTGATGATGAAATACCTAGTTGAGGTGAAAAGGATACGGAAAAACTTCGACGAGGTTTAAGTGGAACAGGTCCCCGGGAGTATGAACGATGAAGCAGACCCCTTGAGCAAGCTCACCTCCTCCTATTCGGTCAATCACAAGAGGAACATCCTCTTCGAAGTCCTGCCACAGCCCAGCATCGAAGATAAAGAAGTGATACACCAGATCTACACCACTCAAGGGAGTATCCCGGATTGGAGAAAGCCCATAGTGGAGTTCCTCAGGGACGGAATACTCCCTAAAAACGGAGTCGAAGCATGCCGGCTCCGCATGAAAGCTCGTCACTTCATATGGAGCAAAGGAAACTTGTACAAGAAGTCGTACACCCAAGCTCTACCCAGATGCGTAGATTCCGACGAAGCAGAGTACGTTCTCCAAAAGATACACGAAGGAGTCGGAGGAGCATATCAGGGGGCCGCGGTCTAGTTCAAAAGACACTATTGTTCCCCTCCGAAGGACGGCGCACAAGACTGCGATGTCTTGGCACTGAGATTCGGGGCAGATGCTATTTGGTGCTATCCGTCCTCCTCTCCGAAAATGCCAAGTTGATTTATGGCACCGTGTATCGAAGGTTTAAATGGATGCGTCCGATATAGCAGACTTCGTCAGATTCCCCCTCGTCTGAGGGGTTTTTGATTGTGGGGACGCTCTTCCCTGCAGGCACAAGCCCCTGCAGTTAATTGCGCTACCGCATCGCAGTAACAACTTTCTCCTTCTCCAGATGTTCACTTCGTGTCGTGGGTGTTTGTTTTGTTTGTGGTTGCCCGTGGATTGTATACGGAGACTAATTTATGTCGTCGCCCGTAGGACGCGGATTAGTCCAAATCCGTATTTTCTTAGATTTGGGTTTGGGGTTTTGGTTTAAGGATACGTTAGCCATATTTGAGGCTAAGATCAACTTAAACGTTTGTTAAGAATACGTTAGTCTAATTTAAGACTAAGATCAACTTAACAGGATCGTTTAGATCCAACAAAAGAGCATTTGGGCTTTATTGTTTCAGTTTAGGGACATAGTGGTCCATTGCCAATTTAGGGACATGGTGGTCTATTACCAGTTTAGGGACATGGTGGTCCAACATTCCCATTTTGAGGACGAATATTGATTTCCGGTTTAAGGACATCATAGTCCATGAGTTTAAGGACCCCACAGTCCGTAGCAATATATGGTTGTCGGGACCCATCACCTCTCTGACGACGTTGAAGGATTACAACGATAAATATCAGAGGAGTTCAGAGATGTACCCTTGAACCGGATGTAAATTGATTTGGGAGAGCGGTTGTGCTCGGTTCAATTTAATTTGAGGACTTACGGCCAGAATTGGGTTAAGTCCAATTAGAAAAATGTTTAACCTTTTATTCAGGTTCTGCCTATTAAGCTTTTAGTAGGGCTCTGGCCCTTTACTAATGCATAGCATTTATATTTGGCCTGCATGGCATTTTATTTGGGCTCTGCTCCCTTTTTTTTAATGCATAGCATTTTTATTAGGCCTGTTAGGCCTTTTTTAATTGGGCTCTGCCCTTATTTGATAATGCAGAGCATTTATTTTTCTGACAGTGTGCCACGTGGCTTGTCAGGCGCTTTGCGCCAATTAATGAGCGCAAGGCGCAAGCGCATGTGGAGGCGACACGTGTTACGCTCTGGTGAGCGCAAGTCTGTTAGCGCAGTGCGCTGCTGACACGTGGCCCGCTCTGGTGCAGTGCGCCAATCTAAGAACGCAGTGCTCTGTTTTAGAAGCGCAAGGCATAGATTTGTTCTGTGATTGACACGTGGCGCTCTCTGGTGACTTGCGCCAATTCAAGGAGCGTAACAGCGCAAATCAAAAGTGCAAGGCATTGTTTTATAGCGCAGAGCGCATCTTGATCAATTTTAGATCAAAGAAAAGAATCTTTTGAAGAGGTTCTTCCTCAAGATTCAAGAACCGAGGGTTCAACAAAAGGCAATGCCTTTATATAGATCAAAAGATCTAATAAAGAAGTAAATTACTTCTTTTTTATTATTATTATTATTTTTATTCAAGTTCTTGATCTTGTTATTAGATCTTTGATCTTTTTAGAAGAACTTCTTCTTTTTTCCAAAGGTTTACCTTTTTTCTCTTCGAGCTCTTCTCAAAATTTTTAGAGGAGTTCTGTATATCTGAGACTTGGAGTTTAGGGGCCTTTATATAGGGCCAATTGGTTTGTTGAGTTTGTTACAGAGATCTTTCTCTGATTGATCTGGGAATATTTTCCCACCGTTTGATCTTTGATCTAAAGGCCTATGTTTTACAGAAGGTAATCGTCTTGTTTTTAACAAGATTGGAAAGATCTTTCCAGAATTTTATTGTTTAAATGCTGGCACGGTTGGCGCAAGCGCACCTGCGCTTGACACGTGTCGCGCAGCGCAGAGCGCAACTGCGCTGACACGTGTCGCGCAGCGCAGAGCGCAACTGCGCTGACACGTGTCGCGCAGCGCAGAGCGCAAGTTAACTGAAGCGTTGTTTCCTTTATTTTTATTTTTTAAAACAGAGCCTTGCTCTGATTGGGTGTGTTGTCTTGGGCACAGCGCTGGCGTGTCTGTTTCTGACACGTGACGTATTGCGCGCAGCGTAAGGAATCTAAAACGTTGCTTCTTTTATTATTTGAATTTTCAAAACAGTGCTTTACTCTGATTGGGGGAAACAGAAGCGTTGCTTCATTTCTCGCCTTGGAATTTGAACAGAGCTTTGCTCTGATTGGGGAAACAAATGCCCCCACCGTTGCGCTTACGTGGCCCCAAACATGAGCGCAGCGGTGGCAGAATTCCAACCGTTGTGCCAACTTTTGGAAGTTGAAACGGCTCCCAATGCCTATAAATAGGACCTTTGGTCCCTTAGATGATTTTCATCTCCTCCTTGAGAATTTTATCCAGAGCCTTGCTCTCGTTTTCAAGAACTTTTAAGAGTTAGAACTCTAGAGAATTTTTAGGTAAGAATTAAATTAGATTAGATTAGATTAAATTAATTTTAAGAGCCTTGCTCTTAATAGATCCCTGATCTAAAGAAAACCCATTTAGGGTTTCACTAGCAGAGCTTTGCTCTATAGGTCTGAAGGGATCTAAAGGGGACTAAAGAGAACCCTATTAGGGTTCCATTAGTAGAGCTCTGCTCTCTAAAAGGATTTTTTCTTGTGTTTTCTTAATTCATTAATGGAGTTTTGCTCCTTCCAAATCATATAGAAGAACTCTTAAGAGTTTTTCATGGATCTTGGAGGTTAAAGATGGAGTTTTATCTTTGATGGATTATATCATCTTCTCATAGCAAGGCTCTCAGCATTCTCGGGAAATTTCTTTAAATTCTTTTCGTAACTTACTTTTATGGGTGTCACTCCCGTCTGTAGAGCATTGCTCTCGGGGAGTTTAATTTCCTGTGCCTGTTTTTAATAAGAATTCGCTTAATTAGTCTGTGTGTTAATTTTTGCTGATCTTCTCTTTTACAGGAGTAATGGATGCCCACATGTACGACCTTGATGAAATCATCTCTTACGGAGACATCCGCCGACTCGGCCGTTCTCAGAACCGAGAATTCACAAACGCCGGGTGTGCCGAAATTATGAGTCGCTTCAACGCATATAACGGTCAACTGCTTCCTCGACGTTCCTCTCTCCTGAAGCTTATCGTGGGAGCCATCTGGGAAGCGCTTCCCTTATTCTGTACCGGTGTGCCACTTAGGGCATTGGATGCTGCCGAGGATAAGGTGCACTCGGTGTATCTAATGAGCTTAATCTCAAAGAGAAGGCGAGTTACCCTTATCGATCTTCTGCATCAAGCTTTTCAACAATCTGCAATACTTGCTGCTTATCGGAGGGAGGAGGACATCCGTGGGGACCCCGACGCTCGTTCTCGCGAAAGAAAGCACATTAGGATGGTTCGCCAGGCTTGGAAAGTCCTGGACAAGGTCACTTTCGAAATCAACTAGGATCTCTCAATGAGAGATCTCCTAAAACTAATCAACAAACTTCTCTCTACTATATAAAGGATCTAAGACTTCAAGTCTAAAGAGGAGATACCCCCTTATAAGCTTTGAGAAAAATAAAAAAAGGAGGAGAAAAGAGAGAACAGGGAGAGAAACATACAAAAGAAAAAAGAGAATTCAATTGTCTAAAAGAAGAAGATCTCCTTCTTAAACAAAAAAAACCCTAGGTAAGAAGAAAGTACATAGATTATCTTATCTCTTCTTTAAGGGTTTAACCCTTCATACAAGAACTTAGTTCTTCCTCTGGTTGAGGTCTGCAGAAGCAGATCTCCCCACAAGTTGAGAATTTAATTCTCATCGGGGAGATTCTGTTATGCAGATTCAAAACTTAGGGGAAAGAACTAAGTTCAAAGAATTTAATTCTTATATAAGTATATAGGAATTTAATTCCTCTGATAAAACTAGGGTTTAATCCTGTAAAAAGAATTTAATTCTTATAAAACAAGAGGCTTGAAATTCTCTAAACTCAGATCCCAGCATCGTTAATATGAGATCAAAATTTTCATGCACATAGAAGGAAAGAATGGTGATTCATTAGTGTTCAACACAATAACGAAACCTCACGTGTTTCCCTACGTGACCACCTCTGATGAACAAAAAAGAATGGATGAGACTGAGTCATGGGCTTCCCACGCGAGCGCCTAAAAGAAGAACAAGAAGAGCTTCCTAGGGCAGTCACATGTTTTCCACGTGATCCCCAATCAAGTGCTTAGCACTTATAAAGGAAAGAGGAATAAAACCTAGAAAACAACTCTTACATTTTGAAGGCGCCTCATGTGTTCACACGTGAGCACCACGGGGTCCAAGTGCTTAGCACCTATGAAAGAGAAATAAAATTCAGAGAACAATTCCCATTTCGGGCACCTCACGTGCTCGCACGTGAGCCGAGTGCTTAGCACTTATAAAAGAATAGGGAATTAAAACCCAAAAAGGCAGTGCCCAACTTTGGGGCGCCTCACGTGCTCACATGTGAGTGCCACAAGAATTAAGTGTTTAACACTTATATGTAAACGGGGATTTGACCCCAATGAACAGCACCAGCTTTAAGGTGTGTCGCGTGCTACACGTGAGGACCTCAAGAATTCAGTGTTTAACACTGCTTCAGAACCTCATATAGGAACACGCGAGTGCTGAACGTATACTAGTGCTTAAAACTATGGGAAGTCAACTTCAGCCTCAAGTTGGCTAAGTCTTCTTAAGATTAAAACATCTTTGATCTTCAATCAATCGATCCCACCATGCTCATGTCTTCCTAAACTAAACCTAGTTCCAAACATGACTAATGATCTTCCGACGGATATTCATCCCATATCTTCCCTTAATCTGGAAATTAGTTCAAGGGTACATCTCTCC
Organism: Agapanthus africanus; assembly: GCA_030015575.1. Taxonomy (NCBI): domain Eukaryota; kingdom Viridiplantae; phylum Streptophyta; class Magnoliopsida; order Asparagales; family Amaryllidaceae; genus Agapanthus; species Agapanthus africanus. The sequence continues at coordinate 162,132,890 of CM057339.1, read as the reverse complement.
ATACCTATGATACATGTCGTTGTAATTCTTCAACGTCTTCAGAGAGGTGGAGGGTCCCGAGAACCAATAACTCTTTGGTGCATTCCCAAACCGATGAGCACATCCCAATACGGACCACAACGTTCTTAAACTACAACGGACCGCAACGTCCTTAAACTACAACGGACCGTAACGTCCTTAAACTAAAATCTCACCTCAAAAATGGTGATCTGCGGACCGAAACATTCTTAAACTGAAGCAATAGAGCCCAAATACTCTTTTGTTGGGTCTGAATGATCCTAAAATCCTGTTGAGTAGATCTTAGTCTAAAATTAGACTAACGTATCCTCAACAAACATTTAAGTTGATCTTAATCTCAAACGAGATTAACGATCTTTAAATCAACCCAAACCCAAATCTAAGAATATACGGATTTGGACTAATCCACGCCCTACGGGCGACAACATAAATTAGTCTCTGTATACAATTCACGGGCAACCAAAAATAAAATAAATACACACGATATGAAGTAAACTTCTGGAGCAGGTGAAAGTGGTTATCACGATGCGATAACGTAATTAACTGCAGGCGCAAGCGCCTGCAGAGAAGAGCGTCCCTACAATCAAAAACCCCTCACAACGAGGGGGAATCTGACGAAATCTGCTACAACGGCCGCATCCGTCCAAACCTCCGATACATGGTGCCATAAATAAAATTGGCATTTTCGGAGAGGTGGATGGATAAACCCAAATAGCATCTGCCTCCAAATTCATGCAAGACGACCTACACGGTTTCGTCTCTGTTTTCGGCGGTAAACATACCCTGATACTTAAAATACATGCTCATGAAAACCCTAAATAATACAAATCACCCTCGAGGTTTTCTTTTTAACTATACTAAACCACTTTTCATAAAAAAAACCTCGAGATATACAAAACAATATTTAAGGAATTTAGTAAATATAGGTTTAAACGGGATCAATTCTCTTGAGCCATAGTGTAACGACTCTGTTTTAATGTACAATTTTTTTTAAAGTTAATGTACAGATGGAGTATTTGCAACCCTGAGTATGTTTTAAGTATTTATTTTGCTTTTGAACAACAAGAAAGCACTTGTAGTTTATTGGTAAAACTTGCACTGCTGTGATGTAGCCCCTGTGTTCGAATCCCCTCAACCACATATATTTTTGTTGATTTTTCTTTTAAACTTTTAGTAGCTCAAAAGTTTGCACATGCACTGCACGTAAAATGAAAAGTCACACAGAAATCAAACATGTGCACTAAGTTATATGAAGCGACAATGACACATGGTATTCATCCGACGATCCCCCTCAATTAAATTGCCGGCGAGATCACCTCTGGGGCCGGCGCCGCCGGGCCTCCCCATAGGAAATGCTCCAAAAAAATTTCCCCTAGCACGCTTTGGCCTACCCCACTAACCCTAGTCTGTTTGATTTCCCTGCATATTTCCAAAGAATTAAAATGAGACATTAATCCAAAATGTTAATGCATTTTAATTCCATTCTTCAATTCTCAAAAACTCCAATTTCTCCTATAAATACAACCCTACACCCTAGCTCTCCTTATTCAGAAATCCATTGCCAAAAATCTTTAAATTTTCCAAGTCCAAAAGTTGTACAAGTGGAGTTAGCCCAAGGTCAAGTTCCGGCGACGATTCGAGATGAATCCGGCGACACCGCAACTCCACGCCGCTTTTAAAAGTTTCCTCTACCTCCTCTCTCTTCTCTAAACCAGTAAGTCCCTTCTTTTCTTTCTTTTTCACCTCTCAAAAATATTTCTTTTCAATTCTTGTCGGAAGCGGAGTTATTCCGACTTCTGATTTTCAAATTTTTAAAAATCCAAATTTTCTTAATAACAAACCTACCATTTCTTCATATATTGTTTAGCAATCATAAACAAACACTTTAGAATAAGTTTTATCTCAAAATAACATGTTATGCAACTTTTATCACATTTTTACGGTTAAATACCACAAACTTTACATTCGACATATTTCATCGTATTACTTTTAGAAAACTCACGAGGTAATGACCTAGCTCATCACAACACTCATCTTGATATAGCACGATGGCTTTTGTAACAATTCTTGTAGGACAAAATACAATTTTTACATTAAAATACCTTAAATTATCAAAACCGTATTCTTTAAGATTGTTCTAATTAAATTCCATACGATTAAGTCCTTACAACCCATTTTGGGGAATCCGACTTGGTTGGTGCGGGTTATCGCACATCCATCGGACTAGTAGGGGGAGATGCAGACCTCCTCACGGAGCATACGATCTCGATGAAATTTTTATTACAATTTTAAGAAAAACGTGATTTCTATTTAATAAATAAATTCTATTTTTAATTAATATATATATAAATATTATAAAAATATATATTTTAAATATATAATATATATTCCATATTTTCTAAATCAAAAGAAAAGAATTACACAATATCATGAAAATACCATCAAGATCAATACAAGTCAAATTACATAAAAATACCATATACCATTAAAATTAGGTTTATATCCACTGGAATATCTCACCACTTTTAAATTTACATCTATGGAAACCCTAAAGATGATAATTAAATACTTGAGGTTTATTTTGAAAATATATCAAAACTATTTTTCACAAAATCCCCTCGAGTTATACTAATTTACAATAAGGACCCTTGTAAATATAGGTTTAAGCAGGACCAATTCTATTGAGTCTCAGGGAACTGGAGAAAGTGGGTACTTGCCTATTTAAGGTAGACAAACTAAAAACGTTGTTATCAATACGGTAATTGTCTTGGAAAAAGACACAAATCCTGCCGTCCATGTGCAACAGTTACCGATAATCTCAAAACTAATTCAGAACTTCAATTCTATTTAAAAAGTCTGACTCAACCTGAGTCCCAGTCTAATCTGAATACAATCCGAATACAATCAATACTTGAATACAATTCAATTATAATTCCAATACAACATGAATCCATTATACCAGAATACAATCTATATCAACATGACTTGATTTGACCAAACCATGGATATGCAGTGAATTTTCTACATGACTATCCGTTTATATCTTTATCCGTTTACATGAACAATTGATATCATGGTTTCAGAAAGTCTTACAACTACAAACTACCACAAAACAATACAATGCATTACGGGGTTTAAAGGGTAGATTGGTACGGAATGTGTTAGAAGTGACACGATGATAGTCACTTTAATACACCTAACCTGAATATCCATTGTTGTTGTACCATGGTTTAACGGTTCCTTGTGCTCCGTATACCTTAGTCCACGGAATAGTTGGACTCCTCTCGTATACACTGGCATATTCTGTACCAAACTACAAACAACAACGTTAATATAATAAACATACATTATATAGTTATATCCTTTTTTATCTGTCTATTCCATTTCTCTCTTTTTTTGGGACTTACCGAGCAATTGTTCGCTGACGACATTCCTTCTTGTCGGGACACGGTTCTTGTTCACGGAGCAAAGTGCCATATAGAACAAAGTGCCACGCTAATTGTCATACCAAGAGGGCGGGGGCCACCTCTTGAATCTGTGGGGGCTACCTCTAGAGTCCATGGGACCCACTGTAGAACAATGGGGAATCTTCGGAACACATTCCGAAAGAGGACCGGATTGCATTATAAATATAATGATACCACCCTCAATTACAGAGGCACCTTTTAAGTGAACCGGAACTACAGGAGCCTGAGAACTCCGTAGTTAAGCGTGCTCGGGCCAGGAAAGTCTTGGGATGTGTGACCTCCTGGGAAGTGGCCCCTGGTCGGGTCCGGTTCGGTTTAAAGGGAAAAACCGTACAGTTTCGGCCACAGCGGATAATCCCATCTGTACTGGGGCGTGGGGCGTTACATTTATGGTGGCCCATGCGATCCCTCAGTAGTAGGTCTGTGGTTCGAGGACGAACGATACCACCCTCAATTACAAAGGCGCCTTTTAAGTGAACCGGAACTACAGGAGCTTGAGAACTCCGTAGTTAAGCATGCTCGGGCCTGGGAAGTCTTGGGATGGGTGACCTCCTGGGAAGTGGCCCCTGTTCGGGTCCGGTTCGCTCTAAAGGGAAAAACCGTGCGGTTTAGGCCAGAGTGGACAATACCATCTGTACTGGGGCGTGGGATGTTACACTTCTCTCTATTTCTTTGGAATGTTGTCAGGAGGACCTGATTCTCTGGAGATAGAGCCTAGTTCAGACGACTTGAAGCAATTTGTAGAAGACCGAGAGCTCTAGTCTCTTGTATATACTTACTTTCAGTTCATGTCATTGTTTAGGCATTGCTTTCTATTCTTATATTTACATTTTCAGTTGTATTGCAAAGAAATGTTTAATAAATACAAGTTGATGTTCAATTACATCTCTTGTCATTATTCTTGTGTACATTTATTATATTGCTTATTACGTTTAACGTGTTTACTTCTGAGTAAATACGTCGCGGGCCTCGCCGCGCCTCTTTCTCCGTATATTAGGAAGCGGGGCGTGACACCTAGGGAGACGGAGAAATTGAGTGCTTGCCTATTTAAGGTAGATAACTTAACGGGGTTATCAATAGCAATTGTCTTGGAAAAAAACACAAATCCTGTCTTTCATGTGCAGCAGTTGCCGATAACTCCCGAACCTAAGAAATTCAAGAGCTAAACCCGTTTACAAATGCCTGACTCTATCTGAGTCTAAACTTAAACCTAAATCCAAAACTTGAATACTTGATCATGAACATGAACACTCAAAATCAATATCAAACTCAAACTTGTATACTTGACTCGACTTGACCGAACCATGGTTATAACTTGACATGAACTCGACATGGCTACTTGAACACATGATTACATCCTGAACATAAACTTGAAATATTTTATATCCATGGATTCGACCAAGACTTATAATCTTAATTTATACAATACAACACACGGGTATAAAGGGGCAGATTGGTACAGAACGTATATCGTGGCACGAGAGGTCACTTAAAAGATGCCTACATGAATTTTCGTGTCGTTGTCCCGTGGGTTATGACGGGACCTTGTACTACATGTTACCATAGTTCACGGGGTAAGATGGACTCCTCTCATATACATGAATACCTTGCTTATCAAGCTCCAAATAACCACGTTAGAATAACTACCTTACAACAGTGAATGATCATATACAAAACTTATGCATTTCACATTACAGACCGCATTTCCCTTTCTTCTTTGGGACTTACTGAGCACTAGTTCGCTGACGGTATTCATTTATATTCTTTCTTTGGATTGTTCGTCAGGAGGACCAGACTCTAAGGAGATCGAGCCGAGCCAGGAGGACTTGGACCAGCTTACCACTCAGCCTGATTACTAGTTCCGTTGCACTTAATTTTTGTATGCCCTTGTTAAGGAACTGCTTTACTCATTGTATCTTTTATTTCCAAAACAGCTGTATATAAAGTTGAATGTAAATAAAGTTGTTGTTTATTTTATTACTCTTGTCATTCTTATTCATTTTTATATATTGCTTAATTACGCTTGACGTATTTATTTCATAGTAAATAAGTTGCGGTCTGCCATGTCACTATTTCCGTTTACTGGGAAGCGGGACGTGACAAAGATTTACTTCTATTCTACTAAACTACAAGCGGTTACCTAAATAAAATTGACGGCTAACATCTTTTGTTGTCTTGCCTACATCCAAATTAGTTTAAGTCCACGTCCGGCCCTCGGTTGCATCATTTCACACAATCTTGTCACCTCTTAATTGTTGCATTTATCGGCCTTCGTCATTTATTAGGGTAAATTATCAAAAGGTCCTTGGCCCGCTTAGGAGTTGTCTAAAAACCTTGATATATTCGAAATTAATGGGAAGGGACGACTGTTCAAAATCTTTGTGAGAAATACTCTAGGCTGCATTTTATTTAGGCTTCCGAGAAACACACTTTCCTAATATAGACACACCAAGTGTCTGGAAAGTTATATTATCGCAGGAATAAATAATTTCAAAAATATAATTTCAACATCACATTTATTACAAATCGAGAATTACACAATTCAAAAGTTCACATCAATAGATGTACGTTCCTCTTGGGTCATCGCGTCTCTTATCTGACAAAGTCGCATGAACCTCGTATTGTGTTCAGCTTGCATGAGGGGCTGCAACCTGTTTAGCCGGTTAGTTAGAGATCGAACGGCTGAAAACGAGTCCGTACAGAGCATTAAAATATAAGGAAAATGCACCGACGTTGGACACAAGTGGGGCCGGCCTGCAAATGATTTGTAGGGGGAATTGGTGGCGGAAAGAAATTGATTTGAAGGCTCCAAAAGTGTCAAATCGTTATGAGTTTGGTGTTTCGTTTACTAATTTATCGTATCCGCATTATAAGATATGCAAAATTTCTCGTTACAAAACCTAAGCAATTATATATAGTACCAATTATAATTTTAAAAACAGTCAAATTAGCAACATAGAGCCACATACAAGCTGAAGCTACTTTCGAAATTGCAACCGTGCAAATTCATACATATAAATCATACAAACTCATACATTTGATAATCAAATAATGCCGAAACAATCCAATATATTCATCCATATGTCATAATTCATATGATAAGTTTTATAATTCATAACTAAAATATTACAATCAAGTTGTCAAAACATCACTGCCAAACAAAATTGACGCTATAAAAAATTAATATTCTCCAATTGATTAATCAGTATCATTATAATAACAAAAGATAATTTCATTTTCCTGAATCTTCTCATCTTCATCATTTTCACTGTCAATGAACTCCTCCTCCTTATTAATATGCGTTTTAATTGTTAAATAAATCGTCTGGGTTAATAATATGATATAATCAAGCGGGTTTTAAACCCGAATAATTGACCCAATATGCATTTTAATGGTTAAATAATGTATCGTGTTTCGTATCGTTTCGCTTAGTACGATACAAAATATGTATCGACCGATAAATTAGTAGCCCTATACAGACTTACGATTTGTATCGAATTGTCTCTGTTTCGTAAGATATGTTTCATGTTTGGTACCAAAATAACAACAATGATTGAAGCAATATTGGGCTTATTTTTAATTAATTTTGTTGGTTTATTTTCTATGTATTTTTTGACCATTCAGGTAGTAACAGTTTTGGCCTAAAATGCAAGGGACCCCCCCCCCGCCTCACTTCTTCGAGAAAACCCTGTTAATCTTGAAAACCATCCACTTTACCCTAAAAACAGGGCTAGCGCTTTACCCTAAAAAGCAAGGCTAACTTTTCCGTCCATAAGATTTTTTGATGCCAAAACTATTTCAAATTGCCTCTCTAATAAAAATTAGGGAAAAATGGATCTAACTCTTTAGCCTTGAAAATCAATAGGAAAAACTCCCTAAACAAAAAAAATTTAATGAAAAACTCCATAAATTCAAAAAGTAATAAGTTTAAGTCCTTATGGTACAGCCAATAACTTCTTACTTTTTAATATTCACATATTACCCTCTTGTCCAACTTCTGAGAAATAAATGCTGCATTTAATAGATAAACTGCTATATTTAGCAGTTAAACTGCTACATTAACTACTACACTTAGCAGATAACCGCTATATTTATCAGATGAGCAGTTTACATTAACTGCTACACTTAACAGGTAACTGCTATATTATTAGATGTAACAGTTTACTTGTTAAATATAGTAGTTATCTGAAAGTTGTAAAGGGTAATATGGGAATATTAAAGAATAAAAAGTGATTGGTTGTAACTATAAGGGCTTAAACCTATAACTTTTTGAACATAGGAAGTTTTTTTCGCTAGATTTTTTTTAGCTAGGGAGTTTTTTTCTGTTGCTTTTCAAGCTTAAAGAGTTGGATCCATTTTACCATAAAAATTAACTAACCTAATTTCATTTCTTTTTCTTCATCTTTTCTACAATTTTGAATTCATGCTCGCTCTTTGATGAAGTAAAGAGAAGGTAGATAATGATTTGAATTAAATATTTTGGGAAAGACGAGAAAAAGAAATTTGGCAAGAAAAAAATTAGAGAAGAGAAAGGGAAAAGGATTTGAAGATGAAAGGGTCGAGGAAAATAAACACCAAAAAACTAACGGAGTTAAACTTTTAGGGCAAAGTACATGTTTTCAAGTTTATATGGTTTTCCTGTTTTTAACGCAAAATTAAAGGGTTTCATGCATTTTAGCCTAGTTTTTTAGGCAATTAATAGCCCCCCATTTAAATTACACAAATGGAATTAATTTCTCACAGTAACAATATTACCTACCATTGCTAACAAAACTTAACTAAAAATGACAGAAAAGCTCACGTAACCGCAGCCATGAGGGTTAAATACTTAACATATGTCAATTCCAGCAATGGGTCCTGAAATTCCAGCCCCCCCCACCCCCCCACCCCACCCCCCAAACAAACATAAATGATTTGGAAAAATCAATAAGGTCCAGCAATGGGTCCAGAAGCTGCATGTAATAATCCCATCAGGTTTCACAATAACACTATCAAATACATTTACGAAAAATACTTCACAATACATATGTTTTAATCATGTCACAAACAGTGTAAGATAAAACATCTGGAGCTTCAAGCATGATATTTCCTTTTCTGGTAGAGTTTTATAGGAAGCCCCATTGCTGGATAAGGGAAAGGATCTCGTGTGATCGGCTCATTTGGTATCATCTCGGACCACTCGTAGTTTGTGACGAGGTAATGAATGACTAGCAGCACCTCAACACGAGAAAACTCGCTGCCAGGGCAAATGCGTGGACCTGCTCCAAACGGTATGTAAGAATACGGAGGGTACGATTTTGTAGCAGCTTCGAACCTCGATGGATCAAACTTTTTTGGTTCGGGGAAGATGTTCTTGTCCATGTGGGTCCCACTTGACACCCAAAACAACTGCAAAATGTTCAACCAAATGTTTAGTAGTGCATTAGAATATTGTGTTTTCTCGCTTTATTTTCGAAAGGTTAAATTTCAGTGAAATACAAAACTTCTAGCATTTTCAGATAAACCAAAGGTTCACCAGTTCTACTCAAGAAGGGGTCGCATTCCAAAAAATAAAAATAAAAATAAAAATGAGAGTTCTGTGAATTATAATCTAAAGTTATATATAAAAATGAAGAATGCTAGGGACTCTGTTTAACAATCAAGAAAAAATTGCAGTGCAATATTTTTCAAGGGGAAAACCCCCCGAATGTTTCAGCAAACCACAATAAATATGATGTTTTCTATCGACGTTATTTACCTGCCATCCTTTAGGGATGTCAAATCCACCGAAAGATGTGTCCGAGGCAGCTCTTTTGAAATTGCCCAACACAGGAGGAGTAATTCTCATCATCTCTTGGACTACCCTCCATGTATACTTCATCTTTTGAATGTCATCCCATGTAAGCTTTCCCTCTCCTCCATTTTCATCAAGTACTCTCATTTGCTCTGTTGTATCACAAAGCACATGCTACTATCAAATTAGTAAGCAAAGAAAGAGCATGGAGATCTAAGTGTCATGAATGTTAATCTAACATCTAAGCTCTCGATCCATCATGATTTACAAAATGACGGTTGACAACAACAAAACCCGTAACTTTTTAATTCTTCTTTCTATTTTCTAAACTTGGTTATTTTTATGGCTTATTTCACAAAAACCACCCTATGGTTTACTCGACTTTCCAAAACCACCATGTAGTTTTAAACCCAGCACAAACCCCCTTGATCTTTTAGTTCATCGTACAAACCCCCCTTGGTTAGATTTATAACGTTTTTGGCGATAAACAGGTCATGTGACCGTGATTGACCAATTTATGTAGTTTTATCTTAAATTATCCATCCTAATATCATTATATTCTTTTTCTCTAAATTTTGATTTAATTTCAAATTGAGGCTTCTTCTCCAAATTCTCAAACTTGAAGTTTTCTTATCCAAATTAGAGAAAATTGACAATTAAACGACACTACAAGTATGGTTTACCTTCAATGCATTCTGAGTGTCCGTATTTTTATTAAAATAAGGGCTTAATTTAGTCAAATTTTATAATAAATAACCGCAGAGAGTTTTTGTGTAACAAAATAAAAGTTCGGGGGTTTTCGTGATGAGTTTAAACTGTAGGGTGGTTTTGAAAAACTGTGGTTTCTGTGAAATAAACATATTTTTATTTTTAATTAATAAGCCATAACCGGATGCAAGCGGGGTTCGAACCCTGCAAAAAGGTTTTACTACTTGGCTATAAGGGCACTCGTTCTAGACTTGGTTATTGATACTTAATTCTTGAGGCCATAACCGAGCATGTCTCTTCTAGGTTTGTTGGCTATCCTACCTGATTAGGTCTGTCCAATTTAGAGGGCAGATCCGAATTCAATTTGAAGACCCAAACATCAGCCATGAGGCGTGGATGAGATAGAGCTGACCCTAGCCCTAAGGCTAGGACCAGTTTCTTGGCTCTATTTATTTGTTTTCCCTAAGCCTTTATATACTTCTTTATAGGGCAAGCGTTGCAACAATGAAGCAAGAGAAACTTGCGAGGCATCTTCCTCTTTCAAGTTTGTGAGGACTACTAGCATGTTGAAAACATGTGCAGGAGTGGAGCCAGGGGATCTTGCGAGGGCCTCCAACACCCCCACACCCCTGTTTACCCTTTTTTTGAACCTCCAACGAGTAACCGTATAAATGGGCAGAATGCAAACAAAACAAAAGTTTTTTTAGTCTGACCAGAAGGTATAGAGTTCGTGACTTTCCATAAGCGCAAGTGTTTATGATTAATTACACCCTATCGTCTCAGATTCGGATCTGGACTGGATAACTTATTAGGTTGCTCTAAATCATCACAGAAAGAGAAAGATCACATTGCAGATGGAGACTACATAAAATCTGTTTGAAGAAAATTTCATGTTATATTAATTTTGGTTACTATTTGGACACAATGCATTTAAATCAAATTGTACAAAGAGGGAATCAAGTACTCAAAAGCCGGAATATAGATGATTTGAGTAATGATTCAAACGGATAGGGGGTTTAATGTCAAGTTGGTATTAAACAAAGCATATGCGGGCACTTTCCTTTTGGGGACCCGAGCCTTGTACTCCTTTTGAGCATGGGGGAATACCCTAAGTGGGGCCCAATGCTATTTGGATCAGAGGCAGATGCCTCTTTTGAGTTATCATACTCAGCAAACTGGCGGCGGATGCTTCCTAGCAGGACCCAGACACATTGTCTTGATGGACGAATATCTCTTTTGAGGTATCTAAAATTGGCTTACAAAACTTAAACTTCTCTTAGGGTTCCCCGTTTAGAAAAGAGAACTTCTCATGGGGTTCCCGCTTGAACCAAGTAGGGACGAAAACTTCTTTTGGGGTTCCCGCCCTGGGCTATTTAGTGAAAAATTGCACAAGTTTATGTTGTTTTCAATTTTCATATACGGAGAATAGAGTTTCTTCTATTCTTAAGATTTAATCCTTTAGGGGAAATATGTTTCTTTTGCCTATTTTCACGTAGGGTTTCCCACTTCCCTGGCTTGCGTGACTTCATCGTTAAGACTTGGTCTCTAAGAAAGTAGACTTTCCAGTCCATTTTCATGCCAAAGAGAAGGGTTTTCTCATTTCTATGTATAGAACGCGGAGTTTCCTCTGGATCCTTCAACTTTGGCCATGAAAAACACACTTTTGAGGAGAACTCGATTGAGTTCTTCAAATGGGTCATTTCGGGCCGAGAGGATAGTGGAGAAAGAGACAGGGGAACTTGTATCCAAGTTGTCACCTTGTTTTTCTTCTTTTTTTCTTTCTTTCTTGATTGATGAGACAATCTTCAAGATAGATAAGTTATAAGAGAGTGTAAATTTTGTAGCCTTCTTTCTTTTTCCTTGGGGCTTGCATATATAGTGAAGATGAGAATAGTTAAAAGACTATTCCAAGCACTGTAGAGACATGAGAGAGTATAACGAAAGGTATGGCCACCCATACCTCCAAAAAATAGGTTGGGCATTGTACTTTGGATACCTCATTTAAGGTATCCATCATCGCCTCATTTGGAGTGGATATTCGAATGATGGGGTATCCGCCTGAGGGTACTTACTTGAGGGTATCCGCTTGGGCACTACTCGCTTAGTGGTATCCGTTTGGGACTATCCTCCTGGGGGTATCCGTCCAGGCTACTATGTTAAAAATTTGATGGTTCAGACCGCTGCCCCGCATACCGTGAGGGGCCGCTGGTCCCCTTGACTCCCAACCCGCTGACCAGACAACGGGACCCCCGAAAACTCTGTGAGGCCCCACAAAATCCGAAGCAGATTATTTTGACGACTGTTTAGTTTCTTTGGGGATATTCTCCACGTGTCAATTTTTTTTTGACGACAACAACCCAAACCCCAAAAAGGAAAAAATATATAAAAAGTTCAATAATTCTATAACCCCCATATGCATTTAATGTGTTTGTTGCTATGTTTATTGTATTTGTCAAAAGTTTCACCGTTTATGCATTAATTCATATGTATTAATGAGAAATCATATTCTTTGATAGGGAACTAATCGTTGTCAATATGATATAGAATTAAATTCATTACCTAACGTTTTTGGTTATTTCAAAATTGGATAGTTTGGTGTCACACTAAGTGTAGTAAGTGATATCATACTAAAAACAAACGTCGTAATAAGTGAATATTGTAAGTCTTGTGAAATCTCTTTACCATGATAGATGCACAATTTCTTCTCAACATGGTACTCATTATTCTAGCGCAGAGAGAGAGAGAGAGAGAGAATAATAGCCTTGCTCAATTGATATCATTTTTTTTATTACTCATAATCTGGTGGCGATCAAAGAAGTATATTTTTCTATTAAACTTTGTTAAATAATTGTAATTTCTATACAATTAAGTTTCAAATTTTGTCAATATTGTAAAAATACATGAAGATGAATGTATAAAGTTTAGATTGTTTGTTGTATATCATGCAATAAGGTCTCAAAAAGAGATGTAGAGCATGTTATTATAGGGATGGAATGTGCTCTATTGTTTCAAAATACACAGTACGAAGCAAGGCTCAGCGAATGTTTTGGCAAACTTTTAGGACCCACTGTCAAAATGACTTTAGACCTTGACGAGAGAGAGAGAGAGAGAGAATTGTCATAATCCTAAATGAATTGGTGGTATCCTCTAAATTCTCTTAGACTAGAAGAAATGTACAGAAGGAAAAAGTGATTTTGCGATAGGACCTATTACCTATTCCCAACTCTGAGGAATAAAAAAACCAAGAGCAAAATGGTAATTAACGAGAAAGCATATAAGCTTTGTTTCCATGAGAGTAACAACGGACTGTTTACCAATTTCCTCTCCAACGTGAGAGGTCGCAAGTTCGATCCCCGAAAGGGTTGATTCCAAAAAAATAAAATAATGGTTGTTGCTCACCTTCAAGCACGCTATTGTAAATAGCTTTATCCCTTGCCAAATGCCTTATGAGGTGAACCAAAAGGACGGTGCTTGTATCATGACTGGCAAACACAAGAGACACAAAATTACTGATAGCCATGTCATCTGAAATGCTTTCACCATTCATATCTCTCAGGTTCAGGAACTTTGAGATCACGTCGTTCTCATTACTGATTTTTCCTTCCTCCAGTCTCTTCTTCCTCTCGTTAATCAGTGCAGAAAAGTACTTGCCAATCCTTTTACGAGCCGCCATAGCTCGATGGAAGGTAGTTAAAGGAAAATTCAAATGCAAAGACCACACCCCTTTCAAAGCAGTCTCAAAATCTTTAAACAGCGAGTCAAGTTCTTTCCCAAAAGGTAATCTGAAGAGCACAGTACATGTCACATTGAAGGCGATCCTCTTCATTAATGGAAGGACTTTCACAGAATCTCTAGCGTTGAACTCCTACAACATGATCAAGAATACTTGTAAGAATTATCATATCAAACGGTTTTTTCTAGATGTGACCCTTTTGGTAATTGATCCGCGCCTCTCACATTGAAGGGGAAATTCTTACCGCATAAGATAATTTATTGAACGTTCTTTGAGGCTAGATTTTACTAAACTACAACGACGTTTTGAGATTTTCACTATCACAGTGTTTCCCATGGTCTTTCATTGAATTATATTGAACTTTGGAAACATATAGTAAACTACCATGAACTTTTAACGCTCTGTCGCGAAACAACCATCCACCACATTGTATACTTAAAAAAACACTCTACACTTCTTTAATTATTAGAAATTATGAAAAATTGTTTATAATTACTTTTATATTCATTTATGAAAATTTACTATATCGGAAACTCGGAAAGGTTTTTAGTAAATGATTGACAGTTCAGATATTTGACCTGAAACGACCGATCCAACAAAGATGGCTAATTTTGATCTCAACAATGACGGTCGATAACCATACCGATATTGCGATTTTAAGCTTTGGTTAAGTCTACAAGCCCCCCCCCCCCCCCCCCAAAAAAAAAAGGATAGGTGATGAAGAGGAAACAATTGAAAAAAAAAAAAAACATCATGATTACGACTAGGGCTTTAGGATGACAGAGAGAAAGCAGAAATAGTGAAGAAAATGATAAAGTGGACCGAAAAAATTGGTGGTTTGATATGGGTACCTGGGAAACACAAAGAAGAAAAAGCAAGAAGATGATGATGGAGGGGAGGGAAACCATTAAAGTTACAGCGTGTTAGCTATTTTTTAACAAGGAAATATTTCAGGTAGTATTTTATGAAGTTCATGGGAGTATAGTTAAAAATCATGAAACGTCATGGTACTTTTGTAAATTATTGATACAGAGCCATGGTAGGAGGCTTTACCTGAAATATTTGACTCCTTATAATCTCATCCATTTCTCCAACACACCTCTGGAGACTTTCCGGTTTTAGGAAGCTAGACATGGCTCCTCTAATTAGCTTGTGATCATCTCCCTTAATTTCAAAGATGCTACTGTTGCCCAAAATGGCGCACACAGTGGCAGGCTGCTTACTTCCAACAATATTCTCATTGGAAGAAAAGAGAAACCGATTGCCCGTGGACCCCGTGATAACAATTGTTGGTTTCCCCATGAGAGAGGTCTTGAATATCGATCCATGTCTCGCAACGCGAGACTCGATCCATTCATGAATCTTGTCATGCTTCATTGATTGGAAAAAGCTTACTGTTTCTCCGAAGAGTGGTAGGCCTAGTGACCCAGGAGGGAGTCTTCTCACACCAAGGAAAAATGTTTTGTGTCTGAAATGGCGACCAACAACGGATATAAAAATTACTATGACAATGGCGAGGATTATGGGTATGGCTTCGTCCATTGTTAGAAGGGAAGTTTATTTTTTTGAATTAGAAGAAAAGAATAATCTACTTGCTTATATAGAGATTACTGCTTTGATTCACGATGACGACAGAACGAAAAAACTAAATGGTGAAAACAAAAATTGATGACAGCAAGAAAAGAACCATGAGAAGTGTAATACTTCACTGGATTTTGGAGAACTTCCGAGCATAAAGTTTTATTCAGATTAAGACACAAGGGCTTTGGATTAATCATCAAGTCCATCTTTTAGTTGTATTCTAAAGTCAATATCGAAAAGTTCTAGAAGGCGGTAAAACTCAATACACATTCTGATTTGGAATTGTCAGCCAATCGACAAAAAATATACAATCTTTCAGCTACTAAAGGAAATTAGAATGACCCATCGAAATCTTTATATTCATGCTCTTTAAGCTGATGAGATTAAATTTTGAATCATAAGTAATCACAGAAATCCATGCTTGTATCATAGGGATTTAATCATGATCATCATTGATTGAACAGCAATAGAATCGTCTGACAAAAGTATTGATTTATGCTACGCTGAAGAGGTAGGGATTATTTGGGATTGAGGTAAGCACTCTCACCAACAACCCTGACTAAATACCGTATGGCTAGACTGTTTTCCTGTACTTTATGTTTACCTCTCCATACTACTTGGCTAGAAAACTTTCTCCGATTCTATGTACTTGATGGTCATCCAAGACTAGATAGGCTTCATTTTCTACCAATTTTCATTCCCTTCCAATTCTACAGATAGTAATATTTATTTCTTTAACCTCTATACTGTTACTATTGACTAAATTCATACAAAATCATAAGAATGTTTACTGCGAAGTCATATACATTGTCAGATAGCACTGAAATAAGTTGATTTACATATTTTTTTTATGGGGGGTGATTTATTGCAAACTAGTCCGCGTTTTTTAAATACGGAAACTCTCGATCCACGACATATTTGAACGATCCGAACCGTTCAAGTTAATCATCCTACCCTCAAATGTATGTGTATGAAAAATCAAAGGATTTGAAGACTTCTAACCCATGCAGATGAGTGTAAAATGAACGTCCTTCAATATAGCAACATAAACTACATCTAATGCATTGGTTAGAGGTCTTCAAATCCTTTGATTTTTCATACACAGAGACTTGAAGGTAGGATGATCAACTTGAATGGTTCGAATCGGTCAAATATGTCATGGATTGAGAGTTCCCGTTTTTAAAAAACGCGGACCGGTTTGCAATAGAGAGCTCTCTATTTTTTATTTTATATATTCCCCTATTACTCTAACGTTTATATTCCTCAGAATTGATTCCTGATTCTGTTCTCTTTTCTAATTTTGTATCTACTCTAAATTTATCGTGTGTAGAGTCAAGGACCTGAAGGTAAGCTATTAGAATTGCTTGCACAAAAGGAAGAGACTCCAACTAAACCTCTTAACAATTTTGATATAGTTCCTGGCTCAAAAAAAATGATTCTGTTTGGCAATAATCTGTATGGCATAACCTTCATGACAAGATAAACAAGGGCTGTATAAAGCAGTTCCACATAGGGCAAACAAGCATTAAGACATAAAATAAACCCCCAAGCTTTCTCTTTGAGAAAATAAAGAAGAAAGATTTTTTTATATAAATAATTTATGATCAAGAACTCCAAGTTTGTTGACAGCGATACCTTTGGTTGTAGTCTTTGGAGCAAGAAAGAGCCATTAATTAATATGGACGCTTGAACAATGCAGCATAATACATAAATTCCTTCGTCATCCTGGCTAAGGTCATAATTGACCTTATCCATGTTTGTCAAAAAAAAGTTCAATAAATAATACCTAACCAACTTCATCATCTAAACTCTAGTGTGTGCATCAAGATAGAGACATTAATATGAGCACTTAGAAATAAGAAATACAATACCTTGCCATGATAATGTAAGCCTTTACGCGTTAATTGGATCGACTGTAAGAGTGGTATACGAGACCATACGAAATTCAATAACATTTTACGGCCAGATGTCAAACCAAGGTCAATAGAGCATGCCCCTGTAAAACTAATTTTAAGCAACACAGCCTCCTAGCATGATGAAGATCCAACAAGGGACCAGACCCCTGATAAAAGCTTTATGGATCACTTGAAAAGAGAAGCTGCAACCCATGGCTGCTCTCAAATTCATTCTCCAAGTACTCTCCTCATTGACATATTATAACAAACCTTATATTTTGAGTGCAGTAAATTGATGATATGTTGATGATTTTTAGCATGGGCGATTCTATTGTGTGGACTGCAGTACTATTTTTCCTCATTTCTAATCTAGAGTTTTAGCTTGAAAGTAAGCTATAAGCTTATTTAGGAACAATTCTTTTAAAAATGCGTGTTATCTCTTCTTTGATCATGGTATCATTATATGGCTATCATATAACTTACATACAATGTTTTGTAAGGCTTGTTTGCTTTCCATGAAAAAATCGGGAAGTATCCCATGTAGCCCTGCTATAGGCACCTCAAGGGTATGGTTTGCCATGAAGTAGTATCTTACATATTCAGGTATGTTGTCATGGATCAGATCCCGTGTGGTATGGTTCTTCCATTTAATACTTTCAACACATAATATCATATATAGATTTTTAAGCACACAAAACAAGAAGAAAAAATGGATTGATAAAAAAACTGCTTTTTCTTTGATGAAAGATTTATTTGTTGTCATTAATGCTTCTTAAGGGTTGATAGGAGATAGTCACTTCATGTCCATTTTCTTATCAAACAAGCACATGAAATAGAAGATAAATTTATTTTTTTGTATTAGTTACTTCATACTTCTACTACTTCAAAATGGAATATAAGAATATTTAAACAAATAATTTCTTGACTTATTCCATGTCAATTTTGCATGTTATTGCAACAACAACAAGCCTTTATGCCATATTTTTAGGACCGGCTATATGAATTCTTTTCTTCCATTTTGTTGTTGAGGGTTGTCTCCTCGGATAAATTGGCAATTAAAACATCATTTTTATTTGTCTTTATCCATGTTCGTTTTGGTCTACCCCTATCCCTAGTTGCACCATTAAATACGATTTTGTCACTCCTCCAAACCAGGGCATAGATTGGTCTTCATTGCACATGACCAAACAACCTCGATTGGTTCTCTCTTATCTCATCCTCTATGACAGCGACCTCTAATTTGTTACGAAAACATTCATTTCTTACCAGATCTTTTAGTGTATTACCACTCATCTATCCTAATATTCTCTTATCATCATATCTTTTTGGACAAGTTGTTTTTTAATTGTTCAACATTTAGATCCATAAAAACATGCTGACCTTATCGTCATATAAATTTTTCCATTCGGTTTTCAAAGGTATCCTACGATCACAAAGCACTCCTAAAACATTTCTCCATTTCAACCACTCCGTTTTGATTCTATGAGCAGCATGCTCTCCTATCATGATTAATTATAGATCCTAAGTAACAAAAAATGGTTATATCTAGGCCCACCAATCCTGCACAAGTTACTATTCAATCCTAATTCTAGTACTAACAGTACTTTTAGTCAGGCACTATGTTGCAATTTCAGCTCTTGCCGACTAAAATGCACGTTTTGTCATTTAAAACGGTGATCCTTAAACCTAAGGAGTGAGAGAATTGATAGCCCGCAGAATTGTGCCAAGGAGGTCACAAGTTCTTATCACAAATCACAGGTTCAAAGGCATGCACCAGCAAAAAGGAGAGAAATTTAGTACACTGTGTTGACTTATTAACGCACATATTTCGTCAAAAGAAATTGCGATCACAAAACATTCTAGTTTTGGACAGAATATCCAAACAGGGCCCAAGGATTGCTTTTCAGCTATCGGAGTCAAAAGCAACAACAATCTTTGATGGCTTTCTTTTTTAATGACCGCCACCGAATCACGTCAAATAATTTTTTATTTATTTATAAAAACTACCAACTATTCAATATAAAATTTACTCTGACCGTGATCAATTTAATCCAATATGATATTCAAGAAACTAAAATTGAATGGACATAGATAGCACCAAAACGAGCATATAAATAAATCTAATTACATGGCAACAAATCGAGGAAACCCTAATGCATACCTGATTCTATTTGATGATGAAGACGGCGCAGAAGCGCCGCATCGCTCGAGACACTCATAAATGGAAGCGAGTGTGCTGTTTCCAGCTGGTTCCGATGAAAATCTGGGGATCAAACGGAGACACTGTGAATAAATGTAGAAGAATGATTTGAACGAAAGATGAAGAGATTGGAACCCTAATTTGAAGATTTTAGGGGTTTAGGGTGTGACTGAGAGAATGAGGAGCGTTTAAAAGGAGTTGTGGGCAGTTTCTTTCATGGATTTTGGGACTTAGCAGGGGAGCCAAGGAGAGAGTACTGTGTTTGTTTACGTGACTCAAATTGTCGACCAGGTTGTCCAAAACATCTCCCCAAATCATCAAAAAGCCAAGGCCGTGTTTGGAATGGAGTTAAGTTTTTTAATGTGGTTTCAAAAACTTACGACTCTAAAATCCTAACTCGTTCACGTTTGGGGCTCGTTTTGGAGTTGAGATAACTGCATTTATCTTACCTTTGAAAGTGAAAAAACTGCAGTTATCTAGACTCTAATATGATCAAAGTTTCAATAATTCCATTTTTGGAGTTTGAGGCTTGCAAAGCACCGTTTGCATTTTCTACGTCCACTTAAATAAACTATGGTTATCTAAACTCCATTCTTGAACGGGGGCTAACTCATTTTTGTCTCAACTCTTGGCTTGACTTTTTCCTTGTGTGCATTTTTGAAATAAAAACAATAAACCCACTTCAAAACATCTTTCCCTCTCTCAACCTCTCTTGGTTATCAAGAATTATTATATGTGGTAGAGTGGTGAGGTATCTTATAGTCATCGTAAGTGTTTACGATGTACCATCTTTTCAACTCCAAAAAACAACTCAAACTTCAAACAAACAAATAACTCTTTCAATTTGCCTACTCAAAGAGATAAAAAACATCAAACTTGATACTCAAAGAGACAATAAATTCTTGACTTCTTACACAAATTCACAAAGTACGATCAAGTTTTCCATAGTTTTTTTCCTGCCAAACAAGCCCTTGCTGGTTTACTATCCTCCGACTCCGACTTTCATTAGATGAGTTAATTGATTAAAGAGAACCATGATTACTTTCTAAAGTCCAAACGTTTTAATCCCCAAAAGCCTTACCCTAATTTAATTTAATCTCTTTTTCCATTTTCTTTTTCATTTTCTAGCCCAAACCTTTTCCCTTACTCCCCGAACCCGAGCACATCCTACCCGACCCGCTCCCCACTCCCTCTCTTCTCCTTCTCCTCTCCACTTCCCTTTCCCGCTATCCCATGTTTCTCCCCCACGACCCGCGCCTCGCAACCCCGTCTTCACCCCCAACGTTTCCCTTTTTTTCTCACGCCGAACCCTCCACCTCCTCAACGTCCCCTCCCCCTCGCGCTCCTCGAGACCCGCGCCCACTTCCCTTCTCCCTCGCGTTTCCCCCGAGCTTCACACCTCGTCGTTCCTCTTTCCTCGCCAACGACTCCCTCTCGTTCTCATTCCCTCACTCTCAATCCCCCTCACTCACCCCATCACCTTCTCTTCCCTGCACAACACCGAGCCTCAACCCCTAGACCACCTCCGACTCTTGACGCCGTCACCACCATCACCACCATCATCCCTTCTTTCCCGACGAGAAGCCTGCAAACCTTCCTTACTGGAGCTCGTCTCGCCGTCGACCTCACCATCGCCTCGTCATCCTCTCCTCGACCTACACCTCTCCTCCTCCACCTCACGACGAGATCCCCTACACCCGAGCTCCTCTTCCGTGCACGTAATCCAACACCCGAACCCTCACATGCACGCATCACCGGAGCGCCGACCCCCTCACCACCTCGCACCACTGAGCGCCTCCACACACTCCCCTCTCCCTCCTCTCCACACACCTCACCTCAGCCGCACCCCCTTGTCACCGCCTGCCACTGCCCGACGCCGACGAAGCCGCTCGATCCCCCATCACCACTGCGAGCAACCTCAGCAACCACCTCACCCCGACTTCCAAGCTCCGGCCACCGTTGTTGCACCCATTTCCTCCGAAGCTTCAAGCCAAACCGAACCCAGCATTTCATCGAGCAGTCGAGCTCGTCATTATTACCGCGTCTGCCCGTGTTGCTACTGCCTGTGTCGTCATTGCAGTCACCGTTGTCTCGCCAACCTCAGCCACCCCCACTGTCCCATCGTCGGCTCACCGCAACATCGAGCCCAAGCTTGAGACAAGATCGAATCCCTTGTGGCTGCTTTGTGTTGTGCCCGTGCAAATTGTCATCATCGTCGCTGTCGTGCCATCGATCGCCGCCAGGCAAGTGATCCCCCTTTTCACTTGCTATAATCATGCTAAATTTATTATAATTGGTTAATTATGAGTTAGTATATTGGATGAAGGTGAACCTGTGTATATACGTGCTACATGTTCGATGTTAAACCCTAAACCATAACCTATTTTAAAACACCTTAATTTGAGATAAATGAACCACTTTACTGTTAATGAAAATCGTGTAGAAGTTTGGATGCAAAATATCGAGATTATCACTATGAAATGACATCCTGATAACCCTTGCGAAATCTGAATTTTCCCGGACATGTTAGACTGTTAAAACCCTAATAAATCATTTACATATCGGATCTTAGTGTTCTATGGCTCATATCGAATCCAACGGATAAACCTACAGAAACTCATAGTTCATCTTTACATTTTGACAAGTTATAACAAGGGATACTGAGGCAATTCGCGGCCCTGAACTGCAGTCAGGGGCAGCATTTAGTTTTGGATACCTGGCGTGGGAACACCTGTATACCCATTTTTTAAACTGAGAATGCGCGGAGCCCCATATGGTCGCGTAGATAATTTAGTTATCTAACCCTTGAAGCTGGTCCCATGTCGTTTCACCATCATGTAATATTTAAATTGTATTTTAGAATACCGTGGTGTTCTGCAGTTTCTGCAGTGACCTCTCTTACACCAGCACCTAGAACACAACATAACTTTTAATACATAACTGATATTGACGATCCGTTTGATGATTTGGAAACATAACAGAAAAATATACAATTAGTTGAACTGTGGCATCGCCTAATTATGTTCCCAACTGAAAGTAAAACGTGTTACAAAACGGACTTACAGTTCTGAAACTGGATTTCCAGCAGTGAACACTTAAATTGAAATGACCATAACTAGCAAACCTGAAATCCGATTGACGTGAAACTAATTGTGATGGATAGATAATTAAACATATTGCTTACCCCTTCTATATTGTTTTGCTTAATTCTACACGCATGATTTATAGTAAATTATGCAAGTGGTAGGACACTGGTTGCTGGTATTTTATTCATATCGTAATTATTGTATTCTCATCATATCATGTAGATGTCATTACATTGGTAACTTAGTGATCGTGTACATTACCCAGTGATAGGTATTAGTGTTTTGATTGTGGCAAGTACGTGAGTGTTAAGGCGTGAATGAATAAGTGAAGTGACACGTGCTTGTACACAATCAGCGAACCCAGTTAATTTATTGCATTGTTGACGTCTATGGGACATATATAAGTGTAACTATAACTGGTATGGGACGGTTATGTAAGCACTTATATTAGTGTCATAGGTAAGACGTCAAACGCTGTCCATTTATCTGGGGTACCAGTCGAGACATGCTTGATGGAGATCTTGTCTCCAGTTCTCACGTAGACTTGTCAAGGATCGACTAGTATTTGGGTTTATGGTCGGAGTTTGACGTAGACCACGGGGTGTGGGGTAGTTTGAGTGTGAGTTCAACGGAATCTCGGGAGTCCCACTGCCGGCATATACAACGATTCTGGGAGTCATATGGATGATATTACTGATTATCAGCGAGCGTTTTGGGCCCGTGTTCCCTTGCCCCTGGGGTCCTACCCTTGGGTTGGGGATACTTCTGCATGGTTGACTCTCACACTTGGACTGACGATAGGTTTAGCGTCCTGGATAGTAAGACTTAGAGACTGATAGGGTTAGTGACATTGACATGCATTGCTTACTGATTTGATATACCTACTTTACTGTTTACCTATACCGATTGTTTCATGTGCGTCATCATTCTATATTTACTGCTTCATGTTCATCATCATTGCACGTGTTTACTTTTGCGTTTATATATATTGCTATTGTGTCGCTCTGACGACCTGAGTATGCATGCTCAGAGGGAGAAGTGGGCTTAGCTCGGATCAGCACCTGTCGTACCTTGAGGATATTGCAGACATATAGATCAGCGATGTCAGCGCCATCTTTCCTTGATCTCTATCTGGTTAGTTTTGTATCTGTTTTGATTTAGTGACTGCATTTCTCATTATCTATGCATTGATTACCGATTACCACGTAAAGTTAGAAGCCGAAGTGTGACTATGGCAGGATGTTTCCTCGACCGTAGAAGCATGGCTGGCCTTGTCAACCCCTCGTATTCCATATTTTGGGAAGCGGGGCGTGACATGGTTTTGTTAGTATCAAAGCCAGGTTTTGCTATGATTGGAATTGCAGTTTCCGAGTAGGGCTTGACAATCTAAGCCACCCTTTCGGTCTAGATTGTAAACTTGTTATCTTTGATCTTGATTCATATAGTGTGTTCTGCTACATATCTTGATCCATCCGCTAGGGTTTTGGGTGACTTAGTAGAGTTATGTGATTGTAATTATGAACTGCAGCATAGTTACTATACCGTACTCTGTTTGAGTGACTTGGAGTTCTACATTTGATTTCCACTCGTTTGAGTTTCACCTCATCCGATATTCTTGTTTCGTTGTCTATTCTATATCTTGTTCTGATTCTTATTCCTTGTACCTTATATCGTCCTCAAATTTGTTGTATCAGGACCATGACTTCCAACGACTCTTCTTCCAACTCTACTCCCCAGAGTCAGACCGTCGGGATTTTGAGTGTACCGCAAGGCTTGAAGGAAGCCCAGAAGCGAATAAACGACCTCTTAGCTGAAGGATTAAGAAGGCAAATGGCTCAGGCACCAGCGGAAGCCTCCAATCGTAAGAGAATCCCTGATAAGCAAAGAAGAGATGTGAAGATGAAGCGCCCATTTGTTCCTCAGCAATGGAAGCAGTGGAGAACTCAACGTTGTGGATACTGCAAGAGATTAGGACATCTTCAGAGAGACTGTCGTAGCGCTAAGGGGCAATACCTGATTTGTGGATCCAACGAGCATCTTATCGGTGGTTGCCCTCGAAGGAAAGAGCTACAAGGAGGAGATTTGTCCACATTCTCCACTCCTGCTAAGTGACTTGGTTATTTCGTAATTTGACCTTCGAGAATAGTACGGACCCAGCGCAGGATTCAACTCGCTTGACGAGAATGCAGTGGTCCAGATATCAACGAAGAATTATCACCTTTTCTGCTTTCAAAAAAAAATATTGTCACTCTTTAGTAAATGTTTCTTTTCGTTTAAACTCTTGTATCCGTTGAACTTCTTAGTTTGAATGCAAAAAAAATTGTAAGTTGTGATTCATGTATCGTCCCCTTGCCACTCATTTTCTTTATACTGCTTACTGCATCAATATTCAGAATTTTGATTTTCAGTCCTTACCTGCCGTATATTTTCCATATGCTCCACATCTTTGGTTATTTTCCTTGTGTGTTCCACTATCTGATCATGAATCCCTCTTTTCAGGCCATGGCCAATCCTGGAGCAGCGCCGCCAATCGATGAGGACACTCGGTCCTGCGTTTCCTTGGACTGCATACTGGCGAGTTCAGATGACGAGGTCGACGGTCCACAGGTTATTTTCGGCAACAACGATTCCGAGGACGAGGGAGTCGCAGCCCCAGAAATCGACATGATCAACGACTCTGACGACGAAGAAGAGGACCTAGAAGAAAATCCAGAAGAAGAAGATCCTGAGGAGAATCCAGTGGAATAAAACCCAGTAGAAGAGAATCCAGTGGAAGAAGACCCAGAAGAGGTGAATCACGTGGAAGCAGACCACGATGAAGAAGCTCCAGCCGAGGAAGAGTCGGAGGATGAAATCTCGAGTGAGGAGGAATTCGAGGCAGAAGAACCTCCCGTGGCAATCCCTGCCAGGCGCTATGGAAATGAACGTCCCTATCTTAGCGCGAGAGCTTACCGTAACCTGTTGAACTTCCATAATCGCGACTGACGTGACTTCTCTTTATTTCTTCTGGCCAAATAAATCTATATATAGTTAGGGCCACTTTTATCTTTCGAGTATGCTTTGTTTGAAATTCTTCTGGGAAAATAAATAATAATAAAGTTCCTGAGTGCGCACATCTTTTGAGTATTGTTTCGCATGATGTATTGACTGTTTTCCCTCCCCAATAAATTTCTTTCAGATTCATTACTCTTCATCCTTGCACCTTGTCGTGACCTGACCCTCGTCTCTTCAACATTCAGATTAAAAGTACCACTTTCCGACCTTTTGAATGGGCCATATTCCACTGTAATCCATACCTTGGCTAGCCCTTATACATTTTTAGTGCTATCTCTTATTACTATAATTACATTCAGTGACATTGCTATTTGAATTTAGTTTTCGTTATTTTATGTTTATAAAAAAAAATTGCGTGTTATTAACTACTTCCGCTTTACTTATTCTGAATACTCCACTATTCGTCATATTTTCAATAGAGTAAATATATGTCGCACATACTATTTTTCTTATTTCACCATATGGGTTTTCTCAAGTTATTTTAAATTGCTCGACCGATATTCTTTCTAAAATATTTTTGCCTATCGGCAAATCCTTCACTATTGTTTATTATTATTATTTTATTTTTCCTGGTATTGTGCATATAGTTTGTCATTATAGATGATTATGTTTTGCGCTTACTTATACTTATTATTTTAGATACGCTATTTCTTATATATACGTATGTAAGATTATGATTTTTATCTAGCTGCTTTTACGTAGATCACTATATTGTAGTATTTGATTTTGTGGCTTTTTGCATATTATTTTATAGCTTTTCGTTTATTTTAAATTTCGAAGACGAAATTTTATATAAGTGGGATATGATGTAATACCTAGTCCCTATAAATAGTTATTGTATTTTAATAAATAAATTTCCAAATATTTTCCCAAATTTTCTACAAATTTTCTATATTTTTCCAATTAATTTAATTATAATTACCTTACCCTAATTTAATTTAATCCCTTTTTCCATTTTCTTTTTCATTTTCTAGCCCAAACCTTTTCCCCTACTCCCTGAACCCGACCCGAACCCGAGCACATCCTACCCGACCCGCTCCCCACTCCCTCTCTTCTCCTTCTCCTCTCCACTTCCCTTTCCCGCTCGTCCCCTGTTTCTCCCCCACGACCCGCGCCTCGCGACCCCATCTTCGCCCCCAACGTTTCCCCCTTTTTTCTCGCACCGAACTCCTCCACCTCCTTAACGTCCCCTCTCCCTCGCGCTCCTCGAGACCCTCTCCCACTTCCCTTCTCCCTCGCGTTTCCCCCGAGCTTCCCACCTCGTCGTTCCTCTTTCCTCGCCAACGACTCCCTCTCGTTCTCATTCCCTCACTCTCAATCCCCCTCACTCACCCCATCACCTTCTCTTCCCTGCACAACACCGAGTCTCAACCCCTAGACCACCTCCGACTCTTGACGCCATCACCACCATCATCAACTTCATCCCCTTCTTTCCCGACGAGAAGCCGTCGACCTTACCGTCTCCTCGTCACCCTCTCCTCGACCCACACCTCTCCTCCTCTACCTCATGACGAGATCCTTTACACCCCGAGCTCCTCTTCCCTGCACGTAACCCAACACCCGAACCCTCACCTGCACGCCTCACCGGAGCACCGACCCCCTCACCACGTCGCACCACTGAGCGCCTCCACACACTCCCCTCTCCCTCCTCTCCACACACCTCATCTCCGCCGCACCCCCTTGCCACCGGCTGCCACTGCCCGATGCCGACGAAGCCGCTCGGTCCCCTATCACCATTACGAGCAACCTCAGCAACCACCTCACCCTGACTTCCAAGCTCCGGCCACCGTTGCTGCACCCATTTCCTCCGAAGCTTCAAGCCAAACCGAGCCCAGCATTTCATCGAGCAGTCGAGCTTGTCACTATTGCCACGGCTGCCCGTGTTGTTGCTGCCTGTGTCGTCATTGCAGTCACCGTCGTCTCGCCAACCTCAGCCGCCCCCACTGTCCTATCGTCGGCTCACCGCAACATCGAGCCCAAGCTTGAGACAAGATCGAATCCCTTGTGGCTGCTGTGTGCTGTGCCCGTGAAAATTGTCGTCATCGTCGCTGTCGTGCCATCGATCGCCGCCAGGCAAGTGATCCCCTTTTTCACTTGCTATAATCATGCTAAATATATTATAATTGGTTAATTATGAGTTAGTATATTGGATGAAGGTGAACATGTGTATATACGTGCTACATGTTCGATGTTAAACCCTAAACCATAACCTATTTTAAAACACCTTAATTTGAGATAAAGGAACCACTTTACTGTTAATGAATATCGTGCAGAAGTTTGGACACACAATATCGAGATTATCACTATGAAATGACATCCTGATAACCCTTGCGAAATCTGAATTTTCCCGGACATGTTAGACCGTTAAAACCCTAATAAATCATTTACATATCGGATCTTAGCGTTCTATGGCTCGTATCGAATCCAACGGATAAACCTACATCACCCCATAGTTCATCTTTGCATTTTGACAAGTTATAACAAGAGATACTGAGGCAATTCACGGCCCTGAACTGCAGTCCGGGGCAGCGTTTAGTTTTGGATACCTGGCGTGAGAACACCTGTATACCCATTCTTTAAACTGAGAATGCACGGATCCCCATATGGTCGCGTAGATAATTTAGTTATCTAACCCTTGAATCTGGTCCCGTTTCGTTTCACCGTCATTTAATATTTAAATTGTATTTTAGAATACCGTGGTGTTCTGCAGTTTCTGCAGTGACCTCTCTTACACCAGCACCTAGAACACAACATAACTTTTAATACATAACTGATATTGATGATCCGTTTGATTATTTGGAAACATAAAAGAAAAATATACAATTAGTTGAACTATGGCATCGCCTAATTATGTTCCCAACTTAAAGTAAAACGTGTTACAAAACGGACTTACAGTTCTGAAACTGGATTTTCAGCAGTGAACACTTAAATTGAAATGACCATAACTAGCAAAACTGAAATCCAATTGACGCAAAACCAATTGTGATGGATAGATAATTAAACATACTGCTTACCCCTTTTACATTATTTTGCTTAATTCTACACGTATGATTTATAGTAAATTATGCAAGTGGTAGGACACTGGTTGCTGGTATTTTATTCATATCGTAATTATTGTATTCTCATCATATCATGTAGATGTCATTACATTGGTAACTTAGTGATCGTGTACATTACCCAGTGATAGGTATTAGTGTTTTGATTGTGGCAAGTACGTGAGTGTTAAGGCGTGAATGAATAAGTGAAGTGACACGTGCTTGTACACAATCAGCGAACCCAGTTAATTTATTGCATTGTCGACGTCTATGTGACGTATATAAGTGTAACTATAACTGGTATGGGGCGGTTATGGAAGCACTTATATTAGTGTCATAGGTAAGACGTCAAATGTTGTCCATTTATCTGGGGTACCAGTCGAGACATGCTTGATGGAGATCCTGTCTCCAGTTCTCGCGTAGACTTGTCATGGACCGACTAGTATTTGGGTTTATGGTCGGAGTTTGACGTAGACCATGGGGTGTGGGGTAGTTTGAGTGTGAGTTCAACAGAATCTTGGAAGTCCCATTGTCGGCATATACAGCGATTCTGGGAGTCATATGCGTGATATTACTGATTATTAGCGAGCGTTTCGGGCCCGTGTTCCCTTGCCCTTGGGGCCCTACCCTTGGGTTGGGGATACTCCTGCGTGGTTGATTCTCACACTTGGACTGACGATAGGTTTAGCGACCTGGACAGTGAGACTTAGAGACTGATAGGGTTAGTGACATTGACATGCATTACTTATTGATTTGATATACTTACTTTACTGTTTACCTTTACCGATTGTTTCATGTATGTCATCATTCTATATTTACTGCTCCATGTTCATCATCATTGCACGTGTTTACTTTTGCGTTTATATATATTGCTATTATATCGCTCTGACGACCTGAGTATACATGTTCAGAGGGAGAAGTGGACTTAGCTCGGATCAGCACCTGTCGTAC
The DNA here is from genome assembly GCA_030015575.1 of Agapanthus africanus. Classification (NCBI taxonomy): domain Eukaryota; kingdom Viridiplantae; phylum Streptophyta; class Magnoliopsida; order Asparagales; family Amaryllidaceae; genus Agapanthus; species Agapanthus africanus. The sequence continues at coordinate 162,103,389 of CM057339.1, read as the reverse complement.
CTTGAGGATATTGCGGACATATAGATCAGCGACGTCAGCGCCATCTTTCCTTGATCTCTATCTGGTTAGTTTTGTATCTGTTTTGATTTAGTGACTGTATTTCTCATTACCTGTGCATTGATTACTGATTACCACGTAAAGGTAGAAGCCGAAATGTGACTACGGCAGGATGTTTTCTCGACCGTAGGAGTATGGCTGGCCTTGTCAACCCCTTGTATTCCGTATTTTGGGAAGCGGGGCATGACACAGGCTCAAGCCCGAACTCAAGTCAAGTGGACCTAATCCCGGCCCAACTCAAGTGGACCTAGGCCCGACCCAAGCTTAGACCGAGCTCAAGCATGGGGGCCAGCCCCATGCCAAAAATAGAAAGGAAAAAAATTGTTATAGGTATATGTAATATGTAATAAGTAGGAATATGTAAGAAAAATAAGCAAAAATAAAATAGGCAAAAAACCAATTTTGCAAAGCCCAATGGCTTAAGTGTAAACATGTAAGGGGTATTTAAATCTCACCAAATAAAAAAATGATAACAACTTTCATTCTTCTCACCTTCTAGGGTTTTGTGCCTTCATCATTGTTCTTGAGATGGGATCTCTTCTTTCTTAAGAGAGACCCAAAGGAAAAGGGACCATTTTTGGGTCTTTCTTATCTTCTCTACCTCCTTCTTTCCCAATAGAACCCATAAAAAGGAACCCATCTCTTGAAGAAAAGATTCATCTCGAAGAACCCAAGATTCAAGATCTAAACTAAAAAAAAAAAGCAAACTTTCTTCATCAAACTTTGAGAAAAAGAGGGGAGAAACAAGATGGGAGAAAAACTCTCAGGATGAAAGTCCATTATTTTCATCCTGAGCAAACATATTTGAACAAAGGAACCCGATGAAAAGCCTCGGCCTTCATCACCATGTCGCTTCCACTCGGTAGCGAGGATCCTCAAAGGGATTCCTGCTACGGACATCCCTATGAAGAGAATGTCCACTTCCGAAATCTCCGCGAGGGGATTTTCCGCTTTAAAAATTTCCGCAAGGGAATTTTCCACTATATACATGTTGGCTATAGTGCCCTCAAGGCAATTATTTTAATTGCACACAAGTGATTATGATAATTGAGGGAGAACCAATACGGGTAGAATGGTCTTACTCGAAATGATAGTATGTTATCTGGTTTATCTTTATCATCATGTAAATGTATTATGTGGTATTACGGATCGCTATTACATGTTGATAGAGCCCATAGGATTATTGCTTGACTATCGGAGTTATGATGGCGATCATACTGGTGAAGCTAGGTAGTCCATAAGCACATCCTTAAAAGTCCCTAGTTGTTGGATTATCGAGATCGGACATCGATACTCCGGAGTAGACTAGCGTATATGTTTCTTATTCCCGAGAGGGGAGGTGGTTAGTCTCGCAGTCATTGGTGTACGGCTCCAAAGATTGTATACATATGCTCATTGGGGGTATGCGTTAAACTGGATGGACTCACCGGGAACCTGCTAGTTGGTACTATACCTACCAGTTGGTACTATATCTACCGTCAGATAGCAGTTCTCTGGTGGCATGAGTATGGATTAGTATGTTGACCCAAGATTTTCATTTGTCTTATGGGAGTTCCCACCGTACTTTGATTATTACCCTACCACGGCTATATTGAGTCGTGCAAACAGCTTTTAGTTGGGTACAGTCCCGAGGCAGTGAGCGGATTGAGGGGATTCACCTCTCCCGGTATTGGGAGTTGATGTCGTGCTGTGCCCGGTTGTCCATCACCATAAGTCTCTGACCAGAGCGGATGGGATTTACTAATTGAAGATCAGTAGTTTCTTAGTTGGTGATAAGCTTGATATCGGCACGACTTATCAAGTTATAAAGGGTCTGACATTTACCACCTCCTAGACCTAACATGTGATACTCTCAAATGAACAGATCGGATTGTACGATGACTGTCACTTATAGGCCATGTAGGGTTCAAATAGGCTTGCTTTTCGATCTTCTTTTCGTTCAATACTGGGTAGCCGTTACGTGCAGCTAGTGTCGTTGACAAGCTTGTGGTTAAACCCACTGCCAGCGTGTTATCCAGTCTTTAGTCCCACACAGAGATTTTTCCAGCTCTAGCAATATGATATAAATGTGCGTATTGGATACGTACCAGGGTTCGATTAAAATTAGTGTATTAGATACATTGATGGTGATCGGACATTTGTATATACTAGCCGATCTCTTGGAAATACGGATATTAAATCAAGTGATAATTTAATATATTAATACATGTATTGAATATATATATTCACTAGTATTTTGTCACTATTTATTTTAGCCTCTTTTATGTATTTTTAAATGCATATGGAAAATTACATAAATATACATGTGTGTGTGTGATATGTTGCATACATAAGCACGTGCGTGTGTAATATTATGTTATTCTTTTTTGGGTTTTCTTTTAGTTAGGTTGTGCCTTTGGATGAGCACAAGCATGACCACACTCATGTGGTTGACAGGTGGAGGGTAAAGAAAGGAATGGACACTTGAAGATGAGATATAATCCAATGGTTAGGATTTATTTGGGTTATGTTAAATGTAGTAACCATTTTGAGAAATGGTTAGCTCTTTTAGCTCTTTTGAAAATCTCATCTCCTACCTCTCTTATTCTTCTTCCACACAAATTAAAAAAGAACAAATAAAAGGAAAAGAAATAGAGAGACTAAAATAATTAGTGAAACTAATCTACATTTCTAATACTTTCGTTCTTGCTAAATGAGCTGGTTAGTTTCTTCACTTGGCTTGGAGCTAGAGACGACGATGGAGCTGGAGAGGGGTTTCCTCAAGTGAATCATCTATGGAAAGGGAGGTCTTCACCAAGCTTGTGCACACATATAAGGAGCTTAGCTAGAGTCTAACACAAATTGGAGCATATGAAGATACTACAAAGGTTGTATTGCTCTCTACTTTGTATGGTTTATGAGCTTGCAAGTGCAATTCTTTAGCATTGATTCTATATTTGGACATTTTGCTCTCTTGATTTTTGAAAACAATATCATGCCAAGTTTTAAAATTGCCATATAGGGTGCAAAAGTTCCATCAATTGGTATCAGAACCAGTTAAAGAATACAACTTGAGATTTGTAGCCAAAAGTTTTCATTAACCCATTTTTAGAAAAACCAAGTTTTGAAAACCTGCATAATAACTCTCATTTTCGCTTGTGCCGTAGCCAACGTATTCATGGTTCAAACCAAGATATTCATATAGGCTAATGATAGCCCAATACCCATCTAATGTGCTCAGTTCGGCCTAGAATCGGGGGTAGACAACCCCTAGATCAGCCCTATTTGGGGCTGTTCCAGCCCCGATATGGGGCTGTTTCCACCCATGATTCGGCCATGTTTCAAGGCCTAATCAAGGCTCATATAGTGTAGGGGTTTTGGGGGTTAACGAGTTTTGATTTCGTGCAAAAATGAGAGGTTTTTGATGCGTCGATTTGCGATTGAAGTTCAAATTGTTTGGAATTTCGATCGTACAACTTCGCAGGTTAATGATAGTTTGGCTACGGATTGGTTTTGGTTTCTTTTGCAACTGGGAGAATCATAGCATTTGGTAAAATGTCATCTAATGGCTATATGTATCAATTAGAAGGGGTTACGAAATTGATACTCGCATTGATGTTCTGTGATGAATGTTTGGATTGGAATAGTTGCGGTTGTCATGATGAATAGCCGGGGGGTTTTGTAGGATGGGAGTTTTATATTTCATTTGTATATTCATATTCGGGGCGAGCGTCCAATATTGTGGTCATCTTTTTTGCGTTTGTAATATTCTTTTATTGAGGGGCACTTCCGGGTTGATACTGCGTTACGTTTGTATAATATAATTTCTCATTTTATATACTTAAAATAGACCCAGGAGGAGTGCTCAAGTAGCCGGGTTCTAGAATCCAACGGTGTCCATCTCAAGGCGTCGAGATCGGGTCACTTAATTCTTGAATTGACGGGACTACTTGCCGTGCTCGTAGGGGTTTAGGGGCTAGGGTTTTGGCTATTCACACGACCATGGAATGCGTGTTTCATTCATGGCTAAAATGAAATACGGCCCTCTATTCATTATGTTTGCTTCTGCCGCGATGATAATGCTATCATGCCTAAGACGAATGCCAACGTATATATATATATATATATATATATATTATTAGATATTGTATATGTTTTACATCCGCGCTAGCCCTGCTCATGCACTGTCGTAAGTTAAGTAACCTTACGGTGAAGTCCCCGGATCCCGTAGCGAATATGGATAACATATACGTACATTCTATTTTCGTTTCTTGTCATGTGATAGGATTGATTGATGGGACCGCATTATATGTTAAATGCGAGAAAACAAACATAAATTGATGTTTTCGGAACCAAATTTTGAAAAACTATAGGTGTGCTCTTTTGCTTTGCATAGTGGTATTCGGTCATGAATATCCCACACCTCATTCAACGAGGGAAGAGCCTTATTCCCTTCACAGGGAATTCGCTTTTAAGCAAAAATTTACGTGACTATATATTACTCGGATTTCTTTAAAACCACTCGTTTTAAATGCGGAGCTTAAACCAATCCTTTTCAAAACTACTTAGTTCCTTCGACGATATCAAGTTCATTATATTAAAGGTTTTCGCTAAAAACCAGCAGTAGCCCTCCGTCATTTCAGATTAGTGGTGCTTAGTATTCGTGCTACGTATTTTGATCTTTAGTCGAGGCATAGTGTTCGGACAGCTGCATGGTTATGCGATTAGCTAGGACAGCTGTATGATAGTTTTAATTTTTAGTCAGGTGTCGTGCGGGTGGGTCTAATGCAATCAAGATAATGACGGGTAGAACTTGATTAGGACCCTTTAATATTTTGATCTTTAATCAAGGCCACTTCGGTCCTAGGGGCAAAAACCACATCGGGAGTTTTAAACATAAACGACTTGCCAGACATGCGCATACCTTCTGTAGTGTAGTGACTTGAGTGGCTTCCATCAGATTATCACGCGATGATAGTTGGGTCCCGATTCGCACTGATGAGTAGGCATTACTTCTCGGGTTATCCCGACTAGTTCTCCTTGTAGGGTTTGAAGGAAAATTCGAGAAAACGGTAGGAGCCATCCTGATTAGATAAAGTTATTAACCAATCTAATCTTGTTAGAGTGCACGCTGAGTGTTTCTTTTCTCTTTCTCGTAGCGATCATGACCCGTCTTGAACTAAAACTCATAACCAACTTAAATCGAACCTTTTTACTATCGGGCTTTGGATCGTTTGGATTCACGACAAAGTCACAAATATCTCTGCCGCTCCTACTTCCCCTTTGTATTTCTACAGAACACTTCGTATCACTATAATGATCCACATTGATTGGATAAACACTCGCATTGTCATGCCCCGCTTCCCAGTAGACGGAAACGGTGACGTGGAAGGCCGCAACGTATTTACTATAAAATAAATACGTTAAGCATAATTAAGCAATATATACAATAAACAAGAATGACAAGTGAATAAATTGAAACATCAACTTTATTTACATTCAACTTTATATACAACTGTTTTGAAAATAAAAGATACAATAAATAAAAGCAATGCCTAAACAATAGCATACAGAAAAGTAAGTGCAGAGGAACTAGTAGTCGGGCTGAACGGTAAGCTGGTCCAAGTCCTCCTGGCTAGGCTCGATCTCCTCAGAGTCCGGTCCTCCTGACGAACATTTCAAAGAAAGAAATAGAAAGGAATGTCGTCAGTGAACTAATGCTCGGTAAGTCCCAAAAGAAGAAAGAGACTATAACAAGTAATATGAAATGAATATGTAAGTGTACATGATCAACTACCGGTATATGACAGTTATTCTAACGTAGTTGTTTGTAGCTTGATACAGAAAGTATTCATGTATACGAGAGGAGTACATCTTACCCTGTGGACTATGGTAATATGTAGTACAAGACCCCGTTATAACTCACGGGACAACGACACGAGAATTCATGTAGGTGTCTTTTAAGTGAGCTCTCGTGCCACGATATACGTTCCGTACCAATCTACCCCTTTATCCCCGCGTGTTTTATTGTATATATTAAGATTATAAGTCTTGGCCGAATCCATGGATACGAATGTTCAAGTTCATGTTTAGTATGTAATCAGGTGTTCAAGTAGTCATGTTGATTCATGTCAAATTATAACTATGGGTCGGTCAAGTCAAGTCAAGTATACATGTTTGAGTTTGATATTGAGTTTGAGTATTCATGTTCATGATCAAGTATTTCAAGTTCCTGTTTAGTTTTGGATTCAGGTTGAGTTTGGACTCAGATTGAGTCAGACACTTGTAAACGAATTTAACTCTTGAATTAAGTTCGTGAGTTATCGGCAACTGCTGCACATGGACGACAATATTTGTGTCTTTTTCCAAGACAATTGCCATTGATAACTCTGTTAAGTTGTCTACCTTAAATAAGTAAGCACTCATTTTCTCCGGCTCCTTAGGGCTCAAGAGAATTGATTCCACTTAAACCTATATTTACTAAAGTCCTTAAATATTGTTATATATATATATATATATATATATATATATATATCTCGAGGGGTTTTTATGAAAAATATATTTAATATAGTTAAAAAGTAAACCTCGAGGGTGATTTGTATTATTTAAGGTTATCCTGAGCATGGATTTTAATTATGGTGGGATTTTAATGATAAATACTTAGCATTTGAAAGTTCATGGTATTTTATTGAAAACTTGTCCTTTTTGGTATCTTGATTGTATTTTATTGACATTTGTTAATCTTTCATTTTAAAGAAAAATATAGGTTTATTATATTTTGAAAATATGGATTTATAATTTTATATGATTATTAAAAATAAATTTTATTTAGAAAATTCGTATTAAGAAACTGTATTTAAATCCTTTCGATATCGAATGCTCCGTGAGGAGGTCTGCATATCGCTCTACTATCCCCAGAATATACGATAATCTGCACCATCCATTAGCGGGTCCCCTAATTAGGGTTGTCGATGCATAACCGCAAAAAAATTTGAAATACTATTTTACAAGAAATCTAGTTTTTAAATCATGTGGTATTTTATTGTAAATATGATTTTCGTACCAAAAATACATACAAATAGGTATCATGCTATGGAACCAAGTGTGCGTGTGGGGTAGGTCGTTACCCCGTGAAGTTTTCCTAAGGTATTGTTTTAATAAATACGAAAAGAGGTGTTTATAAAGTTTAAGGTATATTAATGAAAAAGTTATACTATGGCCGTTTCTGTCACGCCCCGCTTCCCAGTAGAAGGAAACGGACACGTGACGAGGCTCGCGACGTATTTATTTCGAGAAGATCATTTCCCGGAATAAATACGTTAAGCGTAAATGAGCAATATAAAATGACAAGCAAATAACATGAGATTAAAAATTCAACAACTTTATTTACATTCAACTTGATTCATTTACAATACATTATTTCAACTGAAAAAATATAAGAATAGAAATGCCTAACAAGTGACATACATAAACTGAAAGAGGATAACTAGTCTAGGCCTGAGTCGCGATCTGATCGTGCTCCTCCTCGGTGGTGTCCACCTCCTCAATCTCCACAGTATCTAACGAACATTCCAAGAAAACAAAGATGGGTGGAATGCACGTCAGCTAACTTTTGCTCGGTAAGTCCCTAAGAAATAGGTGTGAAGTGTAATGTATAATGATAAAGAAAATGTATATCATGAACAACTGACTATGAGATATGGTGTTTAAGCATGTCGTTTAATGTAAACCTGACAATTCTATTAACCTGCAGTTCTATCTATATAGCATGGCAAAGATAACATGAGCATAGTATAGTATGTCCGTATAGTGTAGGTATAGTGAATATAAAGTGAAGGTAAGTTTCTTAAAAGGTTTCTACTTGGGTACACTAATTTAACGTAAGTTCAAGGGTGAATATCAACCAATCTCAAGAGTGTTATCGAACCCAACAGGCTGTAATCCAAGGGTAATGAACCACAGGCCCGAATCAAGTGTTAGTGATGGGAATTTAACCTAGTGTTGAAGTATTTCAAACTCAACAGGCTGTAATCCAGGAGCAAGAAAACACGGGTGAGATTTCGTTGGATTCACAAATGAACTACCCCAACACCCCGTGAATTCTAGGTTACAGTTAAAATTATAGACCTTGCTCGAATCCATGAATACATCAAGTGGTAAGATTGAGTTCATGTCGATATCAATTATTCATGTCAAGTATTCATGTCAAGTTGTATTCATGGTTCGAATCAAGTCAGTTACAATAGCAGTCATTGTGTTCTGGTATTCATGTTAAGTTCGTGTCAATTTATAACCAGGGTTTGGTCAAGTCAAGTATACATGTTTGATATTGATATTTGAATTCAAGTATTCATGTTCATGATCGAGTATTCATGTTCTTATTTGATGTTGTATTCAGATTTAAGATTGGACTCAAACTGAGTCAGACGCTCGTAAACTGCTTTAGATCTTGAATTAGGTTCGGGAGTCATCGGTAACTGCTGCACATGGACGGCAGTATTTGTATCTTTTTCCAAGACAATTACTATTGATAAGTCTGTTATGTTTTCTACCTTAAATAGGCCAGCACTCACTTTCTCTGGCTCCCTAGGGCTCAAGAGAATTGTCCAGCTTAAACCTATATTTACTAAAGTCTTTAAAATATTATTTTTATATAACTCGAGAGGGTTTTATGAATATTATTTTAATATAGTTAAAAATAAATCTCGAGGGGTTATTTATATTATTAGGGTTTTCATGAGCATGAGTTTTAAGGATTTGAGGTATTTTAGTGATAAACAATTAACTTTGGAAGTTCATGGTATTTTATTGAAAAGAGTTGTATTTTGGTAACTTGATGGTATTTTATTCAAACTTGTTAATCTTTCATTTTCAGAAAAAAATAAGTTTATTATATTTTGACAATAAGGATTTGTAATTTTTATATAATTATTAAAAATTAATTATATTTATTTATTTAGAAAATTTGTTTTTCTTAAAAATCGTATTTAAAAACTTTTGAGACCGAATGCTCCGTGAAGTGGTCTGAATCTCGCTCTACTAGCCCAAGGATGTGCGATAATCCACACCATCCATTAGCGGATCTCTTTACGAGGGTTGTAGAGGCATAATCACAAGGAATGTAAAATACCGTTTTAAAAGAAAACCGATTTTAGATTTATGTGGTGTTTTATTGTAAAGTTTTTCTCATAACAAATATTCATACGAAAGAGGTATCATGCTATGGAACCAAGTGTGCATGTGGGATAGGTCGTTACCTCATGAAGTTTTCCTAAAGGTATTGTTTTAATAAATACTAAAAGAGATGATATCAAAGTTCATGGTATTTTAATGAAAAAGTTAAATTAAACTTATTTTACATGATATTCTTGGTTATAATTTATTCTCATCCTTAGTATTAAGATTACAAGTATTGTGTAAGAATTTGGTTGAACAAAATATAAGAAAAAGGGGAGTTTCTAGGGTTTAGAAAGTAGATATCGGTATTAACTCCACTTTTACCGATTTTGATTAAAATGAAATTCAATGAAGAGAAAAGAAGTTTGGGAGGGACTTACCGTTTGAATATATCAAGAAGGGGTTAGTGAAGAGGAGAGATGCTTAGGGGCGTCGCGAGAGTTTCGGAATCGGCTTCGATCTTCGCTGGAAGAAGCTTGCTCACAACTCCGCTTTACTCCACTTGCACCTAGGAACTTTTGAGAGAGTTTTGGCTAGAATTTTCAGAATGGTGAAAGTCTAGGGCATGGGTAGTATTTATAGTGGAGAATTAGGGTTTTGGAATTAAAAATGTGGATTAAAAAGTATTAAAATGTGATTTAATTATGAATTGAAGGGTTTCTGTTTAATTGCAGGGAAATCAAACAGTGCAGGGGAGTTAATAGGAGTTGAAGAGTCATGTGTGCAAAGCACGGGACATTTTGGAGCAATCCCGACCGTCCCCGCTGGCTAAAAGAGGAGATCCGCCGGTTGTTTTTGGGAGATGGGTCTCGAGATTTGTGCCACATGTATTTCTCAGTGTTTACTCCATTTTGTGCCTGTTTAATTTTTCTGAACTTTTCATTTCCCTTTGTATTGCTCGTGCAATCTTTTGGGCTTCCAAAAATCTAAAAAGAAAAATTCAGAAATTTTTTTTTCTGATGGGGATCGAACACACATGCTACGTCACAGCAGTGCAAGGGCTTCACCAGCGAGCTACAAGTTGTTTCTTTCTGTTATTTAATAAAAGTAACTTATAACTCGTACACAGGCTGTGATACTCTTCTCTGTACATTTAAAAGAAAAATTTTGTACAGTGAATTCAGAGTCGTTACAGTTTCACATGAGATTTTTTATTAAATTTAATTCTTAACATTAGTATTCAAAGTTACAAGTGATGTAGTAAAATTAGATTGACTAAATTGTAAAGGAAAATGGAATTATATGATTTAGAAAAGAAGATATCGGTAATAACTCCATTTTTACCGATATAAAATTTGAAAAGGAATTTCAATATAAAAGAGGAGATTTAGGAGGGACTTACGGTTTAGAAACTTCAAAGAAAGGTTAAAGAAGAGAGGATGATCTTCGTGGAGTTGCGGGAGCTCCGTAATTGGCTTCGATATTCGTCGGAACCAACTTGCTTGCTAACTCCACTTTACTTCACTTACACTAGGAACTTTTTAGAGAGTTTTGGCTAGAATTTTCAGAATGGTGCTAAGCCAAGGTTGGGGATGGTATTTATAGTGGAGAATTAGGATTTGGGAATTAAAATTTTGGATTAAAAATTATGAAAAATGGTGTTAATTGTGAAATGAAAGGTCTCTGTTTGATTGCAGGGAAATCAAACAGTGCAGAGGAGTTAGGGGTAGCTAAAGAGATGAGTGTGCAAAGCACGGGGCTCATTAGCCTCAATCGGACCGTTGGCGCCGGCCCTAGGGCAATATTGGCTGGTCGATCTTGAGGCATTTGCCTCGAGATTCGTGCCACTTAATTTAATCCCTGTTTAAACTATTTTGCATATGTTTGATTTTTCTGAACTTTTCATTTCCCTGTGTATTACACGTGCAACCTTTTGGGCTTCTAAAAATTTAAAAAGAAAAATCAGAAAAAATAATTGTGTCTGATGGGAATTGAACACAGGGGCTACGTCATAGCAGTGTAGATCCTTTACCTGTGAGGTACAAGTTGCTTCTTTCTTTTATTTAATAAAAGTAACTTATAATTCAAACTCAGGCTGTAATACTCTTTTCTTGTATATTAACAGAAAAATTTCCGTACAGAGATTTCAGAGTCGTTATACGCATGATTACATATGAACTCGAAGAAAGTTGTTTCGGTTCAAGGATGGCCACTGGTTTTGATGAAATTGAATATGATTATTCGGTTGTCTCTTCACTTTACCTTCTCTCAGGTTGCGAGAGCTCCTTGTATTAGAAGGGTGCACCAATTACGCTTATCGAATAGTCTTCTTCCAAAACTTAGGTAGGTGCTGAAAGGTAGGGAAGGAAGAAAACCAACTAGTCTAAGTATGGTGTACAGAAAGTAAGTTGTGGAGACATATAAAGGGGTTGAAATGAGTGGAAAGGAAATTGTGACAACTGTCATGAGTCTGGTATTGAAAGAGGCATTACTAGGAATATCTGGCCACCCCCTCGAAACATTCCCATGTATCAGTTTTCTTGTGCAGTTGTAATTGAAAAACATTTCTCATTTATTTTGACTCCAGGGTATGTATATACTTGTTTAGAATCTCATATCTGCAGGGCATTACAGATATTGAGAAGGAGGTGAGTATTGGGAATTGGGTGATTAAATCCTCAATGTCACAATTCGTTGTAATTGGTGATATTGGGGAAATCATCTGGTTTTTGCATATCGGAAAATATTTGGTTTTGAATATCCGTTGTTATGTATCAATTTTAAATTGAAATATCTGTACCTTTATTTCATAAAGTGAGATGATTTTTTGAAATTATGTCTGAAACATTTACCTTTATCAGTTGATGATTAGGGAAGGTGTATTAAATAACTGTGTAATTCATCTTAACCAAAACACAGTTTTCAACTTACAACACACGGAGTTTGAGTTGGTAAACTCAGGGGACTTATACAAAATAATGTATGTTGTTCAGTGTCCATTTGGATAAGGGGTTGGTACTCATACTATATTCTGTTATTTATAACTTCTCTTATTCTTGATACATTTTTTTGATAAAATGCAAAGTCCAGAATTTGAGAAGTCCATAGGTACAAAAATAAAGTAAAGAACCATATGTTAGAAGTATCAGGATTTTTCGAGGTGATCAAAGATGTAGATACTTTTGCTAGGTATTCCGTAATAGTAATATTGAGAATTAGATTATCTCTCAGATTACTCATCCGTAGGTGCGCTCCTTGATGAGTAATGCTATATGGCTTTTTCCATTTGGGAATATACTCTGGAAACAGTTTCATAACCTATTGAATATGGTTCATTTTAAATTAGCACCTTTTTTCTATATTGGATATAGAATGGATTTATATCTTAACGATGTTAAGATATTTGGAGTTGTCCGGCTTATGCTTAAAACCAGAATCCAGATAAACCCAAGGCACATTTCAGTAATGGCAGTTTGTGGATTATCCTGGTCATAGACGATGGTTTAACTTCCTACCGTTTACAAGATCAAAAGTCTTTTTGTTCTTGACTCGCCACATTTTTAGTAAAATGGATTCTTTTCAAAAGACTTTAGTGGGAGTTTGGTAGAACTGGAAGTAATTTCAGAATCACAAACGGTTACTGAAAATTTTGTAGAACCTGATAATTCAATTGGATTCAACTATCCATTAGCCACTCAGCAGATTTAGAGGGTGACCTTAGCCACCCGAGAGCTACTTCGGTTTCCTCATAGGTGGTGACAGGGAGGCTTGCATCATGAAAATGATGACCTTATCTGTAACACCATAGTTCATTTATACCAGTTCTATTTTGAGTATTTCTTTATTTGTGGCTATTCTGGATTTATTGTGTTTTGGGTGCGAATAGTGTATTGGTATCCGTCTTTGCATCCGACCCGACCCGCTTACTGGAAACCCATCTTGATTCCTGTTTATGATTTATCCCGGTTAGTTTTGAGAATCCGTGCACTTTCCTATTTTATATCCTGTTCACCTGCATTATATCCAACATATGCATTTTTTCAATATAACATTTAAAGTCAAATAAAATATTTTAAAAATATCTAGTATGGCCTGCATCATACCCCTGACCCTGTGGTAGAATCTGTATATCGTGTTCTCGTCCCGTTCAATGAAACAGACTCGTTTGGATAACTACATGCACGCTACGTGTATCCGTTCTTGGGGGTAAACTTTTTTGTGACCCGGATATCCTACTTTGGTTTTGGTTGATACGTACATTATCCGTATTTTAAAACTAGATTTTTAGACCCGACCTGGGTGTGTTTTGGACTATTTTTGTATTAGCCAAAATCTCAATTATTATACATATAATATCTCTACGTATTTAGACTGTTAAAAATTTGATTCATTATATTTTAATTAGTTTTAAAAATTTTAAAAGATTTTCTTAACTGTTCCCGCGTCTCTCTCTCTTCTCTATTTATATTCTTTTCCCCACGAGGATCCCGTCACCCCCTTATCGCTACACTCACCTCCCTTCTTTATCCTTTCATTTTTTTTTCTCCTGCCTCATCGCTTCGTCCTCGCTGCGCCCACGCCTGCGCATCGCGCTCGTCGCCGTCTCCTCACCGCCGGCATCCCATCTCCTCGACCTTCTCCTCCACTTCCCTTCATCACTACTGTTAGTGTATATGCCCTAGAGGCCATTACTGTATCATACTAGTTTGTATATTACTTGATGGAAGCTTGGGATATTCACAGTTGTATATACAATCTTGCTCGAAATGGTAGTATGCTACTTGGTTTGTCTCTGCTTTAATATGTGCATGTGTTTCTTTTAGCATATTGCTGGTATATATATTAGTAGAGCCCTTAGGATCTTTGCTTGATTACCAGCGTTGTGATGGCGCTCACACTCGTGGGAGCTGGGTGATCTATAAGCACATCCTTATACAGGTCCCTAGTCGTTGGACTATCGAGACAGGACATCGATACTCCGGAGTAGACTAGCGTATGCGCTTCTCATCCCAGTGTGGGAGACGGTCTGTCCCACAGCCGTCAGTACGTCGTACTTGAGATAGTATACGGGTGCTCGTTAGGTTACGAGTACACTGGACAGGACTCGTCGGGAACTGTTGGTTGGTATTATACCTATCGTCAGTTATCAGTTCCCAGTTGACATGAGTACAGCTTAGTCCGTTGACTTGACACTGTCACTTCGCCTCGAGTGTGTTCCCACTGCACTTTGATTACTACCCTACCACGGCTCAAAGGAGTCGTGCAAACAGGTAGTTTTTTGGGTGCAGTCCCGAAGCACTTGGAGACAGTGACGGTTAGACAGGATTCGTCTCTCCCGGTATTGGGGGTTGACATCGCGCTGTGTCCAGGAGAGCCATTACACGAGTAGTCCCTGGCCAGGGCAAGCGAGATATACTGGTAGGTTTCCAGTGTTATCTCAGGGTGTTCTGGGCTACACTCCGACACGACTTGTACCGCTATTAGGGGACCGACGTTCACCGCCCCCCTAGGCCCGCCATGCGATGTATCAGACGAACAGACCGGACTGTACGGAGATTGTCACATACAGGCTCAGTAGGAGTTCAGATGGGGTTCACCTCGTCAGTCTTCTTATCGACATCTACCTGGGGACCGTTACGTACAGCTAGTGCCGCTTGCGGTCTGTGGTTAAACCCACTGCCAGCGTAGTGTCGAGTCTTTAGAGTCCCACACAGAGAGCTATTCGCCTTTAGGCAAAATGAGTAGAGGTCGCATGGTTTTGCGACAGGGTTCGTTCACATCCGCGCACTTGTGCACGTTTGCTGTCCGGACAGTTTATACTAGCGGGCTTTGGTTTAAGCCGGATCCTAGTATATGATTTGGGATTGGTTTTTCTCATTGTGTTCGTGTTCCTCGGATCACGAATGCGGGTGCGTATGCACAGTTGCTTGAGACAGAGGGAGAGGACCTTGATTAGGGTTAATGGCTATTGTCATTTTATTAACCCTAATGATTATGTGTGTATTATAGTTAATTGATAATTAGTTTAATAATTGTGCATGGTTATGGTTGTTGACCATTTGACCTCATTGACTTGTTGACCTAGGTTGACACTTTGACCATCATCATTTCTTTTGGAAGATACTTTTTGATCCTTGCAAATTGAAATGATAATGGTCATGTCATGATTAACCATGACAATTATCTAGCTAATTATTCAATTAAAATAATTCACACATATTAGTGAGAATGGTTCTATTATTTCTCATTCTATCATATCTTTTCTCTCTCTTGTTCTTCCTCTCCCTCAAGCTCTCTCCCTCTCATGTGTTGAGAAACACTTGAGCTTGAGAAAAACCCTCTCTTGATCTTCTCTACTCTCATCTAGGGTTGAAGGACTAGCACCTCTTGAACCCTAGTTACTTCTAGCTTGGAGTTGAAGCCAAAGGTTGAGGCTTTCGGGTGGATCTTTCTTCGGCGTGAGAAGACAAGCAAGGTGACCTCCTTCCACCACTCCAAGGAGCAAGGAGAGAAGGACTAAGAGCCCAAGGTATAACCTTTCTAGCACTTAGCTAGTTACTAGTTAGCTTTAGCAAGTTTTTGTTTAGCAAAGATCCTTCTAAGCATAGTCCATGTTGCCTAAGCTCATAAAAATCCGATTTTTATTCCGTTTTCCGCCTCCCCGCAAGCACCGGGGTGGGCAACGTGGACTTACAGTGGTATCAGAGCCTAACTAAACATAAACTAGCTAAGTAGTGAAGTGTATCGAAGTTCGAAACGTAAAAATCGAAAAACCAAGTTTTAGAAACCCTAAGTTTCTGTTAATTTTTTTTCTGGTCAAAACAAAATTTGTTATACTCCTAAAATCGTCTCAGGGTTTTTTAAAGATAGCCGATTTTTATTCCGTTTTCCGCCTCCCCGCAAGCACCGGGGTGGGCAACGTGGACTTACAGTGGTATCAGAGCCTAACTAAACATAAACTAGCTAAGTAGTGAAGTGTATCGAAGTTCGAAACGTAAAAATCGAAAAACCAAGTTTTAGAAACCCTAAGTTTCTGTTAATTTTTTTTCTGGTCAAAACAAAATTTGTTATACTCCTAAAATCGTCTCAGGGTTTTTTAAAGATAGCCACCAAAAACGAGCAAGTGAATCAACCAAAGTGCCGCGGTTCCGCGGCAATAGGAAGCTATTGCCGCGCAACCGCGGCCGTCTTGGCTCTTCACTTGGTCGAGTTTGGTGCAGTGTATTTCTGGCTTGGTTTTAGGATTTTTCAGATGGTTTATTTGTGCCCAGATTTTCCAGAATAGAAATTTACTTTTGGGGGCCTATAAATCCGTATTTTTTTTCGAACTTCAATACACTTTGACTATAACGGTTATATCTGTGATGATTGTATGTATTGAACGTCGGCTAATCGCTATATGTCGATTAGTCGAGGTTATACATCTCTGTGATCTGTGATTGATACTGGTTTGTGTATATGAATTGGTTGGATTGTCGCGGGTGAATAGCCGGGGTGGATGTGAGATGAGTGTTGCTTTTCTTTCATTCATTTGTAATATGTAAATTGATGTAATATTATTATTTGTTTGACCACACAACTGGGTCGGGGTTGTAGCCGTCATTGTATAATTCTTATTACTGTTTTTGCTCCTAGGATAGACCCATGGAGGGGTGCACAAACTACCGGGTATCTCGAAGTGCCGAGTGGCCTACTCACGGTGGTGAGGGAGGTTGCTTCGCTTCGGGTACTTGACGGGTAGTTTGCCGCACTCGTAGGGGTCTTGGGTGGGGTATTTGGCTATTCACCGCGACCGTGTAATCCGCTTTTCGTTGCAGGCTCGAACGGATTGCGGATTCCTAGTATATCCAATGTATTCATCTGTGATCTGTAATGTCTATCATTGCTATATATTTATATATGATAACTATTTAGGCGTTGCTTATGTTTTACAGCCGCGCTAGCCCAGCCCCCGCTCTGTCGTTAGTTAAGTAACCTAACGGGTGATGACGGGGCCCCGTGGCGAATGCGAATGGCATAAGCGTACGTCATATTTTGGTTGTTTTCTGCAATGGTAGGATTAAATGATGGGACACATTAAAAGAACTAGTGCAAGAAAATAAACCAAGTAAAAGTCGATTGGAACACTTTGAAAACCACTCGGTTCTTTTCAAAACTAAACTTTTAAACGCGGAGCTTGAACCACTCCTTTTAAAAGCTATCTCGTTCCATCGATTATATCAAGTTCTCTACGTTCACGGTTTCGCCAAAACCATTCGTAGCCCTCCGTCATTTCGTATGGATATTCAATAGTATTCAAGCTATGTTTGTTGACCTTCGTCAAGGCATAGTGATTGGTAGCTGTTGGGTGTTCATATGTTGCATAGATAGATGCGTTGGTTTGGGACAGTCGTACTACCTTGTTGACCTTCATCAAGGGTATGTACGGGTGGGTTCAAATTAACCTGGATAATGACGGGTAGAACTTGACATGTGACTTATGATTTGTTGACCTTCGTCAAGGTCATAAGAGCATGGGGCAAAAATCCACATCGGGAGTTTCATAAGTACTGAAACTTGCTAGCGTTGCATACCATTTGGAGTGTGATGATTCTGGTAGGATTCCTTCGGTTTTATCACGCGATGATATTTGGATCCCGATCCTACTGTGAGTATATGCTACTCCTCGGGAAAACTCTCACTTAACGATCAATGCTATAAACTTAGTAGGTGTCTAGAAAGGTGTTAGCGGGGCTACGCCCACAGGGAAAAGAGGTTACTTAATTAAGGAACTTCGCGAAAGCGTTAGAAAACCTCCCTCGAAGTACCGACACTGGCCTGGCTGAACGGTTAAGCAAGTATTGTACGGTGGGATTGATCCTGACTAATCCTTTCTTTACGGTTTGAGAAGGGATTCGAGAGACAGTGGGAGCCATCCTGTTTAGATAAATTAAAAACCAATCTAAACTTGCAAGAGCATCATGCTAAGTGTTTTCTTCTCTCTCTCTTAACTGCAGCAACCAAATGACCGCACCTAGGTTACATCTAGATAATAAGATGACTGAATCTGACTGTTATGACTGGCAAAGGTCTGTCCAGATGTCCATTGCCCAGGACAAGCTGGGACACCTCTTGACTGATCCCACCCATGCCGTCTCAGGTCCAGTTTCCCCTGTCACGGATATTGATATCCGTAGGACATCGGAAGAAGACTGTGCGAAAGCCAAGTGCCTCATGTTAGCCTCAGTTGATGGTATATACCAGAGGCAGCACGAGAAGATGGACTCAGCTTCTATCTTCCTCCATAACAAAGTTTTATATGGAGAGCAATATCGTATCGCAAGATATGAGACCTCGAACGAATTGCTTCCAGCGAGGTTGGCTATCGGGTCATCTGTAGGGGGAAACGTCCTTACAGAGACCAGCTCTTTTGAGCTCTCAGACCTGAAGACCACGTTGAAGAACGGGTCAGATGCTGACTTAGTTCAACAGTCTCTACCTACTACCCTGAAGGAAACCAGGGAAGTAGAAAGAAAGAGAAAGGCAGAAGTTTCAGGAATGGATGCAGTGAAAGAGGTATGTTCCTATTGTTGCGGGAATGAACATGGGCAGAAGGATTGCAGGGCTTGCAAAGCCAGTAGCCAGAATTCGAAGCATGTTGTGGCTTCGGCTTCGGGTGTGTTTGTAATAGAGAACTGTATGTCAGTTAACCCTACTTCCTGGGTATTGGATACCGGATCAGGATCTCATATCTGTAACTCGTTACAGGCTTTGAGAAACCGTAGGGTTATCAGGAAAGGTGATATGACTCTCAGGGTTGCTAACGGAATGAGCATGTATACTGAATCCGTAGGGGAATATCATCTAGGACTGACAACTGGGCAGATATTGATTCTGCGTAACTGTTTTTATGTACCAGGTGCGACTTGTAATATCATATCTGTATCCTTAATTTCTAAGGAAGGATATGATTTTACTTTTGTAAGCGATGTAGTTAACATCCACCTAAATCAAGTTCTGATTGGGTCAGGTACATTACAGAACGGTATATACGTATTGAATCAAGCTCAGATCTTCAGTGTCCAGAACACACTTAAAAGAAAGTCTCCGGAAACAAATCAGGCTTTCTTATGGCATTGTAGACTTGGTCACATTAATGAGACACGGTTAACAAAGTTACATAAAGAGGGATACTTAAATCCGTTTGAGTATCAGTCTTATGCCACTTGTGAATCTTGTCTCATGGGAAAGATGACAAAGACTCCGTTCACTGGACACGGAGAAAGAGCAAGCGAGCTCTTGGGACTCATACACAGTAATGTGTGTGGTCCAATGTCTACACATGCGCGAAGTGGTTATTCATACTTCATTACTTTCACAGATGATTTCTCTAGGTATGGGCATGTCTTCTTGATGAAGCACAAATCCGAGGCCTTTGAGAAATTTCAAGAATACAAGAATGAAGTTGAAAAACAAACAGGCAAAAGTATCAAGACACTAAGATCTGATCGAGGTGATGAATACTTAAGTGCCGAGTTTCTGGGCTACTTAAAAGAGAATGGAATTCTCTCTCAGCTTACTCCTCCATACACACCACAACACAATGGTGTATCGGAAAGGCGGAATCGAACCCTATTGGATATGGTTCGTTCCATGATGAGTAAGGCTGAGTTACCGCGATCCTTCTGGGGTTATGCGCTAGAAACAACAGCATATCTCTTGAACAAGGCTCCAACCAAGACTGTGCCTACCACCCCATATCAGATGTGGAGTAGGAAGAAACCCTGTCTCAAGTACCTTAAGACATGGGGATGTCCAGCTTTTGTAAAAAAGCAGCATACGGACAAGCTCAAGGCACGCTCAGTACTGTGTAAGTTTGTGGGATACCCAAAGAACTCCAGGGGGTATCTTTTCTATTCCGCAGAGGAACAAAAGGTTTTTGTTTCTCAGCATGCCCATTTCTTGGAAACTGAATTTTTAGAAAATCAGATAAGTGGGAGCGCAATAGAACTGGAAGAAATTCCAGAACCACAAGCTATTACTGAAAGCTTGGAAGAACCAGAGGTTTCAAGAGAACCGGACATCCCAGCGCCACTCCGCAGGAGTAGTAGGCAGTCTCATCCGCCCGAGAGATACTACGGTTTTCTCATAGACGGGGATAGAGAGGATTGCACCATGGATTATGGTGAGCCTACTAGCTTCCAGCAAGCCATCCAGAGCGGCGACTCGGTAAAATGGCTGGATGCAATGCGGGCCGAGATGGAGTCTATGTACACTAACAAAGTTTGGACTTTGGACTTTGCTCCAGAAGGGGTAAAACCCGTAGGATGCAAATGGATCTTCAGAAAGAAGATTGGTGTAGATGGGCAGGTTGAGACCTATAAAGCTAGACTTGTAGCAAAGGGTTTTCGTCAAAGACCTGGTTTGGACTATGACGAGACCTTTTCTCCAGTGGCTATGCTGAAATCCATTTGGATCCTTCTTGCCATTGCTGCCTTCCACGATTATGAAATCTGGCAGATGGACGTAAAGACGACTTTCCTAAATGGAAATTTGGAAGAGTGCGTCTATATGGATCAGCCGGAGGGATTCAATCAGAGTGGGAGCAGCGGTAGAGTGTGCAAGTTGCTAAAGTCCATCTATGGACTTAAGCAGGCATCGCGGAGTTGGAACATCTGCTTTGATGATACTGTCAAAGAATTCGACTTTATCAAAAACCCAGATGAACCATGCATTTACAGTAGGATTGTAGGGAGAACTGTAGTATTCCTCGTCTTGTACGTGGATGACATTCTCCTAATAGGAAATTATATTCCTATGCTACAGTCAGTCAAAGGATTCTTGTCACAGAGGTTCTCCATGAAGGACCTGGGCGATGCCAACTACATTCTGGGGATCCAGATCTATCGTGATATATCTAAGAGGATGTTGGGACTCTCACAGTCAAGGTACATCGACACCATACTGAAAAGATTCAGTATGGAAGATTCCAAGCGCGGTAATCTACCGGCTTGTCACGGGATCACCCTCTCCAAAGAGATGTCTCCCAAGACTGATTTGGAGAGGGATCGCATGTCGATTATACCCTACGCTTCTGCGGTAGGCTCTATAATGTATGCGATGTTGTGTACCAGACCAGATGTAGCATACGCATTGAGCGTTGTAAGCCGGTATCAGTCGAACCCAGAGGAGAAACACTGGATAGCGGTAAAGAACATTCTCAAGTACCTGAGAAGGACTAAGGAGATGTTCTTGGTGTATGGCGGAAAAGACCTCCAGCTTGAGGCCTTTGCTGACTCCAGCTTCCAGAGTGACAAGGATGACTCCAAGTCTATGTCGGGTTATGTCTTTACCCTCAATGGAGGGGCGGTTTGCTGGAAGAGTTCCAAGCAGGAGACCGTTGCTGACTCAACTATGGAAGCGGAGTACATAGCTGCTTGCGATGCCGCAAAGGAAGCTGTCTGGATGAAGAAGTTCCTTACGGAGCTTCAGGTGGTTCCTACCATTGTTGATCCAATACCGCTGTATTGCGACAACAACGGAGCTATAGCTTTAGCGAAGGAACCCAGGTCCCATCAGAAGTCCAGGCACATTTTGAGGCGGTATCACCTGATCAGGGAGATCATAGATCGCCAGGAGATCGAGGTGAAGAGAGTTAATACGGAGAACAACACTGCAGATCCACTCACGAAGGCCCTACCCCAGACTCAGTTCGAGCGGCTGATCGAGATGATAGGTCTTCGATACGCCAGTACATGACCTTAGTGCAAGTGGGAGATTGTTAGTGTATATGCCCTAGAGGACATTACTGTATCATACTAGTTTGTATATTACTTGATGGAAGCTTGGGATATTCACAGTTGTATATACAATCTTGCTCGAAATGGTAGTATGCTACTTGGTTTATCTCTACTTTAATATGTGCATGTGTTTCTTTTAGCATATTGCTGGTATATATATTAGTAGAGCCCTTAGGATCTTTGCTTGATTACCAGCGTTGTGATGGCGCTCACACTCGTGGGAGCTGGGTGATCTATAAGCACATCCTTATATAGGTCCCTAGTCGTTGGACTATCGAGACAGGGCATCGATACTCCGGAGTAGACTAGCGTATGCGCTTCTCATCCCAGTGTGGGAGACGGTCTGTCCCACAGCCGTCAGTACGTCGTACTTGAGATAGTATACGGGTGCTCGTTAGGTTACGAGTACACTGGACAGGACTCGTCGGGAACTGTTGGTTGGTATTATACCTATCGTCAGTTATCAGTTCCCAGGTGACATGAGTACAGCTTAGTCCGTTGACTTGACACTGTCACTTCGCCTCGAGTGTGTTCCCACTGCACTTTGATTACTACCCTACCACGGCTCAAAGGAGTCGTGCAAACAGGTAGTTTTTTGGGTGCAGTCCCGAAGCACTTGGAGACAGTGACGGTTAGACAGGATTCGTCTCTCCCGGTATTGGGGGTTGACATCGCGCTGTGTCCAGGAGAGCCATTACACGAGTAGTCCCTGGCCAGGGCAAGCGAGATATACTGGTAGGTTTCCAGTGTTATCTCAGGGTGTTCTGGGCTACACTCCGACACGACTTGTACCGCTATTAGGGGACCGACGTTCACCGCCCCCCTAGGCCCGCCATGCGATGTATCAGACGAACAGACCGGACTGTACGGAGATTGTCACATACAGGCTCAGTAGGAGTTCAGATGGGGTTCACCTCGTCAGTCTTCTTATCGACATCTACCTGGGGACCGTTACGTACAGCTAGTGCCGCTTGCGGTCTGTGGTTAAACCCACTGCCAGCGTAGTGTCGAGTCTTTAGAGTCCCACACAGAGAGCTATTCGCCTTTAGGCAAAATGAGTAGAGGTCGCATGGTTTTGCGACAGGGTTCGTTCACATCCGCGCACTTGTGCACGTTTGCTGTCCGGACAGTTTATACTAGCGGGCTTTGGTTTAAGCCGGATCCTAGTATATGATTTGGGATTGGTTTTTCTCATTGTGTTCGTGTTCCTCGGATCACGAATGCGGGTGCGTATGCACAGTTGCTTGAGACAGAGGGAGAGGACCTTGATTAGGGTTAATGGCTATTGTCATTTTATTAACCCTAATGATTATGTGTGTATTATAGTTAATTGATAATTAGTTTAATAATTGTGCATGGTTATGGTTGTTGACCATTTGACCTCATTGACTTGTTGACCTAGGTTGACACTTTGACCATCATCATTTCTTTTGGAAGATACTTTTTGATCCTTGCAAATTGAAATGATAATGGTCATGTCATGATTAACCATGACAATTATCTAGCTAATTATTCAATTAAAATAATTCACACATATTAGTGAGAATGGTTCTATTATTTCTCATTCTATCATATCTTTTCTCTCTCTTGTTCTTCCTCTCCCTCAAGCTCTCTCCCTCTCATGTGTTGAGAAACACTTGAGCTTGAGAAAAACCCTCTCTTGATCTTCTCTACTCTCATCTAGGGTTGAAGGACTAGCACCTCTTGAACCCTAGTTACTTCTAGCTTGGAGTTGAAGCCAAAGGTTGAGGCTTTCGGGTGGATCTTTCTTCGGCGTGAGAAGACAAGCAAGGTGACCTCCTTCCACCACTCTAAGGAGCAATGAGAGAAGGACTAAGAGCCCAAGGTATAACCTTTCTAGCACTTAGCTAGTTACTAGTTAGCTTTAGCAAGTTTTTGTTTAGCAAAGATCCTTCTAAGCATAGTCCATGTTGCCTAAGCTCATAAAAATCCGATTTTTATTCCGTTTTCCGCCTCCCCGCAAGCACCGGGGTGGGCAACGTGGACTTACAACTACCTCCTCACTTCCTCTTCCCCCAAGATCCCGAACCCAAAGAAACCACGTACCCATCACCGCGACGAAACCCATCACCTCCGATCCTCGCCGTCGACATCCTCGCCTCCACCTCGTCGTCGTCTCTCCCCACTTGTTTCCCTCTCCCCAACACCAGAGCCTCCTCCCTGCACCCCCGACCAGAACCCGCACACCCAATCCCCGGCGATCAAGAACGCCCACTGCCCTTGCCGTAAAACCTTGCTGGAAATCCCATTGCTGTTGTCTCCCCTGCCTCGTCTCTGACTCCAGAGCACCTACACCCTGAAACACAGCCATCTCCTTCTTCTCTTCTTTCTTTCTTCTTCTTCTTTTCTTTTCTTGATCTGGATTTTCCCGGTCATCACCGGTGCTGTGCCATCGCTGATGATCAGGCCGACCTAGAGGATGTCCCCATCCAGCGTGGTCACCTTCTTGCTTTGCCTAGTCCTGTTCCGTGTGTGCGTGTGTACATTGCGACGTTTACCCAACACCGGACGCTGCGTATACACCTCGTCATGAGATCCAATCGAGGAAAGTTTACCGTGCTACATGCTATGTGATTAGTCGAAAATATTGTATATTTTAGCCGGCAATTTCCTCATCATTTGCATCCATATAGAAGTGTTCGGCATTCATATTTTACATATTAGCAAAACTGTCGCAAAATATCAGATTACATGCATTAGACTCTAAAACCGACACTATAAAGGAAATTGACTACATTTCATGGCATCGCATCATCCCTATATTTGCGCAACACTTGTTTTGAGATCTGTGCAGGAAAATCCAGCAGAAAGGCTAAACTGTACAGGGTACAGCTAAAGCGTTACGCCAACTCAATGATTTCAGTTCTGGCATCAATATAAGGGGACAAACAAAAATAAACATATCAGAAGAAGCCCTAAATAGCAAACAAA
The DNA here is from genome assembly GCA_030015575.1 of Agapanthus africanus. Taxonomy (NCBI): domain Eukaryota; kingdom Viridiplantae; phylum Streptophyta; class Magnoliopsida; order Asparagales; family Amaryllidaceae; genus Agapanthus; species Agapanthus africanus. The sequence continues at coordinate 162,078,505 of CM057339.1, read as the reverse complement.
GACTACTGCAAAAAGCCCAAGCTCCAATCCTCCAACCTGGCCGCGGAACCGCGGCCGGAGCCTGCTTGCGCCGCGGTTCCGCGGCCATCTTGCCACGTCACCTCCTAAATTTTAGTGGACAATGTTTCTCTCAGTGGCTAAAGCTCAAAAAGACACTCCAAGTTCCAGAAGACTCCGGAGACTTCTGCCAGATCAGCAAGCTTTGGGATCAACACTAAACTAGCCTATCATTCTAGAACCTTCTTCCTAAACCCTAGCTTAAACCCTAAGCTAAGCCTAACAAACTACTTCTAGAAGTCTTTCAACAAACTTTTGGAGGGAACACAAAGGCTTAGGGTTTGGGTGCTCTATAAATAAGACCCTAGGCTCATTGTATCGAATTATTCAATCTTGGAAATTCAATATTATTGAATCAATCCATTAGTTCATTCTATCTCTCTCTTCATCTTCTTCTTCCACAAGTCTAGTGAGAGGATTTGTGTGAAACCCTAACCCTAAATTCCAATCAAAAGCCAAGATCCCGAGTACCCATTCAAGCAAGAAGCCTTGCAACCTCTTACGAGCCGAGCCGGTCTTCAATGGAGCAAGTGGTCAAAGCCGATCCGCGACTCACGGAGCCGAGCGACGCCAATTCAACAATTTAGATTCTTCCTCTTGTAGTTCTTGAGCGATTGTAATCAAAGTGTTGATATAAATAAAAGGTGATATTCTTTTATCTTGTTTTCTTTAAATTCTTGCATCATGAGTCAATCTAAATTTCTAGTTATAATTCTTGTTGTGATGTTTGAGTAATACTCCGCTCGTCGAGGAGTCGAGACGATCAATAGAATGATGATGTAATATACTGTAAATCGATTCTTGAATCCTACGAGTTTTGTAAACCCTAGCAAGATCAAGAATCGACAACCCAATCCGTTGCGATGCTTTCTTGATTGATATCGCTCGAGATTGGGGAGTTACGATCGTTCTTGAAATTTCTAGAGGCTAGAATATGAATGATAATCTACGAAAGAACAAGGGTTAAACGATGAAACCCTAGTTTCATCAAGAAAGCCCTAACTCTCGTCGACCATCATCGATCTAGTATCAATCCTTCGAAGGACAAGAACACGAAATCTTGAAATTACATCACGTCTATAGATCCGATCGATTCCTACGAGCCTCATTTAGATTCTTGACATTTTGGTTGGAAAAATACTATCGAAACCCAATTCTTGATTGTTTATCAGTTTCTTGATTCTTGATTAAACATCGTGACACCTGAATCAATTGATAAATTCTTGAATCATGTTTTCTTTTCTGTTCAATTAACTTTTCGATTCAGACAAAGCAAATATAAAAACGAATCACACAATCCCTGTGGACGATCCGCACTCGCTTACGATCTACAACTGACACCGTAGTTGATTGCGGTCAAATAATTCTTTGATTGTGATTCTATACATTTTCTTAAAACGACACACAAAGAAATGATCAATCACTATGATACTTATTTTGCATCCATATGAATAAAAATATCACATGTTTACTGCATTGTACATCCATGTTACTGTTTTACTATTTTCGGATAGCCGTACGCATCCATATCATTAATTACATATCTGGTTGCATGCAAGTTAGCTTGATACATGCTCTATTATACTTGCATCTATATTAATAAAAATATTGCATATGTATTGTATTGTGCATCCATGTTACAGTTTTATCGTTTTCTTGATATCCGTTCGCATCCGTACAATTTATTATATATCTAGTTGCATGCCATGTCATATTAATTCATATTACTGTTACATTAGCACCCCATGCTTGATAATGTGCATCCTACGTAGTCATGGAGTTGCAGATGAAATCCCTGATAGATATTTGTGCATCCGTGTTTTACTGTGCATCCGTACTTGCTACAGTTTTATTATGTGTATCCGTTTGATACCTGTGCAGTACCTGTCATGACCTGATACACCACTACTTGACATGTTACCTGATCCTGTTTCTAATACCGACAATCCTGACATGTTGTCCTGACGGACGTATCCTGTTGTCTGCATAGAAAAACCTGTACCTGCTTGATCCTGTGTTGGCATTAGCTCCAGATTTATAAATACCTGACTTGAACATATAACTTGGGGATAAGGGGAAATCAATGATGAAATCTGACTTGTAACTCAACAGTTCGACGCTTATACTGATCAGTTTTACGGGCTAGGCCAGCCCCGAGATGATGCTGATGACATCATTCATCTGTACATGTTTCCTCTTTAATGCCTAGAGGCATGTCTCGAATTTCAGCCCGAGAATCTGGACCGTGGTCCCAGGCACGCACGGGATACTATTGAGTTACATCGACGATTCATTAAATTGATTTCAAAGACTTGAGAGTAACTAACCCAGTAGTAATGATTATTCACCGCACGTCACATACACTGATACACTTTACTGTTCTATATTCATGTTACTGTTATACACTCATTACTGTTCATACTAATGCCTGCATACCTTGTGTATCTTGTTCATTTATTATTGTTTGATATTATGACGCACCGATGTCTGGGTTTTGCATGGCCCAGATCCTCTACTTTTGTCGCGAGCTGACCAGGAGTACTTCAGCCGACAGGCCGAGCAGTGAGGATCCTGTTAGTATCTAGTTTAGTTTAGTTTTATTTCCGTACTTTCATTTCCTGATATGAGCCCGTATTTGGGACGTACTTTCTAGATTGTTATTGTTAGTTGGATTTATTGCTTCTGCATATTATTTCTTGACTTGTTTATTCTGGAAGATGGACATGTATTAGATAGTTTTATAATTTTTTCCTGTTCTTGATATCTTATATACAACCGTAATGCGACTGTGGAGGGATGTTTCCTAACCACAGGTAGCATGGTTAGCTCTGTCACGTGCCGATCTTAGCGCACTCTGGGAAGCGGGGCGTGACACCACTGCTGTTGTTCTTGACTATGAGATCTGGCAAGTGGATGACTATAACGTCATTCTAAATTGGATTTAGAAGTGAATGTGTATATGACTCTGCTAGAGGGTTGTTATAGTCAGTAGGAGAAGCGGAAGCGTGGTGGGAAACTTGCTTATATTTATTTGTAGACTAAAACAGGCATAACGGAGATAGATCATCTGTTTTTTGATGTAACAGTCATAGCGTTTGACTTTATCAAAATAGCAGATGAACTAGGAAAGAAGGTAGTAGGGAGTACCGTCTTGATATTTGGATGACATACTCCGGATAGAAAGTGATGTTCCTACACTACAATCAGTTAAATTTGGATGTCACAGGAGTTTTCTTCATACAGAATATGGATAACGATGCTTTTTCATTGGATGCCGTAAGCAAATATAATCCAATCCTGGAGAAACAATGAAAAACGGTGAAGAACATAAGAGAATGTTCTTGGGATATAATAATGGTAGCCTCCGATGGAAGATGGTTACCGATTCTGGCTTTTAAGGTGACCTGGGTGATAGAGTGACTGTCCGAGTTTATAGTTTACCCTCTTCTGAGGTGCAGTGTGTTGGAAAGGGTTCCAAGAAAAGTACTGAGGTGGATATGGTGCTGGATGCTAATTATGATCAGCATTGGATACAACCTAAGAAATTTGTTGGATAAAGATATTCATTTATGAATTTGGTCCCATCAGCTATCCAGACAAGTTCTAAGATAGGTATCGCTCATTTCGGGAGATAATTGTTCTCCGCGAAATTGAGATATAGAGAGTGCAACAACCCTAAATTCCCTGTACAACTTTCTGTGCAAATTTTTCAAAATTTAAAGAAAGGGGTACTTTTGCCTGAGCACAAGTTAAATATTTGTTTTGCTAATTAATAGCAAGAAGGAGCTTTAAGCTTATTGGTAATACCTTGCACTGTTGAACCAAGCCACCAGAGTTCAAATCCCATACCCTACATTATTTTTAATATTGTTTTATTTTGAACCTTTAGAGTAACAAGGGTTTACACGTGCATATCTCACAAAAACCCCACTACACTCTGAAATGTAACTGTCCCAGAGGATAGACCAGCCGTCGGGGGAGAATTCCGACGGCTTAACTCGGCCGGAATCGGCCGACTCAGGCCGCCGGCCGAGTCACGGCCGAGTCCGGCGACGACCCCAACACAAAAAATGTGTCTTTTGGTCTCCCCTGTACACCTGAAATTTTTTTCCTCAGACCATTTCCAGAGCACTTTTAAAACCCCAATTACTCCACTTTTAATACATTTTATTACATTTATCACATTTTTTCATATTAAACCTTTCATCTACCCTAACCCTAGCCTAACCCTATAAATACAACCCCTAAACACTACCCCCTCACCCCAAAATTCTGAGTAAACTCTCAAGAAATTCCTAGAAACCCTATTGTGCATTTTAAGTGAACAAAGAGGCGAAGCTCCGGCGAATTTTCCGGCGACAACCCTAGGAGTTCCCGGCGACGAAACGGCGCACCGGAAACTACGTCCACTCCCTCTCCCTCGCCTCTTTGAGCTAAACCCATAAGTCCCACCTTCCCCCTTCTCTACTCTTTCTGAAAATACGAAATTCTAAAACCCGACGGAATCGGAGCAAATCCGATTTCTTATTCGGTTCTTCCTAAAATCTCACTTTTCCTTTAATACAATCTTGTTAAACCATTACATGTTGACTATTAAACACTAACTAATCATATTGAACAAGTTCCATATCAAAAGAAATTGCTATTTCCATTTTACCGTACTTTTTCATTAAAATGCCATATAGTTTCATTTTCGACATTTGAACATCACAAACTTGCTATACTTTTAAGTAGATCACGAGGTAATGACCTACCTCCTCACAACACTCATATACAATATAGCACAATACCTTTCGGGAACATAGAATACGGGAAAACGAAACATTTCAAATAAATACCATTACTATTAAAACCGTTTTCTAAAAGATTAGTATTTTACACAAATCTTTGCAAAGCGCCGCTACAGCCCATTTTGGGGAACCCGACTTGGATGGTGTGGATTATCGCACATCCCTAAGCTTAGTAGTGCGAGATGCATACCTCCGCAAGGAACATTCGGTCTCGAGAGATTTAAAATACGACATCTTAAGAAAATAAGATTTTTAGAAATATAATATATATATATATATATATATTAAAATTATTTTTATATAATTATGTATATATGTAACATTAAAATATCTATTTTGAAATAATATAAATATTCCAACTCTTTTCAAAAATCACAAGAATCACTTTATATTAATATACCATGAATTCCATACAAGTCAATATTACAAATAAATACCCTTTATTATGAATTTAGGATATTTTCACTAGAAATATCACAATTATAAAATCTACATACATGATAACTCTAAAGACGATAACTAAATACTTGGGGAGTATTTTTAAAATTATACAAAAGTATTTTTACATAAAACCCCCTCAAGTTCTATAAATTACCGTAAGAACCCTAGTAAACATAGGTTTAAGCGAGACCAATCTCTTGAGCCTCATGGAGCCGGAGAAGTGGGTGCTTTCCTATCTAAGGTAGAAAACTTAACAACGGTGTTATCAATACGGTAATCGTCTTTGAAAAAGACACAAATCCTGTCGCCCATGTGCAGCAGTTACCGATAACATCAAAACCATCAGGACTTCAATTTACTTTTCTAATTGTCTGACTCAGACTGAGTCTCATTAATAAACTGACTTGAATATGATTCAAGTACAATCTACAATCTACAATCTGCAATCTGCAATCTGCAATCTACAATACTACAATTCAACATGAACCCATTCAATCTATATTGACCGAACCGAACCATGGATATACATCCATTTACATGATTCTACAGTTTCATCCATGATTCTACAGTTACATCCGTTTACTGATATCATGGTTTCGGCAAGTCATCCAATTATACAATCTATATTACAAGACAATACAAGTTGCAATACAATTTACAATACAATCAATACAACCAAGACATCGCGGGGTTAAGGGGTAGATTGGTACGGAAGGTGTTAGAAGTGGCACGGGACAGCAACCATAAGACGTAATTACATCCATGCCGTTGTTCCGTGGTATTATCGACGGAGCCTTGTACATTCCGTTTGCCCTAGTCTTTAGCATATAGTGACTCCTCTCGTATACACTGGCATCTTTCTGTACCAAGATACAAACAACGGCGTTAACATAACATTATAACAATATAATACAACTTTAAAAGCTACCTCCTTATTCTGTCTATTTTATTTCTCCCTTATCTTTGGGACTTACCGAGCGATCTGTTCGCTGACGACATTCTCTTCTTTCTTCTTTGAATGTCGTCAGGTGATCTGAACACATCAGAGATCGAGTGTAACAACCCCAAAATCTTTATACATTTGTATTATCACTCTTCAATAATATACCGTATTTATTTGTACTTGGTATTTTCCTTTTTCTATTAAATTTATTATTATTTTATTCCTCAATCTATTATGTATTTTTTTTAGGTACAATTTCTTTTTCTTATATTTAAGTTTTTAACTTCTCATTCTTATTTTTCCTTTCATAAATATTTAACCCAAATCCATTATTCTTATTCTCTACAGCCCATCTAAAAAGCCCATTTTCTTTTTAAGCAACATCATATATTTAATTCTAATTAAATATAAGCATGAACAACCTTGTTGCTTATTGGTTGAGTCATTGCATTGTTATTCCATAAGTCACATGTTCAAATCCCCATTCTTGCAATTATTTTTATCTTTTTTTTATTCTTCTCATAACCTACAAATGAGACCTTTCATTTCCAAAATGAATGGTGACCTTTCATTTCTCTTTTAATTCTCATGTTAAATGCATATATTATAATTCACCATTACACCATCCTTATTGTCCTCCTCCATCTTTTCCTTCCTCATATTTTTCTATCTCTCACTTCTTCCTCTTCACCTAGAATCCAAGAAGAAGAACATGAAGAAGTCTTCAAGAAGGTCTCGCTAGTAACGCGAGGCTATCGGCGGATAGACAAGCCCGGTGACAATACCGGCTTGTGCATGTAAGTCCCTTCTCTCTCCCTCCCTCCCTCCATCTCTTTATTCTTATCTTTTCATATCTCGTGAACCCGTTTTTATCCATATCGTAATCCTTAAGAGAAAAATAAACATAAACATATACATATATATAAGTCTAGATACATATGGTTATATATGGTTTAATAATATCTTATTACTTCTTGTTCAAATTAAAGTGTTTTCAATTCTTTGTTCATGACTATAAATGTTTATTATGAGTAGTGAGAACATAGATTTCATGCCACAATATATTTACGATATCTCATGGAATCGGTTTGGTTATTAAAAGAAAAGATGAAGCTTGCGTAAAAATTCTAGTTAATCTTTTTGCCGATTTTAGTATACATATCAATATCTTTACCTTTAAGATAATTTTTAGAAATTAATTTTTACTTCTGAAAATTTCACGGAATTTACATATGATTGACTATATTAGTAAAAATTTTAGATCGATCCGCATAACGGTTTAGGAATTACATCGTATTTATTCACTGATCGTAAAACAGAAAACTGCAGTTATCGGTCAACTTCTAGGACATATAACTTGGTATACCGGTATCCAAATTGAGCAAACTCAGGTATTTTTGATATCTACATCGAATGATCTAGATTTTCATAGTTTTATAGTTTTACTGAAAACCCATCTAAGATAAAGAAAACTGCGTTACAATATTAAGTGACGGATCTGGACAGAATCTGTTCCGATTCGCACACTGTTTTAAATTGGACATAACTCGAACACCCGATGTACGTTTGTGATAAAATTTAGATGTGTAGATGCACCATTGATAGAACTATAATTTTATGTATATTATATTACTTAGGAATGCATGAAACAACCTGATATAGGCTTTGCAATAGAATATATAGTTGCTGTCCAGAAATCTGAATTTCTGTTTTAAACGCTGATATTAAAATGATCATAACTAGAGCTTTAGAAATCCAAATCATGTGAATCTTGGTGTTTTGAATAAGTACATCGAAATACCTACAATTTTATAATAAGCTTCATAACCTGAAACCCGATAGAAATTAACTCAAACTGCGTTTTAAAAATATGTGACGGTGCCGAATAGATTCTGATCCGTTTTGCGCGACGATACGAAAACATATATATCTCTCAAACCGGTAGTCGTATTTAGGTGAAACTAGAACTCACACATGAAAAACATTTAGAGACATATCTCTGTTTATATTCCGCATTCGTTCAACTTGATTAATTAGTCGTACATAATATTTCTTTACAGCATTGTTTATGGTAGTTACTCGAATAATATACTTGACTCATTTCATGTTATTCGAACATGTATACATATTTATCTTGATCATTAAATTGTTGTATGTACATAAAGACGATAATTAAATACTTGAGGTGTATTTTGCAAACTATACAATATTACTTTTTACAATAAACCCCCTCAAGTTTTATAAATTACAATAAGGCCCCTAATAAATGAAGAACTTCAAATTATCTTCTCTAGTCTGACTCGGGTTAGAGTCTGACTATTTTTGACTTGAATATAATTCAAGTCAATCTATATTCTTTATATTTCAACTCAAGATGAATACATTAATCCCAGAATCCAGTTAACAATCTATATAACTTGACTGAACCGAACCATGGATATTCCTTCTACATGTTTCCCAGTATTCCATTTACATGACTCTATGGTTATAGTCGTTTCCTGATATCATGGTTTCGGTCAGTCAGTTAATCACTCATACAATCAACACAATTTTACAAGATAACAATACAAACAAGACATCGCGGGGTTTAAGGGGTAGACTGGTACGGAATATGTTAAAGGTGGCACGAGGTGGTCACTTAAGACGTAATTACATCCATGCCGTTGTTCCGTGGTATTATCGACGGAGCCTTGTACTACAGGTTACCAAAGTCCCCGGTGTAAGTGGGACTCCCCTCGTATACACTGGCATCTTCTGTACCAGGCTACAAACAACAGCGTTAATACAACATTACAATATTATAATACAACATTAAAAGCTACACTCTCCCTCTCTTACTCTCTGTCTATTTCTCTCTTATCTTTGGGACTTACCGAGCGACCTGTTCGCTGACGACATTCTGTTTCTCTCTTCTTTGAATGTCGTCAGGTGATTTGGACCCGGCCGAGATTGAGCCATCGCAAGAAGACTTGGAGCAGTTTACTGAAGACCCTGCACTGTAGTTTCATTGTACACTTTTCCTTTCTGTACTTTTCATTTCCTGTTATGCCACTGTTTAGGCATCTTTTATTTCAGTTGTATTTCCTTTCATGTATTGTATAAAGAATGTTAATAAATAAAAGTTGCTGTTCTTTTATACTCTTGTCTCTTGTGATTATTTTATATTGCTTAGCTACGCTTAGCGTATGTACTTCTGAGTACATACGTAGCGGGCCTCGTCGCGTCCACTTCGCCGTACACTGGGAAGCGGGGCGTGACATCGAGCCCGGCGCTGAAGACTTGGACCATTTCGTTGAAGACCCAGAGCTTTAGTTCATTGTACACTTTTATTTCAGTACCTTTCATTTTCTGTTATGCCATTGTTTAGGCATCGCTTTCTTCCAGATGTATTTACTTTTCCATGCATTGTACCGAAAGTATGTGAATAAATAAAGTTGTTGTTTTATTATATCTTGTCTCTTGTGTATTTACTTTTATATTGCTTAGATACGCTTAGCGTATTTACTTCACAGTAAATACGTAGCGGCCTAGTCGCCCCCTTCACCGTACACCGGGAAGCGGGACGTGACAGAGAGATTAAAGATGGAAACATTGCAACAAATCCACTCACTGAGGCAATTTCTTGAACACGATTGTTTCTCAAACTCGGTTTACGAAGCTGATTAGTAGAAAAGTTGGGTATTCGGTAGCATACGAGCGGTGGGTATGTGATGCCGCAATAATTATCCTTAAGTGCAAGTGAGAGATTGTTGGCTATAGTGCCCTCTAAGCAATTATTGTAATCGCAGGTGGACAATTATGATAATTGAGGGAGGACCTATACGGGTAGAACAGTTTTACTCGAGATGATAGTATGCTATCTGGATTGTCTTTATCATCATGTACATATATTATGTGGTATTACGGATCGCTATTATATGTTGATAGATCTCATAGAATTCTTACTTTACTACGAGGGTTATGATGGTGATCATACAAGTGAGCCTTAGGCAGTCCATAAGCGCATCCTTAAAAGTTCCTAGTAGTTGAATTATCGAGACTGGGCATTGATACTCCGGAGTAGACTAGTGTATACGTTTCTTAGTTCCAAGAGGGGAGGTAGCCGGTCTCACATCCATTGGTGTATGACACCAAATATTGTATATAGGTGCTCATTAAGGGTATAAGTTACACTGGACGGACTCGCCGGGAACTTGCTAGTTGGTATTATACCTACAGTCAGATAGCAGTTTTCTGTTGGCATGAGTACAGGTTAGTCTGTTGACCCAAGATCGTCATTTTTCTTGTGTGAGTTTCCATTTTACTTTGTTTACTACCCTACCACAACTCTACTGAGTCATGCAAACAGGTTTTAGTTGGGTGCAATCCCGAGTCACATGGAGGCAGTAGTTTACTGCCGAAGACCGAATTGAGACGTTGAGATGTCTTGCCTGAATTTGGGGGCAGATACTATTTGGACATATCCATCCACCTCTCCGAAAATACCAAGTTGATTTATGACACCGTATATCAGAGCTTTGGATAGATGCAACTGATGTAGCAGACTTTATCAGATTCCCCCTCATTTACGAGGGGTTTTTGATTGTGGGGACGCTCTTTCCTGCAGGCGCAAGCCTCTACAGTTAATTACGTTATCACGTTGCGATAACCACTTTCTCCTGCTCTAGTAGTTCACTTTGTGTCGTGTTATATTTGTTTATTTTGGTGGCCCGTAGATTGTATACGGAGACTGGTTTATGTCGTCGTCTGTAGGGCTCGGATTAGTCCAAATCTGTACATAAACTTTTATGATTTGGATCAAGTATTTGCTTGACGGGATGTTCAGTCGAAAATATTGCATTCTTAACACATCAATTTCCCTACCTTCTAATCATCTAAGGGTGTTTATTGTAAATATAACACGGATTACAAATTCATCTGGAAAATACCAAATACTACGTGTTATAGTTATAATCGACACTCTAGAGGGAAATTGTGTGTTTATTACTACACGCATGATTTTGTATATCTCAACACTTTTTATTGAGATTGTGTGCAGGAAATTCTTCAGGTCAAAGAACCGGAATCACAAAAGTGCTGATAAAACGCATCAAGTCAAAGACTTAAAATCTGACAGCATCTAAGAAATACTTATAAGATTCCAGATATCAGAAGAAAATCCTAAGTCCAACACCAGAATTACCCTAGAGAAATAATGCATAGAGCTCTACATAAAGCCGTGGAACCGTGACCGATCCAGGCCGATCCGCTGCTGACTTGGCTCATCGGGGTTCGAAAATTCTCCAGAATATTCTCTGTAACGGCCTAGCTTCCAGAAGACGCTCTATAACGGCCTAACTTCTTCGAGAAGGCTCTGCATAACAACCAAGCTTATGACAGAAGCTTGATTTGGGGGCTATAAAAGGGGATCTAGATCTCAAATTTGGGGGCTAATTAGTTGTGAGTTAGTTACACAATTACAATTCAATTCAAGTTGAATGACACAACTTGAGATCCAATCCAAATCCAATCAAATCAAGATCCATTGAGAGCATTATCAAGCAACTATTTCAAAGATCCTTTATCGCAACGCCGATCGTCATCAAGAGCAAGAGATCTGCGACGATCCACGTCTCACGGCGATCGAGCCACGCAAAGATCGACCATAAATTCACTTCTTCAAAAGAGTGATCGAGAGCTTAGTCTTCTACCTTGAATTGAGGAATTGTGTAAATTTGAAGAAGATTTAATAAAAGTGATCATTACTATTAGTTTTGCTTTCTTTAGATTCTTGCATTATGAAATTCTTCGTTCTTGATTCTTTAATTTTCATGATGCGTGAGTGAAATCTCCGCTTGTAAAAGAATCGAGAGAATCAGTAGATCTAATGATGATGAAATCCTAATACTAATCTTAAGTCTTATGAGGATTGTGAATTTTAGGAAAAAGAATCATCAATGACCTAATTTGGATCGAGATCATGTTCTTGTTAATTTCGTTGCAAATTAGGAATTAAACAATTGATGATTTTCTTTTCTAAAGGCTAGATCCGTATGATGATCAATGAAAAGACAAGGGATAGTGAAGGAGAAACCCTAGTTTTTCAATAGATCCCTAATCTTCATTCATCATCATCGTCCTAGCTACAATTCATCAATATATAAGATTTGTAATTTTTAGTATTCATCATTGCTACTAATTCGATCGATTCCTACAAGCTATTCTTCATATTCTTGATAATTCATATTGATATTGGACACTTTCTTGATTTCTAATTCTTGAATATATTCTTGATTTTCTTGAAATGACAACTCAATCAAATCTCGAATTATTTTCTTGAATTTTCTTTTATATTTTCATTTCGACTCATCTAAAGCAAGATCGAATAAGTACACGCATCTCAGTGGACGATCCATATTTATTAACGAGCTACATCGACACCGTTAATTGATTGCGGTTATAAATTCTTTGGTTGTGATTATATTTCAAAATACGATCCGAAATTTAGATCAATCAAATGGCGCCGTTGCCGAGGATGCGTGCGTAATTTGTTCGTTTTTGCAATTTGAGTTGAAAAATTATTATTCCATCAAATTTTAATCCAAGAATCGCATCATATGCTTAACGTTTAGTGTTTGAATTTTTGCGAGGGAATCTAGAATCATTGTAGCAGTGAGATCAAGATTCAGAGAAGATCTACAAATTCCAGAGGAGTATAAGAAGCTACAGGAAAATTTTGAAACCCTAATTCCTCCATTCCACTGCAGATCTACGGCTAATGGCCAGTTTTGCGGCGCTTCCGCCGCCGTTTAGGCGTTTCAATGTTCCAAACTCCTGTGGTATATTCTCTGTTCTTTCATCTTCTCTCTGATCTTGTCCAATAACAATTTTCTGCAGGATTCTTTGCAAATATTCGCAGCGCTTAAAAGAAATTTGTTGCGTTTCTTGAAATTGGTTGTTTTGCATATTTTAATACGGAAATTAAGGGGCAACGACCAAATTCAGATTAGGTAGGGATTTCATTACCCTTCCTAAGCCCCAAAAATCACAAAATTAGGATCCGCATCACCCTCATTAACTAAAAAAGATCTAGACAAGACTCTAAGGACCGTCGCGCTCAATTAGGACAGAAGAAGGTCGTGGGTAATCTATTGCTTATCCGCATTTCTTTTGTTGTGTCTAAGCAAGTGTGTCTAAGGCAAGTGGTTACTTAATTAGGCCCGCTACTTACGTAGCGGAAAACCTCCCACTTACCCGGCACTTACCTGGCCACAGAAGGGATAAAGAGACAGTAGAGGATTTATCCTGCGATTTGTCTTCTGGAAGTCTAGGAGCGGTCTAGTGACTTGACCTAGGTGACCATTAGATATAAGGTTGCTTGTGCATTTTTGTGTGAATTTTCATAAATCCGTCTTTTTTCAAAACAAACTAATTATTTTCTCTCCTTTTTACCCCTTTTCCCCTCTTCCCTTCTGATAATGGGTAACCCAAACGGACGAACTCTTACCGAGCTTTGCTATCCACAACCAGATATTTCTTGTCTTCGTAATCGCTTTGGTATACTGTCCGACTCTCCCATGTCTTTAAGAGACCGGATAGAATAAGCGGATAGAAACAGTTGGCCACCTCAGTCCAGGTCTTATCAACCGTATCCTAATCCTACATCTGTTTCAATTAATAATCCGAGGGTGGATGCCCCTAGACGCATGTCCATTACTGAGCATATAGATAGGGTTAAAGGCCAAAGTTTCAATCCGGACTAATATCAACCATCACCACCACTTTCCAAAGAAGAATTTCATAATCGGTTTGTGACATATATGATGTCTATTGAAAATAGCCAGCCAACCAACCAACCAATATCAATATTTTTCTTATCATAATGTTGATCCTACTCCTGCCCAATTTTCACAACCATTCAATTCTTATCAATCCTATCTGACTTTTACACCTTCTCTAGACACTCATTCTAACCAATCATTTGGGAGTTTTACCTATCCACAAGAACTTCAATCTTATCCTGAAACCCCTTGTCAACCCAAGTCTAGTCTTGAGAGGAAATTAGAAGAAGGTATGGTGATGATGAACCGCATCAGAAAGGAATTGAAGGAAAGCATGGCTAAATATGAAAGAGCAACTAGTTCCGAACCAGCTAAAAAATTTTCAATGTCTAATACGGCTATAGAACAAAGTGAGAATTTGGGTAGTGAGAGAGAACTGTACACCCTTCCTAATCAAACCTCTCCTTTCCAAAGTGAGATCCACAACTCCAGTTTCACTGATTTATCGAGTACACCAAATGTTTCATCAATTGAAGATAGAATGTATGAGAAGTTGTGTGACTTTGCAGTGTTTGATTTACCCGACTGTGAAGGGTCCATTTCAAGTGAAACCATGCCAAATCCTTGTAATCTCTACACCTCCACTCTTGAACCAAAATTGATTGAAAACCATACTTTTGATGAGGTGTTTGAGAATTCTAACCTTCACTTGAATGAGGAAATTGACGTTGGAGATATATTGATTGATGTACCTGAAATTTTGGATGAGTTTGTCCCACCAATTCATCAAGTCCTTTCATTTTCTTGTGGTCATCATCTCGAGCCTTTAATTAATCTTCCTGAATCCCAAATGCTTCTTGAAGTTGATAATAATGGTATAACCGAACAACAGACCGAAATTTAGCCTACATCTCCTACATCTGGTTTAGCGATCCTCGATACACCAATTTGTTTACCCATTTCACCTTCTACTTTCTCAGGTTCTTCTTCTATTCTTCCTATAATTTTAGTGAGTGTTGATGAATCACAATCTGATAATTCAAGTTCGATAATTCCAGAAAGCCAGCTTGATTTGGATACTTTGGAAAATGAGGTAGATGAGTTTTTTGAGTCTTCTACCTCCATAAATTTTGATAAACCAAGTATGGTAAATTCTGGTACAAAATTTATTGACAGCAAAATGTTCAATCACACCATCAATGAAAGTTTTGAAGAACTTTTTGCTGACGTACTTGCATTCCTAAACAATACGGATTTTATGATTAATCAACCTCCACCTATAGAAGTTGAACCGCCACCACTTCTTCTTCTAAGATACGAGAATTCAAATGCTCAACTCATTCCTAATCATTCACATTCTCATTGTCATTCATCCTCATTCTTTCATTTCTATAATTTAAGACTCAAACCCTTTCAATCACACCACTTATTTCTTCCACACTTCTTCTTGACTCTATACAACATGTTCTTTCACCGACCTATATGTTACACTGATCAAATCTTTGAATGGTTGGTATTAACTTTTGGTCTTTGCAAAGCTTGGCATTGACCAATAACTTTACCCCCCTCTTATGATTTTAAAAGATTAACATTGTTTAACTCAAGTTTGGGGGGGGGGGGGTTATATTTTTGGCTCTTGAAAATAAAAGTTGTCCTCAAAACTATGAGCCAAAAATAAGTTTAGGGGAGGATTTTCACGTTCACTTATTCTTGTCCCCGTTAATAACTTTTCCTCCCAAGCTTACAGGTTTTTGAGATTTAACAGATGACAACAGTGAGGAAACTATTGTAAACAAGTTTGGGGGAGGTTTGTGCTTATTTACGCATCACTTTGCATCATACTTTGCATAAGCAAAAAACATATAATAAAAAAATGTGTATATAAATAAGATAATAAAAGATTAGAAAGTGAAAAATTACATTTAAAAGATTGGAAAAATTTAAGAAAACCAAGAAAATTAGAAGTTTTCTTAAACGAAACTAGTAATAAGTAGTTATGAGCCGTTGTCCCAAGGGTTAGTAAGATGAAAGAAGTCACTAATCTGAGGATAAAAATAAGTCTGAAAAATAGTTCATATTTTGGAAGCCAAACATTTGAACGTTGATACCCTACTATACGCACTTACACACGTCTTGAAACTCGGGATAGTAGAGGATACCTTGAAATGCTCTTGTCTAAAAGCCAAAGTATGAAGAAAATAATAAATGAAGCATAAAGATAAAATGGTGTAGAAAAATGAACACTGGTTTTATAATCACCAAAGCAACATAAAAAAAATATAGCGAGGGTGCTTCATCACCTAGTGCCTTAGACCGACTGGTTTGGGAGTCACTGCTAAACCTTAGGTATTGCAAGACGAGGAAAATACGATTTACACCTAATAAGCAAGCACATGAGTAATCGGTCGGTTGGTACCTCAAGAAGTATTAACGGTCGCATGAAGAATGTGTGAGCAATTCCATCCAAACTATTCACCGACTAAAAACTATTGTGGTGATGGACAAGAGTATGATAGCTTGAATTGAATTCTCCGAGTGTAGGGATGTTCTTTACACACACGTAGGGGTATATGATCAGTGTTTGGAAGAAAGGTAGGGATGGAGAATAAAGGCATTGTTTTATTGAGAGATGATGTGATTTCTAATATCTTTTTATGACTATTAAGATAGAGCTCATGACAACCGAAAATCTAGTGTAGTTGGAAACTCTGATTTTCAAAGTCTTTCTTTTATAATTCCTATCTTTATATATAACTTTCACAGTCTTCCCTTTATTATAGGATTTTGTGGGTGCAATCCGCTGAAAACCCTCAGGAGATAATACTCCTCCTACTAGGGACATCTAGAGGTTTAAAGGCTTGTTGCACGTGCTCAGTGCAATCGTGTTTGCCTACGAAAGTGTGCTAGTTAGTTTTTCTTTTTCTTAATAAATTTTCTCCTTCTCTTGAATAAAAGATGTTTGCTCGAGACGACCAAAATTAAGTTTGGGGGAATTTGTTCAGTCGAAAATATTGCATTCTTAACACATCAATTTCCCTACTCTTCTAATCGTCTAAGGGTATTTATTGTAAATATAACACGGATTACAAATTCATCTGGAAAATACCAAATACCACGTGTTATAGTTATAATCGACACTCTGGAGGGAAATTGTGTGTTTATTACTACACGCATGATTTTTTATATCTCAAAATTTTTTATTGAGATTGTGTGCAGGAAATTCTTCAGGTCAAAGAACCGGAATCACAAAAGTGCCGATAAAACGCATCAAGTCAAAGACTTAAAATCTGGCAGCATCCAAGAAATAATTATAAGATTCCAGATATCAGAAGAAAACCCTAAAGCCAACACCATAATTACCCTAGAGAAATAATGCATAGAGCTCTATATAAGGCCGCGGAACCGCGGCCGATCCAGGCCAATCCGCGGCCGACTTGGCTCATCGGGGTTCAAAAATTCTCCAGAATATTCTCTGTAACGGCCTAGCTTCCAGAAGACGCTCTGTAACGGCCTAGCTTCTTCGAGAAGGCTCTGCATAACAACCAAGCTTATGAGAGAAGCTTGATTTGGGGGCTATAAAAGGGGATCTAGATCTCAAATTTGGGGGCTAATTAGTTGTGAGTTAGTTACACAATTACAATTCAATTCAAGTTGAGTGACACAACTTGAGATCCAATCCAAATCCAATCAAATCAAGATCCATTGAGATCATTATCAAGAAACTATTTCAAAGATCTTTTATCGCAACGCCGATCGTCATCAAGAGCAAGAGATCTGCGATGATCCATGTCTCACGGCGATCGAGCCACGCAAAGATCGACGAAAAAATCACTTCTTCAAAGGAGCGATCGAGAGCTTAGTCTTGTACCTCGAATTGAGGAATTGTGTAAATTTGAAGAAGATTTAATAAAGGTGATCATTACTATTAGTCTTGCTTTCTTTAGATTCTTGCATTATGAAATTCTTCGTTCTTGATTCTTTAATTTTCATGATGCGTGAGTGAAATCTCCGCTTGTAAAAGAATCAAGAGAATCGGTAGATCTAATGATGATGAAATCCTAATACTAATTTTAAGTCTCATGAGGATTGTGAACTTTAGGAAAAAGAATCATCAATGACCTAATTTGGATCGAGATCATGTTCTTGCTAATTTTGTTGCAAATTAGGAATTAAACAATTGATGATTTTCTTTGCTAAAGGTTAGATCCGTATGATGATCAATGAAAAGACAAGGGATAGTGAAGGAGAAACCCTAGTTTCTTCAATAGATTCCTAATCTTCATTCATCATCATCGTCCTAGCTACAATTCATCAATAGATAAGATTTGTAATTTTTAGTATTCATCATTGCTACTAATTCGATCGATTCCTACAAGCTATTCTTCATATTCTTGATAATTCAAATTGATATTGGACACTTTCTTGATTTCTAATTCTTGAATATATTCTTGATTTTCTTAAAATGACAACTCAATCAAATCTTGAATTACTTTCTTGAATTTTCTTTTATATTTTCATTTTGACTCATCTAAAGCAAGATCGAATAAGTACACGCATCTCAGTGGACGATCCGTATTCATTAACGAGCTATATCGACACCATTAATTGATTGCGGCTATAAATTCTTTGGTTGTGATTACATTTCAAAACACGATCTGAAATTTAGATCAATCACGGGGTCCATGTTGGTAGTTTGGGTTGCCAACGGGAATGAACTTAGGACGCATTTTTCACATTTATGAGGTCCATCCGTTCATATGAAACTTGGGCTTTATCTAAGGGTCGTTAGTCTTATTTGAGACTAAGATCAACTTAGATATTTTGGGTCAAACATTTACCTGACATGGTCTGCGTTGGTAGCTTGATTTGCCAACGGGAATGAATTTAGGACGCATTTCTCATATTTGTGAAGTTCATCCATTCACGAAAAATTTGGGTTTGATCCAAAGATCGTTAGTCTTATTTGAAACTAAGATCGACTTAGGAATAAATGAGCATATGGGCTCAATTATATTAGTTTAAGGACATCACGGTCCAACATTTCCTGTTTGGGACGAATGTTAGTTAAGGACATTTTGGTCCAACATTCCCATTTTGGGGATGGGTATTAGTTTAAGGACATTTAGGTCCAGTATTCCCATGTTTGGGACATATATTAGTTTAGGGATATTTCGGTCCAACATTCCCGTATATGGGGATGAATATTAGTTAAGGACATTTCGATCCAACATTCCCGTATTTGGGGACGAATATTAGTTTAAGAACATTTCGTTCCAACATTCATCTTGTGTGCACGTGCATTTGTTACGTGGCGAAGTGAACGACGGTGATATGGGATGTGCCCAATTCGGGATGCGATCCGATTTGAAGGAATTTATATTTCCTTCAAAGATATACATATATGTATACATATATAGCCGAGGCTCAATATGAGACTTACATCTATATGGGATGCATAGCAATATGAGGTGTACATATCAATATGGAAGTGCCTAAATATGGGATGTATCATTCCATGTCTTTATGAAATTTTGTATCTTTCATCAAGTTGGGACAAGAAGTTGCGGTTGGTTGTCGGGACCCACCACCTATCTGAAGACATTGAGGAATTACAATGACATATATCAGAGGTGTGGAAAGATGTACTCTTGACCAAATCTCGTATTTGAGGGAAAAAATCATGGCGGACCTAAGAATCGTTAGTCTTATATGAGACTAAGATTAACTCAGAAGATATGAGATGAATATCATTTTGGATATCATCATGAGAGATCATTAGCCGTATATAGAACTAAGATCGGTTTGGAAATTATGAGCATATGGGTTCGGTTGATTCAAAAGCGAAAAGGAAGCTCAAGCTTCACAGACTTAGCCAATTTGGGGCTAAGATTGGGTTTTTATACTACCCAGCAGTGCTAAGCCCTCAAATATATAGCGCTCACGTGTGTTTCACGTGAGGCGCTGAAATAGAACTAAGCCCTAGTCTTTTCTGGCGCTCACGTGTGTTTCACGTGAGGCGCTCAGCTTTAGACGCTCACGTGTGTTGTACGTGAGGTGCTCAGCTTAGGGCACTCACGTGTGTTTCACGTGAGGCGCTGAATTTTGGCGCCCACGTATGTTTCACGTGAGGCGCTACAATAGTGCTAAGCAGCAATCCTTTCTGACGCTCACGTGTATTTCATGCGAGGCAATGAAATAGTGCTAAGCATTAGTCTTTTCTGACATTCACGTGTATTTCACATGAAGCGCTGGGCTTTGGACATCTTTTGGACGCTCACGTGTGTATCGCGTGAGGCGTTGTCTTCTTAGAGATTTAATCTTTATTCATATTTTTGGAGAAGTTTAATTTCTGTTAATGGTATTTTGACCATTAACGATCACCAAGATCATTATTTTAAGAATCTGGGATCATGTTCTTTAAGAACTAAGTTCTTGATTTATGAAGGAACAAGTTCTTGGAGTATTATGGACTCATCTTCTTCATGTTCTTTCTTTCATGTCCTTTTCAATCTTGTTTTTTTCTTGAATCCTTAATTCTCAAGAGCAAGATCTTCCCGATAAGAATTAAATTCTCAACTTATGAGAGACTTGTCTTATGGATCTCGGATCCAGAGAAAGAACTAAAGTTCTTTTAAGAGGTTAAACACTTAGATATGATATGATAGGTAAAAGAGATGTTTTGACCTTTACTTTTTTCTTCGCCTAGGGTTTTTTTTGAGGAGGAAGATTTTCTTATTTATTGAGAATTAAATTTTCTGTTGTTTTTTGTGGAACCTTTTGAGAGCCTTATGTATTTTTACAGAAGCATATGGGGGGTCTCCTCTTTTTTTGGTTTAATCTCTTTACTCCTATTTATAGAAGAAGAGGAAAATCAATTTGGTGGATAAAATCTCTCGTTGAGAGCTCATGATTGATTTCATAATCAATCGAAATGATCTTAAAGATCAACCGGTGAATTTTATTCACCGTTGGATTTTAATCCAAGAGTTCTCTGTTTTACAGAGAAGATCATTCTTGTTTATTTAACAAGATTAGGAAAATATTTTCCTAAGATAGAATTTAATTCTATCAGATGATCAGATGGATCACCGTCAGGTCATTGATCAAAGGATTCTCTGTTTAACAAAGAAGATTTTTCTTATTTTAGAAAAACCAGGGAAATATTCTCCACATAGAATTTAATTCTATCATATGAATATCTTGTTAGTTTAACAAGATTAGGAAGATATTTTCCTAACATAGGATTTTATTTTATCATATGAATATCTTGTTAGTTTAACAAGATTAGGAAGAGATTTTCCTAACATAGAATTTAATTCTATCAGATGGTTTTAATTTGTGATTTTATCACCATTGGATTATAAATCCAAGATTCTCTGTTAAAGAAAGATCTTTCCATATTAAAAAGATCAGGGAAAATATTTCCCAAATAGAATTTAATTCTAATAGATGAGAGCATTTTAAATTGGTGCGCTCACGTGCTATCACGTGAGCGCTGTCATATGCATATATAGCAGCGGAACTCACGTGTTTTGTATGTGAGCGCTGCCAAAAGAATACGATAAGAAAACTCACGTGTTTAAAACGTGGATACTCACGTGTTTAACACGCGGGGGCTATTATAGGATTTAATCCTATATGAAGTCGGTACTCATATGCTTTGCATGTGAGTGCTCACGTGTTTAATACGTGGGTGATGCTATAGGATTTAATTCTATTTGCAGCAGATACTCACGTGTGTTTTGCACGTGGGGTGGTGCCCTTTATTTTTTATAAAAGGAACAGCAAGCTCCGGGCTAAATTTTTTTGGCGGGAACAAATTCGCCCACTACTTTGCTCACATAGGTATGTACATGTGTTAAGTAATGCAGAGTTATGCATCTTCATAGAATTGATGGCTTAGGAAACAGGTTTAGGATCCCTGTCGTCTAAGACTTTTTCATTTTCATGAGCCGTAAGGGTCTCGAGAATGTTTTTTTCTTCCCTGTGAGTCGAGAGGATCTCACAGGTGCATATTTTCCTTGGGAATCGTGAGAATTCCTAAGTGCCTTTCACCTTCGTGAGTCGTAAGGATCTTACGGATGTATTTTCTCCTTACGATTCGAGAGAACCTGTAAGTGACTTCTTTACTTCATCGACTTACAATTTTGGCGAATGTGGCCCGTGGATAGTATACAAGAGTTGGTCTTGACATCCTTGTAGTGCAGCCATGGCTTAGAAAACAGTTTTATATCTGTCGCCTAAGGCTTTTCAACTTTATGAGCCATGAGGGTCTCATAAAGATGTTTCTCCCTACGAGTTGAGAGGATCTCATAGGTGTATTTTTTCCTTAGAAGTTGTGAGGACTCCTAAGTGTGTTTTCTCTTGTGAGTCATAAGGATCTCACAAGAGTATTTTCCCCTTACGAGTTGAGAGGATCCGTAAGTGGCTTTTTCTCCTCATTGGATGCAACTTTGGAGAGCGTGTCCTGTGAATAGTATACAAGAGTCAGTCTTGACCTCCTTGTAGGGCAATAGCGCTTAGAAAACATGTTGATATCCTCTTCGCCTAAGGCTTTTCATTTTCATGAGCCGTGAGGGTCTCTTAAAGTTGTTTTTTCCTACGAGTCAAGACGAATCGAGAGGATCTTGCAGGTGTATCCTAACGTGAAATATAGATAACCCCTATTTTGATAGGGGTCTGTTAGGTTTGTGTTATTATGTTTAAGTCCATCGTACTGTCGCATTGGCTGATATATTTGTCGATATGCAGTTCCTTAGGTTGCTGCTCGAGTAGCCTCACGACTATCGTGTCTCTGATCCTTTCTGAGGCCGGACAAGACGTCTTCATGTAATTTTCAGAGGTTAGAATATCCGTATTACCGTCGGAAGATCAAGCGTTAGATAGTGCCGTGGCGCTTTTTTACTTGAGGTAAGGCTTAATTTGAATCCTCGATGAGTCATAACCGCACCTTTTTGGGGTGGGATGATCTCCAAAGGTCTTTAGGCTTTGTATGTATTGCCATCAAGACCCAAAACTAGGAATATGCTGTCACTTCATTTTGGTTTGATGATGTCATACCGATTCTTTGCTGAAATTAGGTAGACATCCAAATGATCTCTATGCTGTATATATCGCAATCGAGCTCTGGAGCTAGGATTTTGCCGTCACTCCACTTTTATTTGATCGTTGCATCCTCACCCTGCTGGAATGAGGAGGAACGTCGAGATAATCTCTAGGCCATAGATGTTGCCATCAAGATCTGGAGCTAGGATTTTGACATTGCCCCACTTTTATTTGATCTTTGGGTCCTGGTTGACGTCGCGTCTGTACTTTGCTGGAGTCGGAAGGACGTCCAAATGTCTCTAGGCCGTAGATGTGCAATCAAGACTCGGTTCTTCTTTTAACGAAATATGCCATGCCCCGCTTCCAGTAGATAGAAACGATAACGTGGCAAGCCCTCAACGTATTTATTATGAGAAGGCCGTTTCTCGAAATAAATACGCTAAGCGTCTATAAGCAACATAAAGTAACAAGAACAAAAAAAATTATAGTTCTATCATGCACATATTTAAAACAGAAATTCATATTTCTGGACAGCAACTATATACTATATTGCAAAGCCTATATCTGGTTGTTTCATACATTTCTAAGTAACCTAGTACACAGAAAATTATAGTTCTATCAATTTTGCATCTACACATCTAAAGTTTGTCACGAACGGACATCGGGAGTTTGAGTTATGTTTAATTTAAAAACAGTGTGCGAATCAGGACAGATTCTATCCAGATTCGTCGCTTCATATTGTAACGCAGTTTTCTAGATTTTACGTCAATTTTCAGTAAAATATTAAAAGTAAGAAAATCTAAATTATTCGATGTAGATATCCAAAACATCTTAGTTTGCTCAATTTCGATATCGTTATACCAAGTTACATGTCATAGAATTTGACCGATAACTGCAGCTTTCTATTTTATGAACAATAAATAAAAACGATATAATTCCTAAACCGTTAACCGATTCGATCTGAAGTTTTGACAGCATGTAAAAAATAATATATTCTATCATATGTAAATTTCCTGAAATTTTCAGAAGTAAAAATTAAATTCTAAAAATTATTTTAAAAGTAAAGGTATTGATATGCCATATGTGAGAAATGAGAAAACCATGGTATTTATTAGTAACTTCATTTTTTTTACAAACTTTAAATAAAGTAATTTAAAATACAACAACAAACGATCCAATCCTAATTGGTTACTATGAAATCTTAACATATGGATTGAGAGTAATGAAAAAAACTTTACAAACTATATATGTGTGTATGTTTGTGTGTGTTCATTATTTATATATGTATTCATTTAATTAATTATTTAGGGACTATGATATGATAAGGGAAGTTTTTCATGGCAATATAACAAGAGAAAAAAAGAGAGAAGGAGATGGAGGGAGGGAAAGTGAGAAGGGACTTACATACACAAGCCGGTATTGTCACCGGGCTTGTCTATCCGCCGATAGTCTTGCGTTTCTAGCGAGACTTTCTTGAGAATTTCTTCATATTCTTCTTCGGGAAATCTAGATGAAGAGAGATATGTGAAATGATAGAAATGTGTGATGATGAAAAGAAAAAGGAGTGAGATATAAAAAAAGGTTTATGGCCACCATAATTCTAATAAATTATGGCTCATAACCATTCTAATTATTTTGAGAGTTAAAAGGAAGATGAAATGAAAGATCTCATTTGTAGGTTATGAGAAATATAAAAATTGAAGAAACAAAAAATAATTGCAAGAATAGAGATTTGAACATGTGATCTATGAAACAATAATGTAAAGATTTAACCAATATGCTACAAGATTGTTCATGCATATATTTAATTAGAATTAAATATATGTTGTTGCTTGAAAAGAAAGTGGGCTTTTGGGCTCATAGTTTTATAAAAGAAAATGAAAATGATATTGGATTTGGGTTATGGGCTGGGTTAGGTATTGCGTTTAATTTGAAATAGGTTAAGATTTAGTTTAAAGAATTGGGTTAGGAAAAAATAGATAGAATAATAAAATAATATATTTAATAGAAAACAAAATTTACGGAAAAATACTACGAATAAATAAATAAAATATTTTACTAAAGAAAGAAAACACGAAGGTATAATAATATTAGGGCCGTTACAAAGTATGGCGGGAAATTATGGTTCCCTTTCATTTATTTGTACCTATGGATTGTATACAAGAGTGGGTATGGACCTTCTTGTAGGGCAGAAAAATTTTATTTTATTATTTATTTCCGCGATACTCTATCTTTTTAGCTTTTATATAGCGAAAGTCGCGATTGCCCAATCATTTCGGCCATTTTTCGCGGCGCTTAATCATTTCGGCTATATCAATTTTTATTTTTACTCGTTATTTTTTATTGCGAGTTGCCCAAACTTTTCGACTGTTTCTTATGCATATTTTTACTCGTTGATTTTTATTGCGAGTTGCCCCAACATTTCGGCTATTTTATTTGCACTTTTTTTTGCTCACTGATTTTGTGGCGAGTTGGGGACTTGGGTTCTGATACCAATTTTGGCATCAGTATCGCTACAACTGGAATATTGCAAAGAAAAAATTATCATTTGCCGTAAGAAGATTTAGAGTTTGACACATGTTTAGGCATCAGTATCACCATAATTGGGATATTGCCAGGAGCGAATCATTTGCCTTGGTCGATTTGAACAAAGGCGGCTTAGCAAACAGGGCTAGGATCCTATCGACTAAGGATTTTTGACTTGATAAGCCGTAAGGGTCTCATAAAGGTATTTCTTCCTATGAGTCGTGAGGATCTCATAGGTGTATTTTCTCTTAAAAAATCATGAGGATTCCTAAGTGTTTTTTCTCTTATAAGTCGTAAGAATCTTACAAGAGTGTTTTATCCTTGTAAGTCGAGAGGACTTACGAGTAGTTGTTCACCAAATAGGGATATTTCTTGCCATTGGCGGGACTTAGTTGGGAATATATTTATGTAGGCCCGTGGATTGTATACAAGAGTCGATATCGGACCACTTGTAGGGAAAAAAAACTTTGTAGGGATTTGGTGGCTTAAGAACATGTTTAGATCCCTGTAACCTAAGGTTTTTGAATTCTATAAGTTGTGAGGGTCTTATAGAGGGTATATTCTGCTTATGAGTCGTGAGGATCTTATAAGTGCATTTTCTCCTAAGGAATCGTATGAATTCCTAAGTGTGTTGCTCTTTTGTGAGTCGTAAGGATCTCATACGAGTGTTTTCTCCTTACAAAGTCATGAGGACTTTGCAAGTTTTTTTAAATTTTTTTTATTTTAACGTGTTCGCGCCCTTTCGGGTTTTCACTAGCTCGCCGGTAGTGCTGTTGTTTTTACTCAAGGCGTCCTTTTGGGTTTTCATCCGTACCCATTTTTCTTATGGACATACCATTTTTTAAATACGAGATTGCGCCCTTACGGGTTTTCACAAGCTCGCTGGTAGCCCTGCTCTTTTTACTCTCGGTGCCCTTTCAGGTTTTCACCCGTGCCTATTTCGCTTTTGGGCGTACCATATTTTTACCCCTTTATTTTGGCGAACGATGAAACTCTTGAAAGTAGTTTCGCCGCAGATGACCCATCTGTTTGCCGGTGGGACTTGGAGGTGGCTTCATTGCTGGAGTAGCTATGTAGCCGGCGGGACTTGAGTTGCAACCTTTGCCGTTGGGATTTCGATTGCAATATAGATATCAAAGGAGCATATCGCCGTATTTGGGATGGCGTACTAGTTTAGGGACATTTCGGTCCATTATCGCCGTATTTGGGGTGACATGCTAGTTTAGAGACGTTCCGGTCCATTATCGCCGTTTTTGGGGCGACGTGCTAGTTTAGGGACGTTCCGGTCCATCATCGCCGTGTTTTGGGCGAAATGCTAATTTAAGGACGTTTCGGTCCATGGTTTATCATTTGGTTAGGGGAGTTGCATAACTCATTCCTTCCAACACTTACTTACTGAGGCGTTACTATCTGTCCTTTGTTTACATGGACACTTCACACCTTAAGCTATCTTCACCCTCTTGAACTGCTTCTTTTACTATTGTAGCAATTGAGTTGTTTTGCGGCAAATACCGGGCACTTTACACGGCATTTGCCTCCTGCTCATCTATGTCGCTTTCTGACACTAACGGAGCATCTTCCTCATATACGAAGGAACGAGATATCACGTCACTCTTTCTGTCGTGTCTTCTTCTTCCTTGGAAGAATGGACTTAACTTAGAGGCTTTTCCTCTCATCATCCATTTTAGAAGTGGAACATGGCTTTTACATCCACTTCATGATTTTTGGTTCAAGTGGGTTATTCTACTTGATTGCAAGACCTGCTTGTAGGTTCCTTAATATCCTTTCTGTTATTTGAAGAAAGGACTATCTCACATGGAGATTCCTCAGCCAGCGAGCAATATGCCCCTGTATATATTTCGGGGGAGCGAGTATTCGCATTTAATCTTTTGAAGGGTAGAACGCATGCTGTCGCTATTTTGGCGACATGTTGCTTCATAGCTGCTCTTTTTTTTGTTGAGCGTTGGCGACAAATGCCACCTTGCCTCTGCTTTTTATATATCTTCATCGGAAGAGGATGCAACTCGACCCATCTGATCCAATCGAGCCATTTTATCTATGAGCTCTTGGAAGGTCGTCGGCATTAAGAGTGCCATATATGGGAATAACTTTGAATTTGGGTCAAGGGTGGCTATAAACATTCCCACAGCTGAAGCTTCGTCGATACGCTGCTCGCATTTTGACCAGAGATTTCGCCATCGGGTAACATATTGAACCCAAGTCTCATTCGGTCTAACCTTTTCATTGACCAATATCTTCACGGTAGTGCATTTATTCACACTAGCGACTCTCTGACAGAAGAGCATCTCCATCTCGCCAAAGGTATTCATGGAGTCATTTGGAAGTTCCGCATACCATTCGAATGCAATGCCCGCCAGACAGCTGATGAACTGTTGGAGAGCAGTATATCATTTCCTCCGGTGTTGCCGCACATGGATTTAAATCCCACGATGTGCTGGCAAGGATTCCCAGTTCCTTTGTACATGTAGAACGCCAGAAGTATGTATTCTGGCAGGTACTGTATTTGATCGTAGCACACCGGATACGGTTGACCAGTCTTGATCGACCTATTTGCTGCTTCACTGGCATAGTGAGCTTTGATTTGCTGAGCGATATATGCATCCATCTTTTCTTTTGGGATCATGTCCTCCTCAGTCGTTGTTGAGACTTGTAGAGGATTTGAAATGTCATCATTGTCTTTAAGAGCGACTATTGATGGTTCATCTGCCAATGGTTTCGAATGGACCATCATTCCAGCCATATTCTGATCAAGAGGGTCATCTGGTTCATTTTAACGGACATCTTTGCCTCTTATTCATCTCTCTTTTTGAGAGCGCGCTTCAGGAAATCAATATCCGACTCCTGCTCTGTCTTTTCTTCAGGTGCGTCTTCGGGATTTAGCTTAGGCGGTGGACTAGCAAGTGCTGCCACCTAAGCAAACATCTCCTGCAACTTTTCATGTTGCTACTGAGCTTTTGCCAGGGATTGAGTATGCGGTCCGTGATTAGTAGAGGCTCGACCTTCATCTTCGGAGCTCACTATATGGGTTGTGTGAACTACCATGCCCCTAGACTTAGGGCGTTTGGAATCTCAACTTTGAGATCTTGCCTCGGGCTCTTGAGCTTTATTTGGCCTCTCTTTTTTGTCAGCCCCTGCTTTAGGAAGAACCATCATACCAGGAACCGCTTTGGGATGGGTCTCCTTGTATTTGGAAGGGGAGTTGTCAGAGTTTAGCTGACGCTTAGGGGATGGGCTGCGGATAACGACCGAGTCCTTCACTTGCTTCTACACCTTATATATAGACGAGGAAGGTTATTTTAGGGAGTGAACTGATTTCTGCTCTCTTTGGATCTCCATAGGTTGCGGAGACCTTTTCAATACCGTGATAGAGGAATTTCTTCTGACCCTTCGCAGCAGTTCAAAACTGTTCCCGGTTGGAACAACAGTTTTCGCCACCAGAGTTAAAGCAAAAGGAGTTAACACGGACGGAGAATTGCCCTAGCTTGTCTTATTTGCTGAGCTTTCCCACTGTTTTCTTTGAGAGCTTGACTATTCTGCCTCCTGTATTGACCTTGTTCTTTGGCAGGTGCCAGTTGTTTGAGGGCCGATTCCGTCAATAAAGCTGCAGCTTGGGGAGCCAGCCTATGGAAGACAGACTTCTTCTGGGCTTCCTCCTTTGACGTTGAGGCACCGAGGGTAAGAGATGGGAGTATTGACTCAAAGAAAAGCCCATTGATTTCTTGAAGAGCCGGATTGCAGAGATTTGAGACTGCAAGTGGCCCATACTTAACTCCACTAGATGTGACAGGGCCTGAGTTGCGGAGAGTGGAAGCATACGCCATTCTACATAGAGATAAAATGCCAACTTCAGTATCTCATAACCCAAGAGCAACTACAAATATATTTACCACGATTATTTGATCACGGAAAAACACGATACACGAAGTATAGAGTGCAAAGAGGAAGAGGTCCCACCGGGCGTGCCATAATCTGTTTACCGCCGAAGACTGGACTGAGACGTTGAGACGTCTAGCCCAAATTTGGGGGCAGACGCTATTTGGACATATCCATCCACCTATCCGAAAATACCAAGTTGATTTATGGCACCGTATATCAAAGGTTTGGATAGATGCGACCGATGTAGCAGACTTTATCAGATTCCCCCTTCATTTGTGAGGTTTTTTTTTATTGTGGGGACGCTCTTCCCTGTAGGCGCAATCCCCTGCAATTAATTACGTTATTGCGTTGCGATAACCACTTTCTCCTGCTCCAGTAGTTCACTTCATGTCGTGTTATATTTGTTTATTTTGGTTACCCATGGATTGTATACGGAGACTTGTTTATATCGTCGCCTTTAGGATGCAGATTAGTCCAAATCCGTACATAAACTTCTATGATTTGGGTCAAGCATTTTCTTGACGGGGTCTACGTTGGTAGCTTGATTTGCCCACAGGAATGAACTTAGGACACATTTCTTACATTTGTGAGGTCCATCCGTTCATATGAAACTTGGGCTTTATCTAAGGGTCATTGGTCTTATTTGAGACTAAGATCAACTTAGAAGTTTTGGATCAAGCATTTACTTGACACGGTCTGCGTTGGTAGCTTGATTTTCCAATGGGAATGAACTTAGGATGCATTTCTCATATTTGTGAGGTCCATCCATTCACTGGAAACTTGGGTTTGATCCAAGGATCGTTAGTCTTATTTGAAACTAAGATCGATTTAGGAACAAATGAGCATATGTGCTCAATTATATTAGTTTAAGGACATCACAGTCCAAAATTCCCTGTTTAGGACGAATGTTAGTTTAAAGACATTTCGGTCCAACATTCCCATTTTGGGGACGGGTATTAGTTTAAGGACATTTCGGTCCAATATTCCCATATTTGGGAAGAATATTAGTTTAGAGACATTTCGGTCCAACATTCCCGTATTTGGGGACAAATATTAGTTTAAGGACATTTCGGTCCAACATTCTCGTATTTGGCAACGAATATTAGTTTAAGGACATTTCGGCCCAACATTCATCTTGCATACACGTGTATTTGTTACGTGACGAAGTGAACAATGGTGACATGGGATGCGTCCAATTTCGGTCCAACATTCCCATTTATGTTTCCTTCAAAGATATACATATATGTATATGTATATAGCCGAAACTCAATATGAGACTTGCATCTATATGGGATGCGCATCAATATAAGATGTACATATCAATATAGAAGTGCACAAATGTGGGATGTATCATTTCCTGTCTTGATGAAATTTCATATCTTTCATCAAGTTGGGACGAGGAGTTGCTGTTGTTTGTCGGGACCCGCCACCTCTATGAAGACGTTGAGGAATTACAACAACCTGTATCAGAGGTGTGGAAAGATGTACCCTTGAACCAAATCTCGTATTTGAAGGAAAAAATCATGGTGGACCTAAGAATCGTTAGTCTTATATGAGACTAAGATTAATTTAGAAAATATGAGATGTATATCATCTTGGATATCATATATGAGAGATTATTAGTCGTATATGGGACTAACATCAGTTTGGAAATCATGAGCATATGGGCTCGGTTGATTCAAAACTGAAAAGGAAGCTCAAGCTTCACAAACTTAGCCAATTTGGGGCTAAGATTGGGTTTTTATACTACCTAGCAGTGCTAAACTCACATATATATAGCGCTCATGTGTGTTTCACGTGAGGCGCTGAAATAATGCTAAGCACTAGTTTTATCTGGTGCCCACGTGTGTTTCACGTAAGGCGCTCAGCTTTGGGCGCTCAAGTGTGTTGCACATGAGGCGCTTAGTTTAGGGCACTCATGTGTGTTTTACGTGAGGCGCTGAATTTTGGCGTCCATATGTGTTTTATGTGAGGCACTACAATAGTGCTAAGCATTAATCCTTTCTGGCGCTCACGTGTATTTCAGGTGAGGCGATGAAATAGTGCTAAGCACTAGTCCTTTCTGACACTCACGTGTATTTCATGTGAAGTGCTGGGCTTTGGACGTCTTTTAGGCGCTCACATGTATATCGCGTGAGGCGCCGTCTTCTTAAATATTTAATCTCTGTTCATGTTTTTAGAGAAGTTTAACTTATGTTAATGGTATTTTAACCATTAACGATCACCAAGATCACTATTTTGAAGATCTGGAATCATGTTCTTTAAAAACTAAGTTCTTGATTTATGAAGAAACTAAGTTCCTGGAGTATTATGAACTCCATCTTTTTCATGTTCTTTCATTCATATCCTTTTCAACCTTGTTCTTTCTTTAATCCTTGATTCTCATGAGCAAGATCTTCCCGATGAGAATCAAATTCTCAACTTGTGGAAGACTTGTTTTGTGGATCTTAAATCTAGAAAAATAACTAAGTTCTTTTAAAGGGTTAAACCCGTAGATATGTTATGATAGGTAAAGGAGATATTTTGATCTCTGCTTTTTCTTTACCTAGGGTTTTTTTTCGAAGAGAAAGATCTTTTTTATTGAGAATTAAATTCTCTGTTGTTTTTTGTGGTACCTTTTGAGAGCCTTATGTATTTTTACAGAAGCTTATGGGGGGTCTTCTCTTTTTTTTTTGATTTAATCTCTTTACTCCTATTTATAGAAGAAGAAAAAAATCAATTTGTTGGAGAAAATCTCTCATTAAGAGATCTTGATTGATTTTATAATCAATCGAAATGATCTTAAAGATCAACCGGTGAATTTTATTCACCATTAGATTTTAATCCAAGGGCACTTTATTTTATAGAGAAGATAATTCTTGTTTATTTAACAAGATTAGGAAAATATTTTCCTAAGATAGAATTTAGTTCTATCAGATGATCAGATGGTGATTTTATAATCACCGTCTGATCTTGATCCAAGGATTCTCTGTTTAACAGAGATGATCTTTCCTATTTTAGAAAGATTAGGAAAATATTTTCCATATAGAATTTAATTCTATCATATGAATATCTTGTTAGTTTAACAAGATTAGGAAGACATTTTTCTAACATAGAATTTTATTTTATCATATGAATATCTTGTTAGTTTAACAAGATTAGGAAGATATTTTCCTAACAAAGAATTTAATTCTATCACATAGAATTTAATTCTATCAGATGGTTTTAATTGGTGATTTTATCACCATTGGATTATAAATCTAAGATTCTTTGTTAGTGAAACATCTTTTCATATTAGAAAGATCAGGGAAAATATTTCCCAAATAGAATTTAATTCTATCACATATGATTTAATTCTATCAGATGAGAGCATTTAAAATTGGGGCGCTCACGTGCTATCACGTGAGCGCTGCTATATACATATATGGCAGCGGTGCTCACGTGTTTTTCATGTGAGCACTGCCAAAAGAATGAGGCAAGAACACATGGATACTCACGTGTTTAACACGTGGATACTCACGTGTTTAACACGCGGGGGCTATCATAGGATTTAATCCTATCTATAGCCGGTACTCACATGCTTTGCATGTGAGTGCTTACGTGTTTAATACGTGGGCGCTGCTATAGAATTTAATTCTATCTGCAGCAGATACTCGTGTGTGCTTTGTATGTGAGTGCTCACATGCTTTGCACGTAAAGCGTTGCCCTTTATTTTTTATAAAAGGAACAACAAGCTCCAGGCCAATTTTTTTTGGCTGGAACAACAATGATCGGATTGAGAGGATTTGTCTCTCATGGTATTAGAAATTGATGTTACGATGTGTCCGGTTGGCTATCGCCATAAGTCTCTGGCCAGAGCGGATGAAATTTACTGATTGAGAATCAGTAGTTTCTCAGTTGGTGATAAGCTTGATATCGACATGATTTATCAGGTTATTAGGGGTCTGACATTTGCCACCCTATAGACATGATATGCGATAATCTCAAACGAACAGATTGGGCTGTATGGTGACTGTCACTTATAGGCTCTGTAAGGGTTCGGAAAGGCTTGCTTGTTTATCTTCCTTTTGCTCAATACCTAGGTAGCCATTACATAAAACTAGTGCCACTGACGAGATAGTGGTTAAACCTACTGCCCGCGTATTTTCGAGTCTTTAGAGTCACACACAGAGATTTTTCCAACTCTAGCTATATTATAACACCCTAGCACTGTTATACTATATTTTATTTAGGGTATTTCAAATCTTGCGGCAAAATTCTTGATTATTGTTGCTTTTGGGTTGCGGATAGTGCAATTAGCAGTTGTGGTTATTATCCGACCCGACCCGCATGTTTGAAACCCACCATGGTTCAAAATTACATCAAATATTTGCTAGTACAGAATATCCATGCAAATCTAGATATTATACATGTATAATATATTTTAGTATCCACATATCTTTTAATAATATAAAATAAAAACCAAATAATATATTTTTAATGTCTAGCCTTGCATGTCATCGTACCCCATATTATGTGGTTGCATCCATATATCATGTTCATGTCCAAATTGTTAGAACAAACTTGTTATTGATCGCTATGTATATTTATGTAGATCCGTACTTTGGGGTATACATTTTTATTAACTGGATGCCGCATTATGCTTTAAAATCTTATGTATATTCTCCATATTTAAAAACAAGATTTTTAGAAGGGACCCGGGTAATATTCGGAGTAATCTGGTATTAGCTGTAAAATCCTATAATATATATATTATAATATTTTCATATAGCTATTAATATAAAAACTGTAAAATATAATATATTAATATTTAACTAATATTCCCTCCTCTCTCTCGTTCTCTGTTGCTCTCTCTCTCTAACTTTTCTCTCTCTATCTCTAAATATATTATATATAATATAATTATTTAAAACCTATTAATTAATCTCTTTCACTCTCTGTCTCTCTCTCTCCTCTCTCTAATATATATATATATATATATATATATAATAAAATTATAACATCATCTTCTCTCTCTTCTGCAACTTCCCCGATAACAAAACCCTCGCCGTTGACGTCGTCACCGTTACCCCGTTGCTTACTCCTCCTCTATTCTCGCCAACCTCATAACCACCACCACCAACAAGTATTTCTTTTTCTTCTTCTTCTTCATTTCTTTTCTTTCCTTCTTTTCTTTTCTTGATCTCTGATCGTCTCGCCGGAGTTGCGCGCGTCGCCGACAATCCAGATGACCCAGTCACCGTCATTGTCTAACCCAGTCACCACATCACGTCACTGCTCATCCAGGTCAAGTCCTGCGTGCGTAAGTTGCATCGGGACGTATTTCGACATCGGGACGTGGCATCCGTATCTTGACGTGAGATCCGATCAGGCAAGTTATAAACTTGCAACATGCTATATTACAATATCAATATCTATTTAATAAATGATAGTGCATGTGTTTTATTATTCAGCAAATATTACAGATTTACAGTTTTACGGCATCCGTCTGTATCTGTACTAATAATAGCATATCTAGTTGCATGCCGGAATATCATGATATTATTATACTACCATATTAGTTCAATATGCTATCTAGATTGCATCATACATGGTAATAAACGCGTAATGGCTATTACAGATAAATACATAAACATCCTGGCATTAGTCGTGTTTCGATATTGATTACAGTTTTACATTGGTATCTATTTTGAGTTAAAATATATTACATGACATGTTCACGACATACTACCAGACTTGTTACTTGGATCTTATTGCTAATGCCAACAATCCTGATTGTTTTCTTGATGGACGTGTCTTGTTGTTTACATAGACAAAACATGTAACTGCTTGATCCTGTGTTGGCATTAGATTTATATCATCAATACCTGACTTGAACACATAACCTTGGGGGTAAGGGGAAATCAATAATGAAACCTGATTTTTAAATCAACAGTTCGATACTTATACTGATCATTCTTTATAGGCTCGGCCATCCCCGTAATGATGTTGCTGACATCATTCATCTATACATGTTATCTGTTTACTGTTTAGCGGCATGTCTCGGATTATACCCGAGAATCTTGACCGTGGTCCCGGGCACGCACGGGATACTATTAAGTTACATCAATGGTTCCATTAAATTGATTTCAAAGACTTCTAGAATAGATAACCTAGAGGCACAAAATTTTTGATACACATCACATACATACAGCTCACTGTTTTATACCAGTGTTTATCATTCGTACACATGTTTAATAATAGCATCATATCCTGGTTACTATTATTGTTTTGATATTATGACACACTGGCATTTGGGTTTTGCATAGCCCAGTTCCTCTACCTTTATCACAGGTAGATCAAGAGTACTTCAGCAATCAAGCCGAGCAATGAGGAGCTAGCTATTTAGTTTAGAGACTCTTAGTTTATTTGTTTCAGCAGTTTTATTTCTATTGATGAGGGCCTATATTGAGACGTGATTCAGATACTATTGTTTATTGGATTTTGATCCGTTTCCGCTTTATGCATTTTCTTGATTTTATTTATTGTGGAAGATGGACATGTGTTAGCTAGATTATATATTTTACTGTTCTTGATATCTTATGGACAGCCGTAATGTGACTATGGAGGGATGATTCCTAACTGTAATACCCGGTTCCTTTATATACACCAATAGCCGTATTTTATGCAATAGGGGTTGCTTACAAATTTACCTATTTGTATTTATAATTATTTTAAGTATTTAAACATCCTAACCCTTTTATTCTGATCCTCCTCCTTAAATCCATTTTTCCATAAATCAAATTCTAGACTAACCGAAACCCTATCCAAACCCTTTCACTTTAAAACCCAACCCAAAACAAATCTTTATATGTAAATTTTTCCTTCTAAAATCAGCCCTAAACCCAAACCCTACTTCTCTAATCCCTTAGCCGGCCCATTTCTCAAATTTTCCTATTATTAATAAAGACCAGCAAACCCAGCCATTCTTTTTAAATAAATTTAATTCTTTTTTTTCTAAGAGCCAGGCCCACTTCTTTTTCCCATCAAATTTCTTTTCTTCCTTCAGCCCGGCCCCCAAGCCCATTCCTTTTTAATAACTAAATTTCCTTTTCTCTTCAGACCCATCCCATCCCAACTCGGCCCACTCCCCTAACCCGCGCCCGATCCTTCGCAACCCGACCCGCTTCTTCACCCATCTTCCCCAACGGCTCTTTCCCAAATTCCCGCCGTTGTTTCCTCGACCCGCCTCCTCCGCCCGCGCCCTTGCCCACGACGCACACGTTTCCCCTGCGACCCGCTCTCCCCCAACGGTTCGCTCCTCCTTACCTCCCTCACACCCTCACTCTCCAACTCGTCTCATCTCTATCTCCACGAAAACCCACTGCCTTCGTCACTCGCCGCCGCCGACGACGACTTCGACCCCCATTCATCTTCTCTTGCTTTCCCCTCTACCACCGACCACCGACTCCTCTTGCCTCCGATGACCTCCTACCTCGTCACCGCCTCTGCGATCACCCTCTCTCTCTTCCTCTACTCCCCCTCTCTCTGTTCTCTACACTCTCTCTCTCTCTCTCTTGATCTCTCTCTCTCACCCTATCAACTCCTTCACCAAACCCGAGCCCTCAATCCTACCCTGAGCACCGACGACCCTCCTCCATCAACGACGACCGCCTCTCCCCTCATCTCCTCACCGTCGTTCCAACCACCGCCGGTGCCCCCTCTTCTCACCCAACTCGAGCCAAAACCGTTGCCGACCCATCACCGGCCACCCAAACCCACTGCAGCCCCGCCATCAAGAGCTTCGACCACCGCAGACACCCCGACGACGCCGACGAGCCCTACTGCCCGAGAACAGACCCGAGCTCATCCGGAGCCGCTGCCGTCGCCGTGCCAGTTCGTCGCGCGCCCGTACTGTACTTCGCTGCCGTGCGTCTCCACGCAAGTTTCATATTTACTACATGCTAATTTGTATTAGTTACGAACTAAATTTTTTATAAATTCCATACTTACTATCCTCGATAAATTATACGACGCAACTGTTCGATGCATGATCTCAATGGAAATACTCACCTAATTTGACGGAACGCAATGGTATAGTTTGGCCCGTATGGATGTGAATATAGTGTGTGAATTTTATTGGAAAATACGACTATTAGTGACTAAAATGAATACCCTCAAATATACCGATAAAACTAGAAATTTCCCGCATCTGTAAACGGTTAAAATCACCACAAATTATTTACATACTGGAATGATGCGTTCGAGGGCTCAAATCAAATCCGACTCGACGAACTATAACCCTATACAAGTCTCTGATTGTTTCTGTACTTAAACCGTGACAATATTTGGATCGGAGTGCGACTCTGGACTGCAGTCCAGAGCGACTCTAGTTGTTGTTTACTGTCCCGTAATGGGTACCACACTATTTCCTTAACACGTAGGTTGCGGAACTCTGCTGTTTATTAAAGGTGAATCTGTTATCTAGACAACACAAGTGGTTTCATTCTGTTTCGTTATCGTTTGTTATTTAATCTGTAATTTAATAGATAAGGACGTATAACAGTCCCAACAGAATCAGAATTGACATACTAGTATTGAACAGTGTATATCTCCTGACGTACAGATGCGATTGAGGATCCGTCTATTGCGTTGAAAACCTTGCTGAAAACCCTAGATTCCATTCAACTGTAGCTTCGCTAAAATCTGATCCCAATTGGGATTAAAATGTGTTGCGAAACGGACTTCCGATTCTGAAACCGGGTTTCCAGCCGTGAACGCTTAAAAGGAAATGGCCATAGCTAATGATCCTGAAACCCGATTGCAGTGAAACCAAATTCGCTGGTTAGATAACCAATCATACTATTTATTCCCCATTTATCATTTCGCTAAACTGTACACGTTTGATTTATGATAAATATTGCAAGTGGTAGATTACCGATTCATGACATCCTAATCGTGTTTTACATACTGTTTACGCATCATATCATACATTTGTCACTGCATTGATAATTTAGTGATAATGTGCATTACCCAGTGTTAGGTATTAGTGATGATTGTGGCAAGTACGTTAGTGTTCGTGTATCAGTGAATAAGCGAAAGTGATACGTACTTGTACACAATCTGTGAACCTTATGATTCTATTGCATTGTCGACGTCTGTGGGACGCGTGTACGTGTAACTATAAGTGGTATGGGACACTTATGGAAACTCTTGCATGGGTGTCACAGATAAGACATACTCTGCTATTTATCTTAGGTATTAGTCGGGACGTGCTTGATGGAGGTCCTGCCTCCAATTCTCGCGCAGACTTGTCACAGACCGACTGGTATTTAGGGTTATGGTTAGCGTTTGATGTAGACCACGGGGTGTGGGATAGTTTGAGTGTGAGTTCAACAGAATCTCGGGAGTCCCATGCCGGCTTATATATATATGGAGATATATGGAGATTTACAGGGTACATGATTATTACCGTGAGTTACATGTTGGGCCCGTGGTCCCTTGCCCTTGGGTTCTACCCTTGGGTGGAGGACACTCGCGAGTGGTTGACTCTCACACTTGGACTGACGATAGGCTTTGTAACCTGTACAGTGAGACTTAGAGACTGATAGGGATAATGGCATTGATATACATCACTTACTGTGTTGACATACCTGGCATATTCTTTTACTGCTATACTGTTCACCTGCTCTATTAGACACTTCTTCGATTACTGCATGTTCATACCCATACCGTCTTTGATTTACTGTTATATACATCTATTATCACTGGTAGAGTTGTCAATTGGATTTATATATTATTTTGCTATTGTGTCGCTCTGACGACCTGAGTATGCATGCTCAGTGTGAGGAGAGGATTTAGCCTGGACCAGGACTAGACGTGCATTACAGACATCTTGATTTGCTATCTAGAGTTATACCCTTTTGTTTCCCATCAGGTCAGTTCGTTATATCATTTTGTTTCAGTTACTGCATTTCTCATTACCTGCGCATTATTTACTGTTTACTACATAAAACTAGAAGCCGAAGTGTGACTACGGCAGGATATTTCCTCGACCGTAGGACATGGCTGGCCTTGTCAACCCCTCGTATTCCGTATTTTGGGAAGCAGGGCGTGACACTAACTACAAGTAGCATGGTTGGCTATGTCATGTGCCGTAATTATGTATTTTGGAAAGCGGGGCGTGAAAAATATGATGCAGATGTGCGTATTGGATACGTACAAGGATTCGATTAAAACTAGCCTATTGAATATACCGACAGTAATTGTATATTTTTCTATACTAGACGATATTTTGGAAAGAAAAGTATTAAATCAAGTGCTGATTTAATATTTTAATATATGTATTTATTAGTATTTTGTCACTATTTATTTTAGTGTCTTTTATGTATTTTTAAATGCATATGTAAAGTTACATAAATATAAATGTATGTTTGTATATATATATATATTATATTACATATATAAGTGTGTGTGTGTGTATTATGTTATTTCCTTTTTGGGTTCTCTTTAGTTAAGTTGTGCCCTTAGAAGGGCACATGCCTGACCACACTCATGTGGTTTACATGTGGAGTGGAAAGAAGAGAATGAACACTTGGAGATGAGATATAATCCTATGGTTAGGATTTATTTGGGTTATGTTAAATGTAGTAACCATTTTGAGAAATGGTTAACTCTTTTAGCTCTCTTGAAAATCTCATCTCCTGCATCTCTTCTTCTTCCTCCATCCATAAATTAAAAGAGAACAAATAAAAGGAAAAGAAATAGATAGACTACAATAATTAGTGAAACTAATCTACATTTCTAACACTTTCATTCTAGAAAAATGAAATGGTTAGTTTCTTCACTTGGCTTGGAGCTAGAGATGAAGATGGAGCTCGACAGAGGTTTCCTCAAATGGATCATATATGGCAAGAGAGGTCTTCACCAAGCTTGTGCATACATCCAATAAGCCTAGCTAGAATCCAACATAAATTGGAGCATATGAAGATACTACAAAAATTGTATTGCTCTCTAGTTTGTATGGTTTATTAGCTTGCAAGTTCAATTCTTTAGCATTGATTCTATATTTGGACCTTTTGCTCTCTTGATTTTTGAAAATCATATCATGCCAAGTTTAAAAATTTCTATCTAGGGTGCAAAAGTTCCTTCAATACGATGCCCGCTCGAGGACATCTCCAAAGATATGCCCGCTGTAACGACCATGTTTACCGCCGAAAACGAGGAACTGAGGTGCGAGGAGAGCGTCTAGCCTGAATATGGGGGCAGATGCTATATGGAACATATACATCCACCTCTCCGAAGTACCAAGTTGATTTATAACACTGTATATCAGAGGTTTGGATGGATGCGACCGTTGTAGCAAACTTATCAGATTCCCCCTCATAGGTGAGGGTTTTTTGATTGTGGGACGCTTTTTCCTGTAGGCGCAAGCCGCTGCATTTAATTATGTTATCACCATGCGATAACAACTTTCTTCTTCTCCTTCATAAATAACACTTCGTGTCGTGTTATATATATTGTTTATTTTGGGTTTTCCTTTAGATTGTATACAGAGACTAATTTGGTTGTCGCCCGTAGGGCACGGATTAGTCCAAATCTGTACATTAGATATGGGTGTTAGGGTCTAGGTTGGTTTTTTTGTTTGCTAACAGGAATAAACTTAGGACACATTTCTCACCTTTATGAGGTTCTTCGGTTCAAGGGATACTTGAATTTGTCTAAGGATCGTTGGTCTTGTTTTAGACTAAGATCGACTTAAACATGTGATTAAGTACCATTAATCTTGTTTTAGATTAAGGTTAACTTAAACATGTGAGCATATGGGCACAAAGAAGTTTAAACTTCACAGACT
The DNA here is from genome assembly GCA_030015575.1 of Agapanthus africanus. NCBI lineage: Eukaryota > Viridiplantae > Streptophyta > Magnoliopsida > Asparagales > Amaryllidaceae > Agapanthus > Agapanthus africanus. The sequence continues at coordinate 162,037,234 of CM057339.1, read as the reverse complement.
TAGCCAAATTAGGGCTAAGATTAGGTTTCTAAATCAACTAGTAGTGCTAAGCACTCAATCATACAGTGGTCACGTGCCTTTCATGTGACGTGCATGAGTCTCAGGCGCTCACGTGGATATTACGTGATGTGCACCTGTAAATCGATGTCACGCACCCCACGTGTCCGCGGGGAGGCGGAATTAGCAAAAATGATTTTTACGAGCTTCGCAACATCGACTCAAACCAAGGATCGAACACAAACCGTAGCTAGCAAACTACTTGAGGTTTAACTACTCGGATTCGAAGTTATACCTCACGTTACAAGTCCTTCGGGTCTTCATCGCTGTCCTCCATACCTCGTAGGCTCTATGGAACATGGGCACCTTAACGGCCTCCTCGAGTCAAAGATGATCCACCCGAGAGTCTATAGTCCGAGCTCCTATGTCGAATCTGAGATAACTACGGCTTCTAGTTTGCTAATCTAGAAGTCTTAGAGGGTGTAGATTATTTAAATGGATTACTTAGTCACTTTAAACCCTAGGATTCTCAATTCATGAGAGCTATTAGGGTTTTGATGAAGAAGATGAAAACTTGAGGAGAGAGAAGTGTTTTGTGATTATGAATGATCTATTCTCATTTGTGAATATCATGAAGCATAATAATATCATCAAAATAAATATCTAGCTAATATTCATCATGCTTCATTTAATTCACTAGATGAATCATCTAATGAGTCATGGATCATTTAATGAAACTTACACCTCATCCTCCACCTCATTTAGCTTAAATCACAAAAGAAATAAACACAAATGAGTTGCCTCCATCTAGAAGCTTCCCGAGAAATTACGAGACTGCCCTTCCCATCCGTATTTCCGAAAAACACGGATAATCTTTGACTGAATAAATTCATCTGTATAATACTAGAATCTGGCTTAAACCAAAGCCCGCTAGTATTATCTGCCCGATCATAGTACGTGCACAAATGTACGTAAGTGATCGCGGCTCTACCGTAAAACCATACGGCCTCTACACCTTTTGCCCGGTGCAGGGAAACTCTCTGTGTGGGACTCTAAAGACTCGACACTACGCTGGCAGTGATTTTAATCACAGGCCGTAAGCGGTACTAGCTGTACGTAACGGTCCCCAGGTAGATGTCGATAAGAAGGATGGTGAGGAAACCCATCCGAACTCCAACTGAGCCTGATGTGACAATCTCCGTACAGTCCGGTCCGTTCGTCTAGAACTATCGCATATCAGGCCTAGGGGGCGGTAAATGTCAGACCCCTAATAGCGGTATAAGTCGTGTCGGAGTATATCCCATTACACCTTGAGAAACTACTGGAACCTACCAGTAAATCTCGCTTACCCTGGCCAGGGACTTTGCGTAATGTCTCTCCATACACAGAGCTATATCAACCCCTAATACCGGGAGAGACAAATCCTGTCTAACCGCCACTGCCTCTAAGTGCTTCGGGACTGCACCTAACTACTACCTGTTTGCACGACTTCTTTAAGCCGTGGTGGGGTAGTAATCTAAGTACAGTGGGAACGCACCCGAGGCGAAGTAGCAGTGTCAAGTCAACGGACTAAGTTATACTCATGTCACCTGGGAACTGCTATCTGACGATGGGTATAGTACCAACCTGCAGTTCCCGGCGAGTCCTGTCCGGTGTACCCGTAACCTAACGAGCACCTACATACTATCTCCTGTACAACGTACTGATGGCTGTGGGACAGACCATCTCCCCAACTGGGATGAGAAGCGTATACACCAGTCTACTCCAGAGTATCGATGCCCCGTCTCGATAATCCTACGACCAGGGACCTGTATAGGATGTTGCTTATAGACTACCTAGCCTCCACTAGTGTGACTGCCATCACAACGCTGGTAATCAAGCAAAGATCCTAAGAGCTCTACTAATATGTATAAGCGATACGTTAAAAGAAACATATGCACATATTAAAGTAGAAACAAACCAAGTAGCATACTACCATTTTTAGCAAGACTGTCAATACAACTGTGAATATCCCAAGCTTCCATTAAGTAATATACAAACTAGTATGATACAGTAATGGCCTCTAGGGCATAAATACTAACAATCTCCCACTTGCACTAGGGCCATGTACTGGCATATCGCAGACCTATCATCTCGAATAGCCTCTTGAACTGCGTCTGAGGAATGGCCTTTGTGAATGGATCTGCAGTGTTATTCTCCATATCTACTCTCTTCACCTCGATCTCCCGGCGATCTACGATCTCCCTGATCAGGTGATACCGCCTTAAGATGTGTTTGGACTTCTGATGGGACCTGGGTTCCTTCGCTAAAGCTATAGCGCCGTTGTTGTCGCACTACAGAGGTATTGGATCAACATTGGTAGGAACCGCCTGAAGTTCTGTGAGGAACTTCATCATCCAGACAGCTTCTTTTGCGGCATCGCAAGCAGCTATGTACTCCACTTCCATTGTCGAGTCAGCAACGGTGTCCTGCTTGGAGCTCTTCCAACAGACCGCCCCTCCATTGAGGGTAAAGACATAACCCAGCATGGAATTGGAGTCATCCTTGTCACTCTGGAAGCTGGAGTCGGTAAAGGCCTCGATCTGGAGGTCCTTTCCGCCATACACCAAGAACACATCCTTAGTCCTCCTCAGGTACTTGAGAATGTTCTTTACCGCTATCCAGTGCTTCTCCTCTGGGTTTTCCTGATACCGGCTTACAACGCTTAATGTATATGCTACATCTGGTCTGGTACATAACATCGCATACATTATAGAGCCTACCGCAAAAGCGTATGGTATAATCGACATGCGAGCCCTTTCCAAATCAGTCTTGGGAGACATCTCTTTGGAGAGGGTGATTCCGTGACAAGCCGGTAGGTTACCGCGCTTAGAATCTTCCATACTGAATCTTTTCAGTATGGTGTCTATGTACCTGAACTGTGAAAGTCTCAACATCCTCTTTGATCTATCACGATAGATCTGGATCCCCAGAATGTAGGTGGCATCACTCAGGTCCTTTATGGAGAACTTCTGTGACAAGAATCCTTTGACTGACTGTAGCATAAGAATATCATTTCCTATTAGGAGAATGTCATCCACGTACAAGACGAGGAATACTACAGCTCTCCCTACAATCTTACTGTATATGCATGGTTCATCTGGATTCTTGATAAAGTCGAATTCTTTGACAGTATTATCAAAACAGATGTTCCAACTCCGCGATGCCTGCTTTAGTCCATAAATGGACTTAAACAACTTGCACACTTTACCGCTGCTCCCACTTTGAATGAATCCCTCTGGCTGATCCATATAGACGCATTCTTCCAAATTACCATTTAGAAAAGCCGTCTTTACGTCCATCTGCCAGATCTCATAATCGTAGAAGGCAGCAATGGCAAGTAGGACCCGAATGGATTTGAGCATAGCCACTGGAGAAAAGGTTTCGTTATAGTCCAAACCAGGTCTTTGACGAAAGCCCTTTGCAATAAGTCTAGCCTTATAGGTTTCAACCTGTCCATCCGCACCAATCTTCTTTCTGAAGATCCATTTGCATCCTATGGGTTTTACCCCATCTGGAGCAATGTCCAAAGTCCATAATTTGTTAGTGTACATGGACTCCATTTCGGTCTGCATTGCATCCAGCCATCTTACCGAGTCGCCGGTCTGAATGGATTACTGGAAGCTAGCAGGGTCATCATTGTCAATGATGCAATCCTCTTGATCCCCGTCTATGAGAAAACCGTAGTATTTCTTGGGCGGATAAGACTGCCTACTACTTCTGCGGATAGGCGCTGGGATGTCCCTTTCTTCTGAAACTTCTGGTTCTACCAAACTTTCAGTAACAGCTTGTGGTTCTGGAATTTCTACCAGTTCTATTGCGCTCCCACTCTTCTGATTTTCTAAAAATTCAGCTTCCAAGAAGTAGGCATGACGAGAAACAAAAGCCATTTGTTCCTCTGCGTAATAGAAACAATACCCCTTGGAGTTCTTTGGATATCCCACAAACTTACACTGTATTAAGCGTGCCTCGAGCTTGTTCGCATGCTGCTTTTTAACAAAAGCTGGACATCCCCATGTCTTCAGGTACTGAAGATAGGGTTTCTTCCCACTCCACATCTGATATGGTGTGGTAGGCACAGTCTTGGTTGGAACCTTATTCAAAAGATATGCAGCTGATTCTAGTGTATAACCCTAGAAAGATCATGGTAACTCAGCCTTACTCATCATGGAACGAACCATATCCAATAGGGTTCGATTCAGCCTTTCCGATACACCGTTGTGTTGTGGTGTGTATGGAGGAGTAAGCTGAGAGAGAATTCCATTCTCTTTTAAGTAACCCAGGAACTCGGCACTTAAGTATTCACCACCTCGATCAGATCTCAGTGTCTTGATACTTTTGCCTATTTGGTTTTCCACTTCATTCTTGTATTTCCGGAATTTCTCAAAGGCCTCGGATTTATGCTTCATCAAGAAGATATGTCCATACCTAGAGAAATCATCCGTAAAAGTAATGAAGTAGGAATAACCACCTCACGCATGTGTAGACATTGGACCATACACATCGTTGTGTATGAGTCCCAAGAGCTCGCTCGCTCTTACTCCATGTCCAGTAAACGGAGTCTTTGTCATCTTTCCCATGAGACAAGATTCACAAGTAGCATAAGATTGATATTCGAACGGATTCAAATATCCTTCTCTATGTAACTTAGTCGACCATGTTTCATTGATGTGACCTAGTCTACAATGCCATAAGAAAGCCTGATTTATTTCTGGAGACTTTCTTTTAAGTGTGTTCTGGACATTGAAAACCTGAGCTTGATTCAATACGAATATACTGTCATCTAATGTACCGGACCCAATCAGAACTTGATTTAGGTAGATGTGAACCACATCGCTTACGAATGTAAAATCATATCCCTCTCTCGAAAGTGAGGACACTGATATGATATTACAAGTCAAACTAGGTACATACAAACAGTTACGTAGAATCAATATCTGCCCACTTGTCAAACCTAGGCGATATTCTGCCACGGATTCAGCGTCCACGCTCATTCCGTTCACAACTTTGAGAGACAAATCGCCTACCCTGATAACTCTACGGTTTCTTAAAGCATGTAATGAATTACAGATATGAGATCCTGCTCCGGTATCTAGTACCCAGGAAGAAGAGTTAATTGACAAACAGTTCTCAATTACAAACACACTCGAGGCCGAAGCCACAATATGCTTCGAATCCTGGCTACTGGCTTCCAAAGCCTTGCAATCCTTCTGCCAATGCCCGTTCCCATAACAATAGGAACATCCCTCCTTACCTACACCAAGTCCCGAAACTTTTGCTCTTCCCTTTCCTTCTACTTCACTGACACCGTATATCGGCTTTGTGGAGGTCTTCTTCTTTTCACCCTTTGCTTTCGCCTTGGATGCAGAAGAAGAAGATCCCCCATTAAGCAGAGCAGGTGTCTCCCTGGTTTCCTTCAGGGTGTAAGTAGAGGGTAGGGACTGTGGAAATAAGTCAGCATATGACCTGCTTCCCAACGTGGTCTCTAGGTCCGTGAGCTCATTAATATAGCTAGTCATTGTAAGGACGTCGTCCCCTACAGATGACCCGACAGCCAACTTCACTTGAAGCAATTCGTTCGAGATCTCATATCTTACGATACGAGATTGCTCTCCATATAAATCTTTGTTATGAAGGAAGATGGAAACTAAGTCCATCTTCTCGTGCTGCTTCTGGTATACACCATCAACTGAAGCCAACACGAGGCACTTGGCATTCACACTGTCCTTTTCCCTTTTCTGACGGATATCCATATCCGCGACGGTGGAAAATTTACCTGGGACGGCGGAGCTTTGAGTAGTAATAGGGTGGTCCAGCTTGTCATAGGAAATGGACATCTGGACAGACCTTTGCTAGTCATAAAAGTCATATTCAGTCAACTTGTTATCTAGATGTAACCTAGTCATGGTCACATGGTCGCTGCAGTTGAGAGAGAGAAGAAAACACTTTAGCATGATGCTCTTGCAAGTTTAGATTGGTTTTTAGTTTATCTAAACTGGATGGCTCCCACTATTTCTCGAATCCTTCCTCAATCCATAAAAGAAGAATTAGTTAGGACCGATCTCACCGTACAATACTTGCTTAACCGTTCAGCCAGGCTAGTGTTGGTACTTCGAGGGAGATTTTACGACGCTTTCGCGAAGTTCCTTAATTAAATAACCTCTTTTCTCTGGAGGCATAGCCCCGCTGACACTGTTTTAGACACTTACTTGGTTTATAGCATTGATCGTTAAGTGACGAATCTCCTGATAAGTAGCGGATACTCACAGTAGGATCGGGATCCAAATATCATCATGTGATAATGCTGAAGGAATCCTACCAACATTATCAAACTCCAAATGGTATGCAACACTAGCAAGTTTCAGTTTCTTTAGAAACTTCCGATGTGGATTTTTGCCCCATGCTCTTATGATCTTGACGAAAGACAACAAATCATAAGTCACATGTCAAGTTCTTCCCATCATTATCCTTGTTAATTTGAACCCACCCGTATATACCCTTGACGAAGGCCAACAAAGTAATACGACTGTCCTAAACCAACGCATCTATCTATGCAACATGTGAATACCCCAGCAGCTACCAAACACTATGCCTTGACGAAGGCCAATAAACATAGCTTGAATACTACTGACCATCCATATGAAATGACGGAGGGCTACAACTGGTTTTGGCGAAACCGTGAACGTAGTGAACTTGGTATAATCGAAGGAACCTGATAGCCTTTTTTAAAAGGAGTGGTTAAAGCTCCGCAATTAAAATCTGCTGTTTTTAAAATAACCGAGTGGTTTCTTTTAAATTGTTCTAACAATTTGAACTTTGGTTTATTTTCTTTGCATTAATATACTGCGTCCCATCATTTATCCTATCATTGCAGAAAATAACGAAAATACAACGTCCGCTTATGCCATCCGCATTCGCCACTGGGTCCCATCATTCACCCGTTAGGTTACTTAACTAACGACAGAGCGGGGGCTGGGCTAGCGCGGATGCAAAACATAACCAACGCCTACTAGATATCATATATAGATATTCTACATTCGTCAGACGCAATAATAGGTATTCCAGATCACAGATGAACATATTGGATATACTAGGAATCCGCGTTTCGTTTGAGCCTGCAACAAAAGACGGATTACACGGTCGTGATGAATAGCCAAACCCCACCCTAGACCCCTACGGGTGCGGCAAACTACCCGCCTAGTACCAGAAGTGAAACAATCTCCCTCAACAATGTGAGTAGGCCATTTAACACTTCAAAGTACCCGGTAGTTTGTGCACCCCATCTTGGGTCTATCCTAGGAGCAAAAAAAGTAAATGAAATAATACAACGGTGGCTACAACCTCAACCCGGATGTGCCCCGCAAAAGAATATTACAACATATTACAATTTACATCGAATGAAAGATAAAAACTCTCATCTCACATCCCCGGCTATTCATCCACGACAATCCAACAAGTTCATATACACAAACCAACATGTTCCATTACAGAAATGTGCAACCCCCAACTAATCGACATACTAGAAATTAGCGGAGGTTTACGAACACATCAAACATCACCAAGCTTGTAAAGTAACAACGACATTAGAATCCCGCACGCAATTAGCAAACACATCCAATTTTCCAAGGCTTGAAATTTCAGTGAGCTAAATTTCAAAAGCTGAAAGTTTTGAGCCAATCCGGGAGTTGAAACGAACTCGAAACCCTCCCGAATCTTCGTGGAGGAGAAGATACATGATAATACGTCGAATGGGGGGCTTCGGGGGGGGTGCCCACCCCTGGGGGCCACCATGAGGTGGCCCCCAAAGGAGGACAGACTTGAGAGACCAGTTTCTGGCCTCTCAGGTCAGCAGCCCCCAAGGCCACCAATTGGTGGTCTTGGGGGATATTCCCGGCTGTTGGTCCCCCTCGGGGTGTCCCTGGGGTATGCACGCTTCATCCCGCGGCTTCTCGGTTCAAACCGTGAGCCCGCGGGGTGTGCAAACAACTCAAAACCTCACTTTTCAAAACTGTATTTGTCGATAGTTTTCCGGGGACAAAAACTGCGGAATTCTAACATCGTTACAAGCTATCTAAAGTTTGTGAAAGGCTCTGATAGCACTGTAAGTAGATGTCACGCACCCCACGTGTGTGCAGGGAGGCGGAATTAGCAAAAATGATTTTTACGAGCTTCGCAACATCGACTCAAACCAAGGATCGAACACAAACCGTAGCTAGCAAACTACTTGAGGTTTAACTACTCGGATTCGAAGTTATACCTCACGTTACAAGTCCTTCGGGTCTTCATCGCTGTCCTACACACCTCGTAGGCTCTATGGAACATGGGCACCTCAACGGACTCCTCGAGACAAAAACGATCCACCCGAGAGTCTATAGTCCGAGCTCCTATCTCGAATCTAAGATAAATACGGCTTCTACTTTGCAAATACAGAAGTCCTAGAGGGTGTAGAGTATTTAGATGGATTACTTAGTCACTTTAAACCCTAGGATTCTCAACTCATGAGAGCTATTAGGGTTTTGAGGAAGAAGATGAGAACTTGAGGAGAGAGAAGTGTTTTGTGGTAATGAATGATCTATTCTCATTTGTGAATATCATGAAGTATAATAATATCATCAAAATAAATATCTAGCTAATATTCATCATGCTTCATTTAATTCACTAGATGAATCATCTAATGAGTCATATAATGAGTCATGGATCATTTAATGAAACTTACACCTCATCCTCCACCTCATTTAGTTTAAATCACAAAAGAAATAAACACAAATGTGTCACCTCCTTCTAGAAGCTTCCCGAGAAATTACGAGACTGCCCCTCCCATCCGTATTTCCGAAAAACACGGATAATCTTTGACTGAATAAATTCATCTGTATAATACTAGAATCTGGCTTAAACCAAAGCCCGCTAGTATTATCTGCCCGATCATAGTACGTGCACAAATGTACGTAAGTGATCGCGGCTCTACCGTAAAACCATACGGCCTCTACACCTTTTGCCCGGTGCAGGGAAACTCTCTGTGTGGGACTCTAAATATTCGACACTACGCTGGCAGTGGTTTTAACCACAGGCCGTAAGCGGTACTAGCTGTACGTAATGGTCCCTAGGTAGATGTCGATAAGATGGACGATGAGGAAACCCATCCGAACTCCAACTGAGTCTGATGTGACAATCTCCGTACAGTTCGGTCTGTTCGTTTAGGACTATCCCATATCGGGCCTAGGGCGGTAAATGTCAGACCCCTAATAGCGGTATAAGTCGTGTCAGAGTATAGCCCATTACCCTTTAAGAAACTACTGGAACCTACTAGTAAATCTCGCTTGCCCTGGCCAGGGACTTTGCATAATGGCTCTCCATACACAGCGCGATATCAACCCCCAATACCGGGAGAGACGAATCCTGTCTAACCGCCACTGCCTCCAAGTGCTTCGGGACTGCACCCAACTACTACCTGTTTGCACGACTCCTTTGAGCCGTGGTAGGGTAGTAATCTAACTACAGTGGGAACACACCCGAGGCGAAGTAGCAGTGTCAAGTCGACGGACTAAGCTGTTCTCATGTCATCTGGGAACTGCTATCTGACGATGGGTATAGTACCAACCTGCAGTTCCTGGCGAGTCCTGTCCGGTGTACCCGTAACCTAACGAGCACCTGCATACTATCTTCAGTATAACGTACTGATGGCTGTGGGATAGACCATCTCCCTAGCTGGGATGAGAAGTGTATACACCAGTATATTCCGGAGTATCGATACCCCGTCTCAATAATCCTATGACCAGGGACCTGTATAGGATGTTGCTTATAGACTATCCAGCCCCCACTAGTGTGACTGCCATTACAACGCTGGTAATCAAGAAAAGATCCTAAGAGCTTTACTAATATGCATAAGCGATACGTTAAAAGAAACATATGCACATATTAAAGTAGAAACAAACCAAGTAGCATACTACAATTTTTCGCAGTACTGTCAATACAACTGTGAATATCCCAAGCTTCCATTAAGTAATATACAAACTAGTATGATACAGTAATGGCCTCTAGGGCATAAACACTAACAACACCCTTCTTTTAGCTTCAAAACGCTCATGTGTATATCACTTGATGCACACTCTCTGTTTAGCTTCAGGCACTCATGTGCTTTTCACGTCATGCGCACTCTCGTTTCAGCTTCAAGTGCTCATGTTTATATCACGTGATGCACACCATCTGTTTAACTTCAGGCACTCACGTGCTTTTCACGTAAAGTGCACTCTCATTTTAGCTTCAAGCGCTCACGTGGATATCACGTGATGCACACCTCTTTCTTCCTTCAAGCACTCACGTGGATATCACGTGATGCGCGCCTCTTTCTTTCTTCAAACGCTCACGTGGATATCACGTGAGGCACTCATTCTTTCTGCTGAGCACTCACGTGCGTATCACATAATGTGCATCTTCCTTAGAGATTTAATCTCTGTTTCTATAAAAAAACTCAAGTTTACAAAAAGCTTAAGTTTCTGTTAATGGTATTTTGACCATTAATAATCATCAAGATCAATATTTGATGATCTGGGGTTATGGGAAGGCAGGTTCTTTAAGAACTTGAAGATCTTGTTCATATAAGATCTAAGTTCTTGATTATTTGAGGGAACTAAATTACTAGAGTATGAACTCCATCTTTTCTTTCTTTCTTCCATATTATTTTCTTCTGTTCATATGAGGATGGTAAAACATCATTGTTTTCCCCTGAATCTTAAGTCTGAAGAACAAGATTTTTCCGATAAGAATTAAATTCTTTTTTATAGGAGATTTGTCTTGTGGATCTCAGATCCAGAGGAAGAACTAAGTTTTTTCTGAAGGGCTAAGCCTTCATGTGTACATTACATATAGGTAAAAGAGGGATATTCCTATTTACTAAGGGTTTTGGAAGGAGGAAAATAATCTTTCTTCGAACAAAATTAAATTCTATGTTGCAGAACCTTATGGGGGTCTCTTCTATGTGAGATTTAATCTCTTGGGTCTTTTATATAGGAGAAGAGAAAAATCAATTTGTTTTAGAAAGTCTCTGATAGAGAGATCTTGATTGATTTTATAATCAATCGGAAATGTTTAAATCACCGTTGGATATTTGATCCAATGACTCTCTATTTAACAGAGAATATATTTCTTATTTGTTTAACAAGATTAGAAAAATATTTTCTTAACATAGAATTTAATTCTATCAAATAATTTAATTGGTGATATTTTATCATCACTTGATTTTAAATCCAAATATTCTCTATTAGAGAAAAATCTTTCCATATTAGAAACATTAGGAAAAATATTTACTAAATAGAATTTAATTCTATCACATAGAATTTAATTCTATTAGATGCTTTTATTGGTGATATTTATCACCATTGGCCAAACATTCTCTGTTAGAGAAAAATCTTTTCATGTTAGAAAGAAAAGAAAAAAATTTCTCAAATAGAATTTAATTCTATCAGATACTTTAATTAATGATATTTTATCATCATTGGATTTTAAATCCAAAGATTCTCTGTTAGAGAAAAATCTTGCCATATTAGAAAGACCAGGGAAAATATTTCCTAAATATAATTTAATTCTATCACATAGAATTTAATTCCATCAGATGCTTTAATTGGTGATATTTTATCATCATTGGATTTTAAATCCAAAGATTCTCTGTTAGAAAAAAATCTTTCCATATTAGAAAGATCAGGGGAAATATTTCCCAAATAGAATTTAATTCTATCATATAAAATTTAATTCTATCAGATACTTTAATTGGTGATATTTTATCATCACTGGATTTTAAATCCAGGGATTCTTTGTTAAAGAAAAATCTTTCCATATTAGAAAGAAGAGGGAAAATATTTCCCAAATAGAATTTAATTCTATCAGAAGTTAGCGCTTCAAATTGGGGTGTTCACGTGCTATCACGTGAGCGCTGTCATATACATATATGGCAACGACTATCACGTGAGTGCTCATGTGTTTAACCCTTGGATGCAACTATAGGTTTTAATTCTAACTGCAGCAGGCGCTCGCGTGCTTTGCACATGAGTGCTCACGTGTTTAACACATTGGGACGGCCTTTTATTTTTTATAAGGGAACAAATGTAAGTTTTGAGCCAAAAGTTTTGGCAGGAACAATTGCCCCCACCACTTTACTCATGTGCATTGCATGTGGGTTAAGTGGTGTAATGCCGTGCACCGTTGAACCTTTTATTCAGGGGGTGATGGCTTAGAAGACATGTTTAGGCCTCTGTCACTTAAGGCTTTTTCAATCTTTATGAGCCGTAAGGGTCTTATAAAGACATTTCTCCCTATAAGTCAAGAGGATCTCATAGGTGTATTTTCTTCTTAGGGGTCGTGAGGATCCCCACGTGTCCTTTTTCCTTACAAGTCGTAAGGATCTTACAAGAGAGTTTTCTTCTTATGAGTCAAGAGGACACGCAAGTGGATTATTCTCATTGGTATCTTACTTGCCCAATAGAGGATGACTTTGATACAACTTTGTCGCATGTAGCCCATGGATAATATACGGTGGTCAGTATGGAGACAATCCGCAGGGCAGCGATAGCTTAGGAAATAGATTTAGATCTCTGTGACCTAAGACTTTTCAACTTTATGAGCCGTGAGAGACTTATAAATCTATTTCTCCCTATGAGTCAAGAGGATCTCGTAGGTGCATTTTTTCCTTAGAAGTCATGAGAATTCCTAAGCGTCTTTTCCCTTGAGGGTCGTAAGGATCTCATAAGAGTATTTTCTCCTTACGGGTCGAGAGGATCCATAAGTGGCTTCTTCACTTCATCGTTTATGCTGAAGTAGCCTAGCTTAGTTTATTTACTCGTCTCGGAGCGTCCATTTTACCCTTCCCTTAGGCATATAGATAAACTCATCCTAATGTTAAACATACATAACCCTTGTTATCACAAGCGCCCGTTAAGTTAGTGGTGCTGGGTTTAGTCCATCGCACCGTTACGTCGGCCGATATCTTCTCAATCCATGTCCACTCGGGTCGCTCGCTCGAGTAGCCGCATACTTGTTGTATTACCCAACCATACCGCTGCAGGATACAACGTCTCAAATAACCTTCCTAGGCCGGTATGTCTATATTGTCGTCAGATAGTTCAGCATTAGGCGCTATTGTGGCGCTTTACCTAGAGGTCAGACTTCCTTCTTTGAGGATTCTTAGAGAAGTCAGAGTCGCATCCGTCCGAGGTGGGATGACATTCAATGGTTTTTAGGCTTTATATGTATTGCCATCAAGACCCGAAGTTAGGAATATATCGTCACTTCGCCTTTGCTTTGATGATGTCATGCCGATTCTTCACTGAAGTAGGGTAGACATCCATATGGTCTCTGGGATGTATATACCATCATTGAGATCTGGAGCTAGGATTTTGCCATCACTCCACTTTTTCTTTGACCCTTTGGTCCTTATTGACGTTGCGTCTACACCCCGCTGGAATGAGAATGACGTCGAATTGGTCTTCAGGCCGCATATATTACCATCGAGACCTGGAGCTAGGATTTTGCCATCACTCTACATTTGACTTGACCCTTGGGTCTTTGTTGACGTTGCGTCTACACCCTGTCAGAACGAGAAAGAACGCCGAGATAATCCCTAGGCTGTATGAGTTGCCATGGAGACTCAGTGCTAGGTCGATGCCACCGCACTGCTTCATTTTTCCTTGAACTTTGAGAAGTTGTGACTAAATCCCCGGGGATGAAGTAGTTTTCGGTAGTCTTTGGGCTTGTATGGCGCCGCGGAGACTCGAATCTTTGCTGAAGCGTTCCTTGCTTGGTAGCCTTCAGTGGAGCACATTGCTTATCTTCATTTGCTTGTGCCCGTGGATTCTATACAAGAGTCAGTATTGACTTGATTGTAAGGAAGAAAAAATTTCATTCTTTTCTTTTTTTATTTTCCGCGATGCTCTATCATTTCAGTTTTTCATATCGTGAAAGTCGCGATTGCCCAATCATTTCGGCTATTTGTTCGCGGTGCCCAATTATTTCAGCCATTTCATTTTATTTACTTGCTGATTTTTATTGTGAGTTACCCCATCATTTCAGATATTTCATTTTTTTTACTCGCTGATTTATATCGTGAGTTGGGAACTTGGAGTCCGATACCAGTTTCGACATCAGCATCGTTACAACTGGAATATTGCCATAAGCGACTCATCATCTGCTGTGAGAGGCCTTGGAGTTTGATACCTGATTAGACATCAGTATCGCTACAACTGGAATATTACCGGGAGCGATTCATCATATGCTTTTGAAGGACTTGAGGTTTGATACCTGATTAAGCATCAACATCGCTACAACTGGAATATTTCCAGGAGCGACTCATCATTTGTCGTTGTCTATTTGGACAAATGTGGCTTAGAATATATGTTTAGATCCCTGCCAACTAAGGCTTTTTGACTTTATGAGCCGTAAGGGTCTCATAAAGATATTTCTCCCTACGAGTCGAGAGGATCTCGTAAGTGTATTTTCTCCTTAGGAATCATGGGGATTCCTAAATGGTATTTTCTCTTGTAAGTCGAAAGGACTTACAAGTGTCGTTCACCATATGGGGATATTTCTCTCCATTGGTGGGACTTCGTTGGAACATATTTATTTGTGTTCGTGGATTGTATACAAGAGTTGTTATCGAACTACTTGTAGGTCAGTTTAGGGGATGTGATGGTTTAATAACAGGTTTAGATCCCTGTAACCTAAGACTTTTAAATCCTATGAGTCGTGAAGGTATCATAACAGGGATATTCTCCTTACGAGTCGTGAGGATCTCGTAAGTGCATTTTTTCTTTAGGAACCGTATGGATTCCTAAGTGTGTTTCTCCTTTGTGAGTTGTAAGGATCTCATGCAGGTGTTTTCTTTTTACAAGGTTAAGAGGACTTTACAAGTGTATTTTCCTTTCTTTTCTTTTTATGAGTTTATGCCCTTTCGGGTTTTCACAAGTTTGCCGGCATTCCTACTATTTTTACTCACGGAACATTTTCAGGTTTTCATCCGCGTCCATTTTGCTTGTGGACATGCCGTTGTTTTTAACTCATCAGTTTTGTTGTGAGTTGGAGACTTAGGGTCTGATACCTTATTTGGCATCGGTATTGCTACAACTGGAATATTTCCAGGAAAAACTCATCATTTTCCATTGCCTATTTTGGCCAATGGTAGCTTAGGAAACATGTTTAGATTTCTGTTAGCTACGGATTTTGACTTTATGAGTCGTAAAGTTCTTATAAAGGTATTCTCCTTACGAGTCGTAAGGATCTCGCAAGTGTATTTTCTCCTTAGGAAACATATGGATTCCTAAGTGTGTTTCTCTTTTGTGAGTCGTAAGGATCTCATGCAAGTGTTTTCTCCTTACAAGGTCGAGAGGACCCTGCAAGTATACATTTTTTTATGGGTCTACGCCCTTTCGGGTTTTTCACAAACTCGCCGGCAGTCCTGCTGTTTTTAGTCACAACGGCCTTTCGGGTTTTCATCCGTGCCCATTTTGCTTATGGACATACCGTTTTCTTTTACGAAGTTTCGTAGATGGTGGTTCAATATGGTTTGTCGGTGGGATTTGGGAGTGACTTCATCACCAGAGTAGTTGTGTAGCCGGTAGGGACTCGATGTATAACATTGCCAATGGAACTTGGTAAAGATATGGATTATTTGTGCCCGTGGATTGTATACGGTAGTCAATTTGGAGACTTTCCGTAAGGCAACACATATTTTTTAGAGGACTGCGTCATCAGTGGGGCTTCATAACCCGTGTGACTTCAGGTGCAGCCTCGCAGGTGGTATTCGAGTTTGCAATCAACGTTGGTGTGACTTCGAGTGCGACGTGGATCTCGATGAGCATATTAGTTTAGGGACATTGCGGTCCAATATTAGTTTAGGGATATTGCGGTCTAACAACCCCGTGTTCGAGGCGAAGTGCTAGTTTAAGGACATTTCGATCCAACATGTTTATTTTGGTTGGGGAGTTACATTGCTCGTCCCTTTCATTGCTTTCTTTCTTAGGTGTTGCCGCCTGGACTTTTCATAAATGGCCAATTCACACCTTAAAATATCTTCACCCTCTTGGACTACTTTCATCATTGCATCAATCATGCTGTCTTGCGGAAAATACCGAGCACTTTACACAGTATCTGCTCCCTACTCATCAGTATCACTTTCTAACATTGACGGAGCATCTTCTTCATATACGAAGGAACGGGAGATCATGTCACTTCTTCTGCCGAGTCTTCCTCTTCTTTAGAATCCTTATTTTGAAGGGATGATTAACGAGCGCGTATTCTGGTTATTCTCCTCTAACGTGTCGACGTATTTCTGCAAATTCGTACGGTTGTCCACATATTTGGGCGGCTGCACGGGTTTCTTGGTCTTCCTTTCCTTTTTTAGAAAACTGGACTTAGGGAGCTTTCCCTTTATTCTTTGTTTTCTGAGTGGGACATGGCTTCTACATCTCTTCCATAATTTTTGGTTCAAGCGGGCTATTCCATTTGATTGCAAGACATGCTTGTAGGTCCTTTAACATCCTTTCCTATCACATGGATATTCCACCGCGAGCAAGAAGATGCCCTCTGCATATGTTTCATGGGAATGAGTCTCCGTGTCCCAATCTTTTCAAGGGTAGGACCCGCGTGGTCGTTATTTTGGAGACCAAGTGCTTTTAGGACCACTTGTTTGTTTTTTAGCGTTGTCGAAAGGCGCCGCCTTTCCTTTGATTTTATCATTTCAAAGTCTTCATCAGAAGATGTCATGCCCTGCATCCTAAAATATGGAATGCAGGAGGCGACTAGGCCAGCCATGCTCTTATGGTTAGGGAATAATTCTGCCGTAGTCACACTTCGGCTTCTAGTATTATATGGTAATCAATAATCATAGCACAGAAGTAAAGGAAATACATTACTAGTTTATTACATCAACTTTCATTATTCATAATTTACAAAGGTTCAACAGAAAAGAAAACTACTAAGTGTGAATAAAAGGTTGCTTTTAGGCAAAGCGGTAAAAAGCTGAAAGTAAGGACCGACTAGATCTCTGCAAGCTCGAACGGTAAATCTGACTCCTCAGCGATGTCCTCTCCAAGCTCCGAGCATGCATACTCAGGTCTTCAGGGCGACGCAATAGCAATGATATAATAGCAATATAATAAGCATGAACGAAAGGTAATAATAGTGGATACAGTGCATGCAGGTAATCAGTGTATCAACAAATAATGCAATATATGATCCATGTCCCTATTGGTCGCTAGGTCAATTTTAAATCGAATTTGTGGAAAGGAGTGATCATGTTTAACGAGGGTCTCGTATGTACTCGAGACTACGACCCCCTGTTGTCCGGGACATAACCTTATCAGCCGGACCGCTAAGTCCAAACCTAAAATATATAAAAGTCGTTGTTCGAATGATCATCCTCTAAATCTCTAACCTATCTAAATACAAGTTCCTTTCCACTTTGATTCTCCCTTTTCCCCAGGTTTCAATAACTATAAGTATGGGCTAATTGGGTACAAGTACGCACTAATAACACGGTTTTATTCACTTTTCACTGCACTGTTCATTTGCACGAATCAATTACTTATCACTGGCGTACTTGACACAATCAATCCAATACCACTCACGTTCGACAATGCAAAATTCGCTAAGAATCACTATACACGTTCGCTATCACTAGAGGTATCACGGTCGGGTAAATATGAGAATGATGCAACATTACTAGTCATGTACTATACGAATCATACGTGCATTACGAGTTTATAAAAACATATTAAATTGTACAATCTTAATTAGGCAAAGTAATACAAAAGGAGTAGAAATTAAACTTAAATAGTAATCCAACATGATTGGTTTCAGGCCAATCAGGTTTCGGGTTTGCTAGTTACGGTCATTTCATTTTAGTGTTCTCTGCTGGAAATCCAATTCCTGAACTGGAAGTCCGTTTCGTAACATATTTTATATCCTGTTGGGATCATAATTAGGCGATACTACAGTTGGATAATATTTAGATCTATTAATTATATTTCCAACATACCTGACGGATTGGTAATATCCACTGTATGATGGGAGATATTCATTGTTTAAGGTTAGGGTATACATTTTGTCCCTGCATAGAACTGCAGTATGTATCGACGGTTTAAATTATAGTTAAAATAAAAGATGACGGTAAAATCAAACGAAACCTCCACCTATAGTATCTAATAGGATTATCTTCTCAACGGTATAGGGTTCCGCATAATTTCATTTTCATACAGAGTTATACAAACTATTTGATTCAGGTGTCAATATGCACTCTGGACTGCAGTCCAAAGCCGTGCTCCTAATCAATTTTTGTCATTGTGTTATAGCCGTATCAAAATAAAAAAATACAGAGGTTCTAGGTTGTTGAGTTAGCTTCAATACGATCCCTCGAACACAACATTCCGGCATGTATCTAATTTACTATGATTTTCACAAGCTACGTGTATGGGAAATTTCAGATTTGACGGATCTAAACGGGGGTGTCATTTCATGATGTTACAGACCGTATTTTCAACCCAACTTTTTACGCGTTATCCATTATCACTAAAGGAATCTGGTATCCATAAATTTCTCCACATTAGATTAGGTTTTCGCATAAGGTTCGTATCGAACACTTGAGATAAACATTCGGTATCAAACAAACACACGTTTTCCTTATTTACTCGAAACTAGTTGTTATCTCTAAAATTTTCACGTGATACTAACCTGTCATAATTCCTAGTCGGACTTAATCAGCACCATTTCCATGAATGTTCGCTATTGTGTTCGAAACACGATTTAATTACATCTATAATTAATCATAATAGTAATCGTAGCATGATAAGAAAGTTTTGAAACTTGCCTGACGACGACGATCGGCGACATGAAAGCAGTGAACGGTGATGAACGACATGGTGCACACATGAACCAGGCATGACACGACAAGTTTGAGCTTGTCTCGAGCTTGGCGCGGGTTCTAGGCTCAGCCATTGGCTGGAGCGGTGCAGGGATGTCGACGGCGTAGTCTTTGATGAGGGCTCGGGTGGCACTAGGTAGGAACGGTGGAGGCAGCAACAGCGAGGGGAGGTCAGCGGTGCTGATGAAGAGGGTAGCTGGAGGTTTTGAAGGCGAGGGTGGTGATGGTTGCTGTTGTCGGCATTATCGATGGCGAGGTATGCAGCAGGCGGTTGAAGTGAGGGGGTCAACGGAGACGATGGAGTTCATCGGTGGGTTTTGATGAAGAAGGAGGAGGTGGCCGGTGGTTTTAGCGACGGGGTGATAGCCGAAGTTGGGCTTAAAGGTGATAGAGGAAGATGGAGGTGTTGATGGTGATGAGGTTGATGGAGGCGCTCATTGTGGTCCGAGGTGAAGGGGTTGGACGGGCATGTTGATGGAGGCGGGGCCAGCTATGATGTTATGAAGGGGAAAGACGAAGGCCATGATGATGGTGGTGGTGTCGAGGAAGGGGCTCGCCGACGGTGCTCATGGAGGAGGTGCGTCCGGGGAGAGGAAGTCGGCGGTGGGTTAGGGTAAAATGTTGAGAAGGAAAAGGGAGGGAGGGAGAGAGATCGAGATGAGAGAGAGGGAGTGAGCGAGAGATAGAGAGAGTGAACGCGGGGAGAGAGACATAGGAGAGAGAATTAGAAATCATTAAATATGAATTAATAGGATTAATTTGGGAATTAAAGAGATAAAATGGGGATTGATTTGTTGTTAAATGGGATTAAATGGGGGGATTTCAAAAGAAATGTGGCCGTTGTGGGAAAAAGAGTTGGGTTTGGGTTATTAGGGCTTGGGCTATAATATACTTAGATGAACGAAAAGAGATGAGGGACATAAGCTTTCTTGTCAGGATATTAAAATATTAGGGTAAAGGAAATGTTAATAGGGAAAAATAGAATAGGAAAAATGATAGAAATTAAATTGGGGGAAAATATTATTAAAAATACGAATAATACATACACAAGGAAACCGGTTGCTATAGAAGAGGAGGGGCCTTGACCCATCTGATCCAATTGAGCCAATTTATCCTTAAGCTTGTAGAAGGTAGCATGGTTGAAAATGGCAATGAGCGGATACACCTGTGAATGTCGGTCTATAGTTGCCATGAACATTCCGGCTGCTGGGGCTTCGTCAATGCGTTGTTCGCATTTACACTAAAGGTTTTTCTATCAGGTAGCATATTGAATCCAAGTTTCATTCGGTCTAACCCTTTCATTGATTAACGCTGTCATGATAGTGCATTTATTTGCATTGGAGAATCTCTAGCAGAAGAGCAGTTCCATTTCATCGAAGGTCTTTACGGAGTCATTTTTAAGCTCCCAATACCATTCGAAAGCCATGCTTGATATACTGTTGACGAACTATCGGAGAAGCAGCATATCATCTCCTCCGGTGTTGCCGCACATAAATTTAAACTGCGCGATGTGTAGGCAAGAATTATCGATCCCTTTGTATATACGGAACGTTGGAAATGTGTATCCTGGATGGTACTGCCTCTGGTCGTAGCATGCCGGATACGGTCGACCAGTCTTGATCAGTTTGCTTGCGATTTCGTTAGCTTGATGTGCTTTGAACTACTGGGCAATGTATTCATCCAGCTGTGACTTGGAGATCATCTCCTCCTTCACTGCTGGTGGAATGTGCAGAGCATTTGATGTGCACATTTTTTCATTAGTAATATCCACCGGCGGTTCCTCTGCTAGCTGTTTGGGGTGAGCCATCATCCTGACCATGCTTTGAAATAGGTGGGCCATTTTGTTCATTTTAGCGGTCATTTCAGCCACTTCTTCATCTTTCTTTTTGAGAGCGCGCTTCAGCGAGTCAATATCCGACCCCTGCCCTGTCCTTTTTTCGGGTGTGTCCTCTGGGATTGCTTTGGGCGGTGGACTAACAAGTTCTGCCTCTTGAGCAAGAATCTCCTGCAGTTTTTCATGTTGCTGCTGAGCCTTTGTCAGAGACCGAGTATGCGACCTGTGACTAACATAAACTCGACTTTCATCTTTGGAGCTCACTATATGGACTGTGTGAACTATAATGCCCCCAGACTTAGGGTGTTTTGGATATCGGCCCTTAGAGTTTGCCTCGGGCACTTGAACTTTCTCTGGCCTCTCTCTTTTATGAAAAGCCGTTTTAGGAGGAACCATCATAGAAGGAACCGCCTTAGGATGAGTCTCTTTGTATTTGGAAGGGGATTTGTTAGTGTTTGGTTGATGCTTCATTTGCTTGAACTTGGGAGAAGAGCCACGGGCAATGACGGAGTTCTTCATCTCCTTCCACACCTTATATAGAGATGAAGAAAGTCTTTTTGGAGAGCGGACTGGCTTTTTCTCTCCTTGGATCTCCATGGGCTGCAGAGACTTCATCGATACTACGGTGGAGGAATTTTTTTTGACCCTTCGCAGCAATTCGAAGAAATTCCCGGTTGGAAAAACAACACCCATCATTGGAGTTGGAGCAGGTGGAGTCATCCCGGACGAAGAACTGCCCCCAGCTTGTCTTATTTGACGCCAATATCGACGTCTATCATGTCTTGCCACTGGAGCTTCTTCAGTCTTAGGAGCTTGCTGGGCTTGCCCCGTATTTTCTTTCAGAGCATAAATAGTATGACCCTATGTTGATCTTGGCCTTCGGCAGGTGTCAGTCGCATGGGGACTGATGCCGTCGGCAGAGCTACATCTTGAGGAGCTAGCCTGTGGAAGACGGATTTCTTCTAGGCCCCCTTCAGAACTGAGGTACCGAGGGTAGGAGATGGAAGCATCAACCTAAAGAAAAGCCCATTCATTTCTTGAAGAGCCGGAGTGCAGAGGATGGAGGCCGCAAGTGGCCCATACTTGACTCCACTGTATGTGGCAGAGTTTGAGCTGCAATTGGAAGCTATTGATCTCTACATAGAGACGGAATACCAGCTTCAGTATCCCAAGACCCAAGGGCAACTTTAAACATTTATACCGTGATTTTGTTACCGAAAAACAAGACACACGAAGTGTGGAGTGAAAAGAGAAAAGGTCCCACCGGGCGTGTTAGAACCTGTTTACCGCTGAAAACGAGGAACTGAGGCGGGGGAAGCGCATCTAACCTGAATACGGGGGCAGATGCTATATAGAACATATCCGTCCATATCTCCGAAGATACCAAATTGATTTATGGCACTATATATCGGAGGTTTGGACGGATGCGACCATTGTAGCAGACTTATCAGATTCCCCCTCATATGTGAGGTTTTTTTATTATTATGGGGCCGCTTTTTCCTGCAGGCGGAAGCCCATGCAGTTAGTTACGTTATCGCCGTACGATAACAACTTTCTCCTTCTCCATAAATATCACTTCGTGTCATGTCACGCTCCGCTTCCCAGTAGACGGAAATGATGACATAGCAAGCCCACGACATATTTATCCAGAGAAGGTCATTCCCTAAATAAATATACTAAGTGCATTGAAACAATAATACACAATGCAAGAATACATGAAGACTGTAAAAATTTTCAACAAATATCTTTATTTACATTCAACTTCAAATATTTACAAGCACATGAGCTTCAGCTGAAAAGTAAATACAATAAAAGAAAATATCTAAACATGTGGCATACATAAACTGAAGAAAAGTGAAGCTAAGCTAGTCCTCAGTAGCGATCTGGTTGCAATCCTCTTCTGTGGTCTCAACTTTCTCCGTCTCAACTGTATTTGACGAACATTCCTAAAGAAGGAAAGTCGGTGGAATGTTCGTCAGCGAACTAGCGCTCGGTAAGTCCCAAGGAATAAAGTAAGGGTAAAGAAAATGACAATTGTAAAATATATATGACGAGTAAAAGTATAAGTTCATGGATAAGTATATACTATAGGTCTTTATATGATCACTATGTTAACGTTAAGTTCCAAGTGTGAATGTTAACGCAGCCGTAGAAGTATTCACAAGTTCAAGAGTGGGACCCAGGAGCAAAGAAACACGGGCCTATTTCATGTATTAGCATCGGGGCTCTAGGCTGTGGATGAGTCAACCTGAATGATATTCGAGTAAAATAAAAAAGAGATTAATACGGGACTCCTGAAACTCCATTGGATTCACACAAGAAACTATCCCAAGCACCCCAAATATAAATAGTTTATAATTGTATAGTATACTTAATTACATTGATTGATTGATTATAATATGTCTTGATCGAAACCATAGATTGCAAAATGTATAAAAATAATGAAGTCGGGTGAGTCGAGTAAAATATGAGTTATGACAATTGAAATCTTGGTTCGAGTCAAGTTAGTTCGAGTAGATTGGGTTCAAGTTCATATTCGAGTTTAGATTAGAGTTCGAGTTCGAGTTCAAGTCTAGATTCGAGTTTTGGATTCAAGTTCAGATCTTTTACATATGAATTGATTTAACCGGTAAAGATCTTATGTTCGAGAGAAATCGGCAACTGTTGCACATGAACGGCAGTATTTGTGTCTTTTTCCAAGACAATTACCACTGATAACTCCGTTAAGTTGTCTAACTTGAATAGGCAAGCACTCACTTTCTCCGGCTCCGTGGGGCTCAAGAGAATTGATCTCGCTTAAACTTATATTAATCTAAAGTCCTTAAGTATTGATTGCATATCTCAAGGGTTTTTTATGAAAAATACTTTAATATTGTTTAAAATAATCTTCGAGAGTGATTTATAATATTTAGGGTTTTCATGAACATGTATTTTAATTGTTATGGTCTCCTAGTGATAAAACCTGTTTTTAGAAGTTTATGGTATTCTTATGAAAACTAGCTCTTTTGGAAACTTAATGGTATTTTATTAAAATTCTAATCTTTCATTTTAAAAAATATAGTTTCATAATATATTTTTATTGAAAATACGGATTCATAATTTTACATAATTTTCCAAACTTTAGTTTTGTTTAGAAAAGTCGTATTTCTTAAAAACCATATTTTCATTTCCTTTCGAGACCGAATAATACTACGTGAGGAGTTCTGTATCTCGCCCTACTATCCCAAGAATATGAGATAATCCACACCATCCATTAACGGGTCCCCTAACGAGAGTTGTAGAGACGTGATTTCTAAGGATTTTAAAAAATATCGATTAAAAGAAACCCGTTTTGAAAAGGTGTGGTATTTTAATGTAAAACTTATTTTTTAAATTAGCCATATGTTTAGAAAACCATACTATGAAACCATAGTGTGCGTGTGGGGTAGGTCGTTACCCCGTGAAGTTTTCCTAAAGGTACTTTTAATAATTATCGAAGTAAAGGTTATACTAAAGTTCATGATATTTTAATGAAAAGTTCATTATATGATTGTTTCACATGAAAATTTTGGTTAAACTAAAGACTAAATGATTGTAAATAAAATTACGAGTAGTGTGAGAAAGTTATTTTGACCTATTTTGCTTTAAAGAGGGGAGTTCCAAAGTTCAAATAATACTGTTCCCCTCCGAAAGACGGCCAAGACAGGGACGTCTTGCGCTGAGATTCGGAGCAGATGCTATTTGGTTTTATCCGTCCACCCCTCCGAAGATGCCAAGTTGATTTATGGCACCGTGTATCGGAGGTTTAGACGGATGTGGCCGATGTAGCAGACTTCGTCAGACTCCCCCTCTTTCGAGGGGTTTTTGATTGGGGGGACGCTCTTCCCTGCAGGCGCAAGCCCCTGCAGTTAATTACGCTACCGCATCGCGGTAACAACTTTCTCCTGCTCCAGAATTTCACTTCGTGTCGTGGGTGTTTGTTTTGTTTGTGGTTGCCCGTGGATTGTATATGGAGACTAATTTATGTCGTCGCCCGTAGGACGTGGATTAGTCCAAATCCGTATTTTCTTAGATTTGGATTTGGGGTTTTGGTTTGAGGATACGTTAGCCTTATTTGAGGCTAAGATCAACTCAAACGTTTGTTAAGGACACGTTAGTCTAATTTGAGACTAAGATCAACTTAACGGGATCGTTTAGATCCGACAAAAGAGCATTTGGAGGCTCTATTGTTCCAGTTTAGAGACGTAGTGGTCCATTACATGTATGGTCATCGAGACCCATCACCTCTCTGACGACGTTGAAGGATTACAACGACAGGTGTCAGAGAAGTTCAGAGATGTACCCTTGAACCAAAGTTGATTGGGGGTCTTATAGTCCAATTTGGGACTAAAGTCTGTTTAAATGTTTAAGGATACGTTAGCCATATTTGAGGCTAAGATCAACTTAAACGGGATCGTTTAGATCCGACAAAAGAGCGTTTGGGGGCTCTATTATTCCAGTTTAGGGACGTAGTGGTCCATGTTCCAGTTTAGGGACGCGGGGGTCCATTTCATTTGTGGCCATCGGGACCCGTCACCTCTCTGACGTCGTTGAAGGATTACAACGATAGGTGTCAGAGGAGCTCGGAGATGTACCCTTGAACCAGGTGTAAATTGATTTAAGCGAGCAGCCGTGCTCAGTCAATTTAATTTGAGGACTTATGGCCATGATTGGGCTAAGTCCAGTTGAAGATGTTCAACGTTTTTATTTGTGGTTGGCCTGTTAGGCCTTGGCTTGGGCTTTGCCCTTTGTTTAATAATGCAGTGCATTTTCTTTTGGCCTGCTAGGCCATTTTGATTTGGGCTCCGTCCCTTTTAAATGATGCACAACATCTGTTTTGAGCTTGACAGACCTCTGTTTGGGCTTTATTCCCTTTAAATAATGCATAGCACTTTGTTTGGTCTGATAGACCTTTCTTTATTGGGTTCTGCTCTTGATAATGCGTCGCATTAATTAGTCTGACAGAGTGCCACGTGGCTTGTCAGGCGCTTTGCGCCGATTGAGGAGCGCAAGGCGCAAGTCCATGTGGGGGTGACACATGTCACACTCTGGTGAGCGCAAGCGCAGTGCGCTGCGCCCGTGCGCTGCGCTGTTGCGCTTCTAACACGTGGCGCGCTCTGCTGGGTTGCGCCAATTCATGAGAACAGTTCTCTATTTTAACAGCGCATAGCGCAGATCGCTCTGGAGCTGACACGTGGCGCTCTCTGGTGGCTTGTGCCAACCCAAGAGCGCAACAGTGCAGATTTTTCAAGTGCAGGACACTGTTTTATTATTTTGATCAATTTTAGATCAAAGAAAACAAATTTTCTTGTTTTCAAAGAACCAGTGGTTCATCAAAAGGCAAAGCCTTCATTTTTATTATATTTTTATTGAAGATCATTGATCTTGTTCTTAGATCAATGTTCTTTTTAGAAGAAATTCTTCTTTATTCAGAGGTTTTTACCTTTTCCTTTTTCTGAATTCTCTCAAAGTTTTTCAGAAGACTTTTCTGAGTTCTCTCAAAATTCTTTTAGAGGAATTCTCTGTTTTTCTCTCTGTGTTATTTTTTGATGTGTTTTGAGTTGGGGTCTAAGGGCCTTTATATAGTGCCCATTAATTTGTTAAATTTGTTATAGAGATCATTCTCTGAGTGATTTGGGGAATTTTCCCCACCGTTGGATCTTTGATCCAAGGGCTTCTGTTTTACAGAAGACAATCTTCTTGTTTTAACAAGAACAGAAAGATCTTACTGAAATTTTAATTCTGTTTGGCGCAAGTGCACCAGCGCTTGACACGTGTCGCGCAGCGCACAGCGCAGCACGACTGCGCTAGTGCAACTGCGCTGCCACGTGTCGCGCAGCGCAGCGCGACTGTGCTAGCGCAACTGCGTTGCCACGTGGCGCGCAGCGCAGAGCGCAACGCGACTGCGCTGCCACGTGGCGCGCAGAGCAGAGCGCAAGTCAGCTGAAGCGTTGCTTCTTTAACTTTTTAATTTTCATTTTAATTTTCAGAACAGAGCCTTGCTCTGATTGGAGGAAACAGAAGCGTTGCTTCGTTTCCCGCCTTGGAATTTGAACAGAGCTTCGCTCTGATTGTGGTAAAAAAATGCCCCCCCACCGTTGCGCTTACGTGGCCCCCAACGTGAGCGCAACGGTGGCAGAATTCCAACCGTTGCGGCAACTTTTGGAAGTTGAAAGGGAATTTGATGCCTATAAATAGGACCTTTGGTCCTCAACAGATGATTATCATCCTTAGAATTTTTACTTTCAAAACTTCAGAGCCTTGCTCTTGCCTTCAAGAACTCCCAGAGTTAGATTTTCTTTAAAAGAAACTTTTTAGGTAAAAATTAATCTTGAATTAAATTAATTTTTAATTAATAGAGCCTTGCTCTCATAGATCTTTGATCTAAAGAAAACCCCTTTGGGGTTTCACCAATAGAGCCTTGCTCTCAAGAATCTGTTTCAGGGTTTCTTAACCCATGAACAGAGCTTTGCTCTTTGGCAAAACATAGATCTCTTTGATCTAAAAAAAATGATGAACTCTTAAGAGTTTGAATATGGATAATGAAGATTAAAAAATGGAGTTTTGTCTTTAATGGATTATATCATCTTTTAATAGTAAGGCTCTCAGAGTTCTCGGGGAATTTCTTTAAATTCCCTTCATTATTGGATTTTGACAGGTGTCACTCCTGTCTGCAGAGCATTGCTCTCGAGGATTTTAACTCCCTGTGTCTTTTTTTTTTGCTAATCTTCCTGTGATGTTTCCTTCAGGCATTATGGCGGTGCGTCTATACAGTCTGCACGAGTTCATCACCTACGAGGATATCCGCGTACAGGGCCGTCATCAAAACCAGGAGTTTACAGATGCCCAGTGTGCGGAGGTTATGAGTCGTCTGAACGCGCGCGTTGGTTGGCTGCTCCCTCGTCGTTCTGCTCTCTTGAAAGTCGTGCTGGGAGCAATTTGGAGAGCACTCCCGGGGTTCCACGAGGCCATGCCGCTCAATGCACTGGATGACGCCGAAGACAAGGTGCATTCAGTGCACCTGTCGGGGCTAATCTTGAAGAAACGACGGGATAGCCTTATCGACATTCTTCACCAAGTTTTTCAGCAGACGACAATAATCGCTGCTTATCGGAGGATAGGGGGCCTTGCCGAAGATCTTGACACACGTGAGCGCGAGAGGCTGCGCACAAGAATAATCAGAAAGGCCAGAAGAACTTTAGATGGCCTCACTTTTGAATTCCTCAATCCGTGCCCTGGATCTGAGGTTATACCGCTGTAATTATTTGAATAATGTCTTTGTTTCATTTCTTTATATTGTAAGGACCCTTTTCAATATGAATGTAAACTTTT
Source organism: Agapanthus africanus (assembly GCA_030015575.1). NCBI lineage: Eukaryota > Viridiplantae > Streptophyta > Magnoliopsida > Asparagales > Amaryllidaceae > Agapanthus > Agapanthus africanus. Next base: position 162,009,113 of record CM057339.1, on the reverse strand, counting down.
TATTTCAGCTTGTCTTATTTCTCGTCTGAGTCTTCTGCCCATGCACGAATGAGTGTGTCTCGAACGCTTAATCAAATGCACATTGGATGTTCTTTTTGTCGCTTTCTTCTTTCTCTTATTATCAGCATGCTGTCTTAATAAACATGGTTGACAGATAATAGAGTAAGCATCTTGGTTTCTTCAAGAGATAGCGATGGCTTAGGCCACAGGTTCAGATCTGCTGCCTAAGACTTTTCAACTCTATGAGCCGTGAGGGTCTCGTAGAGACTTTTCTCCCTGCGGATCGAGAGGATCACGTAGGTGGATTTTCTCCTTAGGAATCGTGAGGATTCCTAAGTGTGTTTTCTCTTATAAGTCGTAAGGATCTTATAAGAGAATTTTCCCTCTTGAGAGTCGAGAGGACCTGTAAGCGGTTGTTTCCCTCCTTGTCGAGATTCGACTTCGGAGAGTGAGACCCGTGGATAGTATGCAAGAGACCGTTTTGGGCCGACTTGCAGGATCCCAGTGCTTAGGAAATAGGTTTTTTAATCCTTACTGCCTAAGGCTTTATCTTACGAGTCGAGCCGCATCGAGAAGTTCTCGCAAAGACATCAATTTCTTCACAAGTCGAGACGAATCGAGCAATTCTCGCAAGAATATCCTAACGTCACAGTTAACCTTTGCTCTTTACGACAGAAGTCCGTTAGGGTCTGTGGTACTTAAGGTTTTGGCCGTCGTACCGTCGCATCAGCTGATATATTCCTCGATAGGCAATCGTGCTGTTCGAGTAGCCCTGCGACTGCCGTGTCTCTGATCTCTTCGGGGGCTGGACAAGACGTCTTCAAGCAATCCTCCTTGGCAGTTTGACCGTCGGAAGAGCAAGCGTTAGGAATTTTGCCATGCCGCTTTTTACTTGAGGTTAGGCTCATTTTGGAGAGCCCCGATGAGTCATAACCACTCCGCGCTGGTGTGGGATGATCTCCGATAGTCTTTCAGGTTTTATGTGAGTTGCCGTCAAGACCCTGAAGCTAGGAATTTGGCCTTTGCTTCGTTTACTGGCATCGCGTCTGCTGTATCGAGACGAATGTCGTGGTTGCCTCTAGGTTGCTAATGAACCATCGAGGTTTGGGAACTAGGGATTTTTCCGTGGCTCCGTTAGTTTGATTGTCGCGTCTGAATTCTGCTGGAGGAAGAACGCTGGGGTGACATTTCGTCTGCTGTATCGAGACGAACGTCGCGGTTGTCTCTAGGTTGCTTGTGAACCGTCGAGGTTTGGAACAAGGGATTTTGCCGTGGCTCCATTTGTTTGATGATGTTGCGTCTGCTGTGTCGAGACGAACATCGAAGTGGTGACCATTCCGCACCGGTGTGGGATGATCTCCAGTTGTCTTTCAGGCTTTATATGACTCGCCGTTAAGACCTTGAAGCTAGGAATTTAGCCTTCGCTTCGTTTGCGTTGTCGTTGCGTCTGTTGTATCGAGACGAATGCTGAGGTGGAGCTGGGATTTTGCCGTTCCTCCGCTTTGTTCTGACCGTGAGGTCTTTTGTTGACGCTGCATCTGCATCCTGCTGGACTGTGAAGGAACGCCGTTGTTGACATTGTGCCTGCTGTATCGAGACGATTGTTGAGATGAAGCTGGGATTTTGCCGTTGCTTCGCTTTGTTTCGACCGTGAGGTCTTTTGTTGGCATTGTATCTGCATCTTGATGGACTGCGAAGGAACGCCTTTGTTAACATCTCGTCTGCTGTATCAAGACGATTGTTGAGATGAAGCTGGGATTTTGCCGTCGCTTCGCTTTCTTTCGACCACGAGGTCTTTTGTTAGCGTTGTATTTGCATCTTGATGGACTGTGAAGGAACGCCTTTGTTAACATCTCGTCTGCTGTATCGAGACGATTGTTGAGATGAAGCTGGGATTTTGCCGTCGCTTCGTTTCGTTGCAACTTTGAGGTCGGTAGTTGACGTCATGTCTGCATCTGGTTGGAATGAGGAGAAACGCCATTGGTGATCTCTAAGTTGTCGATATCGACGTCGAGACCCTGAAGCTAGGGATCTTCTTTTTTGCTCCGTTTGTTGACATTGTGTCTGCAATATTGCGACAAATGTCGAGATTGTCTCTAGGTTGTCTATGAACCGTCGAGATTTGGCTTTGCTTTCTGATGGAGCCTGTTGGGAAGGTATGGTTCCCTCTTTGTTTGTGCCCCTGGATTGTATACATGGATCGATGTGATCTCACCTGTAGGGCATAAGTTTCATTCATTTTTTTCTTCTTATTATTATATTTCCGCGATGCTCTATCATTTCAGCTTTTATATCGCGAAGGTCGCGATTGCCCAATCATTTCGGCTATTTTTCGCGGTGCCCAATCATTTCGGCTATTTATTTTATTTTTACTCGCTGCTTTTTATTGCGAGTTGCCCAATCATTTCGGCTATTTCGTGTGCATACGTTTTTACTTACCGCTTTTTATTGCAAGTTGCCCCATCATTTCGGCTATTTCGCATGCATGTGCGGCCTACTGGCTTTTCGCCGTAAACCTGAAATTAGACACCGATTTAGGCATCAGCACCGCTACAACTGGGATATTGCCAGGAGCGAATCATCATTTGCCTCTGTCGATGTCAAACAAAGGTGGCTTAGTGAACATGGCTAAGATCCTGTCGACTAAGGCTTTTGACTTTATGAGCCGTAAGGGTCTCACAAAGGTATTTCTCCCTACAAGTCGTGAGGATCTTGTAGGTGTATTTTCTCCTTAGGAATCGTGAGGATTCCTAAGTGTATGTTCCTCTGTAAGTCGTAAGGATCCTACAAGAGGGTTTTCTCCTTGTAAATCGAGAGGACTTACAAGGGTTGTTCATCGTGCGAACATATCCCTAATCACGGATTGGACTTGGTTAGGGAAATGTTTATTCGTGCCCGTGGATCGTATACAAGGGTCAGTATTGAGCCACTTGTAGGACAATATCGGAGGTTGTGGGAGTTGCTTAAGAACAGTTTCAGGCTTCTGTAACTTAAGACTTTCAAATCTTATGAACCGTGAGGGTCCCATAAGAGAGTTCTCCTTACGAGTCGTGAGGATCTCGCAAGTGTAATTTCTCCTTAGGAATCGAGAGGATTCCTAAGTGTGTTGCTCCCTTGTGAGTCGTAAGGATCTCATGCAGGTGGTTTCTCCTTACAAGGTCGAGAGGACCCTGTAAGCGTCTTTTAACGAGGTTGCGCCCTTTCGGGTTTTCACAAACACTCGCCGGTAGTCCTGCTGTTTTTACTCACGAAGCCCTTTCGGGTTTTCATCCGTGCCCATTTTGCTTATGGACATACCGTCTTTCTTCTTTTTTTTATTCTTTTTATTTTTTCTAACGAGATTGCGCCCTTTCAGGTTTTCACAAACACTCGTCGGTAGCCCTGCTGTTTTTACTCACGGAGCCCTTTCGGGTTTTCATCCGTGCCCATTTTGCTTATGGACATACCGTTTTCTCTTTTTTTTTATTCTTTTTTTTTATCTTGTCAGCTTGAGGATGCTGCGGTAGTAGTTTAAAGACGTTTCGGTCGTTTGCAAGTTTTAGGACATTGCGGTCCATCATTAGTTTAAGGACGTTTCGGTCCGTCATCGCCGTATTTGAGGTGAAGCTCTAGTTTACTGACTTTTCGGTCTATGGGGCTTTCCCTATGAATGAGCATGATGCCCCCGGCGTCTCCATCTTTCCCGGCGCGTGCGGTTGTGGCGGGCTCACCTTCCAGTTTTCGGAGATGACGAACTTGCCTTGTTGGTATTGGTCTTCAACCCAGTTTTTGAAGACGTAGCAATTCTCGATCAGGTGACTTACCGTTTGGTGTTAAGGGCAATAATTGAGATCGTTAGCATCGCCTGGCCGCAACGGACATTTTGGACTCGGTAGATTGATGAGTCTGTCGCGAACTTCCAGCTCGAACAGTCTCCTTGTTTTTTCTTGAGGAAACGAGTAAGGACGTTTCAACTTTTCATGGGGGGGTTGCCGCTTGTTGTTTCGGCAAACGACCGGTCTAGGGCCACTCGATTGCTGTTGAGTATTGGCTACGAGGGCTGTTTTTCCCTTCCCTTTATCCTTTTTGCTCGATCCTTTGTTTACGGGGCCGAGATTTTTTCCGAGTAGCGTGTGATTGCACGGCTGAACGTTCTCGCAACTTCTCAATTCTTTCATTTTTGAAATGGATTCTTTGAGGAGAGGGTTGAGGGAAGCTTCTTCATCAGAGTCGCTTCCAAAGGTGATAATTTGCGATCCCTTGGAGTCGGCTATATGACAGTCGTCGGCGGCTCTTTGGCGCTCATCTATCGCATTTTTCTGATGTCTACGAGCTTCACACTTTGTCCTGTTGAAGTGTTGCTTTTGAGCGACATATCCTTGCCACCAACACTTAAAGGAGTCGCAGTCTTCGGTAGGATGTATGAACTTCTGATGATATAAGCAGAAGTTAGGATGCATTTCTACTCCACCGAGAGTATTTTCTTCAGAGGGCGGTAGCTCCATTCCCACTGATAGGGCTTTGGCGAACTTTTTCCTCGTCTTGAATTTGTTTTTATCCGCAGCGGATGACTTTTGATTTAACGAAAGTGCCTCGACTCTTTGGTCTAGTAGTCGGTGTTTGGCTTCCAGTATGGCCATCTCACGCTCTTGATTGGCTTTAACTTTCAGACGAATCTCATTCAGGAAGGCATCGATCAACTCGTCTGACGACTGCGGAATTTCTGGTTCAGGGTTCGCCCTCGGTTTCTCGGCGCAAGGAGCCTCTTCATCATCCGCCAATGAGTGAGAGATCACATGACAAGTCGTTACGTAGTCTTCGGATTCATCTGATGAGTCTTCTCCATCGTTTTCGTCCTCGACAAAAGAACAAGTTGCCCCCGGCGTGTCCGTCTTCTTTGGAGAGTGCGGTTGTGGTGGGTTCACCTTCCAGTTTTCAGACAGCGCGAACTTGCCTTGTAGGTACTGATCCTCGATCCATCCCTTAAAGACGAAACAATCCTCGATCGGGTGACTTACCGTTTGGTGGTAAGGGCAATAATTGGGATTATTGGGATCGCCTTGCTGCGACAGACGTTTTGGACTCGGCAGATTGATGAGTCTGTTGCGCACTTCCAGCTCGAACAGTCTTCTCGTTTTATTCTGAGGAAACGAGTAAGGACGTCCTAACCTATTTTTGAGGGATGGGCATGGACACACGTTGTTTTGGCGAACGACCGGCTTTGAGTTGCTCGGCTGTTGTTGAGCATTGGCGACGACGATCGCTTTTCCCTTTTCCTTTCTCATTTTGAGAATCTGGTTTTGGAGGAGACGGTCCATGGCCCATCTGGTCCATTTGGGCTAACTTGTCGATCAGGGCCTGGAAGGTGGTCGACCTGAAGAACATCATGAATTGCGAGATGGTCGCTTGCGGATTAAAAGTGCCCACGAACATGCCTACCGCAGGTGCCTCTTCTATGCGTTGTTCGCATTTCGACCATAGGTTCCGCCATCGTGTTGCGTATTGGACCCACGTTTCGCCTGGCCTTTTCCTGGCATTGATCAGTGCTGTTATCGGGGTGCGTCCACTAGCACTCGCGAATCTTTATGTAAACAGTAGCTCCATCTCCGCAATTGTTTTAACAGTGTCGTTAGGTAGCTCCGAATACCATTCAAAGGCTGTTTCTGCTAAGCTGCTGATGAATTGGCGAAGCAGCAGTTTGTCGTCGCCTCCAGTGTTGCCACATAAGGCTCTGAATTGAGCGACATGCTGATGCGGATTCCCTGTCCCTTTATATACGTGGAACTTAGGGATCGTATATCCCAGCGGGTAACTGATTTGGTCATACCAGCTCGGATAGGGTCGTCCGGTTCTAACAATTTGCCCAGCCGCCTCATTCGCCTGATGAACTCGTATCTGCTGAGCTATATAGTCGTCTAGTGCAGCTTTGGAAATGGTTTCCTCCTTGGCTGCTGAAAGGGCCGGAGGAGGATTAGATGTCTCCTCTCTATCATCTTTAACAATGATTGGAGGGTCATCAGCTAGAGGGTCCGGCTGTAACATCATCCCTACCATATCTTGGAAGAGGAGCGCCATCTGTTTTATGTTAGTCGCTTACTCTGCGGCTTCTTTGTCCTTCTTTTCGAGGACTCTACGTAGGAAGTCAGCGTCAGTTTCTTGTTCGTGACGCTGTTCTGATGACGCCTCCGAGCTTTCTTTTGGCCCAGTAAGTGCAGCCATTGCAGTCATCATTTCCTGAAGCTTTTGTTGTTGCTCCTGGGCTTTCGTCATGGATCGGGTGAGCGGTCGGTGGCCCGTCGAAGCGCGGCTTTCCTCCTTTCCGGAAGCCATATAAACAGTGTGCACCACCATGCCCCCAGACTTTGGGCGTTTGTGTTCAGCGCTTTTACGCTTCGCCATGTTCACAGGGGCTTTTTGCGGCCTCCTTTTCCTTTGAGTGATTGGAGTTGAGGGGGCTGTTGTAGTGGGCACCCAAGTAGCTGTTGCTTTTTGTGGCTTGACGGAGTAATCCTTCTCCTGCCGAACCTTCATCTTTTTCTATCGGGGGAGATAGTTTTCATCAATCACCGACTCTTGGACCTGTCGCCAGACTTTGTAAATTTTAGAGGACAGCCGTTGAGGGGGCTGCTCTAGCTTCTTCTCTGGAGTACTCTCCACAGGTGAAGGAGTTCGTTTCAACACCGCGGTAGGAGAGTTTCTGCGCACCGTGTTCAGCAATTCAAAGCTGTTCCCGGTTGGAACAGCAGCATCGATCCCCACCGTTGGAGCTGGCGGAGTTATCCCAGAGGGGGAGTTGCCCCCAGCCTTCCTTACTCGGCGCCAGTGGCGACGTCGAGCGTGTCTTGCAGATGGAGTTGTTTCAGCTATAAGGGTGACTTCGTCGTGCACCTTTCTTTGAGGAGAGACTGTTATTGGTGTTAGCCTATCGAAGACTGACACCCTTTGAGAAGAAATGTCTAATCTGTCAAAGACAGACCTCTGAGCAGGGGAAGTAGCTTTGAGGACCTCGCCTGGAGCAGCAACCGGAATGGCCAGCCTTGTAAAAACTGACTTCTTGGAAGGAGGAGTCTTTCCAATGATTTTGTCTGCTTGAGCCGGGGTGGCTATCCGCTTTGGGATGGCAGCTTCGGGTATCGCGGGCTTGCAGATGTTCTGGCCCTGTCTGTTGAAAACTGAGGTATTAGAGTTGGGCGACCCGTTGAGAGGGGCCGCGGCAGTGGTAATTCGATCAAAGACCGACTTCTTTGGGGCTTCTTGCAACGTCATTGGGGCATTGAAGCTCATCGGTGGGAGCATGGTCCCGAAGAATAGTCCAGTGGTGGCTTGAGTTACCCGCTCTACTGGCATCTTGAAAGGAGAGGCCGCTTGGGGCCCATAAGTCACTCCTCCAGCAGGAATCGAGCGAGAGTTGCAGTTGCAGGCAGTGCAGTTTGAAGCCATTGACCTTCAGTTTTCTGCACGGAGCAAGACACCAAATCTTAGTACCTCGAATCCACAGGAAACCACAACAAACCGCGATTTGTTCGCGAACACGACACACGAAGTGTGGAGTGGAAAGAGGAAAAGGTCCTACCGGGCGTGCCAGAATCTGTTCCCCTCCGAAAGACGGCCAAGACAGGGTTGTCTTGCGCTGAGATTCGGGGTAGATGCTATTTGGTTTTATCCGTCCACCCCTCCGAAAATGCCAAGTTGATTTATGGCACCGTGTATCGAAGGTTTAGACGGATGCGGCCGATGTAGCAGACTTCGTCAGACTCCCCCTCTTTCGAGGGGTTTTTGATTGTGGGGACGCTCTTTCCTGCAGGCGCAAGCCCCTGCAGTTAATTACGCTACCGCATCGCGGTAACAACTTTCTCCTGCTCCAGAATTTCACTTCGTGTCGTGGGTGTTTGTTTTGTTTGTGGTTGCCCGTGGATTGTATACGGAAACTAATTTATGTCGTCGCACGTAGGACGTGGATTTGTCCAAATCCGTATTTTTTTAGATTTGGGTTTGGGGTTTTGGTTTGAGGATACGTTAGCCGTATTTGAGGCTAAGATCAACTCAAACGTTTGTTAAGGATACGTTAGTCTAATTTGAGACTAAGATCAACTTAACGAGATCGTTTAGATCCGACAAAAGAGCATTTGGAGGCTCTACTGTTCCAGTTTAGGGACGTAGTGGTCCATTACATGTATGGTCGTCGGGACCCATCACCTCTCTGACGACGTTGAAGGATTACAACGACAGGTGTCAGAGAAGTTCAGAGATGTACCCTTGAACCAAAGTTGATTGGGGGTCTTATAGTCCAATTTGGGACTAAAGTCTTTTTAAATGTTTAAGGATACATTAGCCATATTTGAGGCTAAGATCAACTTAAACGGGATCGTTTAGATCCGACAAAAGAGCGTTTGGGGGCTCTATTATTCCAGTTTAGGGACGTAGTGGTCCATGTTCCAGTTTAGGGACGTAGGGGTCTATTTCATTTGTGGCCGTCGGAACCCGTCACCTCTCTGACGTCGTTGAAAGATTACAACGATAGGTGTCAGAGGAGCTCGGAGATGTACCCTTGAACCAGGTGTAAATTGATTTAAGAGAGCAGCCGTGCTCAGTTAATTTAATTTGAGGACTTATGGCCATGATTGGGCTAAGTCCAGTTAAAGATGTTCAACGTTTTTATTTGTGGTTGGCCTGTTAGGCCTTGGCTTGGGCTTTTCCCTTTGTTTAATAATGCAGTGCATTTTCTTTTGGCCTGCTAGGCCTTTTTGATTTGGGCTCTGTCCCTTTTAAAGGATGCACAGCATCGACCTATGTTTGGGTTTTATTCTCTTTAAATAGTGCATAGCGCTTTGTTTGGTCTGATAGACCTTTCTTTATTGGGCTCTGCCCATGATAATGCGTCACATTAATTAGTCTGACAGAGTGCCACGTGGCTTGTCAGGCGCTTTGCGCCGATTGAGGAGCGCAAGGCGCAAGTCCATGTGGGGGTGACACGTGTCACACTCTGGTGAGCGCAAGCGCAGTGCGCTGCGCTGTTGCGCTTCTGACACGTGGCGCGCTCTGCTGGGTTGCGCCAATTCATGAGAACAATGCTCTATTTTAACAGCGCATAGCGCAGATCGCTCTGGAGCTGACACGTGGCGCTCTCTGAGTTGTGCCAACCCAAGAGCGCAACAGTGCAGATTTTTCAAGTGCAGGGCACTGTTCTATTATTTTGATCAATTTTAGATCAAAGAAAACAAATTTTCTTGTTTTCAAAGAACCAGTGGTTCATCAAAAGGCAATGCCTTCATTTTTATTATATTTTTATTGAAGATCATTGATCTTGTTCTTAGATCAATGATCTTTTTAGAAGAAATTCTTCTTTATTCAGAGGTTTTTACCTTTTCCTTTTTCTGAATTCTCTCAAAGTTTTTCAGAAGACTTTTCTGAGTTCTCTCAAAATTCTTTTAGAGGAATTCTCTGTTTTTCTCTCTGTGTTGTTTTTTGATGTGTTTTGAATTGGGGTGTATGGGCCTTTATATAGTGCCCATTAATTTGTTAAAGAGATCATTCTCTGAGTGATTTGGGGAATTTTCCCCACCGTTGGATCTTTGATCCAAGGGCTTCTGTTTTACAGAAGACAATCTTCTTGTTTTAATAAGAACAGAAAGATCTTACTGGAATTTAAATTCTGTTCGGCGCAAGCGCACCAGCGCTTGACACGTGTCGCATAGCGCAGCGCGACTGCGCTAGCGCAACTACGCTGCCACGTGTCGCGCAGCGCAGAGCGCAACACGACTGCGCTAGTGCAACTACGCTGCCACGTGTCGTGCAGCGCAGAGCGCAACTACGCTGCCACGTGGCGCGCAGCGCAGAGCACAGCGCAACTGCGCTTCCACATGGCGCGCAGCGCAGAGCGCAAGTCAGCTGAAGCGTTACTTCTTTAATTTTTTAATTTTCATTTTAATTTTCAGAACAGAGCCTTGCTCTGATTAGAGAAAACAGAAGCGTTGCTTCGTTTCCTGCCTTAGAATTTGAACAGAGCTTCGCTCTGATTGGGGTAAACAAATACATATCGGAGTTAACTCCACTTTACCGATATGTTTTTAGAATATAATTTAAGATGAAAGAAGAAGAGAAAAGAGGGACTTACTCGATGTGTAGCGTTGAGAAGAGGTTAGAGAAGAGGGGGGGTCCGTGGTATCGCAAAAACTCCGGAAACGACTTCGATCTTCGACGAAAAGAGCTTGGTTGCTAAATCCACTTGACTCCACTTGCACTTAGAATTTTTGGGATAATTTTGATAGAAATTTTCAGAATAAAGGGAAGGTAGGGCTTGGGTCGTATTTATAGTGAAGAATTTAGGGTTTGGGAATTTAAAATTGGATTAAAAGAATTAAAATTGGTTTTAAATGATGAACTGAAGGCTCGCTGTTTAATTGCAAGGAAATAAAACAGTGCAGGGAAGTTGAGAGGAGCTGAAGGGGTGTGTGTGCAAAGCACGGAGTAATTTGGACTCATCAGGATCGTCGGCGCCAGCCAAATCTCAAGAATGGGCAGTCAGATCTTGGGCAATTGCCTCGAGATTCGGGCCACAAGCTTTAATCATTGTTTACTCCTTTTTGCGCATGTTTGATTTTTATGAAACTTTTCATTTCTCCGGGAATTGCACGTGCAACTCTTGGGCTTCTAAAAAATTAAAAAGAAAAATCTTTAAAAATAATTGAGTCTGATGGGATTCGAACACTATGTCACAGTAGTGTAGAGGCTTTACCAATGAGCTACAAGTTGTTTCTTACTTTTATTTAACAAAAATAACTTATAACTTCTATACAGGCTGAAATACCCTTTTCCATACAATAAACAAGAAATTTTTGTACAGAGATTTCAGAGTCGTTACATGTCGGATTATATATATTGTTTATTTTGGGTTTGCCCTTGGATGTTATATGGAGACTAATTTGGTCGTCGCCCGCAGGGTGCGGATTAGTCCAAATGCGTACATTAGATTTGGGTGTTTAGGTCCACGTTGGCCATTTTTTTCCAACGGAAATAAACATAGGACGCATTTCTCACCTTTGTGAGATCCATCAGTTCAGGGGATACTTGAATTTGTTTAAGGATCGTTGGTCTTTTTTTAAACTAAGATCGACTTAAACATATGATTAAGGACCATTAATTTTGTCTTGGATTAAGATCGACTTAAATATGTGAGCATATGGGCTCAAAGAAGTTTAAACTTCACAGATTTAACCAATTTAGGGCTAAAATTAAATTAGATTTCTATATCACCCAGCAGTGCTAAGCACTCAATCATATAGAGGTCACGTGCCTTTCACGTGATGTGCATGAGTCTCAAGTGCTCACATGGAAATCACGTGATGTGCACCCTCCTTTTGGCTTCAAACGCTCACGTGGATATCACATGATGCGCATTCTCTATTTAGCGTTAGGCACTCACGTGATTTTCACGTAATACGCACTCTCATTTTATCTTCAAGCGTTCATATGGATATCACGTGATGCGCACTCTCTATTTAGCTTCAGGCACTTATGTGCTTTTGACATGATGCACACTCTCGTTTTAGCTTCAAGCGCTCACGTGGATATCACATGATGCACACCCCTTTTTTTCTTCAGGCACTCAAGTAGATATCACGTAATACGCACCTCTTTCTTTCTTTAAGCGTTCACGTGGATATTACGTGAGGCACATTCTTTCTACTGAGCGCTTACATGCGTATCACATGATGCGTATCTTCCCCAAATATTTAATCTTTGTTTCTTAAAAAAACTTACGTTTTCATGAAGCTTAAGCTTCTGTTAATGGTATTCTGACCATTAATGATCACCAAAATTAATATTTGATGATCTGGGATCATGGGAAGGCATGTTCTTTAAGAACTTGAAGATCTTGTTCTTGTAAGATCTAAGTTCTTGATTATTTGAAGAAACTAAGTTCCTGAAGTATAAACCCCATCTTTTTCTTTTTTCTTCCATGTTCTTTTCTTCTGTTCATATGTGTCATGCCCCGCTTCCCAGAGTGTGCTAAGTTCGATACGTGACAGAGCCAACCATACTACCTGTGGCTAGCAAACATTCCTCCACAGTCATATTACGGCCGTCTATAAGATATCAAGAACAGTAAAACATAAAACTAACTAGTACATCTCCATCTGCTAGAATAAAAGAGTCAAGAAATATATATGCGGAAGCAATAAATCCAATAAACAGTAACATCTATAAATACGCCCCAAATACGGGCTCACATCAGGAAATAAAACCGTGGAAAGAAAACTAAACTAAACTATCACTAACACGATCCTCACTGCTCGGTTTGACGGCTAAAATACTCCTGGTCAGCCTGCGACAAAGATAGAGGAACTGGACCATGCAAAACCCATACGTCAGTAAGTCATAATATCAAACAATAGAAAATAACCAAGATGCAACGGGATATGCAGGCATGAATATAAACGATAACATGAATATAGCAAGTAAGTGTAGATATGAAACAGTGAGGTGTATATGTGTACATGAAATGCAATGAGTAATCTAAACTGTGCTACCGGGTTATCTATTCTAAAGTTATGAGATCAATTTAATGGAATCGTCGATGAAACTCAATAGTATCCCATGCATGCCCGGGACCACGGTCCAGATTCTCGGGCTGAAATCCGAGACATGCCGCTAGGCAGTAAACAAGAACATGTACAGATGAATGATGTCAGCAGCAGCATCCTTGGGCTGGCCTAGCCCGTAAAAACTGATCAGTATAAGTGTCGAATTGTTCAGTTACAAATCAGGTTTCATCATTGATTTTCTCTTACCCCCAAGGTTATGTGTTCAAGTCAGGTATTGATAAATATGGAACTAATGCCAACACAGGATCAAGCATGTATAGGTTTTGTCTATATAGACAACAGGTTACGTCCGTCAGGACAACAAGTCAGGATTGTCGGCATTAGTATCAGGATCAGGTAACAGGTCAAGCAGTGTAATAGGGCATGACAAGTAGTGCATATGTAACAAACGGGTGCCCAAAGTAAAACTGTAGCAAGTATCGAAGCACGGTAAAAGTACGGATGCACAAGTAATAATCTGTGATACCATACTATAATCCATGAGTCGTATGATGCACACTAGCAAGTAGGTATATGAATATAGCAGTAACATGATGTAATATGATTCCGGCATGCAACTAGATATGTAATATACAGTACGGATACGTACGAATATCAGAAAACGGTAAAATTGTAACATGGGACGCACAACTAAACTACATATAATATTTTTATTCATATGAGTGCAAATATAGTAGCATAGCATGTAACAAGATAAACTTGCCTGATTGGATCTCACGACGGGGTGCGTACGCGGCGTCCAACGTCGGGTAAACGTCGCAATGCACACATGCTCATACAGGACAGAACCAAGCTAAGCAAGAAAGTAACCATGAGGACGTTTACTGGATCGTCCGAATCGTCGGCGACGAGCATGGCTCCGGCGATCACCGGTGTAACGACTCTCTTTTTAATGTAAGGAATTTTTTAAAATTAATGTACAGAATAGAGTATTTGCAAGCCTGATGAGCACAAGTTATAAATTTAATTTGTTTAAGAACAGCAAGAAATCACCTGTAGCTCATTGGTAAAGCCTTGCACTGCTATGACGTAGCCCCTGTGTTCAAATCCCCCCAGCCACATATTATTTTTTAATGATTTTTCTTTAAACTTTTTAGAAGCCCAAAAGTTTATAACACACGTAAAAATGAAAAGTCAGATTAATCAAATATGTGGAAAATGTTATATGAACAGCCGAGAACACGTGTCACCAATCCAGAGTACCACACCCCTTGAACGACCGGTGAAGATCTCCTCTGGGCCGACGCCGCCGGTTGGAACCGTCGGTAATGCTCCAAATTTTTTACCCCAACACCCTTGGCCTCCCCCCACTACTCTTCTTCTGTTTTTTTTTCCTGCAATTAACCAGAGGATTAAAAATCACCATTAAAACCAAATTTTAATGCATTTTAATTCTCTTTTTAATTCTCAAAATCCTAATTCTATCCTATAAATATAACCCCACCCCCTAGCCTTCTCCATTCTGAAATCCATTATCAAAAATTCTCAAAATTTTCCAAGTTAAAGAAGTATACAAGTGGAGTTAGCCCAAGGTCAAATTCTGGTGACAATTCGGGACAATTCCGGCGACACCGCGACTCCACGAAGTTTCCATCTTGTTTCCATACCTCCCCTCTTTCATTTCATTCTGTAAGTCCCCTCTCTTCTACTTTCTTCCTATTCTAAAAAGTTCTATTTTCAAAACTCATCGGAAGCGGAGTTATTCCGACATTCGACTAAATTTTTTAAAACACAACTTTTCTTAATAACCAAACATTCATATTGTTATATCTTGCTTAGTAACCACAAAAAAATATTGAGAACAAGTTTCAATTCAAAATACCATGCTATGCAGCTTTTATTACATTTTTACGGTTAAATACCACAAACTTTACATTCGACATCTTTTATTATATTTGCTCATATTACCTTTAGGAAAATTTCATGAGGTAATGACCTACCTCTCACAACACACAACTTGACAAAACACGATTGCTTGAAAACAATATTTTTGTGGTCAATACAATTTTACATTGAAATACCCTAAACTATTAAAAAACCGTATTTCTTTAAATTGTTTTAATCAAATTCCTTATGATTGTGTCTTTACAACCCACTTTTGGGAAATCCGATTTGGTTGGTGCGGATTATCGCACATCCATCGGACTAGTAAGGCGAGATGCAGACCTCCTTGAATTTTAATACAATTTTTAAGAAAATGTGATTTTCTATTTAATAAATAAATTCTATTTTTAATAATTATATATATAAATATTATCAAAACATCTATTTTATATATATAAATAAATTCCATGTTTTCTAAACAAAAGAATCTCAAGTTCATGAAAAATACCATCCAACATCCATTCAAGTCAAATTACACTAAAATACCATATACTATTCAATCTAGGTTTATATTCGCTAGAATACCACACTTTTAAAAATTATATCCATGAAAACCCTAAAAGAATATTAATAAATACTTGAGGTTATTTTGAAAGAATTCCAAAATTATTTTTCATAAAACCTCCTCAAGTTATATTAAATTACCATAAGGACCCTAGTAAATATAGGTTTAAGCGGGACCAATTCTCTTGAGCCTCAGGGAGCCGGAGAAAGTGGGTGCTTGCCTATTTAAGGTAGACAACTAAAACGGGGTTATCAATACGGTAATTATCTTGGAAAAAGACACAAATCCTGCCGTCCATGTGCAACAGTTACCGATAACTCCAAAACCTAATTCAGGAATCCAATTCTGTTAAAGTGGATGGCTCAATCAGAGTCTCAGTCTAATCTAAATATAATTCATACATGAATACAATTCAAATATAACTCCAATACAACATGAATCCATATATACTGGAACTTGAACATGAAAACCAGAATACTAACAAATATCAACATGACTTGATTTGACCGAACTATGGATATATATTAACTTGACTACATGACTATCCATTTACATTCTTATCCGTTTATATGAACAATTTATACCATGATCTCGGCAAGTCTTACATCTATAAAACAAAACAATACAATCAATACAAAATACATTACGGGGTTTTTAAGGGGTAGACTGGTACGGAATGTGTTAAAAGTGGCACGATGATGGTCACTATAATACACCTAACATGAACATCCGTTGCCGTTGTCCCGTGGGTTTTGACTGGGCCTTGTTGTTCGGCACGATTTTTTACATTATAACACCGCCCATTTTTATCATTTGTCAATAAATAAGTGTTATTTAATCTTTGTCAGCTCATTTATATAGATTATAGGTACGCAGACAGAAACACTGAAATTTGTACACAACATGCACAAGAAGACGGGTTTTTAGATGGAACTGCAAACGTGACAGAATACAGATCAAGATTTAAAAGAGTTTGCAACAAATAAAGTGTGTGTACAAAAAGAATTTGTGAAATTGTCCAACACATACAAATGTGAACACCCTTTTTGTGATGTATGAACCTCGGGGGCTGCCTTGGCACACAACAATGATGAGTGGTGCAAGTAGGAGTGATGTGCAATAAATGCATAAAGTATTGATATGATATGAAACTTTTGCAACTTGATCTCATTTTTTCTCTGTTCATCACCTCAGATTTCACCCATGTGCAAATTACAACAAATTGCAACTATAGAGAGTTGCCCAAGAGACCAGAAGTTCACACACCAAAGATCATCCCCAACCCCCCGATCAGGCCGCCAGAATCGCCCATCTGGCCGCAAATTGCGGCCTGCTCTCCTCGAACAACACCGATTTTCTTCTCTCTGTAAGACATTATTCTCTTCTTGGTTAATTTCTGTGAAAAATTCATTTTTTAGATCTGAATATGGTGACGTTTGAATGTGAGAAGAATTTCTTCAAAATATTTTCCGATGAAACTTACGGACAATATTTCTACGAAGAAATCTGTCAAAGATGGGGGATTTTTTGATCTACAACAGCAAATATCTATTCGCTATACGAGAGTTAGTGGAAGATTTTTATGAGGCATTAAGAAATGGTGAACCCGGATCAGGGTATGTGGAGTTTTTCTTTCGAGGGAGACGTAGAATTTTTCAACCCGAAACAATCTCGATACCAACATCCCAATGTGGCCGGGAAATCAGCAACCGCGTGAATTGGCGGTTTATCGATCCTTATTAAGGGATTTTATGGAATCGAAGGATAAGGGGTTGAACCCCACGCAAATACATGAACGTACTTGCGGTCTGTCGGTGGGCAAACCGCAACATCAGGGGTACAAGCCGCGTCTCTTCTTTTCCGGCTGGAATAAGACACATCGTGCACTGTTTGATGGAAAATGATCACCATTTCTGTGTGGTGACACAGTTGTTCAACACGATTATGGAGGGGGTCGTCCAAAAGAAACCCCTGCTGCCAGTCCTAGTGACCCTCCTTTCAAAATACTATATGGAGAGGGTAGAGTTTGATGGTTATACGGCCGCATACGCAAATTGGCCAGTTGAGCTGGAGAGGATTTCACACGGATACACCGGCAGCCATTACGAACAGAAGAACTGGACAAGAGAGGACCCGAGCGAGCATCCAGGTCCCGAAAACTCGATGGAGGCACTTCTAAATGAACCTGAACCAGAGAACGAGAAATACTTGCAGCGCTTGACGTTTCGGAGCATCCGCCAAATACTTAAAAAAAACAAAAGATGCCGGAGCAGTTGGAAAGGATTGAGTCAGCTCAGCATGCGTCACAAGAGGAAACAAGCGGTAGCAGAAAAGGGAAGGGGAAATCCAGAAGGCATTGAGGACAATGCCTATTTCAAGTTTGGGGGTGTTGATAAGTTCATAGCATATAGTTGCATTTGCACGTCTCGTGCATTTTCGCACTTTCATTCCTGTATTTTTTCCTTTGTTTTCATATAGTTGCATTGCATATTTGCTTTTGTACTGCATTTGGCTTATTGTTCAATAAAAAAAATTCTTGAAAAACATAAAAACTTTGTCATGTTGGCTAGCGGGGGAACTTAGATTCAAAGTCTGATGGTTCGGTTGATAAGTTGAAATAACTAAATCCTTTTTATGAAACCGACAACCCGAAAAATAACCCTCCTTTGTGTTTAACATAACTGATATACGTCTTTTATATCACTTACACGTGTCGTATATTTTTTGAGAATTTGATGAAAGTTTGACATGTCTGTAAAACTTTTAAAATTGATAAACATCTTTAGGATCAAACAGGTTTGTCTGAGTTAAGTAATATCAAGAAAAGTGCATACAGTGAAGTTGATATGAAGAATTTTATAGAAGTTTTAACAGAAGATATAAGTCTGAAAAATAACCCATCTGAAACTTTGTTGGAGTAATTACACACCTTATCCATATGTAACGTCTTCAGATTTAAAAGAAAAAGCTGGCTATATCTCCATTTTCACCGAGTGCATAATTATTTAAAATAAAACGAGTCTTTTGTTTTGTGGCCTCGGTAACTTGGGTAATTAAGTCTTTGGGTGTGTCCACACCTAATACCCTAAAACCATCTGGTTTGGGAGTCATTGACCCAAAACTCGCTAAGTTTCCAATCGCCAGATAAAACAAGCTAAGCAAGTGTTCTCTCCGAGTAAAAAGTCCTAACGGTTCTTTATGGGAGAATAATCTTGGCGGAGACGAATGTTCTATTAAAACAGTTTTTTCACGGAGATACGAAAGTTTGTATTTATTAAGACATTTTGCACGATAAACGAAGGGTGTGTATGAACAAAAACAAGTAAAAGGGTGAAGTGAAGTATAAGACTTAGGTTCTCTGTTAAAATTGATATATATTCTGACTTGAAACCTAACTGGAGTATAAAACTTGAGAAAATCTTAAGTCTTTTCAAACTCGTATGATCCTTTAGAAATCTATCCTGGTCCGTATTTTTGACATGATGACCCTAATCTAGTTCTTAGAAACTTATGGACACTATTCGCACAAATCACGTAAAAGACGCGTATTAGCTTATGTTGAACAAACCGTGAGGGGTGAAAAATAGGGTTGGACGTTTTCTAACTAGGATGATAGAATTTCTAGCTTTA
This sequence comes from Agapanthus africanus, assembly GCA_030015575.1. Taxonomy (NCBI): domain Eukaryota; kingdom Viridiplantae; phylum Streptophyta; class Magnoliopsida; order Asparagales; family Amaryllidaceae; genus Agapanthus; species Agapanthus africanus. The sequence continues at coordinate 161,990,510 of CM057339.1, read as the reverse complement.
ATACTTAACCTTAAGATTAGAATCAACTATTTTCTTGCGAAACTAACTTGACTGGATTTTGTGGGTGCAATCCGCTGAAAACGCTCAGGAGACAATACTCCTCCTACTAGGGACACCTAAAGGTTTAACGGCTTGTTGCACATGCTCAGTGCAATCGCGTTCCCTGCGAAAGTGAGGCTAGGATTTTTTGTTTTGCTCGGGACGAGCAAAAGATAAGTTTGGGGGTATTTTGTTCGGCACGATTTTTTACATTATAACACCGCCCATTTTTATCATTTTGTCAATAAACAAGTGTTATTTAATTTTTGTCTGCTCGTTTATACAGATTACAGATACGCGGACAGAACACTAAAATTTTACACAACATGCACAAGAAGACGAGTTTTTAGCTGGAACTGCAAACGTGACAGAATACAGATCAAGATTTAAAAGAGTTTGCAACAAATAAAGTGTGTGTACAGAAAGAATTTGTGAAATGGTCCAACACATACAAATGTGAACACCCTTTTTGTGATGTATGAACCTAGGGGGCTGCCTTGGCACACAACAATGATGAGTGGTGCAAGTAGGAGCGATGTGCATTAAATGCATAAAGTATTGATGTGATATGAACCTTTTGCAACTTGATCTTAGTTCTTCTCTGTTCATCTGTTAGTTATATGTATGCCCTAGAGGCCATTACTATACATAGGATGTATATTGTAGTGGATGCTTGGACATATATAGGGATGACTTTCTTGCTCGATATGATAGTATGCTATCTGGTTACTCTTTACCTTAATGTGTACACTGATTGTCTCTCTGTTACATGTTGGTAAAGCCCTTAGGATGTGTACTTGACTACCTGGACTATGATGCGGATCATACTAGTGGGGACATGGTAGTCTATAAGTACATCCTTCAAGGTCCCTAGTCATGGGTGTATCGAGACAGGGCATCGATATACCAGAGTAGACTAGCGTATACCTTCTCGACCCATACCGATGGGCGATGGATGATCCCATATCCATTGGTGTTTGACATCAGAGATGATATACGGGTGCTCAGTGTAGACTGGGTACACTGGACGGACTCGCCGAGAACTCCCAGATGGTATTATACCTCACGTCAGATGGCAGTTCTCTGGTGACACTGGTACATGTTAGTCTGTAGACCCGAGATCGTCATAGAGTCTTGTGTGATTCCCACTGTGCTTTGATTTCCACCTTACCATGTCCAAGAGGGCATGCAAAACGGTGGTTTTTGGGTACAGTCCCGAATCATATGGAGGCAATGAGCGATAGGAGGGGATTCGTCTCTCCCGGTATAGGGAGTTGATGTTGCGCTGTGTTCGATTGGCTATAACCAGAAATCCCTGGCCAGGGTTGCTGAGATTTACTGGTAAGTGTTACCAGTAGTTTCTCGAAATGTTATAGACCTCATATCGACACGACTTATCGAGCTACTGGGGTCTGACGTTTACCACCCCTAGGCGAGATATGCGACATATCAGACGAACAGACCGGACTGTACGGTAAGTGTTACTGGTTGGATTCACAGGAAAGTGAGCGGGCTTGCTCGTTGATCTTCTGATCGTTCAATACCCGGGTGGCCGTTACGTTTAGCAGACCGCTTGTGGCTTGTGAGTGTTTGATATGATCATCACCTGCTGCCGGCATATTGACGAGTCTTTAGAGTCCTACACAGAGGTTTCCTGGCTCAAGCGAAACGAAATAGGAGCGCATATGAGATATGTGCGGGACCGAGAATAATACCAGTATGTGATACTGTATTCCATTCTCGCGATTTGTATCATCGGTCGGTTATATGTGATATAGCCGGGTTACCGAATCAAGTGTTGATTCGATACATTGATACACTTGATATTAGTCGGTTATATGCAGTATGACCGGATCATTAAATCAAGTGTTGATTTAATAATTTAATGTATAATTATATATTTGATATATTACTTTACATTAACTAGTATTTGTTCACTTAATATGGATTTTCTCACTTGATGTGCACATTGTATATATGATATATGTTTGTGCACTAGTTTGTATCATATTTGATGATACATGCAAACTTGGGTGTGTGTTTACTTTAAACCATGTTTAGGTAAATGGTTAGGGTTTTAATTTATTTATTCATTTATTTATTTATTCTTTTGGGGAAGAAATAAAATGGTGGCTTCTTTTGTTTTCACTTGAAGCTTCATGAAGCTTTGACCATTTTGTTTCTTTCCTAAACCTAACCATTCACCTAAACCCTAGTTTAGTCTCTACACTAGTTAAACTCACCCATGGTTGCATTATGATAACCATCACTTGATTTTCTTTTTGAAAAAAAATTCATAATTCTTTTTCTTTCTTCTTCTTCATCTTCTCCATGAAGAGAAGAAACCATTGCTAGATTTTTCCAAGTGATGATTCCAAGTGAGAAATCCAAATCCAAAGTGAATCCAATTCCTATTTCTTCATCCTCTACCACTTGCCATGTAGTAGAGTGTGTTATCTTCACAAGTTTCATGACCTAGTGAAGGTGGAGCTTGAGTTTGAGTCGCCTCGACGTAGATCATCTTCGGCATCAAAGTCAACGACCTAGTCCGCCCATTTCTCCGATGAAATCGACGCTAGGGTCCGGGATTCCGATGATCGCAGCGGAGGGACGTCAACACGGAGCTGGAAGCGTGGTAGACCGGATCTACAAAGGTTGTATTTCCATTCACTTAGTAGTTAAGTTGTTAACTTGCTTGTAGTTTCGCCTATCCTCTAGTTAACGATCGCATTAGGGTTTCTCGGCACCTAGAAAATTTGAATTTGGCATGGTAGATGCCTTGTGGAACCTCTTGAGTGTGCCTAGGAACCCTACAGTGGTATCAGAGCCTAGCTAGAGCCTTAGGCGATGCGTAGACGATGTTAGAAGTCCGATCGAAACACGAAACCCTAATCTGACCCCTTCTCTGTACAATTTTTGAAAACTGGGATTTTTCCAAATTAAAAATATGCAGAAAAATCAGCAGGGATTTATAAGAAATACTGTGCAAAACGAGCGGCTAACTCCATCAAACCGCCGCGGAACCGCGGCACGAGCATGGCTCGTGCGGCAGTTCCGCGGCCGTACGGAAGCATCCTTCATTGAAATTTGCACAGTAATTCCTATATTGTTGTGCTGTATTTTCTGGGAATTTTTAACTTCTACTAAAGAGTTGAGTTTTCTGGGTTGTATTGGGAGTTCGTAGATTCGACCGGATTGTCTAATTTTGTTTGTGTGTTTTTCCGGGTAATTTTAGAATATGTTAAAAAGTTCGACCGGATATAAATACCCAATTTTTCCCCTGCCGGAAAATTTCCAAGTGTTGGATTTTTCCGTGGTTTAAATACGTTCTAAGTAGTGCAAGTAACGCGATGGACCCTCTAGAAGACAACAAACTTTAACTCGATTATGTGACCGTCTTGAACTGCCCTTTGACCTTTGGGTTTGCGGCAGTACGGCGTGCCACATGTGAGGCGTTGGCTTGACCCTTCTACGGCTGGACCTTCGCTACTGTGGCATGAAGTGAATGTTCTTAAACCTATTTCATGTGTTGAGCTGTTTCGGGAAAACTTGGGTGTTTGATTGTTCGATCGGAAAGTTTAACATTTTCTATTTTATCTGGAATGTGATACAATATTTGGAATCCACATGTAGTTATAAGATAACTGATTTGAATGTTATAAACATAGCAGTTTAGTCTCACTTGATCGGTTGCCACGGAATTTTGATGTGATCAAAAGTCCGTCGCAATCACGTAGCGTACGCGGATACTCGTCGGGTAAACTTAATAGACAGCTACACCCCATAGCCCCGACCAAGTGACTGTAGGAGAACCCCGTCGCCGAAAGCATCCGTTCGGGTACTCGCGGCAGCGGTGTTCCGCCTTGGTGCACTTCGTCGACGGTATCGGGGGTGCGGCCGTCTACTGAAGTTTGCGACGAGTATTCGATCAGAATGTCGGGAATCCTGTTGAATTGCCCGACTTGATATTGAAAAGTGTTTTCCATAATGAGACTAAAATGCGGGGTTTATAATTGTTAGGCATACGATGTCTAAGGAATTCATTGGTTAGGCATGCGATGTCTAAAGAGTTTGCGGATTCCAACTGTTGTAGTTTTACACTTTCTTTTCTGCGACCGTAAGTGTAATATGTGATATCGCCGGTTTCGTTGCTATATGTCAACGACAATTGGGATACGCATGTTTACTTACGTTGATGACATGTGATGTTATGTGTTGCTGGATATGTTATATTGGATCGTCGCGTTTTGAATAGCCGGGGTTTTTTTTATGTGAGATGAGAGTTTTTATTTTCATTCATGTAAAATTAATTGTATGTAATATTCTTTTATTGGGGCACTTCCAGGTTGTGGAAGATGTCACCTTTTGTATATTATTTACTTTTCCGCACTAGGATAGACCCAAGGAGGAGGGCACAAGTAACCGGGTTCTAGAATCCAATGGGAGACCAACTCGAGGAGTCGAGTCCGGGTCTCCTAACTCTAGAATTGGTAGGGTTGCTTGCCGCTCTCGTAGGGGTCTAAGGGTGTGGGTTTGGCTATTCATCGCGTCCGTGGAATCCGTGTTTTATACAGGCTCGTATTAAAAACACGGACGCTCTAGTATATCCAATATTTCATATGTTTCTTCTGCTGCGATATCTGTGATGTGATCATTTGATATGTTCTGTGATAAATATTGTATATAGTATATATGATATATTATATAGGCGTTACTTATGTTTTACATCCGCGCTAGCCTTTCCCCGCTCTGCCGTTAGTTACCTAACCTAACGGTGCACGAGGGGACATCGAGGCGAATGCGGATGGCATAAGTGTACGTCGTATTTATCTGTGATGTTTAGGTAACTTAAATGATGGGACTTCATTAATATGATTAATGAAAGAAAAAGAAACCTAAAGATGTTGTGGAATCGAATTTTCAAAAACAGGTAGCTACAGTTCTTGCTTTGCATCGCGGTGTTCCTTGTAGAACATCCTGCACCTTATTCGATAAGGAAAGGACCGAGATCCCTTCACTGGGAGTGACTCCTTTAGCAATAACTGGCACATGCTACACCTCTCGGTTTGTCTTTTGATTGCTTCTATAGTTTCTGCTTTGCACAGCGGTATATATGATATATCCTGCACCTCATTCGACGAGGAAAGGGCCGACGATCCCTTCACCGGGAGTGACCCCTTTAGCAAAACTAGAAAAGCCTCAAAAACACTCCATTTTAAAATCATTTGATTCTACAACGATATCAAGTTCATTACGCACTAGGTTTTCAGAAAAACCTGTCGTAGCCCTCCGTCATTTCAGATAAGTTGCATATAGTATTCGTGCTGCATTTGTTGGCTTTCGTCAAGGTGCAGTGTGCAGTAGCTATATGCTGCTTATCTGCTGCATACGATGCGATTGGATTAGGGTAGTCGTGCGGCTTTGTTGGCTTTCGTCAAGGGTCATGCGGGTAGGTTTAATTCAATCAAGAAATGACGGGTTGAACTTGACTAGCGGGCTATGGTTTGTTGGCTTTCGTCAAGGTCATAGCACGTTAGGGGCAAAATTATCGGGAATTTCAAGTGTTGAAATTTGCAATGAGATTGCATACCTTCTATGAGATAGTTGGATCCCGATACCCACTGCGAGTAATTGTTACTCCTGGGAGAGTTTTACATATTACAATTAGCCGATCAAGTAGGTGTCTAGAAAGGTGTCAACGGGGTTACGCCTCTGGGAAAACGAGATTTACATTAATTAGGTTCGTGCAAAAGCACGGGGGACCTCCCTCAAAGTACCGACACTGGCCTGGCTGAAAGATTGGAGAACTTGCAGCGTGTAATTAATCCCGGCTATTCTTTCCTTTTAGGGTTTGAAGGAAGATTTGATAAAAACAGTGGGAGCCATCCTGATTAGATAAAATAATAACCAATCTGATTTTGCAAGAGCGCACGCTGAGTGTTTTCTTCTCTCTCTCTCCAGGTAGCAACCATATCACGCCTTAATCAAGATAATAATACGGATGTATTGACCGAACCCGCTTGTTATACTGTGCTGGGGAACGTTGGTCCCACTCCAACTTATAAATATTATAAGACAGAGCAGGATTTTGGGGAATACCAGATTTCCCGTGCCACCCAAACGAAGAAAGTGCATGTTGATGCATCATCTTCGGGTGTGTTCGTTATAAAGAACTGTTTCTCAGTATCCTCTACGTCCTGGGTATTTGATACCGGATCAGGATCCCGCATATGTAATCTGTTACATAGGGCTACAGAAAGGTAGAGAACTGAGAACGGATGATAAGTTTCATGAGACAGAAAACGGTGCAAGCGTTGCAGCCAAGTCTGTTGGTCACTATCACCCTGTATTACCAATACATTGATTCTGAACGAATGTTATTAGATACCGAACCTGATATACAAAATCATATCAGTCTCTTTATTAGTAAAGAAATGATAAAATTTTGTATTGTTGGATAATGTTTTGAACATTTCCTATATCAAAAGTTGATCGGTTCAGGCACGTTATCTAAAAGTATTGATGTTCTAAATCAAACTACGGTTCTTAGTATACAGAACACACACAAGAGGAAGAGTTCAGAAATGAACGATTCCTTCTTGAGGTATTGTAGACTAGGTCATATCAATGTGACCCGACTAGCTTAAGTTACATTGTAGATGCATATTTAAATCAGTTTGAATTTACATCTTGTGAAACTTGCCAGTCATGTCACAGAGATAAGATGACCATAGCTCTATTTACTGGAAACAGAGAAAGAGTTAGTGAACTCTTGGGATGATACATGTTGATGTATGTAGGTCCCCTGTCTACATATGCCAAGACTGGTTTTTTATATTTCATTACATTCTCTGATAATCTCTCAAGATTCAGACATATGTTCCTGTTGAAACATAAGTCCGAACCTTTTGAGATATTCACAGAATATAAGTTAGAAGTAGAGAACCAAAATACGGGGCCTATGCTTAAGTCCATAGTTGTGGCTAATGATGAAACCTTTTCTGGGGCCTATGCTTAAGTCCATCCAGATCCTACTTGCCACGGCTACATACCATGACTACGATATCTGGTGGTTGGGTGTCATGACTGCTTTTCTAAATATTGATTTAGAAAGAGAACGTCTATAAGTACACAGCCAGAGGGCTTCGTAAACAGTGGGAGCAGCGGAAACGTATGCAAGATGTTTTATGTGATAAAGCAGGCATCGCGGAGTTGGAACGTCTGTTTTGATGTGTTAGTCAAAGAGTTTGACATCATCAAAATGGTAGATGACCCTTGTATATACAAAAAGGTAGTAGGGAGTATGGTGGTGATCCTCGTAGAGTACGTGGATGACATACTCTTGATAGGGAAAGAGTTTCCTATGCTACGCTCGGTCAATCTCCGCTTATCACAAGTATTCTCCATATAAGATCAAAATGATACCTACTAAATCCTGGGTTTTGGATCTATGAAATAGATCTAATTGGATGTTAGTATACTCACTAGTTATAGTGAGATGGTATCAATTGATCCTGGGGAGAATCACTGGAAAGGTTCCAGGGTGATAAGGATGATTAAATGTCAGTCACATGCATTGTCTTTACCCTCAGTAAAGGGACGGTATGTTGGAAGAGTTCCAAGTTAGATACCGTGGCATACTAGGCGATAAAGGCTGGATACATCGCTACTTAAGATGCTACCAAAGAGGCAGTATGGGTGTATATTAGTTCATGAGATGAACTTCGTTCCTCCCATTGTGTGACAATGGAGTTGTGGCTTATGCCAAGAAACGCCCGTCCCGTCAGTGATCCAGACATATTCTAAGGCAATATCACCTGATCATGGAGATGGTTGATCTCCAGGGGATCGAGGTTAGGAGAGAAGACTCAGAGGACAACACGGCGGATCCACTCACAAAGGCCTTTTCCCAGAGAGGGACTATTATGGGATGGTTGAGTATGAGATACTACAACCACTGCTATCAGATGGCCCTAGTGCAAATGGGAGATTGTTAGTTATATGTATGCCCTAGAGGCCATTACTATACATAGGATGTATATTGTAGTGGATGCTTGGACATATATAGGGATGACTTTCTTGCTCGATATGATAATATGCTATCTGGTTACTCTTTACCTTAACGTGTACACTGATTGTCTCTCTGTTACATGTTGGTAAAGCCCTTAGGATGTGTACTTGACTACCTGGACTATGATGCGGATCATACTAGTAGGGACATGGTAGTCCATAAGTACATCCTTCAAGGTCCCTAGTCGTGGGTGTATCGAGACAGGGCATCGATATACCAGAGTAGACTAGCGTATACCTTCTCGACCCATACCGATGGGCGATGGATGATCCTATATCCATTGGTGTTTGACATCAGAGATGATATACAGGTGCTCAGTGGAGACTGGGTACACTGGACGGACTCGCCGAGAACTCCCAGATGGTATTATACCTCACATCTGATGGCAGTTCTCTGGTGACACTGGTACAGGTTAGTCTGTAGACCCGAGATCGTCATAGAGTCTTGTGTGATTCCCACTGTGCTTTGATTTCCACCTTACCACGTCCAAGAGGGCAAATCGACGCTAGGGTCCGGGATTCCGATGATCGCAGCGGAGGGATGTCAACACGGAGTTGGAAGCGTGGTGGACCGGATCTACAAAGGTTGTATTTCCATTCACTTAGTAGTTAAGTTGTTAACTTGCTTGTAGTTTCGCCTATCCTCTAGTTAACGATCGCATTAGGGTTTCTCGGCACTTAGAAAATTTGAATTTGGCATGGTAGATACCTTGTGGAACCTCTTGAGTGTGCCTAGGAACCCTACATGATCACCTCAGATTTTACCCATGTGGAAATTACAACAAATTGCAACTATAGAGAGATGCCAAAGAGACCAGAAATTCACAGACCAAAGATGGGCCCCACTCTCCAAATTTTGGCCGCAAATAAACTCATTTTGGCCGCAAATTGCGGCCAAGTTGGTACCAAATTGGGTCGTTCAAATATGGTGGGTCCCTGGTGGTCTTTTCAGTCTATTGTCTTCTGCAACTTTTGATTTTGGATTCTCTATAAATAGCCGATCAGTTCATGAGGAAAGGGTAGAACTTTTGCATTACTTGTAACTATTTTGATAAATTTCTTGTAGCTATTGGGATTAGACTGAGTTCTTTGCCTTCCTCTGATCTTACAACCTCTATCTTTGAGCTTGCAAGATTAGATTTTGCTAGTTGAATTCATTTATTTGTATTTGAACCATTGCAATAAAATCTTCATTATATTCAAGTTTGATTCTTGTGTCTCTTCTCTATTTCATTGTTATTTCTCTTTATTATTCAGTTGTGATATTTCTATAATGATGTGTGAGTAGTTGTTCTTGAGCTATAGTGAGGTAGGTTGTGGAATGACTTTACTTCCAACCCCTCCCTTTTGATTCTTGTATTTTTCACTTCTTTTCTTAATTGTGAAATTTTATTAGTTTTCGCTTGATAGGATATACCATTTTGAATGGTTGCAAATCAACCTTTAACATATATCATATTCCTTCTTTACATTTTATTGTTGCTATATTATGATTTGAAGTTGAAATGATTACGGAATTATGTTAAGTGTCGCAACTAACTAGATAGGATATATAGCATACAAGCATGTATTCTATACTTTCTAACTTCACTTAACTAACTCCATATTCATTTCATTCTCAATCTCATTCTTTTTAGTTTCCGTTTTACTTAACCTTGATATCGTATTCTAACCCGACGCATGTTTCGGATAGATGCGGCATGCTTTCGCAATTCAAATGGAAACTAAATGAAATGAACCTTGAATCAAAACGGAGATTTGGGGGTAAATGTCGTATTTTACTCATACTAAAATCTTAGCCTAAGCTTTCCCTAAAACAAAACCTTTCTTCTTTTGATTATTGTAAAAAACCTGACAAACATCCATTTTCCAACCCATTGTTTCATAACTCAAATTGATGTCGTGATATCCACTCCTTGTGGTTCGACCCGTGCTTGCCGGCTTGCTTCAACGCACCGTGCACTTGCGCTATTTTTATAACTCGAGAATCACGTCGTGCACTATTTTCATTAACAAAACTGACATATCTGATATTGACCATATCCTTTCAAAACACGACATTGTGAATTTTCAACACTTGTACTCCATATACCTTAGTCCACGGAGCAAGTTGGACTCCTCTCGTATACACTGGCACATTCTGTACAAGCTACAAACAACTACGTTAACATAACAAACATAACCACATATACTTTAATTGTTCTATACTCTATCTATTCTTCTCTATCTTTTAAGACTTACCGAGCGATTGTTCGCTGACGACATTCATTTTCTCTTCTTTCTTTGGAATGTTATCAGGAGGACTCGACTCTCTGGAGATCGAGCCCAGCCAGGAAGATTTGGAGCACTTTGTTGAAGACCTAGAGCTCTAGTTCACTTGTATAAGCTTTTACTTTCAACTCATGCCATTGTTTAGGCTTTGCTTTCCAGTATTGTATTTACTTTCCAGTTGTATTGTAAAGAAATGTTTAATCAATAAAAAGTTGATGTTCATTTCTATCTCTTGTCATTTCTTGTGTACATTTATTATATTGCTTATTTACGCTTAACGTGTTTACTTCTGAGTAAATACATCGCGGGCCCCGTCACGTCTCCTTACTGTACACTAGGAAGCAGGGCGTGACAACCGGGAAACGTGAAATCAAGAAAGTAAAGAGAAGAAAAGAAGAAGAAGAAAGAGAAGAAGATGAAGGGCTGTGCTATGGGGTTTGGTGCTTGGGGACATAGACGAGGCGAGGGGATGTCGACGATAAGTCGTGGGTTTCCGGCGAGGTTTCAGGGTGAGGCAAGGGTACGGGTTTCTTGAAGTCGGGTGTGCATGGTTCTTGCACAGGGGAAAGAAGCTCAGGTTTTAGAGAAGAAGAGAGGGGAGAGGGGAGAAGGTGGTGGTGACGATGGGTTCTAGGGTTCGGGTGTTGGGTCTAAAATTACGGTTTGAAAATACGGATAATATACGTGTCAACCAAAACCAAAAAGCAATGTCCGGTTAAAGAAAATGCATACCCCCAAGAATGGAAACGGAACGAGAACACGATGTACAGATGCCACCACAGGGTCAGGGGTATGATGTATGCCATGCTAGGTATTTAAAATATATTATTTGACTATATTTGTATTATTAAAAAAATACAGATGCCAGATATACGATGCAGGTAAACGGAATATATGTGAGCACGGAACCTCAGAACAAGCAGGGATAACACGTAAACAAGAACCAAGACGGGTTTCAAGCATGCGGGTCGGGTCGGATACCAAGCACAGAAACCAAACACTATCCGCACCTAAAAAAGAATAAAATCACGAAAATCACAAAATAAATAGAATAATCAAATCGACCATGGTATAACTGAACTAGGGTGTTACATTATACCCAACAACAAAAAGAATTTCGTCCTCGAAATTTTAGGAACAAGTAAAGACACACAAACATGAATCTACAAGAAGAAGTGTGGAAAATTCTATCGAATCTCGTCTTCTCATTCCCAAGTCGATTCTCTGTGCGAGCGATTCACCCATGAAACAAGTATGAGAGGGATAACCTTGTTCTTGAGGAACTTTTCTCTTCGATCAACAATCGCCATCGGGCGTTCTTCGTATGTCAAGTCATCCCTTACTGTCAGCTCCGAATGATCCAGTACGTGCGTCTTATCTCAAACATACTTACGGAGTTGAGATACATGAAACACGTCATGAACACTCGCCAAGGATGGTGGCAAAGCCAATCGATAAGCTACTTCTCCAACGCGCTCAATAATATCGAAAGGCCCCACGAATCGAGGACTAAACTTGCCTCGACCCCTAAATCGAATCGCTCCTTTAGTCGGTGATATCTTCAAGAACACAAGATCACCAACTGCGAACTCCAGAGGTCTTCATGCTGTATCGGCCTAACTTTTCTGTCGATCTTGCGCTGCCTTCATATGATTTCGGATCGTATTAACTTTCTCCACGGTTTGCACGACAAGATCCGGTCCCAATAATCTTCGTTCTCTAACATCATCCTAACAGACGGGTGAGCGACGCTTATGACCATATAATGCTTTGAATGGAGCCATCTGGATAGTCGCCTGAAAGCTGTTATTATACGAAAACTCCACCAAGTGTAGATGATCCTCCTATGAACCCTTGAAGTCTAACATGCATGCTCTCAACATATCTTCAAGAGTTTAGATCGTTATCTCTGACTGGCCATCTGTCTGAGGATGATAAGCGGTGCTAAAATTCAATCGAGTCCCCAAACTTTCTTGTAAACTCTTCCAGAAGTGCGATAAGAATCGGTTATCACGATCGAAAATGATGCTCACAGGTACTCCATGCAATCTCACAATCTCCTACATGTACCACTCCTCTAACGCTTCCGTCGACTGACCAACTCTAAACGGTATGAAATGAGCTGTCTTGATCAATCGATCAATAATCACCCAAACTACATTGTTACCCTTTGGACTCCGCGGTAAAGATGCCACGAAATCCATGGTTATATGTTCCCACTTCCACTGAGGAACCGGAAGTGGTTGCAATAAACCAGCTACTCTTTGATATTCAGCATTGATTTTCTGACACACCGAGCACTGCGCTACAAAGCGAGCAATCTCTCTTTTCATGCCTTCCCACCAGAAATGCTATCGTAGATCACGATACATTTTCGTGCCTCATGAATGTACGGAATATGCGGAACTGTGCGCCTCTTTCATAACTTCTTCATGAATATCTCCTTTAGGCACACATAAATGGATACCATATCGTAATGAACCATCTTCGTGAATCAACAAGTCCGTTCGAAGTCCCGCTTCTACCTGTTCTCGAAACTTCTGCAACCTTGGATCGTGCGACCGCGCTGCTTTAATATTTTCGATCAAGGACGACTGTACTTGAAGCTGCATCAACTGTCCTGAAGAATGCGGTAACACGATCTCCAATTCGAATCTCTGAAAATCATCGATAAGCTCCTTCTGTGCAGTCAACACCCGTATTGCTGGCAACTGACTTAGCGCATCCGACACTATATTAACTTTCCCCGGATGGTACTTAAGATCAAGATCATAGTCAGCCATCAGCTTTAACCATCTACGCTACCTCATATTGAGCTCTTTCTGCGTGAACACATACTTTAGGCTTTTGTGATCGGTATATACTTCGACCCTTTCGCCCAATAACTAGTGTCTCCAAATCTTCAAAGCAAAAATCACTGCTGCAAGCTCCAAATCATGAGTTGGGTAGTTCTTTTCATGGGTATTCAATTGTCTCGATGCGTAAGCTATAACCTTCCCATGCTGCATAAGAATGTAAGTCGATGTCGCACACCCCACGTGATCGCGGGGAGGCGAAATTTGCAAAAAATGATTTTTACAGGCTTCGCAACACCGACTAGAACCAAGAATCGTCCATAAACCCTAGCTAGCAAACAACATGAGATTTAACTACTCGGAAAGAATCTTATACCTCATGATACAAGTCCTTCGGGTCTTCTCCGCTATCCTCCTCCTCGTCATCGTAGGCTCCAAGGATCGATCCGGATCGTAACTTCCTCGTCGGCTTCCTCGAGTCAAAGACGATCCACCCGAGAGTTTATAGTCCGAGCTCCAACCTCAAATTTGAGATAACTAGGGCAACAAGCTTGCTAAAATTGATGTCCTAGGTGATGTAGAGAATGAAGATGGATTTATTTGTCCTTTGAAATCCTAGTTTACTCAACTCATGAGACCTTAAGGGTTTTAGTTGTGAGGAAGAAGAAGAGAGCTAACTTGAGGAAAGAGAAATGGTTTTTGATAATGATAATAGAAAATGTGATGGCTTACTTGATTTGACCACAATCATGGAAAGAAAATATCTCACCCAAAATATATAGTGCCACAAAATATCTCACAAGAAATCTAGTCAAAGAGTCAAACCAAGTCAAGTGGTCAAACCAAGTCAAATGGTCAGACCAAGTCAAGTAGTCAAAAAAAGTAGCCATGCCACAATTATCATTTACAAATATAACAAATACTTTCCTCCACATCATAATTGTTTTAATCAAGTCAATGGTCAAAACCCTAATGAGGTGTATCTTTCTATGCCCCTCTCATCCGTCATACCCGCATCCGTGTTCCGAGAAACGCGAATATAAAGAGACGAAACTAATCCATCAATATAATATTAGGAACTGGCTTAAACCAAAGCCCACTAGTATTATCCGCCCGAAAATCATACGCGCACAAGTGCACGTAAGTGATCGAAGCCCTGCCGTAAAACCATACAGCCTCTACACCTTTTGCCCGGTGCAAGGAAACTCTCTATGTGGGATTCTAAAGACTCGACACTACGCTGGCAGTGGGTTTAACCACAGGCCGTAAGCAGTACTAGATGCACGTAATGGTCCCGAGGTAGATGTCGATAAGAAGGCCGATGAGGAAAACCCGTCCGAACTCCTACTGAGCCTTAATATGACAATCTCTGTACAGTCCGGTCTGTTCGTCTAAGAGTATCGCATATCGGGCCTAGGGGGACAGTAATCGTCAGACCCCTAATAGCACAATAAGTCGCGCCGGAGTGTAGCCCAAAACACCCTGAGAAACTACTGGAATACCTACCAGTAAATCTCGCTTGCCCTGGCCAGGGACTTTGTGTAATGGCTCTCTGAACACAGCACGATATCAACCCCCAATACCGGGAGAGACGAATCCTATCTAACCGCCACTGCCTCTAAGTGCTTCGAGATGCACCCAACTACTACCGGTTTGCATGACTCCTTTGAGCCGTGGTAGGGTAGTAATCAAAATACAGTGGGGACACACTCGAGGCAAAGTAGCAGTGTCAAGTCGACGGACTAAGCTGTACTCATGTCACCTGGGAACTGCTACCCGACGATAGGTATAATACCCACCAACAGTTCCCGACGAGTCCTGTCCAGTGTACCCATAACCTAATGAGCACCTGCATACTATCTCCAGTACGACGTACTAATGGTTGTGGGACATACCACCTTCCCTGCTGGGATGAGAAGCGTATACACTAGTCTACTCCGGAGTATCGATGCCCCGTCTCGATAATCCTACGACTAGGGAGCTGTATAGGATGTGCTTATAGATTACCCAACCTCCACTAGTGTGACTGCCATCACAACACTGGTAATCAAGCAAAGATCATAAGCGCTCTACCAATATGTATAAGCGATATGCTAAGAAAACACATGCACATATTGAGGTAAAGACAAACCAGATAGCATACTACCATTTTGAGCAAGACTGTTACTATATCCGTGTATATCCCAAGCTCCTATTAAGTAATATAAAATCCAGTATGATACAATATGGCCTCTAGGACATATATCACTAACAATCTCCCACTTGCACTAAGGCCATATACCGGCATATCGCAGACCGAAGATCTAGAATAACCTTCTTGAACACTGTCTGAGGGATGGCCTCTGTGAGTGGATCTACAGTGTTGTTCTCAGTATCTACTCTCCTCACCTCGATCTCATGGGATCAACGATCTCCCTGATCAGGTGGTGCCGCCTCAAGATATGTCTGGATCTCTGATGGGACCTGGGTTCCTTCCCTAAAGCTATAACGCCGTATGTTGTCGCAATACTAAAGTATTGGACCAACAATGGAAGGAACCGCCTGAAGTTCAATTAAGAACTTCCTCATCCAGACTTCCTCTTTTGCAGCGTCTCATGCAGTGAACTACTCCGTTTCCATCGCTGAGTCTGCAACGATGTCCTGCTTGGAGCTCTTCCAACAGACCGCCCCTGCATTGAGGGTAAAGCCATAACCTGACATGGACTTGGAGTCATTCTTATCACTCTGGAAGCTGGAGTTAGCAAAGGCCTTGATCTGGAGGTCCTTTTCCGCCATACACTAAGAACATCTCCTTAGTCCTTCTCAGGCACTTGAGAATGTTCTTTACTGCTTCTCAGTGCTTCTCCCCTGGGTTTGACTGATACCAGCTTACCTCACTCAGTGTGTAAGCTACTTCTGGTCTGGTAAAAAACATCGCATATATTATAGAGCCTACCGCAGAAGCGTAGGGTATAATCGACATATGAGCCCTTTCCAAATCAGTCTTGGAAGACATCTCTTTGGAGAGGGTGATTCCGTGACAAGCCGATAGACTACAGCGCTTAGAATCGTCCATACTAAATATTTTTAGTATGGTGTTGTTGTACCTTGACTGTAAAAGTCTCACCATCCTCTTTGATCTATCACGATAGATTTGGATCCCCAGAATGTAGTTGGTATCACCTAAGTCTTTCATGGAGAACCTCTGTGATAAGAATCCTTTGACTGATTGTAGCATAGGAATGTCATTTCCTATCAAGAGAATTCCATCCACGTACTCAACGAGGAATTCCAAAGTTCTTGCTACAATATTACTATAAATGCATGGTTCATCTGGATTTTTGATAAAGTCGAATTCTTTGACCGCCTCAATAAAAACAGATGTTCCAACTCCGCGATCCTTGCTTTAGTCCATAAATGGACTTAAGCAACTTGCACATTGTCCCGCTGCTCCCACTCTGATTGAAACTCTCTGCCTGATCCATATAGATGCACTATTCCAAATTACCATTTAGAAAAGCCGTCTCTACATCCATCTGCCGGATCTCAAAATTTTGGAAGGCAGCAATGGCAAGAAGGGTCCGAATGGATTTGAGCATAGACACTGGAGAAAAGGTTTCATCATGGTCCAAACCAGGTCTTTGACGAAAAACTTTTACAACAAGTGTAGCTTTATAAGTTTCAACCTATCCACCTACACCAATCTTCTTTCTGAAGATCTATTTGCAGCCTATGGGTTTTACCCCTTCTGGAGCAATATTCAAAGTGCATACTTTGTTGGTGTACATGGACTCCATTTCGGTCAGTATTGCATCCATCCATTTTACCGAGTCGCCGCTCTAAATGGCTTACTGGAAGCTAGTTGGCCCATCATTGTTAATGACGCAATCCTCTCGATCCCCGTCTATGAGAAAACCGTAGCATCTCTCAGACAGATGAGACTGTCTATTAGTCCTGCGGATTGGTGTTGGGATGTCCAGTTCTTTTAAAACCTTTGGTTCTACCATACTTTCAGTAATAGTTTGTGGTTTTGGAATTTCTTCCAGTTCTATTGCGCTTCCACTATTTCCTTTTACAAAAAATTGATTTTCTACAAAATGGGCATGACGAGGAACAAAAACCTTTTGTTCCTCTGCGTAATAGGAAAGATACTCCTGGAGTTCTTTAGGTATCCCACAAACTTATACAGTACTGAGCGTGCCTCGAGCTTGTCCGCATACTGCTTTTCAACAAAAGCTGAACATCCCTATATCTTCAGATACTGAAGATAGGGTTTCTTCCTACTCCATATCTGATATGGTGTGGTAGGCACAGTCTTGATAGGAACCTTTTTCAAAAGATATGCAGCTGATTGTAGTGCATAACTTCAGAAGGATCGCGACAACTCAGCGTTACTCATCATGGAATGAACAATATCCAATAATGTTTTGTTCTGTCTTTCCTATACACCGTTGTGTTGTGGTGTGTATGGAGGAGTAAACCGAGAGAGAATTCTATTCTCTTTTAGGTAATCCAGGAACTCAACAATTTAAGTATTCACTACGTCGATCAGATCTCAGTGTCTTGATACTTTTGCATGTTTGTTTTTCCACTTCATTCTTATATTCCCGGAATTTTTCAAAGGGTTCCAATTTATGCTTCATCAAGAAGACATGTCCATACCTAAAGAAATCATCCGTAAAAGTAATGAAATAGGAATAACCACTTTGTGCATCTGTAGATATTGGACTACACACGTCGCTGTGTATGAGTCCCAAGAGCTCGCTCGCTCTTACTCCGTATCTAGTGAACGGAGTCTTTGTCATCTTTCCTATGAGACAAGATTGACAAGTTGCATAAGACTGATATTCGAACAGATCCAAATATCCATCTATATGTAACTTCGTCAACCGTGTTTCATTGATGTGACCCAGTCTACAATACCTTAAGAGAGCCTTATTTAATTCTGGAGACTTTCTTTTAAGTGTGTTCTAGACATTTGAAAACCTGAGCTTGATTCAATATATATTGTCCTCTGGTGTACCTGACCCAATCATACTTTGATTTAGGTGGATGTGAACTACATCGCTTACAAACTAGACTTGGTACACACAAACAGTTACGTAGAATCAATATCTGCCCACTTGTCAATTCTAGGTAATATACCCTACGGATACAGTGTCCATGCCCATTCCGTTAGCAACCCTGAGAGTCATATCACCTGCCCTGATAACTCTACTGTTTCTCAAGGCGTGTAATGAATTACAGATATGTGATCCTGATCCAGTATCTAGTACCCAGGAAGTGGAGTTAATTGACAGACCGTTTTTTTAAACTCTAGAAAAAAATTTGTTTCGCAAACCGCCACGGTTGATGGCTAGGGCGTTAATGTAACCCAACAGAGATGATAAAACATCATTGTTTTCCCCTGAATCTTGAGTTTGAAGAACAAGATCTTCTCGATGAGAATTAAATTCGCTTTTTATGGGAGATTTGTCTTTTGGATCTCAGATCTAGAGGAATAACTAAGTTCTTTTTGAAGGGCTAAGCCCTTATGTGTATATCACATATAGGTAAAGGAAGGATATTCCTTTATTATTTACCTAGGATTTTAGAAGGAGGAAGATGATCTTTCTTCGAAAAGAATTAAATTCTCAGTTTCAGAAGCTTATGGGGGTCTCTTCTATGTGAGATTTAATTTCTTGGGTCCTTTATATAGAAGAAGAGAAAAATCAATTTGTTTGAGAAAATCTCTCATTGAGAGATCTTGAATAGTTTTATAATCAATCAGAGATGTTTAAATTATCATTGGATCTTTGATCCAACAGCTCTCTATTTAACAAAGAATGTATTTCTTGTTTATTTAATAAGATTAGAAAAATATTTTACTAACATAGAATTTAATTCTATCAAATACTTTAATTGGTGATATTTTATCATTATTGGATTTTAAATCCAAAATTTCTCTGCTAGAGAAAAATCTTTCCATACTAGAAAGATCAGGGAAAATATTTCCTAATATGATTTAATTCTATCACATAAAATTTAATTCTATCAGATGCTTTAATTGGTGATATTTTATCACCATTGGATTTTAAATCCAAAAATTCTCTGTTAGAGAAAATTCTTTCCATATTAGAAAGAACATGGAAAATATTTCCCAAATAGAATTTAATTCTATCACATAGAATTTAATTCTATCTGATGCTTTAATCGGTGATATTTTATCACCATTGGATTTTAAATCTAAATATTCTCTGTTAGAGAAAACTCTTTACATATTAGAGAGATCAAGGAAATTATTTTTCAAATAGAATTTAATTCTATCACATAAAATTTAATTCTATCAAATACTTTAATTGGTGATATTTTATCACCATTGGATTTTAAATCCAAAGATTCACTGTTAGAAAAAAAATCCCTATTAAAAAGATCAGGGAAAATATTCTTAAATAGAATTTAATTCTATCACATCGAATTTAATTCTATCAGATAATTTTATTGGTGATATTTTATCACCATTGGATTTTAAATCCAAAGATTCTCTGTTAGAGAAAAATCTTTCCATATTAGAAAAATTAGGAAAAATATTTTCCAAATAGAATTTAATTCTATCAGAAATTAGTGTTTCAAATTGGGGCGCTCACGTGCTATCACGTGAGCGCTGCTATATACATATATGGCAGCGGCGCACACGTGTTTAACACGTGGGTGCTACTCTAGATTTTAATCCTAATTGCAGAAGGTGCTCATGTGCTTTGCACGTGAGTGCCCACGTGTTTAACACGTAAGACAACCTTCTATTTTTTATAAGGGAACAAATATAAGCTTTGAGCTAAAATTTTTGGCAGGAACAGACCCTAAATTTCGTGTACCGTCGCTTTTGCTTTAGTTCATAAAAGAGAATGTATTGTATTCTGGTATCGAGTTATAAGTTATTCGTGATAAAAACCATGCAAGAAACTCGTTATAGCTCACTGGTCAAGACTCTCCACTGCTGTCATATAGCCTGCGTGTTCGAATCTCATCATCCCCAAATATTTTATTACAGAAAAGAAGTATGTAACTGCGACTCTTAAAACCAATTAAAACCCTGGCTCGAACCCCGAAGCCATTGGCCGAATTGGGGCCGCCTAAATTCCAAAACCGACGGCCTTTCTATGCCCATTTGAGCCCATCTCGTGCACGTGCGTCCCTTTGCCTCCCGTCTCTTCATTTTCATACTTCAAAACTCCTGCATTCAACCAGAAAACCATCCCACTTATTTTTTCTCATTAAAATTATTTTTAATACCCAATTTACATCACTTTAAATCACCATACACTTTCTTCATTCTCCTATAAATACCCATGGCTGTCCCAACTGATTTTTACTCTGAAAATTATCACAAATTTCCTTCCAAAATTCTTGAAAATCATCCCACGCTTCTCTTATTTTTCATTACCGCACAACTCGACAAGGAAAGACGAAGCTCCATTCAAGAACCATCGCAGTAGATAACTACCTAGGCTAAAAATCCCCTAGCTTCTCTTCATCATCATTAACGAAATCGCTGCCATTCTACACCATCACCGTCGTAAACACCACAACAATAAGGCACCAAACCTTTTAGAAGAATTAATCGGTGAATTGGTTGTTAGATTGATTCACACCGCGGGTAAGTACTTCCCCCATTTCTCTTCTTCAATCTCTTAAGGATTCACAAACCGTAAGTCCCACCCTTTTTCCATTCTTCTTTTGAATCAGTTTATTTCGCCATGACACTAAAACCTACGCGCAAATAAATTCTTCTACATCAAAATTCACACATGCTATTATAAACAATTTCATGAACCGAAAACTCTTGAGTTTATCTCGTTAACCAAGTATATTGAGTTCTCTTAAATCTAGTGTGTTAGAACATATACTCGTATGTTTGATAGACTTTAGCCATATGTATACAACATAGAGTTTTATGCAACTTCTATCCCAATATATATATGTGTGTGTGTGTGGTGTGTGTGTGTGTGTGTGAATTCCCTCGAAATTATATTGTTGTATTATGTTTAAATATGTTAATGTAGATAAGCACGAGGTATCGACCTACCCCTCACATACACGTGGAAAACATACCACGATACCATATTATAGAATTTTTTGAAAGAATCGAATTTCAATAAAATACCCTCAAGTTTAAAAATAGAATTTAACATTTTCCTTTGCAAACACGCCTCTACAACCTTTTTAGGGAACCCGTTTATGGTTGTGTAGATTATCGCACATTCTGGGGTTAGTAGAGTGAGATATAAAACTCCTCACAAATAATACGGTCTCAAAAGGAAAATTATGTTTTTAAAAAGAAAATAAACAATTTTTAGAAAATTTAACATAAAAAATATATAACAAGATATGTTAATTTGGGTTATCAATATTTTCTAGAATGTCAATTAAAGCAAGTTTTTAAATTAAAGTTTTAAGAAAATATTCTCAAGTTTCCAAAATATAGATTTTTTCCTGTTAAAACACCATAAACCTTTAAAAGTTAGGTTTTGACACTAAAATACCACAAAATATAAAATACGTTTTTATGAATAACCTTGACATCTTAATAAACATATTTTTTTTTATCAAAAACACCCTCGAGGTTTTAACGACCGGCGAGATTTATTGAACGGACCGGCACCGCCGGGCTGATCGTAGGTAATGGCCCCCATTTCTTTTTCCTAGCACCCCTTGGCCTACCCCACTTCTCTCATATTGTTTATTTTCTCTGCACATTTCCAGAGAATTAAAATTGAGCATTACTTCATGATTTAATGCATTTCAATTCTCAAATTCATACCCTAAACCCTAATCCTACCCTATAAATGCAACCCTACCATTTGGCACTCCTCATTCTAAAATCAAGTGCTAAAACTCTCAAAAATTCTTAAGTCCATGAAGTTGTGCAAGTGGAGTTAGCAAAGGGCGAAGTTCCGACGAAGTTCCGAGGAGATTCCGGCGACGAAACGACACCCCGACACTTTCCTTAGCTTTCCACTTCTCCCTTCTATTCTTGTAGCCAGTAAGTCCCCTCTTCCCCTCTCTTTTTCTATTCTAAAACTTTCATTTTTCAAAACCCGACGGAAGTGGAGTTAATCCGACTTCCGATTCGTTTTTCTTTAAAAAAATATATTCTTCTTAAACCATTAAATACCATATTCTCATATAATGTTTAACAAACATAAATAAACACATTAGAATAAGTTTCATCTCAAAAGAATTTTTTATGCAACTTTATCGCATTTATACGGTAAAATACCATATACTTTACATTTCGACATAATTCATATATTTCCTTGTATTACCTTTAGAAAACCCACGAGCTAAGGACCTAACTCATCACAACGCACATTTTGGACATAGCACGATTTACTTTTTGACAATATTTATGGGAATATCACGAGTTACAATAAAATACCCTAAACTATTACAAAACAGTTTTCTTTAAAAAGAGTATTATCTAATTCCTTGCAATTACACCTCTACAACCCATTTTGGGGAACCCCAATCAGGATGGTGTGGGTTATCGTACGTCCTCGGGCCTAGTAGAGCGAGATGCAGACCTCCGCAAGGAGCATTCGATCTCAATGGAATTTTTAATGCTATTTTTAAGAAAATGAGATTTCTAGAAGATAAATAAAATTTATTTGTATTAAATATATAAATATATATATGAGTATTATCAAAAGATCTATTTTAAATATATTATACAAATATTCTAAGTTTTCTAAATCACAGGAATCACCATTACATGAAACTACCATCCAAATACAATATAATTCCAATTTTTCATTAAAATACCATATACAATGAAAACTAGGTTCTACTCACTAGAAAGTTCACCTTTATAAAATATACATCTATGAAAACCCTAAAGACGATAATTAAATACTTGAGGTGTATTTTGTAAATATATCAAAACTATATTTACATAAAACCCCTTCAAGTTATACTAATTTACAATAAGGACCCTAGTAAACATAGGTTTAAGCGGAACTAATTCTCTTGAGCCTCGGAGAGCCGAAGAATGTGGGTGCTTGCCTATCTAAGGTAGACAATCTAACAAACAGTGTTATCAACACGGTAATTGTCTTGGAAAAAGACACAAATCCTGCTGTCCATGTGCAACAGTTACCGATAACATCAAAACTAATTCAGGATTTCAAATTTCTTTTCGAGTGTCTGACTCAGACTGAGTCTCAATCTGACTTGAATATGATTCAAGTATAAATTACAATACAACATGAATCTATGAATCCGTCTATTCAATCTATATCAATCTATATTGACCTAACCGAACCATGGATATACTCCGTTTACATGACTATCCATTTATATCCATTCCATTTATTGATATCATGGTTTCGGCAAGTCATCCATCTATATAATAAAACAGTACAATCAATACAAAAGACATTGCGGGGTTTTAAAGGGGTAGATTGGTACGGAATGCGTTAGAAGTGGCACGAGACTGTAACCTTAATACACCTAATCTGAATATCCATTGTCGTTGTACCGTGGCTGAACGGCTCCTTGTGCTATGTATACCTTAGTCTCCGGAATAGTGGGACTCCTCTCGTATACACTGGCATATTCTGTACCAAGCTACAAACAACTGCGTTAACATTACAACCAAACATTACTAGTTATATTCTCTTTCTGTCTATTCTATCTCTACTCATTTTTGGGACTTACCGAGCGATTGTTCACTGACGGCATTCCTTTCTTCTTTCTTTGGAATATTGTCAGGTGATTTGGACGCACTAGAGAACGAGCTCAGTACCGAGGACTTGGAGCAGTTTGCTATTGACCCAGAGCTGTAGGCACTTGTACATACTTTTCATTTCAGTTATGCCATTGTTTAGGCATTGCTTTCTATTCATGTATTTACATTCCAGTTATACCTGTAAAAGAATGTTTAATAAATAAAGTTGTTGTTCATTTATATTCATGTCTCTTATGTATATTTACTTTATATTGCTTAGATGCGCTTAACGTGTGTATTTCTGAGTAAATACGTATCGGGCCTCGCCGCGTCCCCTTGCCGTACACCGGGAAGTGGGGCGTGACACACATTGTGCACTCCTTCCAATGAGGGTGGAAGTGCCAAACGATATGCCACTTCTCCGACTCATTCGAGTATGTCGAACGGTCCAATAAATCTCAGACTGAGCTTACCCCTCTTGCCAAAAAGAATTACTCCACGGTTTGGAGAGATCTTTAAGAACACATGATCTCCCGGCTGGAATTCCTGATGACGTCGCTTTGCATCAGCCCAGTGCTTCTGTCTATCTTGGGCTATGCGTATTCTTTCCCTGATCGTGCGAACTACGTCCACCATTGCCATGATCATCTCTGGTCCAAGGAGTTTCCTATCTCTGATGTCGTCCCAACTTAGTGGTGAATGACACTTCCTTCCATATAGAGCTACAAAGGATGCCATTCCAATACTCGCTTGGTAGTTGTTGTTGTATGAAAACTCCACAAGATGTAGGTGATCTTCCCACGATCCTCCGAAGTCTAGCATACAAGCTCTTAGAATGTATTCAAGGATCTGAATCATTCGCTCAGACTATCCATCTGTTTGTGGATGGTAAGTTGTATTGAAGTTCAGACTCGTTCCCAAGCTAGCTTGCAGACTCTGCCAAAACTGCAATCAGAATCTGGTGTCACGATCGGAGACAATGCAATCCAGTACTCCATGTAATCTCACGATCTCATGCATGAGATCATGGGTATCAGAAATAGTACATATTGAGGTTAGATCTTAGATTAGATTCATACTTATCTCCATGTACTTCTTTGCTGGTATCTCGGTAGATTGACCAACTCGAAATGGGATGAAGTGAGCCGACTTAGTGAGCCGATCTACAATAACCCATACCACATTGTTACCTTTCGGGCTGTGAGGAAGTGCAGTCACGAAGTCCATGGTGATGTGTTGCCATTTCCATTCTGAGATAGGTAACGGTTGAAGTAAACCAGTAGTTTTGTGATGTTCAGCCTTCACTTGCTGACACACCAAGCATTTGGCTACACTTCTGGCTACTTCATGCTTCATGCCATGCCACCAGTAATGTTGAAGTGGATCTTTGTACATCTTTATACCACCAGGGTGTACTGGGTACGGAAAGCTGTGAGCTTCTTTCATCAACTCTTCCCGAACAGAACCTTGTGGTACACACAACCTGCTTCCATATCTCAAAGATCCGTCTTCGTGGATGATGAAGTCTGTTCGTAGTCCACTTTCTACCTGTTCCCGGATCTTTTGCAACTTGGTATCACTTGCTTGAGCTGATTTTATCTGATTGACAATAGTAGGCTGAACTTGTAAGTTCATCAAATACGAAGTGTTACCTGGCATAACCACTTCTATCTCCATCCTGTGTAATTCATGTTGAAGCTTCCACTGTGCGGTGAGATTCATTGATAGAGGCTGGAGACTAAGTGCATCAGGAACTACATTCAGCTTCTCTGGATGATATTGCAGGTTGATGTCGAAGTCCGCCATGAGTTCTAGCCATCTTCTCTGCCGCATATTTAACTCTCTCTAAGTAAACACATATTTCAAACTCTTGTGGTCAGTGTATATGTCCACTTGTTCTCCAAGAAGATAATGACGCCAAATCTTAAGTGCAAAGATAACGGCCGCCAACTCCAAATCATGTGTTGGATAATTGTGCTCATGAATCTTCAATTGTCGTGATGCATAAGCTACAACTTTTCCATGCTGGTGTAGAACACATCCTAATCCCTTACCGGATACATCGCAATGTACAACGAATCCTCCAGATTGGTCTATTACGAGAATAGGCGTTGATTTCAATCTTGACTTGAGTTCCACAAAAGCCTGCTCACATGCTTCTGACCACATGAATGATTCATCTTTACGTGTGAGCTTGGTTAGGGGTGTTGCAATCTTTGAGAAACCTTCTATGAATCTTCGGTAGTATCCTGCTAATCCCAAAAAACTTTGAATGTCCTTCACTTCTTTGGTGTGGGCCATTCGCTTAAACTTTAGCTAGATCCACAGAGATTCCTTTGCCCAAAACGATATGTTCGAGAAATCTGACTTGATCTAGCCAAACGTTGCACTTGTTGTACTTGGCATAGAGTTGATGCTGTTGCAAAGTCTCCAGGATAATTCGTAAATGCTCAGCGTGTTCTTTCCACCTCTTCGAATACACCAGGATGTCGTCGATGAAAATGACAACGAACCTGTCTAGGTACTCTCGGAAAACCCGGTTCATCAGATTTATAAATATGGCTGGTGCATTGGTCACTCCAAATGGCATCATGAGAACTCATAATGACCATAGCGAGTCCTGAATGCCGTCTTCGGAATATCAGACTCTTTGACCTTCATCTGATGATAACCTTAACGAAGATCTAGTTTTGAGAAAACACAAGACCCACTTAGCTGATCGAACAGATCGTTAATGCGCGGTAGTGGATACTTGTTCTTTATCGTCACTTCGTTCAGAGCTCAGTTGTCTATGCACATTATGCATGAACCTTCTTTATTCTTCACAAGCAAAACTGGAGATCCCCAACTTGAGGTACTGGGACAAATCCAACCTTTCTTCAGAAGTTCGTCCAGCTGAGTATGGATCTCCTTCAATCATTCAGGACTTAAGCGATATGGTGCTTTGATCATCGGTTGTGCACTAGGTACTAAGTCAATACTGAATTCAAGAGCTCGATCGGGAGGCAAACTTGAGATGTCTTCACGAAATACGTCTTCGAACTCTCGAACCACCTCTGGTTTATCTTCTTCTGCTTGTATTGTTGCAATCACTGCCTTCCTTGGTTTAGCCTTGTAGGTGCTAGGTTCCAGGGTACGGTCTCCACTCTTGAAATAAAATACCGGATGATCCGGTATCTCGAACACTACCCTTCTTTTACGACAGTCGATGGTAGCGAAGAAAGTTCCTAGCCGGTCCATTCCCAAGACTACGTCGAAGTTCGGTATGTCCGGCACCTTGAAGTCAGCATAAAATTCTCTGCTGCAGACGACCACTGGACACAGGTCATATCCTATAGTTGCTTTTAGAACGTCGTTCCCTGAACTGACATTCTAGCTGGATACAAGCGGTTTAACTGGAATCGCATGAGTTTGGACGAACCGTTGTGACATAAAGCAATGTGATGCTCCAGTATCGAAGAGTGCTAAGGCAATTAGTGAGGCTACTAAGATTGTACCTAAGTTGTGTAGGATATGTTTAAGAATAGGAAAAGATATATATTGAGGTACATAAAGATTGAAAAGGTTTTGAAAGAATGGGAGTTACCAGTGATGACTTGGTCAGTGGCTTCAGTTTCTTCCACAGTCATTGTGAAAGCATGTCGCCTATGTACATTCCTCCTCGCTGGAGGTACATTCCTCTGTCCGTTCCTCTGTCCTTGCGGCATATTTATCTGTGCCTGATGAAACTGGCTAGGAGGCTGTGCATGAGGTCCATGAGGAGGTGGAGCTAGGAGAGCAAGACGAGGTGCAGGAGCCTGAATAGCTGGCCGCTGCGGATAGGTAATCGCTGGTTGAGGTGCGGGAGCTGGGGTGAGACAATGTGGGCAATCTCTAATGGCTTTAGCGGATGCGCCACAAACTAAGCAAAGGAGGTTAGCACGCCTGCAGTCCTTTGCCAGGTGCCTATTCCTCTTGCAGTAGAACCAAAAGTCTGGACTTGGTCGGTTAAATGGTACTCCCGGTCTCCTGGGTACAAACGGTGGCCTGAAAGAGGCTCCTCCAGCTATCTGAGTAGCAGGGCGCTTCACACCGGCAGATTGAGGTCTGCCCTTCTTCTTCACTACTGCGTCATATCTTCGGGCAGCCTTAAGTACAAGGTCGTGGGTTGGGAAATCCCCTGTAACTAATGCAGCTTGGATCTCCGGGTCCAACCCTTGCTGAAATCGCCGTGCTCTGATCTCAGCAGTCGGTATGAGATATGCCGCAAACCTGTTACGGTCTTGTGTTAGCTGTGTAGTATGTGATATTAGGAAATTGAATATTTGAGACATATCTTACCTGCTAAGTATGGTGAATTCGGCATCATACCCATCCACAGATTTGCTCCATATAGAGCCTTGTTGCAGGTGGATAAATTGTCGCTCCATGTCAAAACGGGCAGTCTCGGGAAATATTTCACATCGAACATATCGCGAAATGTCTTCCATTCGATCAGCTAGGCAAGACGGCTTTCTTCAGCCTTTCACCATACTCTGGCGTTATCAGTTAGTTGTAGCTTCGCAACTCTTACAATATCTGGCACTTGTTCTGCTTCCAAATCGTCCTCAATCGACTGAGCCCATTCTTCTGCTTCCAGGGGCTCTCATTCCCAAAGAATTGTTTAGGGTGCAATGCCCGAAATTGTTTCATACCGGGTGCCTCAGCTTCTGGGCGGTGTAGAAGGATGGCAGTCTGCTGCTGTCCCTCTAAGAGGCTCTTGACTGCCTCAAGCAATACCGTATGCTCATTGATAGGAGCTGCTGCGGTAGGTGTAAGTGGTAGAGGTGGTGGTGGTGGGGTGTTGCCATTAACGTTCGTGCTCATATTGTTGGGAGAATCTATAACCTTGAAAGAAAAAGTAGGGTTAGGATGGATTCAAAGAATTGAAATGTAAAGAATGTTTTTAGTTGCTAATTCTTATAATTATTGTGTTATATTGCTTAGGTTTCCATACAAAACTGACCTGCATGGGCCACCAACAAAACCTGTTACACCCTGCTTCCCGGCGTACGGGGAAGGAGACGTGGTGAGACACGCGACGTATTTACTCAGAAGTAAACATGTTAAGCGTAAATAAGCAATATAAATAAAATAACACAAGAATAATAAGAGATGTAATGAAACAACAACTTTTTATTTATATTCATTCTTTACATATAACTGAAAAGTAAAATACAATGATAGAAAGCGATGCATAAACAATGGCATATGAACTGAAAGAAAAGTAAGTACAAGTAAGAACTAGAACTCTGTCTCCTCTGTAAACTGCTCCAAATCGTCCTGGCTGGGCTCGATCTCCTGAGAGTCGAGTCCTCCTGATAACATTCCAAAGATAAAAGAGAAAGGAATGACGTCTTCGAACTAGCGCTCGGTAAGTCCTAAGAAATAGAATGTAATAGATCGGTAAAGAGAATATAACATGTAACTTATATGTCTGTTATGTTAACGTAGTTGTTTGTAGTTTGGTACATAATGTGCCAGTGTATACGAGAGGAGTCCAACTTGCTCCGTGGACTAAGGTAACATATTAGTACAAGGCCCCG
This sequence comes from Agapanthus africanus, assembly GCA_030015575.1. Lineage (NCBI taxonomy): Eukaryota > Viridiplantae > Streptophyta > Magnoliopsida > Asparagales > Amaryllidaceae > Agapanthus > Agapanthus africanus. The sequence goes on along the minus strand of CM057339.1, from coordinate 161,961,087 downwards.
TCAAAACCTACGGGACAACAACACAGGTTGTTCATGTAGGTGTCTTTTAGTGACCGTCATCGTGCCACTTTTAACACATTCCGTACCAGTCTACCCTTTTAAAAACCTCGTAGTGTATATTGTATTGATTGTATTGATTTGTAGTTACCAGACTTGCCGAGACCATAGTATAATTTGTTCATGTAAACTGATTCAGGATGTAAATGGTAGTCATGTAGTCAAGTTCAAGATATATCCATGGTTCGGTCCAGTCAAGTCATGTTGCATGTTCTGATTTTGTTCTGGTATTCATGTTCAAGTTCAAGTGTTCATGTTTGGTATATTGGATTTATGTTGAATTGGAGTTGAATTCATGTTTGGATTGTATTTAGATTAGACTGAGACTCAGATTGAGTCAGACACTTAGACAAAATTGGATCCTGAATTAGGTTTAGGAGTTATCGATAACCGCTGCACATGGACGGCAGGATTTGTGTCTTTTTCCAAGACAATTACCATTGATAACTCCGTTTTAGTTTTCTACCTTAAATAGGCAAGCACTCACTTTCTACGGCTCCCTAAGGCTCAAGAGAATTGGTCCAGCTTAAATCTATATTTACTAGGGTTCTTAATCTAATTTAATATAACTTGAGGGGGTTTTATGAAAAATATTTTTAGTATATTTTCAAAATAAACCTCAAGTATTTATTTGTCGTATTTAGGGTTTTCATGGATGTAACTTTTAAAGAGTGGGGTATTTTAGTGAATATATACCTAGCTTGAATAGTTTAAGGTATTTTAGTGTAAAGTTAGGCATGTATTGATTCTTGATAGTATTTTCATGAAACTTTATATTCTAGAAAACATGGAATTTTATTATATATTAAAAATAGATGGTTTGATAATATTTATATAATTATTAAAAATTAACTTTTATAATTAAATAGAAATTATCGTTTTTCTTAAAAATTGTATTAAAATTCCATCGAGATCGTATGCTCCGTTAGAAGGTCTGCATCTCGCTCTAATAGTCCCGAGGATGTGCGATAATCCGCACCATCCCGACCGGGTTCACCAAAATGGGTTGTAGAGGCATAATCGCAAGGAATAAATAATACTATTCACAAGAAAACATTTTTTTATAGTTCGAGGTATTTTATTGAAAAGTCGTATTTTGCCACAAGATATTATTCAAGCGAATAATGCTATGTCAAGATGTGTGTATGTGAGAGGTAGGTCATTACCTCATGAGATATTCTAAAGGTATGCTAAGCTAAATACTTAAAAGGTATCATATGTAAAGTTTGTGGTATTTAAACGAAAAACGTAAATTAAGGTTACATAACATGATGTTTTAAGATGAAAATTGTTCTTAATATTTGTTTCATGATTACTAAGCAAGATATAGTGATATGGATGAGTGATTCTTAAGAAAAATTATGATTTTAAAGATTTTAGAATCGAATGTCTGGATTACTCCACTTCCGACAAGTTTTGAAAAGAGAACTTTTTAAGGTGAAAGAATAGAATAAGAAGTGGGACTTACTTGTTAAAAAGATAGGGGAGAGGTAGAGTAAGGGAATGGTAGTCTTTATGGAGTCGCGGGGTCACCGGAAGTGTCTCGAATCCTCGCCGGAAAACGACATTGGGATAATTCCATTTGTACTCTTCTTTGACTTAGAAATTTTTGAGAATTTTTGACAAGGGATTTTAGAACGAAGAGGGCTAGGGTATGATGTTGTATTTATATGATAGAATTATGGTTTAGGGATTGAAGAGAATTAAAATTCCAATAAAATTTGGATTTAAAGCTTATTTTTAACTCTCTGGATAATTGCAGGGAAAACAAACAGAATAGGAGTAGTGGAGGTAGGTCAAGAGGTGTTGTGGGGGAAGCACGGGGGACTATCCCCTACGGACGGTCGGCGTCACCGACCCCCTGGCACATCTCGTCGGTCCAATGAGGGCATTAGGTGCTTGGATTGATGCCACGTGCCCCTCTCGCAGTTGATAGCATTTTGCACATGTTTGATTTTCTGTAACTTTTCATTTTACGTGTATTGCACGTGTAAACTTTTGAGCTTCCAGAAAGTTTAAAATAAAAATTCAGAAAAATATATATGGCTGATGGGATTCGAACATAGGGGCTACATCACAGTATTGTGTAACAACCGAGTTCATTTATACCAATTCCAGTTCCCGTATTTACTTATCTGTGGTATTTTCTTGATTTAACGGGTTTTTGGGTGCGAATGGTAATTTTACATTTTACATTTCATTCGACCCGACCGCTTGCTTGAACCTGTTTGATTCATATTTATAGATTAACCTAACTTGTTACATAGACACGTGCATCTCATGTATACTGTATACTGGCATTTTACCTGGCATTGCATCTTTTACCATATAACATTTTAGGTCATGTAAAATAATTTAAAATTGCATTTCATAGCTTGCATAATACCCCTAACCCCGTGGTAGCATCCGCGCATCTTTTATCGTCCCGTTCAGTGAAACAGACGTGTTTGGATGGTTACGTGCATGTACGTGCATCCGTTCTTAGGGGTATGCATTTTTCGTTACCTGAGCATTCATTTTGAATTTTGAAGGTCGCACATATTTTTCGTATTTTAAATCTGAATTTTTAAACCCGACCCGGGCGCGTTTTGAAATATTTTTGTATCCCTCCAAAATTCAATTTATTTAATTTTAAAATTTAGTTTAAATATTTTCATACGATTTCTTTAACAAGCTGAAACCTCTTATCTAAAATTTTAAATCTAAAAATCTTTTAAAATTTTAAATCTAATTTCCTAACAAACCAACAACCCCTCTCTCTCTCTCTCTCTCCTCTGCATATATCAATTTATAAATATTTTTAATTATTTAATTTTTCTTTCCTTATTTAATACACAACCTCTTCTTCTTACTTCTTCTTTTTCTTTCTTCTTTCTTTTTCTTGATCTTGTTTCTTGATTCCGTTGATCACCGCCGGAGCCATGCTCGTCGCTGACGATCCGAGTGATCCAGTGAACGTACCTGACTTGCGTGATCACCCTCGTGCGTTGTTTGGAACCGTTTCGTGTACCGTGCGCGCGTCGCGACATTTCGCCGACGAAGGACGTTCCGTACACATCCGTTCTTGTTCAGTCTAGACAAGTTAATCTTGCTACATGCTATATAATTTATTTTATACCTATTTAAATAAATACCATACCTATAGTTTAAATCTAGTACCCCATGTTTAATTTTATAACGTTTCGATGTTCTGTTTGCATCCGTTTATATCATTTTAAATCTAGATCATGAAAACTTATCTTGTGACATACTAGATTACATTATACTGCATCCATATCATTTAAAATATATATCGTCGTAATATTTCTTATTATTATTATCTGTAATTAGTTTATAATCTGCATTTTATAATGTTATACATTTGAAAATATTATAGTTTACACATGAAACGTCGTTGCAAAGTGGATACGACAAATCTGAAATTTACTGTACACCTTACCTTATAAAATTCATTATAAATCATAGAAAAATAATTAGTATACGTTCTTTAGTTTGTTACGAAGCTAACTCAGAATACTATAACTCTATTAAATATTTACTTGCAAAATAAATTGTTTAAATAACGTAAAATTCAAATGAATATGTCTTTAAACTGCTGTCCAGGCAAATTCCAGCAGCAAACTTTCAACTTTGGATGTTCATAACTTTTTGTAGGGACAACCTAAAATGTCTATACTTATAAAAATAAAAACCTTATTGAATTATCTTTGTTTTGGTATAAGACACGTCCCTTTTGGAGAACGTTTGTTATTTTTAAGCTATTTTACAAATCAGGGTGACGCTACATTTCTGAACGGAACTTTCTTATGCATGGTAAATCAATACCACTTTTATAGTTATTAATCGGCTTGAATATGTTATCCATGTTAATATTATTATATCAATATCTATTTAATAAATAATAGTGCTTGTGTTTTAATATTCAGCAAATTTTACCGATTTACAGTTTTATAGTATCCGTCTGTATCCGTACAGTTTATTACATATCTAGTTGCACGCCGAGACCATATTATTTCATTTTACTGTTACATTAGTATCCCATACTTGATCTTGTGCATCCTACATAGTCATGATGTAATCCCTGATAAATATTTGTGCATCCATGCTTGATTATTTATAACCATGATTATGCTAGCTGTTTATGAGCACCCACATGCTATCTTTTACACCCTGACATGACTTGCTACACACATATTACTTGACCCGACATGGTACCGTACACTACTTGACTTGACCTGATGTACCATGGCTTGACCTGTTACTTGATCTTGTGTCTAATGCCAACAAACCTGACATGTAGTCCTCACGGACCGTTCTTGTTGTCTATCCAGACAAACCTGCTCTTACCTGATCCTATATTGGCATTAGTTCTTGATTACTGAATACCTGACTTGACATATATAACTTGGGGGTATGGGGAAATCAATGATGAAATCCTGACTTGTAATTCGACAGTTACTCGCTTATACTGATCAGTTTTAGAGGCTAGGCTAGTCTTGGGATGATGCTGCTGACATCATTCATCTGTTCATATTTCCTGTTTTAGTGCCTAGAGGCATGTCTCGGATTCAGCCCGAGAATCTTGACCGTGGTCCCGGATATGCACGGGATACTATTGAGTTACATCGATGATTCATCAAATTGATTTCAAAGACTTTAGAGTAGAAAACCCAATAGAACAGTTTAGTTTACTCACTGCATACTACCCTTCACTGCCCTGATTTATATTACTGTTACACCTGCTTTTCATTCATGTTTATACTTGCATTGCCTGCTACCCTGTTTATTTTTATTGCTTGATGACATGACGCGCTGACGTCTGGGTTTTGCATGGTGATTGTTAGAGAAATTCTTGTTTGTGTAAATCGAATAAAACGAATAAGTTTCTTTGTGTCGGTATTTAGAAAATGAATATAGTTTCACAATCAAAGAATTATGTTTGATCGCAATCAACTACGGTGTCAGTTGTAGATCGTAAGCGAGTGCGGATCGTCCACAGGGATTGTGCGATTCGTTTGTACGTTTGATTTATTTGAATTAAAAAGTTAATCGAAAAGAAAAGAAAACATGATTCAAGATTTTATCGATTGATTCAAGTGTCACTAGTCTAATCAAGAATCAAGAAAATGATAAACAATCGAGAATTGGGTTTCGATGATATTTCCAACCAAATGTCAAGAATCTAAATGAGGCTCGTAGGAATCGATCGGATCTCTAGATGTGATGTAATCTCAAGATATCGTATTCTTGTCCTTCGAAGAATTGATACTAGATCTATGATGATCGACGAGAGTTAGGGTTTTCTCGTGAAACTAGGGTTTCCTCATTTATCCCTTGTTCTTTCGTCGATATCATTCACATTCTAGCCTCTAGCAATTTCAAGAAACGATCGTAACTCCCCAATTTCGAGCGATAACATTCAAGAAAGCATCGTAACGAAACTAGGTTGTCGATTCTTGAACTTGCTAGGGTGTACAAAACTCGTAGGAATCAAGAATCGTTTTAAGATACGTTACATCATCATTCTATTGATCGTCTCGACTCCTCGACGAGCGGAGTATTACTCAAACATCACAACAAGAACTACAATTATAAATTGAGATCGAATCATGATGCAAGAATTTAAAGAAAATAAGATTAAAGAATTTCACCTTTATTTATCGACAATTTTCGTTACAACTCTCTTGAATTTACAAAAGGAAGGAACTAGATCGTCGATTCTGGCTTCGCTTTTCTCCGTGAGTCGTGGATCGGCTTGGATCACTTGCTCCGTTGAAGATCGGCGTCACTCCTCAAAGGTTAAAGGGCTTCTTGCTTGATTTGGTACTCGGGATCTTGACTTTTGATTGGAATTAGGGTTAGGGTTTCACACAAGTCTTGTCACTAGACTTGTGGAAGAAGGAGGTAAAGAGATAGAATGGATTTAGATTCTAGATGATAGAATGCATAATGGGATCCATAACCCTAGGTCTAGGCTTCTATTTATTGACTTCTCAAACCCTAGGTCTAGGTTTGAAATTACAATTCCATCCAAAAGTTTGTTGAGGGGCTTCTAGAAAGAGTTTGTTAGGAGCTAAGGCTTTAAGCTAGGGTTGTTTAAGCATTAGAAACCCTAGTTTGCTGATCTGGCAGAAGTTTCGAGACAATTCTGGAGTTTGACATGTCTTAATGAAGTGTAGGAGCTGAGGGAAGGCTTTTGCATTGAAATTGAGGTGCTGAAGTGGCAAGGCCGACGCTGAACCGCGGCGCAAGCCGGCTCCGGCCGCGGTTCCGCGGCCGTTTGTGGGTCTTGGGGCTTGGGATCTCTTCATTGGTCTTGGGATGACAATTGGGATGTTCTCTGATATGTTGATTTTTATATTGCCTTCTGAATTGCTACCAGATCTGAAATCATTGAGTTGACGTAATGTTTGATCAGCACCATGTAAATTTTTTGGCCTTTCTTCTGGATTTTCCTGCACAGATCTCGAAACAAGTGTGGCGCAATATAGGGATGATGCGATGCCATGAAATGCAGTCAATTTCCTTTATAGTGTCGGTTTTAGAATCTAACACATGCAATCTGATATTTAACGACTGATTTGCTAATATATGAAATATGAATGCCGAACACTTCTATATGAATGCAAATGATAGGGAAATTGCCGGTTTAAAGATGCAGTATTTTTGACTGATCAAATTCCCCCAAACTTATTTTCGATCGTCTCGAGCGAACTTTATTAAAAAGAGAAGGAGAAAATAAAGAAAGAGAAAAACTAACTAGCACACTTTCGTAGGCAACACGATTGTACTGAGCACGTGCAACAAGCCTTTAAACCTCTAGGTGTCCCTAGTAGGAGGAGTGTTGTCTCCTGAGGGTTTTCAGCGGATTGCACCCACAAAATCCAATAATAAGAGGAAGATCATGAATATTACATTTAAAGAAAAGCTTCGAAAATTAGGGTTTCCAACTAAGCTAGCTTTTCGGTTGTCATGAGCCCTATCTTAATGGTCATGAAAAGATGTCGGAAATCATGTCCTCCCTCAATAAAACCTCGTCTTATTCTTCATTCCTATCTTTCTTCCAAACATCGATCATATAACTCTGCGTGTCTGTAAAGACATCCCTACACCCGGAGAATTCAATTCAAGCTATCATACTCTTGCCCATCAGCCTCAGTACTTTTTAATTAATGAATATTTAGATGGAGTTGCTCACACACTTTCATGCGACCGTTAATACTTCTTGAGGTACTAAGCGACCGATTACTCATGTGCTTGCTTATTTGGTGTATTTTCCTCGTCTTGCACCACCTCAGGCATAGCAGTGACTCCCAGACCAGTTGGCCTTAGGGCACTAGGTGAAGAAGCACCCTCGCTATACATTTTTTTATTGCCCTCGGTGATAACAAAACCAGTGTCCATTTTTCTCACCACTTTATATTTTCTTCATTATTATTTTTTTTATTTTATTTCCTTCATACTTTTGGCTTTAAGACAAGAGCCTTTCAAGGTATCCTCTACTATCCCAGGCTTTAAGACGTGTGTAAGTGCGAATAGCAGGGTATCAACGTTCAAAATGTTTGGCTTCCAGAATAGAAACTATTTTTCAGACTTATTTTTATCCTCAGATTAGTGACGTCTTTCATCTTACTAACCCTTGGGACAACGGCTCATAACTACTTATTACTAGTTCGTATAAGAAAACTTCTAATTTTCTTGGTTTTCTTAAATTTTTCTAATCTCATGGATGCAATTTTTCACTATCTAAACTTTTATTATCTTATTTATGTACAAAATATTGTTTTTATATTTTGAAAATTTTAAATTTTTATAGGTTTTCAAAAATGTTTTGTGCTTATGCAAAGTATGATGCAAATGATGCGAAAATAAGCACAAACCTCCCCCAAACTTGTTTTCAACAGTGTCCTCACTGTTGCCTTTTGCTAAATCTCAAAAAAACCTGTAAGCTTGGGAGGAATTTATTAGTAGGGGCAAAATATTTAAATGAAGAACCTCCCCCAAACTTATTTTTGGCTCACTATTTTGTAAAAATTTTCTTTTCAAGAGCCAGAAAAAATGCCCCCCCAAACTTGAGTTATGCAATGTTAAGCTTTGAAAATCACAAGAGGGGGTCAAAAATCAGTGGTCGATACCAAGCTTTGCAAAGACCGAATGTTAACACCAACCATTCAAATTTTTTATCAATGCGGTGCTCTGGTTGGTGGAAGAAGAAGTGGGGAAAGCGTAAGTGGTGGAATAGAATGTGTGTGCGTCTCATTTTGGAGAGACGATGCAGTGTATGTGATGGATTTCTCGCATTCTTTTTACAATTCAGAAGAAGGGGTGGAGGTTTAATTTCATTGATTGGGAGATGATTCATCTCAACACCCGTGTTATTCAGAAATGCGAGTTCATCAGCGAAGATCTCCTCAAAAGTTTCATCAATACCCCGAAGAATAATATCATCACAAAGTGCGGGGTGATCTTCAAACTCTAAAAACAATTCATAATCGGTGTTAGTTGTTGACCCGGACGTCTCGGTGGAAGAGTCCGTATGTGTATGATACATAGTTGGGTCAAACAATAACGTATGAAAAGAGTCAAGATCGGTATCAGGAGGATAATCAAATTCGCTGCTGTCGAAATCCATTAAGTCGACAGAACATACCTGAGCAGTAGGTTCGGAGGGTACACTTCCCAACTTGTAAATGTTCATCTCAATTGTCCTCTTCCCGAAGGATAGGGTCATACAACCATTACGACAGTTGATGATAGCGTTGGAAGTGGCCAAAAAGGGGCGACCTAAAATCACCGGAATTTGATTCCGTGAGTTCGCTACAGGCTGTGTATCAATTACAATAAAGTCCACAGGGAATATAAATTCCCCAATTTTTATTAACACATCCTCCAGTTCACCCCTAGGTTTGGTGATTGATCGGTCAGCCATCTGGAGAGTGCAAGGAGATGGTTTCAACTCTCTGATCCCTAACTGCTCATAGACTGAGAAAGGAAGCAGGTTAACACTTGCCCCAAGGTCTAGTAGAGCACGGTTGATGTGTTTCTCCCCAATAGAGATGGAAATCGTAGGATAGCCAGGATCCTTACGTTTCCTCGGTAATTGCTGGGGGAAAGCCGTGTCTACAGTCTTTGCCATGAATATCTTCTTGGGCATTTGTTTCTTCCTCTTTCTAGTGCACAAGTCTTTAAGAACTTTCGCATATGCGGGGACTTGTTGGATAGCATCTAGAAGAGGGATGTTGATGTTAACCTGTTTAAACATCTCAGTGATCTTCTCCATATGTGGACTTGGTGTGTTAGTCCTTAACCGATTAGGATAAGGTGCTTTAGCAATAAGCGCCGGGTCCATCATAGGAGAAGGAAGTGTGTGTGGAACCGATCCTAGAATAGAAGTGGGGATCGTCCGTGGAGGAGTAGAAGAGGTGGGCTGAAGTGGCAAGCCTTGTGGGAAACGAAGAATAGGCTCGGAAGAAGGTGGTGGGGTATAAGAACTAGGGTCAGAATTAGAAGTGTGGGGGGGGGGGGGGGAGGTCTCAGCCGGGATGTTGATAGGATTGTCAATATCATCAACTTCTTCCCCAACATGGTTATCCAGCACTCTCCCATATCTCAACGTGGTGATTGCATTCACATGATGTGAATAGCCAGGATTGGGTAAAAGTTGAGCTGGGAGTTTCCCTTTCTCTCTTGCACTCATTTCAGCTTTTAATCGTGCAATTTCTTCTTCCATCGATTTAATACTCTCATTTTGGGACGCAGAGTTTTTCTCAATTTTATCGACAGAAGACTTCATTTCAGCCGAAACTTGCATGATATTTGTTAAGACCAAATTCATATATTGTGCAAATGAAGAGGATTCATCAGTTCTGGTCAACTGTAAAGGACTAGAAAGTGCAGGTGTGTTGACCGGATTTTGAAAGTTATGTGCTTGAAAGGGGTGCTGACTCAATTGAAGTTGTGGTTGCTGTTGTGGTGGAGGGACCCTTTGGAAATTGTTTTGGTTTGGAACCGTGTTTTGAGATTGTGATTGGTTCCAAGCAAAATTAGGGTGATTCCTACACCCCTGATTATATGTGAAAGAAAATGGATCGTTTCTAGGTCTTTGAAATGTGGCATTGGTATGCTCATGACCTTGAAACGGAGAATTTCGTGGACATTCTTCCGTCAAATGAGAAGGATCGGAACAGCAGCCACATACAGTTTTGGAAAGTGACATTTGATTAAGGGAGGCAGCTAAAAATTTGTTTTCCATAGTCTCGAGTTTCTTGTGTATAGCTGAAATGTCAGCTCTAACTCCTATGGAAACATCCGATTGGTTATGGCCACTCCTAAATGATGGACTTTCCCACTGTAAAGATTTTTCAGCGAAATCTTCTAAGTATTTCCAAGCTTCCCCATCATCTTTGTTCATAAAATTTCCTTGACACATGTTTTCAAGACTCTGTTTAGTGTTAGGGTTACTGCCCTCATATATGATTCGGCACAGTTCCCATCTCGGGATTCCGTGATGTGGGCATTGAACCAACAGATCCTTGAAGCGGTCAAGATATTTTGAAAATGGTTCATTTGGAAGCTGATTGAATTGATTTATTTCGCTGCGGACTCGAGCTGTCTTGTGATTAGGGTAGAATTTCTTAAGGAATGCTGCAACGAATTCTTCCCAATTCGTAATGGAATGTGCGGTAGTGTTATACAGCCACTTCTCGGCTATATCGCACAAAGTAAATGGAAGAAGACGTAGACGCATAGCATCCACAGAAAGCTGTGAAGTACCCATCATTGCGCATACGTTTTCAAATTTCGTGATAAACACGTATGCGTCCTCAGTCTCGAGACCGTGGTATTTGGGTAGAAGGTTGATGTATTGGGGTTTAATTTCAAAATTTTCCCCGTTTGCTGGTGGAATGGAAAGACAGGTGGAAAGGGGCCTCGTGTAGGATAGCACCTCTCTTGGAGAGAGATGCGGGGTGGATTCTGCGCACCAACGGACGGCGGCAGATTAGTGTTAAAGAAATTCGATGGAGGTGGATCCATCGATGTGGGTGTGGTAGTGGGTAAAGAAGAAGTAAATGGAGAAATACCGACTTTAGGGTCGATAAAAGGAAACGCGGACTAATGGGCACTAGAATCCCGTGTCCAGCCTATCTTGCACTAAAAAGGGTTAGTATAAGTGGCAGCGTGAATTTATAATTAGGGGAAATGAAGTGAATGCGGTGTTTGTTTTGAAAATTGATACGGATTTTTGAAAAAATATGATGCAATACAACAAATGCAACACACAAAACCCTAATTCTAGTGGTCACCTAGGTCAAAGCTCTAGACCGCTCCTAACTGCCAAAAGACAAGTCGCAGGATAAATCCTCCACTGCCTCTTTGTCTCTCCTGTGGCCAGGTAAGTGCCAAGTAAGTGGGAGGTTCTCCACTACGTAAGTAGTGGGCCTAATTAAGTAACCACTAGCCTTCGACACACTTGCCTTAGACACCACAAAAGAAACGCGGATAAGCAATAAATTACCCATGGCCTTCTTCTGTCCTAAGTAAGCGCGACGGTCCTTAGAGTCATCTCTAGATATTTTTTTTAATTAATGAGGGTAAATGCGGATGCAAATTTTGCGATTTTCGGGGCTTAGGAAGGGTAATGAACTCCCCACCTAATCTGGATTTGGTCTTTGCCCCTTAATGTCCGTCTTAATTATGCAAACAATCCACGAAAATCAAAAACAAGCACAATTTATTTTTGCTTTTGCGGCGCTGCGATTTATTTGCAAAGAAACCTGCGCAAAATTGTTATTGGAGCAGATTGAGAGAGAGATAAGAAAGTTAGAAATTTACAGAGGAATTTTGGTGCAGGGCTGACGTCAGCAAGCCGCGGTTCCGCCGCAAATGAGCGCTAATGCCGCGGAATCGCGGTCCCTTGAAGTGATCACTGCACTAAAATTTTTGGTACTGTTCCTAGTTGTCTCCTGAACTCTCTGGAATATGTACAAAAATTTTATCCAAGCTCCAATGATTCCAGATTTCCTCGCAATCAAATCACAACACACGTATTAGGGTTTGTGTGAGTTTAGATCTAATAATTATAATGGAATAAATTTTTCAACTCAAATTTCAAAATACGAACAATTAGCGCACTTTCCCCGGCAACGGCGCCATTTGATTGTTAGAGAAATTCTTGTTTGTGTAAATCGAATAAAACGAATAAGTTTCTTTGTGTCGGTATTTAGAAAATGAATATAGTTTCACAATTAAAGAATTATATTTGACCGCAATCAACTACGGTGTCAGTTGTAGATCGTAAGCGAGTGCGGATCGTCCACAGGGATTGTGCGATTCATTTGTACGTTTGATTTATTTGAATTGAAAAGTTAATCGAAAAGAAAAGAAAACATGATTCAAGATTTTATCGATTGATTCAAGTGTCACTAGTCTAATCAAGAATCAATAAAATGATAAACAATCGAGAATTGGGTTTCGATGATATTTCCAACCAAATGTCAAGAATCTAAATGAGGCTCGTAGGAATCGATCGGATCTCTAGATGTGATGTAATCTCAAGATATCGTATTCTTGTCCTTCGAAGAATTGATACTAGATCGATGATGATCAACGAGAGTTAGGGTTTTCTCGTGAAACTAGGGTTTCCTCATTTATCCCTTGTTCTTTCGTCGATATCATTCACATTCCGTAACACCCGAGCCCAATAATACTATTTATGTTACTAGTTGAGGGTTATATATTGCTCCTTTTCCAATTATTCTGTTTTCTGGGGTTTATTGCTAAATTTTAACCGGTTAAGTCATTTTGGCACATAACAAATTTTAACTCCTAAAATGAGATTTAAGATGTCCATGTTGGCCTACTCGTCGCCACTAGTCGCGTGGTAGCGTCCGCGTGTCGAGATTCCGTTCCGTTTGGCTAAACGGGCAAGTTTGGACGACTACGCGCGCGTGCAAGTGTCCGACTTGGGGGCATACATTTTAATCATTAAACACATCTTTTCAAAATTTGGAACCCGCTTAAAATCCTATAATTTGAATTTGGAACATTTGGGCGCAACCCGGGCGCGATTTGGAAATATTTCATTTCGCGCCAAAAAGGGCCCGTTTAATTAAATATCTAAAACTATAATATATACGAATATAATTCTTTAACTGTAAATCCTTACCAAATCTTTCTTAAATTTTCGGTGAAATTTTTCCCTTCACCCTCAGCCAATCACGAGAAGAGAAATTCTCGTGGGCCCCACCCTTTTCCTCTCTCTCTATCTCTCCAATCTCCCTCTCTCTCTCTGTCTCTCTCATAATAATCTTCTCTCTCTCCTCCTGTATATATTCCCACGCAGCCGCCTCTCTCTCTCCCCATCGCGAGAAACCCACGAGGAACATCCCACGAACCCTAACCCTAGCCACCTCCGGTCTTCGCCGCCGACCTCCCCGCGATCTCGCCGTCGCCGTCATCGCCTCTACAACCTAGCCGCACCCTATTCCTCCTCCCTCCGTTCAACCTCCGCGCCTGCACCCAAACCGACGCCGCCACCAACCGCTGCAGAGCCTCGTCGTCGACGTCGCCTCCAGCCACCGACGACGCCGCGACTCCCTCTCCTCCTCCTCGTCGCAACCTCGTCGTCGCCTTCCCTCTCCCCTCGCCAGACCACCTTCAAACCCAAACCCGACCCTGTACCATCTCCAGGTCGCCGGAAATCGCGCCGACGACCCTCGTCGACGTCTCCCGCGCCACCTCCTTTCCCCCTCGATCACCTGGGCCGACCACCACCCTCCTCCACTCGTCGCACCCCCTCTCCAGCAAGCCCAGCGGCTGTTCCAGACCTTCGCAGCCGTCGTCGCTGCCTCGCCGGCGTTCCAGCGCCGTCGAGCCCGCCGGGGTTACCCCCTGGTGTCTCCCGGTAAGCCTTCCTCATCGTTCCTTTGAGCTAGATCCCTTTCCCCGCTAATCTTGAATGTTTATCGTATTGCTAACTTCGCTACTTTTGTTGTTGCCGGAATCCGACCGTGCCGTCTTGGCGAACCCGACGCTCCAGCGAAGCCCCCTGGTCCGTGTGATCCCGTTGTTCTCGGTTGGGACCTGATTCGTGGCCTGTGCTATCATATCGTGTTTTTGCCGACATCGCATCCGTGTTCCAGTTTGCAGACCGTCGAGGCAAGTATCTGAATACTTGCTCTAACATGCTAGCGTACGAGATCTAGTCTTGCCACGCAATTGAACTCATACTATTTAATACCACAACTTAATGATGGCATTTGATATCATATTATTGCAGTTATCTTTATAATGGAATCGTTACACTAGTTCCTCGTAATTAATTAACCCACATCAATCCATGCTTTAACTAAATAAAACGACTGAATCATATCTGCTTAAACTGTTAAATCGTTCACGAAACAATTATTATACTTAATGTAAATTCCTGTAGCTTCATTACTTCAGAATTGTGGATATTGATTTACCTTGTGGCTATTGCACCCTAAAGATGATTGAACCTGTTAATAAGAGAATACAAAATATCATTGTGTTTACATGGATTGTTATTGTTGTTTACTGTTTCCTGCTGCTGTTCATTATTGATTGTATACCGGTTGTGAGCACTTACCCGATTGCACGACATATTGGCCTGACCCTGCCACACCTGACATATACATACATACCGACTCATCCTGTCGTACCATGACATTACCTGTTTCATGATTTCATGCCTAATGCCGACAAACCTAACCATTCCTGCTGTCGATCCAGACAGACCTACTTTTACTTGACTTTGTGTTGGCATTAGTCCTTGACTCCTGAATACCTGACCTGACATACATAGTTTGGGGGTATGGGGAAATCAAAGGTGAAACCGACTTGTAACTCAACAGTTCGATACATTGTTCTGATCAGTCTTACGGGGTTGGCCAGCTCCGGAGTGTTGATGCTGACATCACTCGTCCATCCTACTACCTTTTACTTCTTAGCGGCACGTCTCGGATTCAGCCCCGAGGGTCATGACCGTGGTCCCGGGCACGCACGGGATACTATTGAGTTACATCGACGATTCATCAATTGGTTTGACATACATAGTTTGGGGGTATGGGGAAATCAAAGGTGAAACCGACTTGTAACTCAACAGTTCGATACATTGTTCTGATCAGTCTTACGGGGTTGGCCAGCTCCGGAGTGTTGATGCTGACATCACTCGTCCATCCTACTACCTTTTACTTCTTAGCGGCACGTCTCGGATTCAGCCCCGAGGGTCATGACCGTGGTCCCGGGCACGCACGGGATACTATTGAGTTACATCGACGATTCATCAATTGGTTTCAAAGACTATAGAGTAGAAAACCTGATAGGACAGTTTGGACACCATTGCACATTCCCTGTTTGTTATTTCTTGTTACTGCTTTATTCATGTTGACATACATAGTTTGGGGGTATGGGGAAATCAAAGGTGAAACCGACTTGTAACTCAACAGTTCGATACATTGTTCTGATCAGTCTTACGGGGTTGGCCAGCTCCGGAGTGTTGATGCTGACATCACTCGTCCATCCTACTACCTTTTACTTCTTAGCGGCACGTCTCGGATTCAGCCCCGAGGGTCATGACCGTGGTCCCGGGCACGCACGGGATACTATTGAGTTACATCGACGATTCATCAATTGGTTTCAAAGACTATAGAGTAGAAAACCTGATAGGACAGTTTGGACACCATTGCACATTCCCTGTTTGTTATTTCTTGTTACTGCTTTATTCATGTTCATACTTGCATTGCTTATTACCATGTTATACTTTATACTTGATGTCATGACGCGCTGACGTCTGGGTTTTGCATGGCCCAGATCCCGTACCACTGTCGACGACCGAGCAGGAGTACTTCAGCCAGCAGGCTGAACAGTGAGTCCTTAGGGTTTAGTTTATTTATTTATTTTCATTTCCAGATGTGAGCCCGCATTATGGGACGTACTGTTTATTCATTGTATTGGATCATTAGCTTCCGCACTTATTGTTTATTGATTCTTGTTATTATGGATTTGGACATGTATTAGATTAGTTTTATCTTGTTCTTGATATCCTTACAACCGTAATGTGACTGTGGATGGATACTTCCTACCCACAGGTAGCATGGTTGGCTATGTCACGTGCCCAATCTTGCGTACTCTGGGAAGCGGGGCGTGACATGGTTCTTTTGGTATCAGAGCCATAGGTTAATTGGGTTGATCCCTTGTAGTTGGGTATCGCACCCGATACACGAATCATAATCCCCGTGATTAGGAAACATGTCCTGCCACTTTGACCGTTTTACCGTCCTTGAATCATTCTTCCAGATCATGTCGACATGCAAACTTACTTTGCATTGTCAATTCGAAAACCTAATTCCTTGTTATCTCTAGGACTTAGGCGACTTGGGTGGAGTTAAGTAATTGCGGCTATGATACCGCGGCATAGCTACAATGCAGCACTCTATTTAAGTATCTTTGGGTTCTAGCCTTGATCTATACTCGAAAACTATCATCATGCTAATGTTGGGTACTTTGATTTCCAGGATTTATGGCCGGTCAGAATTTGAAGATGGACCCAGGGCGTGCGGTCTTGGCCGCCAGGCATAGAGTGATAAGGGGATTGCTGGAGAAACTAAAGGAACAAATCGAGCTGGAACCAGCATTTGCACTGAACCACACGTCCGTACGTAGGAGTATTCTGGTGAACAGGCGCAGCGTAGCACCAATGAAGAAAACAAATGTGGGTGATCGGAAGGGGAGCGTGATCTGTAGCTACTGCCATAAACCCGGACATGTGCGGAAGAAGTGTCGTATGAGGCTGGGACTCTGTTTTAGATGTGGAGCGGCAGATCACACCGTTGATGCTTGTCCGTCGAAGCATCGCACGAAAGATGATGTTCAGAAGCCTCCGCAGCGACCGTTCCAAGGGCAGAGACAGTTGAATCAAGGATCTAATCAGGCTCGAGCGTTCACGATGGCAGCTGAGGAAGCTAAGGCATCGGGAGAAGTGGTTTCAGGTAATTTACTCGTTCATGGTTTTCCCGCTTTGGCATTACTTAATTTCAGAGCATCCCATTGTTTATGTCATCCAAATTTATAACTACACACTCGATTACCTGCACGACCCTGTCTAGTTCCTGGGATATACACACTGGGAATGGGAAAATCATAGCTAGTAAGGAATGTAGAGACTGTACAGTTGTTGTTTGCGGACGGGAGATTTTGCAGATTTCTTGGTGATAGATACGGGCAGTTATGAAGTTGTCTTGGGGATGGATTTTCTGGCACTTTCCACGCCCACATTGACTGTAGGGCAAGGAAGGTAATTTTCCAGATTCCCGGACATCCTAAGTTTACTTTCATTGGAGGAAGCAGTTCTGTCGGGCCAGTCGAGTTTAGGGCTAGGCCGACGAACAATGTTCTTGCGGCTATGATAGTGGATAATAATGAAGAGCCGGCTGTTGTCCGCGACTTTATGGATGTGTTTGAAGATATTTCGGGCTTACCGCCGAAGCGAGATGTGGAGTTTGCGATTGACCTTATTCCTGGTGCAGCGCCAGTATCAAAATCTTATTATCCGATGGCACCGGTGGAATTGGAAGAAGTTAAGAAACAAGTGGGTGAATTACTCGAGAAGGGATGGATTCGAAGCAGCAACTCACCTTGGGGAGCTCCAGTTCTTTTAGTAAAGAAGAAGGATGGCACGAGAAGGATGTGCATCGATTATCGAGAATTGAACCGGGTGACTATTAAGAACAAGTACCCGATCCCTCGCATTGGAGAACTTTTTGAGCAGCTTAGTGGCGCGAGGGTATTCTCGAAACTGGACTTGCGATCAGGATATCATCAGGTCCGAGTGAAGGCAGAAGACATTTGCAAGACGGCGTTTCGAACTCGGTATGGGCATTTCGAGTATTTAGTGATGTCTTTCGGAGTGACTAATGCGCCGGCAATATTTATGGATTTGATGAACAGGATCTTTTCACCTTTCTTGGACCTGTTTATCGTGGTATTCATCGACGATATTCTGGTATACTCGAAGAGTCCGGAGGAGCATGCTGAGCACTTAAGGATCGCACTGCAGACGCTGAGACAAGAGAAGTTATTTGCGAAGCTGAGTAAGTGTGAATTCTGGCTGGAAGAAGTGAAGTTTCTGGGGCATGTCGTGTCGGGCGATGGAATCGCCGTTGATCCCGAGAAGATTACAGCAGTTCGGGATTGGCCTGTTCCAAAGAATGTTGCGGAGATAAGAAGTTTTCTTGGACTCGCCGGTTACTACAGAAGATTTGTGGAGAACTTCGCGCGTTTAGCTGAACCGTTAACCAAGCTTACGCGTAAGGAGGTACCGTTTGTTTGGACGGATGGATGTGCATTGGCCTTCGAGACGTTGAAGCAGAAGTTGATAACCGCCCGATCCTGACCGTACCGGATAATTCAGGAGGACTGGTGATTCATAGCGACGCATCTGGAAAGGGATTGGGATGTGTTTAATGCAGAACGGGAAAGTCGTCGCTTACGCATCGAGATAGCTGAAGACTCATGAGAAGAACTATCCGACTCATGACTTAGAGCTTGCAGCCGTGATCTTCGCCCTGAAGATTTGGAGACACTACCTTCTGGGCGAGAGAGTTGAAGTCTTTACAGATCACAAGAGTTTGAAATATGTGTTCACTCAGAAGGAGTTGAACATGAGGCAACGCAGATGGTTGGAGCTGATGGCCGACTATGACCTCGATCTTAAGTACCATCCGGGAAAGGTCAACGTCGTGCCGGATGCGCTGAGTCGGTTACCAGCAATTCAGGTGTTGACCGCACAAAGGGAGATCATTGCGGATTTTCAGAGATTTAACTTGGAGGTTGTGCTACCCCATGCTACAGGACAGTTGATGCAGTTGCAAGTACAATCGTCCTTAGTTGAGAAGATTAAAGCGGCACAATCGCAGGATCCTAGACTGCAAAAGTTTCGGGAGCAGGTTGAAGCCGGACTGCGAACCGATTTACTGATCCATGAATACGGTTCGTTGAGATATGGTAGCCGTGTGTGTGTGCCAAAAGGAGATGTGCGTGAAGAGCTTATGAAGGAGGCACATAGTTCAGCTTACTCTGTACATCCAGGAGGGACAAAGATGTACCGAGATATTCGACAGCACTTCTGGTGGGAAGGTATGAAACGGAAAATTGCTCGCTTCGTGGCTAAGTGCTTGGTGTGTCAGCAAGTCAAGGCTGAACACCAAAGGGTTGCTGGTTGGTTGCAACCACTTCCGACTCCTCAGTGGAAGTGGGAACATATAACCATGGATTTCGTGACGGCTTTACCGCGGAGTTCAAAGGGCAACAATGCAGTATGGGTGATTGTCGATCGGTTGACCAAGGCAGCTCACTGTATTCCGTTTCGGGTTGGTCAATCGACGGAGACTTTGGCAGAGCGATACATGCAGGAGATTGTGAGATTGCATGGAGTACCGGTAAGCATCGTGTCCGACCGGGACACTCGGTTCTTGTCGCACTTTTGGAGGAGCTTACAAGAAAGTTTGGGGACTCGATTGAAGTTTAGCACAGCTTATCATCCTCAAACTGATGGACAATCAGAGAGAACGATCCAGACCCTTGAAGATATGTTGAGGGCTTGCATGTTGGACTTCAAAGGTTCTTGGGAAGATCATCTACACCTGGTGGAGTTTTCGTACAACAACAGCTTCCAAGCAACTATTCAGATGGCCCCGTTTGAAGCACTGTATGGTCGTAAGTGACGTTCACCTGTTTGTTGGGATGATGTTGGTGAACGAAGGTTACTAGGACCAGATTTGGTGGTACAGACAGTCGAGAAGGTGAATACCATCAGGAAGCATATGAAGGCAGCTCAAGACAGACAGAAAAGTTGGGCCGACACGTCAAGAAGACCTCTAGAGTTCGCCGTGGGTGATTTGGTATTCCTGAAGATATCACTGACTAGAGGGGTGATTCGCTTTGGAAGTCGGGGAAAGCTTAGTCCTCGTTTCGTTGGACCCTTCGAGATATTGGAGCGTGTTGGAGAAGTATCATACCGGTTGGCATTACCACAGTCATTAGCAGGAGTTCACGACGTGTTTCATGTGTCTCAACTACGGAGGTATGTTCGTGATGAGACTCATGTCTTGGATCATCCGGAGTTGACTGTGCGAGAGGACCTAACTTTTTAGGAGCGACCAGTTGAAATCAAGGATCGGAGAGAAAAGGTTCTTAAGAACAAGGTTATCCCTCTTGTGCTAGTTTCTTGGGGTAATCGATCGCATGGAGAATCCACTTGGGAGCGAGAAGACGAGATCCGACAGAAATTCCCTCACCTTTTCCAGTAGTTAGCTATCTTGTATTCTTGGAATTTCGAGGACGAAATTCTTTTTGTAGTTGGGTATGATGTAACACCCGAGCCCAATAATACTATTTATGTTACTAGTTGAGGGTTATATATTGCTCCTTTTCCAATTATTCTGTTTTCAGGGGTTTATTGCTAAATTTTAACCGGTTAAGTCATTTTAGCACATAACAAATTTTAACTCCTAAAATGAGATTTAAGATGTCCATGTTGGCCTACTCGTCGCCACTAGTCGCGTGGTAGCGTCCGCGTGTCGAGATTCCGTTCCGTTTGGCTAAACGGGCAAGTTTGGACGACTACGCGCGCGTGCAAGTGTCCGACTTGGGGGCATGCATTTTAATCATTAAACACATCTTTTCAAAATTTGGAACCCGCTTAAAATCCTATAATTTGAATTTGGAACATTTGGGCGCAACCCGGGCGCGATTTGGAAATGTTTCATTTCGCGCCAAAAAGGGCCCGTTTAATTAAATATCTAAAACTATAATATATACGAATATAATTCTTTAACTGTAAATCCTTACCAAATCTTTCTTAAATTTTCTGTGAAATTTTTCCCTTCACCCTCAGCCAATCACGAGAAGAGAAATTCTCGTGGGCAACACCCTTTTCCTCTCTCTCTATCTCTCCAATCTCCCTCTCTCTCTCTGTCTCTCTCATAATAATCTTCTCTCTCTCCTCCTGTATATATTCCCACGCAGCCGCCTCTCTCTCTCCCCATCGCGAGAAACCCACGAGGAACATCCCACGAACCCTAACCCTAACCACCTCCGGTCTTCGCCGCCGACCTCCCCGCGATCTCGCCGTCGCCGTCATCGCCTCTACAACCTAGCCGCACCCTATTCCTCCTCCCTCCGTTCAACCTCCGCGCCTGCACCCAAACCGACGCCGCCACCAACCGCTGCAGAGCCTCGTCGTCGACGTCGCCTCCAGCCACCGACGACGCCGCGACTCCCTCTCCTCCTCCTCGTCGCAACCTCGTCGTCGCCTTCCCTCTCCCCTCGCCAGACCACCTTCAAACCCAAACCCGACCCTGTACCATCTCCAGGTCGCCGGAAATCGCGCCGACGACCCTCGTCGACGTCTCCTGCGCCACCTCCTTTCCCCCTCGATCACCTGGGCCGACCACCACCCTCCTCCACTCGTCGCACCCCCTCTCCAGCAAGCCCAGCGGCTGTTCCAGACCTTCGCAGCCGTCGTCGCTGCCTCGCCGGCGTTCCAGCGCCGTCGAGCCCGCCGGGGTTACCCCCTGGTGTCTCCCGGTAAGCCTTCCTCATCGTTCCTTTGAGCTAGATCCCTTTCCCCGCTAATCTTGAATGTTTATCGTATTGCTAACTTCGCTACTTTTGTTGTTGCCGGAATCCGACCGTGCCGTCTTGGCGAACCCGACGCTCCAGCGAAGCCCCCTGGTCCGTGTGATCCCGTTGTTCTCGGTTGGGACCTGATTCGTGGCCTGTGCTATCATATCGTGTTTTTGCCGACATCGCATCCGTGTTCCAGTTTGCAGACCGTCGAGGCAAGTATCTGAATACTTGCTCTAACATGCTAACGTGCGAGATCTAGTCTTGCCACGCAATTGAACTCATACTATTTAATACCACAACTTAATGATGGCATTTGATATCATATTATTGCAGTTATCTTTATAATGGAATCGTTACACTAGTTCCTCGTAATTAATTAACCCACATCAATCCATGCTTTAACTAAATAAAACGACTGAATCATATCTGCTTAAACTGTTAAATCGTTCACGAAACAATTATTATACTTAATGTAAATTCCTGTAGCTTCATTACTTCAGAATTGTGGATATTGATTTACCTTGTGGCTATTGCACCCTAAAGATGATTGAACCTGTTAATAAGAGAATACAAAATATCATTGTGTTTACATGGATTGTTATTGTTGTTTACTGTTTCCTGCTGCTGTTCATTATTGATTGTATACCGGTTGTGAGCACTTACCCGATTGCACGACATATTGGCCTGACCCTGCCACACCTGACATATACATACATACCGACTCATCCTGTCGTACCATGACATTACCTGTTTCATGATTTCATGCCTAATGCCGACAAACCTAACCATTCCTGCTGTCGATCCAGACAGACCTACTTTTACTTGACTTTGTGTTGGCATTAGTCCTTGACTACTGAATACCTGACCTGACATACATAGTTTGGGGGTATGGGGAAATCAAAGGTGAAACCGACTTGTAACTCAACAGTTCGATACATTGTTCTGATCAGTCTTACGGGCTTGGCCAGCTCCGGAGTGTTGATGCTGACATCACTCGTCCATCCTACTACCTTTTACTGCTTAGCGGCACGTCTCGGATTCAGCCCCGAGGGTCATGACCGTGGTCCCGGGCACGCACGGGATACTATTGAGTTACATCGACGATTCATCAATTGGTTTCAAAGACTATAGAGTAGAAAACCTGATAGGACAGTTTGGACACCATTGCACATTCCCTGTTTGTTATTTCTTGTTACTGCTTTATTCATGTTCATACTTGCATTGCTTATTACCATGTTATACTTTATACTTGATGTCATGACGCGCTGACGTCTGGGTTTTGCATGGCCCAGATCCCGTACCACTGTCGACGACCGAGCAGGAGTACTTCACCCAGCAGGCTGAACAGTGAGTCCTTAGGGTCTAGTTTATTTATTTCTTTTCATTTCCAGATGTGAGCCCGCATTATGGGACGTACTGTTTATTCATTGTATTGGATCATTAGCTTCCGCACTTATTGTTTATTGATTCTTGTTATTATGGATTTGGACATGTATTAGATTAGTTTTATCTTGTTCTTGATATCCTTACAACCGTAATGTGACTGTGGATGGATACTTCCTACCCACAGGTAGCATGGTTGGCTATGTCACGTGCCCAATCTTGCGTACTCTGGGAAGCGGGGCGTGACACATTCTAGCCTCTAGCAATTTCAAGAAACGATCGTAACTCCCCAATTTCGAGCGATAACATTCAAGAAAGCATCGCAACGAAACTAGGTTATCGATTCTTGAACTTGCTAGGGTTTACAAAACTCGTAGGAATCAAGAATCGTTTTAAGATACGTTACATCATCATTTTATTGATCGTCTCGACTCCTCGACGAGCGGAGTATTACTCAAACATCACAACAAGAACTACAATTATAAATTGAGATCGAATCATGATACAAGAATTTAAAGAAAACAAGATAAAAGAATTTCACCTTTATTTATCGACAATTTTCTTTACAACTCTCTTGAATTTACAAAAGGAAGGAACTAGATCGTCGATTCTGGCTTCGCTTTTCTCCGTGATTCGTGGATCGGCTTGGACCACTTGCTCCATTGAAGATTGGCGTCACTCCTCAAAGGTTGAAGGGCTTCTTGCTTGATTTGGTACTCGGGATCTTGACTTTTGATTGGAATTAGGGTTAGGGTTTCACACAAGTCTTGTCACTAGACTTGTGGAAGAAGGAGGTAAAGAGATAGAATGTATTTAGATTCTAGATGATAGAATGCATAATGGGATCCATAACCCTAGGTCTAGGCTTCTATTTATAGACTTCCCAAACCCTAGGTCTAGGTTTGAAATTACAATTCCATCCAAAAGTTTGTTGAGGGGCTTCTAGAAAGAGTTTGTTAGGAGCTAGCTTAGGCTTTAAGCTAGGGTTGTTTAAGCATTAGAAACCCTAGTTTGCTGATCTGGCAGAAGCTTCGAGATAATTCTGGTGTTTGACATGTCTTGATGAAGTGTAGGAGCTGAGGGAAGGCTTTTGCACTGAAATTGAGGTGCTGAAGTGGCAAGGCCGCCGCGGAACCCCGGCACAAGCCGGCTCCGGCCGCGGTTCCGCGGCCGTTTGTGGGTCTTGGGGCTTAGGATCTCTTCAGTGGTCTTGGGCTGACAATTGGGATGTTCTCTGATATGTTGATTTTTATATTGCCTTCTGAATTGCTACCAGATCTGAAATCATTGAGTTGACGTAATGTTTGATCAGCACCATGTAAATTTTTTGGCATTTCTTCTGGATTTTCCTGCACAGATCTCGAAACAAGTGTTGCGCAATATAGGGATGATGCGATGCCATGAAATGCAGTCAATTTCCTTTATAGTGCCAGTTTTAGAATCTAACACATGCAATCTGATATTTAACGACTGATTTGCTAATATGTGAAATATGAATGCCGAACACTTCTATATGAATGCAAATGATAAGGAAATTGCCGGTTTAAAGATGCAGTATTTTCGACTGATCACATGGCCCAGATTCTTCTACCTTGTTGCAGACTGACCAGGAGTACTGCCGCTGTTAGACGAGCGGTGAAGTTCCTGTCGGTATGTAGATTCAATTCCAGGTGTTTCATTTATTGTATCTTTTGGCTTCCGCATATTGTTATTTCTTGACTCTTTTACTCTGGCTTATGGACATGTACTAGATAGTTAGTTACTTTCCTGTTCTTGATATCTCTACAGCCGTAATGTGACTGTGGAAGGATTTTTTCTATCCACAGGTAGCATGGCCGGTTATGTCACGTGCTCATCTTAGCGTACTCTGGGAAGCGGGGCGTGACATGGTTATTTTGGTATCAGAGCCATAGGATATAGGTTAATCGGGTTGATTCTTTTGTGGTTGGGTATTGGACCCAATACACGAATCAGAATACTCGTGATTAGGAACATGTCCTGCCACCTTGATTATCGTGATTGTTGAATCATATCCTTCTCTTGATCCCTTGTTTGGGCGATATGCAAACCACTTTGCATTTCGACCTGAAATCTTTTGGCTCTCTATTGTTTCTCCCTGTTTCTTGATTCTGATACTAGGATTTGGACGACTTGGGTGGAGTTATGTAATTATACCCATGAACTGCAGCATGGTTACAATGCGGTACTCTATTTAAATAACTTGGAGTCCTGGTCTTGTTTCACTTCCCTATTCCATGATCATTACATTACCTTATTTCTCTCGGTTTCATTGCTTACCAATTATTGTTCTATCGCCAGCTTGAATCATGTTTACCGTGCTTGATCCTTTTCAGTATCTTGACTTCGGATAAAGTCATCTAGATATCTTACTTGTTCTTGTTTTCCCCGCATTAGGACTGTTCAATCCTAGTGCATTCCCTTGTTTGTTGTTGTCTTGGGAATGGATTTTCACGGCACTTTCCATACTCATATTGATTGTAAGGAAAGGAAAGTGATTTTCCAGGACATCCGGAGTTTGTTTTACTGGAGGAAGCAGTTCCGTCGGGCCAGTCGAGTTTAGGGCTAGGCCGACGAATGATGATCTTTCGTTGATGGAAGTGATAAGGAAGAAGCGTCGACTATATTTCGAGAGTTCATGGACGTGTTCGAAGACGTCTCGGAATTATCGCCAAAATGAGGCGTGGAGTTTGTGATTGATTCTGGTGCAGCGCCAATCTCAAAGACGTACTATCCAATGGCACCAGTGGAGTTGGAAGAAGTCAAGAAGCAGGTTGCTGAATTACTTGAGAAGGGTTGGATTCGCAGTAGTAACTCGCATTGGGAAACTCCAGTTCTTCTAGTAAAGAAGAAAGATGGCACAAGGAAGATGTGCATCGATTATCGAGAATTAAACCGGGTGATTATTATGAACAAGTACCCGATCCCTCGCATTGGCGAATTGTTTAAGCAGCTTAGTGGCGCGAGGGTATTCTCGAAGCTGGATTTACGGTTCGGATATCATCAGGTCCGAGTTAAATCAGAAGATATTTGCAAGACTGCGTTCCGAACTCAGCATGGACATTACGAGTATTAGTGATGCCTTTCGGAGTAATGAACGCACCGGCGATATTTATGGACTTGATGAACCGAATCTTTTCACCATTCTTGGACCAGTTTATAGTGGTGTTCGCTGAGGATATTCTGGTCTACTCGAGGAGCATTGAAGAGTATGCAGAACTCTTGAAGATCGCACTACAGACATTGAGACAAGAAAGATTGTATGCAAAGATGAGCAAGTGCGAGTTTTGGCTTGAAGAAGTGAAGATTTTGGGGCATATCATAACTGGAGATGGAATCACCGTTTATCCAGGGAAGATTGCAGCAGTTCAAGACTGGCCGATTCCGAAGAACGTTGTAGAGATCAGAAGTTTTCTTGGACTTGCAGGATACTACAGAAGGTTCGTGGAGAATTTTGCTCGTTTGGCTGAGCCTTGACCAAGCTTACGTGCAAGGAAGTACCGTTTGTATGGACGGATAAGTGTGCGTCAGCTTTTGAGGCATTGAAGCAGAGATTGATAACCGCTCCTATTTTAACCGTGTCAGACAGTTCTGGAGGATTGGTGATTCACAGCGACGCATCTGGGAAAGGATTGGGATGTGTTTTGATGCAGCATGGGAAGGTTATAGCTTACGCATCGAGACAGTTGAAAACCCATGAGAAGAATTACCCAACTCATGACTTGGAGCTAGCAGCGGTGATTTTCGCTTTGAAAATTTGGAGACACTACTTATTGGGCGAAATGGACGAAGTTTTCACCGATCACAAAAGCCTAAAATACGTGTTCACACAGAAGGAGCTTAATATGAGGCAGTGTAGATGGTTGGAGCTGATGGCTGACTACGATCTTGATCTTAAGTACCATCCGGGGAAGTTAATGTTGTGCCGGATGAGCTTAGTCGGTTACAAGCAATTCAGATGTTGACTGCACAAAAAGGAACTTATTGAAGACTTTCGGAGATTCGAGTTGGAGATCGTGCTACCGCATTCTTCAGGACAGTTGATGTCGCTGCAAGTACAGTCGTCATTGATCGAGAGTATTAAAGCAACGCAGTCAAAAAAAAACCCAAGATTGCAAAGGTTTCGAGAACAGGTTGAAGTTGGACTTCGAACAGACTTGTTAATTCATGAAGATGGTTCTTTGCGATATGGTAGCCGTTTGTGTGTGCCAAAATGAGACATTCGCGAAGAACTTATGAAGGAGGCGCACAGTTCAGTATATTCCATACATCCAGGAGACATGAAGATGTACCGAGATATACGACAGCATTTCTGGTGGGAAGGCATGAAACGGGATATTGCCGTTTTGTGGCAAAGTGTTTAGTGTGTCAGCAAGTTAAGGATGAACATCAACGGGTTGCTGGTTTATTGCAATCACTTCCGATCCCTCAATGGAAGTGGGAACATATAACCATGGATTTCGTGACAGCTCTACCGCGGATTCCAAAGGGCAACAATGCAATTTGGGTGATTGTTGATCGATTCACCAAGGCAGCTCATTTCATACCATTTCAAGTTGGTCGATCAACAGAAGCTTTGGCAGAGCGGTACATGCAGGAGATAGTAAGATTGCATGGAGTACCGGTGAGCATCGTGTCCGACCATGACACTCGTTTCTTATCACACTTTTGGAGGAGATTACAGGAAAGTTTGGGGGCTCGATTGAAGTTTAGCACAGCTTATCACCCTCAAACAGATGGCCAGTCGGAGAGAACGATCCAAACACTTGAAGACATGTTGAGAGCTTGCATGTTAGATTTCATGGGTTCATGGGAGGATCATCTACATTTGGTGGAGTTTTCTTACAACAACAGTTTTAGGCGACTATTCAGATGGCTCCATTCGAAGCTTTATACGGTCGCAAGTGTCGTTCACCTGTTTGCTGGGCGATGTTAGAGAACGAAGATTGTTGGGACCGGATTTGATCGTGCAAACAGTTGAGAAGGTTAACACTATCCGGAATCATATGAAAGCAGCATAAGAACAACAAAAGAGTTGGGCAGATACATCGAGAAGACCTCTAGAGTTCGCCGTTAGTGATTTGGTATTCTTGAAGATATCACCGACTAGAGGAGTGATTCATTTCGGAAGCCGAGGAAAGCTTAGTCCTCGATTCGTTGGACCTTTTGAGATTTTGGAGCGTGTTGGAGAAGTAGCATATCGATTGGCGTTACCGCAATCCTTGGCGAATGTTCATGACGTGTTTCACGTATCTCAACTCCGTAAATATGTTCGAGATGAAACATACGTGCTGGATCATTCGGAGCTGACTGTACGAGAAGATTTGACTTTGAGGAGCGACCGATGTCGATTGTGGATCGAAGGGAAAATGTTCTTAAGAACAAGGTTATCCCTCTTGTACTTATTTCTTGGGGAAATCGCTCGCATGGAGAATCAACCTGGGAACGAGAAGATGAAATCCAGCAGAAGTTTCCACATCTATTCTTGTAGTTTCTTGATTGTTTATCCTTTCTTGTTCTTGGAATTTCGAGGACGAAATTCTTTTTGTAGTTGGGTATAATGTAACAACCGAGTTCATTTATACCAATTCCAGTTCCCGTATTTACTTATCTATGGTATTTTCTTGATTTAACGGGTTTTTGGGTGCGAATGGTAATTTTACATTTTACATTGCATTCGACCTGACCCGCTTGCTTGAACCTGTTTGATTCATATTTATAGATTAACCTAACTTGTTACATAGACACGTGCATCTCATGTATACTGCATACTGGCATTTTACCTGGGATTGCATCTTTTACCATATAACATTTTAGGTCATGTAAAATAATTTAAAATTGCATTTCATAGCTTGCATAATACCCCTAACCCCGTGGTAGCATCCGCGCATCTTGTTATCGTCCCGTTCAGTGAAACAGACGTGTTTGGATGGCTACGTGCATGTACGTGCATCCGTCCTTAGGGGTATGCATTTTTCGTTACCTGAGCATTCATTTTGAATTTTGAAGGTCGCACATATTTTTCGTATTTTAAATCTGAATTTTTAAACCCGACCAGGGCGCGTTTTAAAATATTTTTGTATCCCTCCAAAATTCAATTTATTTAATTTTAAAATTTAGTTTAAATATTTTCATACGATTTCTTTAACAAACTGAAACCTCTTATCTAAAATTTTAAATCTAAAAATCTTTTAAAATTTTAATTCTAATTTCCTAACAAACCAACAACCCCTTTCTCTCTCTCTCTCTCCCCTCTGCATATATCTATTTATATATATTTTTTATTTATTTAATTTTTCTTTCCTTATTTAATACACAACCTCTTCTTCTTCTTTCTTCTTTCTTTTTCTTGATCTTTTTTCTTGATTCCGGTGATCACCGCCGGAGCCATGCTCGTCGCTGACTATCTGAGTGATCCAGTGAACGTACCTGACTTGCGTGATCACCCTCGTGTGTTGTTTGGAACCGTTCGTGTACCGTGCGCGCGTCGCGACATTTCGCCGACGAAGGACGTTCCGTACACATCCGTTCTTGTTCCGTCTAGGCAAGTTAACCTTGCTACATGCTATATAATTTATTTTATACCTATTTAAATAAATACCATACCTATAGTTTAAATCTAGTACCCCATGTTTAATTTTATAACGTTTCGATGTTCCGTTTGCATCCGTTTATATCATTTTAAATCTAGATCATGAAAACTTATCTTGTGACATACTAGATTACATTATACTGCATCCATATCATTTAAAATATATATCGTCGTAATATTTCTTATTATTATCTGTAATTAGTTTATAATCTGCATTTTATAATGTTATACATTTGAAAATATTATAGTTTACACATGAAATATCGTTGCAAAGTGGATACGACAAATCTGAAATTTACTGTACACCTTACCTTATAAAATTCATTATAAATCATAGAAAAATCATTACTATACGTTCTTTAGTTCGTTACGAAGCTAACTCAGAATACTATAACTATATGAAATATTAACTTGCAAAATAAATTTTTTAAATAACGTAAAATGCAAATGAATATGTCTTTAAACTGCTGTCCAGGCAAATTCCAGCAGCAAACTTTCAACTTCGGATATTCATAACTTTTTGTAGGGACAACCTGAAATGTTTATACTTATAAAAATAAAAATCTTATTGAATTATCTTTGTTTTGGTATAAGACACGTCCCTTTTGGAGAACGTTTGTTATTTTTAAGCTATTTTACAAATCGGGGTGACGCTACATTTCTGAACGGAACTTTGTGCATGGTTAATCAATACCACTTTTATAGTTATTAATAGGCTTGAATATGTTATCCATGTTAATATTATTATATCAATATCTATTTAATAAATAATAGTGCTTGTGTTTTAATATTCAGCAAATTTTACCGATTTACAGTTTTATAGTATCCGTCTGTATCCGTACGGTTTATTACATATCTAGTTGCACGCCGAGACCATATTATTTCATTTTACTGTTACATTAGTATCCCATACTTGATCTTGTGCATCCTACATAGTCATGATGTAATCCCTGATAAATATTTGTGCATCCATGCTTGATTATTTATAACCATGATTATGCTAGCTGTTTATGAGCACCCGCAAGCTATCTTTTACACCCTGACATGACTTGCTACACACATATTACTTGACCCGACATGGTACCGTACACTACTTGACTTGACCTGATGTACCATGGCTTGACCTGTTACCTGATCTTGTGTTTAATTCCAACAAACCTGACATGTAGTCCTCACGGACCGTTCCTGTTGTCTATCCAGACAAACCTGCTCTTACCTGATCCTGTGTTGCATTAGTTCTTGATTACTGAATACCTGACTTGACATATATAACTTGGGGGAATGGGGAAATCAATGATGAAATCCTGACTTGTAACTCGACAGTTACTCGCTTATACTGATCAGTTTTAGAGGTTAGGCCAGCCTTGGGATGATGCTGCTGACATCATTCATCTGTACATATTTCCTGTTTTAGTGTCTAGCGGCATGTCTCGGATTCAGCCCGAGAATCTTGACCGTGGTCCCGGGTATGCACGGGATACTATTGAGTTACATCGATGATTCATCAAATTGATTTCAAAGACTTTAGAGTAGAAAACCCAATAGAACAGTTTAGTTTACTCACTGCACACTACCCTTCACTGCCCTGATTTATATTACTGTTACACCTGCTTTTCATTCATGTTTATACTTGCATTGCCTGCTACCCTGCTTATTTTTATTGCTTGATGACATGACGTGCTGACGTATGGGTTTTGCATGGCCCAGATTCTTCTACCTTGTTGCAGACTGACCAGGGGTATTGCCGCTGTTAGATGAGCGGTGAAGTTCCTGTCGGTATGTAGTTTCATTTCCAGGTGTTTCATTTATTGTATCTTTTGGCTTCCACATATTGTTATTTCTTGACTCTTTCACTCTGGCTTATGGACATGTACTAGATAGTTAGTTACTTTCCTGTTCTTGATATCTCTACAGCCGTAATATGACTGTGGAAGGATTTTTCCTATCCACAGGTAGCATGGCTGGCTATGTCACGTGCCCATCTTAGCGTACTCTAGGAAGCGAGGCGTGACATATTGCAAGAGCTTTACTAATGAGCTACAAGTTATTTCTTAATGTTCTTAAACAAATTAAATTTATAACTTGTGCTCAGATTAGCAAACTCCATTCTGTATATTAAGTTTTAAAAAAATTTGTGCAGTGAACTTAGAGTCATTACATATGTTCTAGCAATAAATGGTTTACTTCATTTCAGGATGAATGTGGAGTACGTGTAACACTTAAAAATGATACAAAATCACCAGTGGAGGAAAGGGGATCCATTAGGCTCTCTATGAACTCTGATAAATATTTACCATTAAGTGATGTTTTGTATGTTTCTGGTGTAAGAAAGAATTTAATAAGTGATTCTCTACTTTCAAAAAGAGGTTAAAAACTTGTATTAGAAAATAATCAAATTGTAATCTCCAAATAAAATATATTTATTGGAAAGAGTTGTGTGTGTGATGGATTATTTAAGTTGAATGTTGTTTGTACTAATAATAACGAAATAAATAAAACTAGTCCTATTATTTTAACATTTTCTTCTTGTGATATATAGCATGGTAGATTATGACATGTTAAATATCAAACTTTAAATATGATTTCTAAAGATTCTATTGAGTTAAAATCTAAATGTGATATTTGTTGTCACGCCCCACTTTCCAAAAGAAGGAGAAGGATGACGCGGCATGGTCCGCAACCTAACTGTATTGAAGGTAGTCTATTCAATACAGTTACGTTAAGCGTATGAATATTTAATATGCATGATGTGTACCAAAACAAAAATAATAAAAGCGAAAGGCATTTTATTTCCATTAACCAAACTTTATTATATCCCAAAAGAAAGAGTAAAATAAAATAAGTAGTTTAATTACATCGAGGAGAAACAAAAGCCATAAACATGTGGGCAACAATAAAAAATTAAATCTAGCTAATCTTCCATCGTCCAGTTTGCATAATCTTCACAAGCTGGCTTCACATCTTGATCCTCGCCATAATGCTCATTCTTATCTGACGGACATTCCAAGGATAGAGAAAGAAAAAGAAGGTCCGTCAGCGAGTTATACTCGGGTAGGATTGCCTCATAAGATAGTAAAGGTATAGAAACGAACAGGTGTATATAATGAATATGATGAACATGTGTATAAAGGTATGAGGTTATATACAAATTAGATATGTGAATATGAGTAGGTTGTATATGTTTGGTAAAGGTTCAAGTCAAGTTAAACAGATATTCAGTCTAAGAGTTGGATCAGGTTAAACAAGGTGTGTATGGATGGAATTGATGGGTGAACACACTCGTGTCCTTGAGGTATCCCATGACTAGCTGGAAGCAGTATGAGCTGGTGCTCGTGCCTGAAATGGCAATTAATGTGGTAACATGAACATCCCCGAAAGGTGTCCCATGACTACGATGGAGCTTTGTCTAACGTGAATATCATTCAAGTGCACAGGTATTACCACCCTTCAGTTCCATAATAAACAACAAGTCTAAACTGGTAAAATATCCACATCCAAGATACTGAATAACTCGTGTCTCATGAAGAAAGGTAGATAAGATAGCAGGTAGGTATATCACATAATGTAGGTTTGGTGTTGAGTATCAATAGGTATTGTAAACGTTTTAGTTTGTTAAACAAGGGTCCGGATACTCACGATTATTCCGTTGTGGCCACGGAACAACAACTGGGGAAGTGAAATGTACCGTTTCACTTCCCGGGATCATGATCGAGTAGTAGGGGAATCCAAGTTCCGAATTATCCTTGCCTAATCAAACTACCCATCCCCGTGATTCGGTATAAAGGTTTTGACGAATTAGAGTTAGTGCGTATACCTCTAGGCATGGAATTTCCACATTGTATAGTCGTCCACATTTTGGAATGTTCACCCGGAATATCGGGATCTTCATATTTGTATATTCGTCCACACTTTGGACTGTTCACCCGGAATATCGGGATCTTCATATTTGTATAATCGTCCACACTTTGGACTGTTCATCCTGCCTGCAGGGATCTTCATAAAGTATTCCATACCTAGGTCCGCGCATTCTAACCCTTACCGTATCATGTTTTGTATATGTCATGTTGTCATAAGCTGGAATTTTAGAAAGAGTATTGATCTCGTTTAATATGGCCTTCCACAACCACTCGTTTTATTTTCTGAAGTCCGTAAAGTACTTCGTGTCATCTTAGGGAAAGCTTAGTTAAAAATAAATAATAGTGTTTAATTATCTTTTATTACTTCTAAGAATAACCATGATATTTGGGATATTTATTATTTTGGAAAAGCATAATGTTTTACAGAAAATATCCTTTCGATAAAAGGTTGTGGTGTTTATTTGAAAATATTTTGCAAGAGGTTTTTATTTGAAAATCTAGACTGCTCCTAATATTCCAAAAGGACAAGTTATGAGGTCCTCAAATCGCCTCTTCACCGCCAATTGTGGCCAGGTAAGCACAAGTAAGGAAAGGAGGGATCCGCTTATGAATTACCGTGAGACGGGCCTTTTAAAGTTACCTTTCTCACTTGTCTAGCCTAGGCACCACAAAGTCTGGTTTAGATAAACGATCGATGCCTACAACCTTTCCCTTATCCTAGATTGGTGTTATTTTAAAATTACCTTTTAAAAGATACTAAATATTCCCTTTTTTAAAAAGATATCATTATTTAAATTTAATATTTTCTTCTTCAAAAAGGTTGAAGGGGGTTTAAAAAATATTTGGAAGTAAAATATACGTATGCTGTATCTAAAATATTTATTTCACATATCTTTATTTCTATAGATATTTTAAACAAATATAATATTTTAATTAAACGAGGGTATCTTATGGAAGTAACCTATTTCGAGATCATTTTTATAGTATGGGTATGTCAGAGGTGAAATGACAATTCATGGGTTATATCAGATTCCAGGTATGATGGGTGTGCAATATACTTCTATGTACAGAGGAAATTTAAACACCGTTTTAAAAATATGGGTTAACTTTATTATGATTGAGGGTACAAGGAATAGGTATGCACAAATATAATAACAACTTTTTAAATAGGGTTGATGATTATAAGTTGGAACTAGGTTAAGAAGGTGACAGGAAAAGGAGAGAGAGGCGGATCCTACCTTTTGTTTGAGTCGGATGCCGAAGGGTTGAAAACGTAGGCATGTACAAAATCCTCAATAGCTCCACGTACCGATTTTTTCTTTACGATTGGATGGAGCCATAGCGTCGGCGTCGTCGATACGAAAACACCGGTATTTTTTTTAGAATTTTTGGAGTTCGGTGGTGTGAGAAATTTAGGTTTGAAGGTGTCTATTTATAGCGTTTTCACCAACCATAAAAATCCAAAATTTCCGTTAAATATAAATGAAAATCTGCGCTGCCAATCATTGCGAATCATTCGGTTAATGATTGCACCCGCCGCCTTTATTCTCAGCCGTTGGATTGAGATCCAACGGTTGGATCGCGCCGCCAAAGGCCCACCGCCACGCCACGTGTCGCGCATGGGGAGACCACGCGTTTTCGCGTGGTCCCCACCACGTGGGCGCTGGCAGTGTGATCTGGGCCGTTGGATCTTGGATCCAACGGTCCAGATCAAAGGGATTTTAAATTATTTTATTTTATTTTTATATATAAAATAATATTCTGTTTATTATTTAAAAAATGGATTTGGCTTTAAAAAAATTGTTAAAAATAGTTAAAAACACGGGAAAATTATGGAAAATTTTCAGAAAATATATTTTATTATTATCTTTAGTATAAAAATAGTTTTGGGCTAAAACTAAATAATATATTCATTCCTATGGTTTTAGTTAGTTATTAAAGTTATATAAAATCTAGTTTATCCTTTAAAACATTTTTAATTGATGATAGAAATATGTAGATTATTTTAAGGCGTTATAAAATTTTATTAAAACATTTTAAGCCTATAAAACAATAAATAGATTTTAGAAAAATTTCTTTAATCATATTCAATGCTTTGAAAATTATTAACACTACTTTAAAAATTAGTGTTATATAAAAGAAACACCTAAATAATTATTTGATAGTAGAAATATATTTTATTAGGTATTAGAAAACATGGTCGTTACAATCTACCCTCCTTAAAATAATTTCGTCCTCGAAATTTCAGAAGGTAGGTCAAGGAAAGGAAGAAATCACTAAGAAGAGATTATCGCGGTTAAATATTTTGGTCTCGCACTCTCATCCCGTTTCCTCGCTTCCGTGTATGTCTGCCTAGTAGTTCTTCCTTCATACAGCTCTAGCCAGCTGGATTGTCTTGTCGCTCAAGGTTTCATCCTTCTAGTATTCCGACCGGTTGCTGCTCGTAGGTTATGCCAACCTTTTCGTGATCTCGAAACGTTCAAAAGTATGGCTAGGGTTTCCAGCATACCCTCCAACGAAAGTAGCAAAAGTAGGCTATACATAAACCCACCGTCTCCTTCCAAGATGTTAAACGGAAAATGAGTCGTGGGTTGAGCTTTCTGTGCTTGCTGCATTGAATCATCATCTCCACTTTTTCTACTATTATCTTACAAATTCTCCATCTTCAGGATCGTCCCAATCGATCGGTACTTCTCCCATATAAAACTTGACCTCTCTCATCCGCTTCATGTGTTTCAACCATCCGTGTTCCCATGTTCTCCTTAGAGTAGTGTTTCTATATCTTCAAGACGAAAATTTACCATTGCCAGTTCTAAATCTGAACATGATAATTGCGTCCACAAGTCGTTAGTTGTCTTGACGCGTATGCGGCTATATTGCCGCGTTGATACATCACACCACCAAGTCACTCCTCTGAAAATCGTTGTGGATGTTTAAAACTTCTAGGTTTGCTAAGAATTGCAAGAATGGTTGTGATAGTTACGATCTACTCTCCTTAGAATAATTTCATACTTGAAATTTTCAAAGGAGTGACCACTACTAGGCACGGAAATCAGTAACGCTGTCAGGAATCCTCTTTGCTGCATGTGCCGCTCCCGCGAGTTGGTGTATTACTTTATGCATGGAAAGTCTCTGAAGGGTTTAGGTACAAGGAATCGGAAAATGTAAAATCAGTAGTTGCTTCCAGATAGAAGAGTTTAGAAGTTGAATGGAGGTTGTAAATTGATGGAAAAACTTACGAGATATAACATAAAGGCAACTAGTCGAAATTACGAAAACTAGAGGAATTATGGTGATTTTAACTAAGATTTGCATCGAAGGATGGTTAAGCATGGTATCAAAGAAAGGTTGAGAAAAAGAAAGAGTACCTCTGTTGTCTTTCCACGTGGCATCAGCCTTTTCGGCCGTCATGGTGAAGGTCTGACGTTTGGGTCCATTCCTTTGCGCTTGCTGAAAAACATGCTCCTGTGATGGCAATGGTGGTCCTTTTGGTGTTGCCCCTTGACCGGTTGGTTTAGTGGCGGAAAGTGGCCAGTTTCCTTGTGTTGGTGCGCCATAATTAGCCGGCTTGTTGACGGGGCCTGATTGTCTCCCTCTCTGAGGACAGTCCCCAATGGCATGATCCGGAGACCCACAGACTATGCAAAGTTTGTTCAAAATGCGACAGTCTCTCATGTAGTGTCCGGTCCTACCACAATGGTTGCATACAACGGCTGTTTTTCCGAAGATAGTTGGTACTGCTGGTCTCTTAGGTGGTTGTCTTCCGTTGAATCTGAAAGATGATCCCTCAAGAATTTGATTGGCTGGTCGTTTAATGCCAGACAAACGGCCATCCTTCTTTATGCGTCTCTGAAGGTCTTCAAAGTTTCGTGCCGCCTCTAAAATTTCATCATAAGTTGATAAGGTAGCAGAAGACATGGAGGACTGTGTTTTCAGGTCCAATCCTTGTCGGAATCTCTTAGCATAAAGTTCTCGGGTTGCCACCAGATGATGCGCGAACCGACTTAACCTTGAGAACTCCGAAGCGTACTCGTCCACCGACTTATCCCACATGCTCCCTTGTTGGAACTGTATAAACTTCCATTCCATTTTTAAGTGTGCCACGACTGGAAAGTACTGGGTATCAAAACGCTGTTTGAACCTTTCCCAGTCGATGGGGTTCTTCGATCTACTTTCCTATGCCTCCCACCATATCCTGGTATTATCCGTAAGTTGTAGCTTAGCGATGTTCACCCACGCGTCCTTCAGAATTTGGGCGGCACTAAGATCAATGACTATTCCCTTGAGCCATTCTTCAGCTTTTAAAGGAGTTTCCTTCCCCGAAAAAGTCTTAGGGTGGAGTGATCTGAACTGCTTCACTCCCGCCGAACCTTGTGGAACTGGGGTTAGTGCCTTACTTAAAATCTCTGCTTGTTGCTTCCTACTTTCTCATAGCTCCTGATGAAGGACAGCTGTCTGCTGCTGCTGTTGCTCCAATAGTCCTTGCATCATTTATAGCATAGCTGCTTGCTGAGCAGCGGCTTCATTAACTCCATTTCCCCTTCAGTTGCGGTGATGGTGTCGTCCAGCCATTGATGATCTGAATCAGAATAGGTTAGGTTACAATCAGGCTGAGGGATGAGACAGGATAATAACTTGCATGGAAGAACAACAATTAATGCAAGAGAGGCTAAGAAGAGCACAAGAGAGATTTTTGCTCGAAACTAAGATTTTATTATCCAATTTCAATATGGAGAGTACAACTAGAAGTAAGGACATGTCCATACTATTCTTACATCATTTTATTTGGCCAAAGAAAGGAAAAAGACTTATTAGTCTCGATTACGGGAGTTCAACAAGTGGTGATAGGTCCTCGAACTAAGAAAAGTACGACCATTCCCATGGTGCCTTGCGAGGACAGCTGCCTGAGTTTCTTCGGTCTCGAGTTCCTCCTCACTCGAAGCTTTGTCCTTCGACTCATCCTCGGCAGGAGCCTCGCTCTCTGATTCCACCTCTATAGGGTTTTCTTCTTTTGCAGGAGCCTCCTTTTTCTGGCCCATCCTTTATATGCTCCTCTTCCCTGGGATCTTCTTCTTCTTCGGAGTCGTTGGCCATCATAGACTCTGGAGTTGCAGCATCGACTTCTTCTTCTTCCGAGTCGCTGTCGGAAATAACTGCCTGAGAGTCTACGACTTCGTCGTCTGAATCTCCAAATGTAGCTTCAAAATAATATCGGACATGTCATCCTCGTTGGAAAGATTTGCCATGACCAGAAGGAAATGTCATGGTCAGGGTACAGAATGTCAAGGAAGGGACAAGGGACATAGGAAAACTATGATATCGGCATAGATGGATGAGATTCAAAAATATAATAAGTCAGTTAACGGTTTCATTTTAGTACACAAGAGGACCTACATGGGCCACCACAAAAATCTGTCACGCCCCGCTTCCCAAAAGAAGGAGAAGGATGACGTGGCATGGTCCGCAACCTAACTGTATTGAAGGTGGTCTATTCAATATAGTTACGTTAAGCGTATGAATATTTAATATGCAGGATGTGTACCAAAACAAAAATAATAAAAGCGAAAGGCATTTTATTTCGATTAACCAAACTTTATTACATCCCAAAAGAAAAAGTAAAATAAACCAAGTAGTTTAATTACATCGAGGAGAAACAAAAGCCCTAAACATGTGGGCAACAATAAAAAATTAAATCTAGCTAATCTTCCATCGTCCAGTCTGCATAATCTTCATAAGCTGGCTTTACACCTTGATCCTCGCCATAATGCTCATTCTTATCTGGCGGAAATTTCAAGGATAGAGGAAGAAAAGGAAGGTCCGTTAGCGAGTTATACTCGGATAGGATTGCCTCATAAGATAGTAAAGGTATAGAAACGAACAGGTGTATATAATGAATATGATGAACATGTGTATAAAGGTATGAGGTTATAAACAAATTAGATATGTGAATATGAGTAGGTTGTATATGTTTGGTAAAGGTTCCAGTCAAGTCAAACGGATATTCAGTCTAAGAGTTGGATCAGGTTAAACAAGGTGTGTATGGATGGAATTGACGGGTGAACATACTCGTGTCCTTGAGGTATCCCATGACTAGCTGGAAGCAGTATGAGCTGGTGCTCGTGCCTGAAATGGCAATCAATGTGGTAGCGTGAACATCCCCGAAAGGTGTCCCATGACTATGATGGAGCTTTGTCTAGCGTGAATATCACTCAAGTGCACAGGTATTACCACCCTTCAGTTCCATAATAAACAACAAGTCTAAGCTGGTAAAATATCCACATCCAAGATACTGAATAACTCGTGTCTCATGAAGAAAGGTAGATAAGATAACAGGTAGGTATATCACATGATGTGGGTTTGGTGTTGAGTATCAATAGGTATTGTAAACGTTTTAGTTTATTAAACAAGGGTCCGGATACTCGCGATTATTCCGTTGTGGCCACGGAACAACAACTAGGGAAGTGAAATGTACCGTTTCACTTCCCGGGATCATGATCGAGTAGTAGGGGAATCCGAGTTCCGAATTATCCTTGCCTAATCAAACTACCCATCCCCGTGATTCAGTATAAAGGTTTTGACGAATTAGAGTTAGTGCGTATAACTCTAGGCATGGAATTTCCACATTGTATAGTCGTCCACATTTTGGACTGTTCACCCGGAATATCGGGATCTTCATATTTGTATAGTCGTCCACACTTTGGACTGTTCACCCTGCCTGCAGAGATCTTCATAAAGTATTCCATACCTAGGTCCGCGCATTCTAAGCCTAACCGTATCATGTTTTGTATATATCATGTTATCATAAACTGGAATTTTAGAAAGAGTATTGATCTCGTTTAATATGGCCTTCCACAACCACTCGTTTTATTTTCTAAAG
This sequence comes from Agapanthus africanus, assembly GCA_030015575.1. Classification (NCBI taxonomy): domain Eukaryota; kingdom Viridiplantae; phylum Streptophyta; class Magnoliopsida; order Asparagales; family Amaryllidaceae; genus Agapanthus; species Agapanthus africanus. The sequence goes on along the minus strand of CM057339.1, from coordinate 161,920,655 downwards.
TTCGTAAAATACTTCGTGTCATCTTAGGGAAAGCTTAGTTAAAAATAAATAATAGTGTTTAATTATCTTTTATTACTTCTAAGAAAAACCACGATATTTGGGATATTTATTATTTTGGAAAAGCATAATGTTTTACAGAAAATATCCTTTCGATAAAAGGTTGTGGTGTTTATTTGAAAATATTTTGCAAGAGGTTTTTATTTGAAAATCTAGACTGCTCCTAATATTCCAAAAGGACAAGTTATGAGGTCCTCAAATCGCCTCTTCACCGCCAATTGTGGCCAGGTAAGCACAAGTAAGGAAATGAGGGATCCGATCACGAATCACCGTAAGACGGGCCTTTTAAAGTTACCTTTCTCACTTGTCTAGCCTAGGCACCACAAAGTCTGGTTTAGATAAACGATCGATGCCTACAACCTTTCTTTTGTCCTAGATTGGTGTTATTTTAAAATTACCTTTTAAAAGATACTAAATATTCCCTATTTTAAAAAGACATCGTTATTTAAATTTAATATTTTCTTCTTTAAAAAGGTTGAAGGGGGTTTAAAAAATATTTGTAAGTAAAATATACGTATGCTGTATCTAAAATATTTATTTCACATATCTTTATTTCTTATAGATATTTTAAACAAATATAATATTTTAATTAAACGAGGGTATCTTGTGGAAGTAACCTATTTCGAGATCATTTTTATAGTATGGGTATGTCAGAGGTGAAATGACAATTCATGGGTTATATCAGATTCCAGGTATGATGGGTGTGCAATATACTTCTATGTACAGAGGAAATTTAAACACCGTTTTAAAAATACGGGTTAACTTTATTATGATTGAGGGTACATGGAATAGGTATGCACAAATATAATAACAACTTTTTAAATAGGGTTGATGATTATAAGTTGGAACTAGGTTAAGAAGGTAACAGGAAAAGGAGAGAGAGGCGGATCCTACCTTTTGTTTGAGTCGGATGCCGAAGGGTTGAAAACGTAGGCGTGTACAAAATCCTCAATAGCTCCATGTCTCGATTTTTCCTCTGCGATTGGATGGATTCGTAGCGTCGGCGTCGTCGATACGAAGACACCGGTATTTTTTTTCAGAATTTTTGGAGTTCGGTGGTGTGAGAAATTTAGGTTTGAAGGTGTATACTTATAGCGTTTTCACCAACCATAAAAATCCAAAATTTCCGTTAAATATACACGAAAATCTGCGCTCCCAATCATTGCGAATCATTCGGTTAATGATTGCGCCCGCCTCCTTTATTCTCATCCATTGGATTGAGATCCAACGGCTGGATCCTGCCGCCAAAGGCCCGCCGCCACGCCACGTGTCGCGCATGGGGAGACCACGAGTTTTCGCGTGGTCCCCACCACGTGGGCGCTGGCGGTGTGATCTGGGCCGTTGGATCTTGGATCCAACGGTCCAGATCAAAGGGATTTTAAATTATTTTATTTTATTTTTATATATAAAATAATATTCTGTTTATTATTTAAAAAATGGATATGGCTTTAAAAAAAATGTTAAAAATAGTTAAAAACACGGGAAAATTATGGAAAAATTTCAGAAAATATATTTTATTATTATCTTTAGTATAAAAATAGTTTTGGGCTAAAACTAAATAATATATTCATTCCTATGGTTTTAGTTAGTTATTAAAGTTATATAAAATCTAGTTTATCCTTTAAAACATTTTTAATTGATGATAGAAATATGTAGATTATTTTAAGGCGTTATAAAATTTTATTAAAACATTTTAAGCCTATAAAACAATAAATAGATTTTAGAAAAATTTCTTTAATCATATTTAATGCTTTGAAAATTATTAACACTACTTTAAAAATTAGTATTATATAAAAGAAACACGTAAATAATTATTTGATAGTAGAAATATATTTTATTAGGTATTAGAAAACATGGTCGTTACATTTGTGTCAAGGCTAAGCATATTAGAGATACATTTAAATATGTTGCTCGCTGTACTCAAACCTTAGGTTTATTGTTTGTGATTCTTGCAAACAACCAACTAGAGGTGGAAATAAATACTTTGTTACATTATTTGATGACAATACAAGATATTGTTATCTATATTTACTTCCAACAAAGGATGAGGTGTTTAATAGATTCAAAATATATAAAGCCGAAATAGAAAACTACACTGAAAGAAAAATCAAAGTCTTTAGATCAGACCGTGGATGGGGGTATACTTCTAATATGTTAAATTTGTTCTGTAAAGAACATGGAATTAAATATGAATATTCTCCTATTTACACTCCTTAATCTAATGGTGTAACAGAACGTAAACATAGAACTTTAATAAATATGGTTGATTCCATCTTACTTAATTCTGGTGCTCCTGAAAGTTTATGGGGTGAAGCTATACTATCGGCATGTTATATACTAAATAAAATACCTCATAAAACTACAAATAAATCTCCATTTGAATTATGGTTGCAAGAACACCTAGATTAGACTACTTTCGTGTTTGGGGTCGCCTTGCACTAGTATGTATTCCTTCTCACAAAAGAAACAAAATAGGTCAAAAAACGATTAATGCATTATTTGTACGATATTCTCTTGATAGTAACACTTATAGATTTATTGTATTAAAATATGATATTGCTGATATTAAAGTTAATATCTTAATAGAATCTAAAGATACTACTTTCTTTGAAGATATATTTTCTTACATAACTCAAATCTCTAAACAAGTAGATAATTATGTTTCTAACCCTAACATAGCTTGTACTTCCAATAATAATGAGTTAATTCAAAATGTATCTTTTTCGGTTCCAACATCCGAACCGGAATTAAGAAGAAATGATTGGACTAAAAGAAGGAAAGTACTTACTGACGATACTTAGTACTATTACCTAGTGGAAGGAGATCTTTCTTCCTATGAAAAATCAATGGCGTCTTCTGATACAAAATATTGGAATGCGGCTATTCAAAATGAGATTAATTCAATCCGGAATAATAATACATGGGTTCTAACAAACTTACCTTCTGGTAGTAAAATTATAGGATGTAAGTGGATCTTTAAAAAAAACTAAAGGTTAATGGTAGTATTGACAAATACAAAGTCAGTCTGGTAGCAGTCGCTAAAGGTTTTTTTCAAAGAAAAGGCATAGACTACAATGATACTTATACGCCTGCAACAAGAATTACAATCATGAGAACATTAATTGCCTTAGCCTATATTCATAAGCTATTAATACATCAAATGGATATAAAGACCACCTTTCTAAATGGTGATCTTGATGAAGAAATTTATATGGAACAACCAGTAGGTTTCATAGAAAGGGGGAATGAACATAAAGTCTACAAATTTATTAAATCCCTATATGGATTAAAGCAAACCACTAAACAATGGCATACTAAGTTCGATGAAGTAATTTTTAATTATGGTTTTATAATTAATAATTTTGATACATATATATACTACAAATCTTTTGGTATTGATTTTGTAGTTCTTTATCTTTATGTTGACGATATTCTAATATTTGGTTCTTCTATTAATGTCATAAAGATTGTAAAGTCATATTTATCTAAGAACTTTGACATGAAGGATATAGATGAGACTGATTATGTCGCGCCCCGTTTTCCAGTGTATGGGTAAGGAGACGCGACTGGCCCGCTACGTATTTACTCAGAAGTAAACACGCTAAGCGTAACTAAGCAATATAATAAAGTACACAAGAAGAGATGTAAAAGAACATCAACTTTTATTTATTCAACATTTCTTTACAATACAATACTAGAAAGTAAATACAAGTCTGGAATGCAATGCCTAAACAATGGCATAACCGAGATGAAAATTATGTACAAGTAAAGCCTAATGGTCGTGCTACTCAGTGGTCAGCTCCAAGTGCTCCTGACTGGTCTCGAACTCCTCAGCGGCGGGTCCTCCTGACAACATTATAAAGAAAGAAGAGAAATAGGGATGTCGTCAGCGAACAATCATTCGGTAAGTCCCAAAGAAAGAAAGAAGTAGAATAGACAGAAAAGAGAATATAACTGTATAATGTTTGATTGTTATGTTAACGCAGTTATTTGTAGCTTGGTACAGAATATGCCAGTGTATACGAGAGGAGTCCAACTTACATCGTGGACTATGGTAACCCGTAGTTCAAGGCTCCGTCGATAATACCACGGAACAACGGTATGGATGTAATTACGTCTTTTAGTGACCACCTCGTGCCACCTTTAACATGTTTCGTACCAGTTTACCCCTTTAAAACCCCGTAATGTTTATTGTATTGTTTGTATTGATGTAATGAATGGTTGTATTCGACTTGCCAAAACCATGATATCATGTAACGGAATGGATATAAATGGATAGTCATGTAATCAGAGTATATCCATGGTTCGATTCAGTCGAGTCAGGTTGATATAGATTGTATTCTGGTATAAATAGATTCTTGTTGTATTGAAGTTATCTTTGAATTGTATTTTAGTATAGATTGTTTGCAGTTTTGATTGAGACTCAGACTGAGTCGGACCTCTAAACAGAATTGAAGTCTTGAATTAGTTTTGGTGTTATCGGTAACTGCTGCACATGGACGGCAGGGTTTATGTCTTTTTCTAAGACAATTACCTTGTTGATAACACCGTTTTTAGTTTTTCTACCTTAAATAGGCAAGAACCCACTTTCTCCAGCTCCCCGAGGCTCAAGAGAATTGGTCCCGCTTAAACCTATATTTACTAGGGTCCTTATTGTAAATTATACAACTTGAGGGGGTTTTATGAAAAAATAGTTTTAGTATAATTTAAAATTACACCTCAAGCATTTAATTATCGTCTTTAGGGTTTTCATAGATGCATATTTTTATATAAGTGAAATTTCTAGTGAGTAAAACCTAACTTCATAATATATGGTATTTTCTTGAAATATTGGAATTGTGTTGTACTTGGATGGTATTTTCATGTAATAGTGATTCCTTTGATTTAGAAAATTTGGAATATTTATATAATTAAAATAGATATTTTTATAATATATATATATAATGAAAATAATTTATTTATTTTCTTGTAGAAATCTCATTTTCTAAAGAAAAATGCATAAAAATTCCATCGAGATTGAATGTTCCTTTCGGAGGTCTGCATCTCGCTCTACTAGGCCCGAGGACGTGTGATAATCCTCACCATCCCGAACAGGGTCCCCAAAAGTGGGTTGTAAAGGCGTAATTGCATGGAAATATTTAATACATTTTTGTAAAGAAATGGTTTTATAAGTTGATGGTATTTATTTACAAAGTCGTTTTATCCCAAGAATAAATTCCCAAAACTTCATCGTGCTATTATAGAGATGTGTGTTGTGATGAGTTAGGTCATTACCTCGTGAACTATCTAAAGGTAATATGTTGTTTATGTCAGAAACTAAAGTATGTGGTATTTTATTGTAAAACGGCGATAAAAATTGCAATATAAATTGTTTTGTTGTGAAACTTGTTTAATATGTTGGTTAATGTTTATTGAACATGATATGAAAGTTTGGTATTTTCTTGTTTAAGAAAAATATGATTTTTTAAAGAAAAACCGAATCGGAAGTCGGATTAACTCCGCTTCCGTCGGGTTTTAGTATTTAAGATTTTTAGAATAGAGAAAGAGAGGGGAAGAGAGGAATTATTGGCTTTAGGTTAAGAGAAAGGAGAGGAGGAAAAGAAGGCTTCGGGACTTCGTTTCGTCGCCGGAAACTTCTTGGATCGTCGCTGGAACTTCACCCTTTGTTAACTCCACTTGTACACTAAAGGACTTGAGAATTTTGTATAGTTTTTGTAAGAGAATTCTAAGTGAGGATGAGTGAAAATAAAGTGTGTTATTTATAGGGGAAATTAGGGTTTAGGGGGTGAAAGAAATGCATTAAAATTTGCACTAGAATTTGATTAAAGGGGCATTTATTGCACTCTGGATAAATTCAGAGTAAACAAGCAATATGAGGGTAGCTGAAAGGGTGCATGGGGCAAAGTTTGTGGGGTTTACCCACGGGCAAGCTCGGTGCTGCCGGCCTAATGGAGCTTTTCTCCGGGCCAACACCGACGGAGGGGGTTGGGTTTTGGTGCCACGTGTCGGGGTTGATTGGTATACTTCAGTGCACGTGTTTGGTTAATCAGTGTTTTTTCAGTTTTCGTGTAGTGCACGTGTAGACTCTTGGGCTTCTAAAAGATTAAAAGAAATTGAAATAAAAAGATAATGTGGCTGATGGGATTTGAACTCAGGTGTAATGTCTCAACAGTGTAAGGTCTTATCAATGAGCTACAAGCTCTTTCTTGCTGTTCAAAAGCAAATCAAACTTATAACTTGTGCTCAGGCTTGGGTACTCCTTTCTGTATTTTGAAAAAAAATCGTACAGAAAGTTAGGGTTGTTACATTCTACCCTCCTTATAAAAAATCCCGTCCTCAAAATTTGAAAAAGGAAAGTGTAACATATTCAAGAAAGTTTTGTGGTAGTGCATGAAAGATAACGAGATGATGCAAGGGTTTGAAAAAGTTTGAAGAGAACTACCAGCGTTACCTTGGTCTACAGCCTCGGCTTCTTTAGCCTCTAAATGGAAAGCCTGACGCCTTGGTTCATTCCTCCTAGCTGGGGGCACATTTCTCTGTCCTTGGGGCAGGTTCCTCTGCCCTTGAGACATGTTCCTCAATGCTTGATGGAATTGGCGTGGAGGTTGTGCCAGAGGTGGAGCTGAGAGTGCAAGATGAGGCGCAGGAGCCTGGATATCTGGCCGCTGCGGATAGTGGATGGGAGTGTGAGCTGAGCTGCGTCTATAATGACAGGTTCCAATTCCGTGATTGGAAGCACCATAAACTAAGCACAAGCCTTTTGCGCGCCTACAGTCCTTCCACAAATGTCCATCCCTCTTGCAGTAGAAGCAAAAATCTGGACTCGGCTGGTTATTAGTTTCTTCTGGTCTCCTGGGTTCAATAGTTGGCCTTGAAGAGGCTCCTCCTGCCATCTGAGTGGCAGGATGCTTCACTCCGGCATATTAAGGTCTGCCCTTCCTCTTCACTACCGCCTCGTATCTTCGGGCAGCCTTTAAAGCCAAATCATGGGTTGGGAAATCCCCTGTAGCTAATGCAGCTTGGATCTACGGATCTAACCCTTGTTGAAATCATCGGGCTCTGATCTCATCCATCGGTATCAGGTGTGCTGGGGATCGACTGAGCATGATAAACTCAGCATCGTACTCATCCACTGATTTGGTCCACATTAAACTCTGTTGTAGGTGGATGAACTGCTGTTCCATGTCGAATCTGGCAGTCTCAGGAAAGTACTTCGCATCAAACATATCGCAAAAAGTCCTCCATTCGATCGGTTGGTCAAGACGGCTTTCATCCGCCTTCCACCAGACCCGTGCATTGTCGGTGAGTTGCAACTTTGCAACTCGAACCCAAGCGATCTCCGGCACTTGTGCCGCTGCCAGATCATCTTCAATACTTTGTGCACATTCCTCGGCTTCTAGAGGGCTCTTTTTCCTGAGAATTGCTTGGGGTGCAAAGCCCTGAATTGCTTCACCCCAGGTGCTTCCGCTTCTGGTCGGTTCATTAGAATAGTAGTCTGCTGCTGCTGTCCTTCCAGGAGGCTGTGGATCGCCTCAAGCAGTACCGTCTGCTCATTGATCGGAGCAACAACGGCAGGTATAAGCGACAGAGGTGGGGGAGTGTTTTTGACATTTGTACTGGTGTTGTTTGGAGAATCCATAACCTTGAAAGAAAAATTTGGGTTAGGACAGATTCAAAATATATGAAGTTGGAAGATTCAAAGAATATAAATTGTAAAGAATATTTTCAGTTGCTGGTTCTTGTATTATATTGCTTAGGTTGTCCACGCAGAACTGACCTGCATGTCCATACAGAGTTGAGCTGCATGGGCCGCCAACAAAACCTGTCACGCTCCGCTTCCCAGTGTACGGGTAAGGAGACGCGATTGACCCGCTACGTATTTACTCAGAAGTAAACACGCTAAGCATAACTAAGCAATATAATAAAGTACACAACAAGAGATGTAAAAGAACAGCAACTTTTATTTATTCAACATTTCTTTACAATACAATACTGGAAAGTAAATACAAGTCTGGAATGCAATGCCTAAACAATGGCAGAACTGAAATGAAAAGTATGTACAAGTAAAGACTAATGGTCGTGCTACTCAGTGGTCGGCTCCAAGTACTCCTGACTGGTCTCGAACTCCTCAGCGTCTTGTCATCCTAACAACATTCTAAAGAAAGAAGAGAAATAGGAATGTTGTCAGCGAACAATCGTTCGGTAAGTCCCAAAGAAAGAAAGAAGTAGAATAGACAGAAAAGAGAATATAACTGTATAATGTTTGATTGTTATATTAACGTAGTTGTTTGTAGCTTGGTACAGAATATACCAGTGTATACGAGAGGAGTCTAACTTACACCGTGGACTATGGTAACCCGTAGTACAAGGCTCCGTCAATAATACCACGGAACAACGGTATGGATGTAATTACGTCTTTTAGTGACCACCTCGTGCCACCTTTAACATGTTCCGTACCAGTCTACCCCTTTAAAACCCCGTAATGTTTATTGTATTGTTTGTATTGATGTAATGAATGGTTGTATTCGACTTGCCTAAACCATGATATCATATAACAGAATGGATATAAATGGATAGTCATGTAATCAGAGTATATCCATGATTCGGTTCAGTCGAGTTAAGTTGATATAGATTGTATTCTGGTATAAATGGATTCTTGTTGTATTGAAGTTATCTTTGAATTGTATTTGAGTATAGATTGTTTGCAGTTTTGATTGAGACTCAGACTGAGAATTGAAGTCTTGAATTAGTTTTGGTGTTATTGGTAATTGCTGCACATGGACGACAGGATTTGTAAATTTTTCCAAAGCAATTACCGTGTTGATAACACTGTTTTTAGTTTGTCTACCTTAAATAGGCAAGCACCCACTTTCTCCAGCTCCCCGAGGCTTAAGAGAATTGGTCCCGCTTAAACCTATATTTACTAGGGTCCTTATTGTAAATTATACAACTTGAGGGGGTTTTATGAAAAAATAGTTTTAGTATAATTTAAAATTACAACTCAAGTATTTAATTATCGTCTTTAGGGTTTTCATAGATATATATTTTTATACAAGTTAAATTTCTAGTGAGTAAAACCTAACTTCATAATATATGATATTTTCTTGAAATATTGGAATTGTGTTGTACTTGGATGGTATTTTCATGTAATAGTGATTCCTTTGATTTAGAAAAATTGGAATATTTATATAATTAAAATAGATATTTTGATAATATATATATATATATATATAATGAAAATAATTTATTTATTTTCTTGTAGAAATCTCATTTTCTAAAGAAAAATGCATAAAAATTCCATCGAGATCAAATGCTCCTTTCGGAGGTCTGCATCTCGCTCTAGTAGGCCCGAGGACGTGCGATAATCCGCAATATCCTGAACGGGGTCCCCAAAAGTGGGTTGTAGAGGCGTAATTGCATGGAAATGTTTAATAAATTTTTATAAAGAAATGGTTTTATAAGTTGATGGTATTTAATTGCAAAGTCGTTTTATCCTAAGAATAAATTCCCAAAACTTCATCGTGTTATGATAGAGATGTGTGTTGTGATGAGGGGGGTCATTACCTCATGAAATATCTAAAGGTAATATGTTGTTTATGTTAGTGTATATGCCCTAGAGGCCATTACTGTATCATACTAGTTTGTATATTACTTGATGGAAGCTTGGGATATTCACAGTTGTATATACAATCTTGCTCGAAATGGTAGTATGCTACTTGGTTTGTCTCTGCTTTAATATGTGCACGTGTTTCTTTTAGCATATCGCTGATATATATATTAGTAGAGCCCTTAGGATTATTGCTTGATTACCAGCGTTGTGATGGCGCTCACACTCGTGGGAGCTGGGTAATCCATAAGCACATCCTTATACAGGTCCCTGGTCGTTGGACTATCGAGACAGGGCATCGATACTCCGGAGTAGACTAGCATATGCGCTTCTCATCCCAGTGTGGGAGACGGTCTGTCCCACAGCCGTCAGTATGTTGTACTTGAGATAGTATGCGGGTGCTCGTTAGGTTACGAGTACACTGGACAGGACTCGTCGGGGACTGTTGGTTGGTATTATACCGATCGTCAGTTATCAGTTCCCAGGTGACATGAGTACAGCTTAGTCCGCTGACTTGACACTGTCACTTCGCCTCGAGTGTGTTCCCACTGCACTTTGATTACTACCCTACCACGGCTCAAAGGAGTCGTGCAAACAGGTAGTTTTTGGGTGCAGTCCCGAAGCACTTGGAGGCAGTGACGGTTAGACAGGATTCGTCTCTCCCGGTATTGGGGGTTGACATCGCGCTGTGTCTAGGAGAGCCATTACACAAGTAGTCCCTGGCCAGGGTAAGCGAGATATACTGGTAGGTTTCCAGTGTTATCTCAGGGTGTTCTGGGCTTCACTTCGACACGACTTGTACCACTATTAGGGGACTGACGTTCACCGCCCCCTAGGCCCGCCATGCGATGTATCAGACGAACAGACCGGACTGTACGGAGACTGTCACATACAGGCTCAGTAGGAGTTCAGATGGGGTTCACCTCGTCAGTCTTCTTATCGACATCTACCTGGGGACCGTTACGTACAGCTAGTGCCGCTTGCGGTCTGTGGTTAAACCCACTGCCAGCGTAGTGTCGAGTCTTTAGAGTCCCACACAGAGAGCTATTCTCCTTTAGGCAAAATGAGTAGAGGTCGCATGGTTTTGCGACAGGGTTCGTTCACATCCGCGCACTTGTGCACGTTTGTTGTCCGGACAGCTTATACTAGCGGGCTTTGGTTTAAGCCAGATCCTAGTATATGATTTGGGATTGGTTTTTTCTCTTTGTATTCGTGTTCCTCGGATCACGAATACGGGTGCGTATGCATAGTTGCTTGAGACAGAGGGAGAGGACTTTGATTAGGGTTAATGACCATTGTCATTTTATTAACCCTAATGCTTATGTGTGTGTTATGGTTAATTGATATTAGTTTAATATAATTGTGCATGGTTATGGTTGTTGACCATTTGACTATCTTGACTTGTTGACCTTAGTTGACATGTTGACCATCATCATTCCATATAAAAGATGCTCTTTGATCCTTGCAATTAGCATTAAATATGAAATGATAATGGTCATGTCTTGATTAAGCCATAACAATTATCTTACTAATTATCAATTTATAATAATACACACATATTTGTGAGAATGCTTAATAATTCTCTCATTCTATCATTTACTTTCTCTCTCTTGCTCTTCCTCTTCCTCAAGCTCTCCCCTCTCATGTGTTGAGAAACACTTGAGCTTGAGAAAAACCACTTCTTGATAATCTCTACTCTCATCTAGGGTTCTAGGATTAGCACTTCTAGCACCCTAGTTACTTCTAGCTTGGAGTTGAAGCTAAAGGTTGAGGCTTTCGGGTGGATCCTTCTTCGACGTGAGAAGACGACAAAGGTGATCTCTTTCTACTACTCCAAGGAGCAAGGAGAGAAGGACATAAAGCCCTAGGTATAACCATTCTACCCTTTAGCTAGTTTCTAGTTAGCTTTAGCTTGTTTTTGTTTAGCAAAGATCCTTCTTTGTCTAGTCCATGTTGCCTAAAGTAGTAAAAATCCGATTTTTATTCCGTTTTCCGCCTCCCCGCAAGCACCGGGGTGGGCAACGTGGACTTACAGTGGTATCAGAGACTAACTAAACATAAACTAGCTAGGTAGTAAAAGTGTATGGAAGTTTGATCGGAAAAATCGAAAAAAAACCAAAATATCAAAACCCTAACTTTCTGTTAAAATTTTTCCTGTTCAAAATAAAATAAATCATACTCCAAAAATCATCTCAGGGTTTTGTTAAGAAACTCACCAAACCCGTCCAATGAATCGATCAAAGCGTCGAGGTTCCGCGGCAATAGCAAACTATTGCCGCGCAACCGCGGCCGAGTTGACTCGGTTCTGGGTCGAGTTTGGTGCAGTGTTCTTCTGGCTTTGTTTTGGGATTTTAAAGATGGTTTATATGTGCCCAGGTTTTCCAGAAAAGAAATTTGTTTTTGGGGGCCTATAAATCCGTATTTTTGATCGAACTTCACTACACTTTGACTAAAGGGTTATATCTGTGATGTTTATATGTATTGAACGTCGGCTAATTGCTATATGTCGATTAGTGGGGGTTATACATATCTGTGATCTGTGTTTGATACTGGTATGTGTATATGAATGCGTTGGATTGTCGCGGGTGAATAGCCGGGGTGGATGTGAGATGAGTGTTTCTTTTTCTTTCATTCATTGTAATATGTAAATTGATGTAATATTATTTGTTTGGCCGCACAACCGGGTCGGGGTTGTAGCCGTCATTGTATAATTCTTTTTACTGTTTTTGCTTCTAGGATAGACCCATGGACGGGGTGCACAAACTACCGGGTATCTCGAAGTGCCGAGTGGCCTACTCACGGTGTTGAGGGAGGTTGCTTCGCTTCGGGTACTTGGCGGGTAGTTTGCCGCACCCGTAGGGGTCTTGGGTGGGGTATTTGGCTATTCACCGCGACCGTGTAATCTGCTTTTCGTTGCAGGCTCGAACGGATTGCGGATTCCTAGTATATCCAATGTATTCATCTGTGATCTGTAATGTCTATCATTGCTATATACTTATATATGATAACTATTTAGGCGTTGCTTATGTTTTACAGCCGCGCTAGCCCAGCCCCCGCTCTGTCGTTAGTTAAGTAACCTAACGGGTGATGACGGGGCCCCGTGGCGAATGCGAATGGCATAAGCGTACGTCAAATTTTGGTTGTTTTCTGCAATGGTAGGATTAAATGATGGGACGCATTAAAAGAACTAATGCAAGAAAATAAACCAAGTAAAAGTCGATTGGAACACTTTGAAAACCACTCGGCTCTTTTCAAAACTAAAACTTTTAAACGCGGAGCTTGAACCACTCCTTTTAAAAGATATCTCGTTCCATCGATTATATCAAGTTCACTACGTTCACGGTTTCACCAAAACCATTCGTAGCCCTCCGTCATTCCACATGAATGGTCAAAAAGTATCCAAGCTATGTATTTTGTGTTGGAGATAGTGCCCTCAGAGTCAATTATTGGATCACAGGCACGTGATTGCAATGATTGAGGGAGGACCTATCCCGGTAGGACAGTCTTACTCGAGATGATAGTATGCTATCTGGTTTACCTTTATCATCGTGTACTGTTTTAGGTGACCTGACAGGTCTCTATTGCACGTTGATAGAGCCCCTAGGATTCTTGCTTGACTGCCAGCAGTATGAGGGCGATCATATACGTGGGAGCTGGTAGTCTATAAGCACATCCTTAAATGGTCCCTAGTCGTAGGAGTTTCGAGACTGGGCATCGATACTCCAGAGTAGACTAGTGTATACAGTCGAGACCCCGACGAGGGGCGGTGGCCGGTCTCACAAGCCACTGGTGTCAGTTGGATCACCTAAGATGTATACAGGTGCTCATTGGGTTATGAGTACACCGGACAGGACTCGCCGGGAACATGCTAGTTGGTCTTATACCTGACGTCAGATAGCAGTTCCCTGATGACATGTGTACAGGTTAGTTCATCGACCTGAGGATCGTCATTTGTCTCGTGTGAGTTCCCACTGTGCTTTGATTACTACCCTACCACGGCTCAAAGGAGTCGTGCAAACAGGTTTTAGTTGGGTACAGTCCTGAGCCATATGGAGGCAGTGAGCGGATCATCAGGGGTTCGTCTCTCCCGGTATTGGGGGTGAGTTCGCGCTGTGTCTAGGAGAGCCATTACACGAAGTCTTTGGCCAAGGCAGGAGATTTACTGGTAGGTATTCCAGTAGTATCTCAGGGTGTTCTGGGCTACACTCCGACACGAGCATGGGGTAAAAAATCCACATCGGGAGTTTCAAAAGAACTGAAACTTGCCAGATATGCGCATACCTTCTGGAGTGTGATACCGTGAGCGGATTCCGTCACGTTATCATGCGATGATAGTTGGATCCCGATTCCCACTGATGAGTTGGTTTACTCCTCGGGTATTCCCGACTAATTCTTCTTTCAGGTTTGGAGGAGAATTTGACGATACAGTGGGAGGTTTCCTGATTAGAAAAAGTGATAACCATTCTGATCTAGGATAGAGTGCACGCTGAGTGTTTCTTTTCTCTCTCTCTTAGGCAGCGACCATTGACCCGACCCTAGACTATGACTCAGTGACCATGTTGATCGTATCTTCTGAACACTGGCTTTTGGATTGTCAGAGTTGCAAACCTCATTGCCACTCCTACTTTTACCCTTTTCTCCAGGACACCCCGTATTACTACGAACGTCCACTTCCATTGGACAAAACCATCGTATGGTTATATACGAACTCGAAGGACTTCGAGGATGGTTTCTGGTTTTGGAGAAAACGGATAGGACTATTCAGTTGTCTTTTCTTTTCACCTTCTCTCAGGTTGCGAGTACTCCTTGGTTTAGGAGCAATACACCTATTACGCAAATTGGATAGTCTTCTTCCAAACCATAGGCTGGTGCCGACCGGTAGGGAATGAAGAAAGCCAATTAGCCTAAACGGTGTACAGAAGGTATTAAGTTAAAACAAAACAAGGGATTAGTAAGAGGGCAAAGTAAATTGCGACTGCTATTCACGACCAAACCAAGTATTTCTTCGCCAATCCTAAATCACCTTTGTATTTCTCCAGGACACTCCGTATCACTACGAAGATCCCAGTTTATTGGATAATCCATCGTATGGTTATATACGAACTCGAAAGGAACTTGTTCCAGTTCGGGGATGGATTCTGGTTCAGGAGAAATAGGAATAAAGTACATTCAGGTGTCTTTTATCTTCACCTTCTCTCGCATTACGAGTGTTCCTAGGACTAGGACAGTACACCCATTATGCTTATTGGATAGTCTTCTTCCAAACCATAGGCTGGTGCCGAACGGTAGGGAAGGAAGAAAACCATTTGGCCTAAAAGGGGTGTACAGAAGGTAACGACTAAAGACATATAAAGGGATTTAGAGAGGTGGCAAAGAATTATACGGTTACAGTTGTGAATCTGGATAATGGAAGAGGCATTACTAGGAATACCAGGATACCCCAACGAAACATTTCAATGTTTCAGTTTCACTGTGTACTGTTAATTGAAAACTGATTTCCCAATTAGACACTTGCTCCAGGGTATGTATTTACCAGGTATGATTCTCACATCTGTATGGTTTTACAGATGATGAGTGGGAGTAAGTTATTGGGAATTAGGTGACCATCCTCATTATATCGGGATTCGTTGGAATTGGTGATATTTGAGGAAGCCACCTGGGTTGTTTGCCGGTCGGCAAATATTTGGTTTTGAATATCCGCTGTTATGCACCAATTTCAAATCGATATATCTGTACGTCTATTTTCATAGAGTGAGATATACCTTTTTGAAATTATGTCGATGACATTTACCTATATCAGTGGATGGTTAGGTAAGGAGCATTAAACAGCGGTGTAATTCTTCTTAACCATAAGTACAGTTTTCAACCTACGACACACAGTGAATGAGTTATCAGACTCAAGGGACTTATACAGAGTATTGTATGTTGTCCAGCGTCCATGAGGACAGAGGGGTTGGTTCTCGTACTATATTCGGTTTACTTATGACTCCTCTAGTTTTTAGACAGGTGTTTCGTGGAAACACAGGGTCTGAATTTTGAGAAGTTATAGATATTTGAATAAAGTAGAGAACCAGGTATTGCAAGTATCGGGATTCTTCAAAGTGATCGAAGATGTAGATACTTGTGTATGGTATTCAGTTGATAGTAACGATTAAGAGAACTTGCTTCTCTTTCAGGTTACTCATAATTGGAAGCATTCCTAAGTTGAGTAACGCTGATCGGCCTCTTTCCATTTAGTGGACATGCACTGGAGACAGCTGCATGATTTGAATCTGGTTCAATTAAATCAGTGCCTCTGTTCCTATATTGGATATAGAACAGTTCATATCTTAACGTTGTTAAGGTACGGGGAGTTGTCTGGCTTATGATTAAAACCAGACTCTGGATAACTCGAGGCACGTTTCTGTAATGGCTGTTTGTGGGTTGACCCAGGCTATGACGAGGGTTGACTTTCTACCATCTGGCAGATCAATAGAAATATTGTTCTAGACTCGCCACAGTTTTATTAAAAATGGATTTTTTCAAAAACAGTAGTGGGAGTATGGTAGAACTAGAAGTGATTCCAGAACCGCAAACGATTACTGAAGATTTGATAAGGAACCTAAAGATTCAATCTGGTTTGACATTCCATTGGCCACTCCGCAGATAAGATGGGTAACCTCAGGCACCTGAGAGGTACTTCGGTATACTCAAGGACGGTGGCAGAGAGGTTCTTGTTTACCCACACTTGCCATTGCTGTTGTTCCAGGCTGCGAGACCCGGTGGGAGGATGAGTATAGCGTCGTTCTAAACTAGCTTTAGAAGTGCACGTCTATATGACTCTGCCAGAGGGTTGTCGTAGTCAGTGGGAGCAGCGGAAGCATTGGTGGACATCAGGCTTATGCCTATTTATAGACTAAAGCAGATATAGCGGAGATAGATCATCTATTTCTGATATGACAGTCATAGGTTTGACTTCATCAGAATAAGGGATGGATCTGTTAAGAAGGTAGTAGGGTGTGATGTCCTGGTATTTAATGACATACATAGAGTAGGAAATGATAATCCTATACTACGATCGGTTATACTTTGGTCGTCACACAGTGTTTTCTCCACCTAGGACTTGGATATTATATCAGACATACTGGTTACTAGATCTATGGTTTTAGATCTAGATTTGGGTGGTTTCCCAATCAGGGTACATAGACAGCATTCTAAGAGTAATTAGAATGGACGACTCCTGGCACGGTAGTGTACCTGCTGGTGATGGAGTCACCCTCTCTAAAGGTGTCTTACAGACTAAAGGGGAGAGGGATGTGCATGATTGACAGATCACTTGTTTAGGCAATTGAGTCAATCATGAGATGTCAAAAGTACCACACCAGATGTTGTTCTTGCACTAGATGCAATAAGTTGACATTGATCCAATCCTGGAGAAACAGTCGGAAGCAGTTTTAGAACATAAGTGGATGTTCTAGGGATATGATAACGACAGCCTCATTCGAGAGACAGTTATCATTCCAGGGTTCCAAGGTGACCTGGACGACAAGGAGGTTGTCAGAGTTATAGTTTTCCTTCTGATGAGGGGCAGTATTTTGGACAGGTGGTCCAAGGCAATACTGAGGGAGGCATGGCGCAGGATACTGATTAAGTTCAGTTGACGATACAGTCTAAGAAGTTTGGATTTGGAGTTCATTTATGAGCTAGGTCCCATCAGATATCCAGACATGCTCTAAGACAGGTATTGCTCATTTCGGGAGATGGCTTTCTCCGCGAACTTGAGATTTAGAGAGACATAGAAAGAAACATCAAAGCGGATCCACTCACTGAGGCTATTCCTCGAACGCAATAGTTTCGCAAACGGGTTTTTGTGAGACTGACAAGTAGAGGAGTTGGGTGTTCGGTATCACACGGGCTGTGAGTATGCGACATCGCAATAATTAGCCTTGAGTGCAAGTGGGAGATTGTTGGAGATAGTGCCCTCAGAGTCAATTATTGGATCACATGCACGTGATTGCAATGATTGAGGGAGGACCTATCCCGGTAGGACAGTCTTACTCGAGATGATAGTATGCTATCTGGTTTACCTTTATCATCGTGTACTGCTTTAGGTGACCTGACAGGTCGCTATTGCACGTTGATAGAGCCCCTAGGATTCTTGCTTGACTGCCAGCAGTATGAGGGCGATCATATACGTGGGAGCTGGTAGTCTATAAGCACATCCTTAAATGGTCCCTAGTCGTAGGAGTTTCGAGACTGGGCATCGATACTCCAGAGTAGACTAGTGTATACAGTCGAGACCCCGACGAGGGGCGGTGGCCGGTCTCACAAGCCACTGGTGTCAGTTGGATCACCTAAGATGTATACAGGTGCTCATTGGGTTATGAGTACACCGGACAGGACTCGCCGGGAACATGCTAGTTGATCTTATACCTGACGTCAGATAGCAGTTCCCTGGTGACATGTGTACAGGTTAGTTCAACGACCTGAGGATCGTCATTTGTCTCGTGTGAGTTCCCACTGTGCTTTGATTACTACCCTACCACGGCTCAAAGGAGTCGTGCAAACAGGTTTTAGTTGGGTACAGTCCCGAGCCACATGGAGGCAGTGAGCGGATCATCAGGGGTTCGTCTCTCCCGGTATTGGGGGTGAGTTCGCGCTGTGTCTAGGAGAGCCATTACACGAAGTCCTTGGCCAAGGCAGGAGATTTACTGGTAGGTATTCCAGTAGTATCTCAGGGTGTTCTGAGCTACACTCCGACACGACTTATACCGCTTTTGGGGGTCTGACTTTTACCAACCCCCTAGGCCCGCCATGCGATGCTCTTAGACGAACGGACCGGACTGTACGGATATTGTCACTGACAGGCTCAGTAGGGTGTCAGGATGAGTTCGCTCATCGATGTCCCTTTTGGTCAATAGCTGGTGGCCCGTTACGTATTGGCTTATACCTCTGACGTGCTAGTGGTTAAATCCACAGCCATAGTATTGACGAGTCTTTAGAGTCCACCACACTTTCAGTTACTCAAGTTTCGGGCGAAACGCTGTAGACGCCGTATGGAGATATGGCAGGGTCCGATCAGATACGTGCGGTATTGCACAGATCAGGATCGGACGGTTTGTACTTGAGGCCGTATGGATATATGGCAGGGTTCGATCAAATACGTGCGGTATTGCACGGATCAGGATCGAACGGATATTACTAGCCGGCTTTGGTTTAAGCCGGATCCTAGTATAGTACAGTGTAGATTTTGTCTCATTGCATTTGCATCCGGTCGGAATACAGATGCGGGTGTGTATGCACAGTATCGGGGTTTTCCTGTAATTTATTACGGGACCAGTTTTCTGGAGTTGCCAGTTTGCATTCCGTTCCGGCCGGTTTTCCTTTGTTCTTTCCCGGCCGGACTTTTCCGATGGAGGGGGTTATTTGCAAGTTTGCAAATAACACATTGTGGAGGGGTTTCTTGCAAATGTATTGATTATGATGGCATCTTTTCTTTTCAACCATCATTTGATTCTCTTTACATCACCAAAAAGGTGATTAGAGTTTGATGTGAGTTTGTTATGATGATGTTTGGTTATGGTCACCTCTTGCTTTCTCCTACCATCACCTCCCTTCATGATTTGTATTTTTCCCTCCACCATTCTCACAATGATATAGGCCGGCCACTTCTTTGGGAGGAAAAGAGAGAGTTCCATTTTTGCATGTGGCAATTTTCTTCATCTCAATTTCCTTGCATGAAAAATGAAAGCACCATTTTTCTTAACCTCATTCCTCCATCATCTTCAAAGGCAACAAACCCCAAATGAGACATAGCCTCTACACTACACATTCTACAGCAAATCTTGGACGCGTCGGCCAGCCAACTTCGCGCCCGAGTTGCCTCGGTATTGAGGTGGGAGCCCGTAAAAGATGCAGGCGATGTGGTGCCCTTCCGGCGAGGAGGCGACGACCGAAGTTTCCGCAGGAGATCGGGACGACGACGGGAAGACCGGAGGACTCGGATCACTCGGTATATCTCTTCCCCATCTTGTAGTTAGCTAGAACTAGTTTAATGGCCCGATCCGGGTGTTTAGTGCGCGGTGGTGCCGGTTTGCTAAGTTCGCAAAATTAAAGTTTATCACCGCTTCCGCATTTGGCCGTCGGATTGACGGCCGGGGCGCCGCCGTGCACTTACATTTTGGCCAAAGTCAAGGCATAGTGATTGGTAGCTATTGGGTATTCATGTGCAGCATAGATAGATGCGTTGGTTTGGGACAGTCGTGCTGCCATTTTGGCCAAAGTCAAGGGTAGGTACGGGTGGGTCCAAATTAACCAGGAGAATGACGGGTAGAACTTGACATGTGACTTATGATATTTTGGCCAAAGTCAAGGTCATAAGAGCATGGGGCAAAAATCCACATCGGGAGTTTCATAAGTACTGAAACTTGCTAGCGCTGCATACCATTTGGAGTGTGATGATTCTGGTAGGATTCCTTCGGTTTTATCACGCGATGATATTTGGATCCCGATCCTACTGTGAGTATATGCTACTCCTCGGGAAAACTCTCACTTAACGATCAATGCTATAAACTTAGTAGGTGTCTAGAAAGGTGTTAGCGGGGCTACGCCCCCAGGGAAAAGAGGTTCTTAAATTAAGGAACTTCGCGAAAGCGTTGGAAAACCTCCCTCGAAGTACCGACACTGGCCTGGCTGAACGGTTAAGCAAGTATTGTACGGTGAGATTGATCCTGACTAATCCTTTCTTTACGGTTTGAGAAGGGATTCGAGAGACAGTGGGAGCCATCCAGTTTAGACAAACTAAAAACCACTCTAAACTTGCAAGAGCATCATACTAAAGTGTTTCTTTTCTCTCTCCTAATTGCAGCGACCATTCAACATGACCGGACTTAAGTTATTACTAGATAAAAACATATTGACAGGGCCAAACTACAAAGATTGGCTCAGGAATGTCAAGATGGCAATCACTTACGACAAGTTGGGGTATGTCCTTACCACCAAAGTTCCCCCTGTCCCAGGTCCCAAAACCAGTGTCGTAGATTGGGAAATCTACAAGACCTGGGAAATAGATTGCGCGAAAGCCAAATGCCTCGTACTAGCCTCGATGGACAACGAACATCAGAGGAGGCACGAGAATATGGACCTAGATTCCATATTTCTTCATACAAAAGAACTGTATGGAGAGCAGTCTCGTATCGCCAGATACGAAGTGTCGAAGAAGTTGTTTTCGGCAAGATTGGCCGTCGGATTATCGGTAGCGGAACACGTGCTTAATATGATTGGCTACATAGAGGAGCTCGCGGACCTTGGGACCACGTTGGAGAATGAACTCTATACTGATTTGATTCTCCAGTCCCTTCCTTCCACTTACGCCCAGTTTATCCTTAACTTCAACATGCAAGGAAAGGAGGTTGAACTGTCCGAACTTCTGAACATGTTAAGGAGTGCTGAGGGCACCCTACAGAAAGGTAGGGATACATCCACTTTGTTTGTAGGAGGATATTCCTCTTCTAGATCCAGGGCGAAAGCCAAGGGTAAGAAGAAGAAAGCCCCCGCCAAACCAAGAGGCGGTGTCAGTAAAGTGGATACGAAGGGAAAGGGAAAGGCAATAAAGGTAGCGGGAAAGCTGGTGGGGAAGGAAGAATGCTTCTACTGTCACAAAAGTGGTCACTGGAAACAGGATTGCAAGGCTTGGAAGGCCAGAACACAGGATTTGAAGCGAGTTGCGGCTTCAGCTTCAGGTGTGTATGTTATTGAAAACTGTCTATCAACAAACTCTACATCCTGGGTATTGGATACCGGATCAGGATCTCATATCTGTAATTCTTTGCAGGCGTTGAGAAAGCGTAGAGTTTTGAAGGCAGGTGACATGACCCTCAGAGTTGCAAACGGTGCTAGCATGGATGCTGAGGCCGTGGGGGACTATCACCTGGGATTGTCGGATGGACACTTTTTGGTTTTGCATAGTTGTTATTATGTACCAAATGCAATCTGTAATATCATTTCTGTATCTTTATTATCTAAAGAAGGTTATGAATTTTCATTTGTAAGTAATGTAGTGAACATTCACCTTAATCAAGTTTTGATTGGGTCGGGTACATTGAACAACGGTATATACGTATTAAACCAACCACAGATTTTCAATGTCCAGAATACACACAAAAGAAAGTCTCCAGAAATCAATAAAACTTTCTTATGGCATTGTAGACTGGGTCACATCAATGAGAGAAGGTTGACTAAGTTACATGCAGAAGGATATTTGGATCCGTTCGAATATCAATCGTATGCAACTTGTCAATCCTATCTCAAAGGAAAGATGACAAAGACTCCGTTCACTGGACACGGAGTAAGAGCGAGCGAGCTCTTGGGACTCGTACACAGCGACGTGTGCGGTCCAATGTCTACACATGCGCGAAGCGGTTATTCTTACTTCATTACTTTTACGGATGACTTTTCAAGGTACGGTTATGTCTTCTTAATGAAACATAAATCCGAGGCTTTTGAAAAATTCCAGGAATATAAGAATGAAGTAGAAAAACAAACAGGCAAAAGTATCAAGGCACTGAGATCTGATCGAGGTGGTGAATACTTGAGTGCCGAGTTCCTGGGTTACTTAAAAGAGAATGGAATTCTCTCTCAGCTTACTCCTCCATACACTCCGCAACATAACGGTGTATCGGAGAGACGGAACCGAACCCTATTGGATATGGTACGGTCCATGATGAGTAACGCTGAGTTGCCGTGATCGTTCTGGGGATATGCGCTAGAATCAGCTGCATACCTTTTGAACCGAGTTCCAACTAAGACTGTGCCTACTACACCATATCAGATGTGGTGTGGGAAGAGACCCTATCTTAATCACATTAAGACATGGGGATGTCCAGCTTTTGTAAAAAAGCAGCATGCGGACAAGCTCGAGGCACGCTCAATACAGTGCAAGTTTGTGGGATATCCAAAGAACTCCAAGGGATATTTCTTCTATTGCGAAGAGGAACAAAAGGTGTTTGTTTCTCGCCATGCCCACTTTCTAGAACACCAGTTCATAGAAAAAGAAATAAGTGGGAGCGCAATAGAACTGGAAGAAATTCCAGAACCACGAGTTATTACTGAAAGCTTAGTAGAACCAGAGGGTTCGAAAGATCAGGACATTCCCACGCCACTCCGCAGGAGTAGTAGGCAGTCTCATCCGCCCGAGAGATACTACGGTTTTCTCATTGACGGGGATAGAGAGGATTGCATCATAGATTTTGATGAGCCTACTAGCTTCCAGCAAGCCATTCAGAGCGTCGACTCGGTAAAATGGCTGGATGCAATGCGGACCGAAATGGAGTCCATGTACACCAACAAAGTATGGACGTTGGACATTGCTCCAGATGGGGTAAAACCCGTAGGATGCAAGTGGATCTTCAAAAGGAAGATTGGTGTAGATGGACAGGTTGAGACCTATAAAGCTAGACTGGTAGCAAAGGGTTTTCGTCAGCGACCTGGTTTGGACTATGACGAAACCTTTTCTCCATTAGCCATGCTGAAATCCATTCGGATCCTTCTTGCCATTGCTGCCTTCCACGATTATGAGATTTAGCAGATGGACGTAAAGACAGCTTTTCTAAATGGACATTTAGAGGAGTGTGTTTATATGGACCAGCCAGAGGGTTTCATTCAGAGTGAAAGCAGCGGAAAGGTGTGCAAGTTGCTTAAGTCCATTTATAGACTGAAGCAGGCATCGCGGAGTTGGAACATCTGTTTTGATGAGACGGTCAAGGAATTTGGCTTTATCAAAAATCCAGATGAACCATGCATCTATTGTAGATTTGTAGCGAGAACTGTAGTATTCCTCGTTTTATACGTGGATGACATTCTCTTAATAGGAAATGGCATTCCTATGCTACAATCTGTCAAGGGGTTCTTGTCACACAGGTTCTCCATGAAAGACCTGGGTGATGCCTCATACATTCTGAGTATCCGGATCTATCGTGACAGATCCAAGAGGATATTAGGACTTTCACAGTCCAGGTACATCGACACCATACTGAAGAGATTCAGTATGGAAGATTCCAAGCACGGTAATCTACCGGCTTGTCACGGGATCACCCTCTCCAAAGAGATGTCTCCCAAGAATGATTTGGAGAGGGATCGCATGTCTATTATACCCTACGCTTCTGCGGTAGGCTCTATAATGTATGCGATGTTGTGTACCAGACCGGATGTGGCTTATGCACTGAGTGTGGTAAGCAGGTATCAGTCAAACCCTGGGGAGAAACATTGGATAGCAGTAAAGAACATTCTCAAGTACCTAAGAAGGACTAAGGAGATGTTCTTGGTGTATGGCGGAAAAGACCTCCAGATTGAGGCATTTGCTGACTCCAGCTTCCAGAGTGACAAGGATGATTCCAAGTCCATGTCGGATTTTGTCTTCACCCTCAATGGAGGGGCGGTGTGTTGGAAGAGCTCCAAACAGGAAACCGTTGCTGACTCGACTATGGAAGCGGAATACATCGCTGCATCTGATGCCGTAAAAGAAGCTGTCTGGATGAGGAAGTTCTTGAAAGAACTTCAGGTGATTCCGTCCATTGTTGACCCAATACCTCTGTATTGCGACAACAACGGGGCTATAGCTTTAGCGAAGGAACCCAGGTCCCATCAGAAATCCAGACACATCTTGAGGCGGTATCACCTGATCAGGGAGATCGTGGATCGCCAGGAGATCGAGGTTCGGAGGATTGCTTCAGAAGATAACACAGCAGATCCATTCACCAAGGCCTTGCCCCAGACTCAGTTCGAGCGGCTGATCGAGATGATAGGTCTTCGATACGCCAGTACATGGCCTTAGTGCAAGTGGGAGATTGTTAGTGTATATGCCCTAGAGGCCATTACTGTATCATACTAGTTTGTATATTACTTGATGGAAGCTTGGGATATTCACAGTTGTATATACAATCTTGCTCGAAATGGTAGTATGCTACTTGGTTTGTCTCTGCTTTAATATGTGCATGTGTTTCTTTTAGCATATCGCTGATATACATATTAGTAGAGACCTTAGTATTATTGCTTGATTACCAGCGTTGTGATGGCGCTCACACTCGTGGGAGCTGGGTAATCCATAAGCACATCCTTATACAGGTCCCTGGTCGTTGGACTATCGAGACATGGCATCGATACTCCGGAGTAGACTAGCGTATGCACTTCTCATCCCAGTGTGGGAGACGGTCTGTCCCACAGCCGTCAGTACGTCGTACTTGAGATAGTATGCGGGTGCTCTTTAGGTTACGAGTACACTGGACATGACTCGTCGGGGACTGTTGGTTGGTATTATACCTATCATCAGTTATCAGTTCCCAGGTGACATGAGTACAGCTTAGTCCGCTGACTTGACATTGTCACTTCGCCTCGAATGTGTTCCCACTGCACTTTGATTACTACCCTACCACGGCTCAAAGGAGTCGTGCAAACAGGTAGTTTTTGGGTGCAGTCCCGAAGCACTTGGAGGCAGTGACAGTTAGACAGGATTCGTCTCTCCCGGTATTGGGGGTTGATATCGCGCTGTGTCTAGGAGAGCCATTACACAAGTAGTCCCTGGCCAGGGCAAACGAGATATACTGGTAGGTTTCCAGTGTTATCTCAGGGTGTTCTGGGCTTCACTCCGACACGACTTGTACCGCTATTAGGGGACTGACGTTCACCGCCCCCTAGGCCCGACATGCGATGTATCAGACGAACAGACCGGACTGTACGGAGACTGTCACATACAGGCTCAGTAGGAGTTCAGATGGGGTTCACCTCGTCAGTCTTCTTATCGACATCTACCTGGGGACCGTTACGTACAGCTAGTGCCGCTTGCGGTCTGTGGTTAAACCCACTGCCAGCGTAGTGTCGAGTCTTTAGAGTCCCACACAGAGAGCTATTCGCCTTTAGGCAAAATGAGTAGAGGTCGCATGGTTTTGCGACAGGGTTCGATCACATCCGCGCACTTGTGCACGTTTGTTGTCCGGACAGCTTATACTAGCGGGCTTTGGTTTAAGCCAGATCCTAGTATATGATTTGGGATTGGTTTTTTCTCTTTGTATTCGTGTTCCTCGGATCACGAATACGGGTGCGTATGCACAGTTGCTTGAGACAGAGGGAGAGGACTTTGATTAGGGTTAATGACCATTGTCATTTTATTAACCCTAATTCTTATGTGTGTGTTATGGTTAATTGATATTAGTTTAATATAATTGTGCATGGTTATGGTTGTTGACCATTTGACTATCTTGACTTGTTGACCTTAGTTGACATGTTGACCATCATCATTCCATATAAAAGATGCTCTTTGATCCTTGCAATTAGCATTAAATATGAAATGATAATGGTCATGTCTTGATTAAGCCATGACAATTATCTTACTAATTATCAATTTATAATAATACACACATATTTGTGAGAATGCTTAATAATTCTCTCATTCTATCATTTACTTTCTCTCTCTTGCTCTTCCTCTTCCTCAAACTCTCCCCTCTCATGTGTTGAGAAACACTTGAGCTTGAGAAAAACCACTTCTTGATAATCTCTACTCTCATCTAGGGTTCTAGGATTAGCACTTCTAGCACCCTAGTTACTTCTAGCTTAGAGTTGAAGCCAAAGGTTGAGGCTTTCGGGTGGATCCTTCTTCGACGTGAGAAGACGACAAAGGTGATCTCTTTCTACTACTCCAAGGAGCAAGGAGAGAAGGACATAAAGCCCTAGGTATAACCATTCTACCCTTTAGCTAGTTTCTAGTTAGCTTTAGCTTGTTTTTGTTTAGCAAAGATCCTTCTTTGTCTAGTCCATGTTGCCTAAAGTAGTAAAAATCCGATTTTTATTCCGTTTTTCGCCTCCCCGCAAGCACCGGGGTGGGCAACATGGACTTACAGTTTATGTCGGAAACTAAAGTATGTGGTATTTTACTGTAAAACTGTGAAAAAAATTGCAATATAAATTCTTTTGATGTGAAACTTGTTTAATATGTTGGTTAATATTTATTGAACATGATAAGAAAGTTTGGTATTTTCTTGTTTAAGAAAAATATGATTTTTAAAGAAAAACCGAATCGGAAGTCGGATTAACTCCGCTTCCGTCGGGTTTTAGTATTTAAGATTTTTAGAATAGAGAAAGAGAGGGGAAGATGGGACTTACTGGCTTTAGGTTAAGAGAAAGGAGAGCAGGAGTTAAAGAAGGCTTCGGGGCGTCGTTTCGTCGCCGGAAACTCCTTGGATCGTCGCCGGAACTTCACCCTTTGTTAACTCCACTTGTACACTAAAAGACTTAAGAATTTTGTATAGTTTTTGTAATAAAATTCTGAGTGAGGATGAGTGAAAATATAGTGTAGTATTTATAGGGGAAATTAGGGTTTAGGGGGTGAAAGAAATGCATTGAAATTGGATTAAAGGGGCATTTTATTGCACTCTGGATAAATTCAGAATAAACAAGCAATATGGGGTTAGTGGGGGTAGCTGAAAAGGTGCAGGGGAAAAGTTTGGAGGCTTTATCCACAGGCAAGCCTGGCAGTGCCGGCCAAATGGAGCTTTTCGCTGGGCCAACACCGACGGAGGGGGTTGGGTTTTGGTGCCACGTGTCGGGGTCGATTGGTATACTTCGGTGCACGTGTTTGATTAATCAGTGTCTTTTCAGTTAACATGTAGTGCACGTGTAGACTCTTGGTCTTCTAAAACATTAAAAGAAATTGAAATAAAAAGATAATGTGGCTGATGGGATTTGAACTCAGGTGCCATGTCTCAATAGTGCAAGGTCTTACCAATGAGATACAAGCTCTTTCTTGTTGTTCAAAAGCAAATAAAAATTATAACTTGTGCTCAGACTTAGGTACTCCTTTCTGTATTTTGAAAAAAAATTCGTACATAAAGTTAGGGTTGTTACAGATTACATTCTGGGCTTAAAAATCAATAGATTTGAAAATGGATATTCAATTTCATCATCTCATACCATAGAGGAATTATTAAAGAAGTATAATTGCTTTAATGTAAAAAATATCTCGACTTTTTTTGATCCAAATGTTCGTCTCATTAAACATGAAGGAGAACCTATATTATAAAATAGATATGCATAATTGATAGGGTCACTAAACTACATAGCTGCTCGAACAAGACCAGATATTTCATGTGTGGTTTCGAAACTTAATAGATTTACAAGTAACCCTAATCAACTATATTGAAATTCTTTGGAATGAGTGTTCAAGAATTTAAGGGGTACTATAGATTATTGTCTTGTTTACTCTAATTTTTCAAATCAAATTGAAAGGTACAGTGACGCTAATTGAGAAACTGATACTCCTGACGTAAAATCCACCACAGCTTATGTTTTGTATTTGGTGGTGGAGCAATTAATTGCGGATCGTGTAAACAAATCTTAATTACTAGAAGTGCCATGGATGCTGAAATGATTGCTTTAGATACCACCTGTGTAGAAGCAGAATGGTTGAGAAATTTAATATCTGAAATGCCCTTTGTATAAAAACCAATTACAGCAATAACAATTCATTGTGATAATAGATCTCTATTAGATTTATTAGAACAGAAAAATTACAATTGGAAAACAAATAGATTCCTGCAATTAAGATATGAGACTATAAAATAATACAAAGAAAATTTTATAGTGTCTCTTATGTTTATAAATAGTTAACTAAACTTAGCTGATTATTTTGTTAAGAGTCTTGCGAAAACCAAGATTCTTAATACATCGACCCATATTGAATTCACCCACAGTGGATACCCAATCTTAAAAGGTTTTGTAACGAAAAGAACGCAGCTATTGAGTGTGAACGTGAGAGCACTTTATTTAAGGATTTATATCCTATCCTATTCTTATAACGTTGTCGTACACCAGTTGTTCATTAATGTTGAGAATTTAACTCTTAATGATATCAAATACAAAATTATTTGCGAGGTACTTTGATAACAAGTATCCGCTTGAGATATCACCTAAGTGAGATTGCCATGAGGCCGTGGCTTAGGGTGAGTGGGTGAAACCCTTATAACTCTTACAAGAATTAAGGTACCACACATGGCCATGATACGTAATACGTTTTGAATATCCAAATTTCTGTTTCATATTATATGTGTTTTTGACAAAGAAACGATCAACAAGATGTAGTTTTGTAAGACATTTAATAACTACTATATTCTTGCGTTATGGAGTTTTCTTACAAAATGTAAATTCAAGTCATTATGACACTTACGCCCGATATAGAATATTGTCAAATGTTCATTTCATAGCATTCATAGTCATTATAGATTGCATCGAAGTTTGAACTTTTGTGGGGGAATTATTGGAGCAAATGCACCAAAGGACAAAAAAGTCCAAACTTCTCGTAGGAAGTTTTTAGTACCACATCGGGAAAACCAAGAAAGGAAGACGTGTTTATATAACGCTTTGACACTTTAATGCAATGAGTTCAATGAAAGAGATATGGTGGAACCACACGTGCGTCGTCGTCATGCTGTGCCGAGCGTGCTGCGTGCCCCTGCTCTTGCGGACATGAATACCGCTTCGATTCTAATCTACAAAGTCCTTAGTATTAATTTTACAAAAAATTATATTAATATATATTTTATAAAATAATATTGACTATATTTTTTGAAACATTTTTATTTTTCACGAATGGTGTTGTGAACGGGTACAATCATGAACGGTTATGACCGTTGAAAGATGACCGTTACAGGTTGGACGGTTACGACCGTTGGTAGTTGAACGGTTGTGATAGTTGTGGTTAACCGTGAACGGTTGCGATTGTTTGAACGGTTACAAACCGTTGGTGTTTTGGAGGCTATATAAAGCTCTCCTTAAAAGTAAAAGAAAAACATCTAACTTCGAAACAGAAAAGGATATTGATGGAGGTCCTTTTCAGGCCTCCTTCAGATGTTGTCTTCCATCGATCTCCCGGTGGATTTTGGAGATGATCTCCTATTGCGTGTGGGTCTCAATGGGTTTGAGGAGATTGGTGATTTGAGGAGTTTAGCGCCGAGTACCTGCAAAGAAGTCCCGGGGTGGTTGGGTACCACCGATGACCCTCTGACGATCAAGTTAGTGCTAGATCCGAGCAGAGTAACGACTAAGTGGAATCAGAATGGCTTACTTGACCCCTCTGTGATGGGGGTTTATATAGCGGCGGCGGCACGCAGCAGCGGGCGCGAGAATCTCGTCGGCAGTTACCCTCCCGACGTCACGCCCGCATAGAGAGCGGATCGCCCATTAATGGGGACCGTGGAGGCGTGGAACGTGGGATGATGCCAGCGGAGAATCCGCGCATGGCGAGATTCACGGAGCGGCGGTTACACCTGTGAGCGGGGGATCTGGTCGGAGGACCGAGAAAGACGGCCTCGGCCGGGAGCTCGGGGACGAGCGAGGAAGCCGAGGAGTCTCGGTCATGTGGCAGCTCGGGGCGAGCTATGGGGCCGAGGAGGCCGATTTGCATGGGTCCCTGAGGAGGGCCAGCTTTTGCTTGCAGGTCGGGTATAGGGTTGGCCTGGCCGGCCCCTGTGAGCCCTTCCTTCTGAGTTCTGGGACACGCCATCTGCAACGTGTCCTGATCTAGGGGATCTCCAATATCGAGCGTCATCATTAGCCCCCTACTCTTGTCCCGACCAGCTAGCGGGTCGGGTCAGGAGTGGACTGCCGGGCCGCCCGGGGTGAGCTCCTTCCTAAGGTTTCGTCGGGACGCGTCCCTGGGCCATGAGCTATATTTTCTGCTAGCGAATCAGGGCGAGATTCCTGTATTTAAGGAAGGTGCGCCGGTTCGTGCATCGGCCATTAAAGCGACGGTCCACGTGTCACACGTCGGTTGGCTGACGGGACGTGTGCAAACTTGCGACGTCTGAAAGGGTGCGGTCCAGTATGGGAACGACAAGTGGAGTAATCGGAGCCGTCGGACGTGAGGAGGCGTTTTGGCGGGAGACGAAGGGCGCCGTTGGATGAGGTTGCTCATGGTGATAAAAGTAGGCGCGGGGCCCATTCCAGGGCCCCTACTACTTCGTATTACCTTTCTTCTAAGTTTTGGATGCTCGGCGCTCTTCTTCCTTGGGACACATGGTTCGTTCCCACTCTTTGGGTCACTCGCTCCAGAGGGAGGCCCGCAACGCGGCCGTGCCCCTGGCTGGCCTAGGTGCTGTGTCAAACATTCTGCCGGCGACAGGGTCGTCCGCCTCGTTGGTGGCTCCTGGGGATTTTTCCGGCGGCGGTCAGAGGCGCCCGCGGTCGTCCGAGCCCCAGATGGGAGGCGAAGGGGATGGCGAGGACGGGGTCCCCCTTAAGAGGAAAAGGAAAATTTCTCGTGCGCCGTCGTCAATGGTCCCTGAAGGGACCCCCATGCAGGAGGGCGATGCCATCTTCATGGTTCCGTCTGGGCTTTCCGTTGCTGCCGGCTTGCTCGCCGGGATGGAAGAGTCGGCAGGAGGAAGACTTCCGTGCGGCACCCTGAGGACCCAAATAGAGGCCGTAGCCCAGGGGGCGGTCCAGGTACGAACCCCTTCACGCGTTGTTTTGTCCTTCCTTTCTTTGGCCCAAGCGACTCTCAGTTTCTCATCCGCTTCCCGTCAGGTCCTTCAACACTGCATCATCGCCGCTCGTATGGAGGCCGAGGAGGCGTTCCACGCACCGGGGCCGGTAGAAGCATTTCCTTCGTAGGTCGAGGTCATGCGGCGTGACCTACGTCTAGAGAGGGTAGGGATGATGTCCTGGAAGCCCGTGAGGAGGCTGCGGAGCTCGCCAATTCAGCGAATCAGGGCGTCCGCCGTCGCCTGAGTGCATCTCACCGGGTTGCCGAGAGGAAGCTGGCGGACCTGGCCGATCGCTTCGTGGCCATGGAGAAAGAGAGAGATTCCAGCAGGAGGGATGCCGAGGCGGCGCTCCTGGCGGCTCAGGCTGCCGAGGTCCGGGCCAAGAAAGCCGTGGCCGATTACAAGGTGTCAAAGCAGTTTTACGCCGAGCTTAGTGATTATTCCGCTATCGCGTGGAATAAGGCTCTGGATGCCATGAAGGAGCAGCTTTCCGAGTTCACCGATGGAGAGCTCCGTGCTCGGGTCCCGCTCCCGGTGGCCAGGCCTCTGGCTGACAATGATGGGGGAAGCGAGGCGCGCCCCTGGTGGCAAAACCTCCGGTGGTGAAGCCCCCAGTGATGAGGGAGAGGGTTTGCGACTTAGGCCTCTTTGATATTTCCCCGTCCCTCTTTTTTAAGCCTCTGGGCAGTTTATAAGGCTGGGGGGCCCAAAGTACTCTTTGTAAAGACTGCGCGCTTGATAATAAAGCTCTTTTTTTTGTTTTCACGGGTCCGCACTTTATCTTCCGTTTGTGAAGAATGCTTGCAAAATATCTATGCTTGCGCTGTTGGGCTTTCATGCCAGGTCGACCATCAGTCCAACGATTGTTCGTCGAGTTGATTTCGATCACTTGCTGAGCGTGTCAAGCGCCGTCGCGAAGGAGGTGTTCCCATGGCCCTAAAGTTAAGGGGGGATCGCTCGAGACTTGGATAGGCCTGATGCCTCTTATTGTGGCTCGGATCCTCTGCATGTGATGGGCAGAGGGCTGTTCGCCTTATTTGTGCTGAGGATGGATGGAGGCTGCTCTGTTGCCCTCTGGTGAGGGCTTCTAATTTCTGGCGTTGTAGGTAGGCAACTACCAGCCTGGGATGACCGAGTGGGGCAGCCGCTCGGATGCCTCTTGCGAGGGCTTCGATTCCTGGTGTAATGTGCAAGGGGCTACCGGCCGAAGATGACCAAGCAGGGTAGCTGTCCGGTTGCCTCTTGGCGAGCACTTTGATCCCAGGCATTGCGGTAGAGAAGCTACCTGCCGAGGATAACTGGGAAGGGGTGACCGGGCAGCAGGGCTGCGCGGTTTCCTCTTGGCGAGGGCTTTGATCTCTGGCATCGTGGGTAGGCAACTACCGGCCTGGGATGACCGAGCAGGGTAGCCACTCGGATGCCTCTTCTGAAGGCTTCGATCCCTGGCGTCACGGGTAGGGAGATACCTGTCGCAGATGACCGAGTAGGGTAGCTGCCCGGTTGCCTCTTGTGAGGGCTTTGATCCTTCAGGACGGGGACCGAGCAGGGTTACTGCCCAGTGCCTCTTGGCAAGGACTTTGATCCCTGCCGGTTGTGGTAGGATGCTACCAGCCGGGGATAGCCGAGAAAGGACTCGACTGCCTATGGGAATACTTTGGTCCTTGGCGCGGAAGGGGCTGTAGAAGCCTACCAAGGACCCTTGGCTGGGCAGGGTTACTGCCCGGTGCCTCTTGGTGAGGGCTTTTGTCCTGAAGGATAGCCGAGCGAGGGATCCTCGGGCTCGACTGCCTCTGGGAGGGCTTTCTGATCCCTGGCGTTGCGGTAGGGAAGCTACCCGCCAGTGATAGCCGAGCGATGGTTGGGCTCGACTGCCTCTGGGAGGACTTTCTGATCCCTGACGTTGCAGTAAGGAAGCTACCCGCCAGGGATAACCGAGCAGGGCAGCTGCTGGGTTGCCTCTAAGGAGGATTTTTTGGTCCTTAGTGTTGGAGGGGCCGTAGGAAGCCACTAAGGATAATCGGGCAGTGAAGCTGCGCGGCCGCCTATTGGTAAGGGCTTTGGGTTGTAAAGACAGAACTCTATTCGAAATGTTCCGACGTTTCTTTATTCGAAAGGATAGGATTTTCAGGGAACATTTTACATCATCTTTGCGAAGAAAAAAAGAAAGGAGAGGTACACATTTGTTGGCTTTAACCTCATTGGTATAGCTTGAGCTTCTCGGCGTTGTAAGGCCGTGGGAGCTTGCGCTCGTCTGCATCTTGTAGGCGGTAGGCTCCGCCGGGGAGAGCTTTAGAGACGAGGAAGAGACCATCCCACTTCGGGGAGAACTTGTGAAGCCTGCCTTGGTCGATGAACTCGTTTCGCCGCAGGACCAGATCCCCGGTCTTGAAGGAGCGGTGCTTGACCCGAGCGTTGTAGTATCGGGCCGTTTGTTGTTGATAAGCGGTAGCTATGATCTGAGCTCGGTCTCTTTTCTCCAATAAGATGTCCAGGTTGGTACGTAGTGCCGAGGTGTTTGCGTCATCATCGAAGTGCTCGACCCGGTGACTGGGTAGCCCGATCTCCGCTGGGACCATCGCTTCGGTCCCGTAGCAGAGGCTGAAGGGGGTCTCCCCGGTGGGAGTCTTCTTCGACGTGCGCAGGGCTTACAAGACCCGCGGTAGTTCTTCGACCCAACTGCCTTGTCGCCCTTCTATGCGGGTCCGGAGGCCTCGGAGGACGTCTCGGTTAGCGACCTCGGCCTGTCCGTTGCATTGAGGATGTGCGACCGCGGCGAACTTCATGAGGATATGGTATTCTTTGCAGAAGTCCTTCACTTTCTCGTTCTCAAAGTTCGTCCCGTGGTCAGTGAAGATACACCTCAGGATGCCGAACCGGAGTATCAGGTTGTTTTGCAGGAACTTGATGGTTGTGGCGGTGTCCAGTTTCCTGATGGGGACGGCCTCGATCCACTTGGTGAAATAGTCTACCGCGACGAGGATGTATTTGTGTCCGCCCGTACCAGTAGGGAACTGGCCGATCATATCCAATCCCCACTGGGTGAACAACCATGGGGATGTTAGGGCAGTCGGTTCGGTAGCCGGGAGGCGGGAGATGCTGCCGTGGAGCTGGCAGCTCTTGCATCTCCTGACTAGCTTCTGGGCGTCCTCGTGAATGGTGGGCCAGTAGTACCCCTGGAGCAACGCCTTTTGGATCAAGGTCCGGGCCCCCTGGTGTTCACCGCCAACCCCCTCACGGATTTCCCGAAGCATATAGTCGGCTTCGTGGGGGTCAACGCACCGGAGTAGGGGCTGAGTGAAGGCCTTCTTGTAGAGGTTCCTATTGCTCCAGACGAAGTGGCGGGCTTTGGCCCGGAGACGGCGGGTGGCTTCCCGGTCTTCTGGGAGCATGCCGTCCTTCAGGAATTCCATGAGGGGCTTCCTCCAATCTTGGTCGCCCTCCCGCACCGCATACACGTGGAGTGTCGTCGCCCCGTCTTCCACGCTGGGTCGAGGCAATGTTTCAAAGAGGATGAACCGCTTATTTTTGGCCGAGTATGACGAAGCCAGCTTGCTCAGGGCGTTGGCTTGGGCATTCAGCTGTCTGGGTATTTGTTCTACCTGGACTTCGTCAAAGTTCCTCCGGAGTTTCCTCACCTCGTCCATGTACTTCATCATCAGAGGCTCTTGAGCTTCAAAGCGGCCGGTCACTTGACCGACAACAAGGGCTGAGTCGCTGCGGATTCGAATTACCTTCAGTCCCAACCCGGCGGCCATGTGCAGTCCGGCCAGGAGGGCCTCATACTCTGCCGCGTTGTTTGAGGCCATGAAACTGAGCTTCAGGGAGTACTCCATCTTTGCTTCGTTCGGGCCCCGGATAATGAGGCCGGCGCCGCAGCCTTCCTCGGATGAAGACCCGTCGACATAGATGGCCCACTCAGGAACCGAGCCAGGCCTTTCCGCGATGGGACACTGAGTTGCGAGGGGCGGTGTGGACTCCGGCTTCTTGCTAGGGATGGTGCATTCAACGATGAAATCGGCTAGGGCCTGCGCTTTGATGGCCTGCCTCGGGCGATATTTTATATCAAACTGAGATAGCTCCCACCTCCACTTTTCTAAGCAGCCCGAGGATTCCGGTGACGCTAGGATAGCCCCCAACGGGCGCTCGGTGAGGACGATGATGGTGTGTGCTTGGAAGTAGTGCCGCAGCTTCCTTGAGGCTACCACGAGGGCTAAGACAATCTTCTCTATGGCAGGGTACCTCGTTTCTGCGTCCTTAAATACGTGGCTCACATAGTACACTGGCTTCTGCGCTTCATCGGCCTCCCGGACAAGCACCGAGCCTGCTGCTTGGTCGGATACCGCCAGATAAAGCGACAGCTCGTCTCCTTCAACTGGTCGGGTGAGCAGTGGTGGTGTCGCGAGGTGCTTCTTCAATTGGTCGAAGGCGGCTTGGCACTCCTCCGATCACTCGAACCTCAGGATTTTCCTCAGAGCCTTAAAGAACGGAAGGCATTTCTCCCCTGACCTGGACATGAAACGGCTCAGAGCGGCGACTCGTCCCGTCAGCCGCATGATCTCGACGTTGGTCTTGGGCACGACCATGTCGAGGATAGCGTCGATTTTCTCTGGGTTAGCTTCGATTCCGCAGTGAGTGACCATGAACCCGATGAACTTTCCCCCGGTGACTCCGAATGCGCACTTGGCGGGGTTTAGCTTCATCTTGAACTTGCGGAGCACTTCGAAGGCCTCGCCCAGATCCTTGGCATGGTCGGCCGACGAGGCTGATTTGACGAGCATGTCGTCGACGTAGACTTCCATATTCCTACCGATCTGCGGTTTGAACATGCGGTTGACCAACCTTTGGTACGTGGCCCCGGCGTTCTTGAGGCCGAAGGGCATCACCTTGTAGCAATATACCCCCCGGTCTGTTGTGAACGCGGTGAGATCTTCATCTTCAGGGCACATACGGATTTGGTTGTAGCCGGAGAAAGCATCCATGAAGCTCAACAGCTCGTGGTCGGTTGAGCTGTTGACGAGTTGATCTATCCGGGGGAGTGGATAGTTGTCCTTGGGGCATGCCTTATTGAGGTTGGTGAAGTCGACGCACGTGCGCCACTTCCCGCTTGACTTCTTGACCAGAACTACGTTCGCCAGCCACTCCTAGTAGGGTACATTTCTGATGAAGTTGGCGGCGAGAAGTCGATCAACCTCCTCTTCAATAGCCTTCTGTTTGACCGGGGCGAAGCTCCTCTTCTTCTGTCTGACGGGTCAGGCCGCAGGATCAACCCCAAGCTTGTGGGAGATGATTTTGGGGTCA
Organism: Agapanthus africanus; assembly: GCA_030015575.1. NCBI lineage: Eukaryota > Viridiplantae > Streptophyta > Magnoliopsida > Asparagales > Amaryllidaceae > Agapanthus > Agapanthus africanus. Next base: position 161,884,187 of record CM057339.1, on the reverse strand, counting down.
ATCCCAGGCATGTCAGCAGGCGCCCAGGCGAAGACGTCGGAGTTATCTCTGAGGAATCTGACCAGGTCATCTCGCTGAGTCTTCGTCAGGAGTGATCCAACCTGGACGGTTTTTCCCGGGTCCCCCTCTGTTAGGGGCACCTCGGTCAGGGGTTTGACTGGCGCCCCCCGGACCTTCTTCCGCTCGTCTCGAGTGTCCAGGGAACCCTTGATGTCGTTACTTACTTCAACGTCGTCGGCCGGCCGCTCGGGCGGAGACGTTTTAGTAATGCATATGTTCGCGACCTGCTGGTTCCCGTAGACCCGACCTATCCCGCCCTGGTCGAGAGGGAACTTTATCGCCAGGTGGTAGGTCGATATCTGGACCTAGAGGGAGTTCAGCGTCGGACGGCCGAGGAGGACGTTGTAGGCCGATGGGACTTTTGCTACGATGAAGTCCACAGGAAACGTACGCGTGCGGCCGGACGCCCCGATTGTGAACTGCAGGGTGACCACCCCTTGCGCCGGGATAGAGTGGTTGGTGAACCCCGAAAGGACTTGAGAGGTCGGTTTCATGTCTGCTGGGGTGAGTCCCATGCGTAGAAAGCAGTCGTGGAAGAGGATGTCCGCCGAGCTACCTGAGTCGACGAGTATCCGGTGGACTTCGTACTGGTGGATTCGGGCCGTGATCACCAGTGGGTCGTTGTGGGGCACGAATATGCCGTGGAGGTCCCCGTCGCCAAAGGTGATGGGCTCGTGGCCTCTGGCCTTTTTGCTCGGGCGGCTGCTGGCGCCTGTTGCCGGCGTGGGGTGTTGGGCTTCGCAGGAGCCAGACTGGCCCCCTGTCGTCATGACCATAGCTCTTGAGGGACCTTGGTTTCTTTCGGCGGTGCCCGCGAGGCGGTGGCCGGAGGAGGGGCCGATGACATTCGGTTGGGGTCCGCCCGCGCCTCCGCTGAGGGGAAGGTGGTGGCTGGTACCCGGGTTTTCAGGGTGATTACTTGCCATGTGGAAGGAGATCGGAAGGCCAACTTTGTCTTTGTGGAGTCTTCGTTTCTCACAGACGGCGCCAACTGATGGAGGTCCTTTTCAGGCCTTCTTCAGATATTGTCTTCCGTCGATCTCCCGGTGGATTTTGGAGATGATCTCCTGTTGCGTGTGGGTCTCAATAGGTTTGAGGAGATTGGTGATTTGAGGAGTTTAGCGCCGAGTACCTGCAAAGAAGTCCCGGGGTGGTTGGGTACCACCGAGGTCCCTCCGACGATTAAGTTAGTGCTAGATCCGAGCAGAGTAATGGCTAAATGGAATCAGAATGGCTTACTTGACCCCTCTGTGATAGGGGTTTATATAGCGGTGGCGGCACGCAGCAACGGGCGCGAGAATCTCGCCGGCGGTTACGCTTCCGACGTCACGCCCGCATAGAGAGCGGATCGCCCATTAATGGGGATCGTGGAGGCGTGGAACGTGGGATGCTGCCGGCGGAGAATCCGCACATGGCGAGATTCGTGGAGCGGCGGTTACGCCTGTGAGCGGGGGATCTGGTCGGAGGACCAAGGAAGACGGCCTCGGTCGGGAGCCTGGGGACGAGCGAGGAGGCCGAGGAGTCTCGGTCTTGTGGCAGCTCGGGGCGAGCTATGGGGTCGAGGATGCCGATTTGCAGGAGGCCCTGAGGAGGGCCAGCTTGTGCTTGCAGGTCGGGTACAGTGGCCTGGCCGGTCCTTGTGAGCCCTTTGTTCTGGGTTCTGGGACACGCCATCTACCACGTGTCCTGATCTAGGGGATCGCCAATATCGAGCGTCATCAGATACTAACGCTGCTTCAGTAACTTGTGCAAGCCGAGAAGGAGTTGTATCTTGGGATTTAATCTCCGCTGTAAATCTGTCAAGAGGAAGACAATATTTTTCTTAGATCGGTACATTCAAGTGCATGCCTTTTTTTCCATAAAATTCATTTATTCAAATTTTTGATCAATAAAGGTTACTGGTTTTGTTTATTAATAACTCTTTTTTAGATAAAACGGTTTTAAACAATAATTTTCCAACACAAGCCATGTCTAATACGTGTCCTGGCCACTGGACGCCGCGTCACTTCCGCGTCCAAGGCGGGTACAAGCTACGTGAACGCGTCACTTCCGCGTCCAAGGCATGTCCAAGCGCGTCGCCTCCGCGTCCAAGCCGCGTTGGATACGTGTCCATGCCGCGCCGAATACGTGTCCAAGCCGCGTCGGCGTCGAATCCGCGTCGCCGTCGCGTCGCTTGAAAGAAGAGCCTATTCCACGTGTCCCGGTTTAACAAAAAGAAGGTGTAGCCAAAGAGGACCTAATCAAATCATAGAGACATCGATGATCTATCATCCATAGTCACAAATTCGTGATTCGGCAATAATTCGGCGAGGTCGAAAATTCGGATTCGGAGAACTATTCGGAAAAAATCGGCAGGCATTCGGGAAAGATTCGGTAAGTGTTCGGGAAATGTTCGGAAAGGATTCCGAGCAAAAAATTAATATATCAGATGCTAGATTTTGATTTTGTGAATTATTTGTTTTTTTTTTGAATAATTCTGTGTTTTTTTGCATAATTCGTGTATAATTTAGGAATTATTCGCGAATAATTCGCCGCGTTCGGCAACGACGAATAACTCGCAGATTTAATAGGCATATCAATAATTCACGAGTTATTCACGAATAATTCGCTAATTATGTATCATCTACCTTTTACTTGAGCTTTTTTTGCCTTCAAATTGCGACAGAGATGGGGAAAAAAGGAGGGCAAAGGTTGGTGTGTTTTATTTATTTATTTCTGCATCATTCCGAAAATTTGTTGAATATAATGGATGAGAAAGATTGGATTTTGAGACATGGGTTTAGTTGAGCGCATTGCTAAATCGAAACCCATCTCATGAATTTTGGTTCCGTGCATTGATCTGCATCATGTGAGATTAGTTTCTTCAGTCAAGGGGTTTTGTTGGTTTCCATTGTTTAATTGAAGCCTATTGGTTTTGGTTTGTTCCATTCCAAGTGCTGAGCATGAAAGCATCTATTAACCATGGAAGACATGACAAAGTTTTAAGGCCGAATTCCGACTTGACATCGACACCAACACATCTTTATTGCTGCCGAATTTCTGATTGTGGGGAACTGCTGACCAGAGGGAGGCTAGACATCTTTTTTAAAATAAATACGAGAATATAACTAAATATAGATTTATTTAGTAGATATACGAGAGTCAAAAGTGTAGGTCTGATTATGCTTATACAAGAAAATTTTCTAAAATTCTCTTAATAAGCAGTTAATTTGATACATTATAAATTGAGATACTAGTTTCCTACATAACCTTGGCTTCAGCAATGCCTCAAACTTTGCTATTTGATAGATAATGCTGAACAATTAATAGTGACACGTCCAACTCTGCCATCCTCAAGATCGTAATATAGAGAGAGTTGGGATCCTTTTTGTTCTAGAATGTACTCTATGTATGGTTCTTGGTGTGTTATTTTATTTGCTATAGAAAATATGTTCCATTTGGCCCTTCAGATTTATATTTATATTGTGCATTAAATTTGACTGTGTTTCTCGATAGAAAATATGTCATCTTAATCCATCTTTTAGATCCTTAGTAAGTCTCAGCCAGTGCACTAGAACTTTGAAGTTATGATAAAGGTTGGCGGATATATTTTTGTACTCCAAACTGCTCCCGAAGGTTGAGTGCCATATCCGGACACATAGCTTTTTTCCTTTCTTTCTTAAAACGCTTTAAATTTGCTCCCTGTGGCATTTGAACCTAGGTTTCTCTGATACCATCTTACAATATCCTCCAATGCACCAAAACTTCGAAGCTTTGATGAGAATTAAGTGATATATATCGTTACAAAACCCGGGGGTGCTCTTATACTAGACCTAAAACTTAATCACTATGCCTAAACTTTGAAGTTGTGATTCATATATAAGGGGTGTGATTTGTAATACCATCTAATACTAACCACTATGGGAAGATCCTTGCTTGTCATAGTTGGCTTGGCCATGAAACCCAACTCCTGCAAGGACAATTTCAGTCTACTTATAATCAAACTTCTTTTGTTGAGCTTTCTCGAAATTATATATGTTCGAAACCATAAACGGCGATATGTTCAAAGCATGTTGCTTGATGCACACATACACTAGATCCAAACTACTTAAATCTATCCATAGTCTCAACTCTGACTTGCAAGGTGTAGTTTATTGGCAGTGGCAGGATGAACTTTAGAATCCGTTGATATTACCGATGTTTTAACCATATCTCCCATCTCTCTTAAAAGAATTAGTACTTTCCCTTGAACAGAAAACTCAGTATAGAACGCTCATACATTTTATGCCTTCCTTAATCTTATAAATGAAATAAATTAAATAAAACATATCCCAACAAAAAATCAATATAGCTTGATTTTATTCTCTCCTCTTTGTTTCCTTAAAAAGGAAAATTATGGGGATTTGGCGAAAAAACTGAGGCAGAAACAAATGAACTGGGGTTGCTGTTGTTGTTTGCGGCGAATCTATTTGGGGTTCCAGGAATCATAAAGGACCTTGTCGGGGTCCCTGGTGTCACACTTGGGCTTCTTGACCTTGACTCGATCTTGCTCCTAGCATATTGACTTTGGCCACTCCTTCGTGGTCCTTTCTCAGCCCATATGAGCTCCTGTTGTTTCGCATTGCTTGGATATCGCCAACAACACCCTGTTTGGCCTGCTCTATTAATGTACCTGGCCGAATCCAAATATTAATAACTTAGAAGAGTTTTTATTGATCTTTAATTATCTCTTGTTTAGGATGGTTGCGGTTTGCTCTCGATAATGTTAGTTGTAATTTTCAAGCTGGAAAGATCTTATTTTAGATGTCATAAATGTGAGTTGAAAATGCAATAGAGAATATATATATATATATATATATATATATAGAGAGAGAGAGAGAGAGAGAGAGAGAGAGGAGGAGGAGGAGGATTTTTTTGTCAGACAATATGATTATGTATATTTTGAGATTAATTAGTGGAGGTCTTATTTGGCTCTTAGTTGAAATATGCGCTTGCCTTTGACTAAATCTGTTTCCCAAGCAGTCGATGCATTTTCTTCCTTCAGGCATTTCTCCCATTCCCATTCCTACACAATTCCTGCAGTATACTCTTCCACACACCTGCCATGGAAAATATTAAACCTCCATAAAATTAAACGCGTGCCATATTGAAAAGTATCATTATTAAATTGAGAAGTCTACATGGGAGCATGAATATAAGAATTTAGAATTCTACTAGGTATAAATTGCTGAAGAAATTCTTCATTGAACTAGATCAGTCATCAGCATGCATATACACAATATCTATCAGAAGATATAAATCATGAACAATATAGATGTTAAGTTATACCATTTTTACTTGATTTCTTTTTCCTGTAAATATAGGTATAAAAAAGAAGTTTGTTCTTAAACGGCTCACCAAGCATCGATTTCGAAAGAGGTAGATGTATTCACTGCACAAAGCACAAATCTTCGAGTGAGGAATCCCAGGCCGTTTCTTTCTACCTTTTACTTCCAAAGGAGAAAGCGCTCCTCTTTCAACTGTAAGTGGCCTCAACCCGTTACCTTTACCATTACCGTCCCTTTGAACACTATTCCGAGCCTCGCGCTCTCTGTATAGCTCGTGCTCTGCACTGCGGCGGTCCTTAGCCTTGGTCCCCTCAAGGGCCTTTGAGAAATCTAGGCTCGAAGATTTACTCAAGTCTACATCCTCTTTTGGTGGTACTTTTGTTTTCTTGCTTTTTGTTACATCATTTTGTTGATAGCTCGCCATGTCTTTGAAGGTGAGATTAACAGACTCGTCTGGAATTCCGAGGTAGAGGGATTCAAGTTGTTTCCTTGCATTTTCGATGCTTGCTTTTTCGCCCATTGATAGAATTTTTTTTGTGAGCCTGTGAGAGAGAGGTTTGGGGAGGGGGGGGGGGGGGGGATAGGGAGGGTAGGGAGAGAACTTATGTTGTTTCTAGAGGAGTCAAATATGCCCCTTGTTATATAAGAAGGTGAGAGGAAATCCAATTCAAGGGATGAGTTTTAAAAACTGAGAATTAAAGAAATGAAATATGGGTTGGCTCTAGTCTGGGAAGAACTGTAATTAGGGACCCTGCGGCATCATATATTTTCTATGTAATTATTATATGATTTTCAATTCATGGTATAGACAATATTTAGCCATATGAAATTTATTTTGAAGGAGTCCATACCTAACATAGTAATCTCAACCGGCCTAGCTAAATTAAGACAAAAGCCGGCACAATAATTAATGAATGATCATCTTGCAACCTTTGGAGAAATCAGTAGGAGATACTTAAATAAACATATTCCTAGTATCTTTGACAATTGACAAGGATTTCCCAAAACTTAGCTAACTAGAATAATATCAGAAGAAGAAGTGGTATTAAATTTATTATTGTCATGGTAACCTTTAATTATCGTGATCTTTCTTCATGCACATTGATAGAGAGATTTTAAATTTATTTAATAGTCAATTCCTGTTCTTAAGCTTTCCTCTTGAGGGCGGTTTCCTATTTTATATTTTTTCATGTCTTCTACCTTACTGATTTTGTATAGATTACGAACAATACAAGCAGTTATGATTTACTCTTCAAATGTTATTATCGACGCCAAACAAATAAACAAGTAAGAAATAAGAAGTCAAGAACCCATGCTATTGCTTTAGTAACTCAGGCACAAGGGACTAATTAGGCGATGATAAGTACTTTGAAAATGACATGGATGAATGGGTATGGAGACCAAATGAATTTAAGTTTTATAAATACCCCAACAAATATAAACAAACATATCTAAATCTTTTTATTATTCAAAACGCATGATCATGTATAATTTAGAAGGCTAATAAACAACAAAGTTTGTTTCCTTTATTCAAGTTACATTCATTTTCATTAATTCAAGGAAGAAAACAAAAATTTAATGCCGTTTTGTTGGTTCCTTATGATTCTCGATCCAATTTATCCTCATTGATGTTATTTGTTTTCCGCATTCATTTTTACTGGAATCAAATGCCAGCCTTGAGCACTGATGAAAAAAAAAGGTTTAGCTGATAATGAATTATTACCGTGAATACAACTTCATATACCGCAAGCAGGTAAATAAATAACGATTTGTTCCCTCTATCTTGGATTGTTCATCAACGGTCTTGATATGCACAAATTACGGCAGAAACTAAGAATTTCATGATATACTCAGCAACACTTGCATCAAATTGATTGGAATGCAAGAAAATTAAGTAAACCCCAGTATTTCTACTTCTTTGTTGGCTGTGTTCTTTTTTTGTTCCTTGAAAACTGAATTTGCTGCCTTTGTTTTGTTGTCGAGTTCTGAAAGTCATTAGTATTGTAATCAGTTTCATTATTCTCATTCAAAAAAAAAAAAAGGGGGTCGATTCCAACTTATTATATCATCCTTATGCTTAATGGAGATAATGTGAAGAAATATATGGTTATGATGATCAATGTTTAGCGGCGTCATTCGTGAACTAAAAAAATCCAACATAGAACCTTGAAAAAATGGTATCACTCAACACCCCTCATATAATAATGTTCCGGAAGCATTATCAGAAGTCTGGACAAAACAACAAGTAGCAGGCCCCAAGGCCCATCCCTGTGCGTGTATACGGGGTATTGTTGCACCCAGATCTCCTCTAACACGGTAAGACGAACCACGAAGGGATCACACGCGCCGATAGCGCGGACAAGTGGTACGGTGCAGTGGAAAACTATAAAGATCGCGTGCAAACGAAAACGATGAAAAAATATATCCGACGACTATCACAACACACCAAACAAATAGAAAACCATACCAATAACACAAAGGACACAACAGTATATCTAGGTTCAGTGCAACCACACCCAATCCTGCCTACGCAATGAGAACTTCCACTAGAGTAAGAATTACACGAGATACACCCAGAGCGAACAACCGTCCCGATACAAATCTCTCTCTAAACCTCTCTTTCTCTCCTAACAAATTGCGTGGCCTCCTTAACAATTGCCGCAGCCATTACTTTTACTGTTGGATTTGATTGAATCAAAGCCTATAACTAATCACATTATATATAGGCATGGGTTCCTATAGACAAGAGTAAATATTAATTAAACTAGGTTTTAATTAATATCCTTTCACAAAAAAACCATAGCCCTCACCTTTGTGCTTGCCATGGGCAGTGGGCTCCATACTTTGCTTGGGCCTTGCTGCTCCTTTGGCTTGCTGTGTAACTTGGGCCTTGGGCCTAGCTCAGATTTGTGAATCAAATTCAACAATCTCCACCTTGATTCAAAGTTCGCACAAACTCGACACTTTCTTAATCCTTGGAACTCTGCTCTCATTGCGGTTTACCCTGAACAATCAACTAGGCAAACTTGAACTTGCACCGGAACCATCTCATAAATGTGTATGTCGGATTCTCATGGGTACCAATCTTCGTAAGAGACATTATCTCCTTCTCGGCCTCTAAGAAGAACACTTTCACATCCTGTAGAACTCCCAAACCGAACATCCTCCGCATATATATGATCCCCTAACCGTCTCCAAGACGGTTAACAAACTTGCCTCCACCGTTGACTGTGCGATAACTGGCTGAAATATCGATCTACCTGGCACCGTATCCGTACCCAACATGTAATCCTTCATCGATCTTCATCTGTCCTTATCACCCGTATATAATGTCACGATACATCCACCAACACTGCCTTCGCTGAATGATGAGCTAAACCCTTCACTATCTCTCAAGTGTCTTAGGATATATTCCACAATCTGCCAATGCTTTCCGCTCAGAATAGTCAAGTATCTGCTGATTGCTCCAACTGCCTATGCAATACACGGTCGGGTGCATCCCACACCAACCTCTGCACTCGTATATGACACTAAAGACACATGATCTCTATATGTATCTGACCCTGGTGATAACATCGCTGAAAACCTGAAGTGCTCCTCTAAGTGAGAAGATACGGGTCGAGTCTCCTTCATACCATACCAAGCTAGAATCTGCCTGCTGTAACAGACGCAACTCCTCAACCATGACACTCTTCATGCCACGAATCAAACGTATGAACTTATCACCCGTATATAATGTCACGATACATCCACCAACACTGCCTTCGCTGAACGACGAGCTAAACCCTTCACTATCTCTCAAGTGTCTTAGGATCCATGCCACAATCTGCCAATGCTTTCCGCTCAGAATAGTTAAGTATCTGTTGACTGCTCTAACTGCATGTGCAATACACGGCCGGGTGCATCCCACACTAACCTCTGCACTCATATATGACACTAAAGACACATGATCTCTATATGTGTCTGACCCTGGTGAAACCATCGCCGAAAACCTGAAGTGCGTCTCTAAGTGAGAAGATACGGGTCGAGTCTCCTTCATATCATACCGAGCTAGAATCTGCCTGCTGCAACAGACGCAACTTACGCAACAGGTCGAAGTCTCCTTCATCCATGACACTCTTCATGCCACGAATCAAACGTATGAATTTTCTGCCAAACTCCTGATCCTCTTGTCTTGAAGACTCGTCCCTAACCACTCTCCTCTGTACCGAACTGTCCGAACTGTCCTCGGCTTCTGCACCATGTGGATCAGTCCTGAAGTGTTAGTCTAAGGTATCCTCGATTGTAATGCCCCACACCCCAGTACAGAATAGTCAAGTATCTGCTGACTGCTCCAACTGCCTGTGCAATACACGGCCGGGTGCATCCCACACTAACCTATGCACTCGTATATGACACTAAAGACACATGATCTCTATGTTAGTGTTTATGCCCTAGAAGGTCATTACTGTATCATACTAGTTTGTATATTACTTAATGGAAGCTTGGGATATTCACATGTATATAACAGTCTTGCTAAACATGGTAGTATGCTACTTGGTTTTTCTATCTTAATATGTGAGCATACGTATTGATAGAGCTCTTAGGATCCTGCTTAACTACCAGCGTTGTGATGGCAGTCACACTAGTGGGAGCTGAGTAGTCTACAAGCACATCCTTATTCAGGTCCCTAGTCGTTGGGTTATCGAGACAGAGCATCGATAATCCGGAGTAGACTAGTGTGTACGCTTCTCATCCCAGTTGGGGAGATGGTCTGTCCCACAGCCGTCAGTACGTCGTACTGGAGATAGTATGCAGGTGCTCGTTAGGTTACGGGTACACCGGACAGGACTCACAGGGAACTGTTGGTTGGTTTTATACCAGTCGTCAGTGAGCAGTTCCCAGGTGACATGAGTACAGCATAGTCCGCAGACTTGACACTGCTACTTCGCCTCGAGTGTGTCCCACTGTTCTTAGATTGCTACCCTACCATGACTCAAATGAGTCATGCAAACAGGTAGCAGTTGGGTGCAGTCCCGAGCACTTGGAAGCAGTGGCGGTTAGACAGGATTCGTCCCTCCCGGTATTGGGAGTAGATATCGCGCTGTGTCAGAGAGCCATTACGCAAAGTCCCTGGCCAGGGCAAGCGAGATTTGCTGGTAGGTTCTAGTAGTTTCTCAGGGTGTAATGGGCTTCCCTCCGACACGACTTATACAGCCATTAGGGGACTGACGCTTGCCGCCCCCTAGGCAGGATATGCGATAGTCTTGGACGAACGGACCGGACTGTATGGAGATTGTCACGTCAGACTCAGTAGGAGTTCGGATGGGTTTTCTCATCGGCCTTCTCATCGACAACTACCTGGGGACCGTTACGTACAGCTAGTGCCGCTTGCGGTCTGTGGTCAAACCCACTGCCAGCGTAGTAGTCGAGTCTCTAGAGTCCCACATAGAGAGTTTCCTATTCCAGGCAAAAGGATATAGAGGTCGTATGGTTTTACGACAAGGGTTCGGACACATACGTGCGTTTACGCACGTACGACTTTCGGACAGTTTTTACCAGTTGGCTTTGGTTTAAGCCAGTTACTGGTATCCGGTTATTGGATTTTTACAGTCTAAAGTTTTTCCGTATTTTTACGGATTGGAGGGGCGTTCTCGTAATTTTGCGGGAAGCTTCTAGAAGATGGTGACTAAGGAGGTTAAGGTGTAAAATGAAATGAGTGTAAAAATGAGTCACCTTGGTGATTCATAAAAGTATTTTGTCATTCTAATGAATCATCACAAGATATATTCTATCATGGTTACTAAATTAATTATTTATTATTTTCTAGTAAAAAGAAATGATAGATATATATCTTCTTGATTCACTATTCTCATAAGAAGAATGCTCATTTTCATTTTCATCTTCTCTCTCCTCTAGCTCTCCCTCTTCAAGACTAATCCTCCCTTCTCATGAGTTGAGTACAAGGGTTAGTAAGACTTAACAATCCATAACCATCACTCTATATCGATCTATCTTCTTCGATTAGCAATCCAAGAAGGTTAGTTGCCTCAAGTTTAGAGGCGAAGCTTGGAGTTTTGCTCTCGGGTGGATCGTCTAGTACCTAGAGAAGGCCGAGGAGAACAAGGAGTTCGTAAAGACGAAGGAGTTGATTCATTAGGTATAATCCCGAAACACCGTATTTTAGAAACACTTAGTGTTTGGTTATTTATAGTTTAGCTTCGATTCAAGCGGTTAGTCGATGTTCGTTCTTTAAACATGATTGTTTTCGAAAATTCCGCCTCCCCACAAGTTCTGGGGTGAAGTACATCGACTTACAGTGGTATCAGAGCCTTGCTAAACAATAAATAACTTTATTGCAAATTTGTACGAATTTCGAACGGAAAAACGAAGCCGGAAAACCCCAAAACTGTCAAGTTTCTGTCGATTTTAAAATGATGTCCAAAAATTTTTCAGGGATGTTCAGAGAGCTAGAAATGACCACACTAGAACACCCAAGAAAAACAGTCACCTGATTCGTCTAAACCGCCGCGGAACCGCGGCCTCACCCTACTGAGCCGCCGCGGTTCCGCCGCCGAGTTGGCGAGTCAGGGGCCGATTTTTCTTCTGTTGCTTCTGTGCAAAATTTGGGATTTTCTGGAATATTTAATATTTGCTCAGGTTACTGTTTAACAGAGCAGATTTTGGAGCAATATTGATGTTGTTTAATCGATCGAAATTGTACAGTATTTGCATGTTGGATTATATCTGTGATTGATAAATGTGTTCGTAAACCTCCCCTAACTGCTAGTATGTCAGTTGGCAGGGGGTTGCATATTTCTGAAATGGTTATATCTGTTTGTGCATATAAACTGTATTGGACTGTTGTGGTGTATAGCCGGGGTTTTGAAATGGGTTATTATTCAATTCATTTGTTGTAAATGTAATTTGTTGTAATATTATTTTGCGGGGCACATCCAGGTTGCGGTTGTAGCCACCGTTGTATTATTTCATTTTACTGTTTTTGCTCCTAGGTTTGACCCAAGGTGGGGTACACAAACTGCCGGGTGGGTAGTTTGCCGTACCCGTAGGGGTCGAGGGTGGGGTAACGGCTATTCATCACAACTGTGTAATCTGTCTTTTCTTGCAGGCTCAAAAGAAATACAGATTGCTTGCAAATCCAATAAAGTTTATCTGTGTTCTGGAATGTATATCATTGCGTCAGACGAATGTAAAATATCTATATATATGATAGCTATTTAGACGTCACTTATGTTTTACACCCGCGCTAGCCCAGTCCCCGCTCTGTCGTTAGTTAAGTAACCTAACGAGTAATGACGGGACCCAGTGGCGAATGCGGATGGCATAAGAGGACGTCATATTTTCGTTGTTCTCTGCAATGATAGGTTAATGATGGGACGCATTATCTGTAATGCAAAGAAAATAAACCAAGTTTAAATCGTTGGAACAATTTAAAAGGAAACCAATCGGTTATTTTTAAAACAGATATTTTTAAATGCGGAGCTTTAACCACTCCTTTTAAAAGCTATCAGGTTCCTTCGGTTATATCAAGTTCACTACGTTCACGGTTTCGCCAAAACCATTCGTAGCCCTCCGTCATTTCTTATGGATAGTCAGTAGTATTCAAGCTGTGTTTGTTGGCTTTCGTCAAGACATAGTGTTTGGTAGCTGCTGGGTATTCATTTGTTACATAGATAGATGTGTTGGTTTGGGACAGTCGCATTACCTTGTTGACTTTCGTCAAGGGTATATACGGGTGGGTTCAAATTAACAAGATAATGATGGGCAGAACTTGACATGTGACTTATGATTTGTTGGCTTTCGTCAAGGTCATAAGAACATGGGGCAAAAACTTATATCGGGTATTTCTAAAGAAACTGAAATTTGCAAAGAGATGCATACCATTTGGAGTTTGATGAATGTTGGTAGAATTCCTTCAACATTATCATACGATGATATTTGGATCCCGATCCTACTGTGAGTATATGCTACTTATCAGGATATTCATCACTTAACGATCAATGCTATAAACCTAGTAGGTGTCCAGAAAAGTGTCAGCGGGGTTACGCCCCCAGAGAAAAGAGGTTATATAATTAAGGAACTTCGCGAAAGCGTTGGAAAACCTCCCTCGAAGTACCGACACCAGCCTGGCTGAACGGTTAAGCAAGTATTGTACGGTGAGAATAGTCCTGGCTAATTCTTCTTTTATGGTTTGAGGAAGGATTCGAGAAACAGTGGGAGCCATCCAGTTTAGATAAACTAAAAACCACTCTAAACTTGCAAGAGCATCATGCTAAAGAGTTTTCTTCTCTCTCTCCTAATTGCAGCGACCCTGAAAATGACTGGACTTAAGTTACTTTTAGAGAAAAATATACTGACAGGGCCAAACTATAAAGATTGGCTGCGGAATGTCAAAATGGCTTTGACCTATGACAAATTGGGGCACGTCCTCACCGCTACGGCACCTGCTGTCCCTGGTCCCAAATCCAGCAATGCGGATAAGGAAATCCGCAAAACCTGGGATTTAGATTGCGCGAAAGCCAAGTGCATCGTGCTTGCCTCGATGAACAATGAACATCAGAGGAGGCACGAGGATATGGGCTTTGATGGCATATTTCTCCATACAAAAGAACTTTATGGAGAGCAATCTCGTATAGCAAGATACGAGACCTCAAAGAACTTGTTTCGAGCGAGGTTGGCTGTCGGGTCATCGGTAGGAGAACATGTCCTAAAGATGATCGGCTATATAGAAGAGCTCGCAGACCTTGGGACGACTTTGGATAATGAGCTCTATACAGACCTTATTCTCCAGTCCCTTCCTCACACCTACGCCCAGTTTATCCTGAACTTCAACCTTCAAAGAAAAGAAGTTGAACTTCCGGAACTCCTGAACATGTTAAGGAGTGCAGAGGGCACCTTGAAGAATTCAAGGGAAACACCCGCTATGTTTGTTGGCGGTGCATCTTCTTCCGGGTCCAAGGCTAAGGCCAAAGGAAGGAAGAAGAAGGCCGCACCCAGACCTAGAGGAGGTGTTAGTAAGGTGGGAGGGAAGGGAAAGAAAAAGTTTGCAGCACCTGTAGTTGGCCAGGATGAGTGTTTCCATTGTCACAGGAAAGGGCACTGGAAGAAGGATTGCAAGGCGTGGAACGCCAAGAACCAGGAACCGAAGCAAGCTGTGGCTTCGACTTCAGGTGTGTTAGTAATTGAGAATTGTTTGTCAATCAACTCTACTTCCTGGGTATTGGATACCGGATCAGGATCTCAAATTTGCAATTCATTGCAGGCACTGAGAAACCGTAGAGTGCTGAAGGAAGGTGATATGATCCTCAGGGTTGCTAACGGAGCTAGCGTGGGAGCTGCGTCCGTCGGGGATTATCACCTAGGATTGACGAGTGGACACATCTTGGTTTTACATAACTGCTATTTTGTACCCAGCTTAACGTGTAATATCATATCAGTTTCCTTGTTATCAAATAAAGGTTATGATTTCACGTTTGTAAGAGATGTTGTCAACATCCACCTTAATCATGGTTTGATTGGGTCAGGTACTCTAAATAACGGCATATATGTTTTAAATCAACTCCAAATTTTCAATGTCCAGAACACACTAAAAAGAAAGTCTCCAGATTTGAATAAAGCTTTCTTATGGCATTGTAGACTGGGTCACATCAATGAGAGAAGGTTGACTAAGTTGCATAGAGAAGGATATTTGGACTCGTTCGAATATCAATCTTATGACACTTGTCATTCTTGTCTCAAAGGAAAGATGACAAAGACTCCATTTACTGGACAAGGAGTAAGAGCGAGCGAGCTCTTAGGACTCATACACAGCGATGTATGTGGTCCAATGTCTAAAAATGCAAGAGGTGGTTATTCCTACTTCATTATTTTTACAGATGATTTCTCTAGGTATGGACATGTTTTCTTAATGAAGCATAAATCCGAGACCTTTGAGAAATTTCAGGAATACAAGAGTGAAGTGGAAAACCAAACAGGCAAAAGTATTAAGACACTGAGATCTGATCGAGGTGGAGAATACTTAAGTGCCGAGTTCCTAGGTTATCTAAAAGAGAAAGGAATTCTCTCTCAGCTTACTCCTCCATACACTCCACAGCACAACGGTGTATCGGAGAGACGGAATCGAACCCTATTGGATATGGTACGATCCATGATGAGTAATGCTGAGTTACCACGATCTTTCTGGGGTTATGCGCTAGAATCAGCGGCATATCTTTTGAACAAAGTTCCAACCAAAACTGTGCCTACCACACCATATCAAATATGGAGTGGGAAGAAACCCTGTCTTCAGTACCTGAAGACGTGGGGATGTCCAGCTTTTATGAAAAAGCAGCATTCGGACAAGCTCGAGGCACGCTCAGTAGAGTGTAAGTTTGTGGGATATCCAAAGAACTCTATGGGATATTATTTCTATTACGCAGAGGAACAAAAGGTTTTTGTTTCTCGTCATGCCTGCTTCTTAGAAACTGAATTTTTAGAAAATCAGAAGAGTGGGAGCGTAGTAGAACTGGAAGAAATTCCAGAACCACAAACTGCTACTGAAAGTTTGGTAGAACCGGAAGTTCAAGAAGAACAGGACATTCCCGCACCCCTCCGCAGGAGTAGTAGGCCGTCTCATCCTCCTGAGAGATACTACGGTTTTCTCATAGATGGGGATAGAGAGGACTGCATCATAGAAGATGATGAACCTACTAGCTTCCAGCAGGCCATCCAGAGCGGCGACTCGGTACGATGGCTAGATGCAATGCGAAGCGAAATGGAGTCCATGTACACCAACAAAGTATGGACTTTGGACTTTGCTCCAGATGGGGTAAAACCCATAGGATGCAAATGGATCTTCAAGAAAAAGATTGGTGTAGATGGGCAGGTAGAAACCTATAAAGCTAGACTTGTTGCAAAGGGTTTTCGTCAAAGACCTGGTTTGGACTATGACGAAACTTTTTCTCCAGTGGCTATGCTTAAATCCATTCGTATCCTTCTTGCAATTGCTGCCTTCCATGATTATGAAATCTGGCAGATGGACGTAAAGACGGCTTTTCTGAATGGAAATTTAGAAGAAAGCGTCTATATGGATCAGCCAGAGGGTTTCAATCAGAGTGGAAGCAGCGGGAAAGTATGCAAGCTGCTTAAGTCTATTTATGGACTAAAGCAGGCATCGCGGAGTTGGAACATCTGTTTTGATGAGACAGTCAAAGAATATGACTTTATCAAAAATCCAGATGAACCGTGCATATATAGTAAAGTTGTAGCCAGAAGTGTTGTATTCCTCGTCTTATACGTGGATGACATTCTATTAATAGGAAATGACATTCCTATGCTACAATCTGTCAAAGGATTCTTGTCACACAGGTTCTCCATGAAAGACCTGGGTGATGCCTCTTACATTCTGGGGATCCGGATCTATCGTGATAGATCCAAGAGGATGTTGGGACTTTCACAGTCCAGGTATATCGACACTATACTGAAAAGATTCAGTATGGAAGATTCTAAGCGCGGTAATTTACCGGCTTGTCACGGAATCACCCTCTCCAAAGAGATGTCTCCCAAGACTGATTTGGAAAGGGAACGCATGTCAGTTATACCCTACGCTTCTGCGGTAGGCTCTATAATGTATGCGATGTTGTGTACCAGACCAGATGTAGCTTACGCACTGAGCGTGGTAAGCCAGTATCAGTCAGACCCAGGGGAGAAACACTGGATAGCAGTAAAGAACATTCTCAAGTACCTGAGGAGGACTAAGGAGATGTTCTTAGTTTATGGCGGAAAAGACCTCAAGTTGGAGGCCTTTGCTGATTCCGGCTTCCAGAGTGATAAGGACGATTCCAAGTCCATGTCGGGTTATGTCTTTACCCTTAATGGAGGGGCGGTGTGCTGGAAGAGCTCCAAGCAGGACACCGTTGCTGACTCGACGATGGAAGCGGAGTATATAGCTGCTTGCGATGCCGCAAAAGAAGCAGTCTGGATGAAGAAGTTCCTAACAGAACTTCAGGTGGTTCCTACCATAGTTGATCCAATACCTTTGTATTGCGACAACAACGGAGCTATAGCTTTAGCGAAGGAACCAAGGTCCCATCAGAAGTCCAGACACATCTTGAGGCGGTATCACCTGATCAGGGAGATCATTGATCGTCAGGAGATCGAGGTTCGGAGAGTTGCTTCAGAAGAGAACATTGCTGATCCATTCACGAAGGCCCTACCTCAGATTCAGTTCGAGAGGCTACTCGAGATCATTGGTCTTCGATATGCCAGTACATGGCCCTAGTGCAAGTGGGAGATTGTTAGTGTTTATGCCCTAGAAGGCCATTACTGTATCATACTAGTTTGTATATTACTTAATGGAAGCTTGGGATATTCACATGTATATAACAGTCTTGCTAAACATGGTAGTATGCTACTTGGTTTTTCTATCTTAATATGTGAGCATACGTATTGATAGAGCTCTTAGGATCCTGCTTAACTACCAGCGTTGTGATGGCAGTCACACTAATGGGAGCTGGGTAGTCTACAAGCACATCCTTATTCAGGTCCCTAGTCGTTGGGTTATCGAGACAGAGCATCGATAATCCGGAATAGACTAGTGTGTACGCTTCTCATCCCAGTTGGGGAGATGGTCTGTCCCACAGCCGTCAGTACGTCGTACTGGAGATAGTATGCAGGTGCTCGTTAGGTTACGGGTACACCGGACATGACTCACAGGGAACTGTTGGTTGGTTTTATACCAGTCGTCAGTGAGCAGTTCCCAGGTGACATGAGTACAGTATAGTCCGCAGACTTGACACTGCTACTTCGCCTCGAGTGTGTCCCACTGTTCTTAGATTGCTACCCTACCATGACTCAAATGAGTCATGCAAACAGGTAGCAGTTGGGTGCAGTCCCGAGCACTTGGAAGCAGTGGCGGTTAGACAGGATTCGTCCCTCCCGGTATTGGGAGTAGATATCGCGCTGTGTCAGAGAGCCATTACGCAAAGTCCCTGGCCAGGGCAAGCGAGATTTGCTGGTAGGTTCCAGTAGTTTCTCAGGGTGTAATGGGCTTCCCTCCGACACGACTTATACAGCCATTAGGGGATTGACGCTTGCCGCCCCCTAGGCAGGATATGCGATAGTCTTGGACGAACGGACCGGACTGTATGGAGATTGTCACGTCAGACTCAGTAGGAGTTCGGATGGGTTTTCTCATCGGCCTTCTCATCGACAACTACCTGGGGACCGTTACGTACAGCTAGTGCCGCTTGCGGTCTGTGGTCAAACCCACTGCCAGCGTAGTAGTCGAGTCTCTAGAGTCCCACATAGAGAGTTTCCTATTCCAGGCAAAAGGATATAGAGGTCGTATGGTTTTACGACAAGGGTTCGGACACATACGTGCGTTTACGCACGTACGACTTTCGGACAGTTTTTACCAGTTGGCTTTGGTTTAAGCCAGTTACTGGTATCCGGTTATTGGATTTTTACAGTCTAAAGTTTTTCCGTATTTTTACGGATTGGAGGGGCGTTCTCGTAATTTTGCGGGAAGCTTCTAGAAGATGGTGACTAAGGAGGTTAAGGTGTAAAATGAAATGAGTGTAAAAATGAGTCACCTTGGTGATTCATAAAAGTATTTTGTCATTCTAATGAATCATCACAAGATATATTCTATCATGGTTACTAAATTAATTATTTATTATTTTCTAGTAAAAAGAAATGATAGATATATATCTTCTTGATTCACTATTCTCATAAGAAGAATGCTCATTTTCATTTTCATCTTCTCTCTCCTCTAGCTCTCCCTCTTCAAGACTAATCCTCCCTTCTCATGAGTTGAGTACAAGGGTTAGTAAGACTTAACAATCCATAACCATCACTCTATATCGATCTATCTTCTTCGATTAGCAATCCAAGAAGGTTAGTTGCCTCAAGTTTAGAGGCGAAGCTTGGAGTTTTGCTCTCGGGTGGATCGTCTACTACCTAGAGAAGGCCGAGGAGAACAAGGAGTTCGTAAAGACGAAGGAGTTGATTCATTAGGTATAATCCCGAAACACCGTATTTTAGAAACACTTAGTGTTTGGTTATTTATAGTTTAGCTTCGATTCAAGCGGTTAGTCGATGTTCGTTCTTTAAACATGATCGTTTTCGAAAATTCCGCCTCCCCACAAGTTCTGGGGTGAAGTACATCGACTTACACTCTATATGTATCTGACCCTGGTGATAACATCGCCGAAAACCTGAAATGCGCCTCTAAGTGAGAAGATACGGGTCGAGTATCCTTCATACCATACCGAGCTAGAATCTGCTTGCTGCAATAGACGCAACTTACGCAACGGGTCGAAGTCTCCTTCATCCATGACACTCTTCATGCCACGAATCAAACGTATGAATTTTATGCCAAACTCCCGATCCTCTTGTCTTGAAGACTCGTCCCTAACCACTCTCCTGTGTACCGAACTGTCCGAACTGTCCTCGACCTTTACACCATGTGGATCAGTCCTGAAGTGTTAGTCCAAGGTATCCCCGATTGTAACGCCCCACACCCCAGTACAGAATAGTCAAGTATCTGCTGACTGCTCCAACTGCCTGTGCAATACACGGCCGGGTGCATCCCACACTAACCTCTGCACTCGTATATGACACTAAAGACACATGATCTCTATATGTATTTGACCCTGGTGATAAAATCGCCGAAAACCTGAAGTGCGCCTCTAAGTGAGAAGATACGGGTCGAGTCTCCTTCATACCATACCGAGCTAGAATCTTCTTGCTGCAACAGACGCAACTTACGCAACGGGTTGAAGTCTCCTTCATCCATGACACTCTTCATGCCACGAATCAAACGTATGAATTTTCTGCCAACTCCCGAGCCTCTTGTCTTGAAGACTCGTCCCTAACCACTCTCCCGTGTACCGAACTGTCCTCGGCCTCTGCACCATGTGGATCAGTCCTGAAATGTTATTCCAAGGTATCCTCGATTGTAACGCCCCACACCCCAGTACAGAATAGTCAAGTATCTGCTGACTGCTCCAACTGCCTGTGCAATACACGGCCGGGTGCATCCCACACTAACTTCTGCACTCGTATATGACACTAAAGACACATGATCTCTATATGTATCTGACCCTGGTGATAACATCGTTGAAAACGTGAAGTGCGCCTCTAAGTGAGAAGATACGGGTCGAGTCTCCTTCATACCATACCGAGCTAGAATCTGCCTGCTGCAATAGACGCAACTTACGCAACGGGTCGAAGTCTCCTTCATCCATGATACCCTTCATGCCACGAATCAAACGTATGAATTTTTTGCCAAACTCCCGATCCTCTATATGACACTAAAGACACATGATCTCTATATGTATCTGACCCTGGTGATAACATCGTTGAAAACCTGAAGTGCGCCTCTAAGTGAGAAGATACGGGTCAAGTCTCCTTCATACCATACCGAGCTAGAATCTGCCTGCTGCAACAGACGCAACTTACGCAACGGGTCGAAGTCTCCTTCATCTATAACACTCTTCATGCCACGAATCAAACGTATGAATTTTCTGCCAAAGTCCCGATCCTCTTGTCTTGAAGACTTGTCCCTAACCACTCTCCTGTGCACCGAACTGTCCTCGGCCTCTGCACCATGTGGATCAGTCCTGAAGTGTTAGTCCAAGGTATCCCCGATTGTAACGTCCCACACCCCAGTACAGATGGTATTGTCCGAGCTGGTTGAAACCGCACAGTTTTGCCCTTTAGAGTAAACCGGACCCGACTAGAGCTTACTTCCCAGGAGGTCACCCATCCCAAGACTTGCCGGCCTAAGTAAGCTTAACTACAAAGTTCTTAAACTCCTGTAGCGCCGATTCACTTAAAAGAGCCCTCTGTAATTGAGGGTGGTATTATTATATTTATAATACAGTTCAACTCTCTTTCGGAATGTGTTCCGAAAATTCCCCATTGTTCTACAGTGGGTCCCACGGACTCAAGAGGTGGCCCCAATAGATTCAAGAGGTGGCCCATGCCCTCTTGGCATGACAATTGGTGTGGCATTTTGTTCCGTGAGCAAGAACCGAGTCCCGACATTCTCCCCACTTTTGAACAATGGTTCATCCTCGAACCACATACCTACTACTGAGGGATCTGCATGAGCCACCATAAATGTAACTCCCTACGTCCCAGTAGGGATGGTATTGTAAGCTCTGGCCGAAGCCGCACAGTTTTGCCCTTTAGAGCGAACCGGACCCGACCAAGGGCGACTTCCCAGGAGGTCACCCATCCCAAGACTTTCTTGGCCCAAACACGCTTAACTACGGAGTTCTCAAGCTCCTGTAGTACCGATTCACTTAAAATGCGCCTCTGTAATTGAGGGTAGCATTATTACATTTATAATACAGTTCGGTTTTCTTTCGGAATGTGTTCCGAAGATTCCATATTGTTCTACAGTAGGTCCCACGGACTTAAGAGGTGGCCCCTGCCCCTTGGCAAGACAATTGGCGTAGCATTTTATTCCAGTGGCGCTTTGTTTCATGAGCAAGAACCAGGTCCCGACACCGATAGCATGAATTGTTGTTTGAAAGTCCAAAGCCTACCCTTGCTGGTTCCGGAAGATTTTGCGATCGCCACTACGCTTGAATTGGGCTGCTAGCCACCTTTTGATTTGATCGTCGCTTTCCTAAGAGATTGTTGTGATTCCCTTGTTCTCATGATTTGGTACCAAGCCAACAACAAACCATATTCGGTCTTGATTCTCCTGAAATAGTAAAATTTTCTTCCTTTAGAGATGTGCATGCAGTAATCAATTCAACAAAATAGCATGAAAAAGGGAAAGGAGAAAGAACTCAACAGCCTTGTGGCCGGAGAAAATCTATCCCTACCCCTTAAATTTTAAAAAAAGGCTTTCATCTTAATTATTAAAAGATGATTTTTTTTGATTTTTTATAAATGCAATAGAATAATAAAATGAAAAAGATGATGATATTAAGAAAGGAATAGAAAGAGCCTGATTGTGCTTCGTGCCGCTACCAATGAAAGCCTTCGGAGCTTCCACGATCCCTTGCGAGTGATCACCAGGGAGAATTTTGCCTTCTGAAGTTTTTAAAGAGGCCTGAGAGATGAGATTTTGGGATGATGAATTCTGAACACAGGGGGCTAATTTTATAGTCTTCCCACAGAGTCTTTGGAAAAATCTTTGAGATTTGGAAAAATCTTCGAATTGTGACACACATGCGGACGGCTTCTGTCCGCATGCATGCCAAATTGCCAAATTTTGGCAATTTTCTGCACGATTTGGTAACGAACATTTTTAAAAATCTTTTGAAACCGGCCGGGGTACACATGTGGATGGCTTTCGTCCACATGCACGCCCTGGCCGAATCAAATTTTGCCAAAAGGGTGCCTTGGAATGCAAGTAATGGTCTAAATTCACCGTCGGGGCACGCATGCGGACGACATGCGTCTGCGTGTGCATACCCGACTTTGAAATTTAGATTTTAAAAAATATTCTGGTATATTTTTGTTCCATGTCGAATTTTGATTAAAAACAGCTTCTGGAATTTTCGAAAATCATTTAAAATTACGTGCAAAGTCCGTAAATTAATTTTTCCAAATCCTAAAAATTCTAATTTTGGATATTTTATAATATGAATGATATAGTTCATAACTATAGCTCGGTATACTTTTCATATCGTCTATTAGAACAAGGTTACTTCTTATATGTGCCACGTTGTCTTAAAAATTTTGTAAAATTATTTTGAAGCTTTAGGCATAACCAGATGGTATTTTGATCTATTTTTACGTACTATATATGTAGTATTCAAAACTAACCCGAATCGGTCAAAATTACATATCAACAAATGCCCTACTTGCACTGATATTGTGGAACACACTGTCTGTGCAAGAAAAGGAGATGACATTGAAGAACGAAGGGGCGCAATCACGCCCGGAAAGAAAGATGTGGAAAGGTTTAAAAAAGGGAATGGAGAAATATACGAGAATGGATGCAATGAAGTAATGCGAGAATAAAAGAACAACTCAGGATTGTTCCCTGGCGTATCATGACTTGCAACAGTTAGTACAACATTGTTGTAGCGTGAAACTGTGGGGTTGGAAGCGAGAACTAGCTTCTCCGCTGAGCCTAAGACGGGAACTGTGTCCGGAGGTTTTAGGCAGGAATTCATCCATCTGGTCTAGTATTCCAATAGATTGAAGGGAAAGAGTTAGTAGGTGTGAGGATTATTCCGTTCCACACGCAGGTGCTAGCAACTACTAACTTTCCCATTGGTTTTGTTTGTTTTGAAAAGATGATGTCGTGTAGGCTGTCGCAAGTCAATTGATTTAAGGAAATTCCTCCTGTTTTGTCCTTTTGTTTTCAAAATAGGGGGTGAGAAGCAATATGTTGGTCTAATGCAGAGATTCTAATCATGCAAGTTTTTATGAAAACCATTTTTCTTCTTTTTTATGTAGGTTTTTGAAAACGGTGTTGTTCAACACCTCAGAAAGTGAATGCCTAAGGGTATCGGTACCATCGTCTAAGACGGGGTTTTCAAAAACAATTTCTAGTGCCTAAGGCATTAACCTTATCACTATTGTGCTTCTAAGCGATGAGACAATCATTTACTAAGGATGTTCGGGATCGAACGAATTCCAGTGCGATTATACGGAAGTTGGGCACTGTTTTGAGGTATGGACGGTGCATGTCACGCCGATTTGAATGTCTTGATGCACTTTTGGGTGGAGGATGTGACCTGTCAGCGTGATGATTGTAGGAATCGTGGCTTGTCAGTGAATTGTGCAAGTGATACTTTGGAATTGAACATTCTTATGTGTAATTGTTCTTTGACACCCCTTCGGTTTACTTTTAATGCAAGGTAAGTTGGGCTTCGCTTTATCAATCATTCTTAATATCGTAAAATGACTACATAAGTGTTTTCTTGAGGTGGGTAAAGATGGACAACTCCGATGTTTCTTGCCATTAGTTCGGAATATTTCTTTCTTTTGTTTTTAGCCATCACCAACTCTTTACTGTCGGATGATTTTCCTGTCAGATGTCAAGATTATCTTCACATGAAGAACCGTTGGGATTTTTAACTTGGTGAAAACACTTACTTAGCAGGAGTGTAGAGAAGAGATATATCCACACGTATATACCCGATAGCTGGAGATTAAATGTCTTTACTTTTTTGTGTATTTTTGAATTACGAATTTAGGACATTCCGCTTAGATGTTGTGATGTAAAAGGCGGAAATCAATAGACATCCTGTTTAGTCGCTTTTAGTGGCATCACTACTATGATCTCGGAAAGGATGCTCGCCCTTTTCTTAACGTTTTAAGCTTATTTTTAGGATTTGCATGAGATATTACAAGACTGTCTTTTCCTTATATTATTTGTTTTGCACCCTTTTTTTGACATCCTCTTGATTAAAGATAGTACTTTCACAAATACATCGTGTTCCAAGGATGTGGCAACTCTTCCATTTCTTAATCGGTTAGTCTATACTTATTCCCGGAGTAAACCTTTGTGATTACGTATGGTCCTTCCGAAGTTAGTGCTAGCTTCCTAAGGGGGCTTCCTTTACGCATTATCTGCTCGAGAACTAACTCTTTTACTTTGAACTTTCGCTCGATCACCTTATTATCGTATGCCCTGTAAATCCGGTTATGGTATGCTTGGTTGTGATTTATGTTGGAGATAGTGCCCTCAGAGTCAATTATTAGGTCACAGGTACGTGATTGCAATGATTGATGGAGGACCTATCCCGGTAGGACAGTCTTACTCGATATGATAGTATGCTATCTGGTTTACCTTTATCATCGTGTACTGCTTTAGGTAACCTTACAGGTCGCTATTACATGTTGATAGAGCCCCTAGGATTCTTGCTTGACCACCAGCAGTATGAGGGCGATCATATAAGTGGGAGCTGGGGTCTATAAGCATATCCTTAAATGGTCCCTAGTCGTGTGAGTTTCGAGACAGGGCATCGATACTCCAGAGTAGACTAGTGTATACAGTCGAGACCCCGACGAGGGGCGGTGGCCGGTCTCACAAGCCACTGGTGTCAGTTGGATCACCTAAGATGTATACAGGTGCTCATTGGTTTATGAGTACACCGGACATGACTCGCCGGGAACATGCTAGTTGGTCATATACCAGACGTCAGATGGCAGTTCCCTGGTGACATGTGTGCAGGTTAGTTCATCGACCTGGGGATCGTCATTTGTCTCGTGTGAGTTCCCACTGTACTTTGATTACTACCCTACCACGGCTCAAAGGAGTCATGCAAACAGGTTTTAGTTGGGTACAGTCCCGAGCCACATGGAGGCAGTGAGCGTATCTTCAGGGGTTCGTCTCTCCCGGTATTGGGGGTGAGGTCGTGCTGTGTCTAGGAGAGCCATTACATGAAGCCCTCGGCCGAGGCAAGGAGATTTACTGGTAGGTATTCCAGTAGTATCTCAAGGTGTTCTGGGCTACACTCCGACACGACTTGTACCGCTTTTGGGGGTCTGACTTTTACCAACCCCCTAGGCCCGCCATGCGATGCTCATAGACGAACGGACCGGACTGTACGGATATTGTCACTGACAGGCTCAGTAGGGTTGTCAGGCTGAGTTCGCTCACAGACGTCCCTTTTAGTCAATACCCGGTAGCCCGTTACGTATTGGCTTATACCTCTGACGTGCTAGTGGTTAAATCCACAGCCAAGGTGTTGACGGGTCTTTAGAGTCCCCCACATTCAGTTACTCAGCTTTCGGGCGAAAGGTTGTAGAGGCCGTATGGAGATATGGCAAGGTCCGATCAGATACGTGCGGTATTGCACGGATCAGGATCGGACAGTTTGTACTACAGGCCGTATGGGTATATGGCAGGGTTCGATCAGATACGTGCGGTATTGCACGGATCAGGATCGAACGGATATTACTAGCCGGCTTTGGTTTAAACCGGATCCTAGTATAGTACAGTGTAGATTTTGTCTCATTGCATTTGTATTTCGGTCGGAATACAAATGCGGGTGTGTATGCACAGTATCGGGGTTTTCCTGTAATTTATTACGGGACCAGTTTTCTGGAGTTGCCAGTTTGTTTTCAGTTTCGGCCAATTTCCTTTGTATCGTTCATTGGCCGAAAATTGGTGGAGGAGGGCTTATTTGCATTGTTGCAAATAAGCATTTGTGGAGGGGGTCTTTGCATATTTCCTTGTATCATGATGGTGCACCATTCTTTTGACCTTGACTTCTATCTTCATGATAGCATGACTTTTGGAAGTGATCATTAGCTTGTTGGAGTGTTGGTTTTGGTGCTATCATGGTTGTTGGTGAGTAGTTGAGAGTGGGTGTGATTGTGACCATATTCTTTCATGATTTCCTTTTGCATGATAGTCTTCCCTCTCTCTCTCCTTGGGATTATTGGATGGCTCTCTCATTCTATCACATTACTCCCTCATTCTCACTCTCCCCCTCACCTCTAGTGGCCGGCCAAAAGCATTGTGGGGGCTGTCCCAATTTTGAGAAGGGGTTTTTTGGTTCATTTCATGCTCCAAAAATCCCCAAGTCCCTCCATATAGTTCTTATATCATTTCCTCCACCAAAAAGGCAATTCCTACATCCCCAAAATGAGACTTGTACACTACATTCTACAGCAAACCTTGGGCACGTCGACTAGCCAGCTTCGTGCCCGAGTTGCCTCGGCATTGAGGTGGGAGCCCGTAAAAGAAGTAGGCGATGTGGTGCACTTCCGGCGACGAGGAGGAGACGGGACTTTCCGCAGGAGATCGGGACGACGACGAGAAGACCGGAGGACTCGGATCTGTCGGTATATCTCTCTTCCCTTTCTTGTAGTTAGCTAGGACTAGTTAGTGGTTCGATCCGGGTATTAGTGCGCGGCGGTTTGCCAGTTCATGAAAACTTCAAGTTTATCACCGCTTCCGCATTTGGCCGTCGGATTGACGGCCGGGGCGCCGCCGTGCACTTACAGTGGTATCAGAGCCTCGCCATTAACTTAGTCTAGCTTGGTTTAATGTGTTTTGCATTTCCGATCGACCAAAATTCCAAAATCTACATTTTTCAAAGCGACAGTTTTCTGTTGAAATTTTTTGGTCTCCAAAAATTTTTCAGGTTGTATAAAATTGATGTACTGCAGACCACTAGGCTACTGTAGAAATTCGACAGGGTGAATCGACAGTGGAGGCGCGGAACCGCGGCCAAAACCCCCTTTGGGCCGCGGTTCCGCCGCGCACTGTGGAGATCCCTGCACCAAATTTCTACAGTGTCTTTGTGGGCTTAAAATATGGGTTTTGGAATATTAATTTTGGGCCCAGAATTTCTTGATGTGCTACAGTAGTACTAGGGGCCCACTTGTTAAAGTTTGATCGATCGGATATTTTAAACACATTTTTCACAGTATTTACATTATATCTGCGACCGTGAATGTCACTTGATCGGTAAATCCGGTCTAACTGCTATAGCCCGGTTAGACGGATTTGCGAACGTGACTTTCACGTTGATGTTTTGTTTTTGCTGTGATGTTGCGAATTGGTCGTGGGGGATAGCCTGGATACAATGCTAGTACAGTTGTGGTTGTATTATGTACATTTGATATTGCGGGGCGAGCGTCCGACATATGGACTGCCGTCACTGCCTGATTGTATTATTATTTTGGGGCACGACCACGTTGCGGTCGATGTACCCGTTGTATGTATATTTTACTTTCTGTACTAGGATTACCCCGCGGAGGGGTGCACGGATAGCCGGGTTCTAGAGGGCAACAAGCCCGCATCTCATGGCATTGAGACGGAGGGGGCTTCACTCTAGAATTGGCGGGCTATTCGCCGCACTCATAGGGGGTACAGGTTGACCCAGGAGGGGTGCCCAAGTTGCCGGATTCCGTAAAGTGCTGGGTGGTCCATTCACGGTGCTGAAGGGGGCTGCCTCGCTTCAGGTTTTGGCGGGTAACTTGCCGCGTTCGTAGGGGTCTAGGATTTCATTGCACAGGCTATCTACACGACCAGGGGAACGTCGGGTTTCAGTAGTGGCTCTGTGAAACCCGGGGATCCCAGATATCTGTATTGTTTCTGTGATGCTGTTCATTCTCTGTGATGTTGCATTTTTTATCACGCCTTGAGCGAATATAATATATTGGTATATATATTAGTAGATGTTGTATATGTTTTGCATCCGCGCTAGTCCAGTCCCCGCTCTGTTGTTAGTTAGCTAACCTAACGGGTAATGACGGGACCCAGTAGCGAATGCGGATGGCATATACGTACATCAGTATATTTTCGTTCTTTTTGGTGTGATCAATTGATGGGACTGCGTTGATTCGGATCAATGCAAGTTAAAAACAAACCTAATCTGATGTTGTTGGAACACTTTTCAAAAAGCTGTTATTGCAAGGACGTTCACTTTTGTTTTGCATCGTGGTATTCATTTGGAATATCCTGCTCCTCAGTCGACGAGGCAAGGGCCGAGATCCCTTCACCGGGAGTGACCCCTTGGACAGAAGTTTGCGTCAGGGCATTAACTTCACTATAGCCGATTACTTTTGCTTTGCACCGTGGTATTCAGTTGGAATATCCTGCACCTCATTCTACGGGGAAAGAGCCGAGATCCCTTCACCGGGAGTGACCTCTTTAGCGAAGGTTTTCGTCACTATATTTTTAAAAGCTATCCGTTCCTTCGACGATATCAAGTTCTTTACGTTAAAGGTTTTCGCCAGAAACCATTCGTAGCCCTCCGTCGTTTCATATGGGTGGTCAATAGTATTCAAGCTGTGTATGTTGGCCAAAGTCAAGGCACAGTGATTGGTAGCTATTGGGGCATTCATATGCAGCATAGATAGATGCGTTGGTTTGGGACAGTCGTACTGCCTTTTTGGCCAAAGTCAAGGGTATGTACGGGTGGATTCAAATTAACCTGGAGAATGACGGGTAGAACTTGACATGTGACTTATGATATGTTGGCCAAAGTCAAGGTCATAAGAGCATGGGGCAGAAATCACATCGGGAGTTTCAAAAGAACTGAAACTTGCCAGATATACGCATACCTTCTGGAGTGTGATGATGTGAGCGGATTCCGTCACGTTATCATGCGATGATAGTTGGATCCCGATTCCCACTGATGAGTTAGTTTACTCCTCGGGTGATCCCGACTAATTCTTCTTTCTGGTTTGGAGGAGAATTTGAGGTACAGTGGGAGGTTTCCAGATTAGATTAATTGGTAACCATTCTGATCTAGGTTAGAGTGCACGCTGAGTGTTTCTTTTCTCTCTCTCTTTGGCAGCGACCATTGACCCGACCCTAAGACTATGACTCAGTGACCAAGTTGACCGAACCTTCTTAAACACTGGCTTTTGGATTGTCAGAGTTGCAAACCTCATTGCCACTCCTGTTTTTACCCTTTTCTCCAGGACACCCCGTATTGCTACGAACGTCCACTTCCATTGGACAAAACCATCGTATGGTTAGATACGAACTCGAAAGAATTTATTCGAGGATGGTTTCAGGTTCTGGAGAAAATGGATAGGATTATTCAGTTGTCTTTTCCTTTTACCCTCTCTCAGGTTACGAGTACTCCTTGGTTTAGGGGTAGTACACCTATTACGCAAATTGGATTGTCTTCTTCCAAACCTTAGGCTGGTGCCAACCGGTAGGGAAGGAAGAAAACCAATTAGCATAACGATGGTGTGCAGAAGGTATTAAGTTAAGACAAAGCAAGGGATTAGTAAGAGGGCAAAGTAAATTGCAACAGATATTCACGACCAAACCAGGTATTTCATTACCACTCCCACTTCACCTTTTCTCCAGGACACTCCGTATCACTACGAAGATCCACAGTTTATTGGATATTCCATCGTATGGTTATATACGAACTCGAAAGGAACTTGTTCTAGTTCGGGGATGGATTCTGGTTCAGGAGAAATAGGAATAAGGTTCATTCAGTTGTCTTTTATCCTCACCTTCTCTCGCATTGCGAGTGTTCCTAGGATTGAGACAGTACACCCATTATGCTTATTGGATAGTCTTCTTCCAAACCATAGGCTGGTGCCGAACGGTAGGGAAGGAAGAAAACCATTTGGCCTAAAGGGGTGTGCAGAAGGTAAAGACTAAAGACATATGAAGGGATTTGGAAAGGTGGCAAAGAACTATACGGTTACAGTCGTGAATCTGGAAGAGGCATTACTAGGAATACCGGGATACCCCATCGAAACATTTCAATATTTCAGTTTCACTGTGTAATGTTAAAAGGAAAACTGATTTCCCGATTAGACACTTGCTCTAGGGTATGTATTTACCAGGTATGATTCTCACATCTGTATGGTTTTACAGATGATGAGTGGGAGTAAGTTATTGGGAATTGGGCGATCATCCTCATTATATCGGGATTCGTTGTAATCGGTGATGTTTGAGGAAGTCACCTGGGTTGTTTGCCGGACGGCAAATATTTGGTTTTGAATATCCGCTTTTATGCACCAATTTCAAATTGATATATCTGTACGTCTATTTTCATAGAGTGAGATATACCTTTCTGAAATTATGTCTACGACATTTACCTATATCAGTGGATGGTTAGGTAAGGAGCATTAAACATCGGTGTAATTCTTCTTGACCATAAGTACAGTTTTCAACCTACGACACACAGTGAATGAGTTATCAGACTCAAGGGACTTGTACAGAGTATTGTATGTTGTCCAGGGTCCATCAGGACAGAGGGGTTGGTCCTCGTACTATATTCGGTTTACTTATGACTTCTCTAGTTTTTAGACAGGTGTTTCGTGGAAACACAGGGTCCGAATTTTGAGAAGTTATAGGTATTTGAATAGAGTAGAGAACCAGGTATAGCAAGTATTGGGATTCTTCAAAGAAATCGAAGATGTGGATACTTGTGTATGGTATTCAGTTGATAGTAATGATAAAGAGATCTTGCTTCTCTTTCAGGTTACTCATAATTGGAAATGCTCTTAAGTTGTGTAACGCTGATCAGCCTCCTTCCATTTAGTTGACATGCACTAGATATAGCTGCATGATTTGAATCTGGTTCAATTAAATCAGTGCCTCTGGTCCTATATGGGATATAGAACAGTTCGTATCTTAACGATGTTAAGGTACGGGGAGTTGTCCGGCTTATGATTAAAACCAGACACTGGACAACTCAAGGCATGTTTCTGTAATGGCTGTTTGTGGGTTGACCCAGGCTATGACGAGGGTTGACTTTCTACCATCTGGATGAACAATAGCAATATTGTTCTAGACTCGCCACAGTTTTATTAAAAATGGATTTTTTTCAGAAAACAGTAGTGGGAGTATGGTAGAACTGGAAGTGATTCCAGAACCACAAACGATTACTGAAGATTTGATAAGGAACCTAAAGATTCAATCCAGATTGACATTCCATTGGCCACTCCGCAGATAAGGTGGGTAACTTCAGGCACCCGAGAGGTACTACGGTAACCTCAAGGACGGTGACAGGGAAGTTCTTGTTTACCCACAATTACCATTGCTGTTGTTCCAGGCTGCGAGTCCCGGCGGGAGGATGAGTATAGCGTCGTTCTAAACTAGTTTTAGAAGTGTACGTCTGTATGACTCTGCCAGAGGGTTGTCGTAGTCAGTGGGAGCAGCGGAAGCATTGGTGGACAGGTAGCTTATGTCTATTTATAGACTAAAGCACCAGTAGCGGAGATAGATCATCTATTTCTGACGTGACAGTCATGGGTTTGACTTCATCAGAATAGGGGATGGATCTGTTGAGAAGGTAGTAGGGTGTGATATCCTGGTATTTGGATGACATACACAAAGTAGGAAAAGAAACTCCTATACTACAATCGGTTATACTTTGGTCGTCACACAGTGGTTTCTCCACAAAGGAAATGGATTTTATATCAGACATACTGGTTACTAGATCTATGGTTTTAGATCTAGATTTGGGTGGTTTCCCAATCAGGGTACTTAGACAGCATTCTGAGAGTATTTAGAATGGACGACTCCTGGCACGGTAGTGTACCTGCAGGTAATGGAGTCACCCTCTCTAAAGGTGTCTTACAGACTAAAGTAGAGAGGGATGCGCATGATTGACAGATCACTTGCTCAGGCAATTGAGTCAATCATGAGATGTCAAGTACCACACCAGATGTTGTTCTTGCACTAGATGCAATAAGTTGACATTTGTTCCAATCCTGGAGAAACAGTCGGAAGCAGTTTTAGAACATAAGTGGATGTTCTAGGAATATGATAACGACAGCCTCATTCGGGAGACAGTTATCATTCCAGGCTTCCAAGGTGACATGGACGACAAGGAGGTTGTCAGAGTTATAGTTTTCCCTCCGACGAGGGGCAGTATTTTGGACAGGTGATCCAAGGAAATACTGAGGGAGGCATGGCGCAGGATACTGATTAAGCTCAGTTGACGACACAGTCTAAGAAGTTTGGATTTGGAGTTCATTTATGATCTATGTCCCATCAGACATCCAGACACATTTTAAGACAGGTATTGCTCATTTCGGGAGATGGTTTTCTCCGCGAACTTGAGATATAGAGAGACATAGAAAGAAACAACTAAGCGGATCCACTCACTAAGGCTGTTCCTCGAACGCAATAGTTTCGCAAACGAGCTTTGTGAGACTGACTAGTAGAGGAGTTGGGTGTTCGGTATCACACGGGCTGTAAGTATGCGACATCGCAATAATTAGCCTTGAGTGCAAGTGGGAGATTGTTGGAGATAGTGCCCTCAGAGTCAATTATTAGGTCACAGGTACGTGATTGCAATGATTGATGGAGGACCTATCCCGGTAGGACAGTCTTACTCGATATGATAGTATGCTATCTGGTTTACCTTTATCATCGTGTACTGCTTTAGGTGACCTTACAGGTCGCTATTACATGTTGATAGAGCCCCTAGGATTCTTGCTTGACCACCAGCAGTATGAGGGCGATCATATAAGTGGGAGCTGGGGTCTATAAGCATATCCTTAAATAGTCCCTAGTCGTGTGAGTTTCGAGACAGGGCATCGATACTCCAGAGTAGACTAGTGTATACAGTCGAGACCCCGACGAGGGGCGGTGGCCGGTCTCACAAGCCACTGGTGTCAGTTGGATCACCTAAGATGTATACAAGTGCTCATTGGGTTATGAGTACACCGGACAGGACTCGCCGGGAACATGCTAGTTGGTCATATACCAGACGTCAGATGGCAGTTCCCTGGTGACATGTGTGCAGGTTAGTTCATCGACCTGGGGATCGTCATTTGTCTCGTGTGAGTTCCCACTGTACTTTGATTACTACCCTACCACGGCTCAAAGGAGTCGTGCAAACAGGTTTTAGTTGGGTACAGTCCCGAGCCACATGGAGGTAGTGAGCGTATCTTCAGGGGTTCGTCTCTCCCGGTATTGGGGGTGAGGTCGTGCTGTGTCTAGGAGAGCCATTACACGAAGCCCTCGGCCGAGGCAAGGAGATTTACTGGTAGGTATTCCAGTAGTATCTCAGGGTGTTCTGGGCTACACTCCGACACGACTTGTACCGCTTTTGGGGGTCTGACTTTTACCAACCCCCTAGGCCCGCCATGCGATGCTCATAGACGAACGGACCGGACTGTACGGATATTGTCACTAACAGGCTCAGTAGGGTTGTCAGGCTGAGTTCGCTCACAGACGTCCCTTTTAGTCAATACCCGGTAGCCCGTTACGTATTGGCTTATACCTCTGACGTGCTAGTGGTTAAATCCACAACCAAGGTGTTGACGGGTCTTTAGAGTCCCCCACATTCAGTTACTCAGCTTTCGGGCGAAAGGTTGTAGAGGCCGTATGGAGATATGGCAAGGTCCGATCAGATACGTGCGGTATTGCACGGATCAGGATCGGACAGTTTGTACTACAGGCCGTATGGGTATATGGCAGGGTTCGATCAGATACGTGCGGTATTGCACGGATCAGGATCGAACGGATATTGCTAGCCGGCTTTGGTTTAAACCGGATCCTAGTATAGTACAATGTAGATTTTGTCTCATTGCATTTGTATTTCGGTCGGAATACAAATGCGGGTGTGTATGCACAGTATCGGGGTTTTCCTGTAATTTATTACGGGACCAGTTTTCTGGAGTTGCCAGTTTGTTTTCAGTTTCGGCCAATTTCCTTTGTATCGTTCATTGGCCGAAGATTGGTGGAGGAGGGCTTATTTGCATTGTTGCAAATAAGCATTTGTGGAGGGGGTCTTTGCATATTTCCTTGTATCATGATGGTGCACCATTCTTTTGACCTTGACTTCTATCTTCATGATAGCATGACTTTTGGAAGTGATCATTAGCTTGTTGGAGTGTTGGTTTTGGTGCTATCATGGTTGTTGGTGAGTAGTTGAGAGTGGGTGTGATTGTGACCATATTCTTTCATGATTTCCTTTTGCATGATAGTCTTCCCTCTCTCTCTCCTTGGGATTATTGGATGGCTCTCTCATTCTATCACATTACTCCCTCATTCTCACTCTCCCCCTCACCTCTAGTGGCCGGCCAAAAGCATTGTGGGGGCTGTCCCAATTTTGAGAAGGGGTTTTTTGGTTCATTTCATGCTCCAAAAATCCCCAAGTCCCTCCATATAGTTCTTATATCATTTCCTCCACCAAAAAGGCAATTCCTACATCCCCAAAATGAGACTTGTACACTACATTCTACAGCAAACCTTGGGCACGTCGACTAGCCAGCTTCGTGCCCGAGTTGCCTCGGCATTGAGGTGGGAGCCCGTAAAAGAAGTAGGCGATGTGGTGCACTTCCGGCGACGAGGAGGAGACGGGACTTTCCGCAGGAGATCGGGACGACGACGAGAAGACCGGAGGACTCGGATCTGTCGGTATATCTCTCTTCCCTTTCTTGTAGTTAGCTAGGACTAGTTAGTGGTTCGATCCGGGTATTAGTGCGCGGCGGTTTGTCAGTTCATGAAAAATTCAAGTTTATCACCGCTTCCGCATTTGGCCGTCGGATTGACGGCCGGGGCGCCGCCGTGCACTTACAATTTACTGTAGCGAGTTATTTCTCATCCAGAAGGTCAAGGTGCGCCAGTTGTGCTTCTTTCCTTTGGTCTACGTTCAGCTCTTTATCTAACTAAATTGGGAGTGATGGTATCATGAGTTTGTAAGGAAACAATTGCTTCCATCCTGTATGTGAGCTGTTCAGTTGATAAAACTGCACATTTGCTATTACATTTTTCCTACTCTTTCTATATTTAAAAAGGTCTTTATTATAATATATCATACATATGAGGG
This sequence comes from Agapanthus africanus, assembly GCA_030015575.1. NCBI lineage: Eukaryota > Viridiplantae > Streptophyta > Magnoliopsida > Asparagales > Amaryllidaceae > Agapanthus > Agapanthus africanus. The sequence goes on along the minus strand of CM057339.1, from coordinate 161,848,645 downwards.
TTTATCTGTAAAAATACTATTTTTCATGTGTTGATATATTATAATTCATATTTGGTAGGAAAATGTATGCAAGGATACCATTGACAAAATCTTTAGAAAAAAAACTCTACTAATTATCATTTGAGTTGTTGTGCAGAATTTTCAGGACTAAAATCAAGGAAATCAAGTTGTTAAAACAAACCTGCCTAATTAAGAAAGCAAAACTTAGAAATCAAGTCTGGCCGCAACTACGAGAATATTTCCAAAGTCCAAAGATTCCTGAGATTGCCACGTGTCACACAGATGAAAGCCCAGAAAACTCAACAAGTGATCCTAACCATTGGCCGCGGATCCGCGGCCAAACCCCCCTGTTGGCCGCGGATCCGCCGCAGGTAATGGGAGTTAGAAGCTGAGAAATTTTTGGGAGAATCTTTACTGTTATCTTCCATATTTGGAAGCAAAGGTTCTGGCTTTGGGACTATAAATAAAGACCGAGAGCCTCTTGGAAAAATCATCAAGCCGACGAGATCACGAAGTCCAAGACGGCTCACGCATCCAGGCTGATCATCAACTGTTCGTCTACCTCTTTAGAAGAGATCGAGAAGCAAACTAGTATTTGTAATCATTTTCTAAGGGATCAAAGTGTAATGAATATTGTTGATTAATAAAGTTAGCTCTTTTTCCTATTCTATTTCTTTGTAGTTTAATTATGCATTTACTCTCCATCTCTTTTTCTCCCAACATGCGCGAGTAATTCTCCGCTTGTTAGGGTTCGTAGGATTAGGGTAGGTTAATGGATGATGAAAATACCTAAACTCTTTTTACGTCCTATAAAGTTTATAAACTTTATCAAAAGAATCATTAACATCCTAATCGGACGCGCTACCAATTCATTGTTAGTCTCGACCGCGATTAGAGATTAGATTAATGATTGTTTTGGTAAAGGCTAGATATGAACGGAGTTCCGTGTCGAGATAAGGGTTAAGTGTGGGATTCATTTTCCCTCCAGAAACCCTAATCTACACGCATCACTGTCGTTCTAGTTTTAAATCTATTAAAGGATAAAAGGGTAAGTTTTAATTAATCATCCATAACTACTAAATCCTAACGAACCCTACAAGCCCCTTCTTATATTAACTACATCATAAATAATCTAGATCTATATTTTGCATCCGTATTTAACGTAGACCTAGAAACCATTCCTCAACATTCTTATCCCTCCTATCTTTTTCAACACATCTAAAGTAAGATTAAAATATTCAACGTTTTCCTGAGGACGACCCATACTCACCTCGGTCTAGCTACACGCGACACTGTTCTGATTGCGGTTAATTATTACACAAACAGTTTTTCGAACCAATCAAATGGCGCCGTTGTCGGGGATACGTGCGTAATTTTTTATTCTTACTATTTGTGTTGAATTCTTATACGATCAATATCATAAATAAAACAAAACTGTAAATTGCATATTTAACGATTTGTGCGTGAATTTTCGCAAGGAAATCTGGAGTCACAGACTTGAGGAAACAGGAAACAGAGACATTCTTAGAGATCCAGAGGAGCACAGAAAGGAACAGAGAAAATTTCATCAACATATATTTCCTTCTTGCGGCGGATCCGCGGCAAAGGAGGCATATCCGCGGCGGAAGCACGGCGGTCTAGGAGATCTAGGGTTCCAAACTTCTCTGGTATCTTTCTCAACTCTTTCTCTCTCCTCTAAAATCCAATAAAATCTATTTTCTAAAGGATTCTTTGCAAATTAGCGCCGCTCAAAAATCTTTTTGCAAAAGTTTTGTGGTCGGTTTTGTTTTGCATATTTTAATACGGACTTTAAGGGGCAAAGACCAAATCCAGATTAGGTGGGGATGTTCCCCTCCGAACGGCGGCCAGGGCTCGGGCGTCCGTGCCTGAGGTTCGGGGCAGATGCTAATTGGTGCTATCCGTCCACCTCTCCGAAGATGCCAAGTCGATCTATGGCACCGTGTATCGAAGGTTTAAACGGATGCGGCCGATGTAGCAGACTTCATCAGATTCCCCCTCATTTGAGGGGTTTTTGATTGTGGGGACGCTCTTCCCAGCAGGCGCAAGCCCCTGCAGTTAATTACGCTACCGCATCGCGATAACAACTTTCTCCTTCTCTAGATGGTCACTTCGTGTCGTGGGTGTTTATTTTGTTTTTATTGCCCGTGGATTGTTTACGGAGACTGAGTTATGTCGTCGCCCGTAGAGCGTGGACTAGTCCAAATCCGTGTTTATCTTAGATTTGGGTTTGGGGGTTTGGTTTGAGGATACGTCAGCCATACTTGAGGCTAAGATCAACTCAAATGTTTGTTAAGGATACGTTAGTCTAACGTTGAGACTAAGATCAACTTAACGGGATCGTTTAGATCCGACAAAAGAGTTTAGGGACATAGTGGTCCATCGTATGTGTGGCCGTCGGGACCCGTCACCTCTCTGACGACGTTGAAGGATTACAACGACGGATGTCAGAGGAGTTCAGAGATGTACCCTCGAGCCAGAGTTAATTGGGGGGATTCATAGTCCAGTCTGTTTGAAGGTTTAAGGATACGTTAGCCATCTTAAGGCTAAGATCAACTTAAACGGGACCGTTTAGATCCGACAAAAGAGCACATGGGGCTCTATTGTTCTAGTTTAAGGACATTGCGGTCCACGGGTAGTTTAAGGACATTGCGGTCCATGGGTAGTTTAAGGACATTGCGGTCCATGGTTAGTTTTAAGACATCTCGGTCAAGGTTAAGGACGTCATAGTCTATGGGTTTAAGGACTCCACAGTCCGGTATGTGCTCTGGATGCTTCACACGGGTTCAATGCCGTGCTAGGCGAGGACCAGGCTCCGCTCTGGACGTTTTCCACGGGGTCAAAGAGTGACGTTATCCGCGTTCCACGTAACCAGGAATTTTGCACTAGATGCTTCACACGGGTTCACTGCCGTACTCGGCGAGGACTAGGCTCCGCTCTGGGCGTTTTTCGCGGGGTCAGAGAGTGACGTTATCCGCGTTCCACGTAACCAGGAATTTTGCATTAGACATGGGTTTAAGGACCCCACAGTCCATATCATGGGTGGTCGTCGGGACCCGTCACCTCTTTGAAGACATTGAGGGATTACAATGCCAAGTATCAAAGGAGTGAAGAGATGTACCCTAGAACCGGAATGGCTTAAGTAGTCCTTGGCCCAATTTGGGGTCAAGACCGATTAATTATGTTATGAGCCCATTAGCCCAGTTAATTACGAATTGAAGACTCATGGCCTAGCTCGAGCTAAGTCCTATCATGTCTGGAATATTGGCTTCTTGTTGATCCATTGAAGGAGAGGCTTTGCCTCTATCCATTTAGCCAATTGGGCCAAAACAGAGCAATCAGTGTTGAACACTGGGGATGAGGTTGACAAGTTAGTGTTTAACACCAAAAGATAATTGGTGTTAAACACCAGCAACAAGGCTTTCAAATGATCATAAACACTAAAACAGATCAGTGTTGAACACTAGCAATGGAGATCTCAGATTAGTGTTAAATATTAATGTAATCAGTGTTGAACACTGCGAATAAAATTCTTTGATTAGTGTTGAACACTAAGGCCCGACAGTGTTTCAATACTGTATTCGAGAGTTCCAATTTAGTGTTAAACACTAAGGCAAGAGGGGTCACGTGGCAACACGTGAGAGCGCCCTCCCTTCATTTATTCTGCTGAGATTATCGCATCTTTCTGAGCATCACGTGCCCTCACGTGACGGGCATTTAAATGCTTGTATGCTAAAGCTTCTGCCAAGGGTCACGTGGGTCACGTGGGGTGCTGCCTCAAAGGGGCTTTCTGTAGATCTCTTGGGGGGTCACGTGGTGGCACGTGACCCTGCCTCTATGTGTGTTGTTTAGAGGATCTGTTAATCTTTTTCCAGGAATTAAATTCCTCGTAGGGTTGAACCCTGACAATAATTTCAGAGGAATTAAATTCCTACCTCCTTTTGAAGATTTATATTCTGAATAGAGTTGGACTCTGAATTTTCTGTAGGAATTAAATTCCTCATATATGTAAAGAACTGAATAGGGTTAAACCCTAATAAAAGCTTTTAAGGAATTAAACTCCCATTTTAAAGAATTATGATTAAGGGAATTAAATTCCCGCTGTTTCAATAGAACTATGTTCTTAATTAGGGTTCAACCCTGTTTCTTTTTGTTCTGAAGGAATTAAATCCCCATAACACAGGGTCAAGCCCTACTTTTATCTTAAAGGAATTAAATTCCTATAGTTCTGTGAGAATTAAATTCTCATGTTTCCATTCCCTCTCTATGTTTTGGATCTGCATGGCAGGATCTCGACCCATTGAGAATTAAATTCTCAACCTAAAGGGGAGATGTGCACTTTGCAGATCCTCTATCAAAGAGAGAAGAAATATGTTCTTCTGTTTTATATATCAGAGCTAAATTCTTTTGAGAATTAAATTCTCTTTCTTTTGAAAAGCCTTCCCTTTCTTACCTAGGGTTTTCGTTTGCAGAAGCTCCAAATTCCTCAAAGTATCAAGCCTCTCTCCTTTTTCCTCTCTCTGCGTATATATCTTTTGTTTTGTATCTCTTGGCTCCTATTTATAGGAGAAGCAGCCGAATAATTATTTTTTGACGAATCTTCCTTGAGATATTTGATTTGCATCCATTATTCATTCTGGACCTTTGGATTATTAGGTGAATTTTATTCACCATTGGATTTCAAATCTGGGGATTCTCCCTTGTTATTTCGGTTAGATTTAAAGGGGAAATCTTTCTAAACCCGAGATTTTCCCATAGATAGACGATATTTAATCACCTCTAAATCTTTAATCCGATCGGCTCCAGATAATCACTTTCCTTTGGAAAGATTTGAATCTCTTTCAGAATTTAATTCTGTTAACAAAACGGGCTTTGAAAGCCGGTCACGTGTGACCACGTGACCCCCTTGGAACGAGCCTTCCTCTTTCTTTTTATTCTCTATCTTCTGGTTGCTGTTCAGTCATCACGTGTCCACACGTGACCATTGGTCACGTGTGAACACGTGACCCCTGTCTGGAGCCTCTTTCTTTGATTCAACTGGAGGACGGGTCTGCTGCTTTGAGCGTCACGTGCCAACACGTGACCTCTTCTGAAGCCTTTTCCTTGACTTGTTCAGGGAACCTTTTTCTTGACTTGATCAGGGAACCAATGTGCCTTTTCCGCTGCTTTTATATGTCACGTGTCAACACGTGACTGCTGGTCACGTGTAAGCATGTGGCCCCCCCTTTCTGAAGCTTTTCCCATAAGCTTTTCTGATTTTAAATTAGGAAACAAATGCCCCCACAGCATTGTTCTCACGTGTCTGCACGTGAGTGCAACGCTGTCACCTTTGTGACCGTTGGATTCCTTTAGGGATTTGGGGAGATGAAAAGTTTCCATTGTCTTCTATAAATACCACTGTCTCTTCATAGGAGCCCTCACTTTGCCCATCTTCATCTTTTTCTTCTGAGAACTTCTTCCTTGAGAATTTAATTCTCGCTTTCAGAGCTTAGTTCTCTATCTTGAAACAATCTTCAGAGTTTAACTCTGTTCGAAAAGAATCCTTTTTCTCAGGTAATGTTCTTGGACAACGATGGACCTTTACATTTCTCCGGATTTTAAATCCAAAACAAGGGTTTTTACCCTTTTTCCTTCATATTTTCCATAAGAACATGAAACCGTTTAACCTTCAAACTGTAGATCTCTTAGGGTTTAGATGATCTTTGGGGAGATGATGATGGCGTTTCAACCCCATGGAATTTAATTCCATCAAAAATGTTTCTGGGAATTTAATCCCCTTTTTCTTAATAAGGAATTTAATTCCAATGAAGGACTTGACTTCTTCACACAGAGGCTTCCCGGGGTCTCTTGGCCCGAGGTTGTTCTTCCTGCCATTAATGCAATGGGGGCTTTGTAATGATTCTCGTGACTTTTATTTCAGGTATCATGGATGCCCATCTGTATAGTCTTGACGAGATCATTTCCTACGGGAATATTCGTGCGCTGGGCCGCAGTCAGAACCAGGAGTTCACCGATGCTCAGTGTGCCGAGATCATGAGCCGCTTTGACGAGTACAACCATCGGCTGCTCCCCCGTCGCTCTTCTCTTCTGAGGCTGATCGTGCTGGCGATCAGGGAGGCTCTCCCTTTATTTTGTGCTGGTGTGTCGCTTGGGTCATTGGACGCCGCCGAGGATAAAGTACACTCGGTGTATCTGATGCACTTGATTTCAAAGAGAAGGTGGGATAATCTCATTGATCTCCTGCATCAGATTTTTCAGCAATCAGCCATACTTGCTGCCTAACGGAGGGTAGAGGACATCCGCGGGGACCCCGATGCTTGTGACCGTGAGAGAAAGCATACTCGGGAGGTTCGAAATGCTTGGAAGATCTTGAATAAAGTTAATTTCGAGTTTCTCAACCCATGCCCCGCGTCTGAAGCCTTGCCATTGTAAAAGTTTTCTTTTTATTTTGTATGACCTTCTTGAAGTCTGGATGATAAGTTCTATTATGTCTTTGTATGTTTTCATGCTTTTTTGTGGGATTTTATCATTTCACTATTGTTGTTGCTGGTGCTTTTAATATGCATGGTGCTATTCTATTTTCTAGTGCACGTCAAATTTGGGCCTCACGTGTTCCGCACGTGGGATCATTTGATGGGACTATTCACAAAATTTTCCATGCCGCATCTTTAGCGCGCAGTATCAGATGCAGAAAAGGAGCCTTGGAAATAGTTCCATCTCCTTGATTTTCGATGCCTTTCCTTTTTTGGGCCTTGGAAACAGCTTTCGCATGCAAGATTTTCCGCGCATAGCACTTAATGCACCTCTTTATATCTGAGGCAATGGCCTTCCTTTTCTCTTCACAGAGAACCTTTATTCCCATTTTGACGCGATTCAATTCGAGAATAACTAAGTGCCATGGCCTGCAATCGTTTACACGCCCGTCGACAGCCATGGGAAGTGCCTATCGAGGAGATGGTTCCTCGCTTTGCTGCACGATTGGTGGACCCTCTCCTGACCGACGACGAATGTGACTCAGCGGCGTACGAGCTCTCGACTCGTAGGGGGTCCCCTCTTCCAATGGGCTCTCTCTGGATCCGGATGATTCTTGCTGCTGTACTTGTCGACGTCCCTCCTCACCCGGCGGAGATGACCCTAGCGATGCTCGATGCGGCTGAAGAAAAGCTCGAGGGCTTTCATGAAGCGTGCCTGATTACTCAAGCTTTGAAAGATCGCTCGGTTCATCTTTTGAGCGAAATAAGAGCCCGACAGGCTATTATGTCTGCTTTTGCAGATGGCCATGGTGCCAATCGATGGGGAGCGACTTCTTGCGAGAACCGTCGCTTTGATGTGTTGGAGAGAGCAGAGAGAGAGATGGAGAACTTTGTTCTTTGTTTTGTTAACCCTTGTATTCCTGATCCCTTGTTTGGTGATCTTTTCCCGGTAGTGTAGTTTGTTTGACTTAATGTACTCCTTTTATCATTGGCGGTTTGCATGCTTTCTGTTGAATTTTCATGTTTGTCAGATAGTTGTACGTGTGTCTTGCTTGCGTAAACGAGCTGCATGTTTCTCTCATGGGAATTTTCTTTAATTGCGAGCACCATCGTTACGTTGCATGCGCGTCAGTGCCTCAGGCAACATTTCCTTTTAAACATTCGTACAGTTGCAAATGCGTGCCTGATAGGATACGGATCAGAAACTTGCCACGTTATCTTCCGTATCGGGTGGTTTGCGCTGGCTTTAGATCGAGTATTGTTTGTCGAAGGGAGGCTTATAAATGAAGACATATTCTTCTCTTTAATGGTGTGTCCGCTTTTTTATTGAATGTATGCTGCGAGTATTTTATCTTGGTCTCCTTGCAGGACAGCGGTGGCTCAGGATTCAAGGTTAAGATCTGCTTCTTAAGACTTTTGCATTTTATGAGCCACGAGGGTCTCATAAAGAGTTTTTCTCCCTACAGGTCGAGAGGATCCCATAGGTGTAAGTTCTTCTTAGAGATCGTGAGGATTTTAAGCGGGTTTTCCGTTGAGAGTCGTAAGGATCTCACAAGGGAGTTTTTTTTTTCTCCTTACAGGTCGTGAGGACCTGCAAGTGCTGGATGTGGTCACCCTTATCCGTGTTTCACGGGGTCAGAGGCTGCTCTAGGTATCGTAGTTTAAAGACGTCGCGGTCAAGGTTAAGGGCCTCATAGTCCGTGGATTTAAGGACTCCACAGTCCGATGTTAGTTTTAAGACATCACGGTCAAGGTTAAGGACCTCATAGTCCGTGGATTTAGGGACTCCACAGTCCGATGTTAGTTTTAAGACATCACGGTCAAGGTTAAGGACCTCATAGTCCGTGGGTTTAGGGACTCCACAGTTCGATGTTAGTTTTAAGACATCACGGTCAAGGTTAAGGACCTCATAGTCCATGGATTTAGGGACTCCACAGTCCGATGTTAGTTTTAAGACATCACGGTCAAGGTTAAGGACCTCATAGTCCGTGGATTTAGGGACTCCACAGCCCGATGTTAGTTTTAAGACATCACGGTCAAGGTTAAGGACCTTATAGTCCGTGGATTTAGGGACTCCACAGTCCGATGTTTGGTTGCAGGGACCCGTCACCTCTTTGAAGACGTTGAAGAATTACAATGCCCGGTATCAAAGGAGTGAAGAGATGTACCCTTAAACCAAGGCAAAATCCATAGGGAATCGGGGTGGTTGATCGTTAGTTTTAAGACATCACGGTCGAGGTTAAGGACGTCATAGTCCGTGGAATTTAAGGACTCCACAGTCCGGTATTTGCTCTGGATGCTTCACACGGGTTCACTGCTGTGCTTGGCGAGGACCAGGCTCCGCTCTGGATGTTTCACACGGGTTCACTTCCGTGCTCTGCGAGGACCAGGATCCGCTCTGGACGTTTTCCACGGGGTCAAAGAGTGACATTATCCGCATTCCACGTAACCAGGAATTTTGCACTAGATGCTTCACACGGGTTCACTGCCGTGCTCGGCGAGGACTAGGCTCCGCTCTGGATGCTTCACACGGGTTCACTGCCGTGCTCTGCGAGGACCAGGATCCGCTCTGGACGTTTTCCACGGGGTCAAAGAGTGACATTATCCGCGTTCCACGTAACCAGGAATTTTGCACTAGATGCTTCACACGGGTTCACTGCCGTGCTCGGCGAGGACTAGGCTCCGCTCTGGATGCTTCACACGGGTTCACTGCCGTGCTCTGCGAGGACCAGGATCCGCTCTGGACGTTTTCCACGGGGTCAAAGAGTGACATTATCCGCGTTCCACGTAACCAGGAATTTTGCACTAGATGCTTCACACGGGTTCACTGTCGTACTCGGCGAGGACTAGGCTCCGCTCTGGATGCTTCACACGGGTTCACTGCCGTGCTCTGCGAGGACCAGGATCCGCTTCCACGGGGTCAAAGAGTGACATTATCCGCGTTCCATGTAACCAGGAATTTTGCACTAGATGCTTCACACGGGTTCACTGTCGTACTCGGCGAGGACTAGGCTCCGCTCTGGATGCTTCACACGGGTTCACTGCCGTGCTCTGCGAGGACCAGGATCCGCTTCCACGGGGTCAAAGAGTGACATTATCCGCGTTCCATGTAACCAGGAATTTTGCACTAGATGCTTCACACGGGTTCACTGCCGTGCTCGGCGAGGACTAGGCTCCGCTCTGGATGCTTCACACGGGTTCACTGCCGTGCTCTGCGAGGACCAGGATCCGCTCTGGACGTTTTCCACGGGGTCAAAGAGTGACATTATCCGCGTTCCACGTAACCAGGAATTTTGCACTAGATGCTTCACACGGGTTCACTGCCGTGCTCGGCGAAGACTAGGCTCCGCTCTGGACGTTTTCCACGGGGTCAAAGAGTGACATTATCCGAGTTCCACGTGACCAGGAATTTTGCTGATTGTATCCGCATTTCACGGGATTGGTGTTTGGCTCTCTGTGGGAATACATCGTCGAGTCAGGGAACTGGGAGTTGCCGCTGTTCCATTTCGCTTGATGTTGTGTCTGCTGCCATGAGACGAACGACGAGATGATCTCTAGGCTATCTGTGAACCGTCGAGATTTGGCTTCTCCTTATGATGAAACCTGGGGAAGGAGTATGATCCCTTCTTTGTTTGCGCCCCTGGATTGTATACAGGGGTAGATGTAACATCACCTGTAGGGCAAGGATTCCACTTTTATTTTATTTCTTTTTCCGCGATGCTCTATCATTTCAGCTTTTATATCACGAAGGTCGTGATTGCCCCATCATTTCGGCTATTTTTTGCGGTGCCCAATCATTTCGGCTATTTACTTATTTTCTGCTCGCTGCTTTTTATTGCGAGTTGCCCCATCATTTCGGCTATTTTTCATGCCTTCATTTTTACTTGCTGCTTTTTATTGCAAGTTGCCCCATCATTTCGGCTATTTTGTAGGCATGTGTGGCTTGCTAGCTTTTTCGCTGCAAGCCTGGATTTTAGGCACCGATTTCGGCATCAGCACCGCTACAACTGGAATGTTGCCAGGAGCGAATCATCATTTGCCTTTGTCGATGACGAACAAAGGTGGCTCAGCAAACAAGGTTAAGGGTCCTGTCGACCAAGGCTTTTGACTTCATGAGCCGTAAGGGTCTCACAAAGGTATTTCTCCCTACAAGTCGTGAGGATCTTGCAGGTGTATTTTCTCCTTAGGGATCATGAGGATTCCTAAGTGTGTGCTCCTCTGTAAGTCGTAAGGATCCCACAAGAGGGCTTTCTCCTTATGGATCGAGAGGACCTACAAGGGTTGGACTTTGCTGGGGAAATGTTTATTCGCGCCCGTGGATTGTATACAAGGGTCAGTATTGAGTCCCTTGTAGGGCAATATCGAAAGTTGTGGAGGATTTGCTTAAGTACAGGTTTAGGTTTCTGTAACTTAAGACTTTCAAATCTTATGAGCCGTGAGGGTCCCATAAGAGAATTCTCTTTACGAGTCGTGGGGATCTCGTAAGTGTATTTTCTCCTTAGGAATCGTGGGGATCCCTAAGTGTGTCGCTCCTCTGTGAGTCGTAAGGATCTCATGCGGGTGGTTTCTCCTTACAAGGTCGAGAGGACCCTGTAAGTGTCTTTTAACGAGGTTGCGCCCTTTCGGGTTTTCACAAACACTCGCCGGTAGTCCTGCTGTTTTTACTCACGGAGCCCTTTCGGGTTTTCATCCGTGCCCATTTTGCTTATGGACATACCGTTTTTTTTTGTTTTTTTTTTGTTTTTTTTATCTCGTCAGCCCAAGGATGCTGCGGTGGTATTTCAGGGACGTTTCGGTCCGTCGTTAGTTTAAGGACGTTTCGGTCCGTCGTTAGTTTAAGGACGTTTCGGTCCGTCGATAGTTTAAGGACGTTTCGGTCCGTTGATAGTTTAAGGACGTTTCGGTCCGTCATTCTGGGAAAGCCAGCTGCTGCTTGTAAAGTCTGAGCCTAGGAAGATAGCGAGTGGACATAGTCGTCGTCATCTATCATTGACCCAGGCTATGGCTCATTAAGCATAGTATTTCTTTAAGAAGCGGCCGTTTATTGGCCTGAAAGGCCTTTCACCGTGCATGTCCACGAGTAGATAGGCTCCACCCTGGTAGACCTTGTCTATGATGTAAGGGCCTTCGTAGTTTGGCTCAAATTTCCCCCGCTTGGCACGATTGGGGATCATAGGTCTTTTGACCACTAGCACGAGTTCGCCTTGGCGGAATGTCCTCGGCCTGGTCAACCTTTCGTACGAGCGCGTCTTCTTCGCTTTGTAAGCTTCTAGATGTTGTTGCGCTATGAGCCGGGTTTCGTCGAGGGCATCAAGCTCCTCAAGCCGAAGGTGAGCGTTTTCTTCGTCCGTCAGCTCGTGGTGGACCGCCACTCGCAGAGTGGGTAACTCTATCTCGAGGGGGAGTACTGCTTCCGTCCCAAATACCAACGCGTACGGCGTTGTGTTCGTGGCCGTCTTGAATGTAGTTCGATAAGCCCAAAGGGCTTCTTGCAGCCTCTCGTGCCAGTCTCTCTTATTCCGGGAAACAGCCTTTTTTATGATCTTTGTCAAGGTCTTATTGAAGGCCTCGGCCAGACCGTTGGCTCGTGGGTTGTAAACTGAAGAATATCTCCAGTCTATATTGTGCTGCTGCGCGAAGCGGCTAATCTTATGGCTTCTGTAGGCTGGCCCGTTGTCGGAAATAATCCGCCGTGGGGTCCCGAACCGATAGATGACGTGCGTTTTGAAGAAATGGAGGATATTCTCCGCCTTCATTTCCCTCAGCGGTACTGCTTCTGCCCATTTGGAGAAGTAATCAGTTGTCGCCAGGATAAAACGATGCCCCCGGGATGATGCTGGCTCGATGAGGCCGACTATGTCAGTCCCCCACATTTCGAATGGCCAACTAGCCACCGTTGGATGTAGTGGATTCGGATGTTGGTGGATAAAGTCTCCGTGGATCTGGCACGAGTGGCATTGCTTCGCATACTCGAGGCAGTCCTGGATCATCGTGGGCCAGTAGTAACCCATCCGTTTAATTTTTAACTTCATCTTTGGGCCTGCTTGGTGAGAACCGCAAAGTCCGTCGTGGACTTCCTGAATGACTCTTTCCGCTTCGTCAGGTCCTAAGCATCTCAGCCATAGAGAATCAAACGATCTCTTGTATAGAGTATCGTTGACGAAGGCGAAAGATAGGGCTCGTTTCATGAGCTGATGCCTTGAGGATGTATCTTTGGGCATTCGGTGGGACTTAAAGTAGTCTACGAAGACTTCCCTCCAGTCCTCAGCCTTCTCACGATCTTTTATTTGTAGGGTCGTCTGCTCAGTCGCTCCCTTTTCTTTAGATAATTCCGGAGGTATTTTTGCCGGGGCAAGCACTCGACGGCTTTGTACCACGATTCTTACATCATCGAGGTTTTCGTCCGCCAGTTTTTTAGCAAGTTTGGCTAACGCGTCTGCTTTGCTGTTTTCTGCGCGTGGTATGTTTTCCAAAGTATAGGAGGGAATTTGGGTCAATAGTTGTTGCACCTTTTCTCCGTACTTCACCAACTCCGGTTTGCACGTTTGGTAATCACCATTTACTTGACTAACAACCAGTTGAGAATCCCCGTATATAAGGAGGTCTTCAATTCCCAGGTCGATGGCGATTTCGAGGCCTGCTATCAGAGCTTCGTATTCAGCTTCATTGTTTGTCCTCGGCTCTGTTAAGGAGAAGGCGAAGCGCATTATCCCTCCTTGTGGAGTTGCAAAGATGAGGCCTATCCCCGATTTGATCATTGGGATACCTTGTTTCTGTTTCTTTACGGAGGATGCTCCATCGAAATAGAGTTCCTATCAGGTGCTACCGCCGCCAATCGCATTAAATGCATGCTCGTCCGGCAAATCACAGTTCAGAGGAGAATCGGCCGGTATCGAGTGCTCAGCGAGGAAATCGGCAATAGCTTGGCCTTTTACTGCCTTGAGAGGTTGATACGTTATCGAGAACTCCATCAAGAGCAGGGCCCATTTAGCGAGTCGTCCCTTCAATATGGCTTTTGACATCAAGTATTTAAGGGGATCCACCTTTGAAATAAGACGGACTTCATGCGCCAACGCATAGTGCCTGAGCTTTGTTACCGCGAAGATTAAGGCCAAGCAATGTTTTTCAATGGGAGAGTAGTTGCTTTCTGCCCCCAGTAGAACTCGACTTAAATAGTAGAGTGCTCTCTCTTTTCCCTGATCGTTCTCTTGCGCCCATAATGCGCCCAAGGAACCTTCGAGGGCGGTCGTATAAAGAATGAGGGGCTTTCCCTTGACCGGCGCGGCTAACACCGGAGGGTTCTGCAGGTACTGCTTGATCTCGTCTAGTGCACCTTGGCATTTGTGATCCCAAACGAATGGAGTTCCCTTTTTCATCAGGTGGCTGTAAAGACGGCATTTGCCTGAGAGATTGGCGATAAATCGCCGGATGTATGCGAGCTTCCCTTGGAGAGACCGCAACTGTTTAAGGGTTCTCGGCGGAGGCATTTCCATGATCGCTTTAATCTTTGACGGGTCTATTTCAATACCTCGGTGTCGAACGATGAATCCTAGGAATTTGCCCGAGGAGACTCCAAACGCGCATTTGAGGGGATTTATTTTCAAATTATATTGCCGAAGACGTTGAAACACAGTCTCCAGGTGGTTTAAATGCTCTTCGTATGACATGCTCTTTACTACGAGGTCATCGATATAGCACTCGACGATGTCATGTATGAGGTCGTCGAAGATCTTTGTCATGTCCCTTTGATAGGTAGCGCCAGCGTTCTTTAGACCAAAGGGCATAACCCTGTAGCAGAATATACCCAAATGGGTTCGGAAAGCGGTGTGCTTCTGGTCTTCGGGATGCATCTTTATCTGATTGTATCCTGACGAACCGTCCATAAAGGAGAAAACCTCATGAGTGGACGTGTTATCTATCATTTGCTCGGTTACCAGTACTGGGAAATCATCCTTTGGACAGGCTTTATTGAGATCCCTGAAATCCACGCATATGCGTACCGTCCCATTCTTCTTCATTACCGGGACGATATTGGCGATCCAATCGGGATATTGGACTTCTTGGATAAATCCAGAATCGATCAGCTTCTTGACTTCGGCGTTGATGCTCATCTCAAGCTCGAGTCGCATCCTTCTTGGCGCCTGCTTGACTGGCTTGATATCTGGGGATATTGCTAATTTATGCACAGCAACCTCCGGATCTAAACCTGGCATCTCGGAGTAGTTCCACGCGAAGCAGTCTTTATGCCGCAGAAGCACGTTCTTTAATGCGGCCATCCTTTCCTCAGAGAGTAGCTCGCTGACAAATGTCGGTCATGGGTCATCCGCCGATCCCAACTCAATCTTCCTGAGGTTATCTGCCGTAGTATGTATACCGTATTCCAGTTCTTTCGGAGCTGGCGGAAATTCTGAGATCACCTCATCATCGCCGTTCTCAAAGCACTGGGGAAGGTCATCCATGTTCTCGCGCTCTTCTTTTAATATCGTAATCGCATAACAGGTGCGAATCTGCTCCCAGGACCGAGGCGGATCCGGTTCTGCTCTTGCGGCCTTGGGTTCATGCTTTTGTGGCGGCGTTACCCTCCATCCATTGGATAACGCGAATCTGCCCCGTTGGTACTGGTCCTCGACCCAGTTCTTGAAGGTGAAGCAGTCTTCGGTAGGATGTCCTATGGCTCGGTGATAAGAGCAATAGCTCAAACGAGAAGCCTTGTTAGCTTGCTCATGGTGTTTAGACTCCGGAAGCGCGATCATTTGATGTTTTAAAGCGAGCTTGAGTAACTTCTCCGTCTTGTCTCGGGGGAAGGAGTACGCTCGACTCATCTTCTCCATGAGGGACGAATCCGAGCCGTACAGTACCCGATCACGTAACCCTCTAATCCTGCGTCGTTGTTGTCGGCTCCTCTTCCCACTTCTTAATTTATTTCCGTCTCCGCATTGGGCCTTTCGTACGACGGGTTGACAAAGATGAGCATTTTTGTCTTTTGGAGCCTGTTGAAATAGGCGTTGCGTCCTGGCCTTCTCGTAGATGGCCATCTCGCGGTTGTGGTCTTCCCGAGCTTTCTGACCCATTTTCCTGATAGGCTTGTCCGTTCGTTCTTCAAACGACGGACTCGGTGATTCAATCGCGGGGTCTGGTTTTGATGAGGGGTTGGCTTTTCCTGACGAGGCGTCCTCTTCTTCATCAAAGGTGTATATGGCGTAGCTACTGTAGGCCCGTTCCCGTTTTCCCGCTCTCGCGTATCCAAGCCCGAGTGTTTCCATTTTCCCGTTGGGCAATTTGCGTTGAGTTCCGGGGACATCCCAAATCTTGTTGTAGAACCGAGCTTGCTGAACAGTCTGTTTTAAGGGTATTCCCTGGCACTTCAATAGCTTCTTTAATCCATTTGTATAGTATCTAGGCAGACGGATGGGTTGGAGCCTGTCAGATGTAGCATCCGCGCCATGCCAGATCTCTTTCTCTACTTTCGACTCTGAGGATCGGTAGAATAGGATCACTTTCTCACCCCTTTGCCTGGGAGGGACGTAAAATGTTTGCAGGTCCTGCACATTGTGAGCTTGCAGCGTGTCGAGATCCTTGTAGTGTTCTCGCGGTACCATGGTGATTTTCAAACTATGGTCATCGCCAGGGGGTGCCTGTATTGACAGCCGATTGGCGAACACAGCATTAACCTCATCTTCCGAGTCACTTCCGAAGACCAGCATGGGGGCGGGCGTCCCCAGGTTGTTGCGTTGAGATGGCCCTGTATAAACTATCTCTTCCTCTTCTTCGGTATCGCTCCCGAAAACAGGGATGGTGGCGGCGGTTTTGTTCTCCGGGTCGCGACACCTTTCTGTATCCTCGAAATCTGGCAAAAAGTACTTCGCATCTTCGTATTTGCGGACTTCGTTCACGGAAAATGGGTTCAAGTCACCTGTTACAGTATACTCGAAACCATCTTTAAAGTACTTCATACACTGATGTTGTGTAGAAGGGATGATGTTGTACTCGTGTAGCCAAGGACGGCCGAGCAAGGCGTTGTAGCAAGTCTTGGCGTCGATGACATGGAATTTGATGTCTGTAACGAGAAGTCCAAAGCGTAATGTTAGTATCACAGATCCGAGAGTCCGTGACGATTGTGAATCGAAACCGAAGATAGTAATTTTGTCACGAGCGAGGTGTTGCACACTCATGCAGATTTCCTTCAACACCCGAACATTAAGAAGATTGACGGAGGACCCATTATCCACCAGGATCTTGCCTATCTTGATATCATGGCAGTATCCGGAGACATATAGGGGACGGTTGTGGTCGCACGTCCCGAGAAGGAGGTCTTCATCACCGAAAGTGATATCGGCCGTATGCACTTCCTCCAGTTCATCCTTCATCTTTTCAGTGGCGAGGAAGGCTTGGAATTGCTCAGGTTCTTGTAACGCCTTAATTAGTGAGTCTCGCGCTTCTTTTGATAATAGGAGGGCATCGAGAATGCTAAGCTGAGAAGGTAGCTTCCTTAGGTGCGCGAGGATGTTATAGTCCACCTTACCCTTCCTGGGAGGGTCTTTGGTAGTTAGTTCTTTCATGACTTGATCGTCTAAAGTGATATCCTCAGTGACCTTTTCCTTTCCCTTATCTTTTCTATTCGCGGGCCCGAGATTCTTTTCTGGGAGTGTGCGATTGCGCAGCTGAATGTTTTCGCAGGCTTCCGATTTCTCCTCTTTCCCTAAAACGGATTCTCTAAAGAGAGGGCCCAGAGCTATTTCTTCATCAGAGTCGCTCCCAAAGGTAAGAACTTGTGACCCCTCGGCGTGAGCCATATAACAGTTGCCAGTAGTTCTATTGTGCCCTTCGACAATGCTTCTTTGCTCCCGACGGATCTTGCGTTTCACGCGCTTGACATGTTGCCGACGAGCAACATATCCTTGCCACCATATCTCAAAGGCGTCGCACTCCTCCATGGGGTGTGAAATTTTCCGATGATATGCGCAATAATCAGGGTGCCTCTCCGCCCCATCGTGCGTGTTTCCTTCCGAGGGTGGTAGCTTCATTCCCATTGACATGGCTTTGGCAAACCTTTTCCTCGTCTTGAATATCTTCTTGCCTACTTCGGATGCCTTTTGCTCTGGCAGGGGTAGTTCAACTCTTTCGTTCAGTCGCCCACCTTTGGTTCCTTCTGACGTTGCCATCTCACGCTCCTGATCCGCTTTACTCTTTAGACGAATCTCGTCTAGAAAGGCATTGATCATTTCATTTGTTAGCCACGCACGCTCTGGTTCGGGCTCCGTCTCCAGCTTCTTAGTGTCAGGAGTTTTCTCATCGTCGGTAAACAAGTGGGAGATTACGTTACAACTTGCCACATACTCTTCGGATTCATCCGATGAGCTCTCTTCCTCATCTCCCTCTTGAAAGATGTGGTTGAGGAACTCTCGCAATGTGACAGGAGTTCGCGCCTTTTGATTGTATTCTTCCAGCGCGTCAATTTACTTCTGCAAGTTCGTGTGCCCGTCTCCGGGCTTCTTGGATTTCTTCTTCTTTTTCTTCGAAGATTTTGACGGTTGGGCGTGAGTATTTAGGCCATTATCGCGAGTCTTTGTAGTTGGGCGGGGCTTCAACATCCCTTCGATAATTTGAGGTTCAAGAAGGTCCTTCCATTCGATCACGGGGCACGCATGAAGGTCTCTCAGCATTCTTTTGGTTTTAGTTGATAGCACGACCTCCCATGGAGCTTCTTCAATAAAGGAGCAGGTTGCCCCCGGTGTATCTGTTTTCTTAGGAGTATGCAGCTGTGGTGGGTTCACCTTCCACTTTTCGGATAGTACAAATTTTCCCTGGAGGTATTGATCTTCAATCCATCCTTTGAAAACGAAGCAATCCTCAATCGGATGGCTTACCGTTTGATGGTAAGGGCAATAGTTGGGGTTATTCACCTCACTGGGTTGTGGCGGTCGCCTTGGATTTGGCAAGTTTATAAGTCTGTTGCGTACTGCCAGCTCAAATAACCGTTTCGTCTTGTCCCGTGGGAACGAGTAGGGACGTTTCATCTTCTCATTATAATACCGGCGTCTTTCTTCCAGTTGATCTGCCGGTTTCGGGGCGTTAGGTTGCTGTTGGGCATTCGCGACGAAGGTTGCCCTTCCTTTACCCTTGTCATTCCGAGGTTCCGACTTCGGGGGAGGTGGTCTATGACCCATCTGGTCCATCTGAGCCAACTTGTCGATTAAAGCCTGGAATGTGGTTGGCTTAAAGAACATCATAAACTGGGAGATAGTTGCGTGGGGGTCTAGGGTTCCCACGAACATGCCCACTGCGGGTGCTTCCTCAATGCGTTGCTCGCATCTCGACCACAAATTCCGCCAGCGTATAGCATACTGGACCCAGGTTTTGCCTGGTTTTACCCGGGCGTTAATCAATGCAGTTATTGGAGTGCGTTCGCTGGCACTTGCGAATCGCTGAGTGAACAACAGCTCCATTTCAGCGAACGTTTTGATAGAATCGTTCGGGAGTTCCGAATACCATTCGAACGCCGTTTCTGATAAGCTGCCCACGAACTGGCGGAGCAACAGTTTATCATCACCGCCGGTGTTACCGCAGAGGGCCCGGAACTGGGCGACATGTTGATGGGGGTTGCCGCTCCCCTTGTACACGTGGAATTTTGGTATCGTATAGCCTTGCGGGTATTTGATTTGGTCGTACCAGCTCGGATACGGCCGCCCCGTTTTTACGACTTGACCAGCTGCCTCAGTCGCATGGTGAACCCGGATTTGCTGAGCTATGTAGTCAACCAAGTCAGCCTTAGAGATTGCCTCCTCCTTGGCCGTTGATAGGGCTGGTGGTGGATTTGACGTCTCCCCTCGGTCGTCTTCAAGAACGGTTGGGGGATCCTCGGCGGGTAAGTCCTGCTGGATCATCATGCCTATCATATCTTGGAAGAGAAGGCCCATACGTTGTATGTTGGCTGCTTGTTCAGCAGCCTCCTTGTCCTTTTTCTCCAGTATCCGGCAAAGAAATTCAGCGTCGGTTTCTTCCTCCTGGCGTGCGTCCGAGGACGTTCCTGGGCTTTCTTTTGGCCCGGTAAGTGCGGCCATAGCATTCATCATTTCCTGAAGCTTTTGTTGCTGCTCCTGGGCTTTCGTCACGGATCGGGTAAGCGGTCGGTGGCCTGTAGAAGTGCGGCTTTCCTCCTTTCCAGACTTAGGGCGTCTGGGCTCAGTGCTTTTAGCCGTCGTTGCACGCTGGGGGGTCTTCTCTGGCTTCCTCCTTTTAGGAGCCATGGAGGTTGAGGGGGCCTTTGAGGTGGGCGTCCAGACATCCTTTCGGGGTTTAACCTGGTGACCAACCTGTGGTTGGATTTTCAGCTTCTTGTGCTGGCGGGAGAAGTTTGGATCGATGATCGAGTCTCGGGCCTACCGCCAAACCTTATAGATTCTGGAAGACAGCCGTTGAGGAGATCGGGGCTGTTCTGATTCTATTTCCACACCCTTTTTTAATGAGGGAGGAGACTTCTTTAGCACTGCAGTAGGGGAATTCCTTCGCACCTTATTTAGCATCTCGAAGCTGTTCCCAGTTGGAACGGCAGCATTAACTTCTACCATCGGGGCTGATGGAGTCAACCCGAAGGGGGAGTTGCCCCCAGCCTTCCTTACTCGGCGCCAGTGGCGACGTCGAGCGTGTCGAGCGGGCGGCGTTGGGTCAGCGGTAAGAATGGTTTCGTCTTTCCCCCTGTGTGGGTGGGGGGTCGCTGTTGGTGTTAGCCTATCAAAGACCGATGTCCTTTGGGCAGTAGGAGCGGGAGCTGAAGCCGTCAATCTTGTAAATACCGACTCTTTGGCCGGGGAAGCTGCCCTGGCGATTTCGGGGGCAAGAGCGGCCTCTTTCTTAGAAGCATCCTTCTCCGAGATTGTAGGCCCCATGATGAGTTTGCCGGATTTCTGGCCCAATCTAGAGAAGACCGAGGCGTTAACGTTGGGCGACTCGTTGAGGGGAGCCGCGGCAGGGGTAAGACGATCAAAGACCGACTTCTTGAGAGCTTCCTTTGTCAGTACCGGCGCCGCGAAGCTTGATGGTGGGAGTATAGTCCCAAAGAACAATCCGGTAGCGGCTTGAGTCACCCGGTCCACCGGCATTGTGAAAAACGAAGCAGCTTGGGGTCCATAGGCTATACCTCCTGGCGAGGTAAAGCGTTGGTCGCAATTGCAGTTTGGGCAGTTGGAGAATTTCGCAGAAGTAGAAGCCATCGATCCTTTGCTTTCTGCAATAAGCAAGATGCCAATTCTTAGTATATTGAAACCCAAGGGCAACTATTAGCGAACCGCTGTCGGTTCGCGAATCACGACACACGAAGGGTGGAGTGGAAAGAGGTAAAGGTCCCACCGGGCGTGCCAGAATCTGTTTCCCTCTGAACGGCGGCCAGGGCTCGGGCGTCCGTGCCTGAGGTTCGGGGCAGATGCTAATTGGTGCTATCCGTCCATCTCTCCGAAGATGCCAAGTCGATCTATGGCACCGTGTATCGAAGGTTTAAACGGATGCGGCCGATGTAGCAGACTTCGTTAGATTCCCCCTCGTTTGAGGGGTTTTTGATTGTGGGGACGCTCTTCCCTGCAGGCGCAAGCCCCTGCAGTTAATTACGCTACCGCATCGCGATAACAACTTTCTCCTTCTCCAGATGGTCACTTCGTGTCGTGGGTGTTTATTTTGTTTTTATTGCCCGTGGATTGTTTACGGAGACTGAGTTATGTCGTCGCCCGTAGGGCGTGGACTAGTCCAAATCCGTGTTTATCTTAGATTTGGGTTTGGGGGTTTGGTTTGAGGATACGTCAGCCATACTTGAGGCTAAGATCAACTCAAACGTTTGTTAAGGATACGTTAGTCTAACGTTGAGACTAAGATCAACTTAACGGGATCGTTTAGATCCGACAAAAGAGTTTAGGGACATAGTGGTCCATCGTATGTGTGGCTGTCGGGACCCTTCACCTCTCTGACGACGTTGAAGGATTACAACGACGGATGTCAGAGGAGTTCAGAGATGTACCCTTGAGCCAGAGTTAATTGGGGGGATTCATAGTCCAGTCTGTTTGAAGGTTTAAGGATACGTTAGCCATCTTAAGGCTAAGATCAACTTAAACGGGACCGTTTAGATTCGACAAAAGAGCACATGGGGCTCTATTGTTCTAGTTTAAGGACATTGCAGTCCACGGGTAGTTTAAGGACATTGCAGTCCATGGGTAGTTTAAGGACATTGCAGTCCATGGGTAGTTTAAGGACATTGCGGTCCATGGTTAGTTTTAAGACATCTCGGTCAAGGTTAAGAACGTAATAGTCCATGGGTTTAAGGACTCCACAGTCCGGTATGTGCTCTGGATGCTTCACACGGGTTCACTGCCGTGCTAGGCGAGGACCAGGCTCCGCTCTGGATGTTTTCCACGGGGTCAAAGAGTGACGTTATCCGCGTTCCACGTAACCAGGAATTTTGCACTAGATGCTTCACACGGGTTCACTGCCGTACTCGGCGAGGACTAGGCTCCGCTCTGGGCGTTTTCCGCGGGGTCAGAGAGTGACGTTATCCGCGTTCCACGTAACCAGGAATTTTGCATTAGACATGGGTTTAAGGACCCCACAGTCCATATCATGGGTGGTCGTCGGGACCCGTCACCTCTTTGAAGACATTGAGGGATTACAATGCCAAGTATCAAAGGAGTGAAGAGATGTACCCTAGAACCGGAATGGCTTAAGTAGTCCTTGGCCCAATTTGGGGTCAAGACCGATTAATTATGTTATGAGCCCATTAGCCCAGTTAATTACGAATTGAAGACTCATGGCCTAGCTCGAGCTAAGTCCTATCATGTCTGGAATATTGGCTTCTTGTTGATCCATTGAAGGAGAGGCTTTGCCTCTATCCATTTAGCCAATTGGGCCAAAACAGAGCAATCAGTGTTGAACACTGGGGATGAGGTTGACGAGTTAGTGTTTAACACCAAAAGATAATTGGTGTTAAACACCAGCAACAAGGCTTTCAAATGATCATAAACACTAAAACAGATCAGTGTTGAACACTAGCAATGGAGATCTCAGATTAGTGTTAAATATTAATGTAATCAGTGTTGAACACTGCGAATAAAATTCTTTGATTAGTGTTGAACACTAAGGCCCGACAGTGTTTCAATACTGTATTCGAGAGTTCCAATTTAGTGTTAAACACTAAGGCAAGAGGGGTCACGTGGCAACACGTGAGAGCGCCCTCCCTTCATTTATTCTGCTGAGATTATCGCATCTTTCTGAGCATCACGTGCCCTCACGTGACGGGCATTTAAATGCTTGTATGCTAAAGCTTCTGCCAAGGGTCACGTGGGTCACGTGGGGTGCTGCCTCAAAGGGGCTTTCTGTAGATCTCTTGGGGGGTCACGTGGTGGCACGTGACCCTGCCTCTATGTGTGTTGTTTAGAGGATCTGTTAATCTTTTTCCAGGAATTAAATTCCTCGTAGGGTTGAACCCTGACAATAATTTCAGAGGAATTAAATTCCTACCTCCTTTTGAAGATTTATATTCTGAATAGAGTTGGACTCTGAATTTTCTGTAGGAATTAAATTCCTCATATATGTGAAGAACTGAATAGGGTTAAACCCTAATAAAAGCTTTTAAGGAATTAAACTCCCATTTTAAAGAATTATGATTAAGGGAATTAAATTCCCGCTGTTTCAATAGAACTATGTTCTTAATTAGGGTTCAACCCTGTTTCTTTTTGTTCTGAAGGAATTAAATCCCCATAACACAGGGTCAAGCCCTACTTTTATCTTAAAGGAATTAAATTCCTATAGTTCTGTGAGAATTAAATTCTCATGTTTCCATTCCCTCTCTATGTTTTGGATCTGCATGGCAGGATCTCGACCCATTGAGAATTAAATTCTCAACCTAAAGGGGAGATGTGCACTTTGCAGATCCTCTATCAAAGAGAGAAGAAATATGTTCTTCTGTTTTATATATCAGAGCTAAATTCTTTTGAGAATTAAATTCTCTTTCTTTTGAAAAGCCTTCCCTTTCTTACCTAGGGTTTTCGTTTGCAGAAGCTCCAAATTCCTCAAAGTATCAAGCCTCTCTCCTTTTTCCTCTCTCTGCGTATATATCTTTTTTTTTGTATCTCTTGGCTCCTATTTATAGGAGAAGCAGCCGAATAATTATTTTTTGACGAATCTTCCTTGAGATATTTGATTTGCATCCATTATTTATTCTGGACCTTTGGATTATTAGGTGAATTTTATTCACCATTGGATTTCAAATCTGGGGATTCTCCCTTGTTATTTCGGTTAGATTTAAAGGGGAAATCTTTCCAAACCCGAGATTTTCCCATAGATAGACGATATTTAATCACCTCTAAATCTTTAATCCGATCGGCTCCAGATAATCACTTTCCTTTGGAAAGATTTGAATCTCTTTCAGAATTTAATTCTGTTAACAAAACGGGCTTTGAAAGCCGGTCACGTGTGACCATGTGACCCCCTTGGAACGAGCCTTCCTCTTTCTTTTTATTCTCTATCTTCTGGTTGTTGTTCAGTCATCACGTGTTGGTCACGTGTGAACACGTGACCCCTGTCTGGAGCCTCTTTCTTTGATTCAACTGGAGGACGAGTCTGCTGCTTTGAGCGTCACGTGCCAACACGTGACCTCTTCTGAAGCCTTTTCCTTGACTTGATCAGGGAACCTTTTCCTTGACTTGATCAGGGAACCAATGTGCCTTTTTCGCTGCTTTTATATGTCACGTGTCAACACGTGACTGCTGGTCACGTGTAAGCACGTGGCCCCCCCTTTCTGAAGCTTTTCCCATAAGCTTTTCTGATTTTAAATCAGGAAACATGGGATTTTATCACCCTTCCTAAGCCCCACAAATCACAAACCGAGCATCCGCATCAACCCTACATTAATTTAAAAAATATCTAGACCAGACTCTAAGGACTGTCGCGCTCATTAAGGACATAGGAAGGTCATGGGTAATCTATCGCTTATCCGCATTACTTTTGTGGTGCCTAGACAAGTGTGTCTAAGGCAAGTGGTTTACTTAATTAGGCCCGCTATTTTCGGTGATTCGTATAGCGGATACCACCCACTTACCTGGCCACAAGAGTAGTAAAGAGGTGGTAGAGGATTTATCCTGCGGCTTGTCTTTTGGAAGTCTAGGAGCGGTCTAGAGACTGGACCTAGGTAACCTTAGTCCTAGGGTTGCTTGTGCATTTTAGAGTGATTTTTCTTGAGTCCCACTTTTTTCAAAACAAACCAATTTTAAATCACACACATGCTGCCATTTGCACTAAACCCGCTTAGTGCATGCTCGGCTGGACATGGGATTCTAGTGCCCGTCTTGTCCATGTTCCTGCTATCGACGCCGAAGTCGGTACTTCTTCATTTTCTTTTCCCCCACCACACACCACAACCGAGATGGACGACACTCCATCAGATTATAACACCACGCTGCCACCGTCCGTTGGTGTGCAGAATCCACCTCGCATTTCTCTTCAAGAGAGATGCTATCCTATCCGTGGTCCTCTTCCCACTTGTCTATCTATTCCACCAGCTAACGGGGATAATTTCGAAATTAAACCCCACTACATCAATCTGCTGCCTAAATTTCACGGGCTTGAGTCGGAAGACGCGTACGTTTTCATCACCAAATTCGAAAACGTATGCGCAATGATGGGTACTTCACAATTGACTATGGATGCTATGCGCTTGCGTCTTCTCCCATTCACTCTGTGCGACTTGGCAGAAAAATGACTTTATAATACTGCCGCACACTCTATCACTAATTGGGATGAATTCGTAATAGCATTTCTTAAGAAGTTTTATCCAAACCATAAGACTGTCCGTGTTAGAAGCGAGATCAACCAGTTCACCCAGCTTCCTAATGAACCATTTTGGAAGTGGTTTGAACGTTTCAAAGATCTGCTTGTCCAATGTCCTCATCATAGAATCAATAGATGGGATTTATGCCGAATTATATATGAGGGCATTAATCCAGCGATAAAGCAGATGCTTGAAACAAATTGTCAATGCAATTTCATGTCTAAAGACGACGGTGAAGCTTGGAAATATCTGGAAGACCTTGCTGAATACACTTTGCAGTGGGAAAGCGTAAGACCACCTTCTTCTAAGGGAAGTATTCATCAGCTCGATGTTTCCATCACAGTAAAAGCCGAAATGGCAGCGATACAGAAGAAACTCGATGCTATTGAGAACAAGTTCTCATCATTCTCCTTAAATCAGGTCACGCTTCCCAAGACCGTCTGTGGTTGCTGTTCAGATCCTTCACACTTAACGGAAGAATGTCCTATGAATGCATCGTTTCAAACTAATGCTGCTTTTCAGCAGCGACCTAGAAACGATCCTTATTCTTCTACGTACAATCAAGGATGGAGGAATCATCCTAACTTTGCTTGAAACCAAAACCAACAAAGTAATTATCAAAGACCTCCTCCACAGCAACCACAACCACAAAGTCAGCTCCCCTTTCAGTCACAAAATTTTCAAAATCTGGCCAACACATCTACACCACAAGTGGCCGGTACTGACAACTCTTCACTCGCACAAACTTTGGATATGTTTATGAAACATACCATTCAAATGTCGGCTGATATGAAATCTTTTATTGATACAATACAGAAAAACTCTGCCTCTCACGGTGAGAGTATTAAATCAATAGAAAACCAAATTGCACAGTTGAACGCCGTAATGAGTGCGAGAGAGAAAGGGAAACTCCCATCTCAACCTCTACCGAATCCTGGCCATTCACAAAATCATAATGTGAATGCCATTACTACGTTGAGATCGGGGAGAGTGCTGAATAACCGAGTGGGTGAGCAATTTGATGTTAGTGACACCAATGATACCCCAGCTTCTTTTTCTTCCCCTAATTCGTCTAGTCTCCCACCTTCATCCGAGCCTATTCTCCGTTTTCCCCAAGGCTCGAACACTTCGCCTATTTCCTCGAATCTACCTAAAACGATCCCCTCTCCAATTCTGGGATCCACTCCATCCCCACAATCCTCTCCAATGTTGGACCAAACCCTTATTAATAAAGCACCTTATCCAAACAGGTTAAGGGGCAACAGACCAAGTCCACAAATGGAGAAGATTGTGGAAATTTTTAAGCAAGTTAACATAAACATTCCTCTCCTAGATGGTATTCAACAAGTTCCGTCATATGCGAAAATCCTAAAGGACTTGTGCACTAGGAAGAGAAAAGTTCAAGTACCTAAAAAAGTTTTCCTTGCGAGTAATGTGAGCACTCCTTTTACATAACAACTACCCAAAAAACGAAAGGACCCCGGAAGTCCTATAATTTCTATTTCTATTGGGGGGTAAAAATATCAATCGTGCTCTACTCGATTTAGGTGCTAGTGTTAACTTGCTTCCGTATTCTGTTTATGAGCAATTAGGGATCGGAGAGTTAAAACCCGCGCATTGCACTCTTCAGATGGCCGATCGATCTATCACCCAACCTAGGGGTGAGCTAGAGGATATGTTAATCAAAGTCGGGGAATTTATATTTCCTGTGGACTTTATCGTTATTGATACACAACTTGCGGCAAACCCACGCAATCAAATCCCGGTGATACTTGGTCGACCCTTTTTGACCACTTCCAACGCAGTATTCAATTGTAGAAACGGCTCTATGACCCTATCCTTTGGAAAGAAGTCAATTGAGCTTAACATTTGCAAGTTGGGAAGTGAACCCTCCGAGCCCTATGCTCATGTGTGTTCTGTCGAATTAATAGATGTCGACAACAGCGAATTTGATCAACCTCATAATTCTGACTCTTTTCATATGTTGTTGCTTGACACGGACTCTTCCACCGAGTTGTCCGGGTCAACATCTAACGCTGATGAGGAACTTTTTATAGAGTCTGACGATCACCCCATTTTTTCTGATGACATTATTCTTCGGGGTATTGACGAAAGCTTTGAGGAAATTTTCGCTGATGAACTCGCATTTTTACAAGACACGGGTGTTGAGATGAATCAACTCCAAGACAAAGAAATTGAACCTCCACCCCTTCTTCTGGACAATCACGATAATGCGAGTAATCCATCATCACTATCACTGTGTCATCTCTCCAAATTGAGACGCAATCCTTTTCCATTACACCTCTTATCACCTCCCCACTTCTTCACGTCGAAAGGTAACATGTTCTTCCACCAACCTTGGTGCTTCATCGATAAAATTTTTGAATGGTTGGTTTTGACTTTTGGTCTTTGCAAAACTTGGCATTGACTAATAACTTTGACCCTTTCGTGTGATTTTAAAAGATTAATATTGTTTAACTCAAGTTTTTTTTTGGGGGGGGAGGTATATTTTGGCTCTTGAAAGAAAAAGAATTTTTATAAGATTGTGAGCCAAAAATAAGTTTGGGGGAGGATTTCACTTGCATTATTTCTTGTCCCCTTTTTCCTCCAAAGTCTACAGGTTTTTGAGCTTAACGGATGACATCAGTGAGGTCACTGCTGTAAACAGGTTTGGGAGAGATTTGTGCTTATTTACGCATCAATTTTCATCATACTTTGCATAAGCACAACATTTCCAAAAATTTTAAAAAAATTTCTTTGATAATAAAAGAATAGAAAGTGAAAAATTATATATGAAAGATAGGAAAAATTTAAGAAAACCAAGAAAATTAGAAGTTTTCTTAAACGAACTAGTAATAAATAGTTATGAGCCATTGTCCCAAGGGTTAGTAAGATGAAAGAAGTCACTAATCTGAGGATAAAAATAAGTCTGAAAAATAGTTCATATTCTGGAAGCCAAACATTTGAATGTTGATACCCTACTATACGCACTTACACACGTCTTGAAACTCGGGATAGTAGAGGATACCTTGAAATGCTCTTGTCTAAAAGCCAAAGTATGAAGAAAATAAAAATGAATAAAATATAAAATAGTGAAGAAAAAAAAAGAACACTGGTTTTGTTATCGCCAAGGCAGCAATAAAAAAATATAGCGAGGGTGCTTCATCACCCTGTGCCTTAGACCAACTGGTCTGGGAGTCACTGCTAAGCCTTAGGTGGTGCAAGACGAGGAAAATATTATCACCTAATCAGCAAGCACATGAGTAATCGGTCGGTTAGTACCTCAAGAAGTATTAACGGTCACATGAAAATTGTGTGAGCAAATTGAACTAAATATTCATCGATTAAAAAGTACCGAGGCAGATGGACAAGAGTATGATAGCTTGAATTGAATTCTCCGGGTGTAGGGATGTTATTTACACACATGTAGGATTATATGATCACTATTTGGATGAAATGTAGGAATGAATGTCACGACCCGAGAATTCGACTCGTGACCGGCACTTAACCACGCAACGTCTACAGGCGCAACGCGGCTAAGTAAGCCGAACCCAGAAATCAAAACCAATAAATAGAGTGATTTAAAACGTTTTGTAAAAAGCAATAGTAAATGTCTGAAAAACTTCCATTTATTTAGCAGAAATCCCTTTTTAGTTCACAAGTTATGAGTTTTATAATTTTGGTAACATTTCCTTTTTTTAAAAACATTAGCCCCGCAAGTCGGGTAAAAGTAAGGTGTAGCGGAAATAACAAGTGACATGAATAAAGCATCACAATATGATATACGACGCCGTAGCGAAGAATACACAGTAAAACAAGGACAATAACATAAAAGATGAGACTGCATAAAGTAAAGTCGGCTCACATGCGAGCTCGACACCAGAAAATAAAATCATACATATCGTCCTCACAACTGTCTCTAAGTCAAAACCGAAGGTAGATGGAGAGTACTAGATACATCAATATACAACTGAAAGATAACAGATACCGTACAAAACCCACCTAAACAGCAAAAGGGCTATCTCTGCTCAAAAGGGATATCTGTGCCAAAAGATGAGATAACAGCCAGCCGTGACTACTCCCAAGGGCAACCTGCAAACACTGTGGCACAACGGGGGTGAGTTACCAACTCGTGAATAGAGATAACATATAAAGGTGATCGCAAGCATGCACATATAGCGTGGCTCTACTAATGCCAGCAGATGATATCAATGCATGTCAACAGTGGATACAATAGTAATGCATGTACTCTAACAGGTAAATGCCACAGGATGAGATGTATAGTAATCAATACTGAGTATGGGATAAATAATATCTACATGGACTATGTCAACATGGAAAGCAATAATCGGTGCCTCAAACTGCACCCAAATCCTACATATACTCAGGCGCCGGCACACCCATCGGCCCTCAAATCCTGTATATCTCGGAGGAATCACGAGTGCCCAACATCGGCACCCAAAACATCATAAAATGCCCGTGTCCAGCATCGACACGTAAATCCTCGAACATCGGGCGCCGTCAGTCCGGACCGGCCCCACGGGGTCTGTCTGCGGTATCGGCCCTCGGCCCCGGCAGCACGGATCATCCCGCATCCATCACTCGACTCTGGTCAGTATCCTCCGGACAACTGCCAGGTCCAACCAATCACCGGTAGGTACTCGCCCGCCTCCAGGCTCAATCGGCAAATCCCATCGATCGTCTCGCCGAGGGGAACCATACCGGGCCCACCACGAACCCGCAAACGGAACATCCACTCCTCGAATCGGGTTTCAAGCACACGTCTCAGCACCGAGAAAACGCGTGGTGGACACACCAAAATATCATACCACGAGGTACCGGGTTTTTCAAAATAGCATATCTTTCCTTAAAAATTCCACGGTCCTCAAAACAGAAATCACATGAGAATCCAATACCAATAGTAAAATCCAATGCGAGGTACAATATACATCAATCCATGGTATAGGTATAAGGGGAAAACCGCTTTTTAAAGTAGTTTCATTTCCGGTTTTAAAAGATGTCATGCGGCTCCCAATATACATGTAGGTCATATCAAATCACATATGAGGCGAACTATAGCAATATAAACATGGCAGCTCTATAGTGAGTGTGACATGACAATTACTAACGGTGTGTGTGTAGCATGTAAATAGTGCCCGTGCAACATAAACCGTTAGTAATAGTGCGGTGTTCTATCAGTTCTAAGCAATATATATATCAACACAGCAGAGAATGCAATATGCGATGACAGTCTATGGGGTGCATGCAACATATAGTAAATAAGTCCTATCAGCCCTGACGCATAACGCCATGCGGGCGATATCCCCGTAGATGTGAAATCTACTCACCGTGTCTCGCGCTAAGTGTATCCAACCACTTGCTTGCCCTTCTTTGCGGCGTCCGTCTCACTGGCCTGCGAACCTAGAATCATAAACACATATCACACATATAAGCTCAAATTCATCAAAAACGCGATATCACGGTCAAACTAGAAACTCGTGTCGCAAACTAATCGCGCGTGTGCGCGATACGCTAAAACGTGTACTCACGCGCCACAAAACTACCCCGACGCGCCGCGATACGCAGAACCCAAACCTACTCACGTATCACGCGTGTCGCGAAGGTTTAGAAAAACGGCAAAACAGGTAACTGGTCCCAGATTTTTCTACAGAACTAATCTTAAAAATATAAATATACCAAAATACCCTACACACAAAAACACACCTACAGAACCCAAAAACCACCAAAACACCCCCTGTCTGGCCGCAAATTGCGGCCAGAATGGCGGTTTTGGCGGCCAAAGGGGGGAGTTAGGGGGTCGGGTTTCACCTGGTCCATCATCTCCACTCCACTACACTACAGTCTTCCCAAAATCATTCTGCACTCACCGGGTCAATAGCAGTTCCAGAAAACTCAGATTTTGCCCAAATACGACATTTTCATCCAATATGAAATCTGGTGGTATTTTAGTGGAATATGGGTTGGACTAGGTTTACATGGTCACAACAAACCTCAAGCATCCTACTGGAACTAATCTACACCTCATTAGGACAAAGTTCACACTAAACACCCCATATCGCACTAAAACACACAAAAATCCATAAACCGATGCAAAACTACACAATCTAAGCTAACTAGGGAATCAAGTTAGGAAATATACCTCACTCTCGACCCTAGGGAGCTGCAGGAAGAAGAAGAAGTGAAGGGAAGAGGCTGTGGTTGCTGCTGCTGTGCTTGCTGTTCCCTATTGCTGCTGCTACTGTTCCCTGCTGCTGATGCTGCCTCTTGCTGCTGCTGTTTCCATGCTGCTGCTGCTGCTGGGATTTTCTTCAGTTGCTTGTTTCTGCTGCTGGTGCTGGAATGAGGTAAGTGTGTGTGTGAGTGTTTGTGAGGGAATGGCAAGGAATGGGGGCAACACTCAAGTCCAAGGTCAACCCTCCTCTCTCTCTCCACAACATGGCCAAGCATGGCTGAGCCATGCCTCTCTCTCTCTCATGCCAACTCAACACAATTAAAATTAAAACAAAAGACTTAATTCTAATATTAACCTACCATGGTAAAATTATGGTATTATCACATTTCAAAAACCCTAGCTTACATGCACAAGTGTGTGCAAGTCTAGGAAAATTTTGGAAAAATGTTTATTAAATTAGGAAAAATATTTAAAACACAATTTGGTAAACTTTTTATTAAAAATCATTATTTAATTATAATTATTCACTAACCCTTATCCTAAGGTGTTACAATGAAGAATAAAGACGAAGTTTTATTGAGGGATGATGTGATTTCTAACATCTTTTCATGACTATTAAGATAGGGTTCATGACAACTGAAAAGCTAGTGTAGTTGGAAACTCTAAATTTTCAAAGTATTTCTTTTATGGTTCTTATCTTTATATGTAAATTTCACCATCTCTCTTTTATTATAGGATTTTGTGGGTGTAATCCGCTGAAAACCATCAGGAGACAACACTCCTCCTACTAGGGACATCTAGAGGTTTAACGGCTTGTTGCACGTGCTCAGTGCAATCGTGTTTGCGTACGAAAGTGTGCTTAGTTTTCTCCTTTCTTTTCCTTCTCTTGAATAAACTAGTTTGCTCGGGATGATCAAAAATAAGTTTGGGGGTATTTGTTCAGTTGATAAAACTGCACATTTGCTATTACATTTTTCCTACTATTTCTATATTTAAAAAGGTCTTTATTATAATATATCATACATATGAGGGTTTATCTGTAAAAATACTATTTTTCATGTGTTGATATATTATAATTCACATTTGGTAGGAAAATGTATGCAAGGATACCATTGACCAAATCTTTAGAAAACAAACTCCACTAATTATCATTTGAGTTGTTGTGCAGAATTTTCAGGACTAAAATCAAGGAAATCAAGTTGTTAAAACAAACCTGTCTAATTAAGAAAGCAAAACTTAGAAATCAAGTCTGGCAGCAACTACGAGAAGATTTCCAAAGTCCAAAGATTCCTGAGATTGCCACGTGTCACACAGATGAAAGCCCAGAAAACTCAACAAGTGATCCCAACCATTGGCCGCGGATCCGCGGCCAAACCCTCCTGTTGGCCGCGGATCCGCCGCAGGTTAGGGGAGTTAGAAGCTGAGAAATTTTTAGGAGAATCTTTACTGTTATCTTCCATATTTGGAAGCAAAGGTTCTGGCTTTGGGACTATAA
This sequence comes from Agapanthus africanus, assembly GCA_030015575.1. Classification (NCBI taxonomy): domain Eukaryota; kingdom Viridiplantae; phylum Streptophyta; class Magnoliopsida; order Asparagales; family Amaryllidaceae; genus Agapanthus; species Agapanthus africanus. The sequence goes on along the minus strand of CM057339.1, from coordinate 161,815,661 downwards.
ATAAAGACCGAGAGCCTCTTGGAAAAATCATCAAGCCGACGAGATCACGAAGTCCAAGACGGCTCACGCATCCAGGCTGATCATCAACTGTTCGTCTACCTCCTTGGAAGAGATCGAGAAGCAAACTAGTATTTGTAATCATTTTCTAAGGGATCAAAGTGTAATGAATATTGTTGATTAATAAAGGTAGCTCTTTTTCCTATTCTATTTCTTTGTAGTTTAATTATGCATTTTCTCTCCATCTCTTTTTCTCCCAACATGCGCGAGTAATTCTCCACTTGTTAGGGTTCGTAGGATTAGGGTAGGTTAATGGATGATGAAAATACCTAAACTCTTTTTACGTCCTATAAAGTTTATAAACTTTATCAAAAGAATCATTAACATCCTAATCGGGCGCGCTACCAATTCATTGTTAGTCTTGACCGCGATTAGAGATTAGATTAATGATTGTTTTGGTCAAGGCTAGATATGAACGGAGTTCCGTGTCGAGATAAGGGTTAAGAGTGGGATTCATTTTCCCTCCAGAAACCTTAATCTACACGCATCACCGTCGTTCTAGTTTTAAATCTATTAAAAGATAAAAAGGGTAATTTTTAATTAATCATCCATAACTACTAAATCCTAACGAACCCTACAAGCCCCTTCTTATATTAACTACATCATAAATAATCTAGATCTATATTTTGCATCTGTGTTTAACGTAGATCTAGAAACCATTCCTCAACATTCTTATCTCTCCTCTCTTTTTCAACACATTAAAAGTAAGAATAAAATATTCAACGTTTCCATGAGGACAACCCGTATTCATCTCGGTCTAGCTATACGCGACACCGTTCTGATTGCGGTTAATTATTACACAAACACTTTTTCGAACCAATCATGAGCGAATAGGGTGTTTGCCCAGTTGGGGTACATATCGAAGTACGATAGGCTTACAGGTCATGCGTAAGCTTCTCCGGCTAATCTGAGCCTATTCTTATGGTTACTATTTTCTTGATGATGGAAATGAGTGTCTTGTTTGTTGCTTCTGATTGTTCGTTTCCTTGAGGAATATGGCGATGAATGATGCAGCTGACGTCGTCGCGATTGAACCGCGGTCCATTGTCTATGGTGATCATTTTGGGAACCCCGAACCACATAATGATGTTTCTTTCGATGGAATGGAAAACTGTCGTGACTTTAATTTTGTAAGGTAAGCTATTTAGATAGGAATGTGCTCGCTTGTCAGACGCTGTACAGATTCCCCTTGCTAAGGTCGGCATAGGTTTATTGATCGTGCGGATTCTAATCTCCGGCAGCCGCGAACAAAATTGCCGTTAATTACCCCTCGTTATGAAATTAGGGAACCTCCAATTAACGAGCCATATGAATCATGCGAACCCAATAGGGGATATGTGTGCTTGGAAATAAATGCAAAGGTGTCCATTTCATCTTTATTTTTGTTTATTTATTTAAGTTTTATTATATATATATATTTAAATAGGTGTCTTTCCTCTGAGGGAAAGTCCCCAAAGGCTCGGGCCCTTAGGTGGGCTCAAGGGCCTCCTTTCGGGGGAAGGCTCCCGAAGCATCGGGGCCTCCCCTTCATGGAGAAGCTCTCGAAGCTTCGGGAGCCTCCCTAATTGGGGAGAAGCTCTCGAAGCTGCGGGAGCCTCCCCATTTGGTGAGGGACCCCCGATAATCGGGGACCTTTCCTCTTGGGGGTCCCGGAAGCCGGGGCCTCCCCTTTTAGTGGTGGGGAGTCTTTGCTCGATGGGACCTCCTTCCTCTACAGCCGCTTCTTATTCTTTTTATTTGTTTTGTTTTGTTTTCTTTAATTATTTTGTAAATGAGATTAAATATGCGTATTTCGACGACCTTTTTTTATTTGTTTTATTTATTTATTTTGTTTCATTTTGTAAACGAGATTAAATGCGTGTATTTCGACGACCTTTTTTATTTATTTATTTTGTTTCATTTTGCAAACTAGATTAAATGTGCGTATTTCGACAAAATTTTGGCAACATAACTTGCTAGATCCGTCGATTTATCGTACGAAAAGGTGAAGTACGGAAAACTCCATACCCATCAAAATGGAAATACAGACCAAAAGCCGCATTCTAAAAAGAAATACGGACCGAATTCCGCATTCCCGAGCCACCGAAGGGAAATATGGATCGAAATCCACATTCTCAAGCCCCTGAAGGGAAATACGGATTGATCCGCATTCCCGAGGATTTCCCCAAGAGAAAAGCTCGAAGGCTTTCCCTTTGACGGGGCCACCTTCACCTGTCTCCGATTTGGTTCATAAAATGCCTCTTTAAATCTTCTAAGTTTGGTATTTGAATCTTGAATGATAATAAAAAAAAGCCTCTATTCCCTATTCCCTTTTCTGGACTCGAGATTTTTCTATGGTGGGGATGAGCCCTCCCTACTTCATTTTATTTTCTAGATCTGGATGAATAGGGAATAAAAAACAAAGGAATCTTTCTCTTTTTTATCTTGTGCGGGTTTTTTTTGAAGTATGAATATATTTGCAGTGGGAAAAAGAGAAAGTTTTCCCAAAGAAAAATTAGAGAAGAAGAAGAATCTCTGACAGAGCAGAAAGAGAGAAAAAGGACGGCTCCAAAACCTAAATTGATCGAGGAAGAATAATCTCTTTGATTTCATCATGAGATTGGTTTTTATAGCCTTTACACTTTACACTTGGCCTCTTGGGCTTTACAACTTTGGTTTTTTTCCCAATTCATTTACATTTATTCCCAAAAAATTACATTTTTATCTATTTGCTACATAATTCTTTTCTTTTCTTCTTCGGTGGTCGGCTTCGCTTGGGCTTAAGACAGTTTGGACGTGGGTCTGGCTGCATGGAGTTGGGCCTGGATTAGTTGGCCCCGGGTCGACTTGGGTGTTGACTTTGACTTTTTGACCTTGACCTTGACGTTCTGACCTTAAATTTCTGAATTTTAATTTTGGCAAATGTGGTGTAAATTTTGACCCCAACAAAGTGCCCCCATCAATAAATGCACACCACGTGTATGGATCGTGTTCATGAAATTAATAGATCTTCTTTCATGGATAAATTGACTTGGTTCCCTTTTAGTGACATGGAGATCGATGTCCCGAGGCAGAGCATGATTCCGACGCGGGTGCATTTATTCCGCAACGGAGCTTGATTCCGACGGGGAGGTAGATGGTTGGTTTGATCCTAAGGCAAAACTTGATTCCGGCGCAGGAGTTGATTCTGAGACGGAGCTTAATTCTAATGTAGAGTTTTGATTTTCCAAGATGGAGCTTAATTCCGACGCAGATGTTGATTTTGAGACGGAGCTTGATTCCAACGCAGAGGTTGATTCTGAGACGTAACTTGATTCCGACGCGGAGGTTGATTTTGAGACGAAGCTTGATTCCGCGTAGAGTCTGATTTTTCGAGACGAAACTTAATTCTGACGCGGAGGTTGATTTTGAGACAGAGCTTGATTCTGACACGGAGTTTGACTTCCCGAGACGAAGCTTGATTCCGACGTGGAGGGTGGTGGATAATTTGATCCTGAGGCGAAGCTTGATTCCAGCGTAGGAGTTGATTTTGAGACGGAGCTTGATTCCGATGCAGAGTTTGATTTTCCGAGATGAAACTTTATTCCGACGTGGAGGTTGATTTTGAGACGGGGCTTGATTCTGACGTGGTGTTTGACTTTCCAAGACGAAACTTGATCCCGACGTGGAGGGTGATGGTTAATTTGATCCTGAGGTAAAGCTTGATTCCGGCACATGAGTTGATTCTGAAACAGAGTTTGATTCCGATGCAGGGTTTAACCTTTCAAGGACGCAGAGGTTGATTTTGAGACAGAGCTTGATTTCTACGCAGAGTTTGAATTTTCGAGACAATGCTTGATTCCGTCGTGGAGGTTGATTTTGAGACGGAGTTTGATTCCGACGCAGAGTTTGACTTTCTGAAACGAAACTTGATTCCGATGCGGAGGTTGATTTTGAGACGGAGCTTGATTCGGATGCAGAGTTTGACTTTCCGAGAAGAAAATTGATTCCGACGTGGAGGTTGATTTTGAGATGAAGCTTGATTTCGATCCAGAGTTTGACTTTCCATGACGAAGCTTGATTTCGATGTGGAGGTTGATTCAACACGGAGGGTGATGGTTAATTTGATCCTGAGGCGAAGCTTGATTCCGACGCAGGGGAGGCAGTTGATTGACTTGATAATTTGATTTGTTTTGGAAGTTTCCTATCTGTACAGCGGGACTTTTGAGCTTGGAAGAACTGCCGGGTGGGACTTTTATTTGATTTTTTTGATTCATGCCTTGTTCGGTGGGACTTTTTGAGCTCACTGGCACTTGTCGAGTGTGACCTTTTTTTTGAAGTTAGTAGGATTTGAATCTTGGTTGAAAGTTGGAATTTGGCCTTTGTGTGGATTGAAATTCGAGGATTTTGAATAGAATTTGGATTAGAAATTAGTTTGGAATCTAAATTTTGAAGTTTTGGCTGACATCAGCGTTGCTAACACTGGGGCCTGTATGCCAGGAGCAATGCATCATTTGTCATTGGAAAATTTGGGGATTTGAAATTTTGTTGGCATCTGCATCACTGCATCGGAATGATACCAGGAGCGACTCATCATTCGCCATTAGAGGATTTGGAATTTTGGTTGGCATCTGCATTGCTGCCATGGAATGGTACCACGAGTGACTCATCATTCACCGTTGGAGGATTTTTTATTTATTTTTTATTTTTAGGCACTTGCGACCTTGCGTGTTTTCACAGGCTCGTGGGTAGTCTCGCTATTTTTACTCACAAAACCTTTTCAGGTTTTCATTCGTGCCTCTTTTACTTGTGGACTGACCTTTTTTTATCTCTCAGTTTAACGACTTAGGGGTCGATGGAGCGCTTATTCTTTGTTTGGCCTTATGAGCAATTTGTTGCAAAATTGATGGCCGAGACTACGGTCTTCACTTGATTCTTCCATCCGACCTTAGGCTTTCCTTAAAGAAGCCATAGTAATTTCTGCTTCTTTTGGAAAAGCATACGTCCCACGAAGGTTGTGGCGGATTCGAGTCCTTTCTTGAAGTGAACGATTGAGTTGTTTACTTCCGGAATATTTCGTTTTTGCTTGTACATCATTGGCCATTGCGTCTTGATTGTTCGCCAACTCATCGGAAGACAGCAAGATTTTCCCAGCCTCATATTGGTCTTCGATCCAGTCCTTAAAAATGTAATAGTCTTCGATAACATTCCCCAACACTTTATGATATGCATGATGATTGGTATTGTCGATCATCTTTGCTTCCCACGATCTCTTTGACTCCGTCAGTCATAGATCGTTGTTCAGGACGTTCTCGAATATTTTATGGACTTCGTCCCTCCCGAAGGAGTAGATTTTATTCCATCTCTCTATCAGAGTCGGTGTTCTTCCTAACACTGATCTTTGAGGTGGCCGATTGGCGTTTGATTCGTTCATTACTTGCTTACCCCGGTCGGTAGACGTATTGAAAGTGTTGATTTCGCTGGAACTTTCGTATTTGGCTGGGTATGGCCTCCCATTATCGATACGGCATTTCTGTACCTCAGCTTCGGCTACCGATGACTTGACTTTGATTTTGTCTTGTGTTAACTTGCCGTAGTCATGCATGAAAACTTCCCTGGAGGTTGGACACTGTCGACTTTTGTGAGAAGCTACGCTTTTGGACCAGAGAGAAGAGCTATTGGCTGCTTCGGGATGTCAATCTCTTATTTATGGACCGAACTTTGATTTTGTTGTGACTGCATTCAAACGACTTAGGTTGTAAGATTTTCCACGATATTCACCAGATCGTTGACTTTAGAACATGCTTGGTCCAACTCTTTATCTTTATCCTGAAGTTGCTTCTGAAGCCGTTGGAATAATGCTTGTTCTGTAGTTTTGGGGATGTCGACTGGGCTATCATCACCGCCTAAGCTTGATTCTCTACGAACCCGGGGCTTCTTTTGTTTAGCAGCCTGAGCATGGTCTTCATCATCATCTGAACCGAGCCCGGATTGGGTAACGACAACCATATCATTATCATGAATGTGAAGTGTAGGAGGATTTGTTATTTCGGATCCTACTATGTAGACGTGTGGATTGTGTATCCGTCCATTCCTTTCTCATTGGTAATGCAATTTGCTGGGCTTTTGGATTATTGTCGTGGCCCGCTCCTTTCAGAGAAGGACAAAAAGATGAGAGCAGTTGGTTTCCAAAGAGCTTCGATCTCTGTTTATATGAAATTTGCGGTCGTAGCTTGATTGTTCGCTATCCCGCCTTTTGACGATTCTATTTCTCTTGCCTTGTATTGTTTCTCGACCCAATCCTTGAAAACATAGCAGTCCCCGATCGCATAGCTCACTACTTGGTGATATAGGTAATACATAGGATTGTTACTCATCTTTACTTCATTCGGTCTTTTCGACTCTGGCAGTTGCAAACCGTTCTTAAGGGCGTCCTTGAATATTTAACGGACCTTGCCCTTCTGTAGGAATATACTTTATTCAACTTCTCTTCCAGAGGCGATTCTCCTCCCCTTTCCAACGCTGGTTTTCAAAGCTGGTTGGCATTGGGCTCGCCTATCCCTTACTTGATTCGGTCGGCGGGCGTATTAAATGATTCAGTGTTCTGTAGGAGTATACTTTATTCAACTTCTCTTCCAGTAGCGATTCTCCTCCCCCTCATAACACTAGTTTTCGAGGCTGGTTGGCAATAGGCTAGCCTGTCCCTCACTTGATTCGGTCGGCGAACGTGTTAAAGGATTCGGTGTTGGAATTTCCGCCTTTATGGCTATCGTCTTTCCAGTTCTTCCAGGGTTTATTGTTACCTTGGGGGTCCGAAGTAGACCCGTGCTTTGAGCGTTCCAACATTTGAACCTTCTTGGTCAGCTTCTGGAATATTTTGAGATCCGTTGTGCACAGGAAAGGAGTCATCCAGTTGCCAAGATTTTCTATGAGGAGGTGATTGAATGATTTTCTCGATTGTGTTTATCAAATGATCCCCGGCAACGGCGCCATTTGATTGAATACGATTTCGGATTGTGTAGTATGAAAATTGTAAAGAAATCACAACAAAAAATTATTTGACCGCAATCAACTACGGTGTCGGATGTAGATCGTTAGTGAGTGCGGATCGTCCACAGGGAAAGTGTAATCGTTCGTGTTTTGCTTTGTTTGAATTGAAACTTTAAAGAAATGAAAACAAACAATTCATGATTTGTAATTGAAGTTCAAGAATTAGAAAATCTAGATCTAATAAAAGTAAAAGATAGAATCAAGAATTGAGAGTTTGATGATTTTTCTAACCAAATATCAAGAATCTAAATGAGGCTCGTAGGAATCGATCGGATCTATAGATATGATGCAATCTCACGATGACATATTCTTCTCCTTCGATGAATTGATACTAGATCGGTGATGATCATCGAGAATTAGGGATTTCTAGTGAAACTAGGGTTTCATCATTTATCCCTTGTTCCTTCGTCGATATCATTCACATTCTAGCTTCTAGTAAATTCAAGAAACAATCGTAGATCCCTAATTTCGAGCGATAACAATCAAGAAAGCATCGCAACAAAACTAGGTCATCGATTCTTGAACTTGCTAGGGTTTACAAAACTCGTAGGACTTAAGAATCGTTTTAAGATTTGTTACATCATCATTCTATTGATCGTCTCGACTCCTTGACGAGCGGAGTTTTACTCAAATATCACAACAAGAACTACAATTACAAATTGAAATCGAATCATGATGCAAGAATTTAAAGAAAGCAAGATTAAAGAATTTCACCTTTTATTTATATCAACAATTTCATTACAATCGCTCAAGAACTACAAGAGGAAGAACTCGATCGTCGATTTGGCTTCGCTCGTCTCCGTGAGTCGCGGATCGGCTTGGATCACTTGCTCGATTGGAGATCGGCTCCGCTCCTAAAAGGTTGAAGGCTTCTCGCTTGAATGGTACTCGGGATCTTGAATTTGGATTGGAATTAGGGTTTCGCACAAGTCGTGTCACTCAACTTGTGGAAGAAGATGAGAGAGTAAAGATTTAGAAACTAATGATTTTTTTTCCTCAACCCTTAGATCTAGGCTCCTATTTATAGACATCAAAACCCTAGATCTAGGATTTGAATTTTGAATTTCCCTCCAAAAGTTAGTTAGAGGAGATTTGAATTTCCCTCCAAAAGTTTGTTGAGGAGAAGCTTCTAGATGAAGTTTGTTAAGCCGAGCCTTCTAGATGTGCCACGTGGAGTTTCTACAATGTTCTAGAAGCTTGGACAGTTATTGGAAAGCACGTGAGGAAATTTGAGCACTTGAAGCCGTCAAGCCGCCGCGGAACCGCGGCGCAAGCCGTCAAGCCGTCCCGCGGCGGTTTGGAAGCGTCAGGGCTTGAGTCTTTTTTGTTGAATGTAGGCTGACATATGGACCTTTATAAAATATATTAAATCTTATTTGGCTTTCTGTATCACTGCCGGATCTCAGATCTTTGAGTTGACGTATCTTTTATCAGCACTTTGACAATTTTGGCCTGTCTCCTGGAATTTCCTGCACAAATCTTGAAACAAGTGTTGCGCAATACAGGGATAATGCGATGCCATAAAATACACTCAATATCCCTTAAAGTGCCTGTTTAAAAGTCTAACACATGCAATCTGATATTTAACGACTGATTTGCTAATATGTGCGATATGAATGCCGAATACTTCTAGATGAGTGCAAATGATAGGGAAATTGCCGGTTAAAAGATGCAGTATTTTCGACTGATCAAATTCCCCCAAACTTATTTTTGATCTTCTCGAGCGAACTGTTTTTTTAAAAGAGAAGGAGAAAATAAAGAAAGAGAAAAACTAACTAGCACACTTTCGTAGGCAACACGATTGCACTGAGCACGTGCAACAAGCCTTTAAACCTCTAGGTGTCCCTAGTAGGAGGAGTGTTGTCTCCTGAGGGTTTTCAGCGGATTGCACCCACAAAATCCAATAATAAAAGGAAGATCATGAATATTACATTTAAAGACAAGAATTGTAAAAGAAAGACTTTGAAAATTAGGGTTTCCAACTAAGCTAGCTTTTCGGTTGTCATGAGTCCTATCTTAATGGTCATGAAAAAATGTCAGAAATCACGTCCTCCCTCAATAAAATATCTTCTTATTCTTCATTCCTATCTTTCTTCCAAACATTGATCATATCACCCTGCGTGTGTGTAAAGCACATCCCTACACCCGGAGAATTCAATTCAAGCTATCATATTCTTGTCCATCAGCCTCAGTACTTTTTAATTAATGAATATTTAGATGAGATTGCTCACACACTTTCATGCGACCGTTAATACTTCTTGAGGTACTAACCGACCGATTACTCATGTGCTTGCTTACTTGGTGTATTTTCCTCGTCTTGCACCACCTAAGGCTTAGCAGTGACTCTCAGACCAGTTGGCCTTAGGGCATTAGGTGAAGAGGCACCCTCGCTATACTTTTTTATTGTTGCCTTAGCGATAACAAAACCAGTGTTCATTTTTCTCACCACTTTATATTTTCTTCATTTTTTTTATTTCCTTCATACTTTGGCTTTAAGACAAGAGCATTTCAAGGTATCCTCTACTATTCCAGGCTTTAAGACGTGTGAAAGTGAGAATAGCAGGGTATCAACGTTCAAAATGTTTGGCTTCCAGAATAGAAACTATTTTTCAGACTTATTTTTATCCTCAGATTAATGACTTCTTTCATCTTACTAACCCTTGGGACAACGGCTCATAACTACTTATTACTAGTTCGTATAAGAAAAGTTCTAATTTTCTTGGTTTTCTTAAATTTTTCTAATCTCATGGATGTAATTTTTCACTATCTAATCTTTTATTATCTTATTTATGTACAAAAATATTTTTATATTTTTAAAATTTTTAAATTTTTTTATAGGTTTTTAAATGTTTTGTGCTTATGCAAAGTCACTACTACAAATAAGGGTTGCCCCTACGGATTTATCCGTAGGGGCAACCCACTACCCTTACGGAGATGTGCATAGGGGCGAAAAAGACCCCGTAGGTGCAAAGGCCGCAGGTGCAAGTTGAAGCCCTGAACTTTCCCCTACGGGCAAAATCTTGCCCCTATGGATTTCTGTGTAGGTCCTGTTGCACCTACGGAGTAGGCCGTAGGGTAAAAAAAGTTATATTATTTACGGTTTTTTTAAATATATTAACTGTACCTACGGACATACCCGTAGGGCCACGTACTATCCCCTACGGATACCTGCGTAGGTACCTATCCGTAGGGGCAAAATATCAGAAATCCTGATATTTTTCCCCTACGGATAACTCCGTAGGGGCTAAGCAATGGCCCCTACGGATATGTCCGTAGGGGCACTCCCAACCCCCTGGTACTGTGATCGGGGGGAAATACCAGTTACTGCTGATATTTTGCCCCTACGGATATAGCCGTAGGGGCAACATGTGTACCTACGGATTAATCCGTAGGTACACATTATCTGTATTTTTTTAAAAAAAAGGGCTGCCTGATTTTTTCCCGTCCTGTGCACAATAATATAAAGATCAATCAAATATAAAATTAATCATCACACAACATATATCGCAGTATTCATAATCACATCTCACGCATATAATATACAAAAGAAATCCAAAAACTGAATATGATATAAATATAAACCAATATCAATATCGTTTCAAAATGTAGTACAATGTGTATGATATAAATAAATACATGTTTCAAAAAATAAGAACCAAAAAGCTACCCTAGCTCGGTCCAGCTCCACCTCTGAATAACGATAGAATAACGCGCGCCTGCTCCTCAGTCAATAAACTCTGCAATTCGGCGCGAGCGGGAGTCTGAGCGGCCTGTGGAGCTGGCGATGTGGTCTGCGCAGCCGCCGTCGAGGTAGTCGCTTGCGGAGCCGCGGCTGCGGGAGTCTGAGCGGGCGGTGGAGCTATAGGAGCTGTCTGCGGAACCGCAGCCGATGTAGTAGCTTGCGGAGCCGCAGCCGAAGGAGATGCATGTGGAGGCTCGGTCGATGTACCCTGTCACGTCTGGACATAACGTGTGTAAGAAGCGTATAAGAACTGTGTATTATTCGAATTCGTATCATTATTAAGTTATTTCGAAACCCCGTTTGGATATCTAGTTTGTTGTTTATTTTAATTACATATGTATGTATGATTAATCAAACTTAAGTCTAAAACCAAATAAGCTCAAGCTACGTACTAATTATGAATATGTTGATATCTATATAATATGACATGATATTTTACTATAAAGTAGTATACATACCATCATCTCCTTCAACTCCTGAACGGTGGCCCTCAAGCTCTCCAGTTCCTGATGGACACGTCGGTCACTGGAGACGGAGGAAGTAACCGCCGGGGTGGAGTCCAACCTCATATGGGCCCTGCTAGGGCCCAGTCCCCGGCCTCTCTCCCAACCTCCGTGGTGCCCTCCGTGTGCGGCGTCCAGAATTGGGGTCAGCAGCCTCGAATCGCTCTGTCCGGTAAAATCGATCCCCTCGGCTTCAGCCTGCTCAACCACCCGCTCCTACACCCACATTAAGCAGTAAAGTATAAGTATCAAATTTAAACTTGAACCTTCCAAAATTAAAATTTCAAATTTGGGTAGAAAAAATATTAACACTTACGCAATACTCTTGGGTAGCAACGTCGGGATATCGAAGCTCGCCCGTGGCGGGATCTGTCGAGGTGCCGTGGACGGCAAGATATGCGGACAGTACGCTTGGTGTACCACCTGACGCCACGGTCTGAGATGTCTGCAATATTAGAAAGTAACTCTTAATATTAGAAATATTAGAAAATAACTCCTAATATTGCAAAATATCACAAAGGTCGGTCTATTGTAATTTACCGATAACTCCATGGCTCGAGTAATGTTCCTCGAGCCACCTGTGTAAGTAGGGTGACCCCTCTTCGCCGACTTCCTGTTCTCTGTATTCTGAGCGGACTGTTTCTGCACAACACATTAACATTTAGTTTTCTAATTAAGGAACACAAAAAATAAATTATATCCTAAACAATGAATTACATTTAAAATATATATCTGTTTGCGCTGGGAGTCGAAATATTTGCACAATAGAGGCCATGTCTCTACGCCGACTCTCTCAAACGCCAGAGTAGATAGGAGGGCCGCTCTCTCTGCCTCGGGGGTTGCCATCCACAGGGAGTAGCAGTCGACCTTCAGCTCATTCCTGTTGTATCGGACCTTGGCCTGCATGTTCTTCATCAGGCCATTGTACAGAGCATGAAGGTCGAGCACCCTTCCCGGATGATCAGGGTCGGCTACAGGCTGAAAATCGTAATCCAACTAAAAATACAAAAAAAACATTGTTATTAGATTGCAAGTGTTAATAATAAATATGATAAGCGGATATATCAACTGAAAATATATATTAATACGTACCCGAGCCTGATCAAAGAAGAGGGCGAATGAGCGCTGGTGCGGCTCGCCCCACTCAACGTGAAGTGGATAGTTCTTCACGAGCTGGATCTCGTCCCCCATATACCGGCCAAACCTCTCGGCATGAGGACCGGTATAGCGATAGTCAAGGGTAAAAAAAAGGGGGAATGCTGCCTTCCCCTAGCTCTGTCAAGCCTCAGCCTATGGGACTGATTCGGGCCTCGAGTCCCCCTCTAGGGATGGGGAGGCCCTACGTTTGCACGAAATATCAAGACAATCAATATTAAGACAAAGTTGTATTAAGAAATCAAGGTTAAACAAAAATTAAAGTGTGATATATACCTCCGGTGACTATCGCACGAGCCTGGGCCCGGGCAGCAGCACGAGCGGGACGATAGTTCCTCCGGTGAGGAACAACCGGGGTCCCGGATCCGGACGCATCCCCTCCAACTAGAAAATAAATATCGACGCTAAATTTCCATAAAGTTCATATTTATTCTATAGAGTATATATAAAATGAATAAATATTTTAAATTTATTCATACTAACCTGCAGATTTTGCGGATGGTATGGAAGCGGCAGGAGTGGCCCCTGCGGAAGATGTGGACGCACCACCTATAATTAGACAATTAAAAATAGATTATATAAGTAATTGCAAAAAGAATATGTAGATCAATAATATAACGTTCTAAATCAATATGCATGCACTATAGGATATATAAACATACCCGCAGGTGCGGTGGTGTCACCACCTACAGCTAGACAATAATAAAAATTGCTAAGTAAGAGCAAAAGGAATGTGTGTATTTATTATATAGCATTCTAAATCAATATACATGCACTATATGATATATAAACATACCCGGAGGAGCGGGAGTGGCCTCTGTCCCAGATGTGGACGCATCACCAACAACTAGACAATCAAACATTGATAATATAAGTAATTTTGACATAAACATGCATGAATATCTGTAATATTACATTCGAAATGGATATGCGTGCAATATACCTGGATGTGTGGCAAAATCCACACGGAAGGAGGCATCCGAAGGGGTCTCCGATCTGGGTGCAAGACCGGCCCTCTGAAGCTCCCTACGGAGCTCTCCGGGCGGCAGAACCGCTCTGCCTCTGCCTCTGCCGCGGCTGGCGCTCCTGCCGCCCCTCGCTGCTCCCGACATCGTCATCAAATCTAGATAAACGGTTCGTGGACGCATTAGACAATCATTAAAATTATTTACTATATATGTATAGAGCTTAAAATGTGAAGTAATAATATAACATTACTGATAACTTTTTTCGTTTCGTGGGAGCATTATACATATCTACTTAGATTTCATCGTTGATGTCATTTCTAACCCACGTAACTTCATGATCGGTCGAAGACAACCTGTCCTTCGAAACAGACGGTCGGAGCACTTTAAGCCTTCTTTCTTCTTCGTCCTCATCGCTGTCCTCGAATTCTGGGACATCGTAGACATCTCTGGGTTTCCATCGGCATACAACACTCCATCCCAGATGCTTCAAACACTATGAGTAGTATACTTGGAACGCTTGGTTCGGAAAGATAAACGGATCGTCCTGACCGTAAAATCGAAGTGTGTTCACACTGGTCAATCCATATTCATCTTTCCAAGTCCCAAGATTGCTTCTCCACCTGTCCGTATCGGTTCGCGGATCGTACCAAGTACACTGGAATATATAAAAGGGTTCTGATCGTCCGGGATAGTGGATGCCGAGTATACAATTTAAGTACCCATAGTAAATCACACCGTCCGATCCTACCGTCGCAATCCCACTATTTTGAGTGGTTCTAGATGTTTCTATGTCCTTAACTTCGAATTTGTATCCAAGGACACCAAATCCTTTATAATATGCAACCTCCATACTAGGAAATTGAGCTAAATATCTTGAATCACTCTCAAATGATGCAGACAAGTTCGGATCGTGGATCTAACAAAACAAATTTTACGACAAATACATAACGATACAAGTTTAGATTAAAACTGATAGCAATAAAATGTTATTCGAATAACTTACATGATCTGTGACCCAATCACAAAAATTATCCTGATGGTATTTTTCCAAACGTTCTTCGTTCTAATCAGGATGCCCCTCACGTACCTCGTTAAAATGAATTCTGTTTTCGACAAATAATTATGACATTAATATTATATCATTTCATACCACACAAACACAGATATAACAATTAATCCATAAAAACTTACTCTCTAATTTGTTCAAGACATGCGCAATTAAGCAAGATAAACCGGTATATCTTGTTGATAAACATAGTGTCTACCCTCTTATACTCGGCTTTACCATATGGCCCGTCTTGAATTCTTCGTGGTCGGTTAAGCCTTGTCTCAATGTTCTCGTCCAGATTGCGGGAACAAAATGTGGTTGCTTCATCAAGAAGATAACCTTTCATGATAGAACCCTCTGGTCGATTTTTATTGCGTATATACTTCTTAAAAGTGTAGAGGTACCTAATGAGAATATGTTGAATAAATAAATATAGGCATACAGGAAAACAGTAAATTTATAAATTGCGTGAAACGAAAAATTACACGTACCTCTCGACGGGATACATCCATCGATATTGTACCGGTCCGGCTAACTTCGCCTCAGTTGCAAGATGAACTGTCCAGTGTATTATGATATCGAAGAATGACGGTAGGAAAATACGCTCAAACTTGCAAAGTATCAACGCAATAGAATTTTCTAGTTTATCCAGCATCGCAACCTCCAGCGTTTTAGCACACAACTCCCTGAAAAAACAACATAGGTCGTTGATTACTAGACCAACCGAGTCGGGGAGAGAAGTCCTAAGGGCTAATGGAAGAAGGTGCTCCACGATAACATGGTGATCATGACTTTTCAGCCCATCGATCTTTCCCTTCACAATTTTTATTTTCTTGTTGAATGATCCTGAGAAACCTGTGGGGACTTTCAAATCATGCAACACCTGTAGAAATCTTTTCTTCTCCGGTTGTGACATATGATAAGCGGCATTGGGAAGTACAAACTTGCCCGGTTTACCCGCTACCGGTCTAGGGTGCAATTCACTTCTTATTCCTCACTCTTGTAAATCCATCCGAGCATTCATGTTGTCTTTCGATTTCCCGTCTTTACAAAGAAGCAAGTTAAGTATGTGCTCTGATACTCCCTTCTCTATATGCATAACGTCCAGACAATGACGCACTGAATTTGTAGACCAGTATGGAAGCTCGAAGAAAATGCTTAACTTGTTCCAATATTGCGGTTTGACCTGTTTCGTCGGATCCATCCTGAAGGTCACGTTATTGTAACCATCCCATTTAGCAGTCACGTCCTCTCCGGACAATGGGGATGGAGGTCCAAGAAGCTCCTGATGACCATCAAAGTGAACCGTGTCTAACCTATAGGGGTGGTCTGGAGGCAGGAAATGTCGATGGCCGCAATAACAAACCTTCCTGCTAAAATTCAAGAATTTTGATGTGTGTTCATGGCAATGAGGATATGCTTTGTGACCATGTACGGACCAACCTGATAGCATTCCATACGCAGGAAAGTCATTAATTGTCCACATTAAAGCCGCACGCAGTATGAAGGTTGTATTTGTATTTGAATCATATGTCTCTACACCATCAATGAACAAAGATTTCAATTCCTCGATCAGAGGTCGGAGATAGACGTCGATATTGTTTCCCGGTGAGTTTGGTCCGTCGATAAGAAGAGGCATCATAAAGTATGATTGGTTCATAGCCAACCAAGGCGACAGATTATAAATTATCATTACAACGGGCCATGTGCTGTGACTTCCAGCCATATAGTTGAATGGGTAGAAGCCATCAGTAGCCAGTCCGAGCCGGACATTGCGAGGATCGCTACTGAATATTGCGTGCCTCCTATCGAAATCCTTCCATGCCGGTGAATCTCTTGGATGGCTCATTTTTCCATCTTCACTTGGAGGAGCACGGTGATGCCAAATCATTGCCTCGGCCGTTTTCTTGCACCTGAATAGCCTCTGTAGCCTTTGTGTTATGGGAAAGTATCGTGCTATCTTCACAGGTATATCAGGCTTCTTATCAGAATCTTTCGGCTTATACCTGGCATCTCCGCATGTTGGACACACTTTCAAATCTGAATTCTCTTTCCGGTACAACACGCAATTTTTAGGACATGCTTGAATCTTCTCGCACTTTAGACCCAAATCAGACATCATCTTCTGGGCTTCGTACCAGCTGTCGGGCACATTATTTCCCGGAGGCATAGAATCTTTCAAGAACGAAAGAAGTATTGTGAATGACTTGTTGCTCCATCCATTTAGGCACTTAATCTGGAAAAGTTGGACGAACCATGAGAGGGTGGAATACTTCGCATTCTCATAAATTGGTTTCCTAGCATCATTCATGAAATTTTCATATTTATTCGCACGCGGTCCTTGACCGGAAGGAATGTCATCTTCGGTACAAATAGATTCACCTAGGGCAGCCTCTACCATATCCTCCATTTCTTCTGATGGAAATAAATTTCCGTCTCCTTCCGCATTACCGAATTCTTCTTCTTCTCCTGCCGCATTATCGTGTTCTCCTTCTTCTTTTACCGCAGTACTGCATTCTTCTCCTTCCCCGTGATATTTCCAAGTTGTATAAAGTCAAGTAAATCCATGTTTTACAATATGAAGCTCTGCCAATTCTACCTTCTGCCAGTACTTATTGCCACATCTATCGCACGGACAGAGAATCTTCTCTATTATGATCTTATTATGTGCGCGTGCAAATTCAAGGAAAGCAGCAACTCCTGCGACAAACTTAGGTTGCATACGTTGTTTCCAATCCACATACATCCAGTCCTTAACTCTGACGTACTCATGGACCATGTTAGACTATATAACATATAAATTGTAGGTTATGCTGACTATATTGAGAAATATAAGAACGGGATAGTTACTGACAAAGGAGAAAATCCGTGTATATGCTTTGTGTGTGCGTTTGTCGTTGAAAAGAATAAATTATCGCACGTATGTTAGCCGATAGACGGGGACTAAGTGGCGCTTTTAGTTTCATATATGAGTATCGATGAGAATATGAAGGTTTCATATTATCATCGAGTATCATATATCACTTGAACATCTCGAATCACTCTCTAATTATGCGTTTGTTGTGTATTCTTGTTGTATGTGTGTGTTCTGGCTGTCGGGGGTAGGCTTCTATTCCATTAAGAATGTATAGAGCGAACACCCATCACTTGTGCTTTCAACCGTTTCGAGTAAATTTCGGCAGCACCTCCCCGCTGTTCTCCAAGTACACTGTAATAGAATAGATAATCATTTCAAAGCTCTGAAACAACGTTGAAATGAACATCTAATCTATCTTTGTACACGGAGAACCAGCGGAAAGGTACCGACGAAATATCTCGAAACGGATGAAAACACAAGTGAATGAAGGCGTTTGCTTTATACATTCTTAACTTGTCCACACGGGACAAATCTATGGGTTACCATACGATTGAATTTTCTCGTCGCGTAGACTATATGACGGTTGTTAGTATCGAGCTATACTGTCCGATATTTAACAACCTTTGTATAGTTCTATGTCACGACGAGCATCGCACGTATGTTAATCGATAGACGGGGACTAAGTGGCGCTTTTAGTTTCATATATGAGTATCGATGAGAATATGAAGGTTTCATATTATCATCGAGTATCATATATCACTTGAACATCTCGAATCACTCTCTAATTATGCGTTTGTTGTGTATTCTTGTTGTATGTGTGTGTTCCGGCTGTCGGGGGTAGGCTTCTATCCCATTAAGAATGTATAGAGCGAACACCCATCACTTGTGCTTTCAACCGTTTCGAGTAAATTTCGGCAGCACCTCCCCGCTGTTCTCCGAGTACACTGTAATAGAATAGATAATCATTTCAAAGCTGTGAAACAACATTGAAATGAACATCTAATCTATCTTTGTACACGGAGAACCAGCGGAAAGGTGTAGGGTTCCTAGGCACACTCAAGAGGTTCCACAACTGATCAACCATGGCAAAATCAAATTTTTCTTGTGCCGAGAAACCCTAATGATAGATCGATAACTAGAGGCAAAGGCGAAACATGCAATTAAACATCTTTATTGCTAAGTGAATGGAAATACAACCTTTGTAGATCCGGTCCACCACTTCTTTAGCTCCGTGATGACGTCCCTTCGCTGCGATCACCGGCATCCCGGACTCTAGCGATGGTTTCGTCGGAGAAATGAGCGGGTAAGGTCGTTGACTTCGATGCCGAAGATGATCTACGTCGAGGCAACTCTAACTCAAGCTCCATCTTCACTTGGTTATGAACCTTGTGAAGAAAACACCCAATACAACATGGCAAGTGGTAGAGGATGAAGAAATAGGAAGTGGGTTCACTTTGGATTCGGATTTCTCACTTGATTTCATCACTTGACAATTTTCAAGAAAGCTTTTCTTTTCTTCACTTGAAGAAGAAGATGAAGAAGAAGAAAAAGAATAATGAATTATTTTTTAAAAAAGAAAATCCAAGTGATACTTATCATTTAGCAACCATGGGTGAGTTAACAAGTGTAGAGAATAAAGTAGGGTTAAAGTAAATGGTTAGGGTTAAGGAAAGAAACAAAATGGTCACTTATTCAAAGCTTCATGAAGCTTCAACAAAAAACAAAGTAAGCCACCATTTCATTTATCTTTCCAAAATGAATAAATAAAATAAATAAAACAAATCAAACCCTTAACCATTAACCTAATCATAGTTTAAAGTAAACACACGCCCAAGTTTGCATGTATCATCAAACATGATACAAACAAGTGTACAAAAATATATCATATATACAATGTGCACAAACTAGTGAGAAAATAATCTTAAGTGAACCAATACTAGTTAATATAAAGTAATATATCAAATATATAATTATACATTAAATCATTAAATCAATACTCGATTTAACGATCCGGTCATATCGCATATAACCGACTAATATCAATAGTAACAACTTATCGAATCAGCATTTGATCCGATAACCCGGCTATATCGCATATAACCGATCAATGTCACAAATCGCGAGAATCGAATACAGTATCACATACTGGTATTATTCTCGGTCCCGCACATATCTCATATGGGCTCCTATTTCATTTCGCTTGAGCCAGGAAACCTCTGTGTAGGACTCTAAAGACTCGTCAATACGCCGGCAGCAGGTGATGACCATATCAAACACCCACAAGCCGCAAGCGGTCTGCTAAATGTAACGGCCATCCAGGTATTGAGCGATCAGAAGATCAACGAGCAAGCCCGCTCACACTCCTGTGAATCCAACCAGTAACACTTACCGTACAGTCCGGTCTGTTCGTCTGATATGTCGCATATCTTGCCTAGGGGTGGTAAACGTCAGACCCCAGTAGCTCGATAAGTCGTGTCGATATGAGGTCTATAACAGTTCGAGAAACTACTGGTAACACTTACCAGTAAATCTCAGCAACCCTGGCCAGGGATTTCCGGTTATAGCCAATCGAACACAGCGCAACATCAACTCCCTATACCGGGAGAGACGAATCCCCTCCTATCGCTCATTGCCTCCATGTGATTCGGGACTGTACCCAAAAACCACCGTTTTGCACGCCCTCTTGGATGTGGTAAGGTGGAAATCAAAGCACAGTGGGAATCACACAAAACTCTATGACGATCTCGGGTCTACAGACTAACCTGTACCAGTGTCACCAGAGAACTGCCATCTGACGTAAGGTATAATACCATCTGGGAGTTCTCGGCAAGTCCGTCCAGTGTACCCAGTCTCCACTGAGCACCCGTATATCATCTCTGATGTCAAACACCAATGGATATGGGATCATCCATCGCCCATCTGTATGGGTCGAGAAGGTATATGCTAGTCTACTATGGTATATCGATGCCCCGTCTCGATACACCCAAGACTAGGGACCTTGAAGGATGTACTTATGGACTACAATGTCCCCACTAGTATGATCCACATCATAGTCCAGGTAGTCAAGTACACATCCTAAGGGCTCTATCAATATGTAACAGAGAGACAATCAGTATACAAGTTAAGGTAAAGAGTAACCAGATAGCATACTTCATGTCGAGCAAGAAAGTCCTCCCTATATATGTCCTAGCATCCACTACAATATACATCCTATGTACAGTAATGGCCTCTAGGGCATACATATAACTAACAATCTCCCACTTGCACTAGGGCTATCTGTAGCAGTGGTTGCAGTATCTCATACTCAACCATCCCATAAAAGTCTCTCTCTGGGAAAAGGCCTTTGTGAGTGGATCCGCCGTGTTGTCCTCTGAGTCTACTCTCCTAACCTCGATCACCCTGGAGATCAACCATCTCTATGATCAGGTGATACTGCCTTAGAATATGTCTGGATCACTGATGGGACGGACGTTCCTTGGCATAAGCCACAACTCCATTGTCACACAATGGGAGGAACTAAGTTCATCTCATGAACAAATATACATCCAGACTGTCTCTTTGGTAGCATCTTAAGTAGTGATGTATCCAGCTTTTATCGTCTAGTTTGCCACGATATCCAGCTTGGAACTCTTCCAACATACCGTCCCTTTACTGAGGGTAAAGACAATGCCTGTGACTGATTTTCAGTCGTCTTTATCACCCTGGAACCTTTCCAGTGATTCTCCCTAGGGTCAACTGATACCATCTCACTACAACTAGTGAGTATCCTAACATCCAATTAGATCTATCTCATAGATCCAAAACCCAGGATTTAGGAGGTATCACTTTGATCCTATATAGAGAATCATTGTGATAAGCGGAGATTGACCGAGCGTAGCATAGGAAACTCCTTTCTTATCAAGAGTATGTCATCCACGTACTCTATGAGGATCACTACCATACTCCCTACTACCTTTTTGTTAATACAAGGTTCATCTACCATTTTGATGATGTCAAACTCTTTGACTAATACATCAAAACAGACGTTCCAACTCCGCGATGCCTGCTTTATCATATAAAACATCTTGCACACGTTTCCGCTGCTCCCACTGTCTACGAGGCCCTCTGGCTGTGTACTTATAGACGCACTCTTCTAAAACATCACTTAGAAAAGCAGTCATGGCACCCAACCGCCAGATATCGTAGTCATGGTATGTAGCCGTGGCAAGTAGGATCTAGATGGACTTAAGGATAGCTCCTCAGAAAAGGTTTCATCATGATCCATACCTGGTCAATGATGCAAACCTTTAACAAGTCTAGCTTTGAAAGTCTCAACTTTTCCATGTACACCAAGTAATCTTCTCAACATATACTTGCTCCTGATGGGGATTTAACCCTTCAGATATAGCAACCAAAGTCCATACTTTGTTGATGTATAAGGATTCCATCTCAGATCGCTAAGCATCCAGCCATTCTTACAGAGTCCCTACTCTCGATGGCCTGCTCGAATCTTAGTTGGGTCATTATCTTATGATGCATTCCTCGCTCCCACTGTCATAGAGAAACAGAAGTATCTCTCAGGTGGGTGAGGAACCCTACTAGATCGGCGGAGAGGCTGAGGTTCGTTGGTAACTATTGAATCCTTTGGTTCTTCCAAATCATCAGCTGCAGTTTGTATAGCTGGAACATTTCCAGTTCTACATAACAGATCTTGCCTCGAGTTTGTCCGGATTTTGCTTTTTAGACATAGGCTGGACAACCCCAATATCTCAACAAACTTAAGATATGGGCTCTTCCCTTTCTATATCACATATGAAGCGGTAGGCAACTGTTTTGATTTGAACCCTATTCAATAGGTATGCAGCTTCTCAAGCACATAATTCCCAAAAGGAAATAGGAAACTCAGCAGTACTCATCATAGAGCACACCATATCACATAGGGTGCTATTGCTCCGCCCCGATATACCATCGTGCTTTGGTGCATACGGAGGAGTAATGCTGAGAGAGAATCTCATTCTCCTTTAGAATAGTCTAGGATTTCCGTTCTCAAGTATTCTCCTCCTCGATCACATCAAAGGACATAATACTTATACCCGTAATTTTGGTTCTCTACCTCTAACTTATATTCTGTTAATATCTCAAAAGCTTCGGACTTGTCTTTCAACAGGAACATATGTCTGAATCTTGAGAGATCATCAGAGAATGTAATGAAGTACAAAGAACCAGTCTTGGTATGTGTAGATAGGGGATATACATCAACATGTATCATCCCAAGAGTTCACTAACTCTTTCTCTGTTTCCAGTAAATAGAGCCATGGTCATCTTATCTTTGTGACATGATTGACAAGTTTCACAAGATGTAAATTCAAACTGATTTTAAATATGCATCTTTGTGTAACTTATGCCAGTCGGGTCGCATTGATATGACCTAGTCTACAATGCCTCAAGCAGGATTCGTTCATTTCTGAACTCTTCCTCTTGTGTGTGTTCTGTATACTAGGAACTGTAGTTTGATTTAGAACATCAATGCTTTTAGATAACGTGCCTGAACAGATCAACTTTTGATATAGGAAATGTTCAAAATATTATCCAACAATACAAAATTTTATCATTTCTTTACTAATAAAGAGACTGATATGATTTTGTATATCAGGTTCGGTATCTAATAGCATTTGTTCAGAATCAATGTATTGGTGATACAGGGTGACAGTGACCAACAGACTTGGCTGCAACACTTGCACCGTTTTCTGCCTCATGAAACTTATCACCCGTTCTCAGTTCTCTACCTATCTGTAGCCCATGTAACAAATTACATATATGGGATCCTGATCCGGTATCAAATACCCAGGACGTAGAGGATACTGAGAAACAGTTCATTATAACGAACACACCCGAAGATGATGCATCAACATTCACTTTCTTCGTTTGGGTGGCATGGGAAATCTGGTATTCCCCAAAATCCTGCTCTGTCTTATAACATTTATAAGTTGGAGCGGGACCAACGTTCCCCAGCTCAGTATAACAAGCGGGTTCGGTCAATACATCCGTATTATTATCTTGATTAAGACGTGACATGGTCGCTACCTGGAGAGAGAGAGAGAGAGAAGAAAACACTCAGTGTATGCTCTTGCAAGATTAGATTTTCTGAGCATTTTTAATTCACAAAAATCCACAGTTTTGAAAATTATCCAGAGAGG
Organism: Agapanthus africanus; assembly: GCA_030015575.1. Classification (NCBI taxonomy): domain Eukaryota; kingdom Viridiplantae; phylum Streptophyta; class Magnoliopsida; order Asparagales; family Amaryllidaceae; genus Agapanthus; species Agapanthus africanus. The sequence continues at coordinate 161,792,147 of CM057339.1, read as the reverse complement.
GGTGAAATCTAGGGTTTCGGGGTTTGATCGGGTTTCTAACTTCGTCTACTCATCGCCTAAGGCTCTAGCTAGGCTCTGACACCACTGTAGGGTTCCTAGGCACACTCAAGAGGTTCCACAACTGATCAACCATGGCAAAATCAAATTTTTCTTGTGCCGAGAAACCCTAATGATAGATCAATAACTAGAGGCAAAGGCGAAACATGCAATTAAACATCTTTATTGCTAAGTGAATGGAAATACAACCTTTGTAGATCCGGTCCACCACTTCTTTAGCTCCGTGATGACGTCCCTTTGCTGCGATCACCGGCATCCTGGACTCTAGCGATGGTTTCGTCGGAGAAATGAGCGGGCTAGGTCGTTGACTTCGATGCCGAAGATGATCTACGTCGAGGCAACTCTAACTCAAGCTCCATCTTCACTTGGTCATGAACCTTATGAAGAAAACACCCAATACAACATGACAAGTGGTAGAGGATGAAGAAATAGGAAGTGGGCTCACTTTGGATTTGGATTTCTCACTTGATTTCATCACTTGACAATTTTCAAGAAAGCTTTTCTTTTCTTCACTTGAAGAAGAAGATGAAGAAGAAGAAAAAAAAATAATGAGACTGGGTACACTGGACGGACACGCCGAGAACTCCCAAAAGGTACCGATGAAACATCTCGAAACAGATGAAAACACAAGTGAATGAAGGCGTTTGCTTTATACATTCTTAACTTGTCCACACGGGATAAATCTATGGGTTACCATACGATTGAATTTTCTCGTCGCGTAGACTATACGACGGTTGTTAGTATCGAGCTATACTGTCCGATATTTAACAACCTTCGTATAGTTCTATATCACGACGAGCATCGCACGTATGTTAACCGATAGACGGGGACTGTTCAGACCATAATATTGCATTTATCATTCCCCTATTCTTATCCTTTTTATAAATAAATAGGTACTCTTGACACATGTTTGTTGCATATTACAGGTTACAGGTTTCTGGAGCAAATACAGTGAAAAAGACACAAAACAACAGAAAATGGACTTTTGACCAACAATTAGACGGATCCTAGTCAAGCCCAGTTCACATAGGTGCAAGGCAACGAATGTCAAGGTGAAACGGTTAAAAAGCCCAATACAAGTCTTCACTGAAATATCTGGAGAAGAATAAGAAGCCCAACAGAGAAACTACATATGGAAACAAGAAGCCCAAGGACCCCTGAACCAACCCCAAAATGTGCTGAGCCCAATTCTTCAGTTTGGCCGCGGAACCGCGGCCAAACCCATGCCGGCGCCACGGTTCCGCGGCCATAGAGGGGCCATGTCGGTGCAGATTTTCTGTACTGTTGCGACGTTGTGGGTGTTGGGATTTCCAGTGGTCAAATCTGTAATTGCGCATGTGCGAGAGTCTGTAACCCTAGATTTCCTATTTTCCTATAAATTGTAATCCTAGATCTGAAAAATGTATGCCTCTTTTCAATAAATAAAATTCAGAATTTCTGGGAGGAAAATTCAGATCTATTCTGTCTTCTATTTGGAGGGAGCCATCAAATCTGTAGGTAATTTATTTCCTTGCTTTTATTTTCTAGTATAATTTATCATCCCCTAATGAGCGAGTAGTCTCCTCGCTTGTTAGGGTTAGCCTTAGCGAAAGGGTTGAGAGATGAGATCTCTCACCCCTTTCAATGCCATCTTCACTTTAGAGTTAGAACTCCATGCATACGCACACATCCGCTCCCTACGGCACCCTACCCCTCGAGGTAACGGTGAACCGTAGTATAAAGGGCCGGTTGCGCGCGTTTTCCATGGGGGTTAGGGTAATTATCAACAAAGGAAGGATACGAATCTAGAGGAAGAAATATCTTCCCAAAAGATTCGTATCCACTTTATTGATAATTAACCTAACACCTAATAGATCTAAAAAAAAGAAGGCATTGAAAGCGGTGAAGGAAACATTAATCTCCAAAACTTCCCCTAAGCCTAACCCCAGCAAGACTCTTAATTAGATTAATTAGATCTAGTTTTTCTAGATTTTTATAAACCAATTAAAACGACATTTCGAATCAACTCGTTAAAACACATAAAAGGAATTTACCCGTCTCTGTGGATCGACCCGTACTCACCGGCTAGCTGCGAAGCGACGCCGTTTCTGATTGCGGTAATAATATTTTTGATCGTAAAAACTCATATTAACCAAATGGCGCCGTTGCCGGGGACGGCGTAATCTTTCTTTTTGTGAATTTTCGGGTTGATATAAATTTTAAAAATTATAAAAATCTGAAAATATAAAAAAATAAAAAAATAATCAAATTTGATCTGTTTGAAGGGTGTATCTTTTAGATCTTGCAGAAACAGCGAAGAATCAAGGATCTGGAATTTTACAGAGGGCAAATCAAAATTTGGTACATAAGAACAGAGAGGAATTGAAAGTGCAGAACCACAGAAATTTTTCCAGAGCACGATTCCACCAGAGGACCGCGTTTCCGCCGCATTAGGGGCCTCCCGCCGCGGTTCCGCGCTCTCTGTGCCATGTCAGCTCACCAAATTTTTCTGGTTTGATCTTTCTCTCTCTCCTCTGCAACCTCCCATATATTTCTCTGTACAAACTTTCTGCAGGATTTCTTTGCGTAAAGAGTCTTTCTCCCCCTTCTCGATAACATATTTTCTGCAGGTTTCTTTGCGCCGCGCTAAAAAATTCTGATTGCAAGTGAAATTTTATTTGTTTTGCATAATTTAACCGGACTCTAAGGGGCTAATTGACCAAACTCAGATTGGGTGGGGATTTCATCACCCTTCCCAGGACCCCAGAAAACACCTAAAGCATTTTGCATCGACCACCTTTAATTAAAAAAGATTAGACTCAGACCTAAGGACAGCGAGCTCAATAGTAAAAGGACTAGGGTAGGCATCGGCCGTTTATCCTAATCGACATTGCGGTGTCTAGGCTAGTGGTTATTAATTAGGCCCACTGTAGTGGTGGTTCCTTCCCATTTACCTGACCGTATTTGTCCGTGAAGAGGCGGTTTGAGGTCCTATCTCTAGCCCTTGTTAGGAGCTGTCTAGCAGACCTAGACGACCCTAGATCTAGGCCTGATTGTGCATGTGTGGTTGATACTTTTGTGTCACGAGCCCATTTTCTAAAACCGTCTTGCAAAACTCTTCAATAAAAAATTAAAGAAAAATCTTTTAAAAACTTGCAAAAATTTTGTCGCTAAGAAATCCTTGCATTCTTCTATCATGGGTACCCCACATCATTAATCTCTTGCCGAATTTTGGTATCCCGAACCTAACTTTGCGTCGTTCGTCAATTGTTTCGGTCAATTTAAAAACGATCCCTCCTTGCCAAAAATTTCGTTGAAAGATCAAATAGAGGCGTCTAGGAGAAATAGTTTGACTTTTCAACCCACTTTGTGTCAACCGAGTCAACCTTTACAACCTACATTTGTTGATACCACTTCATCAAGTCCTTCTGTCACTCCTAGGCCGATGTCCATTGCTGAGCATATTGCTCAATCTCCCAGTCGATCCTTCACCCCTCTCCACTCATCTAGTTTTAGGGATCCGCACAATTATTCACCTTCTTATCCATATGTTGACCCTACTCCTGTCTTACCACCCACTTCCTACCAGTCATACCCGACCTTCCCACCTTCACTAGACGCTGTTTCGATACAGCCATTAGGGAGTTTCACATACCCAACCAATTTTGAATCTTTTACTGAAACCCCCTCACCACCTAAGTCTAGTTTGGAAGAGTCGTTGGAAGCATATATTGCTGCAACAAATAAAATGATGAGGAATGTAGAAGCGTCCATGGCCGCCCTTATGCAACCTAGTGAACCGGTTGCTAGTGTCCCGCTAGCTCCGAATTTTTCAATGTATAAGGCGGTAGTTGGACAGAGTGAGAATGAGAGAGGATTTTCAAATCAAACCTACCCTTACCCAATTGAAACCCACAACTCCGGTTTTCCATCGATTGTTCCAAATGATTCACCAGTTGAAAATAAAAATGAGTTGTGTGATTTTGTAGTGCTTGATTTGCCAAATTGTGAAGAACCCCTTTCGAGTGAAACCGCACCTAATCCTTTCGATCTTTACACCTCCACTCTAGAACCTACATTGATAAATATCCATGCCGTGGATGAAGTGTATAAAGAAATTGATTTTCACTTGATTGAGGATATAGACGCCGGGAATATTTCGGATGATGAACCTGTCGATTTAATAGAAATTTTATGTTCAAATCATCATCCTGAGTTATTAAATGTTTCTTCCGAATCTCATATGCGTCTAGATTTTGATGATAATGGCTTGGATGGATTAAATATTGAGGATAGTACTGAGGAGAGCCTTGAGGATAATATCGAGGTTGAGCCATTTTTATTGGATGTGTCGGATTTTCCAATTCAGCCACCTGAACCTTTGACTGTTATATCACCCTCCCTCCTTCCTATAGTTCCGACCGAACAAATGACTGTTACGCTTTCATCTCCTATACCAAGTTCGGCGTACCCATGTTTTCTTACGAATCTTGAGGGATTTGACCCCATTTCCCGACGGGTTGATAGGTTAGCGCAATCGCTTTTAACACATCGTTCATCACATATTGCGCTAATTTATTCACTCGATTTACACCCTCAAGATCGTACTCCACTTCTTTCTCCTTTCCGCCATTCTTCTCCTTCACCGAGACCGTATTCTACCCCTCTTCACACACGGTCTCGCGTGTTTCTCATTTCTTTCCTCCGCACCCTATTCTTGCACCAACTATACCATTACCACGATAAGATCTTTGAATGGTTGGTGCTAACCTTTGGCTTGTGTAAGGCCAAGCTTAAGTTTGGGGGGAACCTTTGTATATATGTATATATCCTTTTGTAAAAAATGAAAAAAAAATAAATAAAAAAATTCAAAACATTAAAAAATTATTATAAATAAATAAACAGGGGAGTATCGGTATTTTGACCCTCTTGGTTTAGCATGACAGTGAGGACACTGTCAAGTTCAAGTTTGGGGGTATGCTCGGTACGTCTTCTTCATTCGCATTCATTTGTACATATTTTTGCATTTGCATACTTATTTGAAAACCTATAAAAATTTGAAAAATTTCAAAAAATTATAAAAATAAATGTATTCAATTTTAGCTAATTGACTTGAGATTGACAAATAGGTCAACTAGCTAGGAACAACTAGATCTTAGACTTAGTAAGTTAAAAACCCTAAAGATAACCTTCCTTAAAGTTTAACGGTAGAAAGTATATGCCTTGTAGTTTATTTAGAAATAGGCATATTTTGGGTTCGCTTCTTGGGCTAAGTCGAAACAAGGGAAGAGTATTGATGTTCTTATTAGAGTATAAGTTTGAAAAATAGTTTCTAGCTTAAGTCTAGATTCTGAAAACGTATACCCTACAATTTGCACAATCACACATCTTGAAACTTGGAATAGTAGAAGAGACCTTGAAATGCTCTTGTCTAAAGTCCTTAGTACAAAGAAAATAAAAAAAAAGGGTGTGAATAAAGAAAAAAAAATGGACACTGGTTTTTGTGATTACCTAAGGCTATAAAAATAGAAAAATATTTAGCGAGGGTGCCTTATCACCTAGTGCCTTAGACCAACTGGTTTGGGAGTCACTGCTAAAGCCTTGGGTGTTGCAAAGACTAGGAAGTATGCTTTAAAGTGCAAACGCATTTTGTAATCGGTCGTTGGTACCTCAAGAAGTATTAACGATCGCATGAAGGATGTGTAAGCAAATTTTATTTAAATTCACCAATTAATTAGTACTTTGGACAACTGACAAGGGTTTGATTGCTTAATTTGAATTTCCAAATGTAGGGGTGACTTATACACACACGTAGGGGTATGTGATTGGAATTTAGATGAAAGAGAGGAATGTAGAATAGAACTTGTATCTTTAGTAGAGTTGATAGAAATTTCTAAGTGGAGATGGAACCCTAGAAGGAAAACTTAGGAAATGCCGAAAGCTAAGTAAGTCTATAAGATATATATAATCTTAAGTTAAATGATGAGGAAGTGTGAAGAATGTGGGTGGATAATTTACAAGTAAAAGATAATAGAATTCCTTATTAGAAAACCTAAATGAAGAACAAAAGTCAATGGGCCAAGTTGATAGGATTTTGTGAGTGTAATCCGCTGAAAACCCTCAGGAGACAACACTCCTCCTACTAGGGACACCTAGAGCTTTAACGGCTTGTTGCACGTGCTCAGTGCAATCGCGTTTCCCTGCGAAAGTGTGGTTATGATTTTAGAGAATAAAATAATAAGTTTGCTCGAGGACGAGCAAAAGGTAAGTTTGGGGGTATTTGTTCAGACCATAATATTGCATTTATCATTCCCCTATTCTTATCCTTTTTATAAATAAACAGGTACTCTTGACACACGTTTGTTGCATATTACAGGTTACAGGTTTCTGGAGCAAATACAGTGAAAAAGACACAAAACAACAGAAAATGGACTTTTGACCAACAATTAGACGGATCCTAGTCAAGCCCAGTTCACATAGGTGCAAGGCAACGAATGTCAAGGTGAAACGGTTAAAAAGCCCAATACAGGTCTTCACTGAAATATCTGGAGAAGAATAAGAAGCCCAACAGAGAAATTACATATGGAAACAAGAAGCCCAAGGACCCCTGAACCAACCCCAAAATGTGCTGAGCCCAATTCTTCAGTTTGGCCGCGGAACCGCGGCCAAACCCATGCTGGCGCCGCGGTTCCGTGGCCATAGAGGGCCCATGTCAGTGCAGATTTTCTGTACTGTTGCGACGTTGTGGGTGTTGGGATTTCCAGTGGTCAAATCTGTAATTGCGCATGTGCGAGAGTCTGTAACCCTAGATTTCCTATTTTCCTATAAATTGTAATCCTAGATCTGAAAAATGTATGCCTCTTTTCAATAAATAAAATTCAGAATTTCTGGGAGCAAAATGCAGATCTATTCTGTCTTCTATTTGGAGGGAGCCATCAAATCTGTAGGTAATTTATTTCCTTGCTTTTATTTTCTAGTATAATTTATCATCCCCTAATGAGCGAGTAGTCTCCTCGCTTGTTAGGGTTAGCCTTAGCGAAAGGGTTGAGAGATGAGATCTCTCACCCCTTTCAATGCCATCTTCACTTTAGAGTTAGAACTCCATGCATACGCACACATCCGCTCCCTACGGCACCCTACCTCTCGAGGTAACGGTGAACCGTAGTATAAAGGGCCGGTTGCGCACGTTTTCCATGGGGGTTATGGTAATTATCAACAAAGGAAGGATACGAATCTAGAGGAAGAAACATCTTCCCAAAAGATTCGTATCCACTTTATTGATAATTAACCTAACACCTAATAGATCTAAAAAAAGAAGGCATTGAAAGCGGTGAAGGAAACATTAATCTCCAAAACTTCCCCTAAGCCTAACCCTAGCAAGACTCTTAATTAGATTAATTAGATCTAGTTTTTCTAGATTTTTATAAACCAATTAAAACGACATTTCGAATCAACTCGTTAAAACACATAAAAGGAATTTACCCGTCTCTGTGGATCGACCCGTACTCACCGGCTAACTGCGAAGCGACGCCGTTTCTGATTGCGGTAATAATATTTTTGATCGGAAAAAATCATATTAATCAGGGACTAAGTGGCACTTTTAGTTTCATATATGAGTATCGATGAGAATATGAAGGTTTCATATTATCATCGAGTATCATATATCACTTGAACATCTCGAATCACTCTCTAATTATGCGTTTGTTGTGTATTCTTGTTGTATGTGTGTGTTCCGGCTGTCGGGGGTAGGCTTCTATCCCATTAAGAATGTATAGAGCGAACACCCATCACTTGTGCTTTCAACCGTTTCGAGTAAATTTCGGCAGCACCTCCCCACTGTTCTCCGAGTACACTGTAATAGAATAGATAATCATTTCAAAGTTCTGAAACAACGTTGAAATGAACATAATCTATCTTTGTACACGGAGAACCAGTGGAAAGGTACCGACGAAATATCTCGAAACGGATGAAAACACAAGTGAATGAAGGCGTTTGCTTTATACATTCTTAACTTGTCCACACGGGACAAATCTATAGGTTACCATATGATTGAATTTTCTCGTCGCGTAGACTATACGACGGTTGTTAGTATCGAGCTATACTGTCTGATATTTAACAACCTTCGTATAGTTCTATGTCACGACGAGCATCGCACGTATGTTAACCGATAGACGGGGACTAAGTGGCGCTTTTAGTTTCATATATGAGTATCGATGAGAATATGAAGGTTTCATATTATCATCGAGTATCATATATTGGTTTTAAATTGAACATCTTGAATCACTCTCTAATGATGCGTTTGTTGTGTATTCGTGTTGTATGTGTAACATGATTTTAAACCATTGAGATCAAGATTGATGGAACTGATCATCCTACATTGCAATGGCATTCATCTACAAAAAAATATTATTGCAATGGCATTCATCTATAACAATCAACAATTAAAACTACAAATATAGGATACCGATATCATAAAGCGTTATACGCAACATATGAATTCACATGACTGAAAAAGCATCAAAAAACATGTTCATCCAAAAGAAAGGCCACTGTCAACAAATATAGACAAAGGATTATTATATTAACTATGAAACATATTAGAAAAATGATAGAAGTTAAAGATGTTAATAACATGATGATAATCAAAGCAGTTGCGTACAGATGCTAAAACCGAATATGTGACACGATATTCTTGTAAAGATAGACATGTATTAAAAGAGGAGACGCCCAAGTAAAATCCATAACTAAATCCCTATCTTGCCCTTCCTTTTCTTCAAATCAGAAATGTGTCTTTTTTTTTGCAATTATATATAGCTAAAACAAAGAAGTTCCTACAATTCTAAGCATTTCCAATTACAACGGCCCATCCTCAAAATCTAGAATCTTATGAGCATCTTATGCAATTAGCAAACAAATTCAACCCAACATGCCCAACGGCTAAAAAATCAACAAAGCAGTCTTCGTTTCTAAGAAAATTTGAGAATGACAAATAAAATTATTAATTAAACTGGGCTTTACCCACATTATTAGTCCAGTTTCCAACACCTTCTCAAACTAGACACATTTTCCTCTTATGATCATCATCAACATTTCAATTAACGAGCTTAATGCTAATTAGAATGGAAATTAACTTAGACCCTGAAATCCAAAACCCCAACCCCAACCCTAACCCCAACAGCAACCCCTTGCCGAACCCTAACCCCAACCGCAGCCCGAGCCCGAGCCCCAACCCCAACTACAGCCCCAGCCCTAGCCCCAGCCCTAGCCCCAGCCCCAGCCCCAGCCCCAGCCCTCAGCCCTAGCCCCAGCCCCAATCAAGAAGTGCTCAGGGACACACAACCCTAACCCCAACCCCAACCCAACCGCTACCCCCTGCCGAACCCCAACCCCAACCGCAACAGCAGCCCCCCAGCCCCACCCCTAACCCTAACGCTAACCCCAACCGATGCCTACCCAAACCCATGAACCATAGACCTAAAACAATCAAAAATTTGTTTAATTAAGATTTCCTAACCTGTGCAGGCGGTGGCGATGACGAATCGGTGGCGACGACGAATCGGCCGTAGGTTGAAGAAGCAGGTGATGGCGACGACGAACGGAGATGAGGAAGAAGCAGGCGGTGGCGACGACGATTCGGCCGGTGCTGGCGACGACGAGAACGGTGACGACGAGAACGATGATCGGCGGGAACGAGAGTTTGGGGATTTGGGTTCGCACGCAACTGATAAGGGAATAAGAAATAATCAGCATAGCGATCGATCACTTAAATCTCTATTTAGATGCCCTTACGGATATACCCGTAGGTGCTTGGTTTGCGGCTCCGTAAGGGCAAACAACACTTTAAGATTTAATAATTTTTAAATAAATATGGAAGGACCGTAGGGGCAACCGTTTAGCCCTACGGATTAATCCGTAGGGCCAAACTAAATCTGCCCCTACGGATTCTGTTATCCGTAGGGGCAACCCTCTATTTTAGTAGTGAGTATGATGCAAATGATGCAAAAATAAGCACAAACCTCCCCCAAACTTGTTTTCAACAGCGTCCTCACTGTTTCCATCTGCTAAATCTCGAAAAACCTGTAAGCTTGGAAGGAATTTATTAGTGGGGGCAAAATATTAAAGTGAAGAACCTCCCCCAAACTTATTCTTGGCTCCACATTTTGTGTAAAAATTTTCTTATCAAGAGCCAGATTATACCCCCCCAAACTTGAGTTATGCAATGTTAATCTTTGAAAATCACATGAGGGGGTCAAAAATCATTGGTCGATGCCAAGCTTTGCAAAGACCGAAAGCTAACACCAACCATTCAAAATTTTTTTCAATGCAGTGCTCTGGTTGGTGGAAGAAGAAGTGGGGAAAGGGTAAGTGGTGGAATAGAATGTGTGTGCGTCTCATTTTGGAGAGACGATGCAGTGTATGTGATGGATTACTCGCATTCTTTTTACAGTTCAGAAGAAGGGGTGAAGGTTTAATTTCATTGATTGGGACATGATTCATCTCAACACCCGTGTCATTCAAAAATGCGAGTTCATCAGCGAAGATTTTCTCAAAAGTTCCATCAATACCCCGATGAATAATGTTATCATAAAGTGCGGGGTGATCTTCAGACTTTAAGAACAGTTCATAATCAGTGTTAATTGTTGACCCGGACATCTCGGTGGAAGAGTCCGTATGTGTATGATACATAGTTGGGTCAAACAACAACGTATGACAAGAGTCTAGATCTGTATCAGGAGGATCATCAAATTCGCTGCTGTCGACATCCATTAAGTCGACAGAACAGACATGAGTAGTAGGTTCGGAGGGTACACTTCCCAACTTGTAAATGTTCAGCTCAATTGACCTATTCCCGAAGGATAGGGTCATAGAACCGTTACGACAATTGATGATAGCATTGGAAGTGGACAAAAAGGGGCGACCTAAAATCACCGGAATTTGATTCCGTGGGTTCGTTACAGGCTGTGTATCAATTACAATAAAGTCCACAGGGAATATAAATTCCCCGATTTTTATTAACACATCCTCCAGTTCACCTCTAGGTTTGGTGATTGATCGGTCAGCCATCTGGATAGTGCAATTGGTTGGCTTCAACTCTCCGATCCTTAATTGCTCATAGACTGAGTATGGAAGCAAGTTAACACTAGCGCCAAGGTCTAGTAGAGCACGGTTGATGTGTTTTTCCCCGATAGAAATGGAAATCGTAGGATATCCAGGATCCTTACGTTTCCTCGGTAATTGTTGGGGGAAAGCTGTGTCTACTGTCTTTGCCATGAATATCTTCTTGGGCACTTGAGTCTTCCTCTTCCTAGTGCACAAGTTCTTAAGAGTTTTCTCATAGGACGGAACTTGCTGGATGGCATCTAGGAGAGGGATGTTGATATTAACTTGCTTAAAAATGTCCATAATCTTCTCCATATGTGGACTCGGTGTGTTAGCCCTTAAACGATTAGGATAAGATGCCTTAGCAATAAGCGCTGGGTCCATCATAGGAGAAGGAAATGTGTGTGTCCCCGATCCCAAAATAGAAGTGGGGATCGTCTGTGGAGGAGTAGAAGAGGTGGGCTGAAGTGGCGAGCCTTTTGGGAAACGATGAATAGGCTCGGAAGAAGGTGGTGGGGTAGAAGAACAAGGATCAGAAGTAGAAGTGTGTGTCTGAAGAAAGGTCTCAGCCGGGGTGTTATTGATTGATTTTTCTGTATCATCAAACTCTTCCCCAACGTGATTGTCAAGCACTCTTCCAGATCTCAACGTGATTTCATTCACAAGATGTGAATAGCCAGGATTGGGTAAGGGTTGAGCTGAAAGTTTCCCTTTATCTCTTGCACTCATTTCGACTTTTAATCGTGAAATTTCTGCTTCCATCGATTTAATACTCTCAGCTTGGGACGCTGAGTTTTTCTTTATATCATCAACAGAAGTCTTTATTTCAGCCGATACTTACATGAGACTTGTTAGAAGCAAGTTTATGAATGAAGAGGATTCATCAGTCCCGGTCAACTGTAAAGGACTAGACAGTGCAGGTGTGTTGACCGGATTTTGAAAGTTTTGTGCTTGAAAGGGGTGCTGACTCAATTGAAGTTGTGGTTGCTGTTGTGGTGGAGGGACCCTTTGGAAATTGTTTTGGGTTGGAACCGTGTTTTGAGATTGTGTTCCAAGCAAAGTTAGGGTGATTTCTCCAACCCTGATTATATGTGGAAGAAAATGGATCGTTTCTAGGTCTTTGAAATGTAGCATTGGTATGCTCGTGACCTTGAAACGGAGAATTTCGTGGACATTCTTCCGTCAAATGAGAAGGATCAGAACAGCAGCCACATACAGTTTTGGAGAGTGACATTTGATTTAGGGCGGCAGCTAAAAATTTGTTTTCCATAGTGTCGAATTTCTTGTGTAAAGCTGAAATTTCAGCTCTAATTCCTATGGAAATGTCATTGCCATCCCTAGACGATTGACTCACACCCTCCCACTGTAAAGACTTTTCAGCGAAATCTTCTAAAAATTTCCAGGCTTTCCCATCATCTTTGGTCATGAAATTGCCTTGACACATTAATTCAAGGGTCTGTCTTGTGTTAGGATTAATGCCCTCATATATGATTCGACACAGTTCTCATCTGGGGATTCCGTGATGAGGACATTGGACTAACAGATCCTTAAAGCGTTCAAGACATTGTGAAAATGTTTCATTTGGAAGCTGGGTGAATTGAAATATTTCGCTACGGACTCGAGCTGTCTTTTGATGTGGGTAGAATTTCTTAAGAAATGCTTTGACGAATTCTTCCCAATTTGAAATAGAATGTGCGGTAGTGTTATACAACCATTTCTCGGCTATATCGCACAAGGTGAATGGGAGAAGACGTAGACGCATAGCATCCATAGAAAGCTGTGAAGTACCCATCATTGCGCATACATTTTCAAATTTGGTAATAAAGACATATGCGTCTTCAGTCTCGAGACCGTGAAATTTTGGTAGAAGGTTGATGTATTGGGGTTTTATTTGAAAATTTTCCCTGTTGGCTGGTGGAATGGAAAGACAGGTGGAAAGGGGACCTCGTGTAGGATGGCACCTCTCTTGGAGAGAGATGCGAGGTGGATTCTGCGCACCAACGAACGGTGGCAGAGTAGTGGAAAAGAAGTTCGATGGAGGTGGATCCATCGATGTAGGTGTGGTGGTGGGTAAAGGAAAGGCAAATGTAGAAATATCGACTTCGGAGTCGATAAGAGGGACGCGGACTAAACGGGCACTAGAATCCCGTGTCCAGCCTATCTTGCACTAAAAAAAGGTTAGTACAAGTGGCAGCGTGAATTTATAATTAGGGGAAATGATATAAATGCGGTGGTGTTTTAAAAATATACGGATTTTTGAAAAAAAATGATGCAACACAACAAATGCAACACACAAAACCCTAATTCTAGTGGTCACCTAGGTCAAAGCTCTAGACCGCTCCTAACTGCCAAAGGACAATTCGCAGGATAAATCCTCCATTGCCTCTTTGTCTCTCCTGTGGCCAGGTAAGTGCCAGGTAAGTGGGAGGTTCTCCACTACGTAAGTAGTGGGCCTAATTAAGTAACCACTAGCCTTCGACACACTTGCCTTAGACACCACAAAAGAAACGCGGATAAGCAATGAATTACCCACGGCCTTCTTCTGTCCTAAGTGAGCGCGACGGTCCTTAGAGTCATCTCTAGATCTTTTTTTAGTTAATTGGGGTAAATGCGGATGCAATTTTGCGATTTTCGGGACTTAGGAAGGATAATGAACTCCCACCTAATCTGGATTTGGTCTTTGCCCCTTAATGTCCGTATTAATTATGCAAACAACCACAAAGATCAAAACAAGCACAATTTAATTTTTCTTTTTGCGCGGCGCTGCGATTTTTGCAAAGAAACCTGCACAAAATTGTTAATGGAGCAGATTGAGAGAGAGATAAGAAAGTTTAGAAGTATACCTGCAAAATTTTGTCCAGAGATCAAATCAACTTGCAGCGGATCCGCCGCAATAGCGCCCAAATGCCACGGAATCGCGGTCTATTGTGCTGTTCACTGCATAAAAATTCTTTAGCAAGCTCCTATTCAATTCCTCAGCTCTCTGGAATTCTCTAAAAAAAATTTCCTCAGCTCCAATGATTCCAGATTTCCTCGCACAAATCACAACAACTCGTATTAGTGTTTGCGCGAATTTTGATCGAGAAATTATAATGGAATAAACTTTTCAACTCAAATTTCAAAATACGAACAATTAGCGCACTATCCCCGACAACGACGCCATTTGATTGATTCTTAATTCCGATTGTGTCGTGTAACTCGAATAAGTTTCTTTGTGTCGGTATTTAGAAAATGAATAAAATTCACAATCAAAGAATTATTTGACCGCAATCAACTACGGTGTCAGATGTAGATCGTTAGCGAGTGCGGATCGTCCCCAGGGATTGTGCGATTCGTTTGTAATTTTGATTTGTTTGAATTGAAAAGTTAATAGAAAAGAAAAGAAAACATGATTCAAGATTTTTATCGATGGGTTTCAAGTGTCACTATTCTAATCAAGAATCAAGAAAATGATAAAAATAGAGAATCGAGTTTCGATAGAATTCCAATCACTTAGGGTTTCAAGATTTGAAGTAAAGCTCGTAGGAATCGAGTAAATTGTAGATGTGATGAAGATTCAAGATTACGATTTCTTATCTAGTAACAAATTGATGCTAAATCGATGTCGAATTCATCGAGGATCAAGGATCTTGCGAGGAATTAGGGTTCCTCATCCTATCCTTTGTCCTTTCGATGAATAACATTCACTAGATAGCTTCTTGAAAGTCGAATGATCAATTATCGATCTCTAGATCGTGCGAAAGAAATCAAGAACACATTCGCATCGATCTAGATCATCGATCAATTGATTTTCAAGAATTTACAATTGTTTTAAGACTTAAGAAAATGTTTAACAATTCATCAACATCATCATTTTACAATTGTTTCGATTCCTCCACGAGCGGAGTTTTATTCAAGCATCATCACAAAGTACATATTCAAGAATCTAAATGAATCATAATGCCTGAATTGAAATGTAATCAAGTTAAAGAATCTTCACCTTTATTACAACAACAAGTAGTTACAACTCTCGATATTTACAAGAGGTAGGAACTTCGCTCGTCGAATCTTGCATCGCTCGGCTTCTTGAGTCTTGGATCGCTTCGATCTCGTGCTTCGTTGAATACCGGATTTGCTTCTAAAGGGTGCTTGAAGGCTTGCTTTGCTTGAACTCCATGGATCTTGAATTGGGTATTTCTAGATTGGCTTAGGGTTAGGGTTTGGAGGTGGCAAGAATTGGGTAGATGAAGAACTAGGGCATAGCCCACAATGAGTTGTCTAAGATCTATGATCTAAGATGATATGATAATGGATATCTAAGATGAGATTACAAGTGAGTCTAGGGGTCTATTTATAGGTTTCCCAAACCCTAGGTCTAGGTTTTGAATTTGCAATTCCCTCCAAAAGTTTGTTGTAAGTTAGTTAGGAGCTTAGCTTAGGCTTTAAGCCAGGAATGTTTAGCTTTAGAAACCCTAGTTTGCTGAACTGGCAGAAGCTTCTTGAATTCTTTGGAATTTGAAGTATATTAAATGAATGTGGGCCCTGAGCAAAGAGTTGTGCACTGAAAATGGGGAGCTGACGTAGCTAGGCCGCCGCGGAACTGCGGCGCAAGGCGGCTCCGGCCACGGTTCCGCGGCCGTATGGTGGCTTGAGGGCTTCATCTTTCTTCTGTTGCTCTCCTAAGTCTTTTGATGTATTTCCTGCTATGTTGAATCTCTTAATGCTTCTTAGATCAATACCAGATTCCAAATCAATGAGTTGGCGTCTTTTTAACAGTCTTCGTTTGTAAATTTGACCGATCTTTTGTATTTTCCTGCACAAACTTCGGAACACAAGTTGCGATATATAGGAATGATGCCATGCTATGAAATGCAGTCAATTTCCTTCATAGTGCCGGTTTTAGAGTCTAACACATGCAATCTGATATTTAACGACTGTTTTGCTAATATGTGCTATATGAATGCCGAACACTTCTATATGAATGCAAATGATAGGGAAATTGCCGGTTAAAAGATGCATTATTTTCGACTGATCAGAAGGCTGACGGATTGGACCTGCTTTAATGGCGGTTCACACTTGATGGTGAGATTACGCCATTGAGCTATGAAATCCGTGTTGCTTTCGTTGCACTCTGGCTTGGTCTTCACAAGGTTTGCAATGGTAATTTTATTGTTGACACTAATGAATCTTTGCCTAAATGAGACTCCATTTGAGTGAACGTTGTAACAGAGCCATCCGGTATGCTTGCGTACCAGTCAAAGGCAACATCGGTCATGCTGTTAACGAACTGGCGGAGAAGAAGTGCATCGTTGCCTTTAGTATTTCCGCATGATGCTTTAAAGCGGGCAATGTACTGGTTTGCATTTCCCATCCCATCGAACCTTCCGAATTTGGGGATGACATAGCCGCTGGGAAACTCCATGAGATCAAATTGTGCAGGATACGATCTCCCACAACTACCAAATTCTTTCCGTGCTTTGGTTTCGGCCACCAATGTTTTGACTTTGTTGGTGACCAAACCCATGATCCGATCTTGCGTTAACGGGATATTGTCGTCGGGAGTCAAGACATTCCCTGAAGCGGAATGTGATCGACTTTCATGTGGCTCACTTATCTTTGGACTTAAGGGAACATGCGTCGGCTGCTTCGGGTCGTTGTCACCTGGCTCATGAGTAGAGCCTTGTACTTGATTGGACGGCGACCGAGCAACTTGGGCCATGAGCTACATTATAACGTTTGTCAAATAATCAGTTTTGGAGTAAAGCTTAGTCATCTCCTTGTCTTTTCTCCTAAGTTGTTTCCGGAGTTCTTGGAGTAGCTCCTGTTCTACGGTCCTGGGGCGGAAAGTTGGCCCCTCTTCGCTGTCCGAGCTCGACTCCTCATTAATTGAGGAATCCTTTTCCCTAGCATTCTCACCGAAAGGGTTTTCATTGTCTCCCGAAGGAAGTTGGGCCTGAGAAGTGGCAGCCATATTCAGACCAAATTAGACCTGGGAAGTGGCAGCCCCATCTTTGCTCTTGCTGCGAAGGTTATCACGGGGCACGTGATTTCTATGTAGACCGTGTAGACCATGCATCTGGTCATCCCTTCATTGTTGGCAGCCGGTCTTTCGAACTGTCTTCATGGCCATTCCTCTTCAGGAAATGACAAGCGACTGAGAAAAGTCGGTTTAGCTGTGTTCTTGGGTGACACTGGTACCCCTTTTTTGAATTTTCCCCATTGCTTTTTCACGGCTAGGAGCGCTCGGTAAACTTTTGAGGAGATGGTGTTACTCTTTCTATATTGAGGCTTAGACACATCTCTTTATAGAACGGTTTGAACCGTTGTCTTCTTAATTTTTGCGGTCATGGTATTTTTTTGAACCCACTTCAAGGGTTTGAATGAATTGTTGATTTTCACGGTCGACTTAGCCGTCGTCGCGGGGTAATCCTGTTCTTAGAACCTCATGAAGTTCAACTTTGCAGAAGTCTTAACCCTCTTATTGGCTCTATATCTGAGCCGCTTTTATCTTAACTTTTCTGTCTTGAGGGCATGGCGGGCATATGCTTTCCATGAAGCCACCGTAGGCCGATTGACGGGAAGTTTAGAAGAGACACCCGATCGTGCAATTGTCAAGGTCACTACCTGAGCTTGCCCGAGATGCCTCATAACTCCTTGGTGTTGATGGCCTTGCCCCCAACAGGAGCAAAAGAGAGCCATTCAAAGGCAGACTTGCGTTTAGGCCAGGGCGCCCTCGCGACCACAACATTTAGCCTCCTACCTTTTGAGGCTGGTTTAGCTATCTTGGTTGCTGGAGTCTCCATGGTAAGAGCACTGAAGGTTGACGAAAATAGGATGGAGCCAAATTATAGCAGCGGTTCCTTCCATTGCCGCCTAAGGTTCGACAGAAGAATCAGCCGAGCATTCTTCTTGATGGTGTAAAAGATTGGGGTTGCATCGAGAGCTGAGTTCGTCTTTGGAGACATTGTCGTTGTGTTTGAAATTGCAGTTGAAAGTTGCTAACCTGCATAAAGGAGCGTGATTTCAACAAACAACAATACACACACACGCACGCGCGCACGCACACACACACACATACATATACATATATGTATATTTATTGAATGATTTTGTATGATCGTTTGACCTGAAATGTGGTAAGAGAGATATGTCCCATCGGACGTGACAAAATCTATAGACTGTTTTCCGCCACGCTATTTAGATAGGAATACGCTCGTTTGCCAGGCGCTATACAAATTCCCCTGCCTAGGGTAGGAGGGGGTTTATTCATTTTGTGGATTCTAATCTCCGCCAGCCGTGAACAAAACTACCGTTAATTACCTCTTGTTCTGAGATGAGGGAATCTCCGATTAAAGGGTCATACGAATCATGCGAACTCAATGCTAGATATGTGTTCTCGGAAATAAATGCAAAGGTGTTCATTTCATTTTTATTTTTGTTCATTTATTTAAGTTTTATTTATATATTTTTTAAAATGGAGGACTTTCTCCTGAGGGAAAGTCCCTAGAGGCTCGGGCCCCCAGGAAGGCTCGGGGGCCTCCCCTCGGGGGAAGGCTCCCGAAGCATCGAGGCCTTCCTTTTTGGGAGCCTCCTAGTTAGGGAGAAGCTCCTGAAGCTGCGGGAGCCTCCCCACTTGGGGAGGGACCCTCGAGACTTGGGGACCACCCCTCTTGGGGGTCCTCGAAGTCGGGGCCTCGTCTTTTAGTGGGGTGGAGGGTCCCTGCTCGATGGGACCTCCCTCCCTTAGTGGAAAGGGGTCCCCCTACAGGTTCTGCTTCTTCTTTTTAATTACTTTTTGTTTTCTTTATTTATTTTGTTTTATTTTGTAAACGAGATTAAATGTGCATATTCCGACGACCTTTTTTATTTGTTTTATTTATTTATTTTGTTTTATTTTGTAAACGAGATTAAATGTGTGTATTTCGATGACCTTTTTTATTTATTTATTTTGTTTCATTTTGCAAACGAGATTAAATGTGTGTATTTCGACGAAATTTTGGCAGCATAACTTCTAGATCCGTCGATTTATCATACAGAAAGGTGAAGTACAGAAAACTCTGTATCCAATACGGACTAAAATACGCATTATGGACCGAAATCCGCATTCCCGAGCCACTGAAGGGAAATACGGACCGAAATTCGCATTCCCAAGCCACTGAAGGGAAATACGGATCATCCGCATTCCTGAGGGTTCCCCAAGGGAAAAGCCCGAAGGCTTTCCCTTTGACGGGGTCACCCTCGACTGTCTCCGATTTGGTTCACAAAACGTCTCCTTGAATCTACCAAGTTTGGTGTTTGAATCTTGAATGATAATAAAGAAATGTCTCTATTCCCTTTTCTGAACTCTAGATTTTGCTACGTTGGGATGAGTCTCCCCTGCTTCGTTTTATTTTCTAGATCTTGGTGAATAGGGAGAATAAAAAACCAAAGGAATCTCTTTTTTTTTCTTGTGCGGTTTTTTTTGAGGTATGAATATATTTGCAGTGGGAAAAGAGAAGGTTTTCTCGAATAAAAATTAAAGAAGAAGAACCTCTAAGAGAGCAGAAAGATAGAAAAAGGACGACTCCAAAACCTTAAATTGATTAAGGGAGAATAATCTCTTGATTTCATCAAGAGGTTGGCTTTTATAGCCTTTACATTTTACACTTGGCCCCTTGATCTTTACAACTTTTGCTTTTTGCCCAATTTTTTTTACATTTATTCCCAAAAAATTACATTTTTATTTATTTGCTATATAATTCTTTTCTTTTCTTCTTCGGTGGTTAATTTCGCTTAGGCTGGAGGCAATTTGGGCATGGGTCCAGTTGGTTAGAGTCGGGCCCGGGTTAGTCGGACCCTGGTCAAGTTGGGCGTTAAGTTTGACTTGTTGACCTTGACCTTGACTTTTTGATCTTTATTTTCTGATTTTTAATTTTGGCAGACATGATGTAAATTTTAACCCCAACCAATTTCTTTGAAGGCTTCTGCTTTGGCCCATTTGGGGATGAACTCCTTTTGACTTATGTTCTTCATCTTTTCTCGTAGGGGCACGATTATATCAAAGGTCCACATAGAGAAAGTCAATGGAGCAGTGAGGGAATGTAGAGATGACACATGGGCGTGTATCTTATTTGCGTGGAGTTGACACGGCTGACATCTCTTGACTAAAATGGCTAAATCTTTTTCCATCGTGGGCTAATAATATCTCATTCGTATTAACTTCTTAGCATCATTTGCACATTAACATACCCACTATACACATTTGTGTGTTCTTCTTGCTGAATCTTCACAGCTTCGTATTCATCTACATATCGGAGAAGTATCCCTTGAAACGATCGTTTGTAGAGCACTTCTTCTAAAATGACATATAAAGCAGCAGTCTTCTTGACGATGTTTCGGTCTTTTAGAGTGGCATATGAGGGGAAAGTTCTATCTGTTAAGTAATTCTGAATGTCGTAAAACCACGGATGCCTGTCGTCAAATTCATCTATCGCATGGATGAGGTCTTCTGCCGTTTCGATCGCTTGAGTTTGCTCATATTTCTTTTGATAATGACTACCCTAGGATCTGATGAGCTGGTGATCGGCTCGGTAAGGCATCGTATGTAAACCATGTCACTTTGTACCGTCATTGGCATGTCTAGCGTGGAGGTGAGGGAGGCCAAAACATCGATAAGAATGTTCAAGCTTCGTGGAATATGAATATAACACACTTCCTTAAAGAGACTGAGAAAGTATTTCGAAAAATCTCGATATGTTTTGAGATGCTCTTTGTTGCACTGATACTTCTCGAGGGTTCGCCGGATGATAAGTTGAGAATCGTCAATTACTTCTAAAATTCTATTCCGAGATCAAGGACCATGCATATTCCTGCAATGAGGGCTTCATATTCTACAAAGTTTTTTGACGTCTTAAAGGTGATTTTAAAGCCTATAGGGATAGTTACTTTTTCTGGCGATTGGAATACAACATCCACTCCATTTCCTTATGAATTTAGGGCTCTGTCGAAGTATAGCTTCCAAAACTTTGAATTTTCCTCATTGACGCTCATGATTTCTTCATCTGGGAAATCAGTCTTGACTAGTATTATGTCTGGCTGGGGACATTCTCCCAAGTTGGTCTGCGATTGCTTGTCCTTTTACTGCATTGACCGTCTTGTATACCAGATCAAATTCAGAGACAATTAGCTGCCACTTCGACAATCGTCCGGAGAGGTGGGCCTTCTCGAAGAGATATTTGATTGGATCGATGTTTGCCAAATAGTACACCGTGTGCGACAAGAAGTATTGCCGGAGTTTCTGTGTATCCCATACCAAGCTAGGTAAGTTTTCTCGATTTTTGAGTAGTTTTTCTCAGCTGCTGCCAAGGTTCGACTGAGAAGGTAGATAGCTTTCTCTCCGTTCTTCTTCGTCTTCTTGTTCCAGGAAGATCCCTATGGATTGCTTTGCAGCAGAAATGTAAAGTATTAGCGGCTTACCTGGCTTTGGAGCTATGAGAATTGATGGGTTTAACAAATATTTCTTCATATCAGCGAAGGCTTCTTGGTGTTCTTGGTCCTATTCAAACTTTGCATCTGCTTTTTTTAGTTTGTAAAGCGGCCTGCATCGTTCAGCGTGTTAGGAAATAAATCTCCTTATGAACTGGATTCCAAATGAAGCCTCCGAGTTCTTTTAAGTTCCTTGGCGGTGGTATTTCTGCTATGGTATTTCTGCTATGGCTTTGATTTTAACTGGATCGATCTCGATTCCTCGTTGACTGACAATAAACCCTATGAGCTTTCCGGGAGAAACTCCAAAGACACACTTCTTAGGATTCATCCTCAGTTGATATTTGTCAGTGCGCTCCAAAACTTTTCTTAGTGCATCTACATGTTCTTCTCTGGTTCGGGACTTGACAAGCATATCATCCACATTTACCTCTACTTCAATATGCATCATGTTATGGAATATCAATGGCATGGCATTTTGGTATGTTGACTCTGCGTTCTTAAGTCCAAAAGGCATTACCACGTAATAGTACATGCCCCAGACTATGGTGAATGAGGTCTTTTCTTGATCGTTTTCAGCCAATCTAATTTGATTATACCCGGAATACCCATCCATGAATGGCAACAATTGATATCTAGACGTGTTATTGACTAATACATCAATGTGTGGTAACGGGAAGCCATCTTTTAGGCATACCTTATTTATGTCTCTGAAATCAATGCACACTCGTACCTGCCCATCCTTCTTTCTTGCTGGAATAATGTTCGCGACCCATTGAGGGTATAAAATCACCCGGATAAACTTTGCTTGATGTAACTTGTTTACTTCTTCTTTGACCAGCAATGCTAACTTGGGATGGAGTCTTCGAAGCTTTTGCTTGACAGGCTTGGCTTCGAGAATTGTTGGGAGATGGTGTTCGACGAGATTAGGATCAAGGCCAGGCATGTCTTTGTATGACCAAGCGAAATACCGGGCATGCTATCATAATAATTTGATCAATTCTTCTTTGATATGTGGTTCTAGGGTGGTATTGATCAAGAGAATCTTTGGATCTTCAGTTTTTCCTAAGTTCACATCTTCTTTCTTTTCTGTAGCTGCTTTTGTCTGTTCGTAGAATTTATTCAGGATTTGTGCAAATCACTCCTCAATTTCTTCAGTTTCGTCGAGCTCTTCTTCATTGATCTCATATACAGTTTTGCTTATTGAACCTTCTTGATCTATGTATTCTAGAGGAAATTCATCTGTAACTTTAATAGCGCCTAATGCCCTTCCTTCCACACATTTGAGTATCTTGCATAAACGATACTCAATCCTTTTCACGATTTTTGATGATTAGTACCTTTTGAAAGTAACTTCCGAAAGAGTATTGCACGGATTGGGTATAGTTGGATCACTAAGGTTCAACTGGTCAGCAAGATCATCATATGTGGGACCGGACATATAGACACATTTGCCTTTCGATTTTACCTCTTCGGGTGCAGAAATACTCACATTAGTAGGCTTTAATTTTAGTTTGATGTGTAACGGATTTTCTTTGACCATCCAATTGTTTGTCCAGTCTCCTGGGAATGATCGTTTCTTCATTGCTTTGAGGCACGGGGTACCTTCTTCTTCGTCAACCACCACACCGCAATACATCTACTTGGGGAGTCTTGCATTTTCTATGTGATTGTGTTGACATATTCGCACCATCTCCCAGTTTGGGCAAGTTGGAAGCTGCTTGCTCGAGTGGACTGAACAGTTAGGTTTTGTTGGCATGATTCTTTCTCCCTATTGTTGTTTGCATGTTGGTGCTTTGCTATGCTCCCATGATCTTCTGGTGTTCTCTGATACTTCGGGCGCTTTTCTAGGATGCACCAACTCTTCATCGTTCGTAGCTCCGTTCAACTCTTTGGTGTTTATTAGTTCTTCAGACATTTTAACATTTTTTTGAATTGTTGATGTTTGCTGATTAATCGAGCATTTGGACGTTTATCAGTTCTTCCGCTATTTTGTCATTTATCTCCTTAATCTCTGTTAGTTCGTTAGATGTTCGAACGAACACTTTGTCAAATTCTTCGAGGACTTCGGTCATCATACCAGATTCTTCAGGCTCTTCATCAAATTGTTCAGGTCCTTCAACGCTGGTTGTCTCTTTAGGCTCCTTGTTGATTTCTTCAGCGTTTGCTAGTTCTTTAGACTTCTCGTTGGCCTCTTCAAACATGTCAAAGTCGGCCAATGATATTGTTGGATATGTATGCTCTAGAGGCCTTTATTGTATAGGATGATGGGAATACATATGTACATGCATGACAATTTTGCTCGATATGATAGTATGCTATTTGGTTTGTTTGTATCTTAACATGTGTATATGTTTTACTGGTTATTACATATCGCTAGTACATGTTGATATAGCCTGCATGATTTTTGCTTGACTACCAACGTTATGATGGTGATTATACTTACGGGGGCTATTTAGTCCTTAAGTGCATCCTTAAATGTCCCCAGTTGCGGGAGTATCGAGACAGGGTATCGATATTTCATTGTAGACTAGTATATATGTATCTTAACCCCGGTGAGGGGTGATAGTTGGTCCCATAGCTATTGGTGTATCACACAAAAGATAATAATGTGTAGAGAATAAACTAGAGTTAGGGTTTGGTTAGGTTTAGAAATGAGTCACCAAGAAATATCTTAACCATGACAAAAGAAATTGCTTCTAGAAGGTGTATGAAGCAACTAACCCTAATCAAACCCTAACCTCATTTAATCATCCTTAAACATGTTTAACAATAAATCATATCATGTCACAATAATATATATCACATATATATTATATATTTGCAACAAAAGAAAATAATACAATTAACATATATCGCATATATATCAATATATCATCCAGTGAGAAAATGAAATAATAAAGCAAGCCAATATTAGATAATGTAATACAATATATCATATATATATTATTATACATTAAATCATCGAATCAACACTTGATTCGATGATCCGGCTATATCGAATATTACCGACTAATATATCATGTACCGATTCATCGAATCGACACTTGATCCGATGTCCCAGTTCATATCTAAATATCGCGAGAATATAATACGGTATGTCATATCGCATTATCCTCGGTCCTGCACATATCACATATATGCCTCTACTCCATTTTGCCTGAGCCAAGAAACCTCTGTGTAAGACTCTAAAGAATCGTCAATACGCCGGTAGCAGGTGATGATCATATCAAACACCCACAAGCTGCAAGCGGTCAGCTAAACGTAACAGCCACCCAGGTATTGAGCGATTAGAAGATCAACAAGATAGCCTGTGCGTTCTCCTGTGAATCCAATCAGTAACACTCCCGTACAGTCCGGTCTGTTCGTCTGATATGTCGCATATCAAGTATAGGGGTGGTATACGTCAGACCCCAGTAACCGATAAGTCGTGTCGATATATGGCTCATAACGGGTCGAGAAACTACTAGTAACACTTACCAATAAATCTCTATATCAGCCCTGGCCAGGGATTTCCAGTTATAGCCAATCGAACACAGCACAACATCAACTCCCTATACCGGGAGAGACGAATCCCCTCCTATCGCTCATTGCCTCCATGTGATTCGGGACTGTACCCAAAAGCCACCGTTTTGCACGCCCTCTTGGACGTGGTAAGGTGGAAATCAAAGCACAGTGGGAATCACACAAGACTCTATGACGATCTCGGGTCTACAGACTACCCTGTACCAGTGTCACCGGAGAACTGCCATCTGACATGTGGTATATCACCATCTGGGAGTTCTCGGCGAGTCCGTCCAGTGTACCCAGTCTCCACTGAGCACCCGTACACCATATTTGATGTCAAACACCGATGGATGTGGGATCATCCATCGCCCATCATATGGGTTAAGATGCGTATATGCTAGTCTACTCTGGTGTATCGATGCCCTGTTTCGATATACCCTAGACTAGGAACAGTTATAGGATGTACTCATCGACTACCAAGGCCCCACTAATATGATCTCATCATAGTCCCAGTAGTCGAGTACAGATCCTAAGGGCTTTATCAACATGTGAGAGAAACAGTAAACCAATACAAGTCAACATGTTAAGATAAAGTGAAACCATATAGCATACTATCATGACGAGCAAGAAAGTCATCTCTATATATATCCAAGCATCCATTATAATATACATCATATGTACAACAATGGTCTCTAGGGCATATACATAACTAACAAAAGATTATATACAGGTGCTCATTAGGTTATGAGTTGCACTGGACGGACTCGCCGAGAACTTCTATATGGTAATATACCTATCATCAGATAGCAGTTCTCTGGTGACATAAGTACAGGGTAGTCTTTTGACTTGACATTGTCATTTGTCTCGAGTGTGGTCCCATTGTACTTAGATTTCTATCCTACCACGTTTTAAAGAGTCGTGCAAACAGGTTTTAGTTGGGTACAGTCATAAAGCACTTGGAGGCAGTGAAAGATAGAAGGGATTCGTCTCTCCCGATATAGGGAGTCAATGCCGAGGTGTGTTCGATTGGCCGTCAGCATAAGACATTGGACAAGGCAGATGTGATTTACTGATAGTGAGATCAGTAGTTTCCCGGGATGGTTTTGAGGCATATCGACATGACTTATCAGGTTATTAGGGGTCTGACGTTTTCCACCCCTAGACCTGATATGTGATACTCTCAGACGAAGAGATCGGACTGTACGGAGATTGTCACTTTTAGGCTAAGTAGGGATACAGACGAGTTTGCTTGTCG
The DNA here is from genome assembly GCA_030015575.1 of Agapanthus africanus. Classification (NCBI taxonomy): domain Eukaryota; kingdom Viridiplantae; phylum Streptophyta; class Magnoliopsida; order Asparagales; family Amaryllidaceae; genus Agapanthus; species Agapanthus africanus. The sequence goes on along the minus strand of CM057339.1, from coordinate 161,765,806 downwards.
ACCTTCCTTTTGCACAATACTTAGGTGGCCGTTAGGTATAGCTAGTGCCGCTGACGTGCTTGTGGTTAAACCAGCGTATTGTCGAGTCTTTAGAGTCCCACACAGAGGGTTTCTCAGCTCAGGCGAAATGATATAGTGTGCATATTTTGATACGCACGGAGGTTCGATTAAATACGTGTTTTTGTACACTTACTTTTAATTGGACATTTTGTTTATACTAGACGGTTTGAAAGATAGCCAAATTATCACATTTGGATGAAATATGAGCAAGTATTATATATATCTCTTTTAGTATCTCTCTTTAAATATTTGTATTTTGACACGAATACGGTATTTATACGAATACATGTATTCATATAAATACGGGTATTTGTGTCTTGATATAAATACGGGTATTTGTATCTTAATACAGGGTATATGTATTTTGATATGAATACGGGTGTATGTATTGTAGCATATACTTGTATGTGTGTGTATGGGTATACTCACACACACACGACATGGCTTCTCTTTTTCTTCTCATCTCTTCATGATCTCTTTAGAATTGTGTGGACTTGTGACTCACAATGATGAGTCACAATTCGACTCAAACAATTTTAAAAAGATATGAAGAGGAGAAAGAAAAAGAATGAGATATGTTTTTCATTTTTGAGCCATGCTTGCTTCACCTTCTTCCACCCTTCTCTTGAGTTTTCAAAGTTGAGGTGAGAAAAAGAAAAAGAGAGAAAAAATGAGATAACCACTACATCTTTAGTGATCAATTCTTAGCAAGTTTTGTTCACTAGTTGCTTCACTTTGAGTTTTAGTGTGAAGCTAGAGCCTTAGCTAGGGTTTCTTTTGGTGGATCATCTTCGACAAGGAAGACCGACTTCCAAGCTTGTTCCTGGTGGACCTAGAAACTTAAGAAGTGGAAAAAAAAGACGAAGGACACGACCACAAAGGTAGCTAATGCTAACCGAGTAGTTAAACTCCTTTGTTTACTAGTTTAGTATTTGGTATTGATTGCTAGGTCGTAGAAACTTGTGCTCTTATTAAAATTTTTGTTTTGCATTCCGCATTGGCCGCAAGTTTGCCACACGAGCACGAGTATCCACTTACATGGTATCAGAGACACCCAAACACTTAAACTAGCAGCTAATGATATTTACGTTTCGAATACAAAATTTTCCGTATTTTTAAAACCTGAATCCATGTTTCTGTCCATTTTTTAAAACAACTCAGAAATTTTTTTAAAGTGTAAAATTGGACTTGTGTTGACATTTGTATGACACTGTATGAAGACGAGCCCCTGCAGAGAAAAGTTGGCTGCCTAAGTATTCTTTTTAGCCGCAATTAGCGGCCTGGTGTGCTCCAATTGGTTTCGTCTTCATAGGGTGTCTTGGTTTCTTGGAATTGAGATTTTTGGTAAACTTCTTTTTTTTCCAAATTTCATTTACTATTATCTTTGCATACGGGCAACACAGAAAGTTTTAAACTCGAAATTTTAGCATCGTTGATTATCTTTTGGTTTGTATATGTGTTTGTAAACGTCGTCTAATTGCTATAGGTCGATTAGACGGGGTTGCACATACTTACTTGTGTTGTTGTGTTGTATATCTTGTGATGGTTTAGCTGGATAATCGTGGTGGATAGCCCCTCATTATGATTGGATGTATATTTGTTTATTCGGGATGCAAGGGAGACAGGATCATAAAACAAGGTAAACAAGGAGATGGAATGAGAACTGGCTTTGATTATTATTTGAATTGAGAGTGTTTGGATACAGAAGTAAAGAGTAAAGTTACAAAGTCTGAACTCTCTCTCTAAAACCTTTCCAAAAAACCTCTGTCTAGTTACATGAATGAGTTGCGTTTATATAGACTTGAATGCTCCTCTTGAATGCTCTTTGGATCAGCACGAATCTTTTAGTGTTGTCTTGTCTTTCCTTTCTCAATAGTTGAGTCTGTCTTCAATTATATGAGTAGATGTCTTGTCCCTCCTTTTTTGAATAGTTGAGTCTGTCTTCAATTATTTGAGAAAGCATCTTTCTTTTTCTTTTGAGCTGTTATCTTTGAGTAGACATCTTTTGTCTTCTTTTGAGCTGGTATCTTTTGAGTAGACATCTTTTGTCTTCTTTTGAGCTGGCATCTTTGAATAGGAATCTTTACTTTTGAGCTGGCATCTTTTGAGTAGACATTTTTCGTCTTCTTTTGAGCTGGCATCTTTGAGTAGGAATCTTTACTTTTGAGCTGGCATCTTTTGAGTAGAAATCTTTAGTAATCGAATTTTTGGCAAATCCGCAGCCATTAACGGATTTAATATGCCTTTACCAACCACCGTTTGAGATTGGGCTAGCATGTAGATTTGAACCGTTCTACATATGACGTTGTTGTGGAGAATTACTTCTCCAGTAAATTGGCTGTTTGAGAGCCATACTCCTTTGGGTTAGGAGCAAACCTTATTTTAAAACGGATTTGATAAATCTTTACCGGTAGCCGTTTGCTCCGGACTAGCTGTAGTTACCATTCACTACAGAGAACACTAGAAAGATAAGATAAGAAGATAAGATATATATACACATTTTTTTTTTCATAATTCAAAAGGGTCTTGAGCACAAGGCCCTCCCATAGGATCAGTAGAGGATCCTTCTGAGGAATGCTTGGAGTTTGATTTTGAGCTTCTCATTTGTTTCTGCATTTTTTTGAATTTTTGGAACTCCAGAAAAATCTTCATATCATCATTCTCTGAATCTGAGGAGTTGAAATCTATGACTGCTTTTGCCTTCTTTTGAGTCTTTACTTCTTTTGCAGGAGTTTTCGGTTCAGGCTTTGCTGGTTCTTTTGGAATTTGCTGAATTTCTTGTTGAAGTTTCTTTCCCGTTTGAATGTAATGTAATACTGCCTTCTCATTGCAGTAATCTTGAGTGTAACGGGTCCACCATTTGACTTTGAATTCTCTACCCAGGCTGAGAGGGTACTCACCGTTGTAGTGTTTGAATAATGTAAATGTCCAACAAAATATCCATGGGACTTTGAAGGATTTGTGGAATAGGAAAGCCTTTTTGAAATGTTCACCTCCCGTTCTTTGGACCCAAGTTTGGAAGGCCTTTAGAACAACAGGTGGAAGTATGTCTGGAACGGGGCCAAAACGTAGCCACCATTCATAGAACCAGATAGGAATATTGTCAGCACAATTTGAATGGAAGGTAAGGAACCATGAATGATTGAATGGCCTATAGAATAAGGTTCGAAACCAAGCCATTTGATAGTCTTGGTATGTATAACCTTTGGGAACGTAAGTAATTGAGAATTCTTTTGTAGTCCAGATGCTGGACCATTCATTTGGTAGAATAACCTTCTTTATGACACATTTTGAATAAGAAATCAGTGAAGGAGTTTTTCTATCAGGAGTATGAGTGATTTCAGCTGACCCAGAGTCAACTAGGATCAACTCATAGAATTGTTGAGTTTTGAGGGGATCATCCAGCCAATAGGAGTTTGGCGGGAATAATTGATGAGTGTAGATTTGAAGTGTGTTGTAGTGGGGAGGTTCTTTGAAGGTGGTCAAGCAGATGTGTTGAACACCAGATTTTGTGAAATATGGGCTGTCTTGATCTTTTGGAGAAGTTTGAACTTGTGGAGTTGAATTTTGAGGTTTCTTGCTTTCTACTACTGATGAGTAAGTCAGAGCAGGGAAATCTTGGAGAATATGGAATTTGTTTGTTGATGAAGTTGCTGTTGTCAATTTTTTCATCTCATAATCCTTTGAAGTACGAACTTTTGAATTGGGATCACCCATTTCTCCTGTAAAAAATTCCCTAGTCAAAAAGTCTGGTAATGAATTGTCAGTACCTTTTACATGCTCAATGGTAACTTGGATCCTGCATAAATAATCCACAAAGTTAAACCAACGATTTCTGGATAATTTATCAGCAAAATCAATACTTCGATTTATAGGAATAATAGTACCTTAATTTATGAAATGTCCAAAAAAACGAATATTGTTTTGAAATAATTTCATTTTTGTGGCTGAAAGAACTAAGCCATTTTTCTTTATAGTATGTTGATCAATGTTTTCAGAGAAAACTAATACATCATCAATATAAACAATCATAAACTTTGAATATGGATTCAGAATGTCATTCATTATTCTTTGGAATTCTGAAGGGGCGTTTTTAAGTCCAAAAGGCATTACATTCCATTCGTAATGGCCAAAGGGTACAGTAAAGGCGGTCTTGTATCTGTCTTTTTCAGCAATTTGAATTTGCCAAAAGCCAGATTTCATGTCAAACTTTGAAAAGATTTTTGCAATACTTAAACGTTTTAATAAATCTCTTTTATTTGGAATAGGGTAACGAATCCACTGGAGAACCTTGTTGAGAGGTTTATAATTAATAACAAGCCTAGGGACACCACGTTCCTTTTCTGCTTGATTCATGACATAAAATGCTGCACAGCTCCAAGGTGATTTGGATGGCCGTATCAGCTCTTTATCTAAAAGAGTTTGAATTTCCTTTTTACAAACTTCTAATAGATCATGATTCATTTGAATGGGTCTTGCTTTTGTAGGAATATTTCTTTCTGAAAATTCCTTTTCATATGGTAATTCAACGATGTGTTTTCTTCTTTCCCAAAAAGCATTAGGAAGATCTGCACAGACTTCTCTTTTGAATATATCTTCTAACTGTTGAATTTCTTGTTTTGTGCTAGGTAATTGTAAGTGTTCTTCAATTTGAGCATAAGATAAATCTTCTTTGAGAAAATTTATCTTATTCTGCTTTCTTTGAATAAGATTGATATGTTGATAAATGGAGTTATTTTGCAAAGCATTTAACTCCTTTTGTCGAACAGGAATTAAGAATCTGAAATGTATAGTATTACCCATAATGTTAGTGTTGATACCTTTGTTATCAACAACAAAAGGGTAAATTTGAGTAAGGAATGGAGTGCCTAAGATAATATCAGTGTTGAGATTTTCCACTACAATAAACTGATGTTTAAAGCAGTAGTTTTGATTACATATCTCGGTTTTTGTCAATTTTCCTTTGATTCGAAGAGGAGAGTTGTTGGCTGCTATAAGACCTTCATTAGTAAAACTATAATATTTTGTTGGTATTAGACCATCTCTGATGCAGCTTTGATCTGCACCACTGTCTAACATTGCAACAAAGGTTTGTTTGAAGTTTCCTATAGAAATAGTTAGATGAACTAACCACTTTTGAAATTGGAATTTCTCAATCGTAGAAATGAATTGAGAAGCTGAAGGTTGAGTAGGGGTAATATTTATTTCTTGTGGAGGAATAAGTGTTTCTTCTTCTTCTTCTAGATGAGTTTCTTTTCCTTTGGAAAGTCTAGATTGAATAATTGCAATATGAGCTTCTAAAGAGAGATTTTTCATCTCTATATTGTTAGTAGTCTGTCTTAAAGACTTGACTTCTTCTTTTAGAATATGAATCTCTGTTTGCAATTCTCTGGTAGAGATGGACTTAATACCAGAGGTTTGATTCATAGGATATTTTTCAAAAACTTTTGATATACTGAAAGGTTGAATGATATTAAACTTCTCATCTTCTTGCAGAATTAAAGATTTTAATCTTTCAAAAAGTTTCTTTTGTTTGATAGGATCAGGTAATTGTTGAATCATATCAAAGATGAATTCTTTTGTATCAGAATTTATCTTCTTATTATCAGTAGAAGATTTAATCATATTAATCTGTTTACAGTGACAGTCATCCTGACTTTCACTAGAGGAATCATAATTGTCATTATCATCTTCAGTAATATAATTGATCTCAGAATAGATTTGCAATCTGTCTTTTAACTTGTTTCTGATATTTTCTTCAATATCAGAAATGCCATCAATGATTTCATTTATCTTTCCTTTTCCTTTGCTTCGACATTTGCTTGCAATATGGCCTTTCTTGCCACATTTAAAGCACTTGAAATCACTTGAATTCTTTTTTCTATTAAATCTCCTAAATTTCTTTGGGGAAAATGAATCATCTTTATATTCCCTTTTCTTGGAATATCTTTTTTGTGAAAAAGATTTTTGAAGGAATTTTTTCTTTCTTTCAGTGGAAGGAGCACTGATTCCAGTAATTCCAAAAGCTTGACAGAAAGATCCCATTTCTTTTCTTTTACTGCCATATTTAGCTTGAAATTTAAGCTCTTGACAAGCTGCAAGGGCTTCTTTTTTGACAAAAGCAAAGAGTTGACCAAAGGTCATTGAAGTAAAATCAATCTGTTCTGTTCCCATTTCCTTTTGTAAATTAATCATAATTCTTTGGGAAAACAGAGTTGGTAAACCAGTAATGAATTTTTCTTTCCAGAATGGTGCAGTACTATCTGTTCGTTTAAGAACATGAGTCAAAAACATGTCTTTATACCATCTGAAGTCACTAAGTGTTGGACACCTAATGTTAGTAAGGAATATCTTTGAAGAAGCTAATTCTTCTTGAGGATTTCCTACAAAGTGCATAGCTATGGTAACTATAAGGAAATCACTTGAATCGTTTTGGGTAGTAATTTCTCCTTGGGCATTTTCTACGTCTATAGTATGCTCAAGAATTGCTGTTTTGTCTTGCAAGGTCAAAGCATTGTCCCACCAATACTTTAACTGTCCAGTAAAACCAGTTATGAATAAACTTGCAATATCTTGTTCAGAACATCTTTTCATTTTGTATGCCAATTTGGCCATACCCATTTCTTGTAATGTGTTGAGTATTTCATACTCACTTTTTCCATCAATATTCCATTCATAAATGGAATTTCCATCATAATCTTTTGTATGGAACTTTGCTCTTTCTTCATACATAATGTCGGGAGGAGTAGGTCGGGGATAGTAGTCTTTAGTTCTACTACTGTTCCAATTTTTACGAGGTCTATTGAAATTTGGTTTCTTTCCTCTTTCAATTTTATTAATATCTTGATCAGAATTGATTTGTAAGATATCGTTTTCAACTTTATTGATTTGTTGAACTACAGAGTTTTCAGAGGATTGAACTACAGAGTTTTCAGAGGAATTAGATTCTAATGAGGAATCTGATTCTTCATTTTCTTCTATAGTGTCAATATTGTTGATTTTTGAGGGACCGGGAAGGTTCTTGTTAATTGAATCAAGTGTAGATGAATCAGAAGATAATGAGGAATCCGAATCTGATTCTTTCTTATCTTCTATAGTATCAATATTATTGATTTTTGAGGGACCGGGAAGGTTCTTGTTAATTGAATCAAGTGTTTGATTTAACCTAGATAATAATGAATCGTTTTCTAACGTGAGCTTATTTTCTAAGGCTCTAGGAATACTTCTTGGTTGAAAATGTGGTAAAGAAGTACTGTAAGAGAATGTTGAACTTGTTGGTTTTGAAATAGCCTTAATGTTAGTAGATAAGGAATCTATTTGTGTTGAAATTGTGTGTAAAACTTGATTGGAGTAGTTATTCTGGTGATATAATTTCTTGATATCATCCAAATTAACTTGATCATTTCCTCTAGGGTCAATACTTTCACGACCCTTTTTAAAAGGTGTAGCTATGACTTCTCCTTCTTTGGAATGGAGTTTCAAGGTCTGTAAGGGAGGAGTGATAGCAGTAATAATAGTGCCATCTTGAAGTTGCCATTTCTTGTACAAACTTGTTTGTACATTAATAGAAGATTTTTTGAATGGTTCAGAAATTTCATATTTTGTAAAATAAAAGTCTAACCAGCTTTCAAAATGAAAGGGAGCATGATATTTTTGAATATCTTTTATCCATTGAAGTCGAATCTTAGCTTGACAGTAAGCATCTAGCTTAGAATACCATGTGTAGTACTCTGATTCTTCTTTGAAGTCTTTTTCAAGTTCTTCGATATCAATCTTAACACCAAGTTTAGTGATAACATTAATACCGTGGAATTCTCCATGCATCTGACTGGAATTAGGAGAATTATTAGGAGAAAAATTGAGTTCATTTGAAATGTCAGGAATAGGTGTTTGATTGTGAATCCTTATTGAAGGATCTTCTTGAGTAGGAGGAGTTTCTACTATGAAAGATCTAGACTCTCTAAATGAATTTCTAGGAATAGAGTAGGGTCTGACGGATCTCCTATTTTCATTGAGTGAGTTGAAACGAACCAGGACTGTACCATCTTGTTCTTCAACGATCTCTTGGATTTCTGTTCTCTCGAGATTTCTTGGTCTCTGAGGAACATCTATTTGAAAGGCTTCTGGAATGGTAATTTCATTCCATTTCAGGCGTTTAGGAACAAAGGTCTTTGAATAGTCAGCATCAATTTGTAATAGTATTGTCTCATCGGTAAAGTTATTAATTAATTTGCATTTGGGATTAATAGCAGAACTCATTAATATAAAGTAAATGCGATAAATAATCACAAATTGTTCTGCAAGTTTTTCAAATTCTTCTCCTTGCAGATGAACATCGAGAATTAAGGAATTCATAATTAAAGGATCAGTTAATGAAACTGGAAAATTAGGAATACAATTGAAATAAATAGGACCATTACAAATATTAGTTTGAATCATACTTAAAATTGACGATTTGTATCTTCGCAAACGTTTATCACGTAAAGCCATGTAAACAGGAATGACTATACCAATATGAGCAAGTGGTTTGACTGCTACTTGAATCATACCAAAATGAATATAACGAAATCCTTTTCTAAATATTTTCTTATAGAAATATGAGATAAAAGAGGAATTGATTGAAACTTATTTTGAATGTTTAAAGTCTCTTCATGAATTTTTACGCTAAAAGCGCTTTTGAAATCAAAAGTACCAATTTTGTAAATATTTTCAATATTTTCATTAGGAAGAGTCCAGTTTGAAAAGTCCTCATTAATCATCTCTTCTTTACTTTGTATTATGTGTCCTGAATTACTTCCAGAACCAGAGAAAAATTTTCTAATAAAACCAGCCATCATCAATAACAATTTTATGAACTAGACATAGATCATACCTTGACCGGGAACAACGGGAACACTCCACCGGAAACACCACGCACTCTATCGGGCTTACCAACGGGTTCACGAGCTTACCAACGTCTTACCAACGCTCCGGGTACTCACTATGAATAGGTCACTCGTTGCTCTCAACGAAGAGTGGATTTACTAGAACACTTGGCTGGTAAAGGCATATTAAATCCGTTAATGGCTGCGGATTTGCCAAAAATTCGATTACTAAAGATTTCTACTCAAAAGATGCCAGCTCAAAAGTAAAGATTCCTACTCAAAGATGCCAGCTCAAAAGAAGACGAAAAATGTCTACTCAAAAGATGCCAGCTCAAAAGTAAAGATTCCTATTCAAAGATGCCAGCTCAAAAGAAGACAAAAGATGTCTACTCAAAAGATACCAGCTCAAAAGAAGACAAAAGATGTCTACTCAAAGATAACAGCTCAAAAGAAAAAGAAAGATGCTTTCTCAAATAATTGAAGACAGACTCAACTATTCAAAAAAGGAGGGACAAGACATCTACTCATATAATTGAAGACAGACTCAACTATTGAGAAAGGAAAGACAAGACAACACTAAAAGATTCGTGCTGATCCAAAGAGCATTCAAGAGGAGCATTCAAGTCTATATAAACGCAACTCATTCATGTAACTAGACAGAGGTTTTTTGGAAAGGTTTTAGAGAGAGAGTTCAGACTTTGTAACTTTACTCTTTACTTCTGTATCCAAACACTCTCAATTCAAATAATAATCAAAGCCAGTTCTCATTCCATCTCCTTGTTTACCTTGTTTTATGATCCTGTCTCCCAGCTCAAAAGTAAAGATTCCTACTCAAAGATGCCAGCTCAAAAGAAGACGAAAAATGTCTACTCAAAAGATGCCAGCTCAAAAGTAAAGATTCCTATTCAAAGATGCCAGCTCAAAAGAAGACAAAAGATGTCTACTCAAAAGATACCAGCTCAAAAGAAGACAAAAGATGTCTACTCAAAGATAACAGCTCAAAAGAAAAAGAAAGATGCTTTCTCAAATAATTGAAGACAGACTCAACTATTCAAAAAAGGAGGGACAAGACATCTACTCATATAATTGAAGACAGACTCAACTATTGAGAAAGGAAAGACAAGACAACACTAAAAGATTCGTGCTGATCCAAAGAGCATTCAAGAGGAGCATTCAAGTCTATATAAACGCAACTCATTCATGTAACTAGACAGAGGTTTTTTGGAAAGGTTTTAGAGAGAGAGTTCAGACTTTGTAACTTTACTCTTTACTTCTGTATCCAAACACTCTCAATTCAAATAATAATCAAAGCCAGTTCTCATTCCATCTCCTTGTTTACCTTGTTTTATGATCCTCTCCAAAAACCTCTCCCTTTCATTTTTCTGGAGTTCCAAAGATGATATGAAGATTTTTTGAATGGTTCAGAAATTTCATGTTTTGTAAAATAAAATTCTAAACAGCTTTCAAAATGAAAGGGAGCATGATATTTTTGAATATCCTTTATCCATTGAAGTCGAATCTTAACTTGACAGTAAGCATCTAGCTTAGAATACCATATGTAGTGTTCTGATTCTTCTTTGAAATCTTTTTCAAGTTCTTCGATATCAATCTTAACACCAAGTTTAGTGATAACATTAATACCGTGGAATTCTCCATGCATCTGACTGGAATTAGGAGAATTATTAGGAGAAAAATTGAGTTCATTTGAAATGTCAGGAATAGGTGTTTGATTGTGAATCCTTATTGAAGGATCTTCTTGAAGAGAAGGAGTTTCTACTATGAAAGATCTAGATTCTCTAAATGAATTTCTAGGAATAGAGTAGGGTCTGACGGATCTCCTATTTTCATTGAGTGAGTTGAAACGAACCAGGACTGTACCATCTTGTTCTTCAACTATCTCTTGAATTTCTGTTCTCTCGAGATTTCTTGGTCTCTGAGGAACATCTATTTGAAAGGCTTCTGGAATGGTAATTTCATTCCATTTCAGGCGTTTAGGAACAAAGGTCTTTGAATAGTCAGCATCAATTTGTAATAGTATTGTCTCATCGGTAAAGTTATTAATTAATTTGCATTTGGGATTAATAGCAGAACTCATTAATCTAAAGTAAATGCGATAAATAATTACAAATTGTTCTGCAAGTTTTTCAAATTCTTCTCCTTGCAGATGAACATCGAGAATTAAGGAATTCATAATTAAAGGATCAGTTAATGAAACTGGAAAATTAGGAATACAATTGAAATAAATAGGTCCATTACAAATATTAGTTTGAATCATACTTAAAATTGACGATTTGTATCTTCGCAATCGTTTATCACGTAAAGCCATGTAAATAGGAATGTCTATACCAATATGAGCAAGTGGTTTGACTGCTACTTGAATCATACCAAAATGAATATAACGAAATCCTTTTTCTAAATATTTTCTTATAGAAATATGAGATAAAAGAGGAATTGATTGAAACTTATTTTGAATGTTTAAAGTCTCTTCATGAATTTTTACGCTAAAAGCGCTTTTGAAATCAAAAGTACCAATTTTGTAAATATTTTCAATATTTTCATTAGGAAGAGTCCAGTTTGAAAAGTCCTCATTAATCATCTCTTCTTTACTTTGTATTATGTGTCCTGAATTACTTCCAGAACCAGAGAAAAATTTTCTAATAAAACCAGCCATCATCAATAACAATTTTATGAACTAGACATAGATCATACCTTGACCGGGAACAACGGGAACACTCCACCGGGAACACCACGCACTCTATCGGGCTTACCAACGGGTTCACGAGCTTACCAACGTCTTACCAACGCTCCGGGTACTCACTATGAATAGGTCACTCGTTGCTCTCAACGAAGAGTGGATTTACTAGAACACTTGGCTCTGATACCATAAGGGAGACAGGATCATAAAACAATATTTTGTTGGACATTTACAATATTGACACTATAGAAGAAAATGAAGAATCAGATTCCTCATTAGAATCTAATTCCTCTGAAAACTCTGTAGTTCAATCCTCTGAAAACTCTGTAGTTCAACAAATCAATAAAGTTGAAATCGATATCTTACAAATCAATTCTGATCAAGATATTAATAAAATTGAAAGAGGAAAGAAACCAAATTTCAATAGACCTCGTAAAAATTGGAACAGTAGTAGAACTAAAGACTACTATCCCCGACCTACTCCTCCCGACATTATGTATGAAGAAAGAACAAAGTCTGAACTCTCTTTTTAAAACCTCTCCAAAAACCTCTGCCTTGTTACATGAATGAGTTCTTCTTTAAATAGACTTGAATGATCTTTGAGTTTGATTAACACGAATCTTTTGAGTGGATGTCTTGTCTTGCTTTTGAATAGTTGAGTCTGTCTTCAATTATATGAGTAGATGTCTTGTCCTTTCCTTTTTTGAATAGTTGAGTCTGTCTTCAATTATTTGAGAAAGCATCTTTCATTTTCTTTTGAGCTGTTATCTTTGAGTAGACATCTTTTGTCTTCTTTTGAGCTGGAATCTTTTGAGTAGACATCTTTTGTCTTCTTTTGAGCTGGCATCTTTGAATAGGAATCTTTACTTTTGAGCTGGCATCTTTTGAGTAGACATTTTTCGTCTTCTTTTGAGCTGGCATCTTTGAGTAGGAATCTTTACTTTTGAGCTGGCATCTTTTGAGTAGAAATCTTTAGTAATCGAATTTTTGGCAAATCCGCAGCCATTAACGGATTTAATATGCCTTTACCAACCACCGTTTGAGATTGGGCTAGCATGTAGATTTGAACCGTTCTACATATGACGTTGTTGTGGAGAATTACTTCTCCAGTAAATTGGCTGTTTGAGAGCCATACTCCTTTGGGTTAGGAGCAAACCTTATTTTAAAACGGATTTGATAAGTCTTTACCGGTAGCCGTTTGCTCCGGACTAGCTGTAGTTACCATTCACTACAGAGAACACTAGAAAGATAAGATAAGAAGATAAGATATATATACACATTTTTTTTTCATAATTCAAAAGGGTCTTGAGCACAAGGCCCTCCCATAGGATCAGTAGAGGATCCTTCTGAGGAATGCTTGGAGTTTGATTTTGAGCTTCTCATTTGTTTCTGCATTTTTTTGAATTTTTGGAACTCTAGAAAAATCTTCATATCATCATTCTCTGAATCTGAGGAGTTGAAATCTATGACTGCTTTTGCCTTCTTTTGAGTCTTTACTTCTTTTGCAGGAGTTTTCGGTTCAGGCTTTGCTGGTTCTTTTGGAATTTGCTGAATTTCTTGTTGAAGTTTCTTTCCCGTTTGAATGTAATGTAATACTGCCTTCTCATTGCAGTAATCTTGAGTGTAACGGGTCCACCATTTGACTTTGAATTCTCTACCCAGACTGAGAGGGTAGTCACCGTTGTAGTGTTTGAATAATGTAAATGTCCAACAAAATATCCATGGGACTTTGAAGGATTTGTGGAATAGGAAAGCCTTTTTGAAATGTTCACCTCCCGTTCTTTGGACCCAAGTTTGGAAGGCCTTTAGAACAACAGGTGGAAGTATGTCTGGAACGGGGCCAAAACGTAGCCACCATTCATAGAACCAGATAGGAATATTGTCAGCACAATTTGAATGGAAGGTAAGGAACCATGAATGATTGAATGGCCTATAGAATAAGGTTCGAAACCAAGCCATTTGATAGTCTTGGTATGTATAACCTTTGGGAACGTAAGTAATTGAGAATTCTTTTGTAGTCCAGATGCTGGACCATTCATTTGGTAGAATAACCTTCTTTATGACACATTTTGAATAAGAAATCAGTGAAGGAGTTTTTCTATCAGGAGTATGAGTGATTTCAGCTGACCCAGAGTCAACTAGGATCAACTCATAGAATTGTTGAGTTTTGAGGGGATCATCCAGCCAATAGGAGTTTGGCGGGAATAATTGATGAGTGTAGATTTGAAGTGTGTTGTAGTGGGGAGGTTCTTTGAAGGTGGTCAAGCAGATGTGTTGAACACCAGATTTTGTGAAATATGGGCTGTCTTGATCTTTTGGAGAAGTTTGAACTTGTGGAGTTGAATTTTGAGGTTTCTTGCTTTCTACTACTGATGAGTAAGTCAGAGCAGGGAAATCTTGGAGAATATGGAATTTGTTTGTTGATGAAGTTGCTGTTGTCAATTTTTTCATCTCATAATCCTTTGAAGTACGAACTTTTGAATTGGGATCACCCATTTCTCCTGTAAAAAATTCCCTAGTCAAAAAGTCTGGTAATGAATTGTCAGTACCTTTTACATGCTCAATGGTAACTTGGATCCTGCATAAATAATCCACAAAGTTAACCCAACGATTTCTGGATAATTTATCAGCAAAATCAATACTTCGATTTATAAGAATAATAGTACCTTGATTTATGAAATGTCCAAGAAAACGAATAATGTTTTGAAATAATTTCATTTTTGTGGCTGAAAGAACTAAGCCATTTTTCTTTATAGTATGTTGATCAATGTTTTCAGAGAAAACTAATACATCATCAATATAAACAATCATAAACTTTGAATATGGATTCAGAATGTCATTCATTATTCTTTGGAATTCTGAAGGGGCGTTTTTGAGTCCAAAAGGCATTACATTCCATTCGTAATGGCCAAAGGGTACAGTAAAGACGGTCTTGTATCTGTCTTTTTCAGCAACTTGAATTTGCCAAAAGCCAGATTTCATGTCAAACTTTGAAAAGATTTTTGCAATACTTAAACGTCTTAATAAGTCTCTTTTGTTTGGAATAGGGTAACGAATCCATTGAAGAACCTTGTTGAGAGGTTTATAATTAATAACAAGCCTAGGGACACCACGTTCCTTTTCTGCTTGATTCATGACATAGAATGCTGCACAGCTCCAAGGTGATTTGGATGGCCGTATTAGCTCTTTATCTAAAAGAGTTTGAATTTCCTTTTTACAAACTTCTAATAGATCATGATTCATTTGAATGGGTCTTGCTTTTGTAGGAATATTTCTTTCTGAAAATTCCTTTTCATATGGTAATTCAACGATGTGCTTTTTTCTTTCCCAAAAAGCATTAGGAAGATCTGCACAGACTTCTCTTTTGAATAGATCTTCTAACTGTTGAATTTCTTGTTTTGTGCTGGGTAATTGTAAGTGTTCTTCAATTTGAGCATAAGATAAATCTTCTTTGAGAAAATTTATCTTATTCTGCTTCCTTTGAATAAGGTTGATATGTAGATATATGGAGTTATTTTGCAAAGCATTTAACTCCTTTTGTCGAACAGGAATCAAGAATCTAAAATGTATAGTATTACCCATAATGTTAGTGCTGATACCTTTGTTATCAACCACAAAAGGGTAAATTTGAGTAAGGAATGGAGTGCCTAAAATAATATCAGTGTTGAGATTTTCTACTACAATAAACTGATGTTTAAAGCAGTAGTTTTGATTACATATCTCGGTTTTTGTCAATTTTCCTTTGATTCGAAGAGGAGAGTTGTTGGCAGCTATAAGAACTTCATTAGTAAAACTATAGTATTTTGTTGGTATTAGACCATCTCTGATGCAGCTTTGATCTGCACCACTGTCTAACATTGCAACAAAGGTTTGTTTGAAATTTCCTATAGAAATAGTTAGATGAACTAACCACTTTTGAAATTGGAATTTCTCAATCGTAGAAATGAATTGAGAAGCTGAAGGTTGAGTAGGGGTAATATTTATTTCTTGTGGAGGAATAAGTGTTTCTTCTTCTTCTTCTAGATAAGTTTCTTTTCCTTTGGAAAGTCTAGATTGAATAATTGCAATATGAGCCTCTAAAGAGAGATTTTTCATCTCTATATTGTTAGTAGTCTGTCTTAAAGACTTGACTTCTTCTTTTAGAATATGAATCTCTGTTTGCAATTCTCTGGTAGAGATGGACTTAATACCAGAGGTTTGATTCATAGGATATTTTTCAAAAACTTTTGATATACTGAAAGGTTGAATGATATTAAACTTCTCATCTTCTTGCAGAATTAAAGATTTTAATCTTTCAAAAAGTTTCTTTTGTTTGATAGGATCAGGTAATTGTTGAATTATATCAAAGATGAATTCTTTTGTATCAGAATTTATCTTCTTATTATCAGTAGAAGACTTAATCATATTAATCTGTTTACAGTGACAGTCATCCTGACTTTCACTAGAGGAATCATAATTGCCATTATCATCGTCAGTAATATGATTGATTTCAGAATAAATTTGCAATCTATCTTTTAATTTGTTTCTGATATTTTCTTCAATATCAGAAATGCCATCAATGATTTCATTTATCTTTCCTTTGCTTCGACATTTGCTAGCAATATGACCTTTCTTGCCACATTTAAAGCACTTGAAATCACTTGAATTCTTTTTTCTATTAAATCTCCTAAATTTCTTTGGGGAAAAGGAATCATCTTTAAATTCCTTCAAAAATCTTTTTTGATACCATAAGGGAGACAGGATCATAAAACAGAGAAAACAAGGAGATGGAATAAGAACTGGGTTTGATATTATTTGAATTGAAAGGGTTTGGATACAGAAGCAAAGAGTAAAGTTTACAAAGTCTGAACTCTCTCTTTAAAACCTCTCCAAAAACCTCTGCCTTGTTACATGAATTGAGAGTGTTTGAAATCACTTGAAAATTTTTCTCTGGTTCTGGAAGTAATTCAGGAAACATAATACAAAGTAAAGAAGAGATAATTAATGAGGACTTTTCAAACTGGACTCTTCCTAATGAAAATATTGAAAATATTTACAAAATTGGTACTTTTGATTTCAAAAGCGCTTTTAGCGTAAAAATTCATGAAGAGACTTTAAACATTCAAAATAAGTTTCAATCAATTCCTCTTTTATCTCATATTTCTATAAGAAAATATTTAGAAAAAGGATTTCGTTATATTCATTTTGGTATGATTCAAGTAGCAGTCAAACCACTTGCTCATATTGGTATAGACATTCCTGTTTACATGGCTTTACGTGATAAACGATTGCGAAGATACAAATCGTCAATTTTAAGTATGATTCAAACTAATATTTGTAATGGACCTATTTATTTCAATTGTATTCCTAATTTTCCAGTTTCATTAACTGATCCTTTAATTATGAATTCCTTAATTCTCGATGTTCATCTGCAAGGAGAAGAATTTGAAAAACTTGCAGAACAATTTGTAATTATTTATCGCATTTACTTTAGATTAATGAGTTCTGCTATTAATCCCAAATGCAAATTAATTAATAACTTTACCGATGAGACAATACTATTACAAATTGATGCTGACTATTCAAAGACCTTTGTTCCTAAACGCCTGAAATGGAATGAAATTACCATTCCAGAAGCCTTTCAAATAGATGTTCCTCAGAGACCAAGAAATCTCGAGAGAACAGAAATTCAAGAGATAGTTGAAGAACAAGATGGTACAGTCCTGGTTCGTTTCAACTCACTCAATGAAAATAGGAGATCCGTCAGACCCTACTCTATTCCTAGAAATTCATTTAGAGAATCTAGATCTTTCATAGTAGAAACTCCTTCTCTTCAAGAAGATCCTTCAATAAGGATTCACAATCAAACACCTATTCCTGACATTTCAAATGAACTCAATTTTTCTCCTAATAATTCTCCTAATTCCAGTCAGATGCATGGAGAATTCCACGGTATTAATGTTATCACTAAACTTGGTGTTAAGATTGATATCGAAGAACTTGAAAAAGACTTCAAAGAAGAATCAGAGTACTACACATGGTATTCTAAGCTAGATGCTTACTGTCAAGCTAAGATTCGACTTCAATGGATAAAAGATATTCAAAAATATCATGCTCCCTTTCATTTTGAAAGCTGGTTAGACTTTTATTTTACAAAACATGAAATTTCTGAACCATTCAAAAAATCTGCTATTAATGTACAAACAAGTTTGTACAAGAAATGACAACTTCAAGATGGCACTATTATTACTGCTATCACTCCTCCCTTACAGACCTTGAAACTCCATTCCAAAGAAGGAGAAGTCATAGCTACACCTTTCAAAAAGGGTCGTGAAAGTATTGACCCTAGAGGAAATGATCAAGTTAATTTGGATGATATCAAGAAATTATATCACCAGAATAACTACTCCAATCAAGTTTTACACACAATTTCAACACAAATAGATTCCTTATCTACTAACATTAAGGCTATTTCAAAACCAACAAGTTCAACATTCTTTTACAGTACTTCTTTACCACATTTTCAACCAAGAAGTATTCCTAGAGCCTTAGAAAATAAGCTCACGTTAGAAAACGATTCATTATTATCTAGGTTAAATCAAACACTTGATTCAATTAACAAGAACCTTCCCGGTCCCTCAAAAATCAATAATATTGATACTATAGAAGATAAGAAAGAATCAGATTCGGATTCCTCATTATCTTCTGATTCATCTACACTTGATTCAATTAACAAGAACCTTCCCGGTCCCTCAAAAATCAACAATATTGACACTATAGAAGAAAATGAAGAATCAGATTCCTCATTAGAATCTAATTCCTCTGAAAACTCTGTAGTTCAATCCTCTGAAAACTCTGTAGTTCAACAAATCAATAAAGTTGAAAACGATATCTTACAAATCAATTCTGATCAAGATATTAATAAAATTGAAAGAGGAAAGAAACCAAATTTCAATAGACCTCGTAAAAATTGGAACAGTAGTAGAACTAAAGACTACTATCCCCGACCTACTCCTCCCGACATTATGTATGAAGAAAGAGCAAAGTTCCATACAAAAGATTATGATGGAAATTCCATTTATGAATGGAATATTGATGGAAAAAGTGAGTATGAAATACTCAACACATTACAAGAAATGGGTATGGCCAAATTGGCATACAAAATGAAAAGATGTTCTGAACAAGATATTGCAAGTTTATTCATAACTGGTTTTACTGGACAGTTAAAGTATTGGTGGGACAATGCTTTGACCTTGCAAGACAAAACAGCAATTCTTGAGCATACTATAGACGTAGAAAATGCCCAAGGAGAAATTACTACCCAAAACGATTCAAGTGATTTCCTTATAGTTACCATAGCTATGCACTTTGTAGGAAATCCTCAAGAAGAATTAGCTTCTTCAAAGATATTCCTTACTAACATTAGGTGTCCAACACTTAGTGACTTCAGATGGTATAAAGACATGTTTTTGACTCATGTTCTTAAACGAACAGATAGTACTGCACCATTCTGGAAAGAAAAATTCATTACTGGTTTACCAACTCTGTTTTCCCAAAGAATTATGATTAATTTACAAAAGGAAATGGGAACAGAACAGATTGATTTTACTTCAATGACCTTTGGTCAACTCTTTGCTTTTGTCAAAAAAGAAGCCCTTGCAGCTTGTCAAGAGCTTAAATTTCAAGCTAAATATGGCAGTAAAAGAAAAGAAATGGGATCTTTCTGTCAAGCTTTTGGAATTACTGGAATCAGTGCTCCTTCCACTGAAAGAAAGAAAAAATTCCTTCAAAAATCTTTTTCACAAAAAAGATATTCCAAGAAAAGGGAATATAAAGATGATTCATTTTCCTCCAAAGAAATTTAGGAGATTTAATAGAAAAAAGAATTCAAGTGATTTCAAGTGCTTTAAATGTGGCAAGAAAGGCCATATTGCAAGCAAATGTCGAAGCAAAGGAAAAGGAAAGATAAATGAAATCATTGATGGCATTTCTGATATTGAAGAAAATATCAGAAACAAGTTAAAAGACAGATTGCAAATCTATTCTGAGATCAATTATATTACTGAAGATGATAATGGCAATTATGATTCCTCTAGTGAAAGTCAGGATGACTGTCACTGTAAACAGATTAATATGATTAAATCTTCTACTGATAATAAGAAGATAAATTTTGATACAAAAGAATTCATCTTTGATATGATTCAACAATTACCTGATCCTATCAAACAAAAGAAACTTTTTGAAAGATTAAAATCTTTAATTCTGCAAGAAGATGAGAAGTTTAATATCATTCAACCTTTCAGTATATCAAAAGTTTTTGAAAAATATCCTATGAATCAAACCTCTGATATTAAGTCCATCTCTACCAGAGAATTGCAAACAGAGATTCATATTCTAAAAGAAGAAGTCAAGTCTTTAAGACAGACTACTAACAATATAGAGATGAAAAATCTCTCTTTAGAAGCTCATATTGCAATTATTCAATCTAGACTTTCCAAAGGAAAAGAAACTCATCTAGAAGAAGAAGAAGAAACACTTATTCCTCCACAAGAAATAAATATTACCCCTACTCAACCTTCAGCTTCTCAATTCATTTCTACGATTGAGAAATTCCAATTTCAAAAGTGGTTAGTTCATCTAACTATTTCTATAGGAAACTTCAAACAAACCTTTGTTGCAATGTTAGACAGTGGTGCAGATCAAAGCTGCATCAGAGATGGTCTAATACCAACAAAATATTATAGTTTTACTAATGAAGTTCTTATAGCAGCCAACAACTCTCCTCTTCGAATCAAAGGAAAATTGACAAAAACCGAGATATGTAATCAAAACTACTGCTTTAAACATCAGTTTATTGTAGTGGAAAATCTCAACACTGATATTATCTTAGGCACTCCATTCCTTACTCAAATTTACCCTTTTGTTGTTGATAACAAAGGTATCAACACTAACATTATGGGTAATACTATACATTTCAGATTCTTAATTCCTGTTCGACAAAAGGAGTTAAATGCTTTGCAAAATAACTCCATTTATCAACATATCAATCTTATTCAAAGAAAGCAGAATAAGATAAATTTTCTCAAAGAAGATTTGTCTTCTGCTCAAATTGAAGAACACTTACAATTACCTAGCACAAAACAAGAAATTCAACAGTTAGAAGATATATTCAAAAGAGAAGTCTGTGCAGATCTTCCTAATGCTTTTTGGGAAAGAAGAAAACACATCGTTGAATTACCATATGAAAAGGAATTTTCAGAAAGAAATATTCCTACAAAAGCAAGACCCATTCAAATGAATCATGATCTATTAGAAGTTTGTAAAAAGGAAATTCAAACGGCCATCCAAATCACCTTGGAGCTGTGCAGCATTTTATGTCATGAATCAAGCAGAAAAGGAACGTGGTGTCCCTAGGCTTGTTATTAATTATAAACCTCTCAACAAGGTTCTCCAATGGATTCGTTACCCTATTCCAAATAAAAGAGATTTATTATTTGGAATAGGGTAATAAATCAAATAATAATAATAAAGATGTCTACTCAAAAGATGTCCGCTCGCTATTCATTTCAGGATTTTTTTGACGATCGAAATTCTAACTAGTTAAGGTTTAAGTGGCTCTGATACCAGTGTAAGTCGATGTCGTGCACCCCGCGAGTTCGTGGGGAGGCAGAATACAGGGGTAATATTTATTTCTTGTGGAGGAATAAGTGTTTCTTCTTCTTCTTCTAGATAAGTTTCTTTTCCTTTGGAAAGTCTAGATTGAATAATTGCAATATGAGCCTCTAAAGAGAGATTTTTCATCTCTATATTGTTAGTAGTCTGTCTTAAAGACTTGACTTCTTCTTTTAGAATATGAATCTCTGTTTGCAATTCTCTGGTAGAGATGGACTTAATACCAGAGGTTTGATTCATAGGATATTTTTCAAAAACTTTTGATATACTGAAAGGTTGAATGATATTAAACTTCTCATCTTCTTGCAGAATTAAAGATTTTAATCTTTCAAAAAGTTCCTTTTGTTTGATAGGATCAGGTAATTGTTGAATTATATCAAAGATGAATTCTTTTGTATCAGAATTTATCTTCTTATTATCAGTAGAAGACTTAATCATATTAATCTGTTTACAGTGACAGTCATCCTGACTTTCACTAGAGGAATCATAATTGCCATTATCATCGTCAGTAATATGATTGATTTCAGAATAAATTTGCAATCTATCTTTTAATTTGTTTCTGATATTTTCTTCAATATCAGAAATGCCATCAATGATTTCATTTATTTTTCCTTTGCTTCGACATTTGCTAGCAATATGACCATTCTTGCCACATTTAAAGCACTTGAAATCACTTGAATTCTTTTTTCTATTAAATCTCCTAAATTTCTTTGGGGAAAAGGAATCATCTTTATATTCCTTTTTTTTAGAATATCTTTTTTGTGAAAAAGATTTTCGAATACAAAATTTTCCGTATTTTTAAAACCTGAATCCATGTTTCTGTCCATTTTTTAAAACAACTCAGAAATTTTTTTAAAGTGTAAAATTGGACTTGTGTTGACATTTGTATGACACTGTATGAAGACGAGCCCCTGCAGAGAAAAGTTGGCTGCCTAAGTATTCTTTTTAGCCGCAATTAGCGGCCTGGTGTGCTCCAATTGGTTTCGTCTTCATAGGGTGTCTTGGTTTCTTGGAATTGAGATTTTTGGTAAACTTCTTTTTTTTCCAAATTTCATTTACTATTATCTTTGCATACGGGCAACACAGAAAGTTTTAAACTCAAAATTTTAGCATCGTTGATTATCTTTTGGTTTGTATATGTGTTTGTAAACGTCGTCTAATTGCTATAGGTCGATTAGACGGGGTTGCACATACTTACTTGTGTTGTTGTGTTGTATATCTTGTGATGGTTTAGCTGGATAATCGTGGTGGATAGCCCCTCATTATGATTGGATGTATATTTGTTTATTCGGGATGAGCGGTCAGATTGTGGCTTTCGTTACCGCTTGATATATATTGTTTTATTAGAACATGATCGGGTTGAGATCGATGTTACCATTGTATATTCTTTTATTCATGTATTAGGATAAACCCAAGGAGAAGTGCTCAAGTAGCTGAGTTCTAGTGTGTGTTAGGCGGTCGTATCATAGTGATGATTTCGAGCCGCCTCGCTTTAGAATTGGCGGGCTATTCGCCGCACTTGTAGAGGTTATAGGACTGGCCCACGGTGGAGTGCTCAAGTTACCGGATTCCATGAAGTGCCGGGTGTCCCACTCATGTCATTGAGTGTTGGTTGCCTCACTTCTAGAATTGACGGATAGCTTTCTGCGTTCGTAGGGGTCTTTATTTTAGGCGGTGTTCGAGCTATTCACACGACCAGGGAACACCGGTTTTCGTTTGCGGCTCAAACGAAACACGCGGCTCCTACTTTATCCGCTATTCCATATTGATTATCACATGGCTGTAATGTTTATTACTTTCTTGTGATGATATATATAAACGCGTTTATATTTTTTGCATCCATGCTCAATTTTGAAAACATTTGGTTTTGTAGAAAACCGAGTAGTTTTGAAAAGAGCCTAGTGGTTTTGAAATTTGATTCCAACATCATATTAGGTTTATTTTCTTTCATTAATCAGATTTAATGCGGTCCCATCTTTTAAGTTTCTATGCATCACAAAAATAACCAAAATGCATTGCTTTATATGCCATCCGCATTCGCCACAGAGTTCCGGGTCTTCACCGTAAAATTACTTAACAAACGGCAGTACGGGGAGATGAATATCGCGGATGCAAAACATATGTATATTTTGCATCCGCTCTAGTCCTGTTCCCACTTATGTTTTGCATCCGTGCCAGTCATGTCCCCGCCTTTCTGTATGTTAAGTAACTTTACGGTGAAGACCCGGGACTCTGTGGCGAATGCGAATGGCATATAAAGCATTGCATTTTGGTTGTTTCTGTGATGCATAGGAACTTAAATGATGGGACCGCATTAATTCTAATTAATGCAAGAAAAATAAACCTAAGATGATGTTGGAATCAAATTTCAAAACTACTTTATTCTTTTCAAAACTACTCGGTTTTCTACAAAACCAAATGTTTTCAAAATTGAGTTTGAACCACTCATTTCGAAATCACTAGATTCCTTCAACGATATCAAATTCATTACGTTCAATGTTTTTCGCCAAAAACTAGCCTAGCCCTCCATCAATTCAAAAAGGTAGCGTTTAGTATTCGTGCTGTATTTGTTGACATCCGTTAAGACATAGTGTATGGTAGCTGAATGATGATTATTTTTTTCATAGAGATGCATTAATCTAGGACAGTCATACAGTCTTGTTGGCATCCGTTAATAGTGAGTACGGATAGGTCTAAATTAATCAGGACAATGACGGGTAGAACTTGACTTGCGCTTTATGATTTGTTGGCATCCGTCAAGATCATAAGACGGTTGGGGAAAAAACCATATCGAGAGTTTCAAATATAAAGGAAACTTGCAAAGTGAGTGCATACCTTCTGAAGTATGGTGACTTGAGTGGTTTCCATCAAGATTATCACACGATGATAGTCGGGTCTCGATTTCCACTATGAGTAGGATTACTTCGGGGAGATTTTCACTTCACAACTAGTTAACCCATTATGTGTCTATAAAGGTGTTAACGGGGTTATGCCTCTATGGAAAAGGGGTTATTTAATTAGGTCCGTTTGAAAGCACGGGAAGCCTTCCTCGGAGTACCAACAATGTCCTGGATGAACGGTTAGCGAACTCATGTGGCGTACATGATCCCGACTAGTTCTCCTTTTAAGATTTGAAGGAGAATTCGAGAAAACAGTGGGAGCCATCCTGATTAGATAAATTAAAATCCAATCTAATTTTGCAAGAGCGCACGCTAATTGTTTTCTCTCTCTCCAGGTAGTAACCCTGTCACGTCTTAATCAATTTAATAAAATGTATGACTTGACCAAACCAGCTTATTACACTGTGCTGAGGAACGTCGGTTCGGATCTAACTTGTGAAAACCGTCACGAGTATGGGCAAGATAAAGAGAATTGCCAGGATTTCTACATGACCCTAATAAAGGAGAAGCATTCTAATATTTCTTATTTGGGTGTATTGGTTATTAAGAACTGTTTTTCGGTCAGTCCTACCTTCTGGATACTAGATACCGGATTGGGATCTCATATCTGTAATTTATTACAGAGACTGAGAAAAAGTAGAATGGTTAGACCGGATGATATGTCTCTCAGAGTAGAGAACGAAGCACAGGTTGATGCTTCTACCATCGGTGAATATCACCTAATGTTGCCAAGCGGCAACACTGTGATTTTGAACAACTGTTACTATATACCATCTATGCTTTGCAATATTATATCCAATTGTTTATTAGATAAAAAGAATATAATTTTGTTCTAGATAGAAATATCATGAATATTTACCTCAATTAGGTATTAGTTGCAGAAGGTACATTATATAAGTGTATATACGTTCTTAATCTAAACACGGTTTTCAATATACAAAATAAACGCAAAAGAAAGAATTCAGAAATGAACAAAACTTTCTTATGGTATTGTAGACTAGTTCATATCAATGAGACCGGACTAGCTAAGTTACATAAGGATGAATATTTGAATCCGTTCGAATTTACATCTTCTGAAACTTGTCAGTCTTGTCTCAAAAGAAAGATGACCAAAACTCCGTTCACAGGACACGGAGAAAGAGCTACAGAGCTCTTGGGAATCATGTGTGTAGTCCAATGTCTACACATGCGAAGGGTGGGTTCTCATACTTTATTACATTCACTGATGATCTCTCTAGGTTCAGACATGTATTCTTGTTGAAACATAAATCCGATGTTTATGAGAAATTCAAAGAATATAAGAACAAAGTAGAGAACCGGACTGCCAAAAGTATCAAGGTCCTACGATCTGATCGAGAAGGTGAATACTTGAGCATAGAATTCTTTGAATACTTAAAAGAGAATAGAATTCTCTCTTAGTTTACTAATCTGTATACCCCACAGCACAATGGTGTGTCGGAGTGCAGAAACCGAACCCTATTAGATATGGGTCACTCCATGATGAGTAGTGCTGAGTTACCTCTTTTATTCTGGGGATATGAGCTAGAGTCGGCATATTTATTGAATAGGGTTCCGACCAAATCCGTGCCTACCACTCCAAATAAAATATGGGAGGGGAAGAGACCATACCTTAATTTTATTAAGATATAGGGTTGTCTAGTTTATGTTAAAGTACATAATTCGGACAAACTCAAGGCACGATCTGTACTGTGTAAGTTTGTGAAATGTCCTAAACATTCAACATGATATATGTTCTATCACACCGATGAACAGAAGGCGTTTGTTGCTTATCACGCTATCTTTTTCGAAAAGGGAATTTCTTACAAAAGAAATTAGTAGGAGCACAGTAAGACTGGAAGAAATTCAAGAACCACAAACTACATCTGAAGATTTGGTAGAACAACAGGATTCAATAGTTCCGGACGAACCTCATCCACTCCGCAGATCTAGTAGGATTTCTCATCTGCCCGAGGAATACTACGGTTTTCTCATAGATGGGGATCGAAAGGATTGCATCCAGGAAGAAGATGGTTCTATTAGTTTCGAGCAGGCCATTACTAGTAGGAACTCTGAAAAATGGCTGGATGCTATGCGATCCGAAATGGATTCCATGTACATCAACAAAGTTTAGAATTTGGACGTTGCACCGGCAGGGGTAAAACCCGTTGGTTGCAAATGGATTTTCAAGAAGAAAATTGGTGCAGATAGACATGTTGAAACCTATAAGGCTAGACTTGTTGCAAAAGGTTTTCTTCAAAGACCAGGTGTGGACTATGACAAAACCTTTTCTCCAGTGGCTATACTGAAATCTATTCGGATCCTACTTGCCATTGCTGCCTTCCATGACTATGACATCTGGCAGATGGACGTAAAAACGGCTATTCTAAATAGAAGTTTAGAAGAATGTGTTTATATGGATCCGCCAGAGGGCTTCGTAGACAGTAAGAGCAGCGGAAAGGTGTGCAAATTGCTTAAATCCATTTATGGATTAAAACAGGCATCACGGAGTTGGAACATCTGTTTTGATAAGACAGTCAAGAAATTCGACTTCATCAAGAATGTAGATGAGCCTTATATATAAGAAGATTGTAGAGAGAGCTGTCGTATTCCTCGTTTTGTACGTTGATGACATTCTCCTAATAGGAAATGACATTCATATGTGCAGTCGGTCAAACTATTCTTGTCACAAAAGTTCTCCATGAAAAACCTGGATGATGCCTCCTACATTCCAGAGATAAAGATTTATAGAGATAGATCCAAGAGAATGTTAGGACTTTCACAGTCCAGATACATTGACACCATACAAAAAAAATTTAGTATGGAAGATTCCAAGCGCAATAATTTACCCGCTTGTTATGGAATTATCATCTCCAAAGAGATGTCTCCTAAGATTGATGAGGAGAGGGCTCCTATGAGCATTATACCCTACGTTTCGGTGGTAGGATCTATAATGTATGCGGTATTATATACCAGACCAGATGTAGCTTACACACTTAGTATGGTAAGCAGGTATCAGTTAAACCCAGAGGATAAATATTGTACAGGTAAAGAACATTCTGAAGTACCTAAGAAGAACTAAGGGGATGTTCTTAGTGTACGGTAATGGAGAATTTCAGATGGAGTTCTTTACCAATTCAAGCTTCCAAAGTGACAAGAATGACAACAAGTCTGTCTCGGGTTATGTGTTTACCTTCAATGGAAGGGCAGTCTGTTGGAAGAGTTCCAAACAGGAAACCATAGCAGACTCGACGATGGAGGCTGAATACATGCTGCAAATGATGCCGCAAAAGAAGCGGTCTGGATCAAAAAGTTCATTATTGTATTTAAGATACTTTCGTCCATTGTTGATCCAATACCTTTGTATTGTGATAACAATGGGGCTATGACATTAGTGAAGGAACTACGGTCCCATTAGCGATCCATACACATCTTGAAGCGGTATCACTTGATCAGGGAGATCATTGATTGCCGAGAGATCGAGGTCCGGAGAGGAGAGAAGAAAGAGAACACGACGGATCCATTCACAAAGGCCTTCCCTCAAACATAGTTCGAGCGACTTTTTGAGATGTTGGGTATGCGATACGCCAACAACCGGTCCTAGAGCAGATGTTGGGTACTCGATACCCCAATAACATGTAAGGACCCTAGTGCTCGCGCTGGAAGACTCGTGGCGAAGGCGGAAGCGAAAACGAAAATTTTATACCAAGCAATAGCGACCTATACTTTAGAATCGATTCTAAACACAAAACTAGAAAACTAAACTAGTAAGGTTAGGGGGCTAGCCACCTTTGTAGCATGTCCGCGCGATTGGGAAAGACCCCTACACCACTTCAAACCTTTATAGCATGTCCGCGCAATTAGGGAAGAACCATACACCGCTTCAAGGACTCTTGCAAGAGTTCGAAGTCGTTGGGAATGAGCTTGGACACCGATCTTCCTCGTTGAAGATGATCCACTCGAAAGAACGCGATATAAGCTGTAGCTTCACATCCAATATCAAGTGAAATAACTCACTAACTTAGCTTGCTAAGAAAAGATGGTGAGAATGGTGTAGTGGTGATATCTCTTGGTTTCTCTCTTTGCTATATTCTTTTCTCAAGTTGGAAGTTTTTCACAAAGAAGAGAGAAGAAAAATAAAGAGTGAGTGTAGGAATAATCCAACCCCTTTTCTTTCTTTTTCTTTGCTCTCATCGAGATAATGTGAACTCAAAGTATGAGTCACCTAATGATTCATGACACGAGTCATGAGCCCAAACAAATCTCCAATCTTCCAATAACAATTAGAAAATAATATGAAATGTATATCCATATACCCACACATATATATACATATACAAATATACATAAAATAAAATATGTATCAAAATACATATATCCGTATTCTTATCAAAATACGAATACCGTATTCGTATAAAAATATGAATACCCGTATTCGTATAAAGATAAAAATACCCGTATTCATATTAAAATACAAATTCCCGTATTTATACAGATACTTGAATTCATATAAATACCGTATTCGTGTCAAAATATGAATACCCAAAAAGAAAGATAATAAGAAATGTAATACTAGCTCACAATGATCCGGTTATCTTTCAAACCTGCCAGTATTATCAAAACGTCTGATTAAAGTACGTGCACTAAATACACGTATTTAATCGAACTTGAGTGCGTATTAAATACGCATGTACTACATCATTTCGCCTGAATCGGGAAACCCTCTATGTGGGACACTAAATACTCGATAATGCGCTGGTAGTGGGTTTAACCACAAGCACGTCAGCGGCACTAACTGTACGTAACGGCTACCCAGGTATTGAACGAAAGGAAGGTCGATGATTAAACTCATCCGTATCCCTACAGAGCCTGCAAGTGACAATCTCCGTACAGTCCAGTCTCTTCGTCTAAGAGTATCGCTTACCGGGTCTAGGGGTGGATAACGTCAGACCCTTAATAACCCAATAAGTCGTGTCAGTGTTAAGATCATCACCCACCGAGAAACTACTGATCTACAATCAGTAAATCTCGTCCACCCTAGCCAGGGATTTATGGTGATAGCTGGCCGAACACAGCGCGACATCGACTCCCTATACCGGCAGAGTCGAATCCTTGACGATTGCTCGCTGCCTCCATGTGGCTCGAGACTTTACCCAACTAAAACGTGTTTGCATGACTCAGTAGAGCCGTGGTAGGGTAGTAATCAAAGTACAACAGGAACTAACATGAGACAAATGATGATCTCAATTCAACAGACTATCTGTACTCATGTCACCTGAGAACTGCTATTTGACGATAGGTATAGTACCATCTAGAAGTTCTCGGCGAGTTCGTCCGGTGTACTCACCTCCAGTGAGCACCTGGGTACAATCTTAGGTGGAACACACCAATGGTTATGAGAACCGCCACCGTCCCTCATCGGGGTCTAGAAACGTATAAACTAGTCCACTCTGGAATATCGATATCTAGTCTCGATACGCCCAAGACTAGGGACATTTAAAGGATGTGTTTATGGACTACCAATCTCTCACATGTATGATCGCCATCATAACTTTGGCCATCAAACAAAAATCCTACGGGCTTTATCATTATATATTAGCGACACATAATAACAAGTAAAACGTGTACACATCAATAATAAAGACAAACCAGATAGCATACTATCATATCGATCATGACTGCTCTACCTATATAAGTCCTCCTTCAATTATCATAATCTCCTACTTTCGATTACAATAATTGCCTTGAGGGCACTATAGCCAACAATCTCCCACTTGCTTTTAAGGCTAATTATTGCGGTATCGTATACCCACAGCTCGTATGCTACCAAATACCCAACTTCTCTACTAACAGCTCGTGTGCTCGAGAAATAGTTACAGTGAGTGGATTCGCTAAAATTCTTCTAACTATCTCTCTATATCTCAACTTCACGGAGATTAACTATCTCCCGAACTGTGCAATACCCTGCCTTAGAATTTGTCTGGATACCTGATGGGACAAAGTTTATAAATGAACAACTTTATCCAACAAACTTCTCGGGCTGTATCCTCTATTGAGTCAGCATCCTACGCCATGTCTACCTCAGTATTCGCTTGGAAACCTTTCTAATATACTGTCCCTCAAAAGTGGATAAACATATAACTCTGACAACCATTCTGTCATCCAGATCACCTTGGAAGCCAAAACTGGTAATTGTCTCCTGAAGAAGGCTGCCATTACCATACCCTAAGAACATCCTGATATGTTCTTCACTGCTTCTCTTTGTTTCTCCAGGATTAATATCTTCTTACTATATTAAGTGCAAAAGCAACTTCTGGTCTGATACTTGATATTGCATGATTGGCCCAATTAGCAAAGCAATTGGTATGCCATTCATGCGAGTCCCTCTCCAAATCAGTCTGGAAGATATCTCTTTAGAGGTGATGAATCCATTACCTGTGGGCACTTCATTACGCTAGGAGTCCTCCATTCTAAAATCCTTTAAAATGGTGTCCAAATATCCAAATTGAGACACTTCCCAAATCTAGATCTAACGACATAGATCTAGTTACCAGAATCCTTGATATATAATTCAGATCCAATATGGAGAAACTTTTGTGACAACCAGAGTTTAACCGATTGTAGTATAGGAACATCACTTCCTATTAGGATCATGTCATCCAAATACCTAGACAGTACTCCCTACATCTTTCTTATTAGATTTATCTTTTATTTTGATGAAGTCAAACACCTTGACTGTCACATCAAACAGACGATCCACTTCTGCAATGCCCGCTTTAGTCTATAAATAGGCATAAGCAGTTTGCACACCTTCCGCTGCTCCCACCGACTACGACAACCATCTGGCAGAGTCATATACACATGCACTTCTAAATTCCCATATAGAAAGAAGTTATAGTAATCCCCCTTTCAGATCTCATAGTCATGAATAGCAGCAGTGGTAAGTCATATCCGTATGGACTTCAGCACAGATATTGAAGTAAAATTTTCATCACAATCTACATCGGGTATTTGATGAAAACTCTTTACTACAAGTCTAGCTTTATTAGGTTACTACCTTTCCACCTGCACTGATCTCGAAAGATCTATTTACACCTAATGGTTTTTACACCTTTAGGAGCACCTAGAAAATTTCATAATTTACTGAAGTGCGTAGAGTCCAACTTGGATATCTAGCATCAAGCTATCTCCCGGAATCCATCACTTCCCAATGGCCAGCTGATAACTAGTAGGGCCATCATTACCATGACGCAACTCTTCCTGTCACCGTCTACGAGGAAACTGAAGTATCTCTCGTGCGGCTGAGGTTACTTACTAAAATCCGCGGAGTGGATATGGTTTTTCAAATCCAATTGAATTCTTAGGTTCTACTAAATTTTCAATAATCGTTTGTTGTTCTGAAATCAATTTCAGTTTTACCATACTCCCACTAAATTCTTTTGCAAAGAAGTCCTTTTATAAAAAAGGTGGCGAGTCATGAACAATGAAACTATTGATCTTGCAAATGGTAGAAATTAAACCCATGCGAAAGTTTGGGATAACCCAGAAACTGCCATTACTGAAGTGTGTCTTGAGTTCGTCCGGATTCTGCTTTTAAACAAAAACCGGATAACTCTATATCTTAACATCCATAAGATATGCAACCAATCAATATCCATATAGAATCAAAGTTACTAATTTAGATGGAACCAGAATCAAATATTATGCAACCGAGTCCAGTACATATCCCCAAAAATGGAAAAAAGACCATACAACATTATTCATCAAGGAGCGCACCCACGGATGAGTAACCTGTGTGAGAAATAATATTCTCATTATTACTATGACGGAATACCTAGCACAAGTATCTACATCTTCGATCACCTCGAAGAATACCGATACTTCCAACGTATGGTTCTCTACTTTATTCTTATACCCACAACTTCTCAAAATTTGAACCTTGTATTTCAATGAAATGCGTGTCTAAAACCAGAGAAGTCATAAGTAAGCGAAATATAGTACGAGTACCAACCCCTAAAGGAAACTGGACAACATACATTATAATGTACAAGTCCCAAGAGTTTTATTAACTCAAAATTTGTGTGTCGTTAGTTGAAAACTGTATTTTAGTTAAGAACATCAATACCGTTATTCAATGTACCTTACCTTATCCTTAACTGATATAAGTAAATGTCCAAGACTTATTTTCAAAATCCATATCTTACTTTATAAAATAAAGATACATGTATTTTATTTTAAAAATTGGTACACAGCAGCGGTCGTGCAAAAAACCAAATGTTTGTCATTTGATAAAGCCATGTAATTTCCTCAAACATCACCAATTACAAAGAATTCTGATATTGTGGATCTAATCTCCCAATTCATAATATTCTTCTCCCACTCATCATTTGTAACGCTATACAGATATGAGAATCTCAACCAGTATATATATATACCCTGGAGTCAGATTGTAATTGGGAAAACAATTTTCAATCACCACTGCACAGGAATAATGAAACATTGAAATGTTTCGAGGGGATGGCCGAGTATTCCTAGTAATACCCTTTCCAATGCCCAAATTCATGACACTAGTTGTAATTTCTCTTGCCCTCACTTCAATCCCTTTATATGTTTCCGCATCTTACCTTCTGTACACCATACTTAGGCTAATTGGTTTTCTTCCTTCCCTATTTGTCAACACTTGCCTAAGATTTGGAAGAAGATTATCCAACATGCATAACTGGTGTACTCTCCTTATACAAAGAGCTCACAACTTAAGAGAAGGTGAAGAAGAGGAGAAAACCGAATTATACAATTCAATTTCTCCAGAACTCTTAGCCATCCTCGACTGAAGAAACCTCTTCGAGTTCGTATGTAACTATACGAGATAGTCATTCCAAACAATATGGATATCCGTAGTGATATGAAATGTTCTGGAGAAGGCAAAGGGTAAAGTAAGAGAGGTAAGGATATATATGACTTAGTCGTGAATCATGACAAACCAAAATCAGGTTTGTAAAAAGGTTCGATCGACTTGGTTTATGAGTTTTAGTTTAAGGTTAGTCATGGTCTCTGCCAAAAAGAGAGAAAAGAAACACTTAGCGTGCACTCTATCAAGATTAGATTGGTTAATCGCTTTTCTAATCATGATGGCTCCTACTGTTTCCTCAAATTCTCTTTCAAACCCTAAAAGGAGAACTAGTCGGGATCATTTACACCTTACAAGTTCGCTAACCGTTCAGCCAGACAGTATTGGTACTCCGAGGGAGGATTCCCGTGCTTTCGCATGGACCTAATTAAATAACTGCATTTCCGCAGAGGCGTAACCTGATCAACACTTTCTAAACACTTAATAGGTTAGCTAGTTATGAAGTGAAAAATCTCCCAAAGAGTAAAACCTACTCACAGTGAGAATCGGGACCCAACTATCATCGTGTGATAATCTTGACGGAAGCTTACCAAAATCACCACACTCTAGAAGGTATGTGCATACTTGGCAAGTTTCCTTTATATTTGAAACTTATGATATGGTTTTTGCCCCAAGCGTCTTATGATCTTGATGAAGGCCAAAATATCATAAGTCGCAAGTCAAGTTCAACCGGTCATTGTCCAAACTAATCTAGACCCATCCGTACTAATCCTTGACGAAGGCCAAAATAGTTGTATGACTGTTGTTGGGGCTTCACCCGCGCGTGCAAACCCGTATGTTTTGGAAACGGATATGATATTAAGGAAACAGATTGCGCATGTGAGATCGTTCTCGTTTTAAATATTTATAAACCGCAAGTGCACGGCGCATTGTAGCAAGCCGACAAGTACAGGTCGATCCACAGGAAATTGTGTATTAGGTTTTATGATTTAAGGTTCAACAAATAATGAATTGGGTTGGTTGTCACAAAAAATAAAAAATACGAAAACAAGGAAAGCAAGAAAGAAGTTAAGAAAGAATGGTCGTAGCATTGGCTCGGAAGGTTGAATCGCGACAATTCCCTCGACACTCGTTTGATCATGATTTTTCCGTCCTCACGTTGATCCCGGCATGAAGCACGACTTGTCAAAGCGGTTGCGAGGCACAAGTCGTTAAATTCCGATATTCTTCGTAAAACACGAAACGAGTCCTTTTTATTCACTTACCTTTTGTAAGTCTAAGCTTAGGGTATCAACACTAAACACAAGGGTTAGCAAGCATACCGCAACATCAAAAACACAAAGCAGTGAGTGATAGCAAATAGTTTTAGTGTTGAGTTTGCTAAGTGTTTGTGATAGTATATCGTATATGAAACCAAGAGATTGTCAAGCATTTGATCACAAAATAGCATATCTAAGCTCAACAAACTTAACACTAAATTGATTTTAACTTAAGCATTGAAAGGGGAAAGGGAGCGAATATGGTATATGAGGAGGTTACAAAGTAACCATGTGTCAAAATACCATATCACATCAAAACATAAGCAATATTTAAGTTAGAATCATATAAATAAGCACATTAACAATCACAAGAGGAGGAGGTGGCAAAGTCTTTCATCTCACTTCCTTACCATTACCACAACCAAAGAAGATTAGTTAAGCATCATAAAAAAGGAAAGTAAGTAAAGAAAAGAAAGAAAGTATAAAAGAAACAACAATATTATTAACACTTGAAGAAGAGGTATAAACTTTTGGTAACTTGTTCAACTTCCTTAATGAAGCTCTCCAAAGAAAGCTTTAAGAGGAAAAAAGAAGAAGAAACCAAGTTGAAACCCACTCACTCTCAAGCTAAACCAAAAATAAAGAAACTATCAAAATGTAAATGAGAATATGAGAGAATGAGAGAGACCCCTTCCCTTGCTCACTAGTCTGCTTTTATAGGCACAAAAGAAAAATAAACAAGCAGTAAAAATAAGGTGACGTGGAAGTAAGGAAGGGACAGTGAAAATATGGGGATCAATGGGGTAAGGGAGGCCAGCCTGCTCGGCCAAAATACGCATATGGCCGGTCCTGTCGAGAAGTCTTGGGCTCGTGCTTGTTGTGTGGTCTTGTGTGCATCCCAATATCTCTCTTGTGCTGCTAGTTTTGTCTGTAGAGGCCTTGGATGCACTCAGGGATTTGGAGGGAAACTAGATGCTTCAAATCACATCATAATCTTTAGCATTCAATGCACATTTAATGCATACCACACCCATACATGCTCCTTTTGTGCCAAGACAGCCCCCATCATGATCTAGTGTCAAAGAGCTAGTGTCACACATGTATGTGTTGGACCAAAATTGTGTGCACACGTTTATTTTTCAAAAGCTCTTTGGATATCAGTCGGTTTCCTGTTCTATTTATAGTGTCGGCTCCCAAACGTTATATCCATGATTTTGAATGTGTTTCCAGTATTTTATCACGAACACCTGTAATCTGTAATTACTGAGCAGACACTGGTTAATAACACCGATATATAACAAAATAGATAATGAATAAGCGGTATTAAAATGTAGTTTTCTGTGATGAACAAATACCCACAAACTTATCTTTTTCTCGTCCCGAGCAAAACAAAAAATCCTAGACTCACTTTCGCAGGGAACGCGATTGCACTGAGCATGTGCAACAAGCCGTTAAACCTCTAGGTGTCCATAGTAGGAGGAGTGTTGTCTCCTGAGAGTTTTCAGCGGATTACACCCACAAAATCCAGTCAAGTTAGCATCGCGCGAAAACTGTTGATTTTAATCTTAAGTTAGAAATCAAAGTTAGAAGTTCTATTACCCAAGTCATAAATGTTAAACCCTATTTTACATTCCTCGCAATTTGTTTAACAAAAGCTCCTAGGCGTCTTTACGTGATTGTGCGGATAGTGTCCATAAGGTTTTAAGAACTTTGAATAAGATCATCATGTCATTATTACGGACCAGGATAAACTTCTGAAGGATCACATGAGTTTGAAAGGAGTTAAGATTTTCTCAAGCTTTATTCTCAGTTAGGTTTCAAGTCAGAATATATCACTTTTAACAGAGAACTTAAGTCTTATTTTTCACTCCTACCTTTCACCTGTTCTAGTTCATACACACCTTTCTTTATCGTGCAAAACGTCTTCGATAAATACAAACTTTCATATCTCCGTGAAAAAGCTGTTTTAATAGAAAATTCGTCTCTGCCAAGATTATTCTCTCACAAAGAACTGTGAGGACTTTTAACTCGGAGAGAACACTTGCTTAGCTTGTTTTATCTGGAGATTGGAAACTAAGCGAGCTTTGGGTCAATGACTCCCAAACCAGATGGTTTTAGGGCATTAGGTGTGGAGACACCCCAAAGACTTAATTACCCAAGTTACCAAGGCCACAAAACAAAAGACTCATTTTATATAAAACATTCCGAACTCGGTGAAAACGGAGATATAGCAGCTTTTTCTTTTAAATCCGAAGACGTTACATGTGGATAAGGTGTGTAATTACTCCAACAAGGTTTTAGATGAGTTATTTTTCAGACTTATAGCTTTTGTTAAAACCTCAATAATATCCTTCATATTCACCTTACTTTATGAACTATTCTTGATATTACTTAACTCAGAACAAACATGTTTGATTCTAAAGATGTTTGTCAATTTTAAAAGTTTACAGACATGTCAGACTTTCATCAAATCCTTAAAAACATATGACACGTGTAACGTGATATCAAAGACGTATATCGGCTATGGTTAAACTCAAAGGAGGGTTATCTTTCGTATTTTCAATCTCACAAAAAGGATTTAGTTATTTCTAACTTATCAACCGAATCGTCAGACTTCGAATCTAAGTTCCCCCGCTAGCTCACATGACAAAGTTTTTATATTTTTTAGGAATTTTTTTCAATTTTTATGGGTTTTTAAATATGTATGCAATGCAGAATATACACATGATGCAGCAAAATAAACGCAGTGCTCACCCTCAAACCTGAGTTTTACGATGTCCTCATCGTTGCCCCCGTCTCCGGTAGCTAGACTTAGACATCGGGGTGAGAATTTTATTCAAAGAAAGAGAAAAAAAACCTAAAGACTAATTACAACATATACATGTTAAAAGATTGGGTTAGTCCAGAAATTAATACCAGCCATTTAAATTTTTTGTCTATATAGTGCAATGGCTGGCAAAAGAATATGTATAAAAAGAAGAAAAAGAAAAAGAATATGTTAGATGTTAGTGAAGGGCATGGGCGTGTAAAAGTAGGGATCAGAAGACGCTGAATGTAAAAATGAACTTTTGAAGGAATCAAAGAATGGTTGCCTGAATGAATTGAATGTTCAAAAGGCATGTGTTGAGTTCCAAAGTCAAGTTCGTGTAAAAACTGGAGTTCGTCCGCAAAAAGTTCAGCAAAAGAAAGGTTTTTAGGATGTTCCCAAATTGATCCTGACTCAAACTCACTAAGAATATCAAGTTCATCCGCAAAAATTTCCTCAAAACTCGATATGAAAGAATATTTTTCAATGCTGTCTTCTTCCCTATGATTTTTCACAATCCTACTCTTATCACTATGGCTTTCTAACTCTCCCAATACCATTTCTTGCTTATCACATTTACAAATGGGTAGGTATATGTCATCCAAAAAAGTAGATTCCTACACTAACATTTCTTCCAAAACAATATCACTAGGTGATACAAAAATTGTGGGTTCCTGATCATTGATCTCTTCTGACAATCTATCCAAACCATACCCGACAAATTCACAAGGTCCCTCTTTTAAAATCGGAGTGCAAAAATCAGTCGGTTCAAGAATTTCCTCATCAAGTATAATTTCGGTTAAATCAATCTCTAACTCATAAGTGACAAGAGATTCAGTGGATATCTGAAGATTAGTGGTGGACTGACTTAGAGGGTTTTCCCGTGTGTCCTGGTAACACTCGGTCAATTCATTTGCATCATCATCTATGAAATCATCAAAATTCGTTTGATCGTTTATCTCACTCGGATGACTTCCAAGATGACAAACATTAACACTATTGGGTTCCGATTGACTGTGTTCACTCCCTAGAATCCTTTGAGCTAAATGTTTCGTGTGTTCCTCTATTCTAGCCAATGATTGGGCTTGAGCAAGAAATAATTGCTCAGACTGCTGTATGCACAGGGCTAGCGTAGAAGCTGATTGATTCTCGACCGCATTCATTACTTCAATACCTTTCTCTAAAGTGGTCAACCTAGCATCCATCTCACTATCATACCCTAATGATGTGTCAGTTGTTTTAGGTAAGGAGGGTTGTGATGGTGGTGATGCTAAAGTAGTCAATCTGTCGACCTCTCTCTCTCTAAATATTCAATCGTTAGATCTCTAATTTTAGTGGGACTGGGTTCAAGAGTGTTAGGTGGGTGACCATTATACAAAATATGGGACGGTTGGTCACCCCCTAAGAAAGGACAGTTGTCATGAATGTGGGAAGAATCGTGGCAATTTGAACAAACGAATTGGGACTAAGTATAAACAAAAGAATAAGAATCGTGAAAAATTGAATTAAATCGTGCATCACCCATATTAACAAGAATTCACAAATATCACAAAAATAAAGAATATCACACCCCTAGCAGTTTATGGTATGCTAGTCAACTAGACCTGCTTAAGAACCTGATTGTCGAAGTAAAACTGTGTCGAGAAACGGGCTCAAGATATACAAATCACGAAGCAAGGTAAGTGCAAGAGATAAGGGGAGGTTTTCCAACGCTTTCGCGAAGTTCCTTAATTAGATAACTCTTTCTCTTGAACACTTGCCTAGACATCCCATGAACGATATACCGTTAAGCGGTGTTCTAAACACAGTTAACTTCTCATAATGAGCGCGAAGTCCTTAAAGTCAAAGTTCTAGTTGATTTTAAATTACTGTGGGTATGCAAGAATGCAGTTTTGTGATTTGTGGGCTACGGTAAAAGGTGATGAAATCGTTTACCGTATCTTGTTTGGTCTTTTTGCCCTTAAATCCGTATTAAGATGCCAATACGCAATCAATAAAATAATTCAAAAAATCAAGCAATTTAAGCAATTCTTTTTCGTTTTAAATTTAAGCGCTGCAAAAAATACGGTTAGTTCTCTGTGCAATTGGCGGCAAGCTTGTGCGAAAAATCCTGCAGAAGATAGGAATAATAGAATGCGTCGGATTCAAGAGGAATGTGTTAAGAATATGTACCGATGTGATTTGGTTTAAGAAAACCCATTTGAAAGTGATCTGAGTCTTTGATTGTTCGCTTGTGCGGGTCAAACTACCCGGATCTTTGCCACTATACTTCACTAACGTTTTGCAATTGAAATTGATCCTCGCTCTGCACGATCGCTGGTCGTAATTCTTTAAAAACCTGAAATGTCGAAAAATACGTTATCTCATGTCAAAAAGCGATATATATGCCCCAATTCCTGCACACTCAAAAATATAAAAATCAAACAATACCACGAGAGCACCGACAACACACAAAAGACAACTCAAAAAGAAAAAAATCACAAACTCCCTCACTGGGCCGGCAAGCTCGGATTTCCCATTGATGTCGCCGGCCAAATGAATCTTGTTTGTGCTCGAATTTTGTGTGGCTCCTCCAGGCTATATTAGTATTCTAAAGGTATAACTTGATTTTTCAACTGAATCACAGAGTGCTAGCAAGTTGCAAGGACAGAGAACAAAATGAAAGAATTTGTTAGTTTGTGTTAGTTTTTGAAAAAAAATAATGAGTTAGTAGTTAATGAGTTAGTAAGAACCAGAAATAACAATACCTAATACTACCAATTTCGCAGCAACTGCGCCAAAAACTTGTTGGGACTTCACCCGCGCGCGCAAACGCGTATGTTTTGGAAACGGATATGATATTAAGGAAACAGATTGCACGCGAGATCATTCTCGTTTTAAATATTTATAAACCGCAAGTGCACGGCGTGTTGTAGCAAGCCAGCAAGTATGGGTCGATCCACAGGGAATTGTGTATTAGGTTTTGTGATTTAAGGTTCAACCAATAATGAATTGGGTTGGTTGTCACAAAAAATAGAAAATATAAAAACAAGGAAAGCAAGAAAGAAGTTAAGAAAGAATGGTCGTGGCTTTGGCTCGGAAGGTTGAATCGCGACGATTCCCTTGACGCTCCTTTGATCATGAGTTGTCCATCCTCACGTTGATCCCGGCATGAAGCACGACTTGTCAAAGCGGCTGCGAGGCACAAGTCGTCAAATTCCGATATTCTGCGCAAAACAAGAAACGAGTCCGTTTTGTTCACTTACCGTTTGTATGTCCAAGCTTGGGGTATCAACACTAAACACAAGGGTTAGCAAGCATACCGCAACATCAAAAACACAAAGTAGTGAGTGATAGCAAATAATTTTAGTGTTGAGTTTGCTAAGTGTTTGTGATAGTATATCGTATATGAAACCAAGCGATTGTCAAGCACTTGATCATAAAATACCATATCTAAGCTTAGCAAACTTAACACTAAATTGATTTTAATTTAAAAATTGAAATGGGGAAAGAGAGTGAATATGGTATATGAGGAGGTTACAAAGTAACCATGTGTCAAAATACCATATCACATCAAAACATAAGCAATATTTAAGTTAGAATCATATAGATAAACACATTAACATTCACAAGAGGAGAAGGAGGCAAAGCCTTTTATCTCACATCCTTACCATTACCACAACCAAAAAAGATTAGTTAAGCATCATAAAAAAGAAAAGTAAGTAAAGAAAAGAAAGCAAGTATAAAAGAAACAACAATATTATTAACTCTTGAAGAAGAGGTACAAGATTTTGGTAAATTGTTCAACCTCCTTAATGAAGCTCTCCAAAGAAAACATCAAGAGGGAAGAAGAAGAAGAAACCAAGTTGAAGCCCACTCACTCTCAAGCTAAACCAAAAATAAAGAAACTATCAAAATGTATATGAGAATATGAGAGAATGAGAGAGACCCCTTTCCTTGTTCACTGGTCTGCTTTTATAGGCACAAAAGAAAAATAAGCAAGCAGTAAAAATAAAGTAACGTGGCAGCAAGGGAGGGACAGTGAAAATATGGGGAACATTGGGGTAAGGGGGGCCAGCCTGCTCGAGCAAAATGGGCATGTGGCCGGTCCTTTCGAGGAGTCTTGGGCTCATGCTTGTTGTGCGGTCTTGTGTGCATCCCAATATCACTCTGGTGCTGCTAGTTTTGTCTGTAGAGGTCTTAGATGCACTCAGGGATTTGGAGGGAAACTAAATGCTTCAAATCACATCATAATCTTTAGCATTCAATGCACATTTATTTCACATCACACCCATACATGCTCCTTTTGTGCCAAGGCAGCCCCCATCATGATCTAGTGTCAAGAGCTAGTGTTACATCATGGTCGTTGTAGTATAGTGGTGAGTATTCCTGCTTGTCACGCGGGTGACCAGGGTTCGATCCCCGGCAACGGCGCCAAAAACTTGTTGGGACTTCACCCCCGCGCGCGAACGTGTATTTTTTGGAAACGGATATGATATTAAGGAAACGGATTGCGCACGCGAGATCGTTCTCATTTTAAATATTTATAAACTGCAAGTGCACTGCGCGTTGTAGCAAGCTGGTAAGTACGGGTCGATCCACAGGGAATTGTGTATTAGGTTTTGTGATTAAAGGTTCAAAAAAATAATGAATTGGGTTGGTTGTCACAAAAAATACAAAATACGAAAACAAGGAAAGCAAGAAAGAAGTTAAGAAAGAATGGTCCTGGCTTTGGTTCGGAAGGTTGAATCGCGACGATTCCCTCGACGCTCCTTTAATCATGAGTTTTCCGTCCACGTTGATCCCGGTATGAAGCACGACTTGTCAAAGCGGTTGCGAGGCACAAGTCGTCAAATTTCGATATTCTCCGCAAAACCCGAAACGAGTCCGTTTTGTTCACTTACCGTTTGTATGTCCAATCTTGGGGTATCAACACTAAACACAAGGGTTAGCAAGCATACCGCAACATCAAAAACACAAAGCAGTGAGTGATAGCAAATAGTTTTAGTGTTGAGTTTGCTAAGTGTTTGTGATAGTATATCGTATATGAAACCAAGAGATTGTCAAGCACTTGATCACAAAATACCATATCTAAGCTTAGCAAACTTAACACTAAATTGATTTTAACTTAAACATTGAAATGAGGAAAGAGAGCGAATATGGTATATGAGGAGGTTACAAAGTAACCATGTGTCAAAATACCATATCACATCAAAACATAAGTAATATTTTAGTTAGAATCATATAAATAAGCACATTAATAATCACAAGAGGAGGAGGAGGCAAAGTCTTTCATCTCACTTCCTTACCATTACCACAACCAAAGAAGATTAGTTAAGCATCATAAAAAAGAAAAGTAAGTAAATAAAAGAAAGCAAGTATAAAAGAAACAACAATATTATTAACACTTGAATAAGAGGTATAAGATTTTGGTAACTTGTTCAACCTCCTTAATGAAGCTCTCCAAAGAAAGCTTCAAGAGAGAAGAAAAAGAAGAAACCAAGTTGAAGCCCACCCACTCTCAAGCTAAACCAAAAATAAAGAAACTATCAAAATGTATATGAGAATATGAGAGAATGAGAGAGACCCCTTTCCTTGCTCACCGGTCTGCTTTTATAGGCACAAAAGAAAAATAAACAAGCAGTAAAAATAAGGTGACGTGGAAACAAGGGAGGGACAGTGAAAATATGGGGATCATTGGGGTAAGGGAGGCCGACCTGCTCGGCCAAAATGTGCATGTGGCTGGACCTGTCGAGGAGTCTTGCGCTCGTGCTTGTTGTGTGGTCTTGTATGCATCCCAATATCACTCTGGTGTTGCTAGTTTTGTCTGTAGAGGCCTTGGATGCACTCAGAGATTTGGAGGGAAACTAGATGCTTCAAATCACATCATAATCTTTAGCATTCAATGCACATTTAATGCACATCATACCCATACATGCTCCTTTTGTGCCAAGGCAGCCCCCCTCATGATCTAGTGTCAAAGAGCTAGTGTCACACATGTATGTGTTGGACCAAAATTGTGTGCACACGTTTATTTTTCAAAAGCTCTTTGGATATCAGTCGGTTTCATGTTTTATTTACAGTGTCGGCTCCCAAACATTATATCCGTGATATTGAATGTGTTTTGAGTATTATATCACGAATACCTGTAATCTGTAATTACTGAGTAAACACTGGTTAATAGCACCGATATATAACAAAATAGATAATGAATGAGCGATATTAAAATGTAGTTTTCTGTGATGAACAATTGTCTTAGATTAATTCATCTCTATGCAGCAGAAAAGTAACACATAGCTAACATACACTATGCCTTGACGAAGGCCAACATATATAGCATGAATACTAAGCGCTACCCGTCTGAAATGACGGAGGGCTACGGCTAGTTTTTGGCGAAAAATCTTGAACATAATGAACCTGATATCGTTGAAGGAACTCGAGTGGCTTTGAAAAGAAGTGATTTAGGCTCCTCTTTTAAAATAATTGGTTTTGTAGAAAACCGAGTAGTTTTAAAAAATGGTTCCGACAACATCATATAAGGTTTGTTTTTCTTGCACTAAACCTATAATGCGATCCTATCAAATTATGTTTCTATGCCACATAGAAATAAACA
This sequence comes from Agapanthus africanus, assembly GCA_030015575.1. Lineage (NCBI taxonomy): Eukaryota > Viridiplantae > Streptophyta > Magnoliopsida > Asparagales > Amaryllidaceae > Agapanthus > Agapanthus africanus. The sequence goes on along the minus strand of CM057339.1, from coordinate 161,722,134 downwards.
AAATAACATGTTCTTATATGCCATTCGCATTCGCCATGGGGTCCCGGGTCTTCACCATAAAGTTACTTAACTTACGGCAGGGCGGGGACATGGCTAGCGCGGATTCAAAACTTATAGAAGCATCTAATAGTGTGTGTGTGTGTGTGTGTGTGTGTGTGTGTGTGTTTCTATATATATATATATATCATGGTCAAGTAATAAACATCATAAGCATGCGATAAATAATAAAAAAGATGGAATAGCGGATAAGCTAAGAGTCCCGTGTTTCATTTGAGCTGCAAACGAAAACCAACGTTCTCCGGTCGTGTGGATAGCCCATACGATCTCAAACCAAGACCCCTACGAGCGCGGTAAGATACTCGCCAATCCTAGAAACGGGATACCCCCATTTCTAGAATCCGGTAATTTGAGTACTCCTCCATGAGTTAGAGATACACCTTCTATAAGTGCGGCGAGCAACCCGCCAATCTGAGAATGAGATGGCCCAGTCTCGACTCTATGAGATGGTCATCGGCTGCATTCTTGAATCCGACTGCCCGAGCACTCCGCCGCGGGGTATCCTAGTACAACTAATGAAATATATATACAATGGTGACTACGCCCGCAACCTGAATGTGTCCTAAATAGAATATACATCAAGCGGTAACGACGGCCACAATCCGTCCGCTCATCTTGAATAAACAAATACAAATAACAAAACTGTATATACAAATCGCAATAGAGGTTATCCGTCACGACAATCCGTCTAAACCATCACAAGATATATATCTAAAACAACGTAACAAGTAACCAGTGTGTAACCCTGTCTAATTGAACATATAGAAATTAGACGACGTTAACAAACACACAAACAAAGATATGGATCATAAACGATGCATTAGTTTCGATCGAAAAATTTTCCAAACTTGCCCGAACACAAAGATAACAAAAATGAAATCTGGGCAAAAACAAATATCACCAAAAATCAATTTTTCAAACAAGCAAGCACCACCAAAAAAGCTAGGGACTAAAAAAAATTTTGGCCGATGGAATCCTAAAATGGGTAATTTTCTGGTGGGGGTTTTGTCTCAAATTTTGGGTGACAGTTTTATTTTAAAAGTGCAGTCCTCCGTAATTGTTTAAAAAAAATTCAGGTGCCGTTTTACAGAAACTTGATTTCATGACGGTTAAAATTTTGGATTCGAAACGATTTCATCATTTACAACTAGTTTAATTGTTTGGTATGCCTCTGATACCACTGTAAAGACCTTATTGCTCGCACTGCAAGACTCGCGGAGAAGCCGGAAACGAAAACGAAAACGAAAATTTTATAGCAAGCACCAGCGATCTATATTTTAGAATCGATTCCAAACACAAAACTAGAAAACTAAACTAGTAAGGTTAGGGGGCTAGTTACCTTTGTAGCATGTCTGCGCAATTGCGGAAGACCCCTACACCGTTTTAAGGACTCTCGCAAGACTCCGAAGTCATCGGGAACGAGCTTGGACACCGATCTTCCTCGTCGAAGTTGATCCATCTTAGAGAACTCGATACAAGCTTTAGCTTCACATCCAATGTCAAGTGAAGCAACTCACAAACTTAGCTTGTTAAGAAAAGATGGCGAGAATGATGTAGTAGTGATATCTTTTCGTTTCTCTCTTTGCCAAATTCTTTTCTCAAGTTGGAAGCTTTTCACAAAGAAGAAAAGAAGAAAAATAAAGAGTGAATGTTGGAATAATCCAACCCCTCTCCTTTCTTTTTCTTTGCTCTTATCTAGATAATGTGAACTCAAAGTATGAGTCACCTAATGACTTATGACATGAGTCATGAGCCCAAACAAATCTCCATGCTTTTAATAACAACTAGAAAAGAATATGCAATGTATATCCATGTACACACATACATTTACATATACATATATACATAAAATAAAATATGTATCAAAATACATATATCCGTATTCGTATGAAGATACGGATACCCGTATTCGTATGAAGATACGGATACCCGTATTCGTATGAAGATACGAATTCGTATAAATACCGTATTCGTGTCAAAATACGAATACTCAAAAAGAGAGATAATGAGAAATGTAATACTAGCTTACAATGATCCGGCTATCTTTCAAACCTGCCAGTATTATCAAAACACCGGATTAAAGTATGTGCACTAAATACACGTATTTAATCGAACTTGAGTGCGTATCAAAATACGCACATACTACATCGTTTCGCCTGAACTGGGAAATCCTCTGTGTGGGACTCTAATTAATTGATAATACGCTGGCAGTGAGTTTAACCACAAGCACGTCAGCGGCACTAGCTGTACGTAACGGCTACCCAGGTATTGAATGAAAGGATTGTCGACGAGCAAATTCATCTGTATCCCTATAGAGCTTGCAAGTGACAATCTCCGTACAGTCCGATCTCTTCGTTTAAGAGCATCGTATACCGGGTTTAGGGGGTAGATAACATCAGACCCTTAATAACCTAATAAGTCGTGTCGGTGTCAAGCTCATCACCCACCGAGAAACTACTGATCTACAATCAGTAAATCTCATCCACCCTGGCCAGGTATATATAGTGATAGCCGGCCGAACACAGTGCGGCATCGACTCCATATACAGGGAGAGACGAATCTCTGATGATTGCTTACTGCCTTGATATGGCTCGGACTGTACCCAACTAAAACATGTTTGCATGACTCAGTAGAGTTGTGGTAGGGTAGTAATAAAAGTACAGTAGGAACTCACATGAGACAAATGACGATCTCAGGTCAACAGACTATCTGTACTCATGTCACCTGAGAACTGCTATCTGACGATAGGTATAATACCATCTAGAAGTTCTCGGCGAGTCCGTCCGGTGTACTCACCTCCAGTGAGCACTGTATACAATCTTAGGTGTAACACAGCACTGGTTATAAGACCTGCCACCGCCCCTCGTCAGGGTCTATAAACGTATACACTAGTTCACTCTGGAATATCGATGTCCAGTCTCGATACTCCCACGACTAGGGATATTTAAAGGATGTGCTTATGGACTACCAAGCTCTCACAAGTATGATCACCATCATAACTTTGGTAGTCAAGAAAATATCCTACGGGCTTTATCATTATGTATTAGCTATACGTAATAACAAGTAAAACATATACATATCAATGATAAAGACAAACAAGATATCATACTATCATATCGAACAAGACTGTTCTACCTGTATAGGTCCGCCTTCAATTACCATAATCGCCTACTTTCGATTACCATAATTACCTTAAGGGCACTATATCCTACAAACTGGCCTTAGTGCAAGTGGGAGATTGTTGGATATGTATGACCTTGAAGCCTTTATTGTATAGGATGCTGGGGATATATATGTACAGGACAATCTTGCTCGATATGATAGTATGTTATTTGGTTTGTTTGTATCTTAACATGTGTATATGTTTTACTGGTTTTTACATATCGCTAGTACATGTTGATATAACCCGTAGGATTTTTGCTTGACCACTATCGTTATGATGGCGATCAAACTTGTGTGGGTTGGGTAGTCCTTAAGCGCATCCTTAAATGTCCCTAGTCATGAGAGTATCGAGAAAGGGAATCGATATTCCAAAGTAGACTAGTGTATATGTATCTTGACTCCGACAAAGGCCAATGATTAGTCCCACAGCCATTGGTGTATCAAACCAAACATTATATACATGTGCTCATTAGGTTATGAGTTACACTGGACGGACTCGCCGAGAACTTCTAGATGGTAATATACTTATCGTCAGATAGCAGTTCTCTGGTGACATGTACAGGGTAGTGTTTTGACCTGACATCGTCATTTGTCTCGAGTGTGTTCCCACTGTACTTAGATTTCTACCCTACCACGGCTTTAAAGAGTGTGCAAACAGGTTTTAGTTAGGAACAGCCCCAAAGCACTTGGAGGCAGTGAACGATAGAAGGGATTTGTTTTTCCTGGTATAGGGAGTTGATGTCGCGCTGTGTTCGATTGGCCATCACCATAAAACCTTGTCCAAGGCAGATAAGATTTACTGATAGTGTGATTAGTATTTTCTTGGGATGGTTTTGAGCCACAACGACACGACTTATCAGGTTATTAGGGTCTGACTTTTTCTACCCCTAGACCCGATATGTGATACTCTCAGACGAAGAGACCAAACTGTATGGAGATTCTCACTTTTAGGCTCGGTAGGGATACGGACGAGTTTGCTTGTCAGCCTTCCTTTCATACAATACCTAGATAGCCATTATGTACAACTAGTGTCACTGGCGTGCTTGTGGTTAACCCACTATCAGCGTATTGTCGAGTCTTTAAAGTCCCACACAGAGGGATTTCCGGCTCAGACGAAATAATATAGTGTGCGTATTTTGATATGTATGGGGGTTCGATTAAATACGTGTTTTTATACACGTACTATTTTGTTTATACTAAACGGTTTGAAAGATATCCAGATTATCACATTTGGATGAAATGTGAGCTAGTATTATATATATCTGTTTTAGTATCTCTTTGGTATTTGTATTTTGACACGAATACGGTATTTATACAAATACAGATATTTGTATAAATACAAGTATTTGTGTCTTGATATAAATACAAGTATTTGTATCTTGATATAAATACGGGTATCCGTATTTTATATGAATACAAGTATATGTATTTTGATACGAATACGGGTGTATGTATTTGTAGCATATACTTGTATGTATGTGTGTGTGTGTGTGTGTCTATATATATATTTGGGTATTTACATATAAATATGCATGTATATGTATACACGTGACATGGCTTCTTCTTTTCTTCTCATCTCTTCACGATCTCTTTAGAATTGTGTGGGCTTGTGACTTATAATGGTAAGTCACACAATTCCACTTATACAATTCTAAAGAGATATGAAGAGAAGAAAGAAAAAGAATGAGATATGTTTTTCATTTTTGAGCCATGCTTGCTTCATCTTCTTCCTCTCTTCTCTTGAGTTTTCAAAGTCGAGGTGAGAAAAATAAAAAAGAAAGAAAACAAAGAGATAACCACTAATACATCTCTAATGATCAATTTTTAGCAAGTTTTGTTCACTAGTTGCTTCACTTTAAGTTTTAGTGTGAATCTAGAGCCATAGCTAGGGTTCATTCAGGTGGATCATTTTCGACAAGAAAGATCGACTTCCAAGCTTGTTCCCGGTGGATCTAAGAGCTTAAGAAGTGGAAAAAAAGATGAAGGACACGACTACAAAGGTAACTAATGCTAACCTAGAGGTTAAACTCCTTTGTTTGCTAGTTTAGTGTTTGGTATCGATTGCTAGGTCGTAGAAGCTTATGCTCTAGATAAAAAATTTATTTTGCATTCCACCTTGGCCATAAGTTTGCGGTACGAGCACGCGTATCTACTTGTAGATATATCTGTCTCCTTTTCCGTAGGGACATTTGACTCGGCCATCATTTGTGGGATTTATCTTGCTTCTTGGAGATGTCAAGCTTTCTTCTTCTGTAAACATCTTTGAGAGTGATTCACATACTATGTCAATTTCCTATATTTGGATTGTACATCCTTTTTTGACAAAATGCGGAGCTATGAAAAATGCGCCGGCTTTTGATAGAGCGGTCTGTCATGAGCGACTTTCTTTTTGGATGTATTTCCTGGCTTCACGAAGTTGTCTTGGAGCTTCCGATCAAGATCAACTTTCTTCCATTCTTCAACATCTCGTTCATCATAGTGCTATTCTCTTCGATAGCCAAGACCTACTTTATTTCTGATATGAAATTCATCTACGGGTTGAGAGATGCCTTGTTTATTCCTGTCTAGGCCCTTTCCTTGCTCATGCCCCAGCTTATACATGAGAGCCCATCCCGGGCTAATGAAGGTTCATTCTTTTTTTTTTTCAGGATTTGGTGGTGGTGCTTAGGGAATTCAGACTTCATTATGTGGCCTCTAGGTCTAGGCTATATCTGTAATAGTCAAAGATGCGTCTTTTGTTAGCGTGGCCTTAGTTTTTCCAACCAGCGGGATGATGTTAAAGGAGAGTTTTGGTGCTAGTTTGCTGAGAAGTTGCGCGAATAGTAACCATCTTTTCTCTGAAGGAAAATGGAGTAATTGATGCAAGTTTGATGATACTGCCTCCATGTCTTCTATCCACTTGTGCCCCAAGATTAGTTCGAATGGAAAGGGAGCATTAACGATGGCGAACTCGGTCATTAATGACTTAAGCCCGAGTTTGACCGGGATGAAGAGCTTTCCATAAATGGGTCTTTTGGAATGATCGTATGCGCACACTACTAAAGAAGAAGGTAGCAACCCGGCCTGGTCAATCTCCAAGTACTGAAATGTGCTCAAGGATGTGATGTTTAGCGATGCCCCGGTATCGATGAGGGTTATGGTTATCAGGTGATCATTGATGTTTACTGTGATAAACAGGGGAGCCGATCATTTTTTTCTTGGGAACCTTTTCTCCTTCTAAAAATGATACAAAATTGTCTCCAAAGGCTTTTTCAGCGAACTCGCGAGAAGTGACGTTGTTGCCTATCCATGCTCCTTGGAAGGTTCGGAAAAGTGCTTGCTGGTGGATCTCGGAAATTATTATGAGCTGTAGAACACTTGTTGTAGCATGGAGTATTGACGGAGTAGGAGCTGATTCATCTTCTTCCGTCATTACATGGGCTGGTGGAAGGCGCTGAGATACCTTAACTATGGAGTTTATAGCGATCGTTAGTTCTTTATCTTCATACTCGAGATCTTCGGGAGTGCTTAGGATAGGTTGTATTTGCCTTGGTGGTTGTCCCGGGTAGTATTTTCCTACTTAGATTATTTCCTATGGGATGATTGATACTTTATGCAGGTGATAAAGCAGGTCCTTTATCGAGAAACAAGAGTCGAGGTCATGCTCCTTCACGCAATGGTAAGGACAATGTTTTGAAAGATCCTTGCCCTTAGGAAGATACATGCAGGGAAGAGGAAATATGATAACCTTTCTTGCGTGTAGTACCTTAGAGGTATTTGCAAATGCGCCGGGAAGAAGAGAGTAGTGATCTTTCTTAGTTCCGCCTTTCTATTGCTTCTTGGTATTGGCCAAATCAACCAGTGTCGGCACAGCTCTCGTATGACTAGCGGTATTGTAGTCGGAAGGCATTTATTAACTTATCGAAGTTGGCGACCGTCTTATGATTCAAATTGGAGAACCACTCTTGAACATCTCCTTCAAGAGATCCTTGGAATAAGTGTGTGACCAGGCCGATGTTATTAGCATAGGGATGAGCCATCTCGCAGAAAGTACAGAACTGTACGTTCGAGTCAGCATCTTCTTTGTACCCGGTATGTGGGGATATTTGAATTCATTGGGAAGTAGAAAGCGTAGAGTCCTGCAAAAATCATCGAAGGTCTTGTACTTGTATGTTTTGGTTACCGATTGTTCCTGTATATGATCTAAAACACCTTCTCGAGTGAAATACACTAAGTCCCCTTTTGCCTTTTGGCTAGAGGGACTGTGTACTAGATGTGGCAAACTCGTCGGGATGCAATTTAGATTAAATGTATCATGAGGGTGATGTCGCTTGTGGGGGGGCTTCACTCATGAGTGGATTTGAAAAATTAGAACCATGAGTTTCATTTGAACCGGGAGAGCTCAAATTGGACTTCTGAGACGTGGTTACACTTTAGAAGTTTAAGAAAGAGGCTGGCTCAGGTGAGTTGTTAGACTCGTTTTGAGTAGCCGGTCTGGCTATGCGGGGAGTGAAGATCTGGCGTATGCAGCACCTTTGCTTATTCATATAGTCAGGATAAAGTTGTGTAACCCAGTCTTAAGGTTCATTTTGAGAATCTTCTCCTTTTTTGGGAGACTCACCGTTACTACTTTTATTATGATCACGTTTGACCCGAATTGCGGGATTTTCTTGAAACTTCACCTTTTTACTTTCTGTGCTAGCATATGTGAGGTTATTTTCATTTATGTACCTTGGAATTGTACTTACCATCTCTGATTCAAGATAATCTGTTGTGATGATAGTAACTTCATGTTCTCTAACAGGCTCGCCCTTCTGTATTGATTCGAGTAGGGCCTCAAGTTCTTAATCTGGCTTTCAGCTTGATTTGGTTTCATTTGTTTTTTGGGTTCATCAGGTTCTTCTTACTTTTGATGGGGTTTTCAGGAACTGCGCTTCGATGTTGTTCGCACTCAGCTGACTTGGATACCAGCGAGGTGCTCCTGGCTTTTTCTCATGTCAGTAGTTCAGGAACTTCTTTCTTTATCATGGTTCACGCCTTCATTCTTGCTAACATGAACATGTGATACGGGTCACTTTCGACAATCTTAGCCTTGAACTCTCTTCTACTGCAGCCACTGCACTTGTAATTGCGCATACTACATGATTTGCACGTGATTCTTTCACAGATGATACACTCCTTCGTGCACCTCATGCACTGTTTGCATGTTTCGGTTCCTGGCTTTCCTTCTAATATGCCCATCATGAAAGTCAAAGCTTTAGCCTGCAAGATGGGGTTAGACACAAATGGCATACGTCCATTTGGAATGATGTGTACGCCTGTCACGCACATGATTGGGATTTGGGCTCTACCTACTGTCCATATGCTTCTTGCTAACCTAAGTGAACGTCAACTTCGGGAAGGCTTTACAACCCCTATGACAGTTTTACCACCACCAATCCTCGGAGAGGTCTCACTGGGCCGGATACCTAGGTCTATCGAAAAGCTACGTGCTTACTAGGACCCAAGAGTATTCTTCCCAACAAGAGAGTTTTCTAAATTAACGTTGTGATCAGGCAAACAACTATACAAGAATGGGAAATAGAAATAGCAATAGGAAATGAGAGAGGAGAGAGAAGACTTAGAAAATCGCAATGGGTCCCATCGCGATCGCCATGTGGATCTGTCCTGAATTGTTAGTCTAAGGTGTCCCCGATGATGTGAATTATTGCTTGAAAGTCCAGAGCCTATCCCTGCTGGTTCCGGAGGATTTTGCGATTGCTACTATGTGTGAATTGGGCCACTAATCACCCTTTGATTTGATCGTTGCTTACCTGAGAGATTGTTGTGATCTCCTGTCCTCATGAGTTGGCGCCAAACCAACCACAAGCTTTCTTCGGTCTTAATTCTTCTGAAACAGTAAAATTTTCTTCTGTTAGAGACATGCGTATAGTAATCAATTCAAGAAAATAGCATGAAATAGAGAAAGAGGAGAAGAAAGAATCAACCAGCCTTGCGTCCGGACAAAATCTATCCTTGCCCTTTTAATTTTAACAAAGGTTTTGATCTTAATTTTAGAAAGATGATTTTCTTAGTTTTTTAATGATTTTTTATGAATGCAATAGAATGATAAAATGAAAAGGATGTTGAGATTAAGAAAGGATCAGAAAAAGCATGATTGCTCTTCGTGCCACTGTTGTCATGCCCCACCTCCCAATACAGAGAGTATTGTCCGCTTTGGCCGAAGCCGCACGGTTTTTCCCTTTAAAGCGAACCGGACCCGACCAGGGGCCACTTCCCAGGAGGTCACCCATCCCAAGACTTCCCTGGCCCGAGCACGCTTAACTACGGAGTTCTCAAGCTCCTGTAGTTCCGGTTGACTTAAAAGGCGCCTCTGTATTGAAGAGTGGTATCATTCCATTTATAGTACAGATCTGCCCTCTTTCGGAATGTATTTCGAAGAGTCCCCATTGTTCTACAGTGGGTCCCACAGACTCAAGAGGTGGCCCCCACGGATTCAAGAGGTGGCCCCCCGCCCACTAAACACGACACTTGGCGTGGCACTTTGTTCCGTGTGGCACTTTGCTCCGTGAGCAAGAACCGGGTCCCGACATTCTCCCCACCTTTGAACAATGGTTCGTCCTCGAACCACAAACCTACTATTGAGGGACCAGCTCTGATACCATTCTGTCATGCCCCACCTCCCAATACAGAGAGTATTGTCCGCTTTGGCCGAAGCCGCACGGTTTTTCCCTTTAAAGCGAACCGGACCCGACCAGGGGCCACTTCCCAGGAGGTCACCCATCCCAAGACTTCCCTGGCCCGAGCACGCTTAACTACGGAGTTCTCAAGCTCCTGTAGTTCCGGTTCACTTAAAAGGCGCCTCTGTATTGAAGAGTGGTATCATTCCATTTATAGTACAGATCTGCCCTCTTTCGGAATGTATTCCGAAGAGTCCCCATTGTTCTACAGTGGGTCCCACGGACTCAAGAGGTGGCCCCTACGGATTCAAGAGGTGGCCCCCGCCCACTAAACACGACACTTGGCGTGGCACTTTGTTCCGTGTGGCACTTTGCTCCGTGAGCAAGAACCGGGTCCCGACAACTGTCAACGAAAATCTTCGGAGCTTCCGTGATCCCTTACCAGCGATCACCAAAAAGAATTTTGCCTCTTAAAGTTTCTAAAGAGGCTTGAGAGAGAAGAGATTTTGGGATGATGAATTCTGAAGATAGGGGGCTACTTTTATAGTCCTCCCACTGAATTTTTGGAGAAATCGTTGAGATTTGGAAAAATCTTCGAATTGAGACACATGTGGACGGTTCCGTCCGTACGCGCGCTATGGCTGAAACAAATTTTGCCAAAAGGGTGCCTTGGAATGCAAGTAATGGTCTAAATTCATCGTCGGGGCACGCATGCGGACGACATGCATCCGCATGTGCGCACCCAACTCTAAAATTTAGGTTTTTAAAAATCTTTTGGTATATTTTTGTTCTAAGTCGTTTTTTTATATTAAAAATAGCTTTTGGAATTTCGAAAATTAATTAAAATTACATGTAAAGTCCGGAAATTAATTTTCCAAATCCTAAAAATTATAATTTTGGATATTTTGTGATCTGAATGATATAGTTCATAACTATAGCTCAATATACTTTTCATGTCGCCTATGAGGATAGAATTAATCCTCATATACACCATGTTGCCTTAAAATTTTTGTAAAATTTTTGAAGCTCTAGGCAAAACATGATGGTATTTTAAGCTATTTTTACGTGCTATATATGTTTTATCCAAAACTAACCCGAATCGGTCGAACTAACATATCAATACACCACCAGCTTTACTGGACTCTCTACCAGAATTGAAGTACCGACCACCTCATCTCTCGTAACCTGAACTAGGACTTCGGACTCCACCTCGCCTGGAGGCATACCTGTTCTTTGTTCACGATCTGATCGAGTCTGTCTTTTTCAAAATATCACAGACTAAACGAATGTCACTCGGTTGAATACTCCACTCTGGGTTCCAAGACACCACGACCTATACCCTTTTGCTCTGCCTCCTAAGCCAACAAGAGAACATATCTTGACTCTCGGTTCCTCGATGCATGAGATTCCACGATGCCTAATTCCCAGTCCTTCCAGTCCATACTTCCTTAGGAATTTCCGTATTAACCACTGTCTATGGCGACCGATCAATGAGGTACTCGGCAGTAGATAGGGCTCCAGCCCGAAACTCCCACAGAAACCCAGCTGTAAGCCGTAAAGTTATGTTCTTCCCAATTGTCTGATTTGAACCATCCGCCCTGCAATGCCATCTGACGAGGATCTCCTAACGTGGTGTACCGATGTACGATCCTCTCCGGCCTGCACAATCCTGCGAACCCCTGCGAAGCGAACCCTTTGCCAAAATCGAACTGAAAAACTTTACGCGTTTCCCGGGCTGCAAATCCAATACGACCATTCTGAACTTCTAAAAATTCCCGGCCTCAGGCTTAATGAGAATATACACCCACAACTTCTACGAGAAGTTGTCCATGAAGGAAACATAATGCTTAGCATCACCTTGAGAACAATCCGGTGCCGGAACCACCTGTATCTTCTTCTTACAGTCCTCCCAGAAACCTGTCCTGCCGAACTCTCCAACTCTAAGTAACTGTCTTTCCGAGGAACCTCCAAACTCATCTGACTAATATGATTCAATCGTGGACGCCATATACTGACCAAATCTGAACTACCTGAACTGGTAGAAGATTTGACAACATATCCTATGACTGTCTATCCCTGAAGAAGATATAGATTCTCCACCATCTTCGCCTTCATGACAATCAGAGCACCTTTGAAAATCCTCATGGAATATCCATCAGCTACGCACTTATAGCCGAACTCGCCTAAATCTCTCAAAGAGATCAAGCTTCTTCTCAAATCTGGCACGTGCCTGACACCTGTCAACATCCGAAGTATCCCATCATGCATGTGACTTCGAACTGTGCCCGCCCCCAACAAATTTGCTTGACGTGTCGTTCCCCATGAAGACCAAGCCTCTAACAACCTAACGATATGTAGCAAACCAACTTCTATGCAGAGTCACATAGAACGAGCTCCCCGAATCGACCATCCAAAAATCATGTATGTCTGAAGTCACACATACTGATAGAACCGAACCATCACTGCCTGATCTGATCCTCCTCTGCGACTGCAGTGCAGGAAGAAATCTGCTTTCCTTTATCTTTTAATTTTGGACAATCCATATTCCAATATCCTCTTTCATTGTAATGTTTGTACTTGTCATTCATCCGGCTTCTCGACTCCTTAGAACTATCATCTATCCGCTTTACCGAGCGAGCTCTAGCGAACACCGTGTCACCCGAACTTCCTCCGTCACCGACCACCTTTTTCCTGAACGCCTCACTGTGCAAACATTTCTTAATATCTTCCAAAGATAACTTGTCTCGGCCATACACCATAGATTTGATAAACTTGCCGAACTCGGTGGTCAAAGAACACAATAAAATTATCGCCTGATCTTCATCGTCGATCTTCACTTCCATATTTCGCAAGTCCATCGCAATCTGATTGAGCTCGTCGATGTGGTCTTTGACGAAAGTTCCTTCCTACATCCTCAAGGTGTACAACCTCTGCTTGAGATAGAGATAATTCATGAGAGACTTTTTATTGTAGAAGGACTTCAGCCTATTCCAAATAGCTGGTACCGTGGGCTCTTGCACGATCTCGCAAAGTATCTCGTCCGCCAGGTAAAGATACAACAAACTGTGCGTCGTATCTCCCATCACCTCTAACTCTATATATGTGGTCCTTTTTGGTATCTTTTCTCTTGTGAAAACTATCTTGTGAACGCTTTGTTGCTTCAAAACTGCGATCATCTTCAACTTCCATAAACTTATGTTATTACGACCATCAAACTTCTCTACCTTATAGTTCATAGTCGTCATCTTCTAAAGATCTCCGAATCACCGAGCCTGATGCTCGCTCTTATACCGCTTGTGCTACTCCGATCTCCTCTAACATGGCAAGGTGAACTACGAAGGGATCATACAAGCCGATAGCGCGGAAAAATAGTATGACGCAGCAGAAAACTATAAGCATCACGTGCAAACGAAAACGATGAAAAATATATATCCGATGGCTATCGCAACATATCAAACAAATAGAAAAGCACACCAATAACACAAAGGACACAATGATATATCCAGGTTCGGTGCAATTACACCTAAACCTGCTTTGACAACAAGAACTTTCATTAGAGTAAGAATTACATGACATACACCCAAAGCCAACACCCACCCATTACAAATCTCTATCTCTCTCTCTAAACCTCCCTTTCTCTCTCTAACAAATTGTCATGGCTTCCTTAACAATTGCCACAGCCATTACTTTTAGGCTCTGTTGGATTGATTGAATTAAGCTTATGACTAATCATATTATATACATGAGCGGGTTCCTATAGATAAGAGTAAATATTAATTAAACTATGTTTTAATTAATATCCTTTCACAAAAAAACCGTAGCCCTCACCTCTGTGCTTTCCATGGGCAGTGGGCTCCATACTTTGTTTGGGCCTTGCTTGGTTTTCCTTGGGCTTCCTCTGCAACTTGGGTTTGTCTCAAATTTGTGAATCAAGTTCAAAAGTTGTAGCAGAGGGTGGGGCCTATGGGTTAGATTTAAAATTAGTCAAGATTTGAAGTCTAGATCAAGTAGGATCGGTGGCTAAGATTTAAATTAATCCTTAATTTAATTCTTAAGCTTATCTTTTTGTAATCCTAGTTTAAATCTAAGTCTTATCTCTAAATTAATGTAGGCTATAAATATAAAACAAAATAGCCTAGGGTTTTATAAAAGGGTTGCCAATATTTCTCAACAATTAAAAGAATGCAGCCGTAAAACTACGAGAGAGGGATAAAGGAGAGATTTTTTTGAGGGTTGGAGATTTTTGTATTGGGCGGTGATCGGGGAGCGCGTTCTTGTATAATCCTTTCTTGATAGTGGAAGCTCTCGTCGTCGGATTGCAGGATTAGATGCAAATTACGCTGAACCTGGGTAAAATCTTGTGTTTTGTGTTGTTTGGTGCATACTTCTGATGACTTGCGTTATTATAATAGATTGTTCGGTTAGTCTTTTTCAAGTAGTCTGTCCCGATAGATTTTCCGCTGCGAAACTTGGTGTGGTTTGTGATTCTTTTAAGAATCACGTGTATAGAAATTACAAGTAGTATCAGAGCATCAGATTCGGTGTTTCGAATTATTTCGGGAGATTGAATCTACGCATTACAAGGTGAATAAGTTTGATAGGCGAAACAACTTCGGTCTTTAGAGGTTGAAGATGATGGCTATTTTCAAGCAGTTAGGGGTTCACAAAATTGTCTTTGTAAAAGAAATTATTTCGAACACTGCTATGGAGGATAAGAAAAAAGTAATGGGGACAAAGCCTTCGGCTCAATACAACTTCACTTGGCTGAAGAAGTCCTTTACGAGGTCGCGCAAGAGACTACGATAGAAGGTTTATGGAGCGAGTCATGAAGAAATCTCTCACAAATTGTCTATACCTCAAGCAACGATTATACATGTTAAGAATGAAGGAGGGGACATTCGTCAAAGATCACTTGGATGAACTCAACCAGATCGTGATGGACTTGGAGAACGTGGAGGTGAAGATGGAGGATGAGGATCAGGCAATAATTCTAATTTGTTCGTTGACCACATAGTAAGGGCGGTTCATTATGTCGATAGTGTATGGCGGGATAAGCTTTCCTTAGAGGATGTCAAAACGGGTCCACACAGTGAAGTGTTTAGGGAGGTGGTAGGTGGCAAGAGTAGTCAGGGTGGCGCGTTCGTTAGATACCGTTCAGATGGAGACTCTGAGAGAAAATCGAGATATCTTTAGAATGACAAATACTTTATTTGCAAGGAGAGCAGTCATTGGAAAAAGGGATTGCTCAAAGCGCAAGGAGAAAGGCAAACAAATGTCTTTCGATATGCAGTTGCGGTGGATGATTCAGATGATGATGGTGACGATTCGATTATATCGGTATGTGCGGCTTCATACTCACATAGATTGTGGATGTTGGATTTAGGGTGTTCGTTCTATGTGACTCCAAATCGGAGTTGGTTCGCGATGTAGCGTTCAGTTGTTAGAGACCCGGTCTTTATATGGAACGATATGCTGAATAGAGTTATTGGGATTGGTACAATTTAGATTAGCATGCATGATAGGGGAGTTCGAACATTAACAGATGTCACGCACGTACTGGATATGAGGAGGAGCTTGATTTCATTAGGTGTTTTAGGCGGATCAATTGCAAGTGCTTGATCAATAGAGATTCCATGATGATTTCTGTTGAGGATTCTCGGTACTTCATGAATCTCTAAGAAGCTAAACCACGACCGACCGAGGACGAAACGACGCTGAATTCCAAGGGTAAGTTTAAGCCAACCGTCGTCTTTAAAACTAAAAATCCTCGAGTGCGCCCGCATTTTTGCAGCGACACCGATGAGTCCGACACTGAAGGCCCACCCCTCAATAAAGTTCGCCCGCATTTTGGTAGTGACACCAACGAGTCCGACACTGAAGGCCCATCTCTCAACTTTAAGCCCAGTAAAATGTGTCTACACTTCGGCAGTGACACTAACGAATCAGACATAGAATATTCATCCTGCAACAGATGTGCAGATAAGACTCTTAGACAAAAAGAAAAAAATAAGCGAAATCTCTGAAATCATAGAAGGGTCTCTAGCCATCTTAAGAATTCCGGAGCAGATGTAAAAAGTTATTGACGCGCTGTCAATCTCTACGGCGGATCAATTGAAAACCTTCTGTCCCCGGAAGAAAGGACGGGCAAAGAGGCATCTTGTTCTACGGGTCAGATTCTGTCATGCGCTCGAATGATTTGTCCTTAATATGCCTTCCATATGAAAGATGTATAATGTAACATTCAGAAAATTTGGAAACGAATAAAATTAATTAATTAAATAATAAAGTGTTAAATTAAAAAGTTATTAAAACCAATCAAGACAATTTCATAAGATATATGTAAAACAAATTAAATTTTAATTTTAGTATGCAACATAAATAAATTATAAGGGTTTTAATGTGAATTTTAACTTCATTTTAATAAAAGGGTGTTTTATAATAACATAGGTTGTGAAGGGTATTTATATAAAGTTTAGGATTTTGTGCAAAATGGGAAATTGTTTTGGGTGTAAGTAGAAAAAGGGGTTAGATAAAGTTAGTTCAGAATTTTATCAAGATAATTCATTTTAGAAATGATAAAGCATTGCCACCACCTTCTCTCATGCACAACACACTCCCCACACCTCCTCCTTGCATGAAACCACCACATCTTTCTTGGTGACACCTCCTCCTACACCTCACCCTTCCCTTCATCCTTTTATCTAAGGTGTTCAGATCATTTTACCAAGTTAAACATTCAGAAAATTTTAAAAGTTAAAGAAAATGAAGAACAAGAAAAGAAAAATAAAAGAAAAGAGAAGTGAGAAGGAGAGAATAGCTAAAGTGCTCCAACATCAAGCTAGGACAAGGAGCTTGTGCATCTTGGAGGGTGTTCTTCCAGAAAATTACTTGAAGGTAAAATCCTTAATCACAGTAGGGATTTAATTCCGTAACTAGTTCAAAGTTGGAAATCAAAGTGTCCATAATATTGTATTTTAGGAAAAATTGGACCCTGTAGTAATCTGCTGTAGTTTAGATGAATTTTAACTTAACAAAACAGTACCAAAATGATATATGTTGGACCTAGAGCAAACCATAGGAGCACGAACCAGGGGGATCGGTTTTGAGCCGACGACTAATAGGTAAATTCCGGCGTCGCCGAATTTGTAGGGAGCTAGAATGTTTTGGCTTGTGGGGTAGGTTTCTGTGTAGAGTTTTGGCCATTTTGGTATTATTTAAACAAGTTAGTTTAACTGAATATAAAATCTGAAAGCCAATATCGGAAAAGGTATCTAAAAACCCAAAATACGATACGGGTAAAACGTAACGCGATCTCTTTTCCGTCGCGATGCAGAGTTGGGTTAGATTTCAATGAGGTTAAGTATTAGGTTGTTTGCAATGGTCGTACGTAGTGTAATTAGCACGTACAACTTGCGTTTTATTGATTTCGACGTATCGGAATGTAGCCGTTTCCTTATACAAGTTATTGCAATGTTAGATTCCAATACGGGAACTTTAGAGGTCGTGAGGAAAGGAAAAAGATTGGCGATTCCTGAGTAGATACGATGTATTTCCGGTGAGTAGATTTACATCTACGGGGGAAGTCGGGTGGATGGCGTATAGAACCCCTGCAACCTTATGACTATTATTATGATATCTACTTAAGTTTAGCTTTTCGTCAAAGCATTGATATGGTATTGCATCTTGTATACCCTTCATTTTTCATAAAGTTTCATATGTAGTTTTTAAATGAGATATACGTGATATTTGATCCGTACGATATGGGTATGATTTGATGAGTTTGTACGAGGGATCATGCCGTACTTAAGATGATATGGATATAGTGATATGATGAACTTTGTATGCCGAATAACGGCCAATTTATTTTTTGACTCGTATAGATAGATTATGTTCTGTTTTAGGAGGTAATACTGGTATGAGCTATATTATTTTAAAAACTACGGTTCGTTGCATTTTAAATAAACTACCAGGATGCGTGCCAGTTTCTAAAACAAACATCTCTTTTAAATCTAAGGCAGCTTCCTTATTTCGAACTTAACGTTCCGATCATCTCTAAAGATAATGGTCTAGCTCATAACAAGTAATTACAATAAGTACGTTTAGATTATATTATCTATAATATATGTTTCTGCGTTACACACACTCTGATAGAACACTGCACAAATACCAATGAGTACTATGCTGCACAAGCACGTAAATATATGTTACACTACACCTCATTAGTACTGCCATGTCACTGTAGAATCGTTCTGATATATATGTGTTAATATATAGATTGTTACACCGTAAAACACTTGCATAAATACTAATGATTTCCATGTGGTACGAGCACAGACACGTATGCTACACTACACATCATTAGTAGTGCCATGACACATTAGAATTGAAATCATTATGTTATGTGATATGATTACGTAGTCGTTTCCTATTCATGTTATAGTACTATACATGATGTATTTGATTTTCTTGGGATTTCTGAGTATTTTACTCCTGATGATATATATATCGGTGGTATGGGACACTGTTATATATATATACATATATAGTATATCATCAATACAAACTATGCAATTATTCTTATTCCTTACTTGATATTTTGAGATGATGAGTAAAACGTCCACCATGAGTTTTGTGTTTTCTGGTTTTGTTCCGGACCGAGTGGGGGAGATATACGGTCGCGGATTTTTATGTTATCCAGACTGAGTGGGGGAGATATACAGTTGGATACATGGTGGACCCAGTCGAGACCGAAGGGCAGGATAGTCGCATTGAGGCGGGGGAGCCTAGCGGGGATACTCGATACCGGAGATAGAATTGAGCACAGCAGATATCCAGGGGATACTAACCAGAGATTGAGATGAGCACGGCAGCTATCCAGAGGATACTGACCGGGGTCCGATTAGGTACGACAGATATCCAGGGGATACTGATCGTAGCCAGGATATTGGGTGACGATCATCTGTTGAGATGGTGTCGACGATATCTGTATTTACGTGACGATGCTGGACACGAGAGATTTCGGATTTTGATGTCGATGCTGGGCACCTATTTGTATATTGATACGATCATTATCATGAGGTACACCGTTAGATATTTATTTATTAGATTCCACCAGGACTGATCCGGGGGACAGTACCTGTATATATTTGTACAGAAAGTCATAGACAAAAAGGGGGATTCCAATACAGATCATAAATTCATGATTTTGACTCTTATGACATTGAGATAGTATACTTGGGATTGCATGATAGTTAGTATTGCACTTATGCATATCATATAGTACATCGGTACAGTTTATAACACTACTATTCTTATGACCTAGGAATCGTCATGCATTTCGATTTCTACCTTTAGATATACTTTTATTCACTGAGTTGGCAACTCATTCCCGTTGTGCCACAGTTTCTTGCAGGTTTTACCGCTTGGATTATCAGCGGCTTGGGCACACATTCTTTTGAGGAGTGATGGGTAAGTGAGTTATTATTATATCATACTCACTCTTGATTATTCATATATTCTTGTATCTAGTGGGAACTCCATTAACTTATAAATGATATATTATAGACTTAGAAGCGAAAATTAGAGTGGTGTCTTGAGTTGTCGCACTCTTTGGAGTCGACTTCTGATTTAGCTTGTTTGGTTGCTCCATTGTTTGGACATGGAGACTAGCTTCCGTTGGGATGCTATTTTATTATGTTGTACCAGGTTTTTATAAAAATGCAAAGGAGGTGATGACAAGTTTCAAAACGTCATAAATGCTTTTCAACATACTTAGTTAAATTTAGATGTTATTTTAACTTGATTTTTTCGGATGATTATTTAAACCACACCTCCAATATTTTCAAAAAGGGTTTATATTCCGGGTTTCGGCTTACTTAGATTATGTCAATGTCTTTAGATGTCACGTGTTTTAAGTGCCAGTCACGTGTTACTTTTGGGTCGTGACAAAGTTGGTATCAGAGCGTTTGGTTTAACCTTTTCTCGAGTCTAGGTTGACTATATGGAGTCTGGGAATACATTTTGTTACCTGGGCTTGACCTTATAGGACTTAGACTTGACTTTGGGGGTCTTATACCCGAACTTTCTTTATATAGGATGACCTTTGTTGATGGAGTAGGTACTAAGTAGAGTGACGTACCGTACATATGTTCCGCGGCATATTTACGATATGATACTCTGCCTAAGATACCTTAGGATTTATATCTTGAGATCTTCCTTCTATTCTTTCCGTTGATCTATCTTCTTCAGTGCATGATTGGTTGTTCGATCACCATGGTATGAGGGCCGAGAGGGCTACAATTAGAGATACGGTCAGAGCAGACTTGTCTGGGACAAGGACTGACTGGGGTGACTTTTCAATGATATAGAGACACGTCGTTTATTCATATATGATCGAGTTCAAATAGTGGAGCAAGTTTCTTCGGGATCTGCACCGGATGGTAGAGTCATTGTTAGAGATCAGACAGATTTGAGACGTGATGTTTTTCTCCTCTCTGAAAATCGTGGTGTCATGTACTGTTTAGAAAATGGTAACAATTATTGCTAAGGTTATCGAGATGTTGCTTCCCGAGTCCATGAAGTTAAATGGCTGACGACGTTACCAGTATAGATGGATCGACAGGATTCATAGCCGTTCAGAGGTGAGATGGTTAGGATTTTAATCCGTTGTGGAGCTTCGATACGAGATCGGTGAAATTGATGTACTTCTTCCGATGGAATTTGTTCAGACCAGGTGCAAGTAGTTCAAGGAGGAGATTGTGTAGCAAGCTTTCCTCCGGAAAATTGGGACGAGTCTTCGAATGTGAGATTAACCAGACTTCTCATCTACAGGGTATCAGAAGTAACGGATTCGCTAAATTCTCCAAGTGTGCTTTCTGGCTGGATAGTGTAGTTTTCTTGGGTCACGTAGTTGCAAGAGATGGGATACGTGTGGACCCAAGGAAGATAGAAGCGGTTCTGCACTGGCCCAGACCTGTGTCAGTTATAGAGGTTCGAAGTTTCTTGGGTCTGGCCGGTTATTACAGACGTTTTGTGCCAGAATTTTCTCGGATCGTTGCACCGTTGACCGGATTGACTAGGAAGGAAATTCCATTTCTTGGGACAAATGCTTGTGAACGGAGTCCCCAGCAGTTAAAGACTCGATTGACGACTGCACCTGTCTTATCGCTACCTTCCGGGTCAGTGGGTTCGTGGTGTGTTATGATGCCTCTCGAGTGGGTTTAGGCTGTGTACTGATGCAGCACGGTAGGGTTACAGCTTATTCTTCTCGACAGTTGAAGAGGAACGAGCAGAATTAACCCACTCATGATTTGGAGATAGTTACTGTAGTATTCACTCTGAAGATTTAGAGACATTACTTGTGTGGAGAGTCGTGCCAGATTCTCACAGATCATAAGAGCTTAAAGTATATTTTTCAGCAGAGGGATATGAATCTAAGGTAGCGTAGATGGAGGGAACTCATGAAGGAATACGATTTTGAGATCTTGTACCATCCAGGCAAAGCAAATTTTGTAGCAAATGCCTTGAGTCGGAGGCCTGGAGGTAGCTTATCTCATCTGCGCATCTTACAGAGGCAGTCTTCTACCGACTAGCAGATTTTATGTGATAGTCTTGTACAGTTCGAGTTCGCATCGACCGGAGGACAGTTAGCACATGTTTGCACCGTCCTCAGTTATTGGATCGTATTCTGGAGACACAGCCGCAGAGGCTTGTATGTCAGAGATTATGGATCAGATTAGGCAGGGCAGAGAGTCGGAGTTGGTGATAGATGACTATGGAGTATTACGTTTTGGGACTCGTCTTTATGTGCCAGATTCGGATGGGCTGAGACGTGAGATCTTAGAGTAGGCACATAGATCGACATACAGTATTCATCCTGGTTCCACCAAGATGTATCATGACTTGAGGGATGTTTATGGGTGGAAAGGAATGAAATGGGACGTTGCGGAGTTTGTTTCAAAATGCTTGACTTGTCAGCAAGTCAAGGCAGAGCACCAGAGGCCGGCTGGAAAATTGCAGCCCTTGCCCATTCTGGAGTGGCAATGGGAATAAATTTCCATGGAGTTCATTGTGGGTCTATCCAGGACTAGCAGAGGGTATGATTTCATCTAGGTGATTGTAGATAGACTGACAAGGGCAGCTCACTTTCTACCAGTGCAGACGACGTATGGGTTTACGCAGTATGCTCAGATTTATATCAACGAGATTGTCCGATTACAGGGAGTTCCAACGAGCATAGGGTCAGATAGGGATACCCAGTTTACTAACAGGCTATGGCAGAAACATCAAGAAACTCTTGGTACACGATTGAGTTTTAGTACAGCTTTTCACCCACAGAAGGATGGTCAGTCAGAGCGGACCATTCAGACTTTAGAGGATATGCTTCGCGCTTGCAGCCTTGATTTCGGTGGTAGCTGGGGTCGTCACTTACCTTTGGTAAAATTTTCGTACAACAATAGTTTTCGGAAGACGATCCAGATGGCTCCCTTTGAAGCTTGTTATGGAAGGAAATGTCGATCGCTTATTTGATAGACGGAACTGAGCGAGAGTAGCATTTTGGGACCGCAGGTAGTACAGGAGACTACGGAAAAAATTCAACTGATACGAGACAGAATGAGAGCGGCCCAATACAGACAGAAATCATATGCAGATAAACGACGTCGTAAACTCAAGTTGATATGGGAGACCATGTGTTCTTTCATATGTCTCCGATGAAGGTGTGATGCGTTTTGGAAAAAAAGGAAAGCTCGACCCCAGATATGTCGGACCTTACGAGATTCTGGAGAGAGTGGTTGCTGTAGCTTATCGTTTAGCACTTCCACTGAGTTTTCCGGATGTGCATCCGGTGTTTCACGTTTCAATGCTTCTCAAGTATCTTCACGATCCTTCTCACGCGATCCAGCATCAGACTTACAGCTTGAGCCGGATTTATCCTACAGAGTGCAGCCAGTCGCTATTCTAGACAGGCAGGCAAAAAAACTAAGATCGAGGGTACTTCCATTTGTAAAGGTTCTTTGGCAAGGAAGGAATCGCGAGGAGATTACTTGGGAAACCGAGAATGCGATGCGAAAGAGATTTCCACATCTTTTGAGGGTATGTTTAGTTAAATTTTAAATTCGGAGACCGAATTTTCTTAAGGGGGGAATATTGTAACATTCAGAAAATTTGGAAACGAATAAAATTAATTAATTAAATAATAAAGTGTTAAATTAAAAAGTTATTAAAACTAAATAAGACAATTTCATAAGATATATGTAAAACAAATTAAATTTTAATTTTAGTATGCAACATAAATAAATTATAAGAGTTTTAATGTGAATTTTAGCTTCATTTTAATAAAAAGGGTGTTTTATAATAACATAGGTTGTGAAGGGTATTTATATAAAGTTTAGGATTTTGTGCAAAATAGGAAATTGTTTAGGGTATAAGTAGAAAAAGGGGTTAGATAAAGTTAGTTCAGAATTTTATCAAGATAATTCATTTTAGAAATGATAAAGCATTGCCACCATCTTCTCTCATGCACAACACACTCCCCACACCTCCTCCTTGCATGAAACCACCACATCTTGCTTGGTGACACCTCCTCCTACACCTCACCCTTCCCTTCATCCTTTTATCTAAGGTGTTCAGATCATTTTACCAAATTAAACATTCAGAAAATTTCAAAAGTTAAAGAAAATAAAGAACAAGAAAAAAAAAGATAAGTGAGAAGGAGAGAATGGCTAAGGTGCTCCAACATCAAGCTAGGACAAGGAGCTTGTGCATCTTGGAGGGTGTTCTTCCAGAAAATTACTTGAAGGTAAAATCCTTAATCACAGTAGGGATTTAATTCCGTAACTAGTTCAAAGTTGGAAATCAAAGTGTCCACAATATCGTATTTTAGGAAAATTTAGACCCTGCAGTAATCTGCTGTAGTTTAGATGAATTTTAACTTAACAAAACAGTACCAAAACGATGTATGTTGGACATAGAGCAAACCATAGGAGCACGAACCAGGGGGATCGGTTTTGGGCCGGCGACTAATAGGTAAATTCCGGCGTCGCCGGATTTGTAGGGAGCTAGGATGTTTTGGCTTGTGGGGTAGGTTTCTGTGTAGAGTTTTGACCATTTTGGTATTATTTAAACAAGTTAGTTTAACTGAATATAAAATCTAAAAGCTAATATCAGAAAAGGTATCTAAAAACCTAAAATACGATACGGGTAAAACGTAACGCGATCTGTTTTCCGTCTCGATGCAGAGTTGGGTTAGATTTCATTGAAGTTAAGTATTAGGTTGTTTGCAATGGTCGTACGTAGTGTACTTAGCACGTACAACTTGCGTTTTATTGATTTTGACGTATCGGAATGTAGCCGTTTCCTTATACAAGTTATTGCAATGTTAGATTCCAATACGGGAACTTTGGAGGCCGCGGGGAAAGGAAAAGGATTGGCGATTCCTGAGTAGATACGACGTATTTCCGGTGAGTAGATTTACATCTACGGAGGAAGTCGGGTGGATGGCGTATAGCACCCCCGCAATCTTATGACTATTATTATGATATCTACTTAAGTTTACCTTTTCGTCAAAGCATTGATATGGTATTGCATCTTGTATACCCTTCATTTTTCATAAAATTTCATATGTAGTTTTTAAATGAGATATACGTGATATTTGATCCGTACGATATGGGTATGATTTGATGAGTTTGTACGAGGGATCATGCCGTACTTAAGATGATATGGATATAGTGATATGATGAACTTTGTATGCCGAATAACGGCCAATTTATTCTTTGACTCGTAGAGATAGATTATGTTCTGTTTTAGGAGGTAATACTGGTATGAGCTATATTATTTTAAAAAATACGGTTCGTTGCATTTTAAATAAACTACCAGGATGCGTGCTAGTTTCTAAAACAAACATCTTTTTTAAATCTAAGGCAGCTTCCTTATTTCGAATTTAACGTTCCTATCATCTCTAAAGATAATGGTATAGCTCATAACAAGTAATTACAATAGGTACGTTTGGATTATATTATCTATAATATATGTTTCTGCGTTACGCACACTCTGATAGAACACTGCACAAATACCAATGAGTACTATGCTGCATAAGCACGTAAATATATGTTACACTACACCTCATTGGTACTGCCATGTCACTGTAGAATCATTCTGATATATATGTGTTAATATATAGATTGTTATACCGTAGAACACTTGCACAAATACTAATAATTTCCATGTTGCACGAGCACAGACGCGTATGCTACACAACACATCATTAGTAGTGCCTGTAAGTCCACGTTACCCACCCCAGTGCTTACGGGGAGGCGGAATAGGTAAAAATAAAAATTTTAACACAAGGTAACATGGACTAAAACTTGAGGATCTTTTCCAAACCATTGCTAACAAACTACAAGAGGTTCTATTTACTATGCAAGGAGATTATACCTCATGCTACTAGTCCTTCGGGTCTTCTCCGCTACCCTCCTCATCTCCGTAGGCTCCATGGGTCGATCCGGATCTTGGTCTCCTCCGCGGCCTCCTTGAGTCGAAGACGATCCACCTGAGAATCTGTAATCCGAGCTCCACCTCAATCCGATGTAACTAGGGCAACAAGTTTGCTATTCTTGAAGTCCTAGGTGGTGTAGAAGATGATGGTGGATATGTTTGTCTATTTTGTTTCTATTTTTCTCAACACATGAAAGCTATAGAAAAATCAAGAGAGGAAGAAGAAGGAGGAACCATGGGAGCTCTCTCTTGAAGAGAGAGAATGAGCAAGAGATAATGATCCATAAACCAAATAATTACTAATCTCTTATCATGATAAAGTTGATGGCTACATTGATTTGACCATTATCATCACAAATCAAATCCAAAGCCAAAAGCAAAAGAAGGATCTGGTGCTCTTAAGAAAAGTCCAAGTCAACAATGTTCAACTAGGTCAAATGGTCAAGCATGGTCAAATGGTCAAAGCAATTAGCCATAACACAATTATCATTAAAAAGATTAGTAAATATTTTCCTCACCTCATAATGGTTTTGACCGAATCAACGGTCAAAACCCCAATGAGGCACCTCCTTCTTTTTCGCTCCTCACAACCGTGCATACACACCCGCATCCGCATTCCATAGAATGCGAATGCAAATAAGACAAAACTAATCCATCCATACAATATTAGGATCCGGTTTAAACCAAAGTCCATTAGTATTGTCTGCCTGAATAGAGTACGCGCATAAGTGCACGCAAGTGATCGTAGCCTTGCCGTAAAACCATACGGCCTCTACACCTTTTTCCCAGTGCAGGGAAACTCTCTGTGTGGGACTCTAAAGACTCGACACTACAGTGGCAGTGGGTTTAACCACAGACCACAAGCGGCACTAGCTGTACGTAATTGTCCCCAGGTAGATGTCGATAAGAAGGCCGATGAGGTAAACCCATCCAAACTCCTACTGAGCCTGAATGTGACAATCTCCGTACAGTCCGGTCTGTTCGTCTAAGAGTATCGCATGTTGGGCCTAGGGGGCGGTAAACGTCAGACCCCTAATAGCGGTACAAGTCGTTCCGGAGTGTAACCCAGAACACCCTGAGAAACTACTGGAAACACTACCGGTAATTCTCGCTTGCCCTGGCCAGGGACTTTGTGTAATGGCTCTCCTATACACAGCGTGATATCAACCCCCAATACCGAGAGAGACGAATCCTATCTAACCGCTACTGCCTCCAAGTGCTTCGGGACTGCACCTAACTACTACCTGTTTGCACGACTCCTTTGAGCCGTTGTAGGGTAGTAATCAAAGTACAGTGGGAACACACTCGAGGCGAAGTAGCAGTGTCAAGTCGTCGGACTAAGCTATACTCCTGTCACCTGGGAACTGTTATATGACGATAGGTATAGTACCAACCAACAGTTCCCGACGAGTCCTTTCCAGTGTACTCGTAACCTAACGAGCACCCGCATACTATCTCCAGTACGACGTACTGATGGCTGTGGGACAGACTATCTCCCCTGCTGGGATGAGAAGTGCATACGCTAGTCTACTCCGGAGTATCGATGCCCCGTCTCAATAATCCTACGACTAGGGACCTGTATAAGGATGTGCTTGTAGATTACCCAGCCCCCACAAGTGTGACTGCCATCACAATGCTGGTAATCAAACAAAGATCTTAAGGGCTCCACTAATATGTATAAGCGATATGCTAAAAGAAATACATGCACATATTAAAGTAGAAACAAACCAAGTAGCATACTACCATTTTGAGCAAGATTGTCTATACAACTGTGAATATCCCAAGCTTCCATTAAGTAATATATAAACTAGTATGATATAGTAATGGCCTCTAGGGCATATACACTAACAATCTCCCACTTGCACTAGGGCCATGTACTGGCGTATCGAAGACCTATCATCTCGATCAGCCGCTCGAATTGAGTCTGGGGTATGGCCTTCGTGAATGGATCTGCAGTGTTATTCTCTGAATCTACTCTCCTCACCTCGATCTCCCGGCGATCTACGATCTCCCTCATCAGGTGGTACCGCCTCAAAATGTGTTTGGACTTCTGATGGGACCTGGGTTCCTTCGCTAAAGCTATAGCGTCGTTGTTGTCACAATACATCGGTATTGGATCAACAATGGTAGGAACCACCTGAAGCTCCATGAGTAACTTCTTCATCCAGACAGCTTCCTTTGCGGCATCGCAAGCAGCTATGTACTGCGCATCCATAGTTGATTCAGCAACGGTTTCCTGCTTGGAGCTCTTCCAACAAACCGCCCCTCCATTGAGGGTAAAGATATAACCCGACATGGACTTGGAGTCATCCTTGTCACTCTGAAAGCTAGAGTCAGCAAAGGCCTCGATCTGGAGGTCTTTTCCGCCATACACCAAGAACATCTCTTTAGTCCTTCTCAGGTACTTAAGAATGTTCTTTACTGCTATCCGGTGTTTCTCCCCTGGGTTTGACTGATACCGGCTTACAACGCTTAATGCGTATGCTACATCTGGTCTGGTACACAACATCGCATACATTATAGAGCCTACTACATATGCGTAGGGTATAGATGACATGCGAGCCCTTTCCAAATCAGTCTTAGGAGACATCTCTTTAGAGAGGGTGATTCCGTGACAAACCGGTAGATTACCGCGCTTTGAATCTTCCATACCGAATCGTTTTAGTATGGTGTCGATGTATCTGGACTGCGAAAGTCCCAACATCCTCTTAGATCTATCACGATAGATCTGGATCCCCAGAATGTAGTTGGCATCGCCCAGGTCCTTCATGGAGAACCTCTGTGACAAGAATCCTTTGACTGACTGTAGCATAGGAATGTCATTTTCTATTAGGAGAATGGCATCCACGTTCAAGACGAGGAATACCACCGTTCTCCCTACAATCTTACTGTAAATGCATGGTTTATCCGGATTTTTGATAAAGTCGAATTCTTTGACAGTATCATCAAAGAAGATGTTCCAGCTCCGCGATGCCTGCTTCAGTCCATAAATGGACTTAAGCAACTTGCACACTTTATCGCTACTCCCACTCTGAATGAAACCCTCCGGCTGATCCATATAGACGCACTCTTCCAAATTTCCATTTAGAAAAGCCGTCTTCAAATCCATCTGCCAGATCTCATAATCGTGGAAGGCAGCAATAGCAAGAAGGATCCGAATGGATTTGAGCATAGCCACTGGAGAAAAGGTTTCGTCTGTAAGTCGACGTTAGAAACCACACATGATGCGGGGGGGGGGGGGCGGAATAGGTTAAACAATCATTTTGTTTAAACTAATATCGACTAACTTACGGATCTTTGCCAAATCCTAACAAACAACAACATAGGAGGGATTAGCTACTATGAAAGAAGATTATACCTAATGAATCAAGTCCTTCTTGTTCTCATTGACCACCTCCTCGTCGGCCTCCTCTTTGTGATAGAAGATCCACCCGAGAGCTACTTCTCCAAGCTTAACCTCTAACTTGAGGTAACTAGGAAACTATGAGTGCTAATCAAAGCAACCTAGAGGATATAGAACAGGATTAGGGCTTAATTAGTCTTGCTAACCCTTGAATCTCAACACATGAGAGGTTAGGGTTAATGCTTAAAGAGAGAGAGCTTGAGGAGAGAGAAGGTGAGAGTGAGTATCATAATGGAAAAATAACTCATTGTGAATATATGAAGCATAAGATATTTATTAAATGAATAACAAATAAAAAATATCTCCATGCTTCATTAACTCACCTTGTGTGATTCATCCCATGAGTTATTAAGCCATTAATGCATCATTAACTCCTATGGATGAATCACACCATGAGTCATTAAACCAATTAATGCAAATTCTACCTAAGCCTCCAACTCATCAATCTTCTAGAAGGTTCTCGACAAATTACGAGAATGCCCCTCCCATCCGTGAAAACACGGAAATACTGAGACTGTATAAATCCAATAATCCAATACTAGAATCTGGCTTAAACTAAAGCCCACTAGTATAAACTGTCCGAATATCGTACGTGCGTAAAAACACGTATGTGTTCGAACCCTGTCGTAAAACCATACAACCTCTATATCGTTTCACCCGAAGCAAGGAAACTCTCTGTGTGGGACTCTAAAGACTCGACAACTATGCTGGCAGTGAGTTTAACCACAGGCCGCAAGCGGTACTAGCTGTACATAACTGTCCCCAGGTAGATGTCGATAAGAAGGCCGATGAGGAAACCCATCTGAACTCCTACTGAGCCTGATGTAACAATCTCCGTACAGTCCGGTCTGTTCGTCTGGGACTATCGCATATCGGGCATAGGGGCGGCAAGCGTCAGTCCCTTAAAAACGGTATAAGTCATGTCGGAGCGAAGCCCATTGCACCTTGAGAAGCTACTGGAAAACCTACCAGTAAATCTCGCTTGTCCTGGCCAGGGACTTTGCGTAATAGCTCTCCAAACACAGCGCGATATCAACTCCCAATACCGGGAGAGACGGATCCTATCTAACCGCCACTGCCTCCAAGTGCTTCGGGAATTCACCCAACTGCTACCTGTTTGCACGACTCCTTTGAGCCGTGGTAGGGTAGCAATCTAAGAACAGTAGGAATACACTCGAGGCGAAGCAGCAGTGTCAAGTCTGCGAACTATGCTGTACTCATGTCACCTGGGAACTGTTAACTGACGACGGGTATAATACCAACCAACAGTTCCCTGCGAGTCCTGTCCGGTGTACCCGTAACCCAACGAGCACCTGTATACTATCTCCAGTACGACGTACTGATGGCTGTGGGACAGACCATCTCCCCAACTGGGATGAGAAGCGCACACACTAGTCTACTCCGGAGTATCGATGCCCTGTCTCGATAATCCTATGACTAGAGACCTGAAAAAGGATGTGCTTGTAGACTACCCAGCCCCCACTAGTGTGACTGCCATCACAACGCTGGTAGTCAAGCAAGATCCTAAGGGCTCTATCAATACGTACACACATATTAAGATAGATATAAACCAAGTAGCATACTACCATGTTTAGCAAGACTGTTAATATAACTGTGAATATCCCAAGCTTCCATTAAGTAATATACAAGCTAGTATGATACAATAATGGCCCCTAGGGCATATACACTAACAATCTCCCACTTGCACTAGGGCCATGTACTGGCGTATCGAAGACCGATCATCTCGAGTAGCCTCTCGAACTGAATCTGAGGTAAGGCCTTAGTGAATGGATCAACATCATTCTCCTCTGTAGAAACTCTCCGGACCTCGATCTCCTGGCAATCTATGATCTCCCTGATCAGGTGATGCCGCCTTAAGATGTTTCTGGACTTCTGATGGGACCTGGGTTCCTTCACTAAAGCTATAGCTCCGTTGTTGTCACAATACAGCGGTATTGGATCAACAATGGTAGGAACCACCTGAAGTTCTGTTAGGAACTTCTTCATCCAGACCGCTTCTTTTGCGGCATCGCAAGCAGCGATATACTCCGCTTCCATCGTCGAGTCAGCAATGGTGTCCTGCTTGGAACTCTTCCAGCACACCGCCCCTCCATTGAGGGTAAAGACATAACCTTACATGGACTTGGAGTCATCCTTGTCACTCTGGAAGCTGGAATCAGCATAGGCCTCGATCTTGAGGTGTTTTCCGCCGTAAACCAAGAACATCTCCTTAGTTCTTCTCAGGTACTTGAGAATGTTCTTTACTGCTATCCAGTGCTTCTCCCCTGGGTCTGACTGATACCTGCTTACCACGCTCAGTGCGTAAGCTACATCTGGTCTGGTGCACAACATCGCATACATTATAGAGCCTACCGCATAAGCGTAGGGTCTAATAGACATGCGATCCCTTTCCAAATCAGTCTTGGGAGACATCTCTTTGGAGAGGGTGATTCCGTGACAAGCTGGTAAACTACCGCACTTAGAATCTTCCATACTGAATCTTTTCAGTATAGTGTTGATATACCTGGACTGCGAAAGTCCCAACATCCTTTTGGATCTATCACGATAAATCCGGATCCCCAGAATGTAAGAGGCATCACCCAGGTCTTTCATGGAGAACCTGTGTGACAAGAATCCTTTGACAGATTGTAGCATAGGAATGTCATTTCCTATTAAGAGAATGTCATCCACGTACAAGACGAGGAATACGACAGTTCGTGCAACAATTTTACTATATATACATGGTTCATCTGAATTTTTGATAACGTCATATTCTTTGACCGTTTCATCAAAACAGATGTTCCAACTCCGTGATGCCTGCTTTAGTCCATAAATGGACTTAAGCAACTTGCACACTTTCCCGCTGCTCCCACTCTGATTGAAACCTTCTGGCTGATCCATATAGACGCACTCTTCTAAATTACCATTTAGAAAAGCCGTCTTTACGTCCATCTGCCAGATCTTATAATCATGGAAGGCAGTAATGGCAAGAAGGATCCGAATGGATTTGAGCATAGCCACTGGAGAAAAAGTTTCGTCATAGTCCAAACCAGGTCTTTGCAGAAAACCCTTTGCAACAAGTCTAACCTTATAGGTTTCCACCTGTCCATCTACACCAATCTTTTTCTTGAAGATCCATTTGCATCCTATAGGTTTTACCCCATCTGGAGCAAAGTCCATACTTTGTTGGTGTATATGGACTCCATCTCGGTCCGCATTGCATCCAGCCATCTTACCGAGCCACCGCTATGGATGGCTTGCTAGAAGCTAGTAGGTTCATCATTATCAATGACGCAATCCTCTCGATCCCCATCTATGAGAAAACCGTAGTATCTCTCAGGTGGATGAGACAGCCTACTACTCCTGTGGAGGGGTGCGGGAATGTCCTGTTCTTCTTGAACTACTGATTCTACCAAAATTTCAGTAGTAGTTTGTGGTTCTGGAATTTCTTTCAGTTCTATTGCGCTCCCACTTGTTTCCTTTTCTAAAAACTGCTGTTCTAGAAAATGGGCATGACGAGAAACAAAAACCTTTTGTTCCTCTGCGTAATAGAAGAAATACCCTTTGGAGTTCTTTGGATATCCCACAAACTTACACTGTACTGATCGTGCCTCGAGTTAGTCCGCATGCTGCTTTTTAACAAAAGCCGGACATCCCTATATCTTCAGATACTGAAGATAGGGTTTCTTCCCACTCCACATCTGATATGGTGTGGTAGGCATAGTCTTGGTAGGAGCCCTGTTCAAAAGATATGCAGCTGATTCTAGTGCATAACCCCAGAAAGATCACGGTAACTCAGCATTACTCATCATGGAACATACCATATCCAATAGGGTTCGATTCCGTCTCTCCGATACACCGTTGTGCTATGGAGTGTATGGAGGAGTAAGCTGAGAGAGAATTCATTTCTCTTTTAGGTAACCTAGGAACTCGGCACTTAAGTATTCACCACCTCGATCAGATCTCAGTGTCTTGATACTTTTGCCGTTTGGTTTTCTACTTCATTCTTATATTCTTGGAATTTCTCAAAATCCTCAGATTTATGTTTCATCAAGAAAATGAATCCGTACCTAAAGTAATCATCCGTAAAAGTAATGAAATATGAAAAACCACCTCTTACATGTGTAGACATTGGACCACATACATCGCTGTGTATGAGTCCTAAGAGCTCGCTCGCTCTTACTCCATGCCCAGTGAATGGAGTCTTTGTCATCTTTCCTTTGAGACATGATTGGCAAGTGGCATAAGATTGATATTCGAACGGATCCAAATATCCTTCTCTATGTTACTTAGTTAACCTTGTCTCATTAATGTGACCTAGTCTACAATGCCATAAGAAAGCCTTATTTATATCTGGAGACTTTCTTTTTAGTGTGTTTTGGACATTGAAAATTTGTAATTGGTTTAACACATATATACCGTTATCTAGTGTACCGGACCCAATCAAACCATGATTAAGGTGGATGTTAACAACATCGCTTACAAACGTGAAATCATAACCTTTTTTTGATAACAACGATACTGATATGATATTACACGTTAAACTGGGTACACAAAAACAGTTCTGCAAAACCAAAATATGTCCACTCGTCAATCCAAGGTGATAATCCCCTACGGACACAGCACCCACGCTAGCCCTGTTAGCAACTTGGAGGGTCATATCACCAACCTTCAGCACTCTACTATTTCTCAGTGCCTGCAATGAATTGCATATATGAGATCCTGATCCGGTATCCAATACCCAGGAAGTAGAGTTGATTGACAAACAATTTTCAATTACAAACACACCTGAATTCGAAGCCACAGCTTGCTTCGGTTCCTGGTTCTTGGCAATCCAAGCTTTGCAATCTTTCTTCCGGTGCCCTTTCCTACGACAGTGGAAGCACTCATCCTTTGCCACTACTGGCACCATAACTTTTGCCTTTCCTTTGACTCCCACCTTACCAACACCTCATCTTGGTTTGGTAGCGGCCTTCTTCTTCCTTCCTTTGGCGCTAGCCTTGGACCC
This sequence comes from Agapanthus africanus, assembly GCA_030015575.1. NCBI lineage: Eukaryota > Viridiplantae > Streptophyta > Magnoliopsida > Asparagales > Amaryllidaceae > Agapanthus > Agapanthus africanus. The sequence goes on along the minus strand of CM057339.1, from coordinate 161,688,353 downwards.
GGAAGAGGAAGCACCGCGAACAAATATAGCGGGTGTTTCCCTTGTCTTCTGCAAGGTGCCCTCTGCACTCCTCAACATGTTAAGGAGTTCTAGAAGTTCAACACCTTTTCTTTGAATGTTGAAATTCAGAATAAACTGGGCGTAGGTGGAAGGAAGGGACTGAAGAATCAAGTCTGTATAGAGTTCGTTCTCCAAAGTCGTCCCGAGGTCCGCGAGCTCTTCTATATAGCCAATCATCTTTAGGACATGTTCTCCTACAGATGATCCGACGGCCAGCCTCGACTGAAACAAGTTCTTCGAGGTCTCGTATCTAGCTATACGAGATTGCTCTCCATACAGATCCTTTGTATGGAGAAATATGGATTCAAGATCCATATCCTCGTGCCTCCTTTGATGTTCATTATTCATAGAGGCAAGCACGATGCATTTGGCCTTAGTCTTATGGATTTCCTTATCCGTAATACTGGATTTTAGACAAGGGACAGCAGGTGCCTTAGCAGTAAGGACATACCCCAATTTGTCATAAGTCAAAGCCATTTTGACATTCCACAACCAATCTTTATAGTTTGGCTCTGTCAGAATATTTTTTTCTAATAGTAACTTAAGGCCTATCATGTTCTGGGTCGCTGCAATTGAGAGAGAGAGGGAACACTTTAGCATGATGCTCTTGCAACTTTAGAGTGGTTTTTAGTTTATCTAAACTGGATGGCTCCCACTGTTTCTCGAATCCCTCCTCAAACCAAAAAGGAAGAACTAGCCAGGACTATTCTCACCGTACAATACTAGCTTAACCGTTCAGCTAGGCCGGTGTCGGTACTTCGAGGGAGGTTTTCCGATGCTTTCGTGAAGTTTCTTAATTAAATAACCTCTTTTCTCTGGGAGCGTAGCCTCGCTGACACCTTTCTCGGCACCTACTTGGTTTATAGCATTGATCGTTAAGTGACGAATCTCCCGATGAGTAGCGGATACTCACAGTAGGATCGGGATCCAAATATCATCGTGTGATAAAGCTGAAGGAATCCTACCAAAATTATCACACTCCAAATGGTATGCATCTCTTTGCAAATTTCAGTTTCTTTAGAAATTCCCGATATAAATTTCTGCCCCATGCTCTTATGACCTTGGCGTTGTCAAAATGTCATAAGTCACATGTCAAGTTCTAACGATCATTATCTTGTTAATTTGAACCCATCCGTACATACCCCCGACGTTGGCCAAATGATAATACGACTGTCCCAAACTAACTCATCTATCTATGCAACAAATGAATACCCAGCAACTACCAAACACTATGCCTTGGCGTTGGTCAAAATACATAGCTTGAATACTACTGAATACCTAAATGAAATGACGGAGGGCTACGAATGGTTTTTGCGAAACCGTGAACGTAGTGAACTTGATATGATCGAAGGAACCTGATAGCTTTTAAAAGGAGTGGTTAAAGCTCCGCAATTAAAAATATCTTCTGTTTTAAAAATAACCGAGTGGTTTCTTTTAAACTGTTCCAACGATTCAACTTTGGTTTATTTTCTTTGCATTAATATAATGCGTCCCATCATTAACCTATCATCGCAGAAAACAACGAAAATACAACGTCCTCTTATGCCATCCGCATTCGCCACTGGGCCCGTCATTCACCTGTTAGGTTACTTAACTAACGACAGAGCGGGGGCTGGGCTAGCGCGGGTGTAAAACATAAGTGACGTCTAATAGCTATCATATATAGATATTGTACATTTGTCAGATGCAATAATAGGCATTCCAGATCACAGATGAACATATTGGATTTTTTACGAATCCGCATTCCTTTTGAGCCTGCAAAGAAAGGCGGATTACACAGTCATGATGAATAGCCAAAACCCCACCCTAGACCCCTACGGGTACGGAAAACTACCCGCCAAGTACCCGAAGTGAAGCGGTCTCCCTTAACAACGTGAGTAGGCCACTAAACACTTCAAAGTACCCGGTAGTTTGTGCACCCCACATTGGGTCTATCTTAGGAGCAAAAATCAGTAAATGAAATAATACAACGGTGGTTACAACCTCAACCCGGAAGTGCCCCGCAAAAGAATATTACAAAAATTTACAAATTACATTTGAATGAAAGAAACGCTCGTCTTACATCCCCGGCTATCCATTCACGACAATCCAACAAGTCCACAAACACAAACAATAAAAACCATTACAGAAATATGCAACCCCCTGCCAACCGACATACTAGCAGTTAGGGGAGGTTTACGAACACATTAAACAAATCATAGATATAATCAAATTAGCTAAACATCGTAGAATTTCGATCAAGCAAACACAAATGATTCTACTCCAAATACTTCACTGTGCACCTGAAACATGAGCAGAAACAAAACATCCCAGAAAAAACAAAATCAACACAGAAGAGTTACTGGGGAAATTTGGACCGACTCGGCTTCAACTCGGTGGAGGATTTGCGGCGGATCGCTTGGATCGGCCGCTGTTCCGTGGCGGTTTGGCCGAGCCACAGTCCTAAATTTCTCCAGTAACCTTATAATTCCCTGCTTGTAATTTTAAGGGTCCCTGAAAATTTTTTAGACCCCGTTTTAAAAACGAGAGAAACTATGTAAAAATGATGTTTTTTCCGGTTCGTTTCGCGATCGAATTTCTAATGACTTTGCTAACAAGTTAGTTATGGTTTAGCGAGGCTCTGATACCACTGTAAGTCAACGTTAGACACCCCACATGATGCGGGGAGGCGGAATAGGTAAAACAATCATTTTGTTTAAACTAACATCGACTAACTTACGGATCTTTGCCAAACCCTAACTAACAACAACATAGGAGGGATTAGCTACTATGAATGAAGATTATACCTAATGAATCAAGTCCTTCTTGTTCTCGTTGACCACCTCCTCTTCGGCCTCCTCTTTGTGATAGAAGATCCACCCGAGAGCTACTTCTCCAAGCTTAACCTCTAACTTGAGGTAACTAGGAAACTATGAGTGCTAATCAAAGCAACCTAGAGGATATAGAAAAGGATTAGGGATTAATTAGTCTTGTTAACCTTTGGATCTCAACACATGAGAGGTTAGGGTTAGTGCTTGAAGAGAGAGAGCTTGAGGAGAGAGAAGGTGAGAGTGAGTATCATAATGGAAAAATAACTCATTGTGAATATATGAAGCATAAGATATTTATTAAATGAATAACAAATAAAAAATATCTTCATGCTTCATTAACTCACCTTGTGTGACTCATCCCATGAGTCATTAAGCCATTAATGCATCATTAACTCTTATGGATGAATCACACCATGAGTCATTAAACCAATTAATGCAAATTCCACCTAAGCCTCCAACTCATCAATCTTCTAGAAGGTTCTCGACAAATTATGAGAATGCTCCTCCCATCCGTGAAAACACGGAAATATTGAGACTGTATAAATCCAATAATCCAATACTAGAATCTGGCTTAAACTAAAGCCCGCTAGTATAAACTGTCCGAACATCGTACGTGCGTAAAAACACGTATGTGTCCGAACCCTGTCGTAAAACCATACGAACTCTATATCGTTTCGCTCGAAGCATGGAAACTCTCTGTGGGGGACTCTAAAGACTCGACTACTATGCTGGCAGTGGGTTTAACCACAGGCCGCAAGCGGTACCAGCTGTACGTAACGGTCTCCAGGTAGATGTCGATAAGAAAGCCGATGAGGAAACCCATCCGAACTCCTACTGAGCCTAACGTGACAATCTCCGTACAGTCCGGTCTGTTCGTCTAGGACTATCGAATTTCGGGCCTAGGGGGATGTAAATCCCCGTTTCCATTCTAATAAAAGTTTCCTATTCTCTAATTTCCAGTGGTTTCTTTTCTTTTCCTTCATATTCTGAATTAGTTGTTTAAGCTTAATATTTATATTTTTCCAAACCCTAAAACCCAAGATAAATTGGAAAACCAAACTTAAACCAAAAGTTAAAAAACAAACAAACAATTTTACAAAACCCTAGCCCACTCATTCATTTCCCTTATAAAACCCTTAATAAATTCCTTATAAAATTCCCCAGCCCGTTTCATCTCAGCCCACACAAATTTTTAAAATAAATTCCTTTATAAATCCCCGGACCGTCCCCTTTTTTACCCTCAGCCCATTTCGTTTTTTTAAAGGAATTATTTTTAAACGAGACCAGCCCATCTTTTTTTCCCACTTCCTTGGCCCGCCCGCACCAGACCCGACCCGACCCCTTCTATTCATCTTCCCCGTCCCCCAACGGTAACATTCCCTCATTTCCCGCTCGCGATCCCCTTCCTCTGCCGCGCCTCACGCCCACGCCGACGCCCCCGCTCCTGCCGTTACCCCCACGATTTCAACCTCGTCTCCAACTCCTCTCATCACTCTCCCTTTCCAACTCACTCCTCATCTCTCTCGCTACACCCACCGAGCCCCCAACCTCGAACAGCCCACTGCAACCCCCACCTCCGACGACGGCGACGACCCTCGACAGCCCTCGGCAACCCTCGATCACTCCTCCTCCACCAACCTTCTCCCTCCATGACTCTACCCTTCATCAACCTGAGCCCCTGCCAAGCATCCCCTGCACTCCTAAACCCACTCACACCAGCTTCAGTCACCACCTGAAATCGACGCCGGCGACCCCCCCACTTCATCTGAAACACCCCATCGACCTTCCACCTCTTCAGCATCATCACCAACACAACAATACCCGACTCCCACTGCTCCCCCTCTCTCTCCAAAACCCACACCTGGTAATCACTGCGCACTTCAGTATGCACGTAGCCGGAGCGACCACCGCCGACATCGTCGACCCCAGCGCATCCGAGAGACCCACAGAGCACCACCCTATACTTCCAACGAGCGCGAGACGACTCCGAGAACTCCGACGTCAAATCCACATCTCGATCCAAGCTCGCGCGAATCGGTTTCACGGCGTACATCACGCGTTCGTGACGACGTTGCTGCCTTGCGACCCCGAGACGTTTCCAGGCAAGTGTTTACTTGCTTCATGCTAAAATTATAGTGGTATAAACCTAAATAATCTAGTTTATGAATTTACCGATTCCCGATACGTATTGTGACTTAAGTGTTTGATGCTAGTCCCCAATGGAAATAATCGTTTATTTAGACGGAAACTGATATTTTCTGTTGGCCCTTTCGATGATAAATATCGTGTATGAATCTCGTTGGAAAATACGATCATTAGTGACAAAAATTGATACCCACAAATATGCCGTTAAAACTAGAATTTTCTCGTACCTGAAAACGAAGAAAACCACCATAAATTATATACATACTGGAACGAAATGTTCGAGGGCTTAAATTGAAGACGACTCGACGAACTTTAATCCTATGTAGAATTTCAATGATTTCTGTTCTGTAACTGTGATGATAATTAGATCGGAATGCAACTCTGGACTGCAGTCCAGAGCATTTCTGATTATTGTGTTCTATCCCAAGACCTGTATCACTGTGTTTCCTGAAGTCGTATGTTACAGAACTCTACAGTAGATTAATGATAATTCTGTTAGATAAATAAAACAGGTGGTTCCATTCCGTTTCATCGCCATTTGCTATTTTAAACCGTATTTAAAAGGGCAGAACATATAACTGTCCAGAACAGATTCTGAAATGACATATTGAGGTTAAACTGTGTATAACTTTCAATGTACAGATGAGATTGAGTATCTGTATGTTGCGTTGAATACTACATTGAAAACTCTAGATTTCATTTAACTGCATCGTCGCTAAATTCTGAGCCCAACTGGGTGAAATTCGTGTCGCGAAACGGACGTTCAGTTCTGAAACTGAATTTCCATCCGTGAGCACTTAACATGAAACAGCTGTATCTTGAAAACCGGAATCCCGATTGAACTGAAACAAATTTTGATGAATTGCTGACTGAGTGTTCTATTTATCTTACTTGTATCATTTTGCTGAATTCTTAACATATTAATTTATACAAATTATTTTAGTTAATGACATGCATGCTGATACATAACATACAGAGCTTATTGGTAGCATACAATACATATATCATACCCTTGCCATATACTCAGTGTTAGTGTGCTTGGACATTGCATCATCGTGCGTGATAGATGTTGGTTTAGGAGTGACGAGTACACCAATGGAAAGTGAATATTCGTGACAGTGATTGCTACAGTGAATAGTGATGAAACCGTGCCATTGGTATACTTGTACACAACTAGATCAATATCATAAATAGTGTAAACCTGGGGAAAAAGGGGAAATCAAAGTGGAAAGAGTATCGTATTTAGCGGGACCGTGTTTAGAGGATGATCATTCGAACCGTGATACTGATATGTGTAGGGTAGGATCTAGCGATCCGGCTGACAGGGTTATGTCCCGAGAATGTGGGCCGTTGTCTCGGGTATGTACGAGACTCCTGTTAAACATGATCCTCCTTCCACTACGTGATTTCAAGCATAACCTAGAGACCGATAGAGACACATAACATATTCTGCATCATATAGTGACATAGTGATTACTTGCATTGTTCTTATACAAGTATTACCTCATCTACCTGTTTCATCTTATTATAATAATATTGTTATTGTGTCGCTCTGAAGACCTGAGTATGCATGCTCAGATCCCGCGGGAGGACCAGCACAGGAGACGGATCTACCCTTCGAGTTCACAGAGATATAGTCTGGTGTACTTCCTATCTTTACTGCTTTCCTTAGAGTGATCGTGAGATTGAACATGGTTAGTAATTGCTCTTTTTATCTGTAATTTGTGAACAATGAAATTTTAATGTAATAAATTAGTGATGTGATTCCTTTAATACTGTGCTTTATTTACCGATTACCATGTAATGCTAGAAGCCGAAATGTGACTACGGCGGGATGATTCCTTGACCGTAGGAGCATGGCTGGCCTAGTCATCCCTCGTTTCCGTATTTTGGGAAGCGGGGCGTGACATGGTTTAGTTGGTATCAAAGCCTGTGTTTAGTATCAAGGAATAACATTAACTATACCGTATTACGTTATTCTTGTTTCAATACTTTTAATTTTCATCCTTGAATCTGATCCTATCCTTTTGAATCTTCCAGTGATATGACGTCCCCGAACGACCCCTCCTCGGACTCCAGCTCTCAGGACCGCACGGAAAGAATACTCAGTGCACTGACCACTCTCGCGGAAGCTCAGGAGAGGAAGACAGATTTGCTTACTGAGGGACTCAGGGCGATTACCTCCGCAGGAGGATCCTCCGCACTTACAACCGCCCCCGAGGGCGTTGTTCCACCAGCTTATCATGCTAGGGCTGGTACAGTATCGGACTTCCGACGGTTACACCCGGCTGCATTCACAGGGCTAGCTAAACCCCTTGAGGCTGAGCAATGGCTGGTAAACATGGAGAATTTATTGACAGCCGCCAGGGTTCCAGAGGAAGACAGAGTGGACGTGATAAAGATTCAATTAGAAGACGAAGCCCGTACATGGTGGTCGGTGGAAGAAAGCAGACTTGAAGAGCCGATTGAATGGAGAAAGTTTAAGGAGTGCTTCTTAGATCATTATTTTCCTCCCACAGCCAAGGCAGAAATGGAGGAAAGGTTTATTCTTTTGAAGCAGAATGGACGCCCAGTGGACGTTTATGCGGCAGAGTTCAACCGTCTGAGCCGCTTTGCTCCATACATGGTCAAATCAGAGGCCACCAGGGCCAGACGCTTCCTTCAGGGGTTAGATTTCGAGTTGCAGCAGTTGATTGCATCGTTGGATTTACAGACTTTCGCACAGGTACTCAATGCGGCGAGAGTTCAGGAACAATTGATTAACAAGTTCAGAAGACCCCCAGTCGTTCCAGCACGTACCCACGCGCCTTCTCGAGGAGCCATACCGGTTCACAGAGCAGGAACGACACAAATGAAGCACCCGTTCGTACCACAACATCGCCCCCAGAGACAGGGCGTAACTTGCGGGTATTGTGGTAGAGGAGGGCATACCCATAAGGACTGTCGCCGTGCCAAGGGACAGTGCTTGATCTGCGGTTCCAGTCAGCATAGGATTAACAGTTGCCCTGAGCGAGCAGAGATACAGGGAGGTTCTGGACCGCCACAGCAGAGGCCACAGGAGCAGAAGCAACCCTTTACAGGTCGCGGTCAGGGACGGGCTTTCACCTTGACCGCCGAGCAGGCAGAAGCGTCAGGAGACGTGGTTACAGGTACTCTACTCGTACATTCCTTGCTAGCTAGGGTACTATTTGATTTGGGAGCATCGCATTGTTTCTTGTCTGAGCATTTCACAAATACACACTCAATACCACATGAACCACTAACCAAGGGATGGGAAATTCATACGGGTAATGGCATTATAATATCTAGTCGAGAATGTAGATTATGCCCGGTTGTAGTGTGTGGCAGGGAATTCTATGCGAATTTCCTTCTGATCGGGACAGGCAGTTACGATGCAATTCTCGGGATGGATTGGATGAGCACTTTCCATACAGTTATCGATTGTCGTGCAAGGAAGGTGATCTTCCGCATCCCCAATCACCCGGAGTTTATTTTCGAGGGCGGAAGCGAATCTTTGGAGCCAGCTAAGTACAGAGCGAAGCCTAAGGAGCTGACAGCTATGGAGATTGATAAGAGCCCAGTCCCAGAAATTGTTCGGGACTTTCTGGACGTATTTCCCGAAGATCTATCTGGTCTACCACTTCCTCGAATTTTAGAGTTCTCAATCGACTTGATTCCATGTACAGCCCCAGTATCCAGGGCCCCATACCGAATGGCACCAGTTGAGTTGGCGGAATTGAAGAAGCAGGTTGAAGAACTTTTGGAGAAGGGATTTATTCGGCCGAGCGCTTCACCGTGGGGTGCACCAGTTCTGTTAGTAAAGAAGAAGGATGGTCGCTGCGAATGTGTATAGATTATCGGGAGCTGAACAAGGTCACAATAAAGAACAAGTACCCAATACCGCGCATTAACGACCTATTCGATCAACTAAGTGGAGCCAAGGTATTCTCGAAGTTGGACCTCCGATCTGGATATCATCATATCAGAGTAGCAGCCGAGGATGTATGCAAGACGGCTTTCAGGACCCGATACGGACATTACGAGTTTCTTGTGATGTCGTTCGGCATTACCAATGCCCCAGCAATATTCATGGATTTAATGAACAGGGTGTTCACAAAGTACTTGGACACGTTCGTCGTTGTGTTTATCGACGACATACTTGTCTACTCGAAGACCCGGGAAGAGCATGCTGAGCATTTGCGCACGGTAGGGCAAGTTCTTCGGGAAGAGAAACTGTATGCGAAGCTAAGCAAGTGTGAATTCTGGCTTGACAAGGTTCAGTTTTTGGGACATATTGTTTCGGGCGAAGGCATCTCGGTGGACCCAGCAAAGATAGAATCTGTCAGAGATTGGCCAACGCCAAAGTCAGTGGCCGAGATCAGAAGTTTTCTGGGATTGGCAGGTTATTATCGGAGATTCGTCCAAGATTTCTCAAGAATCGCTGAACCATTGACAAGGCTGACACGAAAGGACGTACCGTTTATGTGGACAGAGGAGTGCACTCAGGCATTCGACACACTGAAGCAGAAGTTAACCACGACACCTATACTTGCAGTACCAGATAATTCCGGTGGTTTGGTGATACACAGTGATGCCTCAGGGAAGGGATTAGGCTGTGTCCTAATGCAGCACAGCCGTGTGGTTGCTTACGCCTCTCGACAACTGAGAAACCACGAGAAGAACTACCCCATACACGACTTGGAGTTAGCTGCGGTAGTTTTTGCATTGAAGATTTGGAGGCACTACCTATTGGGTGAGAAAGTGGAGGTTCACACGGATCATAAAAGTTTGAAGTATGTTTTCACTCAGAAGGAACTGAACATGAGGCAGCGCCGATGGCTAGAGCTAATGGCAGATTATGATTTGGACCTTCAGTATCTCCCGGGGAAGGTCAATGTTGTACCAGATGCGCTCAGTCGCAAACCAGCGGTCATGATGTTGACCGATCAGAGGAGCATTATTGAGGATTTCCAGAGACTTGCACTTGAGGTCGTTATGCCGAACGCACTCAGTCAATTTTGGCAACTACAGGTGCAATCTTCCCTGTGGATCGCATCAAGATTGCACAAGCGGATGATCCCCGATTGCAAAAGTTCAGAGAGCAAGTGGAAGCTGGACTGAGGACGAATTTGATTATACATGAAGATGGCTCTCTGAGATTCGATAGCAGACTCTTCGTACCTAAAGGAGATGTTCGAGAAGAAGTTTTGGCTGAAGCACACAGTTCAGCTTATTCTGTGCATCCAGGAGGTACAAAAATGTATCAGGACCTAAAGCAACACTTTTGGTGGAACGGAATGAAGCGAGAAATTGCGAGGTTTGTATCCAGATGTTTGGTATGTCAGCAGGTGAAGGCGGAACATCAGAGGATAGTAGGATTGTTACAACCACTGCCGATACCTGAATGGAAGTGGGAGCACATTACTATGGATTTTGTGACGGCCTTACCACGGAGCCCTAGGGGCAATAACGCCATTTGGGTTATCGTCGATCGCCTCACAAAAGCTGCACACTTTCTACCTTTCCGAGTGGGACAGTCGACAGAATCACTGGCAGAAAAGATATATGCAGGAGATTGTACGACTTCACGGTGTTCCAGTCAGCATTGTGTCAGACCGGGACACCAGATTCTTATCACACTTTTGGAAGAGTCTACAGGAGAGTTTGGGAACCCGCCTTAAATTCAGCACAGCTTATCACCCACAGACGGATGGACAATCCGAGCGTACGATTCAGACACTCGAGGATATGTTGAGAGCTTGTATGTTGGACTTTCAGGGTTCCTGGGAGGACCATCTGCACCTAGTCGAATTCTATTACAACAATAGTTATCAGGTTAGTATTCAGATGGCTCCTTTTGAAGCACTATACGGGCGGAAGTGTCGATCCCCAGTATGTTGGGATGATGTGGGAGAACGAAGACTACTGGACCCCGAACTCATTGTGCAGACAGTCGACAAAGTACAAATGATCAGACAGCGTATCAAGGCGGCTCAGGATCGACAGAAGAGTTGGGAAGATACCAGCAGAAGGGCACTTGAGTTTGAAGTCGGAGATCATGTGTTCTTGAAGATTTCCTCTAGTCGTGGAGTTATCAGGTTCGGAGGTCGGGGAAAGCTTAGTCCCCGTTTTATCGGACCTTTTAAGGTGCTAGAGCGAGTGGGAGAGATGGCCTATCGACTGGCCTTGCCTCCATCGCTAGCTGGTGTGCACAATACCTTCCACGTGTCACAGTTGCGGCGTTACGTTCGAGATGTGAGCCATGTTCTGGACCATTCAGAGTTAGTTTTGGAAACCGATCTATCATATGAGGAGCAGCCCACTGCCATCCTCGACCGCAGAGAGAAAGTGCTGAAGAATAAGGTCATTCCGTTAGTCCGAGTGTCTTGGGGCGGCCGTTCCCCAGGAGAATCCACCTGGGAGCGGGAGGAAGACATCCGTGATCGTTATCCACATCTCTTCGTTTAGTACATTGTATTCTTGTATCATTGTTAAATTTCGAGGACGAAATTTTTGTTAAGGAGGGTATGATGTAAATCCCCGTTTCCATTCTAATAAAAGTTTCCTATTCTCTAATTTCCAGTGGTTTCTTTTCTTTTCCTTCATATTATGAATTGGTTGTTTAAGCATAATATTTATATTTTTCCAAACCCTAAAACCCAAGATAAATTGGAAAACCAAACTCAAACCAAAAGTTAAAAAACAAACAAACTATTTTACAAAACCCTAACCCACTCATTCATTTCCCTTATAAAACCCTTAATAAATTCCTTATAAAATTCCCCAGCCCGTTTCAACTCAGCCCACACAAATTTTTAAAATAAATTCCTTTATAAATCCCCGGCCCATCCCCGTTTTTACCCTCAGCCCATTTCGTTTTTTTTAAAAGGAATTATTTTTAAACGAGCCCAGCCCATCTTTTTTTCCCACTTCCTTGGCCCGCCCGCACCAGACCCGACCCGACCCCTTCTATTCATCTTCCCCCTCCCCAACGGTAACATTCCCTCATTTCCCGCTCATGATCCCCTTCCTCCGCCGCGCCTCACGCCCACGCCCACGCCCCCGCTCCTGCCGTTACCCCCACGATTTCAACCTCGTCTCCAACTCCTCTCATCACACTCCCTCTCCAACTCACTCCTCATCTCTCTCGCTACACCCACCGAGCCCCCAACCTCGAACAGCCCACTGCAACCCCCACCTCCGACGACGGCGACGACCCTCGACAGCCCTCGGCAACCCTCGATCACTCCTCCTCCACCAACCTTCTCCCTCCATGACTCCACCCTTCATCAACCAGAGCCCCTGCCAAGCATCCCCTGCACTCCCAAACCCACTAACACCAGCTTCGGTCACCACCTGAAATCGACGTCGGCGAACCCCCCACTTCATCTGAAACACCCCATCGACCTTCCACCTCCTCAGTATCATCACCAACACAACAATACCCGACTCCCACTGCTCCCCCTTTCTCTCCAAAACCCACACCTGGTAATCACTGCGCACTTCACTGTGCACATAGCCGGAGCGACCACCGCCGACATCGTCGACCCCAGCGCACCCGGGAGACCCACAGAGCACCACCCTATACTTCCAACGAGCGTGAGACGACTCCGAGAACTCCGACGTCAAATCCGCATCTCGATCCAAGCTCGCGCGAATCGGTTTCACGGCGTACATCACGCGTTCGTGACGACGTTGCTGCCTTGCGACCCCGAGACGTTTCCAGGCAAGTGTTTACCTGCTTCATGCTAAAATTATAGTGGTATAAATCTAAATAATCTAGTTTACGAATTTACCGATTCCCGATACGTATTGTGACTTAAGTGTTTGATGCTAGTCCCCGATGGGAATAATCGTTTATTTAGATGGAAACTGATATTTTCTGTTGGCCCTTTCGATGATAAATATCGTGTATGAATCTCGCTGGAAAATACGATCATTAGTGACAAAAATTGATACCCACAAATATGCCGTTAAAACTAGAATTTTCTCGTACCTGAAAACGAATAAAACCACCATAAATTATATACATACTGGAACGATATGTTCGAGGGCTTAAATCGAAGCCGACTCGACGAACTTTAACCCTATGTAGAATTTCAATGATTTCTGTTCTGTAACCGTGATGATAATTAGATCGGAATGCGACTCTGGACTGCAGTCCAGAGCGTTTCTGATTATTGTGTTCTATCCCAAGACCTGTATCACTGTGTTTCCTGAAGTCGTATGTTACGGAACTCTACAGTAGATTAAAGATAATTCTGTTATCTAAATAAAACAGTTGGTTCCATTCCGTTTCATTGCCATTTGCTATTTTAAACTGTATTTAAAAGGGCAGAACGTATAACTGTCCAGAACAGATTCTGAAATGACATATTGAGGTTAAACTGTGTATAACTTTCAATGTACAGATGCGATTGAGGATCTGTCTATTGCGTTGAATACTCCATTGAAAACCCTAGATTTCATTTAACTTCATCGTCGCTAAATTCTGAGCCCAACTGGGTGAAATTCGTGTCTCGAAACGGACGTTCAGTTCTGAAACTGAATTTCTAGCCGCGAGCACTTAACATGAAACAGCTGTATCTTGAAAACCGGAATCCCGATTGAACTGAAACAAATTTTGATGAATTGCTGACTGAGTGTTCTATTTATCTTACTTGTATCATTTTGCTGAATTCTTAACATATTAATTTATGCAAATTATTTTAGTTAATGACATGCATGCTGATACATAACATACAGAGCTTATTGGTAGCATACAATACATATATCATACCCTTGCCATATACTCAGTGTTAGTGCGCGTGGACATTGCATCATCGTGCGTGATAAATGTTGGTTTAGGAGTGACGAGTACACCTATGGAAAATGAATATTCGTGACAGTGATTGATACAGTGAATAATGATGAAACCGTGCCATTGGTATACTTGTACACAACTAGATCAATATCATAAATAGTGTAAACCTGGGGAAAAAGGGGAAATCAAAGTGGACAGAGTATCGTATTTAGTGGGACCGTGTTTAGAGGATGATCATTCGAACCGTGATACTGATTCGTGTAGGGTAGGATCTAGCGATCCGGCTGACAGGGTTATGTCCCGGGCATGTGGGACGTTGTCTCGGGTATGTACGAGACTCCTGTTAAACATGATCCTCCTTCCACTATGTGATTTCAAACATGACCTAGAAACCGATAGGGACATATAACATATTCTGCATCATATAGTGACATAGTGATTACTTGCATTGTTCTTATACAAGTATTACCTCATCTACCTGTTTCATCTTATTATAATAATATTGTTATTGTGTCGCTCTGACGACCTGAGTATGCATGCTCAGATCCCGCGGGAGGACCAGCACAGGAGACGGATCTACCCTTCAAATTCACAGAGATATAGTCTGGTGTACTTCCTATCTTTACTGCTTTCCTTAGAGTGATCGTGAGATTGAACTTGGTTAGTAATTGCTCTTGTTATCTGTAATTTGTGAACAATGAAATTTTAATGTAATAAATTAGTGATGTGATTTCTTTAATACTGTGCTTTATTTATTGATTACCATGTAATGCTAGAAGCCGAAGTGTGACTACGGCGGGATGATTCCTTGACTGTAGGAGCATGGCTGGCCTAGTCATCCCTCGTTTCCGTATTTTGGGAAGCGGGGCGTGACAGGGGCGGCTAGCGTCAGTCCTCTAAAAGCGGTATAAGTCGTGTCGGAGCGAAGCCTATTACACCTTGAGAAGCTACTGGAAAACCTACCGGTAAATCTCGCTTGCCCTGGCCAGGAACTTTGCGTAATGGCTCTCCAAACACAGCGCGATATCAACTCCCAATACCGGGAGAGACGAATCCTATCTAACTGCCACTGCCTCCAAGTGCTTCGGGACTGCACCCAACTGCTACCTGTTTGCATGACTCCTTTGAGTCGTGGTAGGGTAGCAATCTAAGAACAGTAGGAACACACTCGAGGCGAGCAGCGGTGTCAAGTCTGCGGACTATATTGTACTCATGTCACCTGGAAACTGTTAACTGACGACGGGTATAATACCAACCAACGGTTCCCTTTGAGTCCTGTCCGGTGTACCCGTAACCCAACGAGCACCTGTATACTATCTCCAGTACGACGTATTGATGGCTGTAGGACAGACCATCTCCCCAACTGGGATGAGAAGCGCACACACTAGTCTACTCCAGAGTATCGATGCCCTGTCTCGATAATCCTACGACTAGGGACCTGAAAAAGGATGTGCTTGTAGACTACCCAGCCCCCACTAGTGTGACTGCCATCACAACGCTGGTATTCAAGCAAGATCCTAAGGGCTCTATCAATACGTACACACATATTAAGATAGATATAAACCAAGTAGCATATTACCATGTTTAGCAAGACTGTTAATATAACTGTGAATATCCCAAGCTTCCATTAAGTAATATACAAGCTAGTATGATACAATAATGGCCCCTAGGGCATATACACTAACATCGTCATAGTCCAAACCAGGTCTTTGACGAAAACCCTTAGCAACAAGTCTAGCTTTATAGGTTTCAACCTGCCCTTCTACACCAATCTTCTTTCCGAAGATCCATTTGCAGCCTACGGGTTTTACCCCTTCTGGAGCAATGTCCAAAGTCCAAACTTTATTGGTGTACATGGACTCCATCTCGGTCCGTATTGCATCCAGCCATTTTACCGAGTCACCGCTCTGAATGGCTTGCTGGAAGCTAGTAGGCTCATCATTTTCAATGACGCAATCCTCTCTATCCCCGTCTATGAGAAAACCGTAGTATCTCTCGGGCGGATGAGACTGCCTACTACTCCTGCGGAGTGGCGCTGGGATGTCCGGTTCTCCTGAAACTTCTGGTTCTCCTGAAACTTCAGTAATAGCTTGTGGTTCTAGAATTTCTTCCAGTTCTACTGCACTCCCACTTGTTTCTTTTTCTAAAAACTGATGTTCCAGAAAGTGGGCATGACGAGAAACAAAAACCTTTTGTTCCTCCGCGTAATAGAAAAGATACCCCCTGGAGTTCTTTGGATATCCCACAAAATTAAACAGTACTGAGCGTGTCTCGTGTTTTTCCACATGCTGAACAAAAGCTGGACATCCCCATATCTTCAGATATTGAAGATAGGGTTTCTTCCCACACCACATCTGATATGGTGTGGTAGGCACAGTCTTGGAGGGAACCTTGTTCAAAAGATATGCAGCTGTTTCTAGTGCATAACCCCAGAAAGATCGAGGTAACTCAGCCTTACTCATCATGGAACGAACCATATCCAATAGAGTTCGATTCCGCCTTTCCGATACACCGTTGTGTTGTGGTGTGTATGGAGGAGTAAGCTGAGAGAGAATTCCATTCTCTTTTAAGTAGCCCAGAAACTCGGCACTTAAGTATTCACCACCTCGATCAGATCTCAGTGTCTTGATACTTTTGCCTGTTTGTTTTTCAACTTCATTCTTGTATTCCCGAAATTTCTCAAAGGTCTCGGATTTATGCTTCATCAGGAAGACATGTCCATACCTAGAGAAATCATCCGTAAAAGTAATGAAGTATGAATAACCACTTCGCGCATGTGTAGACATTGGACCACACACGTCACTGTGTATGAGTTCCAAGAGCTCGCTCGCTCTTACTCCGTATCCAGCGAACGGAGTTTTTGTCATCTTACCCATGAGACAAGATTCACAAGTGGCATAAGACTGATACTCGAACGGATTCAAGTATCTCTCTTTATGTAACTTTGTTAACCGTGTCTCATTAATGTGACCCAGTCTACAATGCCATAAGAAAGCCTGATTTGTTTCCGGAGACTTTCTTTTAAGTGTATTCTGGACACTGAAAACCTGAGCTTGATTCAATACGTATATTCCGTTTTCTAATGTACCTGACCCAATCAGAACTTGATTTAGGTGGATGTGGACCAGATCGCCTACAAAAGTAAAATCATATCCTTACCTAGAAAGTAAGGATACAGATATGATATTACAAGATATACTAGGTACATACAAACAGCTACGTAGAATCACTATCTGCCCACTTGTCAATCCAAGGTGATATTCCCCTAAGGATTCAGCGTCCACGCTCATTCCGTTAGCAACCGTGAGAGTGATATCACCTACCCTTATAACTCTACGGTTTCTCAAAGCCTGTAATGAATTACAGATGTGGGATCCTGATCCGGTATCCAGTACCCAGGAAGTAGAGTTAATTGACATACAGTTTTCTATTACAAACACACCCGAAGCCGAAGCCACAACATGCTTCGAATCCTGGCTACTGGCTTTCAAAGCCCTGCAATCCTTCTGCCAATGTCCTTTCCCGTAACAATAGGAACGTCCCTCCTTCACTACATCCAGTCCCGTATCTTTTGCCCTTCCCTTTCCTTCTACTTCCCTGATTTCCTTCACGGTAGAAGTAGAAGGCAGAGACTGTAGAATCAAGTCAGTATTTGACCCGTTCTTCAACGTAGTCTTCAGGTCCGTGAGCTCATCAAAATAGCTGGTCTCTGTAAGGACGTTGCCCCTACAGATGACCCGACATCCAACCTGGCTTGAAGAAATTCGTTCGAGGTCTCATATCTTGCGATACGAGATTGCTCTCCATATAAATCTTTGTTATGGAGGAAGATAGAAACTAAGTCCATCTTCTCGTGCTGCCTCTGGTATGTACCATCAACTTAGGCCAACACGAGGCACTTGGCATTCACACAGTCTTTTTCCGACGTCTTACGGATATCAATATCCGCGACAGTGGAAACTGGTCCTGAGACGGCAGGGGTTTGATTAGTTAAGAGGTGTCCCAGCTTGTCATGGGTAATGGACATCTGGACAGACCTTTGCCAGTCATAACGGTCAGATTCAGTCATTTTATTATCTAGATGTAACCTATGTGTGGTCACTGGTCGCTGCAATTAAGAGAGAGAAAAGAAAACACTTAGCATGATACTCTTGCAAGTTTAGATTGGTTTTTAGTTTATCTAAAAAGGATGGCTCCCACTATTTCTCGAATCCTTCCTCAAACCATAAAAGAAGAATTAGTCGGGATCAATCTCACCGTACAATACTTGCTTAACCGTTCAGCCAGGCCAGTGTCGGTACTTCGAGGGAGGTTTTACGACGCTTTCGCGAAGTTCCTTAATTAAATAACCTCTTTTCCCTGTGGGCGTAGCCCCGCTAACACCTTTCTAGATGCCTACTTAGTTTATAGCATTGATCGTTAAGTGAAAAGTTTCCCGAGGAGTAGCGGATACTCACAGTAGGATCGGGATCCAAATATCATTGTGAGATAATGCCGAAGGAATCCTACCAATATTATCAAACTCCAAATGGTATGCAGCACTAGCAAGTTTCAGTTTCTTTATAAACTCCCGATGTGGATTTTTGCCCCATGCTCTTATGACCTTGACGAAGGCCAACATATCATAAGTCACATGTCAAGTTCTACCCGTCATTATCCAGGTTAATTTAAACCCACCCGTACATACCCTTGACGAAGGCCAAAATAGTAGTACGACTGTCCCAAACCAACGCATCTATCTATGCTACAGATAAATATTCAGCAGCTACCAATCACTATGCCTTGGCGAAGGTCAAAATACATAGCTTGAATACTACTGAACATTTAACTGAAATGACGGAGGGCTACGAATGGTTTTGGCGAAACCGTGAACGTATTGAACTTGATAAAATCGAAGGAACCTGATAGCTTTTAAAAGGAGTGGTTTAAGCTCCGCATTTTTAATTTTTTTTCTGTTTTGAAAAAAAAACCGAGTAGTTTTGAAATTGTTCCAACGATTCAGGTTTGGTTTGTTTTCTTTGCATTAATTAATGCGTCCTATCAATTAATCCTACCATTGCAGAAAACAACGAAAATATGACGTACGCTTATGCCATCCGCATTCGCCATGGGGCCTCGTCATCACCCGTTAGGTTACTTAACTAACGATAGAGCGGGGGCTGGACTAGCGCGGATGCAAAATATAAGCAAAGCCTACTAGATATCATATATAGATATATACATTCGTCAGATGCAATGATAGCCATTCTAGATCACAGATGAACACATTGGATATGCTAGGAATCCACGTTTCGTTCGAGCCTGCAACGAAAGACGGATTACACGGTCGCGATGAATAGCCAAACCCCATCCTAGACCCCTACGGGTGCGGCAAACTACCCGCCAAGTACCCGAAGTGAAGCAACCACCCTCAACAACGTGAGTAGGCCACTCGGCACTTCAAAGTACCCGGTAGTTTGTGCACCCCACCTTGGGTCTATTCTATGAGCAAAAACAGTAAAAGAAATAATATACAATGGCGGCTACAACCTCAACCCGGATGTGCGGCCATAAAAATAATATTACATCAATTTATAAATTTTACATTGAATGAAAAATGAAAACTCTCATCTCACATCCCCGGCTATTCATCACGACAATCTAACAAGTTCATATACACAAACCGACATCACAGATCACAGATATGTATAACCCCCACTAATCGACGTATAGCGATTAGTAGATGTTCAATACATATATCACATCACATAAGATCCGATTAGCAAAAGTACTTAGAATTTCGATCGATAACTTGATTTGAAACTACCCCAAGCACAACACAGTACTCAGCAAAATCTGGGCAAAAAAAAACTATCTTAAAAATCACAAAACCAACACAGAGAACCCCAGAAGAAATTTGGTGCGCAGCCGAGTTGACTCGGCCGCGGATCCGCGGCGGATCGCTTGGATCGGCCGCGGATCCGCGGTCTTCTAAGCGACTCAGGCGGTCAAATTTCTACAGTTTTCTCTAAAAAGCCTGCACGTATTTTTAAGGTCCCAGGAAAAAATTTTGGACCAGTTTTTAAAATCGACAGAAAAGTGCAATTTTTGACGTGTTTTGTGATTTTTTTCGGCAATCGAATTTCTAACACTTTGCTAACAAGTTAGTAATGGTTTAGCGAGGCTCTGATACCACTGTAAGTCCACGTTACCCATCCCGGTGCTTACGGGGAGGCGGAATAGGTAAAAATCAAATTTTTAACACAAGGTAACATGGACTAAAACTTGAGGATCTTTGCCAAACCATTGCTAACAAACTACAAGAGGTTCTATCTACTATGCAAGGAGATTATACCTCATGCTACTAGTCCTTTGGGTCTTCTCCGCTACCCTCCTCGTCTCCGTAGGCTCCATGGGTCGATCCGGATTTTGGTCTCCTCCGCGGCCTCCTTGAGTCGAAGACGTTCCACCTGAGAGTCTGTAATCCGAGCTCCACCTCAAGCCGAGGTAACTAGGGCAACAAGTTTGCTATTCTTGAAGTCCTAGGTGGTGTAGAAGATGATGGTGGATATGTTTGTCTATTTTGTTTCTATTTTTCTCAACACATGAGAGCTATAGAAAAATCAAGAGAGGAAGAAGAAGGAGGAACCATGGGAGCTCTCTAATGAGCAAGAGATAATGATCCATAAACCAAATAATTACTAATCTCTTATCATGATAAAGTTGATGGCTACATTGATTTGACCATTATCATCACAAATCAAATCCAAAGCCAAAAGCAAAAGAAGGATCTAGTGCTCTCAAGAAAAGTCCAAGTCAACAATGGTCAACTAGGTCAAATGGTCAAGCATGGTCAAATGGTCAAAGCAATTAGCCATAACATAATTATTATTAAAAAGATTAGTAAATATTTTCCTCACCTCATAATGGTTTTGACCGAATCAACGGTCAAAACCCCAATGAGGCACCTCCTTCTTCTTCGCTCGTCACAACCGTGCATACACACCCGCATCCGCATTCCGTAGAATGCGAATGCATAGAAGACAAAACTAATCCATCCATACAATACTAGGATCCGGCTTAAACCAAAGCCCACTAGTATTGTCTGCCCGAACAGCATACGCGCACAAGTGCACGCAAGTGATCGTAGCCTTACCATAAAACCATACGGCCTCTACACCTTTTGCCCAGTGCAGGGAAACTCTCTGTGTGGGACTCTAAAGACTCGACACTACGCTGGCAGTGGGTTTAACCACAGACTGCAAGCGGCACTAGCTGTACGTAATGGTCCCCAGGTAGATGTCGATAAGAAGGCCGATGAGGTAAACCCATCCGAACTCCTACTGAGCCTGAATGTGACAATCTCCGTACAGTCCGGTCTGTTTGTCTAAGAGTATCGCATGTCGGGCCTAGGGGGCGGTAAACGTCAGACCCCTAATAGCGGTGCAAGTCGTGTCGGAGTGTAGCCCAGAACACCCTGAGAAACTACTCGAAACACTACCGGTAATTCTCGCTTGCCCTGGCCAGGGAATTTGTGTAATGGCTCTCCTAGACACAGCGCGATATCAACCCCCAATACCGGGAGAGGCGAATCCTATCTAACCGCTACTGCATCGAAGTGCTTCGGGACTGCACCCAACTACTACCTGTTTGCACGACTCCTTTGAGACGTGGTAGGGTAGTAATCAAAGTACAGTGGGAACACACTCGAGGCGAAGTAGTAGTGTCAAGTCGACGGACTAAGCTATACTCCTGTCACCTGGGAACAGTTATCTGACGATAGGTATAGTACCAACCAACAGTTCCCGACGAGTCCTGTCCAGTGTACTCGTAACCTAACAAGCACCCGCATACTATCTCCAATACGACGTACTGATGGCCGTGGGACAGACCATCTCCCCTGTTGGGATGAGAAGCGCATACGCTAGTCTACTCCGGAGTATCGATGCCCCGTCTCGATAATCCTACGAATAGGGACCTGTATAAGGATGTGCTTGTAGATTACCCAGCCCCCACAAGTGTGACTACCATCACAACGCTGGTAATCAAGCAAAGATCCTAAAGGCTCCACTAATATGTATAAGCGATATGCTAAAAGAAACACTTGCACATATTAAAGTAGAAACAAACCAAGTAGCATACTACCATTTTGAGCAAGATTGTCTATACAACTGTGAATATCCAAAGCTTCCATTAAGTAATATACAAACTAATATGATACAGTAATGGCCTCTAGGGCATATTCACTAACAGTGCCATGACACATTAGAATTGAAATCATTATGTTATGTGATATGATTACGTAGTCGTTTCCTATTCATGTTGTAGTACTATAGATGATGTATTTGATTTTCTTGAGATTTCCAAGTATTTTACTCCTGATGATATATATATCGGTGGTAAAAGACACTCTTATATATATATATACACATATATAGTATATCATCAATACAAACTATGCAATTATTCTTATTCCTTACTTGATATTTTGAGATGATGAGTAAAACGTCCACCATGAGTTTTGTGTTTTCTGGTTTTGTTCCGGACCGAGTGGAGGAGATATACGGTCGCAGATTTTTACGTTATCCAGACTGAGTGGGAGAGATATACAGTTGGATATATGGTGGACCCGGTCGAGACCGGGGGGCAGGATAGCCGCATTGAGGCGGGGGAGCCTAGCGAGGATACTCGATACTGGAGATAGAATTGAGCACGGTAGATATCCAGGCGATACTGACCGGAGATTGAGATGAGCACGGCAGCTATCCAGGGGATACTGACCGGGGTTCGATTAGTTACGGCAGTATCCAGGAGATACTGATTGTAGACAGGATATCGGGTGACGATCATCTGTTGAGATGGTGTCGACGGTATCTGTATTTACGTGTCGATGCTGGACACTAGAGATTTCGGATTTCGATGTCGATGCTGGGCATCTATTTGTATATTGATACGATCATTATCATGAGGTACACCGTTAGATATTTATTTATTGGATTCCACCAGGACTGATCCGGGGGACAGTACCTGTATATATTTTATACAGACAGTCATATACAAAAAGGGGGATTCCAATACAGATCATAGATTCATGATTTTGACTCATATGACATTGAGATAGTATACTTGGGATTGCATGATAGTTAGTATTGCAGTTATGCATATCATATAGTACATCGGTACAGTTTATAACACTACTATTCTTATGACCTAGGAATCTTCATGCATTTCGATTTCTACCGTTAGATGTACTTTTATTCACTGAGTTGGCAACTCATCCCCGTTGTGCCACAGTTTCTTGCAGGTTTTACTGCTTGGATTATCAGCGGCTTGGGCACACATTTTTTTGAGGAGTGATGAGTAAGTGAGTTATTATTGTATCATACTCACTCTTGATTATTCATATATTCTTGTATCTAGTGGGAACTCCTTCAACTTAGAAATGATATATTATGGACTTAGAAGCGAGGATTAGAGTGGTGTCTTGAGTTGTCGCACTCTTTGGAGTCGACTTCTGATTTAGCTTGTTTGGTTGCTCCATTGTTTGGACATGGAGACTAGCTTCCGTTGGGATGATATTTTATTATGTTGTACCGGGTTTTTATAAAAATGCAAAGGAGGTGATGACACGTTTCAAAGCGTCATAAATGCTTTCAACATACTTAGTTAAATTTAGATGTTATTTTAACTTGATTTTTTCGGATGATTATTTAAACCTTACCTCCCATATTTTCAAAAAGGGTTTAGATTCCGGGTTTTGGCTTACTTAGATTACGCCGATGTCTTTAGATGTCACGTGTTTTAAGTGCCGGTCACGTGCTACTTTTGGGTCGTGACATATAAGAGCTGTCCTAAACCCTAAATACCATGCTTCCGAGATGCGGGAATATTTTAAGAAGTGTGGATACCCGTTATATCAAACGGATTCCAAATCAAAATTCTATGAATGGCTATGGCATCCACCTTAAGCTCGACCACTCATTGATCGGCGAATCCCAGATAGACAGGGTATAAGTTTCATCTAGCCTGATGTCAAGTCCTGCTGCATGATCCTTATTGGTAAGACCGGCGGAAAATCAAAGGATGATGATGAGCTAATCGAGCTTGAAGAAGCCCCTCAAAATCTTGAAGACAACGGGCAAGCAACTTTTGACGAGCTAACTGAAATCAAGCTAGGAACGCCCGATAATCTACGACCGATCTTCATTAGCTCATTCCTGTCAAAGGAAGTGAAAGAGCAAACAAACTTCTTGCTGCATGAGTTCATCGATTGCTTTGCATGAATATACAAGGAAATATCCGGCCTCTCTCCAGAGGTGGTTGTGCATAAACTAGGTATATCTCCTGATGCCAAGCCAATCAAGTAAGCTCCTCGAAGAATAAGAAGGGAGCTGGAAGAAAAGATCATCGAGGAAACCAAGAAACTCATCGATGCCGACTTCGTCAAAGAAGAGAAATATGCAGACTGGATCGCATGCGGCGTCCCAGTAAAAGAGAAAAATAGGCAGATCCAAGTTTACGTTGATTTCAGGGATCTCAATAAGGCATGCTCTAAAGACGACTTCTCACTTCCGATTATGGAAATGATGGTTGATGATACCTCAAGTTATGAACTATTCACCTTCATTGATGGCTCATCTGGATACAACTAAATCAAGATGTTGCTCGAGAATGAGAAACACACTGCGTTTCGAACCCCGATCGGCATATACTGCTACAAGGTGATGTTGTTCGGACTGAAGAATGCAGGAGCCACATATCAAAGAGCGAAGATAAATATCTTTGATGACTTATCCATAAAGTCGTCGAATACTATGTTGATGATTTGGTCCCCAAAACTAAAACCGAAGCTAATCAAATCGAAGACCTCCGAACTGTCTTCACAAGACCGGGGGAGTACATCTAAAGATGAACCCTATGAAATGCGCTTTTGTCTTGTCATCGGGAAAAATCCTGGGTTTCATAGTCCGACATCAAATTATCGAAATTGATCCGTCAAAGATAAAAGCAATCAAGTAGATGCCTCCAAAGAATTTGACACAGTTAAGGTTCTTTGATGGCAAGCTCTCTTATATACAAAGGTTCATCTTAAACTTATCAGAGAGATGTCAATACATCTCAAAGATCATGAAGAAAGATGCTCCTTTTGTCTGGGACGCCAAATGTCAAGATATATTCGAAAGCATCAAGTGATACCTGTTGCACCCCCTATTGCTCGCTGCTCCTATTCCAAACAAACTGCTGATTCTCTATACTGCTGCACTAGACAGGTTCCTCAGCGTGCTTCTCGTCCAAAATAACGAAGAGGGAAAAGAAAATGCTCTCTACTATCTCAGCCGAACACTGGTCGGGGCAGAGCATAACTACTCTCCAATCGAGAAGTATTGCTTAGATTTGATATTTGCCGTAATGAAGTTAAGGCACTATCTGCTCACTCACCGGGTTATGCTGATCTCCTAGATCGACCTGCTGAAATATTCCATGATAAAAGCAAACTTGGCGGGTATAATGCCCAGATGGCTGTCATGTTGCTCGAGTTTGACATAATCTATACTTTCAAACGGTAGCAAAAGGGCAAGCCCTGGCCAGCTTCCTCGCTGCTCATCCTATACCTAAAGGGTCACCACTAAATTGCGAGTTATCCGATGAATAAGCACTGCACCTCGAAAATAACAAGCCATGTTGGGATCTCTACTTTGATGGAGCCTCATTAATGAGGTCCTCCAGCAAATCAAGTATCCCATAGATAAAAGATGGGATGGGATTGGTGTTCATTACGCCATCAGGGGCACCCTATGACATTCTTTCGCTCTTACCGAGCCTCGCATAAACAAAGAGGCTGAGTATAAGGTCCTCCAGCAAATCAAGCATCCCGCAGATAAAAGCTGGGATAGGATTGGTGTTCATTACGCCATCAGGGGCACCCTACGACATTCTTACGCTCTTACCAAGTTTCACACAAACAACTAGGTCCTCCAGCAAATCAAGCATCCCGTAAATAAAAGCTGGGAGGGGATTGGTGTTCGTTACGCCATCAGGTGCACCCTACAATATTCTTTCGCTCTTACCGAGTCTCGCATAAATAACGAGGCTGAGTATGAAGCGCTAATAACTAATCTTGAGCTCGCCATAGAGATAGGGATCACCCGACTACACGTCTATGGAGATTCCCAGCAGGTCGTCAACCAGGTGAGTGGCGACTACAAATTATACAAGCCTGAGTTAGCTCGATACAGAAGCCATGTCGTAGAGCTCATGAAACAATCCATCTATATCAAACTGATGAGAATTCCTAGGGTGTTTTGAACGGAAAAGCTGACGTACTAGCTTGCCTAGCCAAAGAACCGGCGGATCCTGACATGGATGAGATCTTACTTTCGGTTCGAAGTCGGCAAATTGTATTACCAACTTCTGTGCCTAAATGACTAGAACATGAAAATTGCCCTGCTGAAGAAACCTTGATCATTAAAGACGAGCTTGATTGGAGAGAACCTTTTATAGAGTATCTCCGATATGATAAGCTACCAGAAGAAAAATTCGTGAGGGTTCAGCCAAAGAAGAGAGCTCTCCGGTATGTGTTTGTAAATGACAAGCTATACAGAAAATCATACAATCAGCTTTGGCTCAGATGTTTGTCCTCAGCCAAATCCCAAAAAGTCATGAAAGTAGTACACTCTGGTGTCTGTGATGCACACTTGTCCGGCCCCAAGATGTGCATTCAAATCAACTGGCTAGGATATTACTGGCCTACCATAATAGGGGATTGTGAAGAACATGCGAAGAAATACTACCTCTGTCAAATACAAGGCAACTTCATACACAAGCATACCAATCCACTGCATCCTACCGTAACGTCATGGCCATTTGAAATTTAAGGCACCGACATAGTTGGCCCAATTGATCCTCTGTTATCTAAAGGCCACCGGTTCATATTGGCCGCAATTGACTACTTCTCCAAATAGGCTGAAGCTGTCGCTCTAAAAGAAGTCAAAATAGAAGATATCCTGACATTCTTCCAACATGACATTCTATACCATTTTAGCACACCAAGGAGGATCATTTTCGACAACGGACCTTCTTTCAAGAACTTCAAAATCTTAAGGTTCACTATTAACCACAAGATAGACTGGAGATATTCCTCCATTTACAATCCAAGAGCCAATGGGTTGGCCGAAGCCTTCAACCAAACTCTATGCAAGCTCTTGAAGAAAAATGCCTCGGCTAATAAACGAGAGTGGGTTTTAAAGCTCCGTGAGGCGTGTGGGCATATCGTACCACGCACCGCACTCCAACCCAATCTATTACATATTCACTTCTCTTCGTGGTGGAGGCAATACTCCTACCTGAAGTCTAAATTCTAAGTTTAACAATGGTCGTCCAGCATAATCTGATGGAGGAGGAAAATGGTCTCCTTTGGATTGAAGAGCTCGATGTGCTCGAAAAAAAAAGACTCGCCGTGCAACAAATCTGGAGTTGTACCGAGCCCAAATGTCATGTGCTTACGACAAAATGATGCATCTCCGCAACTTCAAGAAAGGCGAAGTGGTGCTGGTCCTCCAAAGACCGATCATTCCTAACCGACATGCAAAAGGAAAATTTGAACCAAATTAGGAAGGGTCGTACGTCATCGAAAAGATGTATGGTGGAGGATTCTACCAATTGATAAGCGCTGAGGGGAATAGGCACATGCCGTCCCTTAATGGCCGATATCTGAAAAAATATTATGCATAAATGCTCCAAATCGCGAATAAGATAATCCCAAATAACCATGCAAAGATGCGCCAAAAATGCCGAACAAGTGAATCGAGCCAAGATTGACTCCTAAGTCGTTAAACTGGGAACAGATAACCCATAGGTCGTTAAACTGGGAATGGATGACCCATAGGTTGTTAAACTGGGAACAAATCCCCAAATACTCCGAATGAAAATGATGAGTCGCTCATGGAACTATGCTTCAGTGCTAGCGGTGCTGCTGCCGACCAAAATCCCAAGCCCCAAATCCTCCAAAGATAAATGATGATTCACTCTTGACACTATAGTTCAGTGTTAGCGGTGCTGATGTCGTCTAAATTCCAAAACCATAAGTATTTCAAAAGAAAATGATGAGTCGCCCCTTGCACTATAGAGGTGCTAAAATAATAATAATAAACCTACTCGGCAGTGCTTCCAAGCTCAGGAGTCTCACCGAGTAAGACAAATAAAAAAAGTCAAATTAAAATCTTACCCAGCAGTGCTTCCAAGATCAGAAGTTCCGCGGGACAGATGGGAACTTCCTAAATCAAATCAAATCAACCAATTCAACCAACGACCTCCACGTCATCAAAATGGACCAAGTCAACTAACAACCTCCACGTCGCCAAAATGGATCAAGTCAACCAAAAACCTACACATCGCTAAAAGGGAAGCACCGACCTCTACGTCGCTAAAAGGGAAACACCGACTTCCACGTGCTAAAATGGATCAAGTAAACTAACGACCTCCATTTCGCCAAAAGGGAAGCACCGACCTCTATGTCGTCAAAAGGGAAGCACCGACCTTTACGTCGCCGAATGGAAATCAAGCCAACCTCTCCACGAAAAAATATCCATCAATTTCATGCGCACGACACATAAATATTGTGTGAAAATGGTCAAAAAGTCAGTCAAAGCCAAAAATTCAAAGTCAACGTCCAAACAAGTGGACCCAAGTCCAACCAACTCAGTTCCAAGTCAAAGCAAGTGAGCCCATGACCAAACCGCCTCGAGCCAGAGCGAAGCAGGCCAGCCATCGAAGAAAGAAAAAGAAATTTGTAATAAATAAATTTTGTATGTAAATAAGTGTGAAAATGTAATGCAAATGGGTAAAAATCCAAATTGTTGTAAAGCCCATGGCTCATGTGCAAAAAGATGTGCACATGGGACATGAGAAAGGCTAAAATCTAAATTTGGAATGCCCAAAGGGCTATGTACAAAGTTGTAAGCCAATATAAAACAAACATATGAGCAAATCAATAACTTTCATTCCTTCAATTTTTCTAGGTTTTTGAGCCTCCACCTTTCTTGAGGTCATCTTCCTCTTCTTTATTTTTTTAGCTTACCATTCACGAAAGGAGAGAAAAGGAACCCCTTTTCTTCAAAAACTCCACAAACCCATAACATCAAAACTCAAGATCTAAAAAAATAAGACTTTTTTTCTCCGACTCAAGAAAGAAGGAGGGATCGACCCCATGAGGTGAAAGCCTATAGCTTTCATCATGGGTTGATCCCTCCAAGTATGTAGGATAGTCTTGGACGAAGGGCCATGGTGAAACTCATTGGTTTCACCATCGAAACTTATAAAATCGATGACTTTGGAACGAAAGCTCAAAACTTTTACCTTGCAAAACCTCCTCGCTGCCGAATACTTTATGGGATCTGTGAGGAACATGGTCATGAGCTATGTTCCTCTCCTAAAAATCGGACACGGGATCCACATGTGTTCAACTTCGGAACCCCCAAAAGGGGTTCCCGCTTCAAAATCCCCCGATAGGGATTCCCTTCGGGACCCTTCCTAGGTTCCCTGCCTTTGGAACCCCCTGAAAGGGGTTCCCGCTTCTGAATCCCCCAAAAGGGATTCCTTTCGGGACCTCTCTCGGGGTCCCTGCCTTCGAAAACTTCCCAAAAGGGGAGGTTCGTGCTGTCGGGACCCTTCCCGGGCTCACGACTTTTGGTACCCCCCAAGAGATCTCCCGACTTCGGGACCCCCATCCTAGGGGTCCCACCACTTCGGGACCCTCCAAGGGGGCCACCGGTTTGACCATCTTTCTCTTTCTCTTCCTCCTAAAAACTTTCTAACATACTAAAAACACTTATCCCCTTCAAAAACTCTGTGAGGACCCCCGTAAACTCTGCGATGCCCTCGATATGTCCAAAGCATCCTCAAAATCGTTTTCAAAACACAACACGTGCATATTGCAAACTGAGCTCGCATGACATATACAACCCGTTAATTGGAGGTTCCCCCACGTCAAGCACGAGGGGTAATTAACGGTAGTTTTCCCCGTGGTTGCTGGAGAAAGGATCCAAAAATCAATAAACCGCCGCCTACCCTAGACAGGTAGAATATGTACGCGCCTAAGGCATGTGTGTTAGTTGTATGTATGTCCTAGAGGCCAGTATTGTACAGATGATGTATATTATATTGGATGCTTGGACATATATAGAGATGACTTTCTTGCTCGATATGATAGTATGCTATCTGGTTGCTCTTTATCTTAACATGTATACTTGTCTCTTTATACTGTCTTATGGTTACATGTTGGTAAAGCCCTTAGGATGTGTACTTGACTACCTGGACTATGATGCGGATCATACTAATGGGGACATGGTAGTCCATAAGTACATCCTTCAAGGTCCCTAGTCGTGGGTGTATCGAGACAGGGCATCGATATACCAAAGTAGACTAGCGTATACGCTTCTCGACCCATGAGATGGACGATGGATGATCCCATATCCATTGGTGTTTGACATCAGAGATGGTATACGGGTGCTCAGTGGAGACTGAGACACTGGACGGACTCGCCGAGAACTCCCAGATGTTATTATACCTCACGTCAGATGGCAGTGCGGGATAGTCTGTAGACCCGAGATCGTCATAGAGTCTTGTGTGATTCCCACTGTGCTTTGATTTCCACCTTACCACGTCCATGAGGGCGTACAAAATGGTGGTTTTTGGGTACAGTCCTGGGTCACATGGAGGCAATGAGCGATAAGAGGGGTTTCGTCTCTCCCGGTATTGGGGGTTGATGTTGCGCTGTGCTCGATTGGCCGTAACAGGGAAGTCCCTGGCCAGGGCTGATTCAGAGATTTGCTGGTAAGTGTTACCAGTAGTTTCTCGACCCGTTATGAGCCTCACATCGGCACGACTTATCGGTAATTGGGGTCTGACGTTTACTACCCCTAGACTTGATATGCGACATATCAGACGAGGAGACCGGACTGTACGAGAAGTGTTGCCGGTTGGCTCGACGGGAGTTGTAGCAGGTTCGCTTGTTCTCTTCTGATCGCTCAATACCCGGGTGGCCGTTACGTTTAGCTGACCGCTTACGGCTTGGGGGTGCTTGATATGATCATCACCCACTGCTGGCGTATTGACGAGTCTTAGAGTCCCACAATGGAGTTACCTAGTCCGGGCGAAACGTTGTGGTGCGCGTATGCGATATGCGCATGGACCTGATTAAAATGCGCGTATAGGATACCGTATATTGATCGGGCGGCTTGCTTTTGGTTAGGGTCATATGTGATATGGCCGAATTGATAAATCAAATGTTGATTTATCATTTAACCATTAGATTCTCACTAGAAATCTTTTCTTGTATCTTTGGATGTATGGATGCATGTATGCATTCCTTGTTGATTCATGCACATATGGATGTGCATGCACACATACATACATACATCAACTATCATGGTTGTTTATACATAGAAAATGGTGGATATATAAGACTCACACCATGGTTTATATTATGGATATTTATTTCTATTTTTGCTAAAACAAAAGAAAAGAGATAAGATTGAATCATGGTCAAAAGTTTCTACACTCTTCTTTTGACCTAACCATTAGCACCTACCTTTTGACCATGGTTTAATCTTTCTCTTGTGTTTTAACTAAAGTAAAATTAAATATCCATAAAGAGATAACCATGGTTTGAGATGAAGAAATAAAAATATATATTCTTATGTTTTTCTTTTTCTCTTGGGAGTTATTCTTCTCTTCTTCAAAAATATTCATCATCTTCTTCAACCTTGAGCTCTTGCTCTCTAGAATTTTCAAGTGAGCAAAATATTCATCAAGATAGGATTTTGAAGTGAGAAAAGCCACCACAACACCATTTTACACAAGTCTAACCCACTTGTTTGGAGTGTTAGCTTCATTTCATTCTCTTGATCGGGTGAAGTTGCAAGCTTGGATAAAGCGGACTCCGGGTGGATCATCGGTGACCTAGAGGAGTTCAAGCGGAGCTTTTTCAAACCACAAGTAGCCAAGGAGTCTAGCGTAGGGAGCTACAAAGGTTGTACTCTCAAAACCCTAGCCTTTCTTTCATGAGATGGTATGCAAGTTTTAGAAACCCTAATTTTTCTAGGAACGATCCGATGTTTGTTAACTTAGCACACTAAAGATTCCATCTTTGGTACATGTGATGCTTCCAAACCCTTCATGAGGTGCTAGGCTAACCCAACATTGGTATCAAAGCCGACCTAGAACATTAGGCGACAATTTTACGAAGTAAAAAATCCGATAGAACCAAAATACGACGTTATAGAACCCTCACTGGACATTTTTCCAAAACTGGTTATTTTCAGAATTAAAAATATGTAAAAAAATAGAGAAGGGAATTGTAAGAAATACTATGAAAAATGAAACCCTAAATCGCCAATTCCACCGCGGAACTACGGCCATAGCTTGCTTAGGCCGCGGTTCCGCGGCCGTACAGAGCCTTTGAGGCTTCATTTTTCCTACAGTATGTTCTTGTCTGCTTGTAGATAGTTTTGGGTATTTTTAATCTGAATTTAGTACTGTAAATTCTGGAGATGGTTTTGGACTCGTTGATTCGATCAGAATTTTCATTTCGTGGATTTTCCGGATAAATTAGAAAGTATTGAAGTGTTTGAACGAGTATCATTTGCTCACATTTGACGGGGTTTAAATATTTTGGAGATACGTGCAAGTTTTGTGGTGGACCCTCTAGAAGACAACAAACCTTAACTCGATTATGTGACCGTCTTGAACTGCCCTTTGAACCTTAGGGTTTGGGGAAGTACGGCGTGCCACATGTGAGGCATTGGCTTGACCCTTCTACGGCTGGACCGCTACTACTGTGTCACACTCCGGGTTTTTGAACTCCGCTCAAGTGTTGAGCTTTAGGGAATCTTGGGTATTTGATCGTTCGTTCGAAAACTTTAATACTGTCTAATTATCTGGAATGTGATGCAATGTGTGGAATTCATATTACTAGACATGAAATACGAAGTATGTGATATTTCGCAGTTACGATGTCTAAAGAGAATGTGGATTCCAGATATTGCAGTTTTACACTTTCTTTTCTGTGACCGTAAGTATAATATGTAGTGGTATTGCCGATTGTCGTCGCTATACGTCGACGACAATCGGTGTATGCATACTTACTTACGTTGATAATATGAGATATTATGTGTTGCTGAGATATGATGTGCAGGATTGTCGCGATTGAATAGCCGGGGTTTTTTTTTATGTGAGATGAGAGTTTTATATTTTCATTCATGTAAATTCAAATGTAATGTAATATTCTTTTATTTGGGGCACTTCCGGGTTGAGGTTGATGCCACCAGTGTTGTATATTATTTACTTTTCCGCATTAGGATGGACCCAAGGAGGAGAGCACAGGTGACCGGGTTCTGGGGTTCAGTGGGAGGCCATCTCGAGGAGTCGAGACCGGGTCTCCTAAACTCCAGAATTGGTAGGGTCGCTTGCCGCTCTCGTAGGGGTCCAGGGTATGGGCGTGGCTATTCATCGCGACTGTGGAATCCGTATTTTCTATTGTTAGCTAAATACTAAATACGGACGTCCTAGTATATCCCACATTATATCTATGTTTCTGCTGTGATATCTGTGATGTGATCATTTTGATATGTTGTGATGGATACAGTATATAGTATATATGATATATTATATAGACGTTACTTATGTTTTACACCAGCACTAGCCCTGCCCTGCTCTGTCGTTAGTTACCTAACTTAACGGTGCACGAGGGGACATCGAGGCGAATGCGGATGGCATAAGTGTACGTCGTATTTATCTGTGATGTTTAGGTGACTTAAATGATGGGACTTCATTAATGTGATTAATGAAAGAAAAGAAACCTAAAAGATGTTGTAGAATCGAATTTTCAAATAAAAGGGTAGCTACAATTTTGCTTTGCATAGCGGTATATATGATATACCCCGCACCTTATTCGATGAGGAAAGAGCCGAGATCCCTTCACCGGAAGTGACCTCTTTAGCGAAACTGGCAGATGCTACAACACTCGGTTTGCTTTTGATTGCTTTTGGAGTTTTGCTTTGCACAGTGATATATATGATATATCCCGCACCTTATTCGATGAGGAAAGAGCCGAGATCCCTTCACCGGGAGTGACCTCTTTAGCAAAACTAATAAAAGCCTCAAAATCACTCCATTTCAAAACTTCACTTGATTCTACAACGATATCAAGTTCATTACGCTCATGGTTTTCAGAAAAACCTGCGTAGCCCTCCGTCAATTCAGATATGTAATATTTAGTATTCGTGCTACGGTTGTTTGGCATGCGTCAAGGCGTAGTGTACGGTAGCTGATTATTACTTATCTGTAGCATGAGATGCGATTGGATTAGGGTATTCGTACGGCGTTGTTTGGCATGCGTCAAGGGTCGTACGGGTGGGTTTAATTCAATCATGAATTGTACGGGTTGAACTTGACTAGCGCACTATGGGTTGTTTGGCATGCGTCAAGGTCAAAGCACGCTAGGGGCAAAATATTATCGGGAATTTCAAGTGTTGAGATTTGCAATGAGATTGCATACCTTCTATGAGATAGTTAGATCCCGATACCCACTGCGAGTAATTGTTACTCCTGGGAGAGTTTTACACAGGACAATTAGTCGATCAAGCAGGTGTCTAGAAAGGTGTCAACGGGGTTACGCCTCAGGGAAAGTGAGGTTTACTTTAATTAGGTCCGTGCGAAAGCACGGGAAACCTCCCTCAAAGTACCGACACTGGCCTGGCTGAAAGATCGACGAAGTTGTAGGGTGTAATTAATCCCGGCTAGTCTTTCCTTTTAGGGTTTGAAGGAACATTTGATAAAAACCAGTGGGAGCCATCCTGATTAGATAAGATAATAACCAATCTGATCTTGCAAGAGCAGACGCTAAAGTGTTTTCTTCTCTCTCTCTCCAGTTAGCGACCATGTCATGCCTTAATCAAGATAATAATATGGATGTATTGACCGAACCCGCATGTTATACTGTGCAGGGGAACGTTGGACCCGTTCTTTCTTATAAGAGTTATAAGACTGAACAGGGAATAGGAGAATATCTAGATTCTCAAGCCGCCCAAAAGAACATGCATGCTGATGCATCTTCTTCAGGTGTGTTAGTTATTGAGAACTGTTTCTCAGTTCACCCTACGTTCTGGGTATTAGATACCGGATCAGGATCCCACATATGTAAAATGTTACATGGGCTACGGAAAGGTAGAGAACTGGAAAAGGTGATCATTCCGTTCAAGTAGGGAATAGGGCAAATGTTGCAGCCAAAGCAGTTGGCGAACATCACCTTGTATTACCAAGTAGTAATACACTGATTCTAAATGAATGCTATTATATACCAAACATGATGTGCAATATTATATCAGTTTCTTTATTAAGTAAAGAAGGATATAATTTTGTAGTAAAAGATAATGTTATGAACATATTCCTAGATCAAAAGTTGATTGCATCAGGCTCGTTACATAATGGCATATTCATTCTAAATCAAAATACAGTCCTCAATATACAAAACACACATAAGAGGAAAAGTTCAGAAATGAACGAATCCTTCTTGTGGCATTGTAGACTTGGTCACATCAATGCGACACGACTAGCTAAGTTGCATAAGGATGGATATTTGAATCCGTTTGAATTTTCATCTTATGACACTTGTCAGTCATGTCTCAAAGGAAAGATGACCAAAACTCCGTTTACGGGACACGGAGAAAGAGTTACGGAACTCTTAGGGCTGAACATAGTGATGTATGCGGTCCCATGTCTACACATGCCAGGGACGGTTCTTCCTACTTCATTACATTCACTGACGATCTCTCTAGATACGGACATGTGTTCCTGATAAAACACAAGTCTGAAGCTTTTGAGAAATTCAGAGAATATAAGCACGAAGTAGAGAACCAAACAGGAAAAAGTATTAAGATCCTTCGATCTGATCGAGGAGGAGAATACTTGAGCAATGCTTTTCTGGATTATTTAAAAGAGAATGGGATTCTCTCTCAGCTCACTCCTCACCACAGCACAATGGTGTATCGGAACGGAGAAACAGCACCCTATTAGATATGGTGCGCTCAATGATGAGTACAGCTGAGTTACCTATTTTCTTCTGGGGATATGCGCTTGAGACAGCCATGGACCTATTGAATAGAGTTCCTACCAAATCAGTGCCTACCACTCCATATGAGATATGGAAAGGGAAGAGACCACATCTTAATTACATTAAGATATGGGGTTGTCCAGCCTATGTCAAAAGACAAAATCCGGACAAACTCGAGGCAAGATCAGTCTTATGTAAGTTTATAGGATATCCCAAAAATTCACAAGGGTATATCTTCTACCACCCCGAGGAACAAAAGGTGTTTGTTTCTCGACATGCCACTTTCTTAGAAAAAGGTTTTCTTATGAAACAGACAAGTGGCATTGAGGTAGAACTGGAAGAGGTTCCAGCGACACAAACTATAACATAAGACTTGGTAGAACCAGAGGATTCAGTAGTACCTGACGAACCCCAGCCGCTCCGCCGATCTAGCAGGGTTTCTCGTCCACCTGAGAGATACTACGGTTTTCTCATTGACGGTGGGAGCGAGGATTGCATCATGGAGGATGATGACCCAACTAGCTTCGAGCAGGCCATCACGAGTGGGGACTCAGTGAAATGGCTGGATGCTATGCGGTCCGAGATGGAATCCATGTACACCAACAAAGTATGGACTTTGGAAGATGCTCCTGAAGGGGTAAAACCCATTGGGAGCAAGTGGATCTTCAAGAAAAAACTTGGTGTAGATGGGAAAGTAGAGACTTTCAAAGCTAGACTTGTTGCAAAAGGTTTTCGTCAAAGACCAGGTGTGGACTATGACGAGACCTTTTCTCCAGTGGCTATGCTTAAATCCATCCGGATCATGCTTGCCATCACTGCATATCATGACTACGAAATCTGGCAAATGGATGTTAAGACCGCCTTTCTAAACGGTGATTTAGAAGAGTGCGTGTACATGACTCAGCCAGAGGGCTTCATAGATAGTGGGAGCAGCGGGAAGGTGTGCAAGATGCTTAAATCCATTTATGGATTAAAGCAAGCATCGCGGAGTTGGAACATCTTCTTTGACTTCGTTATCAAAGAGTTTGATTTCGTCAAAAATATAGATGAACCTTGTATCTACAAGAAGGTGGCAGAGAGTAAGGTTGTCTTCGTCGTATTGTACGTGGACGACATACTCTTGATAGGAAATGACATTCCTATGCCGCAATCGGTCAAGCTCTTCTTATCACAAAGATTCTCGATGAAAGATCTTGGTGATACCTCCTGCATATTGGGAATTAGGATCTATAGAGATAGATCCAAACGGATATTGGGATTGTCCCAATCCAGGTACATTGACACCATACTAAAGAGGTTTAGTATGGAAGAATCCAAGCATGGGAACTTACCCACGATCTCTGGAGTCACTCTCTCCAAAGAGATGTCTCCCAAGACTGATTTGGAGAGAACTCGCATACAAGGGATACCCTATGCTTCGGCTGTAGGCTCTATCATGTACGCGATGCTATGTACCAGACCCGATGTAGCATACTCACTAAGTGTAGTGAGTAGGTATCAAGCTGATCCTGAAGAGAGTCACTGGACAGCTGTGAAGAGCATTCTCAAGTACTTACGAAGGACTAAAGAGATGCTCTTGGTGTATGGTAATGGAGAACTCAAAGTGGAGTCCTTTACCGATTTGAGCTTCCAGAGTGATAAGGACGACTCTAAGTCGCAGTCGGGATTTGTCTTTACCCTTTACGGAGGGGTGGTTAGCTGGAAGAGTTCCAAGCAGGAAACCGTGGCAGAATCGACGATGGAGGCTGCATACATCGCTACCAACGATGCTGCCAAAGAGGCTGTCTGGATCAAGAAGTTCATTACTGAACTTGGAGTGGTTCCATCCATTGAGCATCCAATACCTTTGTATTGCGATAACAATGGAGCAGTAGCTTTGGCTAAGGAACCTAGGTCCCATCAGCGATCCAGGCATATTCTGAGGCGGTATCACCTGATCCGGGAGATAGTTGATCGCCGGGAGATCAAGGTCAGGAGGGTTGACATGAAGAACAACACAGCGGATCCACTCATGAAGGCCATTCCCCAGATATAGTTTGAGAGACTCTTCGGGATGCACGGTATGCGATACTATAGCAGCTGGCCCTAGTGCAAGTAGGAGATTGTTAGTTGTATATATGCCCTAGAGGCCAGTATTGTACAGATGATGTATATTATATTGGATGCTTGGACATATATAGAGATGACTTTCTTGCTCGATATGATAGTATGCTATCTGGTTGCTCTTTATCTTAACATGTATACTTGTCTCTTTATACTTTCTTATGGTTACATGTTGGTAAAGCCCTTAGGATGTGTACTTGACTACCAGGACTATGATGCGGATCATACTAGTGGGGACATGGTAGTCTATAAGTACATTCTTCAAGGTCCTTAGTTGTGGGTGTATCGAGACAGGGCATCGATATACCAGAGTAGACTAGCGTATACACTTCTCGACCCATGAGATGGGCGATGGATGATCCCATATCCATTAGTGTTTGACATCAGAGATGGTATACGGGTGCTCAGTGGTGTTAATTATATGTATGCCCTAGAGTCCATTACTATACATACGATGTATATTGTAGTGGATGCTAGGACATATATAGGGAGGACTTTCTTGCTCGACATGAAAGTATGCTATCTGGTTGTACTTTATCTTAACATGTACTCAGATTGTCTCTATGTTACATGTTGATAAAGCCCTTAGGATATGTACTCGACTACTGGGACTATGATGAGATCATACTAGTGGGGCTACGGTAGTCGACGAGTACATCCTATAACTGTTCCTAGTCGAGGGTGTATCGAGACAGGGCATCGATGCACCAGTGTAGACTAGCGTATACGCATCTTGACCCATATGATGGGCGATGGATGATCCCATATCCATCGGTGTTTGACATCAAGGATGGTGTACGGGTGCTCAGTGGAGACTGGGTACACTGGACGGACTCACCGAGAACTCCCAGATGGTATTATACCTCACGTCAGATAGCAGTTCTCCGGTGACACTGGTACAGAGTAGTCTGTTGACCCGAGATCGTCATAGAGTCTTGTATGATTCCCACTGTGCTTTGATTTCCATCATACCACGTTCAAGAGGGCGTGCAAAAAGGTGGCTTTTGGGTACAGTCCCGAATCACATGGAGGCAATGAGCGATAGGAGGGGATTCGTCTCTCCCGGTATAGGGAGTTGATGTTGTGCTGTGTTCGATTGGCTATAACCGGAAATCCCTGGCCAGGGTTGCTGAGATTTACTGGTAAGTGTTATCAGTAGTTTCTCGAACTGTTATAGACCTCATATCGACACGACTTATCGAGCTACTGGGGTCTGACGTTTACCACCCCTAGGCGAGATATGCGACATATCAGACGACGAGACCGGACTGTACGGGAGTGTTACTGTTTGGATTCACAGGAGAATGTACAGGCTTGCTTGTTGATCTTCTGAGCGCTCAATACCTGGGTAGCTGTTACGTTTAGCTGACCGCTTGCAGCTTGTGGGTGTTTGATATGATCATCACGTATTGACGATTCTTTAGAGTCCTACACAGAGGTTTCTTGGCTCAGGCAAAACGGAGTAGGAGCATGTATGTGATATGTGCGGGACAGAGGATATTACGATATGAGATACCGTATTATATTGTCGCGATATTTGATATCAGCCGGGTCATCGGATCAAGTGTTGATTCGATGAATCGGTACGGATAAATATTAGTCGGTTATATGCGATATAGCCGGATTGTCGGATCAAGTGTTGATTCGATAATTTAATGTATAATAATATATATGATATATTAAATTACATTAACTAATATTAGCTCACTAAAAGATTCTTTTTCTCACTCGGGTAATACATTGATATATATGCGATATATGTTAATTGTATTATTTTATTTTGTTACGATAAATATTATATATGTGATATATAATATTGTAACATGATATGATAACTAATGCAACTTGTTTAGTGGAGTTTAAACATGATTAGGGTTTGGATTAGGGTTAAGACTTCTAGTTGATTCTAGAAGGTTTCTTTTTGTCATGATAAAGATATTTTGTTATGACTCATGCTTTAACCCAACCCAAACCCTAACCCTAGTTAATTCTCTACATGAGTTTAGTTGACCATGGTTGCATTATTTATCATATTAATTCTTTCTATTCATCACAAAAGGATAATTCAATCATTATTCATCTTCTTCTTCGTTCATTCTTTCATGAAAAAGCTTTCTAGATTTTTTCCAAGTGATGAATAAATGTGAGAAAAAAGATAAATAAAGAGAGCAAAAAATCCTACTTCATCATCCTCATCTTCCCTTGCCCTTTAGATGAGAGTGTTCACTCAATTTAAGTGAGTGTTAGCTTTTGTTAATGAAACTTCAAGGTAGATCATCTTTGTATCGAAGATCGGAAGCAAGACTGCACCTTTCTCTTCGTGGAGCCTCTCGAGAGTCCGGAGCATGATGATCGCAGCGAAGGGACTTCAACATGGAGCTTATGAAGTGAAGGACCGGATCTACAAAGGTTGTAATCCCTCTCACTTAGTGTTAAAGTGTTTAGCATGTTAGTTTTCACCTAATCTCTAGTTTAAAGATCCGGCTTCGGGTTGTTCGGCACGACTAATTTTTGAATCGGGCATGGTCGATGCCTCGTGGACCCTTGTGCGCGTGCCTAGCAACCTTACAGTGGTATCAGAGCCAAGTTAGAGTTTTAGGCGAAGTCTAGACGAAGTTTAAAGTCCGATCGAACCCGGAAAACCCGATATACCCTAGTTTCTGGAAATTTTTCAAAACTGTGATTTTTCATATTAAAAATACCCAGAAAATTCAGCAGGGTATTTTAGGAATTACTGTGAAACCGGACCCCCTAAATCGTCCAAAGAGCCGCGGAACCGCGGCCAAACCCTGGTATTGGCGGCGGTTCTGCGGCAAGAAGGAAGGATTGAGGGATAGGGTTTGCACAGTAATCTCCGTAGCTAATTCCTGATTCTTCTGGGCATTTTTAATTATACTCAAGTGTTGGGTTTTCTGGGGTGTATTGAGGAATCGTTGATTCGATCGGATAATTTAACTTTGTTTAGTTTGTCCGGATAATTTTTAGAAACTGTTAAAAAGTTCGAACGGATATCAATAACTCATTTTTTCCGCTGTCGGAAAATTTTTCAAAAGTTGGATTTTTTCTCTTGTTTAAGATTGTTCTAAGTCGTGCAAGTAACGCGGTGGACCCTCTAGAAGACAACAAACCTTAACTCGATTATGTGACCGTCTTGAACTGCCTTTTGAACCTTAGGGTTTGGGGCAGTACGGCGTGCCACATGTGAGGCGTTGGCTTGACCCTTCTATGGCTGGACCATTGGTACTGTGGCATGTGATGGATGTTTTTAAACTGATTTCAAGTGTTGAGATATATTGGGGAAATCTTGGGTGTTTGATTGTTCGATCGGAAAGTTTAACATTTTCTGTTTTATCTGGAATGTGATACAATATTTGGAATCCACAAATTGTTATGAGATAACTGATTTGAATATTATAGACATAGCAGTTTAGTCTCAGATGATCGGTTGCCACGGAATTTTTATGTGATCAAAAGTCCGTCGCAATCACGTAGCGTACACGGATACTCGCCGGGTAAACTTAATAGACAGCCACGCCCCATAGCCCCGACCAAGTGACTGTAGGAGAACCCCGTCGC
Source organism: Agapanthus africanus (assembly GCA_030015575.1). Lineage (NCBI taxonomy): Eukaryota > Viridiplantae > Streptophyta > Magnoliopsida > Asparagales > Amaryllidaceae > Agapanthus > Agapanthus africanus. The sequence goes on along the minus strand of CM057339.1, from coordinate 161,646,769 downwards.
CGAAAGCATCCGTTCGGGTGCTCGCGGCAGCAGTGTTCCGCCTTAGTGCACTTCGTCGACGGCATCTGGGGGTACGGCCGTCTACTAAAGTTTGCGACGAGCATTCGATCAGGAAGTCGGGAATCTTGTTGAATTGCCCGACTTGACATTGAAAAGAGTTTTCGATAAAGAGACTAAAATACGGGTTTTATATTTTTTAGGCATACGATGTCTAAGGAATTCATTTGGTTAGGCATGCGATGTCTAAAGAGATTGCGGATTCTAACTGTTGTAGTTTTACACTTTCTTTTCTGTGACCGTAAGCGTAGTATGTGGTGTATCGCCGGCTTCGTTTCTATACATCAACGACAATCGGGATACACATACTTGCTTACTTTGATGATATGAGATATTATGTGTTGCTGTGATATGTTATATTGGATCGTCGCGTTTTGAATAGCCGGGGGTTTTATGTGAGATGAGAGTTTTTTTCTTTTTCCTTCATGTAAAATTCATTTGTATGTAATATTCTTTTATTGGGGCACTTCCAAGTTGCGGAAGATGTCATCGTTGTATATTATTTACTTTTCCGCATTAGGTAGACCCAAGGCGGGGAGCACAAGTAACCGGGTTCTAGGGTCCAGTGGGAGACCATCTCGAGGAGTCGAGACCAGGTCTCCTAACCCTAGAATTGGCAGTGTTGCTTGCCGCTCTCGTAGGGGTCTAGGGATGTGGGTTTGGCTATTCATCGCGACCGTGGAATCCGTGTTTTATACAGACTCGTACTAAAACACGGACGTCCTAGTATATCAAATATTTCATATATGTTTCTTCTGCTGCAATGTTCTGTGATGAGATCATATTACTGCCTGTGACGAATGTTTATATTATATATATGAGATATATGTTATATTGCAGATTTCGTTTCAAATGTGATGCTTGTGAAGCATAATAAAATGGGACTTCATTAATGAGATTAATGAAACTAAAAGAAATCTAAGATGTTGTAGAAATTTGTTTTAAAAACTGGTAGCTCTAGTTCTTGCTTTGCATAGCGGTGTTCCTTGTAGAACATCCAGCACCTTATTCGATAAGGAAAGGACCTAGATCCCTTCACCGGGAGTGACTCCTTTAGCAATAACTGGCAGATGCTACAAACTCGATTTGTCTTTTGATTGCTTCTATAGTTTCTGCTTTGCACAGTGGTATATATGATATATCCTGCACCTTATTCGATGAGGAAAGGGCCGACGATCCCTTCACCGGGGGTGACCCCTTTAGCAAAACTAGAAAAGCCTCAAAAACACTCCATTTCAAATCACTCGATTCTACAACGATATCAAGTTCATTACGCAAAAGGTTTTCTTAAAAACCTGTCGTAGCCCTCCGTCATTTCAGATAAGTACTTCATAGTATTCGTGCTGCGTTTATTGGCTTTCGTCAAGGCGTAGATGCGGTAGCTATTTATGCTTATCTGCTAGCATATGATGCAATTGAGTTAGGGTAGTCGTGCGACTTTGTTGGCTTTCGTCAAGGGTCGTGCGGGTGGGTTTAATTCAATCGGGAAATGACGGGTTGGACTTGACTAGTAGCCTATGGTTTGTTGGCTTTCGTCAAGGTCATAGGATGCTAGGGGCAAAATATTATTGGGAATTTCAAGTGTTGAAATTTGCAATGAGATTGCATACCTTCTATGAGATAGTTGGATCCCGATACCCGCTGCGAGTAAGAGTTACTCCTGGGAGAGTTTTACACATTACAATTAGCCGATCAAGTAGGTGTCTAGAAAGGTGTTAATGGGGTTACGCCTCTGGGAAAACGAGGTTTACTTAATTAGGTTCATGCGAAAGCACGGGGGACCTCCCTCAAAGTACCGACACTGGCCTGGCTGAAAGATTGGCGAACTTGTAGCGTGTAATTAATCCCGGCTAGTCTTTCCTTTTAGGGTTTGAAGGAAGATTTGATTAAAACAGTGGGAGACATCCTGATTAGATATATTAGATAACCAATCTAATCTTGCAAGAGCATACGCTGAGTGTTTTCTTCTCTCTCTCCAGGTAGCAACCATATCACGTCTTAATCAAGATAATAAAACGGATATATTGACCGAACCCGCTTGTTATACTGAGCTGGGGAACGTTGTTCCCGCTCCAACTTATAATTGTTATAAGACAGAGCAGGAAATTGGGGAATAACAGATTTCCCGTGCCACCCAAACGATGAAAAGTGCATGTTGATGCATCATCTTCGGGTGTGTTCATTACAGAGAACTGTTTCTCAGTATCCTTTACGTCCTGGGTATGTGATACCGGATCAGGATCCCGCATATGTAATCTGTTACATGGGCTACAGATAGGTAGAGAGCTGAGAAAGGGTGATAAGTTTCATGAGACAGAAAACGGTGCAAGTGTTGCAGCCAAGTCTGTTGGTCACTATCACCCTGTATTACCTGAATACATTGATTCTGAACGAATGTTATTAGATACCGAACCTGATATACAACATCATATCAGTTTCTTTATTAGAAAAGAAGTGATATAATTTTGTATTGTTGGATAATGTTTTGAACATTTCCTATATCAAGAGTTGATCGGTTCAGGCACGTTATCTAAAAGCATTGACGTTCTAAATCAAACTACAGTTCTTAGTATAAAGAACACACACAAGAGGAAGAGTTCAGAAATGAATGAATCCTTCTTGAGGCATTGTAGACTAGGTCATGTCAATGCGACCCGACTGGCTGAAGTTACATTTAGATGCATATTTAAATTAGTTTGAATTTACATCTTGTGAAACTTGCCGGTCATGTCACAAAGATAAGATGACCATAACTCTGTTTATTGGAAACAGAGAAAGAGTTAATGAACTCTTGGGATTGATACATGCTGATGTATGAAGGTCCCCTGTCTACACAGGCCAAGAACGGTTCTTTGTACTTCATTACATTCTCTGATAATCTCTCAAGATTCAGACATGTGTTCCTGTTGAAACATAAGTCCGAACCTTTTGAGATATTCATAGAATATAAGTTAGAAGTAGAGAACCAAAAACGGATATAAGTATTATGTCCTTTGATGAGATCAAGGAGGAGAATACTTGAGCACGGAATACCTGGACTATTCTAAAGGAGAATGAGATTCTCTCTCAGCATTACTCCTCCTATACACCATAGCACGATGGTATATCGGGGCGGAGCAATAACACCCTATGTGATATGGTGTGCTCTATGATGAGTACTGCTGAGTTCCCTATTTCCTTTTAGGAGTTATGCACTTGTGAAGTTGCATACCTATTGAATAGGGTTCAAATCAAATCAGTTGCCTACCACTTCATATGTGATATGGAAAGGGAAGAGCCCATATCTTAAGTTTGTTAAGATTTAGGGTTGTCCGGCCTATGTCTAAAAGCAAAATCCGGACAAGCTCGAGGCAGGGTTTGTTATGTAGAACTGAAAAGGTTCCAGCTATACAAACTGCAGCTGATGATTTGGTAGAACCAAAGGATTCAATAGTTTCCAACGAACCTCAGCCTCTCCACCGATCTAGGAGGGTTCCTCACCCACCTGAGAGATACTTCGGTTTCTCTATAACAGTAGGAGCGAAGATTGCATCATGAGATGATGACCCAATTAGTTTCGAGCTGGCCATCAGGAGTGGGACTCTGTGAGAATGGCTGGATGCTTAGCAATCTGAGATGGAATCCTTATACACCGAAAAAGTATGGACTTTGGTTGCTTTATCTAAAGGGTTAAATCCCCATCAGGAGCAAGTATATCTTGAGAAGATTACTTGGTGTACATGGAAAAGTTGAGACTTTCAAAGCAATGCTTAAGTCCATCCAGATCCTACCTGCCACGGCTACATACCATGACTATGATATCTGGTGGTTGGGTGTCATGACTGCTTTTCTAAATAATGATTTAGAAGATAGCGTCTATAAGTACACAGCCAGAGGGCTTCGTAGACAGTGGGAGCAGCGGAAACGTGTGCAAGATGTTTTATATGATAAAACAGGCATCGCGGAGTTGGAACATTTGTTTTGATGTGGTAGTCAAAGAGTTTGACTTCATCAAAAAGGTAGATGAACCTTGTATATACAAAAAGGTAGTAGAGAGTATGGTGGTGATCCTCGTAGAGTACGTGGATGACATACTCTTGATAGGGAAGGAGTTTCCTATGCTACGATCGGTCAATCTCCGCTTATCAGAAGGATTCTCTATATAGGATCAAAGTGATACCTCCTAAATCCGGGGTTTTGGATCTATGAGAGATCTAATTGGATGTTAGGATACTCACTAGTTGTAGTGAGATGGTATCAATCAATCCTGAGGAGAATCAATAGAAAGGTTCCAGAGTGATAAGGACGACTGAATGTCAGTCGCAGGCATTGTCTACACCCTCAGTGGAGGGACGGTATGTTGGAAGAGTTCCAAGCTAGATACCGTGACATACTAGACGATTAGAGGCAAGATACATCGTTACCAAGGAAGCTACCAAAGAGGCAGTCTGGATATATAAGTTCATGAGATGAACTTCGTTCCTACCATTGTGTGACAATGGAGTTGTGGCTTTAGCCAAGGAACTACCGTCTCATCAGAAATCCAGATATAATTCTTAGGCAGTATCACCTGATCATGGAGATGGTTGATCTCTAGGGAGATCGAGGTTAGGAGAGTAGACACAGAGGACAAAAGCGCGGATCCACTCACAAAGGCCTTTTTCCCAATAGAGACTTTTATGGGATGGTTGAGTATGAGATACTTCAACTACAGCTAATTGTTGGGTATGTGATACCACAACAGATGGCCCTAGTGCAAGTGGGAGATTGTTAGTTATATGTATGCCCTAGAGGCCATTACTGTACATACGATGTATATTGTAGTGGATGCTAGGACATATATAGGGAGGACTTTCTTGCTCGACATGATAGTATGCTATCTGGTTGTACTTTATCTTAACATGTACTCAGATTGTCTCTATGTTACATGTTGATGAAGCCCTTAGGATATGTACTCGACTACTGGGACTATGATGAGATCATACTAGTGGGGCCACGGTAGTCGACGAGTACATCCTATAACTGTTCCTAGTCGAGGGTGTATCGAGACAGGGCATCGATGCACCAGTGTAGACTAGCGTATACGCATCTTGACCCATATGATGGGCGATGGATGATCCCATATCCATCGGTGTTTGACATCAAGGATGGTGTACGGGTGCTCAGTGGAGACTGGGTACACTGGACGGACTCACCGAGAACTCCCAGATGGTATTATACCTCACGTCATACGGCAGTTCTCCGGTGACATTGGTACAAAGTAGTCTGTTGACCCGAGATCGTCATAGAGTCTTGTGTGATTCCTACTATGCTTTGATTTCCATCATACCACGTCCAAGAGGGCATGCAAAAAGGTGGCTTTTGGGTACAGTCCCGAATCACATGGAGGCAATGAGCGATAGGAGGGGATTCGTCTCTCCCGGTATAGGGAGTTGATGTTGTGCTGTGTTCGATTGGCTATAACCAGAAATCCCTGGCCAGGGTTGTTGAGATTTACTGGTAAGTGTTATCAGTAGTTTCTCGAACTGTTATAGACCTCAGATCGACACGACTTATCGAGCTACTGGGGTCTGACGTTTACCACCCCTAGGCGAGATATGCGACATATCAGACGACGAGACCGGACTGTACGGGAGTGTTACTTTTTGGATTCACAGGAGAATGTACAGGCTTGCTTGTTGATCTTCTGAGCGCTCAATACCTGGGTAGCTGTTACGTTTAGCTGACCGCTTGCAGCTTGTGGGTGTTTGATATGATCATCACCTACTGCCGGCGTATTGACGATTCTTTAGAGTCCTACACAGAGGTTTCTTGGCTCAGGAAAAATGGAGTAGGAGCACGTATGTGATATGTGCGGGACCGAGGATATTACGATATGAGATACCGTATTATATTCTCGCGATATTTGATATCAGCCGGGTCATCGGATCAAGTGTTGATTCGATGAATCGGTACGGATAAATATTAGTCGGTTATATGCGATATAGCCGGATTGTCAGATCAAGTGTTGATTCGATAAGTTAATGTATAATAATATATATGATATATTAAATTACATTAACTAATATTAGCTCACTGAAAGATTCTTTTTCTCACTCGGGTAATACATTGATATATATGCGATATATGTTAATTGTATTATTTTATTTTGTTACGATAAATATTATATATGTGATATATAATATTGTAACATGATATGATAACTAATGCAACTTGTTTAGTGGAGTTTAAACATGATTAGGGTTTGGATTAGGGTTAAGACTTCTAGTTGATTCTAGAAGGTTTCTTTTCGTCATGATAAAGATATTTTGTTATGACTCATGCTTTAACCCAACCCAAACCCTAACCCTAGTTAATTCTCTACATGAGTTTAGTTGACCATGGTTGCATTATTTATCATATTAATTCTTTCTATTCATCACAAAAGGATAATTCAATCATTATTCATCTTCTTCTTCGTTCATTCTTTCATGAAAAAGCTTTCTAGATTTTTTCCAAGTGATGAATAAATGTGAGAAAAAGATAAATAAAGAGAGCAAAAAATCTTACTTCATCATACTCATCTTCCCTTGCCCTTTAGATGAGAGTGTTCACTCAATTTAAGTGAGTGTTAGCTTGTGTTAATGAAACTTCAAGGTAGATCATCTTTGTATCGAAGATCGGAAGCAAGACTGCACCTTTCTCTTCGTGGAGCCTCTCGAGAGTCCGGAGTATGATGATCGCAGCGAAGGGACTTCAACACGGAGCTTATGAAGTGAAGGACCGGATCTACAAAGGTTGTAATCCCTCTCACTTAGTGTTAAAGTGTTTAGCATGTTAGTTTTCGCCTAATCTCTAGTTTAAAGATCCGGCTTCGGGTTGTTCGGCATGGCTAATTTTTGAATCGGGCATGGTCGATGCCTCATGGACCCTTGTGCGCGTGCCTAGCAACCCTGCAAGTGGAGACTGGGTACACTGGACGGACTCGCCGAGAACTCCCAGATGGTATTATACCTCACGTCAGATGGCAGTTCTCAGGTGACACTTGTGCAGGTTAGTCTGTAGACCCGAGATCGTCATAGAGTCTTGTGTGATCCCCACTGTGCTTTGATTTCCACCTTACCACGTCCATGAGGGCGTGCAAAACAGTGGTTTTTGGGTACAGTCCCGGGTCACATGGAGGCAATGAGCGATAGGAGGGGTTTCTTCTCTCCCGGTATTGGGGGTTGATGTTGCGCTGTGCTCGATTGGCCATAACAGGAAAGTCTCTTGCCAGGGCTGATTCAGAGATTTGCTGGTAAGTGTTACCAGTAGTTTCTTGACCCGTTATGAGCCTCACATCGGCACGACTTATCGGTTATTGGGGTCTGACGTTTACCACCCCTAGACTTGATATGCGACATATCAGACGAGGAGACCGGATTGTACGGGAAGTGTTGCCGGTTGGCTCGACGGGAGTTGTAGCAGGTTCGCTTGTTCTCTTCTGATCGCTCAATACCCAGGTGGCCGTTACGTTTAGCTGACCGCTTACGGTTTGGGGGTGCTTGATATGATCATCACCCACTGCCGGCGTATTGACGAGTCTTAGAGTCCCACAATGGAGTTACCTAGTCCGGGCAAAACGTTGTGGTGCGCGTATGCGATATGCGCATGGACCCGATTAAAATGCGCGTATAGGATACCGTATATTGATCGGGCGGCTTGCTTTTGGTTAGGGTCGTATATGATATGGCCGGATTGATAAATTAAGTGTTGATTTATCATTTAACCATTAGATTCTTACTAGAAGTCTTTTCTTGTATCTTTGGATGTATGGATGCATGTATGCATTCCTTGTTGATTCATGCACATATGGATGTGCATGCACACATACATACATACATCAATTATCATGGTTGTTTATACATAGAAAATGGTGGATATATAAGACTCACACCATGGTTTATATTATGGATATTTATTTCTATTTTTGCTAAAACAAAAGAAAAGAGATAAGATTGAATCATGGTCAAAAGTTTCTACACTCTTCTTTTGACCTAACCATTAGCACCTACCTTTTGACCATGGTTTAATCTTTCTCTTGTGTTTTAACTAAAGTAAAATTAAATATCCATAAAGAGATAACCATGGTTTAAGATGAAGAAAGAAAAATATATATTCTTATGTTTTTCTTTTTCTCTTGGGAGTTATTCTTCTCTTCTTCAAAAATATCCATCATCTTCTTCAACCTTGAGCTCTTGCTCTCTAGAATTTTCAAGTGTGCAAAATATTCATCAAGATAGGATTTTGAAGTGAGAAAAGTCACCACAACACCATTCTACACAATTCTAGCCCACTTGTTTGGAGTGTTAGCTTCATTTCATTCTCTTGATCGGGTGAAGTTGCAAGCTTGGATAAAGCGGACTCCGGGTGGATCATCGGTGACCTAGAGGAGTTCAAGCGGAGCTTTTTCAAACCCCAAGTAGCCAAGGAGTCTAGCGTAGGGAGCTACAAAGGTTGTACTCTCAAAACCCTAGCCTTTCTTTCATGAGATGATATGCAAGTTTTAGAAACCCTAATTTTTCTAGGAACGATCCGATGTTTGTTAACTTAGCACCCTAAAAATTCCATCTTTGGTACATGTGATGCTTCCAAACCCTTCATGAGGTGCTAGGCTAACCCAACAATATGCGCATCCATCTCAATGGGTGATGAAAAACACTCTACAGAGGGCTCCTGCTAAGTTGGAGTTCTTAGGGTTCCAAGAGAATGGTTACCCTGCGACAAAAGTCAAATCTGCGGTAGAAATCAACAACTCTTTTGAACCCTTAAAGTTCATGCAGAAAAATGTTACAACCACAAAGGTCAAGAAGATGGCAATTCAAAGAATACGGCAAAGGGGCGTATCTAAGCCCCAGAATCAAAAGCACAAGACGGTATCATCAAAGGAATACCAAACTCTACTAGTCATGCAAAATAAAAAGAAAGAACTCAAATAGAGGGTATCAAATGTATCCAAGATCCCGATCAGACCGACTACTCTTAGTGGTTTGTCGTACCCTAAAAGGAGCAGACTATGGCAACGGTCCAAAAGCCGATCAAGTATTGTTATCAATGATGAGGGAATAAGTGGATACATGATCTATACAATCTACATGACGGAGCTTAGAAGAATAAGTCATCGTAAACTTCGTAGTCAAAATGAAGATACAGCCGTCGTTTCCCAGCCCCAGCTTGGTTCGGATGTAGCTGCCACTTCTCGGCAGCTTAGACAATGATGAAGACTCTATTCACCGGGCTAGGCAAAAGGACTTTGCAACTCTCGAAGGCTTGGATGACGAGGATGACCCAATGTACACCCCCAAAAATACAGAATGAACATCGCTCCAAGGCCTTCAAAAGCGGCTCCAATAGAAAGATAAAGAGTTGGCTATGGTCCATTCCAAACTTGATAATATGACGAGCGTCATTACGCAACTCACGACCCAAGTTGCTCGGATGCAGACACAAAAAACACAGGGATCCACCTATAAGCCAGAGGATGACGTCTCAAAACAACCAACAACCATCCCCTCTGGTCCAGGCTTGCGGTGTCCCTATGAAAGTCAGCCATACTCAGCTCCTGGAGGAACCTCAACGCTCAATAATGACATGTTTATTCAGGACAAGATTGCAGGCTTAGTCGCCAGCAAAGTCAAAATTTTGGAAATTGAAACCGGGGCTTAAAAAGACTGTACCGATGGTGGAAGACCATACCCCGCGGAATATAGATCTCATGGAATACCGAAGCGGCTATGTTTCCCCCAGGTTCAAAAGGTTTAACGTCATTGGAAATGCCTCTCAGCACATCGCCCATTTCAAAGCGCAATACCGGGGGCAATGATGCGCTGCTCGTCAGGCAATTCATCAAAAGTCCGACTAACACGGCCTCCGAATGGTACATATATATACCAGATAACTCGGTTGTGACGTTCACTCAAATGGAATATCTATTCAAACAAAAATTCCTGAATGTCATTAATAAAATTATCGTTGCTAATCTTATGAAAACCGAAAGGAAAGGTAAAGAAAGCGTCACGAATTATATATCTCGATGGCATAGTCTCAGTATCAAACACGAAAAGCCGTTAGGCCAGGAGCAAGTCGTCAGGATCCTCATAGGAACCATTGACAATTGGATGACGCCTCTCTTATCCACATCGAGCATCAAAACATTTCAGGACCTGATTAAATAGTCTAGATGTTGGAATATGCAAATGTCGAGTGTCTTCCAGACTTCCAATATAACAACAAATTCAAAAGTCCGAAGGAAGATAACCACCAAGTGGAAATTCTAACAACATCTACTCTTTTAACATGTCTGCCGATGGACATGAGGAAGAATCAAGTGAATCAAAATTGATTTGCATCAAAAGCCAGTACTGGGAAAAGAATCAGCTTTGGAAAGAAAGAAATAGAAAATCTACTCTTATAGAAGGGACAAAGTCTGCAAGATATTGTGGACATTTTGAACAACAGTCTTTAGCTGCCAGAATCGAAAAGACCGTATGAGGTGAACATGACCGACAACCCCAAGTACTACACATACCACAGAATACTGAGCCATAGCATTGAAGACTGTTATGTTTTCAAGGATTGGTCGAGGAGTAATACAAAACGGGGAAAATCTTATCGTCCTCTGGTGTGCTGGCGAAAAATCAAATCACGACCGCCAATTTTATGCAGACAAAAGCTGAAGCCCTTCAGGAGCAGAAGGCTCAACTGTCCATTTCAAGAAATGAATTGAGTTTGCCACATGGCATTCGTGGGACATACGCTTGTCCAAAAGACGAAGGAAATTCTGAGGTTTTTCTTTTGAGGAAAGCCCAGGATTAAATAAAAGGATCGAATAAATCCTACTGTCTCTACCATTAGTTTATTTCCATCAAATTCAAAATCTAAGAATCTCAAATAACTCTGCATCAAGGTGCCAACAAGGCCAGACAAAGAACAAGTACATCTTTGACCCCCTAAGTCGTTAAACTGGGAAATACAAAAAGGAAAATAAAATACAAGAAAAAAGAAAAAAAAGAAAAGAAAAGAAAAGAAAAGGGGTCATAAGCAAAAGGGGCACGAATGAAAGCCTAAAAAGGTTTCATGAGTAAAAACATCAGGACTACCCGTGAGCTTGTGAAAATCCGAAAGGGCGCAAACTCAAATCCCTTCAAAGGCGAATGATGAGTCGCTCCTAATATCATTCCAGTGTTAGCTGTGCAGACGCCAACAAAAATCCAAATCTCTAAATTCTCCAATGACAAATGATGATTCGCTCATGGATCCATGCTTCAGTGTTAGCGATGCTGTTGCCAATCAAAATTCAAACCTCAAAATCCTTAAATCCTCCAATGACAAATGATGATTAACTCCTGAATACATGCTTCAGTGTTAGCGATACTGATGCCAACCAAAAATTCAAACCCCTAAAATTTTCAAGGGTGAATAATAAGTCTCTCGTGATACCATATTCTAGTATAGTGATGCAGACGCCAACAAAATTCCAAAATCTCCAAATCCTCCAAAGGTGAATGATAAGTCATTCCGGTCAATTTCCGCTTTCGGGAAGTGACATAAATGTTAAAAAGATGGGTTTTGAGTATGGTTAATTGTAGTAGTTGTTTAGTGAAGTTTTCTTGTGTTTTTAAACGTGGCTTTAGGAAGTTTAGGCTATCCGAATGCAAAATAGATTGATTAAATGAAACAAGTTCTACTAAAAACCAATGTTTTCATGGAGTTTTGATGAAGTTTTAGTATTCAAATGAAATCTTAAGTAGATTGGGATCTCTGAAAAATATTTGGAGTATAGATTCGACCTATTAAGACCACTAGGAGACACCACCAAGAGCACGAGCCCTAAATCCCAAGACCTGGCCGCAATTTGTGACAAAAAGTATTATTTTGGCGGCCAACTTAGGGATTTAAATGTCGAGGTTTAGCCAGTAGTTCTTACACCTGTGATAAATAAGACCTTTTTATACTCTAAATTGCCCCTGGTTTCCTGTTTCAAAATTTGGAAGTGTTTTGGGTTGGATTTTGGTGATTTTTATGCTTTTCAAGCTTTCGAATCCGTATTTTTTATTCTTAATGCGTTCTTTTATGCTTGAACAACGAGTCTGGGGGTTATTCGTAGTAGTTAGCATACGAATAGCTCATGTTGGTCATAAGTTCTAACTTATGGGTGTTTGTTCGTTATATCAATGTCGATTTGAATTCTTATATGTGTGTCTGGTTATATGAATGTTGGGTTTGATTGTGGAGACCTCTGAGATGGCGACGAAGGGCAAGGTGGTCGTAGGATATGACTAGCATGATCACAAACAGTGAGTAGATTATATCTACGAGTGGGGAATCGGGTGGATGGTGTATAGCACCTCCATGAAACATAACTTTTATTATATCGCTGAATGCGCTTAGGATGCATGCCACATAGGTTTAGACTTATTCATTAGTTAACAAATTTTGTTAGTATCGCTTAGTAGGCTTATTGTAGATACACTTGGTAGAACACTAGCACAAATACTAATGATTGCTATGTTGTACGATCACAGACTCGCATGTACACTATACATCATTAGTATTGCCATACCACGTAGAACTTGCCATACTTACGTATCGTAGTAAGATCACGTTATAGTAGGATGACGTTATATACGATTCATATTAAGTGCGTGTATGAGACTTGAAGTCCATACTGATTGTTGGACGAGTATGCGACTGAAGGTCCGTACTAGTCGCCGTGCATGTACATGACACGAGGTGTCCGTACCGATCGTTGAGCAAGTGCGCGAATGAGTTGTCTGCGCCGATGCTATATTTGTATGTGACTATATGTCCTTACTGTTGATATTCCATTTCTATGTGTACATAGACTTGATGTCCGTACTGATTAGCTATGTGTTCGGGTACGTGGATTAGATATTTGTACCGATCATTGTTATGATATGATATAATGGAATATTTGATGGTTATCGTATGAGGTGAGATTCCGTACGGGATGTTATGATGAGGATAGATGATGATAATTTGCCGGATATGGCATTATCTCTACTTGACTCGTGGAGTCATACTATTTTACCCGTTTGGGAGATTTTCCTGATATGACGGTATTGCCCACTTTTAAAAACAACGATTCATTTCATATTTTTAAAAAGTGATAATAAAAGGATGTGCTACTTAGATTTCCAAAAAGGGTAAATATATATTTTAAAACCATTGTAGCTTCCTAATTTTCAAACAACATTTCGTTCTACTTTAAAAACATATAAGTGGGAATATTTGAAGTAATTACCTATTTACTGCTCTTTTACGCTACGCTTACTTTACATGCCGTTCGCTCGCGCTTATCTTATTATTTATGCTACGCTTTATGATTTTCTCTACGCGTCATATATTATTGATGTTATATCTTATCACGACCCGCAGGGTACGGAACGTGACTGGCACTTAAGTTTACGAAACGTCTCAAGACGTCCGTAAAGTAAGTAAGCCAAAGCCCAGAAAACCAAAACCACAAAGCAGAAGAGTGAAGAAAACCCAATCAATTGAAAGCGAGTTTATCAAATAAGTCATATAAAACCCTTTTTAAAAACAATATCAATTTTTCTGAAAATTTCGGCAGAGTCTCCTTTGTAAATACTGGCCCCCAAAATGGGTATAACAAGAATATAAATGAATCCAACAAATATGGCATCCCCAAGCGGGAGCTAGCTCTTCGCCACAGGGCGGTCACAAATCCCACGCGATGTAAAGCAACAACATGCGAAATAATCATAATGAAGCATAAGAAAAACAGCATGTCGACTCTAGTGAGCTCGACCCCAAAATACAGCATAAAAAGTCCACAAATCTCATAGTCTCATCTCTAGGTCAAAATACAACAATATTGGTAGATACAGTAGATGGAGTACACTAGATACAAAGAATATACAAGGTGGTACAAAATAGTGATAAAACCCACCTAAGAGCAAAACCTCGAGTCCAGGCAAAAGAGGCAAGTGCGCCCGCCACTACTGTACTGACGGAGCGGACCTGCAAAAGACTGTGGCACAACGGGGGTGGGTTGACAACTCGTGAGTAATAAATAACATCTACACAGGCTATCGAATGCATGCACACAAGCATCCTAGCATCTAAAATACAGGTATGACTGGATGCACTAGCAGGTGTGTATACAACATCAGTGTACTAGCAGGTGTAGGTATGCAACATGAATATCTGAGGTCTCAATAGGTATATATAAGAAACCTTTTATCTCTTTTTGTTTTTGAAACTCTTTAAAATGCCAGCATAATACTCTTAGAATCGACAATAATCTGTGTCCAGCAACGACACCTAAAAACTGTCTCAAATATCATAAATCCAGGTCATAGTGTCTCTGGCCTCAGCCATCCGGCTGACCCATCTCAATATCAATATCTCAGCCTCTCGCGGCCCCGGTCGGTATCCTCTGGATATCCGCCGTGCCCAATGAAGTCACCGGTAGGTAATCCGTCCCCTGCCAGGCTCATCGTCAGCACCACGAGCTTCTTGCCCCGGGGTACCCTACCGGGCCCACCATGTACCCGAGACGGTTCATCCAACTCCTCGAAACGGGTCTCGAAAACCACAGCAAACTCATGGTGGACGACACTTACATCACCAGAAAACCGCAATTTACATATTTTAAAAATATAATAAGTTTAGAAATTTTGCGGCTTTTCCCCGAAATCCAGAAATATCATAAAATCTCAAGAAATCCTCATAAGTGCATATGTCAATGATAATGAATGCATATGATATCAATAATCAAGTTACGATGCGTGATTAATAGACTAAGAATGAACAAATAATATGATGAGGTACATGCACATGAATAGCAATCCTACGATTTCATTTTAAGGAATTAAAGGCAATAGCACAAGTTTAAGTATCAATTATAGTAAAAGATTTCAATTTATAGGTTATCTAGTGTGGTGGCATGGCAATTACCAGGGCGTGGGTGTAAGCATGAATAGTGCTCGTGCTGCATATAAAAACCCTGGCAATGATGCAGGTGTCCTATAGAATGGGTTCGCATATGTATGTCGATATAAGGCATGAATGTAGCAAATAATCATACAAGTATTACACCCCTAATTACTAACATTACTAAGAATCTTTTTAAGCTACTAAAACTATCGGGCGACTTGCGCCATCCAACGATAGTCCCCCGTAGATGTTACATCTACTCACAGAAATCCTCAGCTAGCTACGTCCGATCACCGCTTTCCCTTTTCATGCCGCATCCGAAACCTCCGCGACCGAACCTGGAATTTACATCAATACAAGACATAAGGTTCCATATCATGAAACGACGCAAATCCCGAACGAGAATATCTACGTTCACAAGGTAGGCACAACGTGCACAAGGTGCGCGGAACACACACGAAAACCGCAAAAACTAACTAGAATCGCCGATTTGGTCGCCCGGCAAAGCTAAAACCTGATCACTCAAAAATCCGCACTCACACATCCTAAATGTCGTAGGATATGTTGAAAATATAATCAAGTTATCATAATAATTCATCACATAATTTCATAAAAAAAACTAGTAAGCATTTACATTCCAAAATCGGTGCAAACATCGCCGATTTGCGATAAAGTGCACAAAACATCGCGCAACCACCCAAGTCAACCATAAATAGCCACTACACTAATTTCCAACACGCTAGCAATGCTTCAAAACCAAATTTCCATAAGCAACCCTTTCTTGATTTTTATAAATAGCAATTGCAATCAAAATTTCATACTAAAATAATTTAGATTAGCATAATTTGAAGCCACATAAGCAAAGTAACCCCATTGATTAGGTTAGTAAAACACTAGATAGCAGAATAAATTAATTAACCCAATAATGGTTTTCTAAAGCTTAATTAAAATTTCAAGCCATGAACTTTTAGAACCTAAACTAGAAATTAACACTAATATTTACACTAAAACAACTCAATTAAAGAAAACTAACCAAAAGAATTTAAATGGGTAAGGATTAAACCTCTAGATCTAGAGATCTAGCAAGAAATTTTGACTCCAAAGATGGTCTCCTAGCATCCAAGATCCATGCAAGAAAGGCTAAGAAGAATGGATGAAGGATTTGGTTTGAATTTTGAATAAATTGTGGATTTTTGGAGCAAATTTTGGATGAACTTTGATGGAAGAAGAGTGGAGATTTGGGGCTGTTTTTTTCTGCAGGAATTCAGCAGTGAGGGAGTCGGGAGAAGTGTGGGGAAGTGGGAAAAAAAAAGTCCAAGTCAACCCTCTCATATTACCATAATACCCTTACCCTTTAAATATATATATATATATATATATATATATATATATATATATATATATATATATATATATATATATATAACCATTTTTAACCCATTTCTCACATGATTTAAGGTCAAAAAGAGGGAAAGAAAATTCTTGGGCTGATACAACAGTATGGGGCTGGCCAAGGGGAGTGAGGGTGAGTGTGAGAGACTTTACAAAAAAATTCTATGCAAAAAGACCCCCTACAAGTCCAAAATTGCAAGTTTTAGCTTAAATTCAATAAATTTCGTTTTCCATAATAAAAATTAGTTAAAACTTAAAATAAAATACTAAAAATTTATGTTACAACTAGATTTTAATTAACATGATTTTAAAGCTTAAATTTAGCCCATTTAAATTTGTATTTATAGCTAATTTAATGTATTTTCTTACCGGCTTAAAATAATATTAAAAAATTGAAAAATAGGGAAAAAATTTTAAATGACCAAAAATTAATAATTAACTAATTAGCTACTAAAAACTTGCAATTACCTATCCAAATTAGGTATAATTAGTCCTAAACTGCAAAATAACAAAAAAGACGATTTTCGGAAAAATACCGAATTTTCACCGATTTTCAGGAAAACACCAAAACGACTTTTCAAGGCGCTACAATCTTCCCCCCTTAAAGAAATTCGGTCCCCGAATTTAAAAATATAACTACGCGTACCTTCAAAGAGATGGGGATATTTCTTCCTCATCTCGCCCTCGGGCTCTCAGGTAACCTCCTCGCTGCTCGGGCTACGCAAAAGGACCTTGACGGTTGGTATAATCTTCGATCTCAACTTCTTCACCTGCCGATCCAGGATGGCCACCGGCTGCTCTGCAAACGAAAGGTCGCGCTCTAGCCGGACTGTCGGGTGTTGAATCGCATGCGAAGGGTCGTGAATGTACTTACGGAGCATCGAAACATGGAAGACGGGGTGAACATCGGGAAAGCTGGATGGAAGGGCCAAACGATATGCAACAGCGCCGACACGTTCGAGGATCTCGAAGGGACCTACGAATCTAGGGCTAAGCTTCCCCTTTCGCCCAAAACGCATCACGCCCTTCATCGGAGAGACTCTCAGAAAAACATGGTCGCCAACTGCGAACTCTAACCTGCGACGGCGCCTGTCTGCATACGATTTATGCCTGCTCTGAGCCGCTCTCATCCGGTCTCGGATCAACTGTATCTTCGCTGTCGTCTCCTCAACAAGCTGCGGCCCCAAAATACTGCTCTCGCTGAGCTCTGTCCAACAGACGGGCGATCTGCATCTCCTCCCATACAATGCCTCGAAAGGTGCCATCTGAATAGTATCCTAGAAGCTGTTGTTGTAGGAGAACTCCACTAGAGGTAAATGACGATCCCAGCTACCGCCGAAGTCTAAAACGCACGCTCTGAGCATGTCCTCGAGAGTCTGAATGGTCCGCTCTGACTGTCCGTCGGTCTGCGGATGAAACGCTGTGCTGAAGCTCAAACGAGTGCCCAATGCCTTCTGAAGTCTCTGCCAAAGTCGGCTGGTGAACTGGGTGCCTCGATCTGACACGATACAAGTCGGTACGCCATGCAACCGCACGATCTCGTCGATGTAAAGCTGGGCATACTGAGCGAAGCTGAAAGTCGTCTTCACTGGCAGGAAGTGAGCCGCTTTCGTCAATCGATCTACGATCACCCAGATGGAGTCATACCCTCGACTAGTCCTGGGTAGACCCACAACGAAATCCATTGAAATCTGCTCCCATTTCCACTCCGGAATGGGTAACGGCTGTAGCTCTCCTGCGGGCCTCTGGTGCTAGGCCTTGACTTGCTGGCAAGTCAGGCATCTCGATACAAACTCCGCAATGTCCCTCTTCATCCCGTCCCACCAGTAGGTCTCTCTCATATCATGGTACATCTTGCTGGAACCGGGGTGGACACTATACACTGATCGGTGTGCCTCCTCAAGAATGTCGCGCCGTAATCCATCAGCATCTGGTACGCACAGTCTAGATCCATAGCGTAAAATCCCCTGATCGTCAATCACGAACTCGGAAAATCTGCCCTGTCCCATCTGTGTCATGATCTCTGAGCAACGGTCGTCACTGCGCTGTGCCTCATATATACGGTCAAGCAACTGTGGGCGTGCACGAACATGCACGAGTTGTCCCCCTGTCTGAGTGAACTCGAACTCAACTCGGCTGTCGCATAAAATCTGCCAATCCGCTGACGACTGCCTCTGCACTGCGCGCAAACACGATAGACTACCCCCGGGCCTCCTGCTCAACGCATCTGCCACTACATTCGCCTTTCCTGGGTGATATAAGATCTCGCAGTCGTAGTCTTTCACCAACTCCATCCAACGACGCTGTCTGAGATTCAGGTCTCGCTGCTGAAATATGTACTTTAAGCTCTTGTGGTCTGTGAATATCTGACACGACTCGCCGTATAGGTAATGTCGCCAAATCTTCAGTGCAAAGACCACTGCAGCCAACTCCAAATCGTGAGTGGGGTAGTTCTGTTCGTGCCTCTTCAACTGCCGAGAAGCATAAACGATCACCCGGCCATGCTGCATCAATACGCATCCTAATCCCACTCGCGAAGCATCACAGTAGACCACAAATCCGCCTGATCCCGAAGGAAAAGATAATACCGGCGCCGTAGTCAAACAAGTCCGTAGCTGCTGAAAACTGCGCTCGCACTCTTCTGTCCAGACGAAAGGAACTCCCTTCCGGGTCAAACCGGTTAAAGGTGCAGCTATACGGGAGAAGTCCTGAACAAAACGCCTGTAGTAGCCTGCCAGGCCTAGAAAACTACGGATCTCAGTAACCGATGTAGGTCGGGGCCACTGCTGAACAGCCTCAATCTTCTTCGGGTCTACACAAATGCCGTCTCTCGTAACCACGTGACCCAAGAATCCGACGCTGTCCAGCCAGAATGCACACTTGGAGAACTTTGCGAACAGCTGATGCTCCCTCAGTGTCTGTAACGTAATCTGCAAGTGTTGCCCGTGCTCCTCTCTGCTCCGGGAGTACACCAAGATATCGTCGATAAACACGATGATGAACAAGTCAAGATACGGCCTGAATGTACGGTTCATCAAATCCATGAATGCTGCTGGGGCGTTGGTGAGTCCGAACGACATCACCAAAAACTCATAGTGGCCGTAGCGCGTGCGGAAAGCTGTACTCGGTATATCCTCCTGTCGAACTCGCAGCTGATGGTATCCTGATCGCAAGTCGATCCTCGAAAAATACCCTGCACCCTGAAGCTGGTCGAACAAATCATCAATGCGTGGCAACGGATATCTGTTCCGAACGGTAACTTTGTTCAGCTGGCGGTAGTCGATACATAAGCGCAAACTTCCAT
Organism: Agapanthus africanus; assembly: GCA_030015575.1. Classification (NCBI taxonomy): domain Eukaryota; kingdom Viridiplantae; phylum Streptophyta; class Magnoliopsida; order Asparagales; family Amaryllidaceae; genus Agapanthus; species Agapanthus africanus. The sequence continues at coordinate 161,627,097 of CM057339.1, read as the reverse complement.
CCTTCTTCTTGACAAACAGGACCGGAGCACCCCACGGAGAAACACTAGGTCGAATAAGCCCCTTATCTAACAATTCCTGCAACTGATCCTTCAGCTCTCGAAGCTCTGCCGGGGTCATCCGATAAGGCGGTATAGAAATAGGCCCCGAGCCGGGAATCAAATCAATGCAGAACTCAACGTCGCGCTCAGGTGGTAGCCCAGGTAGCTCATCAGGGAAAACATCCGGGAACTCACAAACAACCGGGACCCGGTCTAACGGAACCTCTGCAGCTCGAGTATCACAAATATACGCTAAGAATCCCTGACATACCTTCCGCAAGAGCTGACCAGCGCGAAGAGACGAAATCAAGCTGGGAAGGGTGACGCTGCGGTCTCCCTGAATAACAAGGACTGGCTCTCCCGGAAAGCTAAATCTGACTGCTTTCTCACGGCAGTCTACTGAAGCATAACATGTGGCTAGCCAATCCATGCCCAGAAGCACATCAAAGTCCAACATATCGAGGAGAATCAAATCAACTGATGAATCCCTCTCCCCGATACGAACGGAACACAAACGAAATACAAACCGAGCGACAAACGACTCGCCTACCGGAGTAACAACAACAAGCGGATGATCTAACAACGACGACTCACGGCCTAACATCGGTGCAAAGTGTGTAGAGACGTACGAATGTGTGGAACCTGGGTCAAATAATACCCGTGCGTCAAAAGAGCAAACTGGCAAGGTACCTGTCACAACGGCATTGGATGCCTGCGCATCCTGCGGTGTCAAAGAAAATACTCGGGCCTGTCCTCTACCGATAGTGGGCTGACCTCGACCTCGGCCTCTGCCTCCTCGTCCTCTCTGAACAGGACCGCCGCGTCCACGGCCTCTGGGTGCACCTAACTGGCGTGGAGCATCGCCGGTGGTAGGAAGTAGGGCTCTCTGAGGAGGGGGTGGTGATGGTGGTAGGGTCACATGCGGAACTGTCGCTGCTCCCTGTCGTCTCGCCGGACAGTCTCTGACAAGATGGTGCAGACTCCCGCACCCAAAACACCCTGGCGACGGTTGCTGCCCCTGGGGATAAGAACCATATAACTGTCCTCGTCCAAATCCTCTGCCAGGCCTATCTCTCGGAAAGAATCTGGCGCGCTGCCTCTGAGACGGTACATCGGTGCGAATCCTCTTCGGCCCAGAAACGGCCGAAGTCTATGATATGCGTGCCTCCATCCGCAATGCCGTATCCATAGCAGCTGAATAAGTGTCGTAGTGCTGGGCGCTAATGGCAAGATATAGCTGGGCATCAAGTCCCTGTACGAACCTCTTCACCATCTTCTCCTCGGTATCCACCAAATACTGAGCATATCAGGATAACTGTGTTAACTGGATGTCATACTCAGACACCGTCATCCCAGGTGTCTTGACTAAGGCCTCGAAGCTACGAGCTCTGGCGTCACGAACGCTCTCTGGAAGGAAACGAGCTAGAAAGACCGTTGTAAACTCGACCCAAGTCATAGGCGGTAGACCTGCAGCTCGACCTCTCAAGACTGACTCCCACCATGTCTGTGCGAGACCCTCTAGTCGGAAACTCGCAAGCTCTACCCATCGATCATCCGAACATCTCAGCGAACGGCAGATCCTGGCTAAACTGTCAAGGAACGTCCGTGGGTCCTCCGCTGTCTCGGTGCCGGTGAATACTGGGGGTCTCAGCCTCATGAAATCCTGTAGTGAAACCGGGATAGTCACGACGGTAGTAGTAGGAGCAGGTATCATAGCAGTCTGGGATGTAGTAGGTGCGTCATCCGGCCTCGGTGTACGACTGGCTGCAACTAGGGATCCTACCATCTAATGTAGCTCTTGCATGCCCCCCATCATCTGTCGCAACTCCTCCATACCAGTCTCGAGCCTATCCATACGGCCGGGGGAAGGTGGATCGGTCTGTCCCTGAGGCGTACGTATACCACCCTGCTCGGTCCTCGTCTCGGACGAGCCTGCTCGAATCTCATCTCGAGCGGCAGCCCTCTGCGCTCTCATAGCCTTCGGTGGCATAGTGGCTATTCTGAGAACAGGATAATAAGAACAGTGCAATAGAATCATAGGATACACGGAATTGAAGAAGGAATTTCAAGCAAGTATATCCTAAAATCACTTAGGCGGAGTACCGTAGCGCAAGTATGCCGCGGACATACACACGCTACGTTACCCTACTTAAGTCACTTACTCCATCTACCAAGGATCATCCTACACTCAAAAAGGTAAAACCTATCGCTCTGATACCAACTTTGTCACGACCCGCAGGGTACGGAACGTGACTGGCACTTAAGTTTACGAAACGTCTCAAGACGTCCGTAAAGTAAGTAAGCCAAAGCCCAGAAAACCAAAACCACAAAGCAGAAGAGTGAAGAAAACCCAATCAATTGAAAGCGAGTTTATCAAATAAGTCATATAAAACCCTTTTTAAAAACAATATCAATTTTTTCGAAAATTTCGGCAGAGTCTCCTTTGTAAATACTGGCCCCCAAAATGGGTACAACAAGAATATAAATGAATCCAACAAATATGGCATCCCCAAGCGGGAGCTAGCTCTTCGCCACAGGACGGTCACAAATCCCACGCAATGTAAAGCAACAACATGCGAAATAATCATAATGAAGCATAAGAAAAACAGCATGTCGACTCTAGTGAGCTCGACCCCAAAATACAGCATAAAAAGTCCACAAATCTCACAGTCTCATCTCTAGGTCAAATTAAAACAATATTGGTAGATACAGTAGATGGAGTATACTAGATACAAAGAATATACAAGGTGGTACAAAATAGTGATAAAACCCACCTAAGAGCATAACCTCGAGTCCAGGCAAAAGAGGCAAAAGAGGCAAGTGCGCCCGCCGCTACTGTACTGACGGAGCGGACCTGCAAAAGACTGTGACACAACGGGGGTGGGTTGCCAACTCGTGAGTAATAAATAACATCTACACAGGCTATCGAATGCATGCACACAAGCATCCTAGCATCTAAAATACAGGTATGACTGGATGCACTAGCAGGTGTGTATACAACATCAGTGTACTAGCAGGTGTAGGTATGCAACATGAATATCTGAGGTCTCAATAGGTATATATAAGAAACCTTTTATCTCTTTTTGTTTTTGAAACTCTTTTAAAATGCCAGCATAATACTCATAGAATCGACAATAATCTGTATCCAGCAACGACACCTAAAAACTGTCTCAAATCTCATAAATCCAGGTCATAGTGTCTCTGGCCTCAGCCATCCGGCTGACCCATCTCAATATCAATATCTCAGCCTCTCGCGGCCCCGGTCGGTATCCTCTGGATATCCGCCGTGCCCAATGAAGTCACCGGTAGGTAATCCGTCCCCTGCCAGGCTCATCGTCAGCACCACGAGCTTCTTGCCCCAGGGTACCCTACCGGGCCCACCATGTACCCGAGACGGTTCATCCAACTCCTCGAAACGGGTCTCGAAAACCACAGCAAACTCATGGTGGACGACACTTACATCACCAGAAAACCGCAATTTACATATTTTAAAAATATAATAAGTTTAGAAATTTTGCGGCTTTTCTCCGAAATCCAGAAATATCATAAAATCTCAAGAAATCCTCATAAGTGCATATGTCAATGATAATGAATGCATATGATATCAATAATCAAGTTGCGATGCGTGATTAATAGACTAAGCATGAACAAATAATATGATGAGGTACATGCACATGAATAGCAATCCTACGATTTCATTTTAAGGAATTAAAGGCAATAGCACAAGTTTAAGTATCAATTATAGTAAAAGGTTTCAATTTATAGGTTATCTAGTGTGGTGGCATGGCAATTACCAGGGCATGGGTGTAAGCATGAATAGTGCTCGTGCTGCATATAAAAACCCTGGCAATGATGCAGGTGTCCTATAGAATGGGTTCGCATATGTATGTCGATATAAGGCATGAATGTAGCAAATAATCATACAAGTATTACACCCCTAATTACTAACATTACTAAGAATCTTTTTAAGCTACTAAAACTATCGGGCGACTTGCGCCATCCAACGATAGTCCCCCGTAGATGTTACATCTACTCACAGAAATCCTCAGCTAGCTACGTCCGATCACCGCTTTCCCTTTTCGTGCTGCATCCGAAGCCTCCACGACCGAACCTGGAATTTACATCAATACAAGACATAAGGTTACATATCATGAAACGACGCAAATCCCGAACGAGAATATCTACGTTCACAAGCTAGGCACAACGTGCACAAGGTGCGCGGAACACACACGAAAACCGCAAAAACTAACTAGAATCGCCGATTTGGTCGCCCGGTAAAGCTAAAACCTGATCACTCAAAAATCCGCACTCACACATCCTAAATGTCGTAGGATATGTTGAAAATATAATCAAGTTATCATAATAATTCATCACATAATTTCATAAAAAAAAACTAGTAAGCATTTACATTCCAAAATCGGTGCAAACATCGCCGATTTGCGATAAAGTGCACAAAACATCGCGCAACCACCCAAGTCAACCATAGATAGCCACTACACTAATTTCCAACACGCTAGCAATGCTTCAAAACCAAATTTCCATAAGCAACCCTTTCTTGATTTTTATAAATAGCAATTGCAATCAAAACTTCATAATAAAATAACTTAGATTAGCATAATTTGAAGCCACATAAGCAAAGTAACCCCATTGATTAGGTTAGTAAAACACTAGATAGCAGAATAAATTAATTAACCCAATAATGGTTTTCTAAACCTTAATTAAAATTTCAAGCCATGAACTTTTAAAACCTAAACTAGAAATTAACACTAATATTTACACTAAAACAACTCAATTAAAGAAATCTAACCAAAAGAATTTAAATGGGTAAGGATTATATCTCTAGATCTAGAGATCTAACAAGAAATTTTGACTCCAAAGATGGTCTCCTAGCATCCAAGATCCATGCAAGAAAGGCTAAGAAGAATGGATGAAGGATTTGGTTTGAATTTTGAATAAATTGTGGATTTTTGGAGCAAATTTTGGATGAACTTTGATGGAAGAAGAGTGGAGATTTGGGGCTGTTTTTTTCTGCAAGAATTCAGCAGTGAGGGAGTCGGGAGAAGTGTGGGGAAGTGGGGAAAAAAAAGTCCAAGTCAACCCTCTCATATTACCATAATACCCTTACCCTTTAAATATATATATAACCATTTTTAACCCATTTCTCACATGATTTAAGGTCAAAAAGAGGGAAAGAAAATTCTTGGGCTGATACAACAGTATGGGGCTGGCCAAGGGGAGTGAGGGTGAGTGTGAGAGACTTTACAAAAAAATTCTATGCAAAAAGACCCCCTACAAGTCCAAAATTGCAAGTTTTAGCTTAAATTCAATAAATTTCGTTTTCCATAATAAAAATTAGTTAAAACTTAAAATAAAATACTAAAAATTTATGTTACAACTAGATTTTAATTAAAATGATTTTAAAGCTTAAATTTAGCCCATTTAAATTTGTATTTATCGCTAATTTAATGTATTTTCTTACCGGCTTAAAATAATATTAAAAAATTGAAAAATAGGGAAAAAATTTTAAATAACCAAAAATTAATAATTAACTCATTAGCTACTAAAAACTAGCAATTACCTATCCAAATTAGGTATAATTAGTCCTAAACTGCAAAATAACAAAAAAGACGATTTTCGGAAAAATACCGAATTTTCACCGATTTTCAGGAAAACACCAAAACGACTTTTCAAGGCGCTACATATCTCGGTAGTATGGGACACTAATATATATATATGTGTGTGTGTGTGTGTGTGTGTATGTATATGTATATGTATATATATATGTATATATATATATATATATATATATATACATACGTATATATATATGTGTGTGTGTGTGTGTGTGTGTGTGTATTGCTGGCTTATGTTATGATATGCTACCCGTCTGTGCTATGCCTAGTTTACACAGACTAAAAGGGTACGAGCTTGACGAGATTTATATTACTGTGGATATGATGTGATATGATATCAATCCTAAAAGATTGAATATATATATATATATATATATATATATATATATATATATATATAAAGGAATAAAAGAAGATAAAGATGATTCGGACACGGTGGATATAGTCGAGGATCTATGATGTGTGTGTGTGATCAATCCATGAGAGATTAAGGCACGGAGAGACACGATGTCGCCCGGTGATATATGTATGATTAATCCATGAGTGATTGAGAATAGTTGACACATGATGTCTCTACGGATATATATGTGAAGGATCAATATAGATGACCTGTACTGAGATGGATGTTATATATATGAGAGATCGATATAGATGTCCTGCACTGATGAGATATATTATTCTATATATAGTAACCGGACAGGACTGGTCCACGAGACAGTACCTGAATATTATTTTCGTACATCGATGTATTCTAAAAAGGTTTTCAAAGGAGCTATAGTCTCACTATTTTATACGTGTCTAGGATCGACACAGACTTTTACAAAAGAAAACCCCTTTTTAAATAAATCATTTTCAAAAAGTCGAGACGCATACTTTAAACGAGATGCATACGTTTCTTCATAAAACAACACCCGCTATATATATATATATATATATATATATGTATATATATATATATATATAACACGACTATTTTTAAAGGATTTCATATACATACATCTACCAGCTACTTTTATATGATTGCATATTGATGGGGTGCTATATAGGTAGCCTTGATTGTGTTATGGTTGGTCATGTGCTATAGATATTGCACTACGGCTATGGTGATCGTGATTTGGCACCATTGTATGTATGTATGTGTGTGTGTATGCAGCGAGTTATCGACAACTGATGAGTGTTAGCATTTCTTTTCGCGGTTTGTATTTTTCTCCCGTGACTCATATGCATTCAGATACTTGTGGTTATGTTGTGCCCATACCATGCCAGATATTGATTACTTGATGTTAACATGATAACCACGCACATATTTATATATTCTACATGCTAGGATAATGGTATACGAGTTGTACATGAGGGCACTTTATCTTATATCCCATCGCTCGAACTCTAGATTCGATGCGTGCTTATTTTCCCTCCTTGGTATACACAGTATTCATGCTTTAGTTGTTTCACCGCTTATCCATGCGACTTATAGCTTGTTATATAATTCTACTCACGAGTTGGCAACTCACCCCCGTTGTGTCATAGTTCTTTGCACTGCCTGAATCCATAGCGGCTGATTTGGCACGTTCACTATCTTTCGGGAGTGGTTGCACATATCTCGAGTTGGTAGGTCATATTTTTGTATCGGTATTTTCCTTGTACTTATTTGTATCTAGAATTACTCCATCAAAAACCAAGTCTAGTATTTTCGAGACCTTAGAGATGTATATTTTGTTGTTGTCGAACTCGTGTAGAGTCAACTTGATGTATATTTATGTTGTTTATTTTCCGTTTTATTGATTCTGTTAGTTATATGTATGCCCTAGAGGCCATTACTGTATATACGATGTATATTGTAGTGGATGCTAGGACATATATAGGGAGGACTTTCTTGCTCGACATGATAGTATGCTATCTGGTTGTACTTTATCTTAACATGTACTCTGATTGTCTCTATGTTACATGTTGATAAAGCTCTTAGGATATGTACTCGACTACTGGGACTATGATGAGATCATACTAGTGGGGCCACGGTAGCCGACGAGTACATCCTATAACTGTTCCTAGACGAGGGTGTATCGAGACAGGGCATCGATACACCAGAGTAGACTAGCGTATACGCATCTTGACCCATATGATGGGCGATGGATGATCCCATATCCATCGGTGTTTGACATCAAGGATGGTGTACGGGTGCTCAGTGGAGACTGGGTACACTGGACGGACTCGCCGAGAACTACCAGATGGTATTATACCATACGTCAGATGGCAGTTCTCCGGTGACACTGGTACAGAGTAGTCTGTTGACCCGAGATCGTCATAGAGTCTTGTGTGATTCCCACTGTGCTTTGATTTCCATCATACCACGTCCAAGAGGGCGTGCAAAAAGGTGGCTTTTGGGTACAGTCCCGAATCACATGGAGGCAATGAGCGATAGGAGGGGATTCGTCTCTCCCGGTATAGGGAGTTGATGTTGTGCTGTGTTCGATTGGCTATAACCGAAAATCCCTGGCCAGGGTTGTTGAGATTTACTGGTAAGTGTTATCAGTAGTTTCTCGAACTGTTATAGACCTCATATCGACACGACTTATCAAGCTACTGGGGTCTGACGTTTACCACCCCTAGGCGAGATATGCGACATATCAGACGACGAGACCGGACTGTACGGGAGTGTTACTGTTTGGATTCACAGGAGAAGTTACAGGCTTGCTTGTTGATCTTCTGAGCGCTCAATACCTGGGTAGCTGTTACGTTTAGCTGACCGCTTGCAGCTTGTGGGTGTTTGATATCATCATCACCTACTGCCAGCGTATTGACGATTCTTTAGAGTCCTACACAGAGGTTTCTTGACTCAGGCAAAACGGAGTAGGAGCACATATGTGATATGTGCGGGACCGAGCATAATGCGATATGAGATACCGTATTCTATTCTCGCGATATTTGATATCAACTGGGTCATCGGATCAAGTGTTGATTCGATGAATCGGTACGGATAAATATTAGTCGGTTATATGCGATATAGCCGGATTGTCGGATCAAGTGTTGATTCGATAATTTAATGTATAATAATATATATGATATATTAAATGACATTAACTAATATTAGCTCACTAAAAGATTCTTTTTCTCACTCGGATAATACATTGATATATATGCGATATATGTTAATTGTATTATTTTATTTGGTTACAATAAATATTATATATGTGATATATAATATTGTAACATGATATGATAAATAATGCAACATGTTTAGTAGAGATTAAACAAGATTAGGGTTTGATTTGGGTTAATGCTTTCTAGATGATTCTAGAAGGTTTAGTTTTGTTTTGTGAAAGATATTTTGTTATGACTCATTCTTAACTCAACCCAAACCCTAACCATTAGTCAATTCTCTACAATGGTTAAGTCAACCATGGTTGCATAATTCATCATTATCTCTTTTCCATTATTCATCACAAAAGGAATTATTAATATTGTTCATCTTCTTCCTTCATTCTTTCATGGAGAAAAAGCTTTCCAGATTTTTCCAAGTGATGAATAAATGTGAGAAAAAGATAAATAAAGAGAGCAAAAATCCTACTTCATCATCCTCATCTTCTCTTGCCATTTAGATGCGGGTGTTCACATCATTTCATGAGTGTTAGCTTGTGTTAATGGAACTTCAAAGTAGATCATCTTAGTATCGAAGATCGGAAGCAAAGGTTGCATCTTTCTCTTCGTGGAACCTCTTGAGAGTCCGGAACCCGATGATCGCAGCGAAGGGACCACAACACGGAGCATATAAAGTGAAGGACCGGATCTACAAAGGTTGTAATCCCTCTCACTTAGTGTTAAAGTTGTTAACATGTTAGTTTTCGCCTAATCTCTAGTTTAAAGATCCGTATTCGGGTTGTTCGGCACGGCTAAAATTTTAATCGGGCATGGTTGATGCCTCGTAGACCTTGTGCGCGTGCATAGCAACCGTACAGTGGTATCAGAGCCAAGCTAGAGCTTTGGGAGAAGTCTAGACGAAGTTTAAAGTCCGATCGAACGCCGAAACCCCGACATGGAACCCTCTCTGTCCTTTTTTCAAAAATGTGGTTTTTTCTGAATTAAAAATTCTCAGAAAATTAAGCAGGAAAAACTAAGAATTACTGTGAATTACGGACCTCTAACTCAAAAATTTGACCGCGTAACCGCGGCGAAACCATGCGTTTTGCGGCGGTTCCGCGGCCAAAATTTGGACTTAGTCCCTGAAATTTCATGTAATTATTTTTAGGCCCTTTCTTGTTAATTTTTTCTTGGAATATTTTAATTCCACTCAAGTGTTGAGTTTTCAAGGGTTGTATTGGGGAATCGTTGATTCGATCGGATAATTTAACTTTGTTTAGTTTGTCCGGATAATTTTAGAAACTGTTAAAAAGTTCGAACGGATATCAATAACTCACTTTTTCCCCTGTCGGAAATTTTTTCAAAAGTTGGATTTTTCCTTGTGTTTAAGAACGTTCTAAGTCGTGCAAATAACGCGGTAGACCCTCTAGAAGACAACAAACCTTAACTCGATTATGTAACCGTCTTGAACTGCCTTTTGAACCTTAGGGTTTGGGGCAGTACGGCGTGCCACATGTGAGGCGTTGGCTTGACCCTTCTACGGCTGGACCATTGGTACTGTGGCATGTGATGGATGTTTTTAAACTGATTTCAAGTGTTGAGATATATTGGGGAAATCTTGGGTGTTTGATTATTCGATCGGAAATTTTAACATTGTCTATTTATCTAGAATGTGATACAATATTTGGAATCCACAAAAAGTTATGAGATAACTAATTTGAATATTATAAACATAGCAGTTTAGTCACAGATGATCAGTTGCCACGGAATTTTGATGCGATCAAAAGTCCGTCGCAATCACGTAGCGTACGCGGATACTCGCCGGGTAAACTTAATAGACAGCCATGCCCCATAGCCCCGACCAAGTGACTGTAGGAGAACCCCGTCGCCGAAAGCATCCGTTCGGGTGCTCGCGGCAGCGGTGTTCCGCCTTAGTGCACTTCGTCGACGGCGTCTGGGGGTGCGCTAAAGTTTGCGACGAGCATTCGATCTGAATATCGGGAATCTTGTTGAATTCCCCGACTTGACATTGAAAAGAGTTTTCGATAAATGAGACTAAAATGCGGGGTTTATAATAGTTAGGCATGCGATGTCTAAGGAATTCATTTGGTTAGGCATGCGATGTCTAAGAAGGTTGCGGATTCTAACTGTTGTAGTTTTACACTTTCTTTTCTATGACCATAAGCGTAGTATGTGGTGTATCGCCGGCTTCGTTGCTATACATCAACGACAATCGGGATACGCATACTTGCTTACGTTGATGATATGAGATATTATGTGTTGCTGTGATATGTTGTATTGGATCGTCGCGTTTGAATAGCCGGGGGTTTTATGTGAGATGAGAGTTTTTTTTTTCATTCATATAAAATTCTTTTGTATGTAATATTCTTTTATTGGGGCACTTCCAGGTAGCGGAAGATGTCACCGTTGTATATTATTTACTTTTCCGCATTAGATAGACCCAAGAAGGGGAGCACAAGTAACCGGGTTCTAGGGTCCAGTGGGAGACCATCTCGAGGAGTTGAGACCGGGTCTCCTAACCCTAGAATTGGCAGTGTTACTTGCCGCTCTCGTAGGGGTCTAGGGATGTGGGTTTGGCTATTCATCGCGACCGTGGAATCCGTGTTTTATACAGGCTCGTATTGAAAACACGGACGTCCTAGTATATCCAATATTTCATATATGTTCTTCTGCTGCACTGTTCTGTGATGAGATCATATTACTGCCTGAGATGAATGTTTATATTATATATATAAGATATATGTTATATTGCAGATTTTGTTTCAAAAGAGATGCTTGCGAAGCATAATAAAATGGGACTTCATTAATGAGATTAATGAAATAAAAGAAACCTAAGATGTTGTAGAAACTTGTTTATAAAAACTGGTAGCTCTAGTTCTTGCTTTGCATAGCGGTGTTCCTTGTAGAACATCCAGCACCTTATTCGATAAGGAAAGGACCGAGATCCCTTCACCGGGAGTGACTCCTTTAGCAATAACTGGCAGATACTACAAACTCGGTCTGTCTTTTGATTGCTTCTATAGTTTTTGCTTTGCATAGTGATATTTATGAAATATCCTGCACCTTATTCGATGAGGAAAGGGCCAACGATCCCTTCACCGGGAGTGACCCCTTTAGCAAAACTAGAAAAGCCTAAAAAACACTCAATTTAAAATCACTCGATTCTACAACGATATCAAGTTCATTACGTAATAGGTTTTCTGAAAAACCTGTCGTAGCCCTCCGTCATTTCAGATAAGTCCTACTTAGTATTCGTGCTACGTTTGTTGACCTCCGTCAAGGCGTAGTGTGCGGTAGCTGACTAGTATTTATCTGCTTATGCATATGATGCAGATTGGATTAGGGTGGTCGTGCGGCCTTGTTGACCTCCGTCAAGGGTCGTGCGGGTGGGTTTAATTCAATCAGGAAATGACGGGTTGAACTTGACTAGTAGCCTATGGTTTGTTGACCTCCGTCAAGGTCATAGGACGCTGGGGGTAAAATATTATTGGGAATTTCAAGTGTTGAAATTTGCAATGAGATTGCATACCTTCTATGAGATAGTTGGATCCCGATACTCGCTGCGAGTAAGAGTTACTCCTGGGAGAGTTTTACACATTACAATTAGTCGATCAAGTAGGTGTCTAGAAAAGTGTTAACAGGGTTACGCCTATGGGAAAACGAGATTTACTTTAATTAGGTTCGTGCGAAAGCAAGGGGGACCTCCCTCAAAGTACCGACACTGGCCTGGCTGAAAGATTGGCGAACTTGTAGCATGTAATTAATCCCAGCTAGTCTTTCCTTTTAGGGTTTGAAGGAAGATTTGATTAAAACAGTGGGAGACATCCTGATTAGATATATTAGATAACCAATCTAATCTTGCAAGAGCATACGCTGAGTGTTTTCTTCTCTCTCTCTCTCCAGGTAGCGACCATATCACGTCTTAATCAAGATAATAAAACGGATATATTGACCGAACCCGCTTGTTATACTGAGCTAGGGAACGTTGGTCCCGCTCCAACTTATAATTGTTATAAGACAGAGCAGGAAATTGGGGAATACCAGATTTCCCGTGCCGCCCAAACGAAGAAAGTGCATGCTGATGCATCATCTTCGGGTGTGTTCATTACACAGAACTGTTTCTCAGTATCCTTTACGTCCTGGGTATGTGATACCGCATCAGGATCCCGCATATGTAATTTGTTACATGGGCTACAGAAAGGTAGAGAACTGAGAACGAGTGATAAGTTTCATGAGACAGAAAACGGTGCAAGTGTTGCAGCCAAGTCTGTTGGTCACTATCACCCTGTATTACCAGAATACATTGATTCTGAACAAATGTTATTAGATACCGAACCTGATATACAAAATCATATCGATCTCTTTATTAGTAAAGAAGGATATAATTTTGAATTGTGGGATAATGTTTTGAACATTTCCTATATTAAGAGTTGATCGGTTCATGCACGTTATCTAAAAGCATTGACGTTCTAAATCAAACCACAGTTCTTAGTATACAGAACACACACAAGAGGAAGAGTTCAGAAATGAACGAATCCTTCTTGAGGTATTGTGGACTAGGTCATGTCAATGCGACCCGACTAGCTAAGTTACATTGAGATGCACATTTAAATCTGTTTGAATTTACATCTTGTGAAACTTGCCAGTTATGTCACAAAGATAAGATGACCATAGCTCTGTTTATTGGAAACAGAGAAAGAGTTAGTGAACTCTTGGGATTGATACATGTTGATGTATGAAGGTCCCCTGTCTATACATGCCAAGACCGGTTCTTTGTACTTTATTACATTCTCTGATAATCTCTCGAGATTCAGACATGTGTTCCTGTTGAAACATAAGTCCGAACCTTTTGAGATATTCACAGAATATAAGTTACAAGTAGAGAACCAAAATACGGGTATAAGTATTATGTCCTTTGATGAGATCAAAGAGGAGAATACTTGAGCATAGAATTCCTGGATTATTCTAAAGGAGAATGAGATTCTCTCTCAGCATTACTCCTTCGTATACACCACAGCACGTCGGTGTATCGGGGCGGAGAAATAGCACCCTATTTGATATGGTGTGCTCTATGATGAGTACTACTGAGTTTCCTATTTCCTTTTTGGGTGTTATGCGCTTGAGAAGCTGCATACCTATTGAATAGGGTTCAAATCAAATCAGTTGCCTACCACTTCATATGTGATATGGAAAGGGAAGAGCCCATATCTTAAGTTTGTTAAGATTTGGGGTTGTCCGGCCTATGTCTAAAAGCAAAATCCGGACAAGCTCGAGGCAAGGTCTGTTATGTAGTACTGGAAATGTTCCAGCTATACAAACTGCAGCTGATGATTTGGTAGAACCAAAGAATTCAATAGTTTCCAACGAACCTCAGCCTCTTCGCCGATCTAGTAGGGTTCCTCACCCACCTGAGAGACACTTCGGTTTCTCTATGATAGTGGGAGCGAGGATTGCATCATGAGATGATGACCGAACTAGTTTCGAGCTGGCCATCAGGAGTGGGACTTTGTAAGAATGGCTGGGTGCTTATCGATCTGAGATGGAATCCTTATACACCAACAAAGTATGGACCAGGTCTGGATTATGTTGAAACCTTTTCTAAGGATCTATGCTTAAGTCCATCCAGATCCTACTTGCCACGGCTACATACCGTGACTACGATATCTGGTGGTTGGGTGTCATGACTGCTTTTCTAAGTGATGTTTTAGAAGAGAACGTCTATAAGTACACAGCCAGAGGGCTTCGTAGACAGTGGGAGCAGCGAAAATGTGTACAAGATTTTTTATATAATAAAACAGACATCGCGGAGTTGGAACATCTGTTTTGATGTGGTAGTCAAAGAGTTTGACTTCATCAAAATGGTAGATGAACCTTGTATATACAAAAAGGTAGTAGGGAGTATGGTCATGATTCTCGTAGAATACGTGGATGACATACTCTTGATAGGGAAGGAGTTTCCTATGCTACGCTCGGTCAATCTCCGCTTATCACAAGGATTCTCCATATAGAAACAAAGTGATACCTACTAAATCCTAGGTTTGGATCTATGAGATAGATCTAATTGGATGTTAGGATACTCATTAGTTATAGTGAGATGGTATCAATCGATCCTGGGGAGAATCACTGGAATGGTTCCAGGGTGATAAGGACGACTGAATGTCAGTCGCAGGCTTGTCTATACCTTCAGTGGAGGGACGGTATGTTGGAAGAGTTCCAAGCTAGATACCGTGACATACTAGACGATTAAAGGCAAGATACATCGTTACCAAGGATGCTACCAAAGAGGCAGTCTGGATACATATAAGTTCATGCGATGAACTTCGTTCCTACCATTGTGTGACAATGGAGTTGTGGCTTATGCCAAGGAACTACCGTCCCATCAGAAATCCAGATATAATTCTTAGGCAGTATCACCTGATCATGGAGATGGTTGATCTCCAGGGAGATCGAGGTTAGGAGAGTAGATACAGAGGACAACAGCGCGGATCCACTCACAAAGGCCTTTTTCCCAGTAGAGACTTTTATGGGATGGTTGCGTATGAGATACTTCAACCGCAGCTAATTGTTGGGTATGCGATACCATAACAGATGGCCCTAGTGCAAGTGGGAGATTATTAGTTATATGTATGCCCTAGAGGCCATTATTGTACATACGATGTATATTGTAGTGGATGCTAGGACATATATAGGGAGGACTTTCTTGCTCGACATGATAGTATGCTATCTGGTTGTACTTTATCTTAACATGTACTCTGATTGTCTCTATGTTACATGTTGATAAAGCCCTTAGGATATGTACTCGACTACTGGGACTATGATGAGATCATACTAGTGGGGCCACTGTAGTCGACGAGTACATCCTATAACTGTTCCTAGATGAGGGTGTATCGAGACAGGGCATCGATACACCAGAGTAGACTAGCGTATACGCATCTTGACTCATATGATGGGCGATGGATGATCCCATATCCATCGGTGTTTGACATCAAGGATGGTGTATGGGTGCTCAGTGGAGACTGGGTACACTGGACGGACTCGCCGAGAACTCCCAGATGGTATTATACCATACGTCAGATGGCAGTTCTCCGGTGACACTGGTACAGAGTAGTCTGTTGACCCGAGATCGTCATAGAGTCTTGTGTGATTCCCACTGTGCTTTGATTTCCATCATACCACGTCCAAGAGGGCGTGCAAAAAGGTGGCTTTTGGGTACAGTCCCGAATCGCATGGAGGCAATGAGCGATAGGAGGGGATTCGTCTCTCCCGGTATAGGGAGTTGATGTTGTGCTGTGTTCGATTGGCTATAACCGGAAATCCCTGGCCAGGGTTGTTGAGATTTACTGGTAATTGTTATCAGTAGTTTCTCGAACTGTTATAGATCTCATATCGACACGACTTATCAAGCTACCGGGGTCTGACGTTTACCACCCCTAGGCGAGATATACGACATATCAGACGACGAGACCGGACTGTACGAGAGTGTTACTGTTTGGATTTACAGGACAAGTTACAGGCTTGCTTGTTGATCTTCTGAGCGCTCAATACCTGGGTAGCTATTACGTTTAGCTGACCACTTGCAGCTTGTGGGTGTTTGATATGATCATCACCTACTGTCGGCGTATTGACGATTCTTTAGAGTCCTACACAGAGGTTTCTTGACTCAGGCAAAACGGAGTAGGAGCACATATGTGATATGTGCGGGACCGAGGATAATGCGATATGAGATACCGTATTCTATTCTCGCGATATTTGATATCAACCGGGTCATCGGATCAAGTGTTGATTCGATGAATCTGTACGGATAAATATTAGTCGATTATATGCGATATAGCCGGATTGTCGGATCAAGTGTTGATTCGATAATTTAATGTATAATAATATATATGATATATTAAATGACATTAACTAATATTAGCTCACTAAAAGATTATTTTTCTCACTCGGATAATACATTGATATATATGCGATATATGTTAATTGTATTATTTTATTTGGTTACAATAAATATTATATATGTGATATATAATATTGTAACATGATATGATAAATAATGCAACATGTTTAGTAGAGATTAAATAAGATTAGGGTTTGATTTGGGTTAATGCTTTCTAGATGATTCTAGAAGGTTTAGTTTTGTTTTGTGAAAGATATTTTGTTATGACTCATTCTTAACTCAACCCAAACCCTAACCCTTGGTCAATTCTCTACAATGGTTAAGTCAACCATGGTTGCATAATTCATCATTATCTCTTTTGCATTATTCATCACAAAAGGAATTATTAATATTGTTCATCTTCTTCCTTCATTCTTTCATGGAGAAAAAGCTTTCCAGATTTTTCCAAGTGATGAATAAATGTGAGAAAAAGATAAATAAAGAGAGCAAAAATCCTACTTCATCATCCCCATCTTCCCTTGCCATTTAGATGAGGGTGTTCACATCATTTCATGAGTGTTAGCTTGTGTTAATAGAACTTCAAGGTAGATCATCTTAGTATCGAAGATCGGAAGCAAAGGTTGCATCTTTCTCTTCGTGGAACCTCTCGAGAGTCAGGAACCCTATGATCGCAGCGAAGGGACCACAACACGGAGCATATGAAGTGAAGGACCGGATCTACAAAGGTTGTAATCCCTCTCACTTAGTGTTAAAGTTGTTAACATGTTAGTTTTCGCCTAATCTCTAGTTTAAAGATCCGTATTCGGGTTGTTCGGCACGGCTAAAATTTTAATCGGGCATGGTTGATGCCTCGTAGACCCTTGTGCGCGTGCATAGCAACCCTACAGATTCTTCGCCTCTTGGCGTCGTATATTATTTTGTGGTTGTGTTTCTGCCATTTGGGCATTGATTTAGCTCCTGTATGTTGGATGCTGCTATACATTGTACTCGTTTTATCCAAAATTTACAAAGGAGATGTTGTCCGTCTTTCAAACAATCTTTCGAAACAAACTTTACTTTTAATAAAAAACTTTTTTAAAACTTCACATCTATTTATTATTATATATTTCCTTATATATATGGTTTAGATTCCTAGTTTTAGCTTACTTGGGTTACGATGGGGTCCCTTGACATCACGTACTCCTTGTGCCGGTCATGCGCCCTTTTCGGGTCATGACATCCTTATTGACGAGGCCCTATCGAAGTAGAGCTCCTAGCATGGCTCGTTATCTTTGGGGTGCAACACTTGTTCATCAGGTAACTCGCAATTTAGCGATGGCCCTCCAGGTATGGAATGAGCTGCGAGAAAGTCAGTTAGGGCTTTCCCATTTACTGCTTTTTGAGGAATATAGACTATATCAAATTCAAGCAGCATGAGAACCAATCTTGTCATTCTGCCGACTAGGCTTGCTTTGGTCAATAAGTATTTGAGAGGGTCGACCTTGGATATCAGCATAACCCGATAAGCGAGAAGATAGTGTCTCAGTTTCTTCACAGCGAATATCAGGGCCAAGCATTGCTTTTCAATCAGGGAATAGTTATGTTCTGCCCCGACTAATGTTCGGTTGAGATAGTAGAGGGTATTTTCTTTTCCTTCCTCGTTATTTTGGGCAAGGAGCACGTCGAGTGATTCATTTAGCGCGGTAGTGTAGAGGATCAGTGGTTTATTTAGAATGGGGGTAGCAAGCACTAGAGGGTGTAGCAGATACTATTTGATGCTTTCGAATACTTCTTGACATTCGGCGTCCCAGACAAAAAGAGTATCTTTCTTCATGAGTTTTGAGAAAGGAAGTTATCTCCCCAATAGGTTTGAGATGAACCTTCGTTTGCAAGCGAGCTTGCCTGCCTTGGAAGGATCTTAGTTGCGTCAGATTCTTTGGAGGGGGCATTTTCATGATGGCCTTTATCTTTGATGGGTCAACTTCGATCCCTCGAGGTCGGACTATGAAGCCTAAGAATTTTTCCCGAAGACACGCCAAAAGCGCACTTTAGAGGATTCATCTTTAGATCGTATTCCCTGAGTTTGGTGAAAAAGGTCCTGAGATCTTGGACGTGATTGGCCTTGGATTTAGTCTTGACGACTAAATCATCAGCATAACATTCGACAACCTTATGGATTAAGTCGTCAAAGATCTTGTTCATTGCCCTTTGATATGTGACACCCGTGTTCTTCGGTGCAAATGGCATCACCTTGTAATAGTATATGTCGATCGAGGTTTGAAATGTCGTGTACTTCTCATCCTCAGGCGGATTTTTATCTGATTGTATCCAGAAGAACCATCCATGAAGGTGAACAGCTCGTAATTTGAGGTATCGTCGACCATCATTTCTATGAACAGAAGAGGGAAATCGTTTTTAGGGCATGCCTTGTTAAGGTCCCTGAAATCGACACAAACTCGGATCTGCCCATTCTTCTTCTTCACCGGGACAATGCATGCGATCCAGTCCATATATTTCTATTTTCTGATGAAGCTGGCATCGATGCGTTTCTTAATTTCCTCGATGAACTTTTCTTCCAACTCTCTTCTCATTCTTCGAAGAGCTTGTTTGACTGGCTTGACATCAGGAGAAATAACCATCTTATGCATGACCACTTCAGGGGAGAGGCCAGGCATTTCTTTTTACATCAACACGAAGCAGTTGACAAACTCATGCAGCAGGATGATTATCTGCTCTATCATTTCCTCTGACAAGAGTGAGCTAATGTAGGTCGGCCTTGGATTATTGGGCGTTCCTAAATCAATCTCGGTTATCTCGTCGAAGATTGCTTGTCCCCCATCTTCGAGCTCTTAAGGGGCTTCTTCTAGCTCGGCTAGCTCATCGTCATGATTTGACTTTCCACTGGCTTCACCAACATAGATCATGAAACCTGCCTTGACATCAAGTTGAATAAAACCCATGCCCCGTCTATCTGGGACTCACCCATCGATGAGTGATCGGACTTGAGGCAGATACCATGGCCCTTCATAAAACTTCGCTTCGAAGTCCGTTTGATATAGCCGACATCCGCACTTTTTAAATTGTTCACACATCTTCGGTGCATAATATCTGGGGTTAAGGACGACTCTTATACCTCTGTCATAAGGAAGGCATGTTACAAACAAATTGTCCGGGTGCACGACAGGGTTTGACCCATAAAACAGGATGCCCTTCTGTCTGATCTTTCTTTTGGGAACGTAGAAAGTTTTTTGCTGGTCCACGGTGGAGACTGAAAATACGTTAAGCTCTTTGCACATCTGCTCCGACACCCTCGTGATGGCTAGGGACCCTTCTGTAATTTCAATGGTTTTTCTTAGCTTTGCTTTGTGCATGAGAGTCCAATCTACACAGCTGTTGCAAAAAGGGTACTCTTCCTCTAATTTATCAGTATCGCTATTGAAATGAGGGTGAATTTTTCTATCGGATGGGCCTTCAATATCAGACTCATCTGTATCGCTACCGAAATGAGGGTGAGTTTTACTGAAGGACGGACTTTCAGCGTCGGACTCATCAGTGTCGCTGCCGAAATGCGGGTGCACTTGGGAGTTTTTAGTTTTGAAGGTGACGGTCGTCTCAGATTTGCCTTTGGGATTTAGGCCCACTTGTCTTTAGTCGGCTGCAGCTCAGGATTTTGAGGTTTCATAAATTACCGAGAATCTTCATATCGGATTTCATGTACACCAAACGGCTGTATGTCTCTGTCATTGCATCTTTCTTCTCCATTTTTGATATACTTCATGCATTGATGGAGTGTTGACAGAACGATGCTGTAATCGTGAAGCTACAGCCTTCCCAGGAGAATCTTATAGGACGTGTCGGCATCGATCACATATATCTTATCTTCGGTTTGTAGATCCCAAAATCTGATCGGCAGAGTTATGGATCCCAGAACTTGCTGGATGTTTTGATTGAAGCCTTGGATGACAATCTTTTCCTTTGAAAAGTGTCGAACATCCATTGATAAGCTCTTTAGGGTACGCAAATTCATGATGTTCACTGAGGACTCCGGATAAATCTATATGTGATTAAACCAGTCTACGTCACTGCACCCTGTCACGTAAAGTGACCGGTTATTCTCAGCTATTCCCAGTAGCAGGCCTTCATCCTTAAATGTGGTATAGAGTATATTAGGCTTCTTTCATATTGATTTCTGCGAAGCGGGCCTAGTACCACTCGGGATTTTGTAGAGCGTGAATGAGGATATCCTTAAGCTCCTTGGATAGAACTAGAGCATCATAGATGTTTAAGAGAGACGGAAGCTTCCAGAGATGAACCAAGACATTGTAGTCTACTGGAGAAGAACTGGAATCTTCATGAGCCGGCTCTCCGTCGTCTTCTTCATTAGCAACTTGTTTTTCTTTCTCTTTTGGGGAGTTGCCTTGTTTTGGCGGTAGAGCATTTCCGCTTCTGAGTTGGATTTGGTTGGCCTTTGTGGCAAGCTCATCATCCTCTTTGGTAAAGCATAGCTCCTCCTCAAAATCACTACCAAGATGAATGGCGTAGCTGGTCACAATAAGGACATCATCATCAGATTCCTCTTCTAGCTCTTCCAGAATCTCAGCCGCTTCTATGAGGAAGAACTCCTTCAATTGGATAAAAGTTCTTTCCTTTTGTTCATAGTTTTCGAGAGAATCGATATACCTTTGAATGTTCGATCTTCTCGCATACTCCTTGTGCTGAGCCACACTTTTCTTTTTCTTCTTCTTAAGCTTTTTGCACTTTGAGCCTGATCGAGCCGAATTGGTAGCTGGAATAGTAGGATCCTTCTGCCTCTCCCATTCAATTCTGGGCTTTTTCTGAAGCAATTTAATATCTTCTTCGTCTTCTTAGATATGTGTACGCTCCACGGAGGCTGCGGCGGGTCAGATTCATTTCTCTGGGCAACCGATTTAGCTGTCTGCTCCCAGAAGGCTTCCATTTTTGTCTGTATAAAGTTGGTGGTCGAAGCTTGATTGTTGACCAATACACTTTTTGACACTTCGATCTCTCCGGTCTTGTATTGATCCTCGACCCAGTCCTTGAAAATATAGCAATTCTCGATCGCATGGCTCACTACTTTATAGTATGGGCAATACAGAGGATTGTCGGTCATTTTTGCTTCCTGAGGTCTCTTCGACTCCAGCAATTGTAGACCGTTGTTCAGGGCGTACTTGAATATTTTACGTACTTTGACCCTTCTGAAAGAGTAGACCTTATTCATTTCCTCTTCTAGAGTCGATCCATCTCCTCCCAGTATTGCCTTTCGAGACCAGTTGGTTTTTAATCCACCCGCCTTTCACTTGTCTTCATTATCACGCGCATTGAAGGTGTTGGTATTGTTGGAGCTCCAACTTTTTCGATGGTCGTCCTTCTGGTTCTTCCAGGATTTGTCATTTTGAGAATCCAGGGTGGACTCTTGATTTAAATGTTCCAACATTTGAACCTTCTTGGTAAGATCCAGAAATGTTTTTAGACCTGCGGTACATAGAAACATAACCATCCAATTGCTGAGATTCCTAATGAGGAGGCTAACAGATAGATCTTACTCTAACGGCGGCTCGCACTTGACAGTGATATTGTGCCATCGGGTGATAAAGTCTGTGTTGCTTTCATTTTTCTTCGGTTTAGTCCTCACGAGGTTAGCAATGGTTATGTTGTCGCTGACACTCATGAATCTCTATCGAAACAGAAATTCCATTTGGACGAAAGTAGTGACAGAGCCATTCAGTATGCTTGCGTACCAGTCGAAAGCAACATCGATTAGGCTGTTGAAAAATTGGCGGAGAATAAGCGCATCATTACCCCCTGTGTTTCCACACGATACTTTAAAGTGGGCAATGTGCTAATTCGCATTTTTTGTCCCATCAAATCTTCCAAATTTAGGAATGATATAGCCGATAGGAAACTCGATAAGATCATATTGTGCGGGGTACAGCCTTCCATTACAGCCTGCATCTTTCTGCGTCTCGGCTTCGGCCACCAATGTTTTAACTTTGTTGGTGACCAAATCCATGATCTGATCTTGTGTTAACAGAATAATGTCATCCGGGGCCAAGGCGTCCCCATAAGTGGAATGTGGTCGGCTTTCGTGCAGCTCACCCATATTTAGACCTAAAATGACAAGTATTGGCTGTTTCGGGTCGCTATCACATGGCTCATGAGTAGAGCCTTGTGCTTGATTGGGAGGCTCCCGAGCAACTTGAGCCATGAGCTGCATTATGACATTCATCAAGTCATCAATTTTGGAGTAAATTTTGGCCCTCTCTGTCTTTACTTCGAAGCTCTTTTCGAAGCTCTTAAAGGAGCCCCTGCTCTGCGGTCCGGGGGTGGAAAGTCGTCTCTTCTTCGCTGTCCGAACTTGATTCTACGTGGACTGAGAGATCCTTCTGCTTATCAACCTCATTGAGAGGGTTTTCATTATCCTGCGGAGGAAGCTGATCTTGGGAAGTGGCGGCCAAATTCAAGCCACAAAAGGCTTGGAATATAGTGGCCCCATCCTTGCTCTTGCTGTGAAGGTTGTCACTGGGATGCGCGTCCGCCATATAGACTATTTGGATCACACATCCAGCCATCTTTTTATCACTGGAAGCTGATTTCATAGACCGTGGTCGTGGCTCTTCCGATTCGGGAAAGGACAATCGACTAAAGACAGTTGGTCTAGCCGGGTTCTTGAGTGGTGCTGGCGCTCTTTTCCTGGTTTTTTCCCGTTGATTTGGAGCGACACGGAGTGCTTGGTAGACTCCTGAAGAGAAGGTGTCATGCCTTTTGTGTTGGGGCTTTGACACATCCCTTCGTAGCACAGTTCGAATTGCGGTCTTCCTGATCTTAGCAGACATCGCATTCTTCTGAACCCACATTATGGGTTTGAAAGAGTTATGGATTTTCACGGCCGAGACAGTCGTCGCCATGGGATAACTCGATTCTTGGAATTTTTAAAAATTCAACTTAGCCAGAGCCCGCGCCTTTTTTATTGACTTTATACCGTAGCCGCTTCTGCCTTAGCTTTTTTATTTTGAGTGCCTGGAGGGCTTCTGCTCTTCAGGAAGCTGCTGTAAGTTAGTTGATAGAGAGCTTTGAAAAGACATCTGATCGCGCACTCATCGAAAGCATCGTCTGAGCTTGCCTGCGACGTCTGGTAACTTCTTTCGTTTCGACGGCCTCGCCCCCAGCTAGAGCAATAGAGAGTCGTTCAAACACCAACTTGTACTTGAGTTGTGGCGTCTTCATGATCACCACATTTGGTCTCCTACCCTTTGAGGTTAGTTTGGCCAATTTCTCTGGTAAGGGCTCCATAATAGAAGCGCTGCATGCAGGGTAGATAACGACAGAGCCGAATTGATGCGGAGGCTCCTTCCATTGCACCATGAGATTCGCTGAGAGAACCACATGAGCATTCATCCTGATGGTGTACGAGATCGGGGTTGCATAAGAGATCGAGTTCGTCTTGGGAGATATCGTTGTTGCGTTTGAAATTGCGATTGAAAACTGTTAACTTGCGTAAAGAAACATGATTTTGGTATAGACAATCAATATATATATATATATATATTCACTACAAGTTTAGCCTTATTAGGTTAATACCTTTCTACCTGCACAGATTTCGAAAAGATCTATTTGCTCCTAATGGGTTTTACCCCTTCAAGAGCACCCAACAAATTTAATGATTTGCTGAAGTGCGTGGAGTCCAACTTGGATATATTTCATCTGTTCACCTGGAAGTTACCACTTCCCATGACCTGCCGATTACTAGTAGGGCCATCATGACCATGATGTTAGCTTCCCTGTCACCGTCTACGAGAAAATCGAAGTATCTCTTAGGTGACTGAGATTACCTACTAAAATATACAGAGTGGCTAAGCTTTGTCAGGTCCAATTGAATCCTCAGGTTCTATTAAATTTTCAGTAACTGTTTGTGGTTCTGGAATCACTTCCAGTTCTACCAAACTCCCACCAGTTTCTTTTGCAAAGAAGTCCTTTTTATAAAATGGTGGCGAGTCAAGAACAAATCAACCTTTGATCTTGCAAATGGTAGAAGTTAAACTCTAGCAAATGCTTGGGATAATCCACAAACTACCATTACCGAAGCGTGCCTTAAGTTTGTCCGGATTCTTCTTTTAAACAAAAACCAGATAACTCCATATCTTAACAACCTCAAGATATGCAACCAATCTATGTCCATATAGAATCAAAAACACTAATTTAGATGGAACCAAATTCAAATGCCATGCAGCTGTTTCCGATGCATATCATATAAATAGAAAAAGGCCATACAACATTACTCACTAAGGAGCGAACCCACGGATGAGTAACCTGTGAGAGAATTAAGTTCTCAATATTACTACGACGGAATATCTAGCATAAATATCTATATCTTCGATCACTTCGAAGAATCCTGATACTTCCAACGTATGGTTCTCTACTTTATTCTTATACCTATAAAATTCTCAAAATCTTTGGACCTTGCATTTCAACAAGTGCGTGTCTAAAACCAGAGAACTCATAGGTAAACTGAATGTAGAAAGATTACCAATCCCTTATCCTAAAGGACACCGGATAACATACATTACCATGTATAAGTTCGAAGAGTATACTAACTCAAAATCCATGTGTCGTAAATTGAAAAATTGTATTTTGGTTAAGAACGCTTATTCCGTTATTCAATACACCTTATCTTATCCTCAACTGAAAAACGTAAATTTTTAGAACAAAATTTTCAAAATTTATATCGCACTTTATAAAATAAAGATACAGATATTTCATTTTAAAAATTGGTGCATAACAACGGTTATTCGAAACCAAATATTTTCTATAAAGGTGAAACCAGGTGATTTAATCCAATATCACCAATTGCCATGAATTCTGATATTAAGGATCAAATCGTCCATGTCCCAATATTCTACTTATACTCGACATCAGTAACGTCATTGTTCCCTCATAAAATGAGGCGGCGCCTCACGTGAAAGACACATGAGCACCAGCGTACAAAGCACTTGGACGCTTGTCTCAATTATTATTAAAATCCTAAGGCATCGTCTCACGTGAAAGGCACGTGAGCGCCAGCGCCGGTCTTTAATAGGATTAAATCCTAAGGCAACGCCTCACGTGCAAGGCACGTGAGCGCCGGCGTGCAAAGCACGTGGGTGCCTATTGCAGTAAGAATTAAATTCTTAAGCTATGTTCACATGCATAACACAAAAGTGCCATCGCCCAGTTTAAAACGGGGCTGCCTGGGTTGAATTAAATTCTACATTGGAAATATTTCCTTAAAATCTGGAGATATTCTCTATTAAACAGAACCACTGGATCAAAGATCCAATGGTGATTAAAAATTATCAAATAATAGAATTAAATTCTATTGGAATGATAGAATTAAATTCTAATAGTGAAAAATATCTCCCTGATCAAATCAAATAAAAACAATATTCTCCGTTAAACATAGAGCCATTGGATAAAAAATCCAATGGTGCTTTAAAAAATCGGCAAAAGATAGAATTAAATTCTATATGGAAAAATATTTCGCTAATCTTTCTAAACAAAAAGTATATACTCTATTGAACAGAGAACCCTTGGATTAAAAATCCAATGGTGGTTAAAAATCATCGTTTGAATCAAGAGATAGAATAAAATTCTATATATGGGAAAATGTTTCCCTAATCTTGTTAAAAACGAGAAAATATATTCTGTAAAACAGAAATCACTGGATCAAAAATCCAAAGGTGGGTAAAATTCCTCGAATAATTTTTGAGACCAATTAAATCAATTGGTATCTCTAAAAAGAGAGATTTTCTCAAACCGATCAACAATTTGCCTTACCTATATAAAGGATCCGAGACTTCAAGTCTTATAGAGAGAGAACCCCCCATAAAGTTCTGAAAACAAAAAGATAGAAGCTACAACTGAGAATTTAATTTTCTCGCTGAAGAAATCCTCATTCTCCTTTCAAACCTTAGGTAAAGAAAAAGAAGAGATTAAAAATATCTCATTTGCCTAGTACATGTAAAATACAAGGGTTTAACCATTCAAAAAGAACTTGGTTCTTTCTCTGGATCTGAGATCCATAAGACAAATCTTCCATAAGTTGAGAATTTAATTCTCATCGGAAAGATTTTGTTCTTCAGAACTCAACATCTAGAGGAAAAACTAGGTCCAAGAAAAGAAATAATAAAAGAAGAAGAAAGTAAAAATGGAAGTTACATTTTAGAAATTTAATTTCTTTGAAAACAGGGTTTAGCCCTATAAAGAACTTAGTTCTTATAATAAAGAACATAAGAATTTTGTTCTAAAAAACTTGATCACAGATCTTCAAAACAGAGATCTTGATGATCATTAATGGCCAACACTCCTGTTCCCCGTCGAACACAGAGACGCGATCGCGGAGGTCTGTCTTGTCTGAAATTCGGGACAGAAGCTAATTGGTGCTATCCGTCCACCTCTCCGAAGATGCCAAGTTGATTTATGGCACCGTGTATCGAAGGTTTAAATGGATGCGGCCGATGTAGCAGACTTCGTCAGATTCCCCCTCGTTTGAGGGGTTTTTGATTGTGGGGACGCTCTTCCCTGCAGGCGCAAGCCCCTGCAGTTAATTATGCTACCGCATCGCACTAACAACTTTCTCCTTCTCCAGATGGTCACTTCGTGTCGTGAGTGTTTGTTTTGTGTTTGGTTGCCCGTGGATTGTATACGGAGAGTAAGTTATGTTGTCGCCCGTAGGACGTGGACTAGTCTAAATCCGTATCTTTCTTAGATTTGGGTTTGGGGGGGTTTGTGTTTAAGGATATATTAGCATTATTTGAGGCTAAGATCAACTTAAACGTTTGTTAAGGACACGTGTCACGACCCGAAAGTACGGAACGTGACTGGCACTTAGATTACGAGACGTCTAAAGGCGTACCGTAACCTAAGTCAGCCAAAGCCCAGAAAATCTAAACCAAAATCAAAAGAGAGTGAAGGAAAACCTTTAATGAAAACGGTTTTTAAATGAATTAAGTTGCATAGAATACCTTTTTAAAAAAACATAAAAAATTCCCGAAAATTTCGGCAGAGTCTCCCCTGTATTTTCTATCCCCCAAAATGGGTACAAAAAGATATATATAACCTGTAATTATAAAATGGCATCCCCAAGCGGGAGCTAGCTCTTCGCCCAAGGCGGATCACAACCACATGCAATATATAAGTAATATCAAGAAAAAGAGCATAAAAGAAATGCAAAATATCAGAAAACACAACGTCGGCTCAAGTGAGCTCGACCCAAAAGAAACCACATATATACAAATCTATCAGTCTCATCACTAGGTCACATATACAAATAGAAAGTGGTAGATGGAGAATACTAGATACAATGATAGAGCAAAAAGAAATAAAGTGTGCTCGCAACCCACCTACGGGCGATGTCGCGAGTCTGAGCAAAAGGAGCTGATGATAAGATAGCCCGCCGCTACAAGGATGACGGGTCCGACCTGCAAGACACTGTGGCACAACGGGGGTGAGTTTCCAGCTCGTGAGTAGAATATAACATCTAGTAAGGCAATCGTAAGAATGCACGCAATGCGTCACCATATGTATGTCCATATGTGATATAATATCTCTAGTATGCATGCACATGTATGCAATGTCATTACTAAATATTTAAGTGTTTTAAATGCTAAGGATACTGCATTCTTAACTTTAGAAAATGAATATCTGTATAATAGCTAAGTACCATCAAGAAATCATCTGAAAACCGGTGTCAAGCATCGACACCAAATATGAAATCACCTCTTTCTCAAAGTCTCACTGTATCAATGTCTCAAAATATCGGGCTCCGTCAGTCCGGATCGACCCATGTCATCAAATCTCACGACAACGGTCGGTATCCTCCGGATATCCGCCGCGCCAGACATCACCGGTAGGTAGTCCTCCCCTGCCAGGCTCATCGTCTACAACTCGATCTTCTTGCCCCGGGGTACCATACCGGGCCCACCATGTACCCGAGACGGTTCATCCACTCCTCGAATCGGGTCTCGAAATCCAACAGAAAACATGAAAACTCATGGTGGACGACACATACATCACGAGAAAACCGCAACTTTATTTTAAAAAAATGATAAATATAAGATTTTGTTAAAGTCTTGCGGTTTTCCCCAAAAATCCAGAAATCGCAGCAATATTGAAATCCTCAAGAAATCATAATGTCCACATGTTATATATGATAAATGTCTATGATAACAAGGTATGCGATGTGAATTGTGGCTAGGAATCTATGTAAGTATGATGATGATGCGAGGTATATATACACGGTATGCAATTTCATATATCATGCACGATGCAAGGCGATACTAAGCTAAACAGGTTCTATAGTGCACGTGGCATGGCAATTACCAAAGGCGTGTGTGTCACATGAATAGTGCACGTGCAACAGATGCCAATGGTAATGGTGTTCATGTCCTACGAAGTGTTATCGCATCTGTGCATATGAATATCCATGCAATCTAGTATACGGCTAGCTGTAAGGGTATGCAATGTAGATAAAGGGGCAAGCTAACTAGCAATACAAGTTTTGCAAGAAATAAGGTAATCCTAACTAGGGAGCTCCTCGTGCCATCCAGACGATTCCCCCATAGATGAATATATCTACTCACCTGAAAGCCTCGCTAATCTGATCCGACCACCGCCTTGCCTTTACGCGCCGTGTCCGATATTTCCCCGACCGATCCTATATTTGCACAACACCAAGCATAAGATTACATATCCTAAAACGACGCAAGTCACAATATACAAATATCTACGCTCTCGAATTAAACATAACGTGCACTCGGTGCGCGGGAAAACACACAAAAATCGCTAAATCTTAACTAGAATCGTCATTTCGGGGCAATCGACAAAACCAAAACCCGGCTAGACAAAACCCCGCGTTCGCGCACTCTAATAGTCGTTTATGAAGCTAATTATATCGCTAATATAACGCAATTAGATCACATCCTAATTTTAATACAAATCTACTAAGCAAAAAGCATACCGATTCGATGCAAATATCGTAATTTATCGATTTAGCGAACGTAACATTGCACAATTAACCACTCTAACCAATTAGATAACCAAACCCTAACTTAACTCCATCAACCATGCTGCAAACCCTAACTTGAAATCAAATCCCTCTCTTGATTTTCCTAAACAAACAATTACTACTAAATTAACACTTCAAATTTCAATTTTAGCACATTTAAGCTACAATTTAACAACTAGTTTAGAAATTTCACCTTACAAGTTGAACCTGTTAGTGTATATGCCCTAGAGGCCATTACTGTATCATACTAGTTTGTATATTACTTAATGGAAGCTTGGGATATTCACCTTGTATATACAATCTTGCTCAAAATAGTAGTATGCTACTTGGTTTGTTTCTACTTCAATGTGTACATGTGTTTATTTTAGTATATCGCCTATACACATTAGTGGAGCCCTTAGGATCTTTGCTTGATTACCAGCGATGTGATGGCAGTCACACTAGTGGGGCTGGGTAATCTATAAGCACATCCTTATGCAGGTCCCTGGTCGCAGGACTATCGAGACAGGGCATCGATACTCCGGAGTAGACTAGCGCATGCGCTTCTCATCCCAGTGTGGGAGACGGTCTTTTCCACAGCCGTCAGTACGTCGTACTTGAGATAGTATGCGGGTGCTCGTTGGGTTACGAGTACACTGGATAGGACTCGTCGGGAACTGACTAGTTGGTATTATGCCTATCGTCAGTTATCTGTTCCCAGGTGACATGAGTACAGCTTAGTCCGCTGACTTGACACTGTCACTTCGCCTCGAGTGTGTTCTCACTGTACTTTGATCACTACCCTACCACGGCTCAATGGAGTCGTGCAAACAGGTAGTGGTTGGGTGCAGTCCCGAAGCACTTGGAGGCAGTGACGGTTAGAAAGGATTCGTCTCTCCCGGTATTGGGGGTTGACATCGCGCTGTGTCTAGGAGAGCCATTACACGAGTAGTCCCTGGCCAGGGCAAACGAGATATACTGGTAGGCTTCCAGTGTTATCTCAGGGTGTTTTGGGCTTCACTCCGACACGACTTGTACCGCTATTGGGGGACTGACGTTTACCGCCCCTAGGCCCGCCATGCGATGTATCAGACGAACAGACCGGATTGTACGGAGAATGTCACATTCAGGCTCAGTAGGAGTTCAGATGGGTTTCGCCTCGTCAGTCTTCTTGTCGGCACTACCTGGGGACCGTTACGCACAGCTAGTGCCGCTTGCGGTCTGTGGTTAAACCCACTGCCAGCGTAGTGTCGAGACTTTAGAGTCCCACACAGAAAGCTTTTCGCCTTTAGGCAAAAGAGTAGAGGTCGCATGGTTTTGCGACAGGTCACATGGTTTTGCGACAGGGTTCGGTCACTTCCGTGCACTTGTGCACGTACAGTGTCCGGACAGTTTGCACTAGCGGGCTTTGGTTTAAGCCAGATCCTAGTGTACGTATTGGGATTGGATTTATCCAGTTAGTATTCGTGTTCCTCGGAATGCGGATACGGGTGTGTATGCACAGTTGACGGAGAGACAGAGGCAGAGGATTCTTATTAGGGTTGTTGACCGTTGACCGTTGACTATTGACTTTTTGCTCAACCCTAATGAGAATATGATATATGATTAACAATTATATTAATTAAGTATTATGGTGACATGGTCGTTGACTTGTTGACTTTGTTGACTTGTTGGCTTTTGTTGACTTGTTGACTTTGTTGACCGGTTGACTAGGCTTGACTAGTTGACCATCATGATAACCATAGCTATCATTTCATGGCAAAGACTTTTGCTTGCTTGCTCTTTTGTGCAAAATGAGTGCATGAAATGATATGGCTATGGTTGCTTCAACCATCACATAACACTTGATTGATATGATTTGTTATCATTGTTTTGGATTATGAGAGGGTGAAAGACAAAAGAGAGGCTCATTCTCACTTGACCACTCTCTCTCTTTGTTTTTGAGCTCTTTTGCTTTTGCTCTCACCCTCTTCCTCTTGCTCCTTCTCTTGACTCTATGGTTCACTTGTCTCATGAGTTGAGAACCAAGAACCATAGATAAAATCCCATACAAACTCTTCTCTACTCACTCTAGTTCACAAGGTTTAGCAAACTGAGTGAACTAGTTTCTTCAAAGATCGAAGAAGGAGCCAAAGGTTGGAGCTTTCAGGTGGATCTATCTTCGGCGTAAGGAGACGACGGGAAGAAGCCGATCCGGACCACCGTTGGAGTTTGAAGACGAAGGAGTTCAAGACAAGCAAGGTATAACCCCCTAACCGAGTAGTTAGCAACTCGTAGTTAGGTTGTTAGTTAGATGTTTAACAAAGATCCGGGTTATAAGTCCATGTTACCACCTCTAAGAAAATCGTTTTTTATCAATTTCCGCATGCCCGAAAGTACCGGGAGAGGTAGCATGGACTTACAGTGGTATCAGAGCCAGGTTAAACTCTATCTAACATGTTAGCAAGTAACTAGAAGATCGATCGAAGAAAAAGTCACGAAAACGAACCCGAGAATTTCAAGTTTCTGCCGATTTTTATTCTGTTCAAAAGTTGATAATTTTCATCTCTAAAATCGGCTCAGGCTTTTGTTTGAATAACCACCAAATTTGTTCCAACGATCGAGTCAAAGCGCCGCGGAAACGCGGCGGGAGCACGCTCCCGCCGCGGTTCCGCGGCCGAGTTGACTCGGCCGAGGTCCATCTTTGGTGCAGTGTATTTCTGGGGTTGTTTTGGGATTTTTGGAATATGTGTTTTCTGCCCAGATTTTCCAGAACGAAAATTTTATTTTTGGGGTCCCGAAAATTCGTATTTTTGATCGAACTTCTAAAAGACTTAAGCTAACGGGTTTTTCTGTAATGTGATATTTGTATTGAACGTCTGCTAATCGCTATATGTCGATTAGTGGGGGTTATACAAATCTGTGATCTGTAATGTTGCTGGAATGTGTATATGAATATGTTGGATTGTCGCGGGTGAATAGCCGGGGGTTGTGAGACGAGAGTTTTCTTTTCTTTCAATTCATGTAAATTTGTAAATTGATGTAATAATTATTTGTATGGCCGCACAACCGGGTCGGGGTTGTAGCCGTCATTGTATAATTTCTTTTTACTGTTTTTGCTCCTAGGATAGACCCATGGAGGGGGTGCACAAACTACCGGGTATGCCGAAGTGCCGAGTGGCCTACTCATGGAGATGAGGGAGGTTGCTTCGCTTCGGGTACTTGGCGGGTAGTTTGCCGCGCTTGTAGGGGTCTTGGGTTGGGTATTGGCTATTCACCGCGACCGTGTAATCTGTTTTTCGTTACAGGCTAGTACGAATTACAGATTCCTAGTATATCCAATGTATTCATCTGTGATCTGAAATGGCTATCATTGCAATATATCTATATATGATATTATTTAGGCGTTGCTTATGTTTTACAGCCGCGCTAGCCCAGCCCCCGCTCTGTCGTTAGTTAAGTAACCTAACGGGTAATGACGGGGCCCAGTGGCGAATGCGAATGGCATAAGCGTACGTCATATTTTGGTTGTTTTCTGCAATGGTAGGATTAAATGATGGGACGCATTAAAAGAACTAATGCAAGAATATCACGCATTAAAAGAACTAATGCAAGATAATAAACCAAGTTAAAGTTGTTGGAACACTTTCGAAAAACCACTCGGTTCTTTTCAAAACCAACTTTTAAATGCGGAGCTTAAGCCACTCCTTTTAAAAGCTATCTCGTTCCATCGACTATATCAAGTTCACTACGTTCACGGTTTCGCCAAAACCATTCGTAGCCCTCCGTCGTTTCACATGAATAGTCAATAGTATTCAAGCTGTGTTTGTTGGCCAAAGTCAAGGCATAGTGATTGGTAGCTATTGGGTATTCATGTGCAGCATAGATAGATGCGTTGGTTTGGAACAGTCGTACTGCCTTGTTGGCCAAAGTCAAGGGTAGGTGTGGGTGGATTCAAATTAACCTGGAGAATGACGGGTAGAACTTGACATGCGACTTATGATTTGTTGGCCAAAGTCAAGGTCATAAGAGCATGGGGCAAAAATCCACATCGGGAGTTTCATAAGTACTGAAACTTGCTAGATTTGCATACCATTTGGAGTGTGATGATTCTGGTAGGATTCCTTCAGTTTCGTCACGCGATGATATTTGGATCCCGATCCAACTGTAGGGTTGCTAGGCACGCGCACAAGGGTCCACGAGGCATCAACCATGCCCGAATAAAAATTTAGCCGTGCCGAACAACCCGAATACGGAACTTTAAACTAGAGATTAGGCCATAACTTGCTTGCTAAACACTTTAACACTAAGTGAGAGGGATTACAACCTTTGTAGATCCGGTCCTTCACTTCATATGCTCCGTGTTGTGGTCCCTTCGCTGCGATCATCGGGATCCAGACTCTCGAGAGGTTCCACGAAGAGAAAGACGCAACCTTTGCTTCCGATCTTCGATACTAAGATGATCTACCTCGAAGTTTCTTTAACACAATCTAACACTCATGAAATGATGTGAACACCCTCATCTAAATGGCAAGGGAAGATGAGGATGATGAAGTAGGAATTTTGCTCTATTTATTTATCTTTTTCTCATATTTATTCATCACCTTTGAAAAAACAAGCAAGCTTTTCCATGGAAGAATGAAGGAGGAAGAAGATGATAAAATCATTTGTGATGAATAGAAAATGTTATCATAATTATTTATGCAACCATGGTTCACTTAACCATTGTAGAGAGTTTACTAGGGTTAGGGTTTGGGTTAGGTCAAAGGGTGAGTCATGGATAAAGATCAACACAAATATCTTTATCATGACAAAGTAAAGCTTCTAGAATCAACTAGAAGGTTTAACCCTAATCCAAACCCTAATCATGTTTAAACTCCTCTAATCATGTTGCATTAATAATTATAATATGTTACAATATTATATATCACATAGACAATATTTATTGTAACAAAATAAAATAATACAATTAACATATATCGCATATATGTCAATGTATTACCCGAGTGAGAAAAAGAATATTTTAGTGAGCAAATATTAGTTAATGTAATTTAATATATCAAATATATTATTATACATTAAATTATCGAATCAACACTTGATCCGACAATCCGGCTATATCGCATATAACCGACTAATATTTATCCGTACCGATTCATCGAATCAACACTTGATCCGATAACCCGGCTGATATCAAATATCGCGAGAATATAATACGGTATCACATATCGCATTATCCTCGGTCCCGCACATATCACATATGTGCTCCTACTCCGTTTTGCCTGAGTCAAGAAACCTCTGTGTAGGACTCTAAAGAATCGTCAATACGCCGGCAGTAGGTGATGATCATATCAAACACCCACAAGCTGCAAGCGGTCAGCTAAACGTAACAGCTACCCAGGTATTGAGTGCTCAGAAGATCAACAAGCAAGCCTGTGCATTCTCCTGCGAATCCAAACAGTAACACTCCCGTACAGTCCGGTCTCGTCGTCTGATATGTTGCATATCTCGCCTAGGGGTGGTAAACGTCAGACCCCAGTAGCTCGATAAGTCGTGTCGATATGAGGTCTATAACAGTTCGAGAAACTACTGATAACACTTACCAGTAAATCTCAGCAACCCTGGCCAGGGATTTCCGGTTATAGCCAATCGAACACAGCACAACATCAACTCCCTATACCGGGAGAGACGAATTCCCTCCTATCGCTCATTGCCTCCATATGATTCGGGACTGTACCCAAAAGCCACCTTTTTGCACGCCCTCTTGGACGTGGTATGATGGAAATCAAAGCACAGTGGGAACCACACAAGACTCTATGACGATCTCGGGTCAACAGACTACTATGTACCAGTGTCACCGGAGAACTGCCATCTGACGTATGGTATAATACCATCTGGGAGTTCTCGGCGAGTCCGTCCAGTGTACCCAGTCTCCACTGAGCACCCGTACACCATCCTTGATGTCAAACACCGATGGATATGGGATCATCCATCGCCCATCAAATGGGTCAAGATGCGTATACGCTAGTCTACTCTGGTGCATCGATGCACTGTCTTGATACACCCTCGACTAGGAACAGTTATAGGATGTACTCGTCGACTACCGTGGCCCCACTAGTATGATCTCATCATAGTCCCAGTAGTCGAGTACACATCCTAAGGGCTTTATCAACATGTAATATAGAGACAATCAGAGTACATGTTTAGATAAAGTACAACCAGATAGCATACTATCATGTCGAGCAAGAAAGTCCTCCTTATATATGTCCTAGCATCCACTACAATATACATCGTATGTACAGTAATGGCCTCTAGGGCATACATATAACTAACAATCTCCCACTTGCACTTGGGCCTTCTGTTATGGTATCGCATACCCAACAATTAGCTGCGGTTGAAGTATCTCATACTCAACCATCCCGTAAAAGTCTCTACTGGGAAAAAGGCCTTTGTGAGTGGATCCGCGCTGTTGTCCTCTGTGTCTACTCTCCTAACCTCGATCTCCCTGGAGATCAACCATCTCCATGATCAGGTGATACTGCCTAAGAATTATATCTGGATTTCTGATGGGACGGTAGTTCCTTGGCTAAAGCCACAACTCCATTGTCACACAATGGTAGAAACGAAGTTCATCTTATGAACTTATATATATCCATACTTCCTCTTTGGTAGTATCCTTGGTAACGATGCATCTTGCCTTTAATCGTCTAGTATGTCACGGTATCTAGCTTGGAACTCTTCCAACATACCGTCCCTCCACTGAGGGTATAGACAAGCCTGCGACTGACATTCAGTCGTCCTTATCACCCTGGAACCTTTCCAGTGATTCTCCCCAGGATCGATTGATACCATCTCACTACAACTAGTGAGTATCCTAACATCCAATTAGATCTATCTCATAGATCCAAAACCTAGGATTTAGGAGGTATCACCTTGATCCTATATGGAGAAACCTTGTGATAAGCGGAGATTGACCGAGCGTAGCATAGGAAACACCTTCCCTATCAAGAGTATGTCATCCACGTACTCTACGAGGATCACCACCATACTCCCTACTACCTTTTTGTATATACAAGGTTCATCTACCATTTTGATGAAGTCAAACTCTTTGACTACCATATCAAAACAGATGTTCCAACTCCGCGATGCCTGTTTTATCATATAAAACATCTTGCACACGTTTCCGCTGCTCCCACTGTCTACGAAGCCCTCTGGCTGTGTACTTATAGACGCTCTCTTCTAAACATCATTTAGAAAAGCAGTCATGACACCCAACCACCAGATATCGTAGTCATGGTATGTAGCCGTGGCAAGTAGGATCTGGATGGACTTAAGCATAGCTTTGAAAGTCTCAACTTTTCCATGCACACCAAGTAATCTTCTCAAGATATACTCGCTCCTGATGGGGATTTAACCCTTCGGATAAAGCAACCAAAGTCCATACTTTGTTGGTGTATAAGGATTCCATCTCAGATCGATAAGCATCCAGCCATTCTTACAGAGTCCCACTCCTGATGGCCAGCTCGAAACTAGTTGGGTCATCATCTCATGATGCAATCCTCGCTCCCACTGTCATAGAGAAACCGAAGTATCTCTCAGGTGGGTGAGGAACCCTACTAGATCGGCGGAGAGGCTGAGGTTCGTTGGAAACTATTGAATCCTTTGGTTCTACCAAATCATCAGCTGCAGTTTGTATAGCTGGAACATTTCCAGTTCTACATAACAGACCTTGCCTCGAGCTTGTCCGGATTTTGCTTTTAGACATAGGCCGGACAACCCCAAATCTTAACAAACTTAAGATATGGGCTCTTCCCATTCCATATCACATATGAAGTGGTAGGCAACTGATTTGATTTGAACCCAATTCAATAGGTATGCAACTTCACAAGTGCATATCTCCCTAAAGGAAATAGGAAACTCAGTAGTACTCATCATAGAGCACACCATATCTGATAGGGTGCTAATGCTCCGCCCCGATATACCATCGTGCTATGGTGTATACGGAGGAGTAATGCTGAGAGAGAATCTCATTCTCCTTTAGAATAGTCCAGGAATTCCGTGCTCAAGTATTCTCCTCCTTGATCTCATCAAAGGACATAATACTTATACCCGTATTTTGGTTCTCTACTTCTAACTTATATTCTGTGAATATCTCAAAAGGTTCGGACTTGTGTTTCAACAGGAACATATGTCTGAATCTTGAGAGATTATCAGAGAATGTAATGAAGTACAAAGAACCGATCTTGGCATGTGTAGACAGGGGACTTTCATACATCAGCATGTATCAGTCCCAAAAGTTCACTAACTCTTTCTCTGTTTCCAATAAACAGAGCTGTGGTCATCTTATCTTTGTGACATGACAGGCAAGTTTCACAAGATGTAAATTCAAACTAATTTGAATATGCATCTTTATGTAACTTTAGCCAGTCGGGTCGCATTGATATGACCTAGTCTACAATGCCTCAAGTAGGATTCGTTCATATCTGAACTCTTCCTCTTGTGTGTGTTCTGTATACTAAGAACTGTAGTTTGATTTAGAACGTCAATGCTTTTAGATAACGTGCGTGAACCGATCAACTTTTGATATAGGAAATGTTCAAAACATTATCCAACAATACAAAATTATATCCTTTCTTTACTAATAAAGAGACTGACATGATTTTGTATATCAGGTTCGGATCTAATAACATTTGTTCAGAATCAATGTATTCCGGTAATACAGGGTGACAGTGACCAACAGACTTGGCTACAACACTTGCACCGTTTTCTGCCTCATGAAACTTATCACCCGTTCTCAGTTCTCTACCTATCTGTAGCCCATGTAACAGATTACATATACGGGATACTGATCCGGTATCACATACCCAGGACGTAAAGGATAGAGAGAAACAGTTCTGTGTAATGAACACACCCGAAGATGATGCATCAACATGCACTTTCTTCGTTTGGGCGGCACGGGAAATCTGGTATTCCCCAATTTCTTGCTCTGTCTTATAACAATTATAAGTTGGAGCGGGACCAACGTTCCCCAGCTCAGTATAACAAGCGGGTTCGGTCAATATATCTGTTTTATTATCTTGATTAAGGCGTGATATGGTCGCTATCTGGAGAGAGAGAGAAGAAAACACTCAGCGTATGCTCTTGCAAGATTAGATTGGTTATCTAATATATCTAATCAGGATGTCTCCCACTGTTTTAGTCAAATCTTCCTTCAAACCCTAAACGGAAAGACTAGCCGGGATTAATTACACGCTACAAGTTCGCCAATCTTTCAGCCAGGCCAGTGTCGGTACTTTGAGGGAGGTCCCCCGTGCTTTCGCACGAACCTAATTAATGTAAACCTCGTTTTCCCAGAGGCGTAACCCCGTTAACACCTTTCTAGACACCTACTTGATCGGCTAATTGTAATGTGTAAAACTCTCCCAGGAGTAACTCTTACTCGCATCGGGTATCGGGATCCAACTATCTTATAGAAGGTATGCAATCTCATTGCAAATTTCAACACTTGAAATTCCCAATAATATTTTGCCCCAAGCGATCTATGACCTTGACAAGGTCAACAAACCATAGACCGCAAGTCAAGTTCAACCCGTCATTTCCTGATTGAATTAAACCCACCCACACGACCCTTGACAAGGTCAACAAAGTTGCACGACTACCCTAATCCAATCGCATCATATGCTTATACAGATAAGCAGTAATCAGCTACCGCACACTACGCCTTGACAAGGTCAACAAACGCAGCACGAATACTAACTATTACTTATCTGAAATGACGGAGAGCTACGACGGATTTTTCAGAAAACCCTTTGCGTAATGAACTTGATATCGTTGTAGAATCGAGTGATTTTAAATGGAGTGTTTTTTAGGCTTTTCTAGTTTTGCTAAAGGGGTGACTCCCGGTGAAGGGATCGTCGGCCCTTTCCTCATCGAATAAGGTGCATGATATATCATATATACCGCTGTGCAAAGCAAGAACTATAGAAGCAATCAAAAGACAGACCGAGTTTGTAGCATCTGCCAGTTATTGCTAAAGGAGTCACTCCCGGTGAAGGGATCTCGGTCCTTTCCTTATCGAATAAGGTGCTGGATGTTCTACAAGGAACACCGCTATGCAAAGCAATAACTAGAGCTACCAGTTTTTATAAACAAGTTTCTACAACATCTTAGGTTTCTTTTAGTTTCATTAATCTCATTAATGAAGTCCCATTTTAATTATGCTTCACAAGCATCTCTTTTGAAACGAAATCTGCAATATAACATATATCTCATATATATAATATATAAACATTCGTCTCAGGCAGTAATATGATCTCATCACAGAACATTGCAGCAGAAGAACATATATGAAATATTGGATATACTAGGACGTCCGTGTTTTCAATACGAGCCTGTATAAAACACGGATTCCACGGTCGCGATGAATAGCCAAACCCACATCCCTAGACCCCTACGAGAGCGGCAAGTAACACTGCCAATTCTAGGGTTAGGAGACCCGGTCTCGACTCCTCGAGATGATCTTCCACTGGACCCTAGAACCCGGTTACTTGTGCTCCCCGCCTTGGGTCTACCTAATGCGGAAAAGTAAATAATATACAACGGTGACATCTTCCGCTACCTGGAAGTGCCCCAATAAAAGAATATTACATACATATGAATTTTACATGAATGAAAAAGAAAAAATCTCATCTCACATAAAACCCCCGGCTATTCAAACGCGACGATCCAATACAACATATCACAGCAACACATAATATCTCATATCATCAACGTAAGCAAGTATGCGTATCCCGATTGTCGTTGATGTATAGCAACGAAGCCGGCGATACACCACATACTACGCTTACGGTCACAGAAAAGAAAGTGTAAAACTACAACAGTTGGAATCCGCAACCTCCTTAGACATCACATGCCTAACCAAATGAATTCCATAGACATCACATGCCTAACAATTATAAACTCCGCATTTTAGTCTCATTATCGAAAACTCTTTTCAATATCAAGTCGGGCAATTCAACAAGATTCCCGACGTCCTGATCGAATGCTCGTCGCAAACTTTAGTAGACGGCCGCACCCCTGATACCGTCGACGAAGTGCACCAAGGCGGAACACCGCTACCGCGAGCACCCGAACGGATGCTTTCGGCGTCGGGGTTCTCCTACAGTCACTTGGTCGGGGCTATGGGGCATAGCTGTCTATTAAGTTTACCCGGCGAGTATCCGCGTACCCTACGTGATTGCGACGGACTTTTGATCACATCAAAATTCTGTGGCAACCGATCATCTGAGACTAAACAGCTATGTTTATAATATTCAAATTAGTTATCACATAACTACCTGTGGATTCCAATTATTGTATCACATTCCAGATAAATAGAAAAAGTTAAACTTTCCGATCGAATTGTCAAGTACCCAAGATTTCCCCAGTATATCTCAACACTTGAAATCAGTTTAAAAACGTCCATCACATGCCACAGTACCAATGGTCCAGCCGTAGAAGGGTCAAGCCAACGCCTCACATGTGGCACGCCGTACTGCCCCAAACCCTAAGGTTCAAAGAGCAGTTCAAGACGGTCACATAATCGAGTTAAGGTTTGTTGTCTTCTAGAGAGTCCATCGAGTTACTTGCACGACTTAGAACATTCTTAAACACGAGGAAAAATCCAACTTTTGAAAAATTTTCCGACAGGGGAAAAATTGAGTTATTGATATCCGTCCGAACTTTTTAACAGTTTCTAAAAGTTATCCGGAAAACCAAATAGACAAAATTTGATACCCCGATCGAAACACCGAATCCCCAAAACAACTCAGAAAATTCAACTCTTGAAAAAATATTGAAAATTCCCAGAAAACCCAGAAAATTAAAATAGGAATTACTGTGCAACAATTGGGAGGTGACGTCATCACCTAGCCGCGGAACCGCCGCAGAAGCTGGGCTTCTGCCGCGGTTCCGCGCTCTGTTGGATGAATCTTTCGCCTGAGTTTGCACAGTAATTCTTATAATTATTTATTGAATTTTTAAGGCATTTTTAATACGGAAAAATCCACGATTTTAAAATCCGGACAGAGAGCATGTTAGGTTTGGGTTTTCGGGTTCGTTCGGACTTCAAATTCCGTCTAGACTTCGCCTAAAGCTCTAGCTTGGCTCTGATACCACTGTGGGGTTTCTAGGCAGGCGCACAAGGGTCCACGAGGTATCAACCATGCCCGAATAAAAATTTAGCCGTGCCGAACAACCCGAATACGGAACTTTAAACTAGAGATTAGGCGATAACTTGCATGCTAAACAATTTAACACTAAGTGAGAGGGATTACAACCTTTGTAGATCCAGTCCTTCACTTCATATGCTCCGTGTTGTGGTCCCTTCGCTGCGATCATCGGGATCCGGACTCTCGAGAGGTTCCACGAAGAGAAAGACGCAACCTTTGCTTCCGATCTTCGATACTAAGATGATCTACCTCGAAGTTTCTTTAACACAAGCTAACACTCATGAAATGATGTGAACACCCTCATCTAAATGGCAAGGGAAGATGAGGATGATGAAGTAGGAATTTTGCTCTATTTATTTATCTTTTTCTCATATTTATTCATCACCTTTGAAAAAACAAGCAAGCTTTTCCATGGAAGAATGAAGGAGGAAGAAGATGATAAAATCATTTGTGATGAATAGAAAATGTTATCATAATTATTTATGCAACCATGGTTCACTCAACCATTGTAGAGAGTTTACTAGGGTTAGGGTTTGGGTTAGGTCAAAGGGTGAGTCATGGATAAAGATCAACACAAATATCTTTATCATGACAAAGTAAAGCTTCTAGAATGAACTAGAAGGTTTAACCCTAATCCAAATCCTAATCATGTTTAAACTCCTCTAATCATGTTGCATTAATAATTATAATATGTTACAATATTATATATCACATATACAATATTTATTGTAACAAAATAAAATAATACAATTAACATATATCGCATATATGTCAATGTATTACGCGAGTGAGAAAAAGAATCTTTTAGTGAGCAAATATTAGTTAATGTAATTTAATATATCAAATATATTATTATACATTAAATTATCGAATCAACACTTGATCCGACAATCCGGCTATATCGCATATAACCGACTAATATTTATCCGTACCGATTCATCGAATCAACACTTGATCCGATGACCCGGCTGATATCAAATATCGCGAGAATATAATACGGTATCACATATCGTATTATCCTCGGTCCCGCACATATCACATATGTGCTCCTACTCCGTTTTGCCTGAGTCAAGAAACCTCTGTGTAGGACTCTAAAGAATCGTCAATACGCCGGCAGTAGGTGATGATCATATCAAACACCCACAAGCTGCAAGCGGTCAGCTAAACGTAACAGCTACCCAGGTATTGAGCGCTCAGAAGATCAACAAGCAAGCCTGTGCATTCTCCTGCGAATCCAAACAGTAACACTCCCGTACAGTCCGGTCTCGTCGTCTGATATGTTGCATATCTCGCCTAGGGGTGGTAAACGTCAGACCCCAGTAGCTCGATAAGTCGTGTCGATATGAGGTCTATAACAGTTCGAGAAATTACTGATAACACTTACCAGTAAATCTCAGCAAGCCTGGCCAGGGATTTCCGGTTATAGACAATCGAACACAGCACAACATCAACTCCCTATACCGGGAGAGACGAATTCCCTACTATCGCTCATTGCCTCCATATGATTCGGGACTGTACCCAAAAGCCACCTTTTTGCACGCCCTCTTGGACGTGGTATGATGGAAATCAAAGCACAGTGGGAACCACACAAGACTCTATGACGATCTCGGGTCAACAGACTACT
Organism: Agapanthus africanus; assembly: GCA_030015575.1. Taxonomy (NCBI): domain Eukaryota; kingdom Viridiplantae; phylum Streptophyta; class Magnoliopsida; order Asparagales; family Amaryllidaceae; genus Agapanthus; species Agapanthus africanus. Next base: position 161,583,605 of record CM057339.1, on the reverse strand, counting down.
CTGTACCAGTGTCACCGGAGAACTGCCATCTGACGTATGGTATAATACCATCTGGGAGTTCTCGGCGAGTCCGTCCAGTGTACCCAGTCTCCACTGAGCACCCGTACACCATCCTTGATGTCAAACACCGATGGATATGGGATCATCCATCGCCCATCATATGGGTCAAGATGCGTATACGCTAGTCTACTCTGGTGCATCGATGCCCTGTCTCGATACACCCTCGACTAGGAACAGTTATAGGATGTACTCGTCGACTACCGTGGCCCCACTAGTATGATCTCATCATAGTCCCGGTAGTCGAGTACACATCCTAAGGGCTTTATCAACATGTAATATAGAGACAATCAGAGTACATGTTTAGATAAAGTACAACCAGATAGCATACTATCATGTCGAGCAAGAAAGTCCTCCTTATATATGTCCTAGCATCCACTACAATATACATCGTATGTACAGTAATGGCCTCTAGGGCATACATATAACTAACACCTACTGTGAGTATATGCTACTCCTCGGGAAATTTCTCACTTAACGATCAATGCTATAAACCAAGTAGGTGTCTAGAAAGGTGTTAGCGGGGCTACGCCCCCAGGGAAAAGAGGTTATTTAATTAAGGAACTTCGCGAAAGCGTTGGAAAATCTCCCTCGAAGTACCGACACTGGCCTGGCTAAACGGTTAAGCAAATATTGTACGGTGAGATTGATCCTGACTAATTCTTCCTTTATGGTTTGAGGAGGGATTCGAGAAACAGTGGGAGCCATCCTGTTTAGATAAACTAAAAACCACTCTAAACTTGCAAGAGCATCATGCTGAGTGTTTCTTCTTCTCTCTCCTAATTGCAGCGACCAATCGACATGACTGGACTTAAGTTACTTCTAGATAAAAATATACTGACAGGGCCAAACTACAAAGATTGGCTCAGGAATGTCAAGATGGCAATCACTTACGACAAGCTGGGGTATCTTCTTACCACCAAAGCTCCCCCTGTCCCTGGTCCCACTTCCAGCGTCGCGGATAAGGAAATCCGTAAGACTTGAGAGATTGATAGCGCGAAGGCCAAGTGCCTCGTACTTGCCTCTATGGACAATGAACATCAGAGGAGGCACGAGAATATGGACTTGGAATCCATATTTCTTCATACAAAAGAACTGTATGGAGAGCAATCTCGTATCGCAAGATACGGAGCATCGAAAAAGTTATTTTCGGCAAAGATGGCCATCGGATCATCAGTAGCAGAACACGTGCTAAAGATGATCGGCTACATTGAGGAGCTCGCGGACCTACGGACCACATTGGAGAGTGAGCTCTATACGAACATAGTTCTCCAGTCCCTTCCTTCCACTTACGCCCAGTTTATACTGAACTTCAACTTGCAAGAAAAAGAAGTTGAACTTTCAGAGCTCCTCAACATGCTGAGGAGCGCAGAGGGCACCCTACAGAAAGGTAGGGAAACATCCACTTTGTTTGTAGGAGGATCATCATCTTCTAGGTCCAAGGCGAAAGCCAAGGGAAAGAAGAAGAAAGCCCCCGCCAAACCAAGGGGCGGTGTTAGTAAAGTGGATACGAAGGGAAAAGCTAAAGCAACAAAGAAAGCGGGGAAGCTTGTGGATAAGGAAGAATGCTTCTATTGTCATAAGAAAGGACACTGGAAGAATGATTGGAGGGCCTGGAAGGCCAGAACACAGGAATTGAAGCAGGTTGCAGCTTCAGTTTCAGGTGTGTATGTTATTGAAAACTGTCTTTCAATAAACTCTACTTCCTGGGTATTGGATACCGGATCAGGATCTCATATCTGTAATTCTTTGCAGGCATTGAGAAACCGTAGGGTTTTGAAGGCAGGTGACATGACCCTCAGAGTTGCGAACGGAGCTAGCATGGATGCTAAAGCCGTGGGGGACTATCACCTGGGAATGTCAGATGGACATGTTTTGGTTTTGCGTAATTGCTTTTTTGTACCCAACGCAACTTGTAATATCATTTCTGTATCTTTAGTTTCTAAAGAAGGTTATGAATTTACGTTTGTAAGTAATGTTGTAAACATTCACCTTAATCAAGTTTTGATTGGGTCAGGTACATTGAGTAATGGTATATACGTGTTATACCAACCACAGATTTTCAACGTCCAGAATACACACAAAAGAATGTCTCCGGAAATAAATCAGACTTTCTTATGGCATTGTAGACTGGGTCACATCAATGAGAGAAGGTTGACTAAGTTACATACAGAAGGATATTTGAATCCATTCGAATATCAATCGTATGCCACTTGTCAATCCTGTCTCAAAGGAAAGATGACAAAGACTCCGTTTACTGGACACGGAGTAAGAGCAAGCGAGCTCTTGGGACTCGTACACAGTGACGTGTGCGGTCCAATGTCTACACATGCGCGAAGCGGTTATTCTTACTTCATTACTTTTACGGATGACTTCTCAAGGTACGGTTATGTCTTCTTAATGAAACATAAGTCCGAAGCCTTTGGAAAGTTCCAGGAATATAAGAATGAAGTAGAGAAACAAACTGGCAAAAGTATCAAGATTCTAAGATCGGATCGAGGTGGTGAATACTTGAGTGCCGAGTTCCTGGACTATTTAAAAGAGAACGGAATTCTCTCTCAGCTTACTCCTCCATACACTCCGCAACATAACGGTGTATCGGAAAGACGGAACCGAACCCTATTGGATATGGTACGGTCCATGATGAGTAACGCTGAGTTACCGCGATCATTCTGGGGGTATGCGCTAGAATCAGCTGCATACCTTTTGAACCGAGTTCCTACTAAGACTGTGCCTACTACACCATATGAAATGTGGTGTGGGAAGAGACCCTATCTTAAGCACATTAAGACATGTGGATGTCCAGCTTTTGTCAAAAAGCAGCATGCGGACAAGCTCGAGGTACGCTCAGTACAGTGCAAGTTTGTGGGATATCCAAAGAACTCCAAGGGATATTTCTTCTACTGTGAAGAGGAACAAAAAGTTCTTGTTTCTCGTCATGCCTACTTCTTGGAAACTGAGTTTTTAGAAAACCAGATAAGTGGGAGCACAGTAGAACTGGAAGAAATTCCAGAACCATGGACTATTACTGAAAGTTTAGTGGAACCAGAGGGTTCAAAAGAACAGGACATTCCTACGCCACTCCGCAGAAGTAGTAGGCAGTCTCATCTGCCCGAGAGATACTACGGTTTTCTCATAGACGGGGATAGAGAGAATTGCATCATAGATTATGATGAGCCTACTAGTTTCCAGCAGGCCGTTCAGAGCGTTGACTCAGTGAAATGGCTGGATGCAATGCGGACCGAAATGGAGTCCATGTACACCAACAAAGTATGGACGTTGGACATTGCTCCAGACGGGGTAAAACCCGTAGGATGCAAGTGGATCTTCAAAAGGAAGATTGGTGTAGATGGACAGGTTGAGACCTATAAAGCTAGACTTGTAGCAAAGGGTTTTCGTCAAAGACCTGGTTTGGACTATGACGAAACCTTTTCTCCAGTGGCTATGCGGAAATCCATTCGGATCCTTCTTGCCATTGCTGCCTTCCACGATTATGAGATTTGGCAGATGGACATAAAGACAGCTTTTCTGAATGGAAATTTAGAGGAGTGTGTCTATATGGACCAGCCAGAGGGTTTCATTTAGAGTGGGAGCAGCGGAAAGATGTGCAAGTTGCTTAAGTCCATCTATGGACTAAAGCAGGCATCGCGGAGTTGGAATATCTGTTTTGATGAGACGGTCAAGGAATTTGGCTTTATCAAAAATCCAGATGAACCATGCATCTATAGTAGATTTGTAGCGAGAACTGTAGTATTCCTCGTTTTATACGTGGATGACATTCTCTTAATAGGAAATGACATTCCTATGCTACAATCTGTCAAGGGGTTCTTGTCGCACAGGTTCTCCATGAAAGACCTGGGTGATGCCTCATACATCCTGGGGATCCGGATCCATCGTGATAGATCCAAGAGGATATTAGGACTTTCACAGTCCAGGTACATCGACACCATACTGAAAAGATTCAGTATGGAAGATTCCAAGCGCGGTAACCTACCGGCTTGTCACGGGATCACCCTCTAAAGAGATGTCTCCCAAGACTGATTTGGAGAGGGATCGCATGTCTATTATACCGTACGCTTCTGCGGTAGGCTCTATAATGTATGCGATGTTGTGTACCAGACCGGATGTAGCTTATGCACTAAGTGTGGTAAGCCGGTATCAGCCAAACCCTGGGGAGAAACACTGGATAGCAGTAAAGAACATTCTCAAGTACCTGAGAAGGACTAAGGAGATGTTCTTGGTGTATGGCGGAAAAGACCTCCAGATCGAGGCCTTTGCTGACTCCAGCTTCCAGAGTGACAGGGATGATTCCAAGTCCATGTCGGGTTTTGTCTTTACCCTCAATAGAGGGGCGGTGTGTTGGAAGAGTTCCAAACAAGAAACCGTTGCAGACTCGACGATGGAAGCGGAATACATCGCTGCATCTGATGCCGCAAAAGAAGCTGTCTGGATGAGGAAGTTCTTGAAAGAACTTCAGGTGGTTCCGTCCATTGTTGATCCAATACCTCTGTATTGCGACAACAACGGGGCCATAGCTTTAGCGAAGGAACCCAGGTCCCATCAGAGATCCAGGCACATCTTGAGGCGGTATCACCTGATCAGGGAGATCGTGGATCGCCAGGAGATCAAGGTTCGGAGAGTCGCTTCAGAAGATAACACTGCAGATCCATTCACCAAGGCCCTGCCCCAGACTCAGCTCGAGCGGCTGATCGAGATGATAGGTCTTCGATACGCCAGTACATGTCTTTAGTGCAAGTGGGAGATTGTTAGTGTATATGCCCTAGAGGCCATTACTGTATCATACTAGTTTGTATATTACTTAATGGAAGCTTGGGATATTCACCTTGTATGTACAATCTTGCTCAAAATAGTAGTATGCTACTTGGTTTGTTTCTACTTCAATGTGTACATGTGTTTATTTTAGTATATCGCCTATACACATTAGTGGAGCCCTTAGGATCTTTGCTTGATTACCATCGATGTGATGGCAGTCACACTAGTGGGGCTGGGTAATCTATAAGCACATCCTTATGCAGGTCCCTGGTCGCAGGACTATCGAGACAGGGCATCGATACTCCGGAGTATACTAGCGCATGCGCTTCTCATCCCAGTGTGGGAGACGGTCTGTCCCACAGCCGTCAGTACGTCGTACTTGAGATAGTATGCGGGTGCTCGTTGGGTTACGAGTACACTGGATAGGACTCGTCGGGAACTGACTAGTTAGTATTATGCCTATCGTCAGTTATCAGTTCCCAGGTGACATGAGTACAGCTTAGTCCGCTGACTTGACACTGTCACTTCGCCTCGAGTGTGTTCCCACTGTACTTTGATCACTACCCTACCACGGCTCAATGGAGTCGTGTAAACAGGTAGTGGTTGGGTGCAGTCCCGAAGCACTTCGAGGCAGTGACGGTTAGACAGGATTCGTCTCTCCCGGTATTGGGGGTTGACATCGCGCTGTGTCTAAGAGAGCCATTACACGAGTAGTCCCTGGCCAGGGCAAACGAGATATACTGGTAGGCTTCCAGTGTTATCTCAGGGTGTTTTGGGCTTCACTCCGACACGACTTGTACCGCTATTGGGGGACTGACGTTTACCGCCCCCTAGGCCCGCCATGCGATGTATCAGATGAACAGACCGGACTGTACGGAGAATGTCACATTCAGGCTCAGTAGCAGTTCAGATGGGTTTCGCCTCGTCAGTCTTCTTGTCGGCACTACCTGGGGACCGTTACACACAGCTAGTACCGCTTGCGGTCTGTGGTTAAACCCACTGCCAGCGTAGTGTCGAGTCTTTAGAGTCCCACACAGAAAGCTTTTCGTCTTTAGGCAAAAGAGTAGAGGTCGCATGGTTTTGCAACAGGTCGCATGGTTTTGCGACAGGGTTCGGTCACTTCCGTGCACTTGTGCACGTACAGTGTCCGGACAGTTTGCACTAGCGGGCTTTGGTTTAAGCCAGATCCTAGTGTACGTATTGGGATTGGATTTATCCAGTTAGTATTCGTGTTCCTCGGAACGCGGATACGGGTGTGTATGCACAGTTGACGGAGAGACAGAGGCAGAGGATTCTCATTAGGGTTGTTGACCGTTGACTATTGACTTTTTGCTCAACCCTAATGAGAATATGATATATGATTAACAATTATATTAATTAATTATTATGGTGACATGGTTGTTGACTTGTTGACTTTGTTGACTTGTTGACTTTTGTTGACTTGTTGACTTTGTTGACCGGTTGACTAGGCTTGACTAGTTGACCATCATGATAACCATAGCTATCATTTCATGGCAAAGACTTTTGCTTGCTTGCTCTTTTGTGCAAAATGAGTGCATGAAATGATATGGCTATGGTTGCTTCAACCATCACATAACACTTGATTGATATAATTTGTTATCATTGTTTTGGATTATGAGAGGGTGAAAGACAAAAGAGAGGCTCATTCTCACTTGACCACTCTCTCTCTTTGTTTTTGAACTCTCTTGCTTTTGCTCTCACCCTCTTCCTCTTGCTCCCTCTCTTGACTCTATGGTTCACTTGTCTCATGAGTTGAGAACCAAGAACCATAGATAAAATCCCATACAAACTCTTCTTTACTCACTCTAGTTCACAAGGTTTAGCAAACCGAGTGAACTAGTTTCTTCAAAGATCGAAGAAGGAGCCAAAGGTTGGAGCTTTCAGGTGGATCTATCTTCGGCGTAAGGAGACGACGGGAAGAAGCCGATCCAGACCACCATTGGAGTTTGAAGACGTAGGAGTTCAAGACAAGCAAGGTATAACCCCCTAACCGAATAGTTAGCAACTCGTAGTTAGGTTGTTAGTTAGATGTTTAACAAAGATCCGGGTTATAAGTCCATGTTACCACCTCTAAGAAAATCGTTTTTTATCAATTTCCGCATGCCCGAAAGTACCGGGAGAGGTAGCATGGACTTACAGAACCCTAGTTTGCTCAAGCCACCAAAGATGCCTCCTTTCTTCAAGTTTTTAAACTAATTTGGGTTGGAAAGGAGGTAGATTAAGGATGGGGTTTGAATTTGTAAGGAAAAGTGTGGAATTTTTGTAGATTTTGTTGATTTTTTTGCAAGAATTTGAAGAAGGAAAATGGTGAAAAATTTTGGGCTGTAGGAGGGGGGAAGCTCGGCCTGAGCAAGAGGAGAGCAAGTGGGGGGTTTTGTGTAGAGGTTTCTAGGTCAAAAAGACCCCTTAAATCACATTTAATGCATTTCACAACAACTTTTTCCAAAAAAAAACCCTTTTTACATCATTTTTTTCATAAATTTCAAACCATAAAACTAAAATGCTACAAAGTCATGATACAATTTATTGACACTCTATTTTAGTTTATAAAGATTCCTAATTATGAAATTTACCTAATTAAATTTGTATTTATCACTAATTTAATGTACTTTTAAAAGCTTAAAATAATAAAAAAATAATTAATTACGAATTTTTTTTATTTAACTAGAAAATTATAAGTGGCATTTTAGTGACCAATTTATAGTAATAACTTATCTAAATTTTGTATAATTAGGTCTACAATGAAAAATACCTATTTTGACTTTTTACGGAAAAAGCTGAAAAATTAGCCGATTACCGAAAAACTGCCTAAACGGTTTTCGAAGAGTTACAATCTTCCCCCCTTAAAGAAATTCGGTCCCCGAATTTAGAATTTAACTACGCGTACCTTCAAAAAGATGGGGATATCTCTTCCTCATCTCGACCTCGGTCTCCTAGGTGACCTCCTCGCTGTTCGGGCCACGCCAAAGGACCTTGACGGATGGTATAACCTTCGACCTCAATTTCTTCACCTGCCGATCCAGAATGACCACCGGCTGCTCGGTGAAAGAAAGATCACACTCTAGCTGGATCGTCTGGTGTTGAATCGCATGGGAAGGATCATGAAGGTACTTGCGGAGTATCGAGACATGGAATACAGGGTGAACATCGGGGAAGCTGGGCGGAAGAGCTAACCGATAAGCAACTGGACCAACACGCTCTAGGATCTCGAAAGGACCAACATATCTAGGACCCAGCTTCCCTTTCCGCCCAAATCTCATTACACCCTTCATCGGAGAGACCTTCAGGAAAACATGATCGCCAACAGCGAACTCGAGTCGGTGACGGTGCCTGTCAGCATATGATTTCTGCCTGCTCTGTGCCGCTCTCATCCTGTCCCGAATCAGCTGTATCTTCTCGGTCGTCTCCTGTATGATCTGCGGCCCCAAAATACTGCTCTCCCTGAGCTCTGTCCAACACACAGGCGATCGACATCTCCTCCCATATAAAGCATCGAAAGGTGTCATCTGAATCATCTCCTGGAAGCTATTATTGTAGGAAAACTCGATCAAAGGCAAATGACGATCCCAGCTACCACAAAAATCTAAAACACAAGCTCTGAGCATGTCCTCAAGAGTCTGAATAGTACGCTCCGACTGACCGTCAGTCTGAGGATGAAAGGTTGTGCTAAAACTCAATCGGGTGCCCAATGCTTCCTGAAGTTTCTGCCACAATCGGCTGGTAAACTGGGTGCCCCGGTCGGACACGATGCAAGTCGGAACACCATGCAGTCGCACTATCTCATCGATATAAACCTGGGCGTACTGAGAAAATCTAAAAGTGGTCTTCACTGGCAGGAAATGAGCCGCCTTCGTCAGTCGATCCACAATCACCCAAATAGAGTCATACCCTCGACTGGTCTTGGGTAGACCCACAATGAAGTCCATGGAGACCTTCTCCCACTTCCACTCAGGGATGGGCAAAGGCTGTAACTCGCTGGCTGGCCTCTGGTGCTCGGCCTTGACTTGCTGACAAGTCAGGCATCTCGACACAAAGTCTATAATATCCTTCTTCATCCCGTCCCACCAGTAAACATCTCTCAAATTACGGTATATCTTGGTGGAACCTGGATGCACACTGTATACTGATCTATGTGCCTCCTCGAGAATATCACGCCTCAGTCCCTCAGAATCTGGTACGCACAGTCGAGTCCCAAATCGAAGTATCCCTGATCATCAATCACGAACTCAGAAACTCTGCCCTGCCGAATCTGCTCAATAATCTCTAAGATACGGGCGTCGCCGGACTGTGCCTCGCGGATACGATCAAGTAACTGTGGGCGTGCTCTGAAATGGGCCAGCTGTCCCCCTGTAGGAGTAAACTCGAACTGCACTATGCTATCACATAAAACCTGCCAATCCGCCGTCGACTGCATCTGTACTGCGCTCAAACAAGATAAGCTACCTCCAGGCCTCCTACTCAAAGCATCTGCCACCACATTCGCCTTGCCCGGATGGTATAAAATCTCGCAGTCATAATCCTTCACCAACTCCATCCATCGACGCTGTCTCAGGTTCAGATCTCGCTGCTGGAAGATGTACTTCAAACTCTTGTGGTCAGTGAATATCTGGCACGACTCACCGTATAGGTAATGTCTCCAGATCTTAAGTGCAAATACCACTGCAGCCATCTCTAAATCATGGGTGGGGTAGTTCTGTTCGTGTTTCCTCAGCTGCCGAGAAGCATACGCGATAACTCTGTCGTGCTACATCAATACACAGCACAGCCCCACTCGAGAAGCATCACAATATACCACGAACCCGCCTGATCCTGAAGGCAATGCTAACACTGGTGCAGTAGTCAGACGAGCCTTCAACTGCTGGAAACTATCCTCACATGCCTGGGTCCAATCAAAAGGAACCCCTTCCGGGTCAATCCGATCAACGGTGCAGCAATGCGGGAGAAATCCTGGACAAAACGTCGATAATAGCCGGCCAGACCTAGAAAGCTACGAACCTCTGTAACTGATACTGGTCTAGGCCAACGCTGAACTGCCTCGATCTTGTTCGGGTCCACACAAGTACCATCTCTCGTCACCACATGACCCAAGAAGTCGACACTGTCTAACCAGAATGCGCACTTGGAAAATTTGGCGAACAGCTGATGCTCCCTCAAAGTCTGCAATGTGATACGTAAGTGCTGCTCATGCTCCTCCCGGCTCCGAGAATAAACCAAGATGTCGTCAATGAACACAATAATGAACTGATCGAGATACGGCCTGAATACACGGTTCATCAAGTCCATAAATACTGCCAGGGCATTGGTGAGCCCGAACGACATCACCAAGAACTCATAATGACCATATCGAGTACGGAAGGCGGTCTTCGGAATATCCTCCTTCCGAACCCGCAACTGGTGAAAACCTAACCGTAAATCAACCTTCGAGAAAAACCCTGCACCCTGGAGCTGATCGAATAAGTCATCAATGCGGGGTAGGGGATATCTGTCCCGCACAGTAACCCGGTTCAGCTAACGATAATCAATGCATAAGCGCATACTTCCGTCCTTCTTCTTAACAAACAAGACGGGAGCACCCCAAGGTGACAAACTCGGTCGGATAAGCCCTTTGTCCAGCAAGTCCTGTAGCTGATCCTTTAGCTCTCTCAGCTCCGCCGGGGCCATCCGATAAGGCGGTATAGAGATAGGCCCCGTGCCGGGGATCAAGTCAATACAGAACTCAATCTCGCGCTCTGGTGGCAGACCAGGCAGCTCGTCAGGGAATACATCAGGAAACTCTCTCACAACAGGGACCTGGTCCAACGGAACCTCTGTGGAGCTAGTATCACAAACATAGGCTAAGAATCCCTGACACCCTTTTCTTAAGAGCTGACCAGCGCGAAAAGAAGAAATCAAGCTGGGAAGGGTAGCGCTACGATCTCCCTGAATAACAAGAACCGGCTCACCAGGAAAACTGAATCTGACTGCTTTCTCACGGCAGTCTACGGATGCATAACAGGTGTCTAGCCAGTCCATACCAAGAAGAACGTCAAAGTCTATGATATCGAGGAGAATCAAATCAACTAAAGAATCTCTCTCCCCGATACGAACGGAACATGATCGGTACACGAAACGAGCAACAAACGACTCGCCTACCGGTGTAATAACGACAAGCGGCTGATCTAACGGAGAAGACTCTCGGCCCAACCTTGGTGCAAAGTACGTGGATACATAGGAATATGTGGAGCCTGGATCAAATAATACCCGTGCATCAAAAGAACATACTGGTAGAGTACCTGTCACGACGGCATTGGATGCCTGTGCATCCTGATGAGTCAACGCGAACACTCGGGCCTGTCCACCACTAATAGCTGGCTGTCCTCTGTCTCTACCTCGGCCTCTGCCTCTGTCGCCTCGTCCTCTCGGAACCGGACCGCCATGCCCACGGCCTCTAGAAACATCTGACTGGCGTGGAGCATCATCAGGAGTAGGTAGTAGAGCTCTCTGAGGAGGTGGTGAGGGTGGTAAGGTCACATGCGGGACTGTCGCTGTGCCCTGACGTCCCATGGTACAGTCTCTGATACGGTGGTACTGACTCCCGCACCGAAAACATCCTGGAGACGACTGTTGGGTCTGTGGATATGAACCAAATAACTGACCTCGTCTCAATCCTCTGCCTCCACCATCTCCCGGAAATAATCTATCACGATGTCTGCCCATCTGCCGCTGAGCTGGCGTATCAGTACGGATCCTCTTCGGCCAAGAAACGACCGGAGTCTCAGAAATACGCTCCTCCAAAAGTAAGGCTGCATCCATCGCGGCTGCGTATGTATCAAAGTGCTGGGTGCCGATGGCAAGGAATAGCTGTGTATCAAGCCCTCGCACAAACCTCTTTATTCTCTTCTCTTCTGTGTCTACTAGGTACGAAGCATATCGGGACAACTGGGTAAACTGTATATCATACTCCGACACCGTCATCCCAGGAGTCTTGTGCAGAGACTCAAAACTACGGGCTCGAGCATCTCGGACACTCTCCGGAAGGAAACGGGCAAGAAATGCAGCTGTAAACTCGTCCCAGGTCATAGAAGGTAGACCTGCAGCTTGGCCTCTCTCTACTGAATCGTACCAGGTCTGGGCAAGACCCTCCAGACGAAAACTCGCAAACTCCACCAATCTATCATCAGAACACCTCAACGAACGGAAAATCCGAGCCATCCTATCGAGAAATGCCTGTGGGTCCTCTGTTGTATCTGTACCGGTAAAAGCTGGAGGTCTCAATCTCATGAACTCTTGTAGTGAAACAGGGATAGTCTCCGTAGTAGCAGTAGGAGTGACCATCTGTGCAGCAGGTACAATCGTGATCTGTGCGGTGGAAGGAACGTCCTCGGATCTCTGTGCCCGGCTGGACTCAACTAAAGATCCCATCATCTGTCGCAACTCTTGCATGCCGGCCTCTAATCTGGCAATACGGTCTGGATAAGGCGGATCAGTATGACCCTGAGGGGTAGGCATATCCTCCCGCTCGATCCTCGCCTCAGACGAGCCCGCTCGAATCTCATCCCTAGCGGCAGCCTGCTGAGCTCTCGTAGTCTTTGACGGCATCGAGCTGGAATAAGAAACATGACTGATAAGAACATTGCAATTGAATCAAGGAATGCAAGGAATCAAGAAAGGAAATACAAGCAATTATGTCCTAAGGTCACTTAGGCGGAGTACCGTATCGTAAGTATGCCGCGGATCATACCCATGCTACGCCACTCTGCTTAAGTCACCTACTCCATCTACCAAGGTCGTCCTACACTCAGAAAGGTAAAACCTACGCTCTGATACCAACTTTGTCACGACCCGAAAGTACGGAACATGACTGGCACTTAGATTACGAGACGTCTAAAGGCGTACCGTAACCTAAGTCAGCCAAAGCCCAGAAAATCTAAACCAAAATCAAATGAGAGTGAAGGAAAACCTTTAATGAAAACGGTTTTTAAATGAATTAAGTTGCATAGAATCCCTTTTTTAAAAAACATAAAAAATTCCCGAAAATTTCGGCAGAGTCTCCCCTGTATTTTCTATCCCCCAAAATGGGTACAACAAGATATATATAACCTGTAATCATAAAATAGCATCCCCAAGCGGGAGCTAGCTCTTCGCCCAAGGCGGATCACAACCACACGCAATATATAAGTAATATCAAGAAAAAGAGCATAAAAGAAATGCAAAATATCAGAAAACACAACGTCGGCTCAAGTGAGCTCGACCCAAAAGAAACCATATATATACAAATCTCTCAGTCTCATCACTAGGTCGCATATACAAATAGAAAGTGGTAGATATAGAATACTAGATACAATGATAGAGCAAAAATAAATAAAGTGTGCTCGCAACCCACCTACGGGCGATGTCGCGAGTCTGAGCAAAAGGAGCTGATGATAAGATAGCACGCCGCTACAAGGATGACGGGTCCGACCTGCAAGACACTGTGGCACAACGGGGGTGAGTTGCCAGCTCGTGAGTAGAATATAACATCTAGTAAGGCAATCGTAAGAATGCACGCAAGGCGTCACAATATGTATGTCCATATGTGATATAATACCTCTAGTATGCATGCACATGTATGCAATGTCATTACTAAATCTTTAAGTGTTTTAAAAGCTAAGGATACTGCATTCTTAACTTTAGAAAATGAATATCTGTATAATAGCTAAGTACCATCAAGAAATCATCTGAAAACCGGTGTCAAGCATCGACACCAAATATGAAATCACCTCTGTCTCAAAGTCTCATTGTATCAATGTCTCAAAATATCGGGCTCCGTCAGTCCGGATCGGCCCATGTCATCAAATCTCACGACAACGGTCGGTATCCTCCAGATATCCGCCGCGCCAGACATCACCGGTAGGTAGTCCTCCCCTGCCAGGCTCATCGTCTACAACTCGATCTTCTTGCCCCGGGGTACCATACCGGGCCCACCATGTACCCGAGACGGTTCATCCACTCCTCGAATCGGGTCTCGAAATCCAACAGAATACATGAAAACTCATGGTAGACGACACATACATCACGAGAAAACCGCAGCTTTGTTTTAAAAAAATGATAAATATAAGCTTTTGTTAAAGTCTTGCGGTTTTCCCCAAAAATCCAGAAATTGTAGCAATACTGAAATCCTCAAGAAATCATAATGTCCACATGTTATATATGATAAATGTCTATGATAACAAGGTATGCGATGTGAATTGTGGCTAGGAATCTATGTAAGTATGATGATGATGCGAGGTATATATACACGGTATGCAATTTCATATATCATGCACGATGCAAGGCGATACTAAGCTAAACAGGTTCTATAGTGCACGTGGCATGGCAATTACCAAAGGCGTGTGTGTCACATGAATAGTGCGCGTGCAACAGATGCCAATGGTAATGGTGTTTGTGTTCTACGAAGTGTTATCGCATATGTGCATATGAATATCCATGCAATCTAGTATACGGTTAGCTGTAAGGGTATGGAATGTAGATAAAGGGGCAAGCTAACTAGCAATACAAGTTTTGCAAGAAATAAGGTAATCCTAACTAGGGAGCTCCTCGCGCCATCCAGACGATTCCCCCATAGATGAATATATCTACTCACCTGAAAGCCTCGCTAATCCGATCCGACCACCGCCTTGCTGTAATACCCGGTTCTTTTTATACACCTAAATCTGTATTTCTCTGTAAACTATAAATTTGTTACTTTTAACCATTCAATTATTTAAAGAAACTTTATTAAACCCAAAACCTTTTTGCTCTCAAAGCAATTAAATCTCCCCTCCGGCTCAAGCTCATTTTTAAACCCAAACTTTAATTCCCTCAGCCCACTAAAAATTTTCTTAATATATTCCTCATAAAAATTTCCTCAGCCCGTTTTAATTCTCAGCCCACATATTTTTCCCTAAATAAAATTCTATCATTTTCCCGGCATGTTCCTCCCTTACCCACTTCAGATTTTATTTGTTAACGGAATTTTCTTGCGAGCCCGGCCCAGCCCTTTTCCCATTTTCTTTAATTCTTTTATTTCTGCTAACCCTTTCAGCCCAGCCCAAGACTCTTAACCCATTCCCCTAATTCTTTTTATTTTTGGCCGGCCTATCTCTCAGCCCATAGCCCGCTCCCAGCTCTAACCCGCGCCCGCTTCCCCCACTCACCCGACCCGACTCCCCGCCCTGTTCATCTTCTTCAATCTCCAACGGCTCTTTCCCTAACTCCCGCTCGCGAGCGCGTTTCTCGCCTCCGCCTCCGCCGTCGCCCTCGCTCGTGCGACCATTACCCACGACGCGCGCGTTTTTCCCCCACGACCCTCTCCCCTCTACCCATCACCCTCAATCACTCGCTCCCTCTCTCGTTCTCATCTTCCTCTCTTCTCGCTACACTCCCAACCCACACTCGAGCACCCCCTGCCGGCACCCCTCAACACAAGATCCCCGACCGCACCCCTCACTTCCCTGCACACCCCATCACCACAACCGAGCTCCTCAAACCACCACCCTCGCCACTGCAACCCGAGCTCGAACCCCTGCACACCCAACCTCCTTGCACCCTCACCGCCAGCCGACCCCATCGTCTCTATCGAGACCTCCTCATCTTCTCTAACCTCGTCGCCCCATCACCCCCACGATAGAATCTCGATCCCAGCAACCCATCTCCTCACCTGCACCATCATCGACCCATCATCATCAACGTCGACGTCGTCGTCGTCGTCAACTCTCTCTCTCTGTCTCTCTCCTCATATCAGATCTCTCTCGTTCCCTCTGAGCTCTCTCTCTTTCCCTCACTGTTTCTCTCTCTCCCCTCTTCACTGTCTCTCTCTCTACCTGCACTTTTCCCCCTCTGCTTCCCTCTCTCTCTCTCTCTCAGTTCTCTCACTTTCCCTCCCTCTCTCTGCCTATCCTCTCCCTGCATCTCTCTCTTTCAAATTCTCACTCATCATCTCACCTTCTATCTCATCCATCTCTCTCTGTGCTCTCATCTTACCTGCATACTCTCTCTCTCTCTCTCTGCGCCTAATCTCTCTCTCTCTAACTCTTTCTATCTCTAAATTCTCCCTCTCTTCCTCTGCAATCTCTCCATCGGCCCCGACAGCATCAGCGATCCCTAGCCACGACATTGCCCGAGGCCGCAACAGCCAACTCCACCAAAACTGCGAGCCGTCGTTGCCGAGACTCGGGTTCGAGACAAGTCAAGTGCCGAGCCGCGCGTGTGTCGCGATCGTGCCGCCGCTGCTGCCGTACCTTCGTCGACACGTGTCCAGGCAAGTTCTTTACTTGCTTACATGCTACTTTATCTATGTTACAAACCAACATCGTATATAAATCATGCTTTACCTTTCAGTTAAATTATTCGACACAACTGTTCGATACTTGTTCTCATAGGAAATCATTATCAAGTTAGGCGGAACTAGATGAATTACATTGGCTCTTGTAGAGATGGTTAATGTGTGCAAATTTCATTAGAAAATACGACTGTTAAAGATTAAAACGACTACCCCCAAGTTTGATTGTAAAACTGAAATTTTATTGCACTTGAAAACCGTTAAATTCACCATAAATCAAATACATACTAGAATAGTGCGTTCGAGGGCTCAAATCGAAGCCGACTCGATGAACTTTAACCCTATACTGGTTTCCTGATATTCCTGTACTTAAATTGTGATGATATTCGTATCGGAGTGCGACTCTGGACTACAGTCCAGAGAGACTCCAGTCGTTGCTTGCTGTTCCGTATTGGGTACCATAGGTTTTCCATAACTCGTAGGTTGCGGCACTCTGCTGTTTATTATAGGTAAAGCTATTATCTAGACAACACAATTGGTTTCATTCTGTTTCGTTACCGTTTGATATTTAATCTGTAATTTAGAAGAACGGGACGCATAACAGTCCCAACAGAATCAGAATTGACATATTAGGGTTAAACATTGCATATATCCTGACGTACAGATACGATTGAAGATCCGTCTGTTGCGTTGAAAACCTTACTGAAAACCCTATATTTCATCCAACTGTATCATCGCTAAAATCTGACCCCAACAGGGATTAAAATGCGTTGCGAAACCGACTTCTGATTCTGAAACCGGATTTCCAGCCGCGAGCGCTTAAAATGAAATGGCTATAATTAATGATCCTGGAACCCGATTGGCTTGAAACGAAATTCGATGGATAGATAACTGAACATAAAAAATTTTACCTGTTTACCGTTTCGCTAAATTATATATGTACGTTTCATGATAAATCGTGCAAGTGATAAAATACTGTTTTGTGACACATTTATCGTGCTTATATACTATTCACACATCATATCATACCCATATCATTATAGTGATCATTTAGTGACATCGTACAATTACCCAGTGTTAGATTCTAGTGATGATTATGGCAAGTACGTCAGTGTTCGTGTATCCGTGATTAAGTGAAAGTGATACGTACTTGTACACAATCAGTGACCCTATTATTCTATTGCATTGTCGACGTCTATGGGATGCGTGTACGTGTGACTATAAGTGGTATGGGACACTTATGGAAGCGCTTGCACAGGTGTCACAGATAAGGCATCCGACACTGCCATTTATCTTAGATATTAGTCGGGACGTGCTTGATGAAGGCCCTGCCTCTAGTTCTCGCGCAGACATGTCACGGATCGATTAGTATTTAGGGTTATGGTTAGCGTTTGATGTAGACCACGGGGTGTGGGGTAGTTTAAGTGTGAATTCAACAGAATCTCGGGAGTCCCATGCCGGCTTATATATTTAGGGAGTTATATGGAGATTTACAGGGTATGTGATATATACACCGTGATATACTTGTTACATGTTGGGCCCGTGGTCCCTTGCCCTTGGGTTCTACCCATGGGTGGAGGACACTCACGAGTGGTTGACTCTCACACTTAGACTGACGATAGGCATAGTGACCTGTACAGTGAGACTTAGAGACTGATAGGGATACTGGCATTTATATACCTTATATACTGTGTTGACATACGTGACATATCGTTCTACTGCTTTAATGCTCCGCTGCATTGATTAATGCACATTCATATTCATGCTGTCATTGATTTACTGTTATTCATACCTATTACCACTGTTAGAACTGTCACTTGATTTTATATATATTATATTGCTATTGTGTCGCTCTGACGACCTGAGTATGCATGCTCAGTGTGAGGAGAAGATTTAGCCCGGACCAGAACTAGACGTGCATCACAGACTTCTTGACTTGCCATTCCGAGTTACATTCATTTGTCCCACTTCAGGTCAGTCTTTACATTGTTCCTTTCAGTTACTGCATTTCTCATTACCTGCGCATCATTTACTGTTTACCATGACAAACTAGAAGCCGAAGTGTGACTACGGCAGGACATTCCTTTGACCGTAGGAGCATGGCTGGCCTTGTCTACCCCTCGTATTCCGTATTTTAGGAAGCGGGGCGTGACATGGTTTAGTTGGTATCAGAGCCCAGGTTTTGCATCGTTTGGGATTGCAGTTTCCCGTGTATAGTTTGGCAATCTAAGACACCCTTCAGTCTAGGTTGTAAACTTGATATTCTTGATCTATATTCACATCGTGTGTCCAGCCATCCATTCGCTATGGTTTACTTAAAATCATACAGTTGATTCTTCACTAGTAATAAATTCATCACCTCTAATATTCTTGAATCTTTGTCCTATCCATATTACGTTTTGACTCGTATATCTTGTGACTTAAATCATCCTTAAAATCATTGTTTCAGGATCATGTCTTCCAACGACTCTTCCTCTATCTCCACTCCTCAGAATCAGACTGTTGAGATCCTTAGTGCACTGCAAGGTTTAAAGGAAGCCCAGGAGCGAACAAACGACTTATTAGCTGAAGGACTGAGAAGACAGGTGAGTCAGACCCCAGCGGGAGTCTCCTATCACAAAGGGATCCCCGTTAGTCGAGGAAAGGAGAAGAAGATGAAGCGTCAATTTGTTCCCCAGCGACGGAAGCAGCAGAAGGCCACATGCTGTGGATACTGTGGGAGGCCAGGACAGCTTCAGAAGGATTGTCGCCGCGCCCAAGGGAAATGTCTAATATACGGATCCAACAAACATCTCATCAACGGTTGCCCAGAAAGGAAGGAACTATAAGGAGGAAATTCGTCCACTCTCCACACTTATGCCAAGTGAGGGTTAGAGCGTAGTTCGAACTTCGACAATAAAGCGGACCCAACACGGGATTCAACTCACGAAACGATGATGCAGCGGCCCTGCAATCAAAGAAGAATTTTCTTGTTTTCTAATTTCAGCATTATGTTGTCATCCCCGTATGAATAATTCTTTCCGTTTGAAACTTTCTATCCGTCGAACTTTTATTTGAACGAAATAAGAATTTAAATCGTAATATATGCATCATTCCCTTGTCATTTACCTTGTTCATACTATTCATTAGCACAATATTCCTGCCACCGCATATTTTCCTATACTTCGTACCTTGAGCTTTTTCCTTGATGTATTCCATTGTCTAATCATGACTTTTCTTTTCAGACCATGGCCCACCCTAGAGCAGCGCCGCATTTAGATGAGGATACACAGTCATGTGTTTCCTTGGACCACACGCTGATGAGTTCCAACGATGAGGTCAACGGTCCCCGGGTCAACTTCGGAAACAACGATTCAGAGGACGAAGGAGTAGCCGCCCCAGAGTTTGACGTGATAGCTGATTCCGACGAAGAAGAAGGAGATCCTGAAGAGAACCCTATAGAGGAAGACCCAATAAAAGAAGATCCCGAGGAAGAGCCGATAGAAGAAAATCCAGTGGAGGAAGACCCCACGGAAGAGAACCCAGAAGGAGAGGAACACATAGAATCGGATCTCGATGAAGAAGCTCCATCTGAGAAAGTAAAACCAGAAGATCAAGACCCTGCTGTGGAAGAACTTCCAATGGCGATGCCCGTGAGGCAATATGGAAATGGACGCCCCTACCTGAGTGCGCGAGCCTACCGCAACCTACTGAATCTCCACAACCGCGACTGACGGAATTTCTTTTGATGTTGTCCTTCTGGCTAAATAAAATGTGTATAGTTTAGGGCCACTTTTCGTTTTTGAGAATGCCTTGTTTCAAATTTTTCTTGAATGAAATAAATCTTCTGAATTCGTAAATCTTTTGATTATTGGTTCGCTTGATACTTGTTTATTGCCCATATCCATTTATTTTCTGCTGAGATCCCTGACTGTCCACCCCTACTCATTGTATAATTTTTACCCTTGTTACGATTAGAAAGTACCGCACCCTGATCCTTGGAATGAGCCATCATTCATCCTTCGTCTGTGCCCCGTTTGAGGTCCTTCTAGAAGGAGAACAGTTCTTGTGGAACTTCCGAGTTCACTAACTCTTCAAATTTTGATTCGTGTGTTGTACCGACTGTTGTTTCCCTCACACTTTTCCTTTTGTATTCCTTGGTTGCTCATCCTTGCTTCCTGTGCTGACCCTATCCCAATCTCCTTAACATTCAGCCTAAAGCCGCCACACTCTGACCTTTGAATGAGCCACACTTCTTTGTAATCATTGCCCTAGCTAGCCCTATACCTCTTTGTGTTTTTCTTGTTACCCTAGCTATATTTAGGAACACTGTTATTCGAAAATTTAGTTTTCAGTATTTTGTAAAAGAGTACGTGTTATTGATTACTCCGTTTTATGTAATTTAAGTATATTATTATTCTCATTTTCAGTGGCGCAACCCTTACACCGCGCAAATTTTGTTCCATGTTTCTTAAATTCACTATACAAGTTTTCTAAATCATTTTAAACCTATTTTCGATACGTTATCCTAAAATGTTTCAATCTACCGTCTAAGCTTTCACTACCTCACTGTCGTTACTCTATTTTCGGGTGTTGTGCCTATGTTTACTATTATATATGATTGTGTCTTATACTTATTTTTTCTGCTTATTTTTGTTAAAATTAGATGTGCACATAGTTTGGTTTCGATTTTTATCGAACACACTTTGATTATTATTCGTTACTGTTACCTATATTCTCGTATATTTGTACTTGCCCTTATAGTTTTCCTGCATCATACCTTGTAAGCCTATCTTTTGTATGAGGTTCTTATATATATGTATGAACCCTCAAAATTTTGTCTACCCGTTTTTAAGTAAATCAGCATGTATTAGTGTTCGATATGATGATTTTTCGCTTATTATTTATAGCTAGTTGTTTCTTTTAAATTTCGAGGACGAAATTTTTGTAAGGGTGGTATGATGTAATACCCGGTTCTTTTTATACACCTAAATCTGTATTTCTCTGTAAACTATAAATTTGTTACTTTTAACCATTCAATTATTTAAAGAAACTTTATTAAACCCAAAACCTTTTTGCTCTCAAAGCAATTAAATCTCCCCTCCGGCTCAAGCTCATTTTTAAACCCAAACTTTAATTCCCTCAGCCCACTAAAAATTTTCTTAATATATTCCTCATAAAAATTTCCTCAGCCCGTTTTAATTCTCAGCCCACATATTTTTCCCTAAATAAAATTCTATCATTTTCCCGGCCCGTTCCTCCCTTATCCACTTCAGATTTTATTTGTTAAGGGAATTTTCTTGTGAGCCCGGCCCAGCCCTTTTCCCATTTTCTTTAATTCTTTTATTTCTGCTAACCCTTTCAGCCCAGCCCAAGACTCTTAACCCATTCCCCTAATTCTTTTTATTTTTGGCCGGCCCATCTCTCAGCCCACAGCCCGCTCCCAGCTCCAACCCGCGCCCGCTTCCCCCACTCACCTGACCCGACTCCCCACCCTGTTCATCTTCTTCAATCTCCAACGGCTCTTTCCCTAACTCCCGCTCGCGAGCGCGTTTCTCGCCTCCGCCTCTGCCGTCGCCCTCGCTCGTGCGACCATTACCCACGACGCGCGCGTTTTTCCCCCATGACCCTCTCCTCTCTACCCATCACCCTCAATCACTCGCTCCCTCTCTCGTTCTCATCTTCCTCTCTTCTCGCTACACTCCCAACCCACACCCGAGCACCCCCTGCCGGCACCCCTCAACACAAGATCCCCGACCGCACCCCTCGCTTCCCTGCACACCCCATCACCACAACCGAGCTCCTCTAACCACCACCCTCGCCACTGCAACCCGAGCTCGAACCCCTGCACACCCAACCTCCTTGCACCCTCACCGCCGGCCGACCCCATCGTCTCTATCGAGACCTCCTCATCTTCTCTAACCTCGTCGCCCCATCACCCCCATGATAGAATCTCGATCCCAGCAACCCATCTCCTCACCTGCACCATCATCGACCCATCATCATCATCGTCGACGTCGTCGTCGTCAACTCTCTCTCTCTCTGTCTCTCTCCTCATATCAGATCTCTCTCGTTCCCTCTGAGCTCTCTCTCTTTCCCTCACTGTTTCTCTCTCTCTCCTCCTCACTGTCTCTCTCTCTACCTGCACTCTTCCCCCTCTGCTTCCCTCTCTCTCTCTCTCTCAGTTCTCTCACTTTCCCTCCCTCTCTCTGCCTATCCTCTCCCAGCATCTCTCTCTTTCAAATTCTCACTCATCATCTCACCTTCTATCTCATCCATCTCTCTCTGTGCTCTCATCTTACCTGCATACTCTCTCTCTCTCTCTGCGCCTAATCTCTCTCTCTCTAACTCTTTCTCTCTCTAAATTCTCCCTCTCTTCCTCTGCAATCTCTCCATCGGCCCCGACAGCATCAACGATCCCTAGCCACGACATTGCCCGAGGCCGCAACAGCCAACTCCACCAAAACTGCGAGCCGTCGTTGCCGAGACTCGGGTTCGAGACAAGTCAAGTGCCGAGCCGCGCGTGTGTCGCGATCGTGCCGCTGCTGCTGCCGTACCTTCGTCGACACGTGTCTAGGCAAGTTCTTTACTTGCTTACATGCTACTTTATCTATGTTACAAACCAACATCGTATATAAATCATGCTTTACCTTTCAGTTAAATTATTCGACACAACTGTTCGATACTTGTTCTCATAGGAAATCATTATCAAGTTAGGCGGAACTAGATGAATTACATTGGCTCTTGTAGAGATGGTTAATGTGTGCAAATTTCATTAGAAAATACGACTGTTAAAGATTAAAACGACTACCCCCAAGTTTAATTGTAAAACTGAAATTTTATTGCACTTGAAAACCGTTAAATTCACCATAAATCAAATACATACTAGAATAGTGCGTTCGAGGGCTCAAATCGAAGCCGACTCGATGAACTTTAACCCTATACTGGTTTCCTGATATTCCTGTACTTAAATTGTGATGATATTCGTATCGGAGTGCGACTCTGGACTGCAGTCCAGAGCGACTCCAGTCGTTGCTTGCTGTTCCGTATTGGGTACCATAGGTTTTCCTTAACTCGTAGGTTGCGGCACTCTGCTGTTTATTATAGGTAAAGCTATTAGCTAGACAACACAATTGGTTTCATTCTGTTTCGTTACGGTTTGATATTTAATCTGTAATTTAGAAGAACGGGACGCATAACAGTCCCAACAGAATCAGAATTGACATATTAGGGTTAAACATTGCATATATCCTGACGTACAGATGCGATTGAAGATCCGTCTATTGCGTTGAAAACCTTACTGAAAACCCTATATTTCATCCAACTGTAGCATCGCTAAAATCTAATCCCAACAGGGATTAAAATGCGTTGCGAAACGGACTTCTGATTCTGAAACCGGATTTCCAGCCGCGAGCGCTTAAAATGAAATGGCTATAATTAATGATCCTGGAACCCGATTGGCTTGAAACGAAATTCGATGGATAGATAACTGAACATACAAATTTTTACCTGTTTACCGTTTTGCTAAATTATATATGTACGTTTCATGATAAATCGTGCAAGTGATAAAATACTGTTTTGTGACACATTTATCGTGCTTATATACTATTCACACATCATATCATACCCATATCATTATAGTGATAATTTAGTGACATCGTACAATTACCCAGTGTTAGATTCTAGTAATGATTGTGGCAAGTACGTCAGTGTTCGTGTATCCGTGATTAAGTGAAAGTGATACGTACTTGTACACAATCAGTGACCCTATTATTCTATTGCATTGTCGACGTCTATGGGATGCGTGTACGTGTGACTATAAGTGGTATGGGACACTTATGGAAGCGCTTGCACGGGTGTCACAGATAAGGCATCCGACACTGCCATTTATCTTAGATATTAGTCGGGACGTGCTTGATGAAGGCCCTGCCTCCAGTTCTCGCGCAGACATGTCACGGATCGATTAGTATTTAGGGTTATGGTTAGCGTTTGATGTAGACCACGGGGTGTGGGGTAGTTTAAGTGTGAATTCAACAGAATCTCGGGAGTCCCATGCCGGCTTATATATTTAGGGAGTTATATGGAGATTTACAGGGTATGTGATATATACACCATGATATACTTGTTACATGTTGGGCTCGTGGTCCCTTGCCCTTGGGTTCTACCTCTTGGATGGAGGACACTCACGAGTGGTTGACTCTCACACTTAGACTGACGATAGGCATAGTGACCTGTACAGTGAGACATAGAGACTGATAGGGATACTGGCATTTATATACCTTATATACTGTGTTGACATACGTGACATATCGTTCTACTGCTTTAATGCTCCGCTGCATTGATTAATGTACATTCATATTCATGCTGTCATTGATTTACTGTTATTCATACCTATTACCACTGTTAGAACTGTCACTTGATTTTATATATATTATATTGCTATTGTGTCGCTCTGACGACCTGAGTATGCATGCTCAGTGTGAGGAGAAGATTTAGCCCGGACCAGAACTAGACGTGCATCACAGACTTCTTGACTTGCCATTCCGAGTTACATTCATTTGTCCCACTTCAGGTCAGTCTTTACATTGTTCCTTTCAGTTACTGCATTTCTCATTACCTGCGCATCATTTACTGTTTACCATGACAAACTAGAAGCCGAAGTGTGACTACGGCAGGACATTCCTTTGACCATAGGAGCATGGCTGGCCTTGTCTACCTCTCGTATTCCGTATTTTGGGAAGCGGGGCGTGACATGGTTTAGTTGGTATCAGAGCCCAGGTTTTGCATCGTTTGGGATTGCAGTTTCCCGTGTATAGTTTGGAAATCTAAGACACCCTTCAGTCTAGGTTGTAAACTTGATATTCTTGATCTATATTCACATCGTGTGTCCAGCCATCCATTCGCTATGGTTTACTTAAAATCATACAGTTGATTCTTCACTTGTAATAAATTCATCACCTCTAATATTCTTGAATCTTTGTCCTATCCATATTACGTTTTGACTCGTATATCTTGTGACTTATATCATCCTTAAAATCATTGTTTCAGGATCATGTCTTCCAACGACTCTTCCTCTATCTCCACTCCTCAGAATCAGACTGTTGAGATCCTTAGTGCACTGCAAGGTTTAAAGGAAGCCCAGGAGCGAACAAACGACTTATTAGCTGAAGGACTGAGAAGACAGGTGAGTCAGACCCCAGCGGGAGTCTCCTATCACAAAGGGATCCCCGTTAGTCGAGGAAAGGAGAAGAAGATGAAGCGTCAATTTGTTCCCCAGCGACGGAAGCAGCAGAAGGCCATATGCTGTGGATACTGTGGGAGGCCAGGACACCTTCAGAAGGATTGTCGCCGCGCCCAAGGGAAATGTCTAATATGCGGATCCAACAAACATCTCATCAACGGTTGCCCAGAAAGGAAGGAACTACAAGGAGGAAATTCGTCCACTCTCCCCACTTATGCCAAGTGAGGGTTAGCGCGTAGTTCGAACTTCGACTATAAAGCGGACCCAACACGGGATTCAACTCACGAAACGATGATGCAGCGGCCCAGCAATCAAAGAAGAATTTTCTTGTTTTCTAATTTCAGCATTTTGTTGTCATCCCCGTATGAATAATTCTTTCCGTTTGAAACTTTCTATCCGTCGAACTTTTAGTTGAACGAAATAAAAATTTAAATCGTAATATATGCATCATTCTCTTGTCATTTACCTTGTTCATACTATTCATTAGCACAATATTCCTGCCACCGCATATTTTCCTATACTTCGTACCTTGAGCTTTTTCCTTGATGTATTCCACTGTCTAATCATGACTTTTCTTTTCAGACCATGGCCCACCCTAGAGCAGCGCCGCATTTAGATGAGGATACACAGTCATGTGTTTCCTTGGACCACACGCTGATGAGTTCCAACGATGAGGTCAACGGTCCCCGGGTCAACTTCGGAAACAACGATTCAGAGGACGAAGGAGTAGCCGCCCCAGAGTTTGACGTGATAGCTGATTCCGACGAAGAAGAAGGAGATCCTGAAGAGAACCCTATAGAGAAAGACCCAATAAAAGAAGATCCCGAGGAAGAGCCGATAGAAGAAAATCTAGTTGAAGAAGACCCCACGGAAGAGAACCCAGAAGGAGAGGAACACATAGAATCGGATCTCGATGAAGAAGCTCCATCTGAGAAAGTAAAACCAGAAGATCAAGACCCTGCTGTGGAAGAACTTCCAATGGCGATGCCCGCGAGGCAATATGGAAATGGACGCCCCTACCTGAGTGCGCGAGCCTACCGCAACCTACTGAATCTCCACAACCGCGATTGACGGAATTTCTTTTGATGTTGTCCTTCTGGCCAAATAAAATGTGTATAGTTTAGGGCCACTTTTCGTTTTTGAGAATGCCTTGTTTCAAATTTTTCTTGAATGAAATAAATCTTCTGAATTCGTAAATCTTTTGATTATTGGTTCGCTTGATACTTGTTTATTGCCCATATCCATTTATTTTCTGCTGAGATCCCTGACTGTCCACCCCTACTCATTGTATAGTTTTTACCCTTGTTTCGATTAGAAAGTACCGCACCCTGATCCTTGGAATGAGCCATCATTCATCCTTCGTCTGTGCCCCGTTTGAGGTCCTTCTAGAAGGAGAACAGTTCTTGTGGAACTTCCGAGTTCACTAACTCTTCAAATTTTGATTCGTGTGTTGTACCGACTGTTGTTTCCCTCACACTTTTCCTTTTGTATTCCTTGGTTGCTCATCCTTGCTTCCTGTGCTGACCCTATCCCAATCTCCTTAACATTCAGCCTAAAGCCGCCACACTCTGACCTTTGAATGAGCCACACTTCTTTGTAATCATTGCCCTAGCTAGCCCTATACCTCTTTGTGTTTTTCTTGTTACCCTAGCTATATTTAGGAACACTGTTATTCGAAAATTTAGTTTTCAGTATTTTGTAAAAGAGTACGTGTTATTGATTACTCCATTTTATGTAATTTAAGTACATTATTATTATTCTCATTTTCAGTGGCGCAACCCTTACACCGCGCAAATTTTGTTCCATGTTTCTTAAATTCAGTATACAAGTTTTCTAAATCATTTTAAACCTATTTTTGATACGTTATCCTAAAATGTTTCAATCTACCGTCTAAGCTTTCACTACCTCACTGTCGTTACTATATTTTCGGGTGTTGTGCCTATGTTTACTATTATATATGATTGTGTCTTATACTTATTTTTTCTGCTTATTTTTGTTAAAATTAGATGTGCACATAGTTGGGTTTCGATTTTTATCGAACACACTTTGATTATTATTCGTTACTGTTACCTATATTCTCGTATATTTGTACTTGCCCTTATAGTTTTCCTGCATCATACCTTGTAAGCCTATCTTTTGTATGAGGTTCTTATATATATGTATGAACCCTCAAAATTTTGTCTACCCGTTTTTAAGTAAATCAGCATGTATTAGTGTTCGATATGATGATTTTTCGCTTATTATTTATAGCTAGTTGTTTCTTTTAAATTTCGAGGACGAAATTTTTGTAAGGGTGGTATGATGTAATACCCGGTTCTTTTTATACACCTAAATCTGTATTTCTTTGTAAACTATAAATTTGTTACTTTTAACCATTCAATTATTTAAAGAAACTTTATTAAACCCAAAACCTTTTTGCTCTCAAAGCAATTAAATCTCCCCTCCGGCTCAAGCTCATTTTTAAACCCAAACTTTAAATCCCTCAGCCCACTAAAAATTTTCTTAATATATTCCTCATAAAAATTTCCTCAGCCCGTTTTAATTCTCAGCCCACATATTTTTCCTAAAATAAAATTCTATCATTTTCCCGGCCCGTTCCTCCCTTACTCACTTCAGATTTTATT
Source organism: Agapanthus africanus (assembly GCA_030015575.1). Lineage (NCBI taxonomy): Eukaryota > Viridiplantae > Streptophyta > Magnoliopsida > Asparagales > Amaryllidaceae > Agapanthus > Agapanthus africanus. The sequence continues at coordinate 161,555,632 of CM057339.1, read as the reverse complement.
TGTTAAGGGAATTTTCTTGCGAGCCCGGCCCAGCCCTTTTCCCATTTTCTTTAATTCTTTTATTTCTGCTAACCCTTTCAGCCCAGCCCAAGACTCTTAACCCATTCCCCTAATTCTTTTTATTTTTGGCCGGCCCATCTCTCAGCCCACAGCCTGCTCCCAGCTCCAACCCGCGCCCGCTTCCCCCACTCACCCGACCCGACTCCCCACCCTGTTCATCTTCTTCAATCTCCAACGGCTTTTTCCCTAACTCCCGCTCGCGAGCGCGTTTCTCGCCTCCGCCTCTGCCGTCGCCCTCGCTCGTGCGAGCGTTACCCACGACGCGCGCGTTTTTCCCCCACGACCCTCTCCCCTCTACCCATCACCCTCAATCACTCGCTCCCTCTCTCGTTCTCATCTTCCTCTCTTCTCGCTACACTCCCAACCCACACCCGAGCACCCCCTGCCGGCACCCCTCAACACAAGATCCCCGACCGCACCCATCACTTCCCTGCACACCCCATCACCACAACCGAGCTCCTCTAACCACCACCCTCGCCACTGCAACCCGAGCTCGAACCCCTGCACACCCAACCTCCTTGCACCCTCAGCGCCGGCCAACCCCATCGTCTCTATCGAGACCTCCTCATCTTCTCTAACCTCGTCGCCCCATCACCCCCACGATAGAATCTCGATCCCAGCAACCCATCTCCTCACCTGCACCATCATCGACCCATCATCATCATCGTCGACGTCGTCGTCGTCGTCATACTCTCTCTCTGTCTCTCTCCTCATATCAGATCTCTCTCGTTCCCTCTGAGCTCTCTCTCTTTCCCTCACTGTTTCTCTCTCTCCTCCTCACTGTCTCTCTCTCTACCTGCACTCTTCCCCCTCTGCTTCCCTCTCTCTCTCTCAGTTCTCTCACTTTCCCTCCCTCTCTTTGCCTATCCTCTCCCTGCATCTCTCTCTTTCAAATTCTCACTCATCATCTCACCCTCTATCTCATCCATCTCTCTCTGTGCTCTCATCTCTCACTGCATACTCTCTCTCTCTCTCTGCCTAATCTCTCTCTCTCTCTAAATCTTTCTCTCTCTAAATTCTCCCTCTCTTCCTCTGCAATCTCTCCATCGGCCCCGACAGCATCAGCGATCCCTAGCCACGACATTGCCCGAGGCCGCAACAGCCAACTCCACCAAAACTGCGAGCCGTCGTTGCCGAGACTCGGGTTCGAGACAAGTCAAGTGCCTAGCCGCGTGAGTGTCGCGATCGTGCCACTGCCGTACCTTCGTCGACACGTGTCCAGGCAAGTTCTTTACTTGCTTACATGCTACTTTATCTATGTTACAAACCAACATCGTATATAAACATGCTTTACCTTTCTGTTAGATTATTCGACACAACTGTTCGATGCTTGTTCTCATAGGAAATCATTATCAAGTTAGGCGGAACTAGATGAATTACATTGGCTCTTGTAGAGATGGTTAATGTGTGCAAATTTCATTAGAAAATACGACTGTTAAAGATTAAAACGACTACCCCCAAGTTTAATTGTAAAACTGAAATTTTATTGCACCTGAAAACCGTTAAATTCACCATAAATCATATACATATTAGAATAGTGCGTTCGAGGGCTCAAATCGAAGCCGACTCGATGAAATTTAACCCTATACTAGTTTCCTGATATTCCTGTACTTAAATTATGATGATATCCATATCGGAGTGCGACTCTGGACTGCAGTCCAGAGCGACTCCAGTCGTTGCTTGCTGTTCCGTATTGGGTACCATAGGTTTTCCTTAACTCGTAGGTTGCGGCACTCTGCTGTTTATTATAGGTAAAGCTATTAGCTAGACAACACAATTGGTTTCATTCTGTTTCGTTACCGTTTGATATTTAATCTGTAATTTAGAAGAACGGGACGCATAACAGTCCCAACAGAATCAGAATTGACATATTAGGGTTAAACATTACATATATCCTGACGAGCAGATACGATTGAAGATCCGTCTATTGCGTTGAAAACCATACTGAAAACCCTAGATTTCATCCAACTGTAACGTTGCTAAAATCTGATCCCAACAGGGATTAAAATGCGTTGCAAAACGGACTTCTGATTCTGAAACCGGATTTCCAGCCGCGAGCGCTTAAAATGAAATGGCTATAATTAATGATCCTGGAACCCGATTGGCTTGAAAATAAATTCGATGGATAGATAACTCAACATAAAAAAAATTTCCTGTTTACCGTTTCGCTAAATTATATATGTACGTTTCATGATAAATCGTGTAAGTGATAAAATACTGTTTTGTGACACATTAATCGTGCTTATATACTATTCACACATCATATCATACCCATATCATTGTAGTGATCATTTAGTGACATCGTACAATTACCCAGTGTTAGATTCTAGTGATGATTGTGGCAAGTACGTCAGTGTTCGTGTATCCATGATTAAGTGAAAGTGATACGTACTTGTACACAATCAGTGACCCTATTATTCTATTGCATTGTCGACGTCTGTGGGATGCGTGTACGTGTGACTATAAGTGGTATGTGACACTTATAGAAGCGCTTGCACGGGTGTCACAGATAAGGCATCCGACACTGCCATTTATCTTAGATATTAGTCGGGACGTGCTTGATGAAGGCCCTGCCTCCAGTTCTCGCGCAAACATGTCACGGATCGATTAGTATTTAGGGTTATGGTTAGCGTTTGATGTAGACCACGGGGTGTGGAGTAGTTTAAGTGTGAATTCAACAGAATCTCGGGAGTCCCATGCCGACTTATATATTTAGGGAGTTATATGGAGATTTACAGGGTATGTGATATATACATCGTGATATACTTGTTACATGTTGGGCCCGTGGTCCCTTGCCCTTGGGTTCTATCCATGGGTGGAGGACACTCACGAGTGGTTGACTCTCACACTTAGACTGACGATAGGCATAGTGACCTGTACAGTGAGACTTAGAGACTGATAGGGATACTGGCATTTATATACCTTATATACTGTGTTGACATACGTGACATATCGTTCTACTGCTTTAATGCTCCGCTGCATTGATTAATGTACATTCATATTCATGCTGTCATTGATTTACTGTTATTCATACCTATTACCACTGTTAGAACTGTCACTTGATTTTATATATATTATATTGCTATTGTGTCGCTCTGACGACCTGAGTATGCATGCCCAGTGTGAGAAGAAGATTTAGCCCGGACCAGAACTAGACGTGCATCACAGACTTCTTGACTTGCCATTCCGAGTTACATTCATTTGTCCCACTTCAGGTCAGTCTTTACATTGTTCCTTTCAGTTACTGGATTTCTCATTACCTGCGCATCATTTACTGTTTACCATGACAAACTAGAAGCCGAAGTGTGACTACGGCAGGACATTCCTTTGACCGTAGGAGCATGGCTGGCCTTGTCTACCCCTCGTATTCCGTATTTTGGGAAGCGGGGCGTGACATGGTTTAGTTGGTATCAGAGCCCAGGTTTTGCATCGTTTGGGATTGCAGTTTCCCGTGTATAGTTTGGCAATCTAAGACACCCTTCAGTCTAGGTTGTAGGTTGTAAACTTGATATTCTTGATCTATATTCACATCGTGTGTCCAGCCATCCATTCTCTATGGTTTACTTAAAATCATACAGTTGATTCTTCACTTGTAATAAATTCATCACCTCTAATATTCTTGAATCTTTGTCCTATCCATATTACGTTTTGACTCGTATATCTTGTGACTTATATCATCCTTAAAATCATTGTTTCAGGATCATGTCTTCCAACGACTCTTCCTCTTTCTCCACTCCTCAGAATCAGACTGTTGAGATCCTTAGTACACTGCAAGGTTTAAAGGAAGCCCAGGAGCGAACAAACGACTTATTAGCTGAAGGACTGAGAAGACAGGTGAGTCAGACCCCAGCGGGAGTCTCCTATCACAAAGGGATCCCCGTTAGTCGAGGAAAGGAGAAGAAGATGAAGCGTCAATTTGTTCCCCAGCGACGGAAGCAGCAGAAGGCCACATGCTGTGGATACTGTGGGAGGCCAGGACACCTTCAGAAGGATTGTCGCCGCGCCCAAGGGAAATGTCTAATATGCGGATCCAACAAACATCTCATCAACGGTTGCCCAGAAAGGAAGGAACTACAAGGAGGAAATTCGTCCACTCTCCCCACTTATGCCAAGTGAGGGTTAGCGCGTAGTTCGAACTTCGACTATAAAGCGGACCCAACACGGGATTCAACTCACGAAACGATGATGCAGCGGCCTAGCAATCAAAGAAGAATTTTCTTGTTTTCTAATTTCAGCATTATGTTGTCATCCCCGTATGAATAATTCTTTCCGTTTGAAACTTTCTATCCGTCGAACTTTTAGTTGAATGAAATAAAAATTTAAATCGTAATATATGCATCATTCCCTTGTCATTTACCTTGTTCATACTATTCATTAGCACAATATTCCTGCCACCGCATATTTTCCTATACTTCGTACCTTGAGCTTTTTCCTTGATGTATTCCACTGTCTAATCATGACTTTTCTTTTCTGACCATGGCCCACCCTAGAGCAGCGCCGCATTTAGATGAGGATACACAGTCATGTGTTTCCTTGGACCACACGCTGATGAGTTCCAACGATGAGGTCAACGGTCCCCGGGTCAACTTCGGAAACAACGATTCAGAGGACGAAGGAGTAGCCGCCCCAGAGTTTGACGTGATAGCTGATTCCGACGAAGAAGAAGGAGATCCTGAAGAGAACCCTATAGAGGAAGACCCAATAAAAGAAGATCCCGAGGAAGAGCCGATAGAAGAAAATCCAGTGGAGGAAGACCCCACGGAAGAGAACCCAGAAGGAGAGGAACACATAGAATCGGATCTCGATGAAGAAGCTCCATCTGAGAAAGAAAAACCAGAAGATCAAGACCCTGCTGTGGAAGAACTTCCAATGGCGATGCCCGCGAGGCAATATGGAAATGGACGACCCTACCTGAGTGCGCGAGCCTACCGCAACCTACTGAATCTCCACAACCGCGACTGACGGAATTTCTTTTGATGTTTTCCTTCTGGCCAAATAAAATGTGTATAGTTTTGGGCCACTTTTCGTCTTTCAGAATGGCTTGTTTCAAATTTTTCTTGAATGAAATAAATCTTCTGAATTCGTAAATCTTTTGATTATTGGTTCGCTTGATACTTGTTTATTGCCCATATCCATTTATTTTCTGCTGAGATCTCTGACTGTCCACCCCTACTCATTGTATAGTTTTCACCCTTGTTTCGATTAGAAAGTACCGCACCCTGATCCTTGGAATGAGCCATCATTCATCCTTCGTCTGTGCCCCGTTTGAGGTCCTTCTAGAAGGAGAACAGTTCTTGTGGAACTTCCGAGTTCACTAACTCTTCAAATTTTGATTCGTGTGTTGTACCGACTGTTGTTTCCCTCACACTTTTCCTTTTGTATTCCTTGGTTGCTCATCCTTGCTTCCTGTGCTGACCCTATCCCAATCTCCTTAACATTCAGCCTAAAGCCGCCACACTCTGACCTTTGAATGAGCCACACTTCTTTGTAATCATTGCCCTAGCTAGCCTATACCTCTTTGTGTTTTTCTTGTTACCCTAGCTATATTTAGGAACACTGTTATTCGAAAATTAGTTTTCAGTATTTTGTAAAAGAGTACGTGTTATTGATTACTCCATTTTATGTAATTTAAGTACATTATTATTATTCTCATTTTCAATGGCGTAACCCTTACACCGCGCAAATTTTGTTCCATGTTTCTTAAATTCACTATACAAGTTTTCTAAATCATTTTAAACCTATTTTCGATACGTTATCCTAAAATGTTTCAATCTACCGTCTAAGCTTTCACTACCACACCGTCTAAGCTTTCCTGATAACCCTACGGTTTCTCAGAGCCTGTAATGAATTAAAGATATGAGATCCCGATCCGGTATCCAATACCTAGGAAGTAGGGTTAACTGACATATAGTTCTCTATTACAAACACACCCGAAGCCGAAACCACAACATGCTTCGAATTTTGGCTACTGGCTTTGCTAGCCCTGCAATCCTTCTGCCAATGTTCATTCCTGTAACAATAGGAACATCCCTCTTTTACTACATCCAGTCCCGAAACTTCGGCCCTTCCCTTTCTTTCTACTTCCCTGGTTTCCTTCAGGGTAGTAGGTAGGGACTGTTGAACTAAGTCAGCATCTGACCCGTTCTTCAACGTGGTCTTCAGGTCCGCGAGCTCAAAAGAGCTGGTCTCTGTAAGTACGTTGCCCCCTACAGATGACCCGATAGCCAACCTCGCTGGAAGCAATTCGTTCGAGGTCTCATATCTTGCGATACGAGATTGCTCTCCATATAAATCTTTGTTATGGAGGAAGATAGAAACTAAGTCCATCCTCTCGTGCTGCCTCTGGTATGCACCATCAACTGAGCCTAACACGAGGCACTTGACTTTCGCACAGTCTTTTTCCGATGAGTCGCGGATATGAATATCCGTGACAGGGGAAACTGGACCTGAGACGGCAGGGGTTGGATTAGTCAAGAGGTGTCCCAGCTTGTCATGGGCAATGGACATCTGGACAGACCTTTGCCAGTCATAACAGTCAGATTCAGTCATTTTATTATCTAGATGTAACCTAGGTGCGGTCACTTGGTCACTGCAATTAAGAGAGAGAGAAGAAAACACTCAGCATGATGCTCTTGCAAGTTTAGATTGGTTTTTAATTTATCTAAACAGAATGGCTCCCACTGTCTCTCGAATCCCTCCTCAAACCATAAAGGAAGAACTAGTTAGGATCAATCTCACCGTACAATACTTGCTTAACCGTTCAGCCAGGCTAGTGTCGGTACTTCGAAGGAGGTTTTCCAACGCTTTCGTGAAGTTCCTTAATTAAGTAACCTCTTTTCCCTGTGGGCGTAGCCCCGCTAACACCTTTCTAGACACCTACTTGGTTTATAGCATTGATCGTTAAGTGAAAAAGTTCCCGAGGAGTAGCATATACTCACAGTAGGATCGGGATCCAAATATCATCGCGTGACAAAACTGAAGGAATCCTACCAGAATCATCACACTCCAAATGGTATGCAACACTAGCAAGTTTCAGTACTTTTGAAACTCCCGATGTGGATTTTTTTTGCCCCATGCTCTTATGACCTTGACTTTGGCCAACAAATCATAAGTCACATGTCAAGTTCTACCCATCATTATCCAGGTTAATTTGAACCCACCCGCACATACCCTTGACTTTGGCCAACAAGGCAGTACGGCTGTCCCAAACCAACGCATCTATCTATGCAACATATGAATACCCAATAGCTACCAAACACTGTGCCTTGATTTTGACCAACAAACACAGCTTGAATACTATTGACTATCTATACGAAACGACGGAGGTCTACGAATGGTTTTGGCGAAACCGTGAACGTAGTGAACTTGATATAATCGATGGAACGAGATAGCTTTTAAAAGGAGTGGTTCAAGCTCCGCGTTTAAAAAGCTGATTTTTGAAAAGAACCGAGTGGTTTTGAAAGTGTTCCAACGACTTTTACTTGGTTTATTTTCTTGCATTAGTTCTTTTAATGTGTCCCATCATTTAATCCTACCATTGCAGAAAACAACCAAAATATGACGTACGCTTATGCCATTCGCATTCACCACGGGGCCCCGTCATCACCCGTTAGGTTACTTAACTAACGACAGAGCGGGGGCTGGGCTAGCGCGGCTGAAAAACATAAGCAACGCCTAAATAGATATCATATATAGATATATAGCAATGATAGCCAATCCAGATCACAGATGAACACTTTGGATATACTAGGAATCCGCGATTCGTTCGAGCCTGCAACGAAAAGCGGATTACACGGTCGCGATGAATAGCCAAACCCCACCCTAGACCCCCTACGGGCGCGGCAAACTACCCGCCAAGTACCCGAAGCGAAGCAACCTCCCTCAACCCGTGAGTAGGCCACTCGGCACTTCGAGATACCCGGTAGTTTGTGCACCCCACCTTGGGTCTATCCTAGGAGCAAAAACAGTAAAAAGAAATTATACAATGACGGCTACAACCCCAACCCGGTTGTGCGGCCATACAAATAATATTACATCAATTTACAAATTTTACAATGAATGAACGAAAAAGAAACTCTCATCTCACATCCATTCCCGGCTATTCATTCGCGACAATCTACCGAGTTTATATCCATAAACCATCAACATTACAGATCACAGATATGTATAACCCCCACTAATCGATGTATAGCGATTAGCGGACGTTGAATACATATATCACATCACAGATAATATCCATTAGCCAAAGTCTACGGAATATCGATCAAAATACGGATTTTTAACCACCCCAAAAGTCAATTTGCTCTCTGGAAAATCTGGGTGGAAAAAACATGCATTAGAAATCCCAAAACAGCCAAACTAAAACACTGCACAAAACCCGATCCAGTGCCGAGTCAAAACCGCGGCGGAACGCGGCAATGAGCATGTCATTGCCGTGGAACCGCGGCCGTTTGATCGATTCACTGGATCGTTTTTCTGCAGTGTTTTCATAAAAACCTCAGACAATTTTTCATATATTTTAAATCACTTTTTAAGCAGTATAAAAATCGACAGAAACTTGAGGTTTTGCGGGCGTGTTTTGCGACTTTTTTCCGATCGATATTCTAAACACTTTGCTAACTTACTAGTTTATGTTTAGCTAGACTCTGATACCACTGTAAATCCACGTTGCTCATCCCGGTTCTTACGGGGAGGCGGAAACGACGAAAAACAATAATTTGGTGCAAGGCAACATGGACTTAAAACACGGATCTTTGCTAAACTAGAAACTAGTAAACTACTAGAGGCTATAACTACTATGCTGTAGAAAGTATACCTCATAAAACTGGTCCTTCGGGTCTTCATTCCGCTGTCCCGCTCGTCCATCCAAACTCCAAGTGTCGATCCGGACCTTGGGCACCTCCGCAGCCTTCTTGAGTCGAAGACGATCCACCCGAGAGATGTACACCGAGCTCCACCTCGAGCCGAGGCAACTAGGGAAAAGAGATTGCTAGTCAAGAAGCCCTAGGATGTGTAGAGGAGATGTATGGATGTGTTTGTCTTAGTGGGATCTTTTTCTCTCAACACATGAGATCAAAAGATAGAATCAAGAGGAGGAGGACTTAGCAACCATGAGAGCTCATTTTCTTTTCTTCTCATGAGAGAGAGCAAGAGAGAGAAATGAGAATGAATTATATGCTAAAGAAAATGAGCCATGATTCAATAATGCAAAAACATTATCATTACTAATCCCATCAAGATAAAGTTGATGGCTACATTGAAATGACCATTTTCATAATCAAAAGAAAAATGAAATCAAAAGAAGAGTGTAGATCTCTCATGAAGGTCAATGGTCAACCTCGGTCAACCGGTCAACAAAATCAAGAGAGGTCATGGTGGTCAAATGGTCAATGCAATTAGCCATCATAAAATTATCACTAAAAGGATTAGTAAACAATGTCCCCGGCTCATAATGGTTTTGACCGAACGAATTGCCAAAACCCTAATGAGCCTGCCACATAACGGTTTTGGCCGAACCAACTGCCAAAACCCTAATGAGGCACCTCCTCCTTCATCACTCCTCAAAACTATGCATACACACCCGCATCCGCATTCCGTAGAATGCGAATGCACTGAAGACAAAACAAATCCATCCGTGGAATACTAGGATCCGGCTTAAACCAAAGCCTACTAGTATTTCCTGCCGAAACAACATACACACACAAGTGTACGCAAGTGATCGCAGCCCTGCCGTAAAACCATACGGCCTCTGCACGTTTCGCTCAGTGCAGGGAAACTCTCTGTGTGGGACTCTAAAGACTCGACACTACGCTGGCAGTGGGTTTAACCACAGACCGCAAGCGGCACCAGCTGTACGTAACGGTCCCCAGGTACATGTCGATAAGAAGGCCGATGAGGTAACCCATCCGAACTCCTACTGAGCCTGTATGTGACAATCTCCGTATAGTCCGGTCTGTTCGTCTGATACATCGCATGGCGGGCCTAGGGGATGGCGAACGTCAGTCCCCTAATAGCGGTACAAGTCGTGTCGGAGTGTAGCCCAAAACACCCTGAGATAACACTGGAAACCTACCAGTATATCTCGCTTGCCCTGGCCAGGAACTACTCGTATAATGGCTCTCCTAGACACAGCGCGATGTCAACCCCCAATACCGGGAGAGACGAATCCTGTCTAACCGTCACTGCCTCCAAGTGCTTCGGGACTGCACCCAACTACTACCTGTTTGCATGACTCCTTTGAGCCGTGGTAGGGTAGTAATCTAAGTACAGTAGGAACACACTCGAGGCGAAGTGACAGTGTCAAGTCAGCGGACTAAGCTGTACTCATATCACCTGGGAACTGATAACTGACGATAGGTATAATACCATCCATCAGTTCCCGACGAGTCCTGTCCAGTGTACTCGTAACCTAACGAGCACCCGCATACTATCTCCAGTACGACGTACTGATGGCTATGGGACAGACCACCTCCCGTGCTGAGATGAGAAGCGTATACGCTAGTCTACTCCGGAGTATCGATGCTCTGTCTCGATAGTCCTACGACTAGGGACCTGTATAAGGATGTGCTTATAGATTACCCAGCCCCCACAAGTATGACTGCCATCACAACGCTGGTAATCAAGCAAAGATCCTAAGGGCTCTACTAATATGTATAAGCGATATGCTAAAAGAAACACATGCACATATTGAAGTAGAAACAAACCAAGTAGCATACTACCATTTTGAGCAAGATTGTCTATACAACTGTGAATATCCCAAGCTTCCATTAAGTAATATACAATCTAGTATGATACAGTAATGGCCTCTAGGGCATATACACTAACAAATATGGCTAATATATCCTTAAACATTCAAACAGACTTTAGTCCCAAATTGGACTATAAGACCCCCAATCAACTTTGGTTCAAGGGTACATCTCCGAACTCCTCTGACACATGTCGTAGTAATCCTTCAACGTCGTCAGAGAGGTGACGGGTCCCGACAGCCATATATCAAATGGACCACCATGTCCTTAAACTGGAAATGGATCTAGACGATCTCGTTAAGTAGATCTTAGTCTGGAAATTAGACTAACGTATCCTTAACAAACGTTTAAGTTGATCTTAGTCTCAAATATGGCTAACGTATCCTTAAACCAAAACCCAAAACCCAAATCTAAGAAAGTACGGATTTGGACTAATCCATGTCCTACGGGCGACGAAATAAATAGTCTCCGTATACAATCCACGGGCAACCACAAACAAAACAAACACCCACGACACGAAGTGAAATTCTGGAGAAGGAGAAAGTTATTACCGCGATGCGGTAGCGTAATTAACTGCAGGGGCTTGCGCCTGCAGGGAAGAGTGTCCCCACAATAAAAGACCCCTCAAGCGAGGGGGAATCTGACGAAGTCTGCTACATCGGCCGCATCCGTCTAAACCTTCGATAAACGGTGCCATAAATCAACTTGGCATCTTCGGAGAGGTGGACGGGTAAAACCAAATAGCATCTGCCCCGAATTTCAGGCCAGACGTCCTCACGTCGTCGGCCGCCATTCGGAGGGGAACAGATTCCGGCATGCCCGGTGGGACATTTTCCTCTTTCCACTCCACACTTCGTGTGTCGTGTTCGCGAGCGAATCGCGGTTTGCTATGGTTGCCTGTGGATTCGAGGTACTAAGATTTGGTGTCTTGCTCCATGCAGAAAACAGAAGATCAATGGCTTCAAACTGCATTCCCTGTAGCTGCAACTCTCGCTCGGTCCTTGCTGGAGGAGTGACTTATGGGCCCCAAGTGGCCTCCCTTTTTCAAGATGCCAGTGAAGCAGGTAACTCAGGCCACCACTGGATTATTCTTCGGGACCATGCTCCCACCGTTGAACTTCAATGCCACAATGACGTTGCAAGAAGCCCTAAAGAAGTCGGTCTTTGATCGGTTTGCAACTACTGCAACCCCTCTCGAGGGGTCGCCTAACCTCAATACCTCAGTTTTCAACAGACTGGGCCAAAACGTATACAAGCCCGCGATACCCGAAGTTGCCATCCCAAAGCGGATAGCCATCCCGGCTCAAGCGGACGAAATCATTGGAAATGCTTCTCCTTCTAAGAAGTCAATTTTTACAAGGCTGGCTATTCCGGTTTCTGCTCCAGGCGAGGTCCTCAAAGCTGCTTCCCCTGCCTAGAGGTCTGTCTTTGACAGATTAAATATTGCTTCTCAACGGGTGTCAGTCTTCGACAGGCTAGCACCAATAACAATCTCTCCTCAAAGCAGGGGGCATGAAGAAGCTTATCCAACAACGGAGGTGATCCCATCCGCACGACACGCTCGACGTTGCCACTGGCGCCGAGTAAGGAAGGCTGGGGGAAACTCCCCCTCTGGGATAACTCCGCCAGCTTCAACGGTGGGGATCGATGCTGCTGTTCCAACCGGAAACAGCTTTGAATTGCTGAACACGGTGCACAGAAACTCCCCTACTGCGGTGTTGAAACAAACTCCTTCACCTGTGAAGAATACTCCAGAGAAGAAGCTGGAACAGCCCCCTCAACGGCTGTCCTCTAAAATTTACAAAGTCTGGCGACAAGTCCAGGAGTCGGTGATTGATGAAAACTATCTCCGTCAACAGAAAAAGATGAAAGTTCAGCGGGAGAAGGATTACTCCTTCAAGCCACAAAAAGCAATAGCTACTTGGGTGCCAACTACGACAGCCCCCTCAACTTCAATCACTCAAAAGAAAAGAAGGCCGCAAAAAGCCCCTGTGAACATGGTAAACCGTGAAAGCGTTGAGCACAAGCGCCCCAAGTCTGGGGGCATAGTAGTGCACACTGTTTATATGGCTTGCGGAAAGGAAGAAAGCCATGCTTTGACGGGTCACCGACCGCTCACCCGATCCGTGACAAAAGCCCAGGAGCAGCAACAGAAGCTTCAGGAAATGATGACTGTGATGGCTGCACTTACCGAACCAAAAGAAAGTTCGGAAGTATCATCAAAGCAGCGTTACGAACAAGAAACTGATGCTGACTTCTTACGTAGAATCCTCGAAAAGAAGGACAGAGAATCTGCAGAACAAGCAGCTAACATAAGACAAATGGCGCTTCTCTTCCAAGATATGGTAGGGATGATGTTACAGCCGGACCCTCCAGCTGATGACCCTCCAATCATTGTTGAAGACGATACAAGGGAGACATCTAATCCTTCGCCGGCTCTTTCAGCAGCCAAAGATGAAACCATTTTCAAGGCCGCGCTGGACGACTATATAGCTCAGCAAATATGAGCTCATCAAGCGAGTGAAGTGGCTGGGAAAATTGTTAGAACTGGACGACCCTATCCGGGCTGGTATAACCAAATCAGTTACCCGCCGGGATATACGATCCCTAAGTTTCACGTATATAAAGGGACAGGGAATCCACATCAGCACGTCGCTCAATTTAGGGCCTTATGAAGCAACACTGGAGGCGATGATAAACTGTTGTTTCGCCAATTTGTCGGCAGCTTAGCAGAAACAGCCTTTGAATGGTATTCAGAGCTACCTAACGACTCTGTCAAAATATTTGCGGAGATGGAGTTAATGTTTACACAAAGATTCACGAGTGCTAGTGAACGCACCCCGATAACAGCACTGATAAATGCCAAGATAAGGCCAGGCAAAACGTGGGTCCAATATGCAACACGATGGCGGAACCTATGGTCGAAATGCGAACAACGCATAGAAGAGGCACCTGCGGTAGGCATGTTTGTGGGCACTCTCGACCCTCAGGCGACCATCTCCCAATTCATGATGTTCTTCAAGCCGACCACCTTCCAGGCCTTGATTGACAAGCTGGCCCAAATGGACCAGATGGGCCATAGGCCTTCCTCTTCAAAGGCAGAGCCTTGGAATGAAAAGGGCAAAGGGAAAGCAACTTTCGTTTCCAATACTCAACAACGGCCGAGCAACTCAAAGCCGGTCGTTCGCCAAAATAACACGCATCCGCGCCTGTCCCTCGAGGAGAGACTAGGACGTCCTTACTCGTTTCTTCAGAATAAAACGGGAAGATTGTTTGAACTGGCAGTACGCAACAGACTCATCAATCTGCCGAATCCAAAACATCCGCTGCAGCCAGGCGATCTCAATAATCCCGATTACTGCCCTTACCATCAAACGATAAGTCACCCAATCGAGGATTGTTTCGTCTTCAAGGGATGGATCGAGGATCAATACCTACAAGGCAAGTTTGTGCTGTCTGAAAAGTGGAAGGTAAACCCACCACAGCCGCACACTCCAAAGAAGACGGACGCACCGGGGGCAACTTGTCATGTAATCTCTCACTCGTTGGCGGATGATAAAGAGGCTCCTTACGCCGAGAAACCGAGGGTGGACCCTAAACCAGAAATTCCGCGGCCGTCAGACGAGTAGATCGATGCCTTCCTGAATGAGATTCGTCTGAAAGTTAAAGCCAATCAAGAGCGTGAGATGGCCATACTGGAAGGAGCCAAACACCGACTACTAGACCAAAGAGTCGAAGCACTTCCATCAAATCAAAAGCCATCCTCTGCGGATAAAAACAAACTCAAAACGAGGAAAAGGTTTGCTAAAGCCCTGTCAGCAGGAATGAAGCTACCGCCCTCTGAAGAAAATACTCTCGGTGGAGTAGAGATGCATCCTAACTTCTGCTTATATCATCAGAAGATCATACATCCTACCGAAGACTGCGACTCCTTTAAGTGTTGGTGGCAAGGATATGTTGCTCAAAAGCAACACTTCAACAGGACAAAATGTGAAGCTCGTGGACATCGGAAAAATATGATAGATGAGCGCAAAAGAGCCGCCGACGATTGTCATATAGCCGACTCCAAGGGATCGCAAATTATCACCTTTGGAAGCGACTCTGACGAGGAAGCTGCCCTCAACCCTCTCCTCAAGGAATTTCAAAGATGAAAGAATTGAGAAGTTGCGATAACGTTCAGCCGTGTAATCGCATGTTGCTCGGAAAAAACCTCGGCCCCGCAAACAAGGGATCGAGCAAAAAGGATAAAGGGAAGGGAAAAACAGCCCTCATAGCCAATACTCAACAGCAATCGAGTGGCCCTAGACCGGTTGTTTGCCGAAACAACAAGAAGCAACCCCTCCAGGAAAAGTTAAAATGTCCTTACTCGTTTCCGCAAGATAAAACAAGGGGACTGTTCGATCTGGCAGTGCACGACAGACTCATCAATCTGCCGAGTCCAAAACATCCGTTGCGGCCAGGGGATGTTAATAATCCTAATTATTGCCCTTACCACCAAACAGTAGGTCACCTGATCGAGAATTGCTACGTCTTCAAAAACTGGGTTGAAGACCAATACCTACATGGCAAGTTCGCGCTCTCCGAAAACTGGAAGGTGAACCCGCCACAACCGCACGCTCTGAGCAAGACGGATACGCCGGGGGCATCATGCTCAGTCATAGAGAAAGCCTCACAGACCGAAACGTCGTTAAACTAACAATGGACCACTACGTCCTAAAACTGGATGATAGACCGAAACGTCGTTAAACTAACAACGGACCGAAACGTCCTTAAACTAATGACGGACCGAAACGTCCTTAAACTAATGATGGACCGAAACGTCTTTAAACTATTACCGCAGCATCTTCAGGCCGATGAGATGAATAAAAGAAAAAGGAAAAGAAAAAAATAAATAAATAAAAAATATATAAAAACGGTATGTCCATAAGCAAAAAGGGCACGGATGAAAACCTGAAAGGGCTCCGTGAGTAAAAACAGCAGGGCTACCGGCGAGTGTTCGTGAAAACACGAAAGGGCGCGACCTCGTAAAAAAAAAGAAAAGAAAAAACATATAAAAGTAAAAGGAATAAAAAAAGGGGGGGTATGTCCATAAGCAAAAAGAGCACGGATGAAAACCCGAAAGGGCGCAACCTCGTTAAAGGACACTTACAGGGTCCTCTCGACCTTGTAAGGAGAAACCACCCGCGTAAGATCCTTACGACTCACAAGGGAACACTTAGGGATCCCCACGATTCCTAAGGAGAAAATACACTTGCGAGATCCTCACGACTCGTAAGAAGAACTCTCTTATGGGACCTTCACGGCTCATAAGATTTGAAAGTCTTAAGTTACAGAGACCTAAACCTGTGCTTAAGCAAACCCCCACAACTTTCGATATTGACCTACAAGCGGCTCATACTGACCCTTGTATACAATCCACGGGCGTGAATAAACATTTCCCTAACAAAGTCCTATCCGTGACTAAGGATATGCTCGTACAGCAAACAACACATGTAAGTTCTCTCGATTTACAAGGAGAAAACCCTCTTGTAGGATCCTTACGACTTACAGAGGAACATACACTTAGGAATCCTCACGATTCCTGAGTAGAAAACACACCTACAAGATCCTCACGACTCGTAGGGAGAAATACTTTTATAAGACCCTTACGGTTCATGAAGTCAAAAGCCTTAGTCGACAGGACCCTTAACCCTGTTTACTAAGACACCTTTGTTCAACATCGACAGAGGCAAATGATGAGTCGCTCCTGGCAACATCCCAGTTGTAGCGGTGCTGATGCCGAAACCGATGTCTAAAATCCAAGCTTACAGCGAAAAGCCAGTAGGCCGCATGTGCATACGAAATAGCCGAAATGATGGGGCAGCTTGCAATAAAAAGCAACAAGTAAAGAAAACGTATGCATACGAAATAGCCGAAATGATTGGGCAACTTGCAATAAAAAGCAGCGAGTAAAAATAAAATAAATAGCCGAAATGATTGGGCACCACGAAAAATAGCCGAAATGATTGGGCAATCGCGACCTTCGCGATATAAAAGCTGAAGTGATAAAGCATCGCGGAAAGAAATAAAATAAAATAAAATAAAAGTATAATAAATAAAATCTATGCCCTGCAGGAGATATCACAGCAATCCCTGTATACAATCCAGGGGCACAAATAAAGAAGGAACCACACCTTCCCTCCAAAGGCTCCATCAAAAGAAGAAGCCAAATCTCGACGGTTCACAAACAACCTAGAGATCACCTCGACATTCGTCTCGTTACAAGCAGACGCAACGTCAACAAGGTAGAGTGATGGCAAAATCCAAACTCCACCTCAGCATTCGACTCGTTACAACAGACGTAATGTCAACAACGACGTTCCTTCGCAGTCCAGCAGGATGCAGATACAACGTCAACAAAAGACCCCATGGTCGAAACAAAGCGGAGTGATGGCAAAATCCCAACTCCACCTCAGCATTCGTCTCGTTAAAACAGACGTAATGTCAACAACGATATTCCTTCGCAGTCCAGCAGGATGCAGATACAACGTCAACAAAAGACCCCATGGTCGAAACAAAGCAGAGTGATGGCAACATCCCAACTCCACCTCAGCATTCGTCTTGTTACAACAGACGTAATGTCAACAACGGCGTTCCTTCGCAGTCCAGCAGGATGCAGATACAACATCAAAAAAGACCCCATGGTCAAAACAAAGAGGAGTGATGGCAAAATCCCAACTCCACCGCGACGATCGTCTCGATACAGCAGATGAAATGTCACCCCAGCGTTCTTCCCCCAGCAGGATTCGGACGCGCCAAAGCAAATGAAGCAAAGGCCAAATTCCTAGCTTTAGATTCTTGACGGCAAGTCATATAAAGCTTGAAAGACATTCGGAGATCATCTCGCACCAGCGCGGAGTGGTCACCACCTCGACGATCGTCTTGATACAGAAGATGAAATTTCACCCCAGCGTTCCTCCCCCAGCAGGATTCGGACGCGCTAAAGCAAACAAAGCGTAGCCCAAATTCCTAGCTTCATGCGTCTTAACGGCAAGTCATATAAACCCTGAAAGACAATCGGAGATTATCTCGCACTAGTGCGGAGTGGTCACCACCTCGACGTTCGTCTCGACACAGCAGATGCAACATCACCAAAAGGAGCCACGGCAAAATCCCTAGTTCCAAACCTCGACGGTTCACAAGCAACCTAGAGACAACCACGACATTCGTCTCAATACAACAGACGCAATGCAAGCAAGCGAAGCAAAGGCCAAATTCCTAGCTTCAGGGTCTTAACGGCAAGTCATATAAAGCCTGAAAGACAATCGGAGATTATCTCGCACCAGTGTAGAGTGGTCACCACCTCGACGTTCGTCTCGATACAGAAGACGCAACATCACCAAAAGGAGCCACGGCAAAATCCCTAGTTCCAAACCTCGACGGTTGACCAGCAACCTAGAGACAACCACGACATTCGTCTCGATACAGAGGACGCAATGCCAGCAAACGAAGCGAAGGCCAAATTCCTAGCTTCAGGGTCTTGACGGTAACTCATATAAAACCGGAAAGACCATCGGAGATCATCTCACACCGGCATAGAGTGATCACTACCTCGACATCCGTCTCGATACAACAGACGAGAGGTCACCACAGTGTTTTCCTCTAGCAGGATTCAGACGCGACAATCAAACAACAGAGCCACGACAAAATCCCTAGTTCCAAACCTCGACGGTTCACCAGCAACCTAGAGACAAATACGACGTTCATCTCGATACAGCAGACGAGATGTCACTCCAGCGTTCTTCCTCCAGCAGGGTTCAGACGCGACAATCAAACAAATGGAGCCACGGCAAAATCCCTAGTTCCTACCGCGACATTCGTCTCGATACAACAGATGCGATGCCAGCAAACGAAGCAAAGGCCAAATTCCTAGCTTCAGGGTCTTGACGGCAACTCACATAAAACCTGAAAGACTATCGGAGATCATCCCACACCAGCGCGGAGTGGATATGACTCATCGGGGCTCACCAAAATGAGCCTAACCTCAAGTAAAAAGCGGCATGGAAAATTCCTAACGCTTGCTCTTCCGACGGTCAAACTACCAAGGAGGATTGCTTGAAGACGTCTTGTCCAGCCCCCGAAGGGATCAAAGACACGGCAGTCGCAGGGCTACTCGAACAGCACGATTGCCTATCGAGGAATATATCAGCTGATGCGACGGTATGATGGCCAAAACCCTAAGTACCATATACCCTAACGGACTTCTGTCGTAAAGAGCAGAGGTTAATTTTGACGTTAGGATATTCTTGCGAGAAATTCTCGATTCATCTCGACTTGTGAAGAAATTGATGTCTTTGCAAGAAAGTCTCGATGCGGCTCGACTCATAAGATAAATCCTTAGGCAGTAAGGACTAAAAAACTTATTCCCTAAGCATTGGGACCCTGCAAGTTGGCCCAAAACGGTCTCTTGCATACTATCCAAGGGTCTCACTCTCCAAACTCGAATCTCGACAAGGAGGGAAACAACCGCTTACGGGTCCACTCGACTCATAAGAGGGAAAATTCTTTTATAAGATCCTTACGACTTATAAGAGAAAATGCACTTAGGAATCCTCACGATTCCTAAGGAGAAAATACACCTATGAGATCCTCTCGATCCGTAGGGAGAAAAGTCTTTATGAGACCCTCACGGCTCATAATGTTGAAAAGTCTTAGACAGCAGATCTGAACCTACGGCCTAAGCCATCGCTGCCTTTTGAAGAAGCCAATACAGGATGCTCGCTCTATCACCTGTCAACTATGTTTACTAAAGCAGTATACTGATAATAAAAGAAAGAGGGAAGCGACAGAAAAGGACATTTGATTTGCATTTGATCAAGCGTTCGAGACACATCCATTCATGCGTGTACAAAAGACTCAGAATGAGAAATAAGACAAGCTGAAATAAAATTTTTCCATTCATATTTCAAAGGGCTTTTACAATCATAAAGAAATAAATGACAACATTATTGAAATGTTTATAATGGTATGACCTCGGACCCAGGACATGGATTGAGGAACTCAAAAGTAACCTTGTCCAAGACTTTCCAAGCCTGGCAAACTATCCTAGTGTGCTTCCTTTCGCGAGCACGAGCGTCGGGATCCCCACTGATGTCCTCCTCCCGCCGATAGGCAGCAAGTATTGCAGACTGTTGAAAAGCTTGGTGCAGAAGATCGATGAGGTTATCTCGCCTCCTCTTTGAGATTAGGCTCATCAGATACACCGAGTGCACCTTATCCTCGGCGGCATCCAATGCCCCAAGTGGCACACCAGTACAGAATAGAGGAAGCGCTTCCCAAATGGCTCCCACGATAAGCTTCAGGAGGGAGGAACGTTGAAGAAGTAGTTGACTGTTATATGCGTCGAAGCGGCTCATGATTTCAGTACACTCCGCGTTTGTGAACTCTCGATTTTGAGAACGGCCAAGTCGGCGGATGTCCCCGTAAGAGATGATCTCGTCAAGATCGTACATGTGGGCGTCCATTGTTTCTGTAGAAGAAAATCAACAAAATTATCAGAAAGACTGATTAAGCAAAACGATATAATGCACAGAGAAATAAAATGTCATCTATAAACTCCAAGATCAATGAAAAACTCCTAAGAGTTCTTTTGTATGATTTGGAAGGAGCAAAGCTCCATTAATGAAATGAGAAAATACAAAGAAAATCTTTTAGAGAGCATAGCTCTATTAATAGAACTCTAATAGGGTTCCCTTTAGTTCTCTTTAGACCCCCTTAGAGCAAAGCTCTGCTAAGTGAAACCATAAATGGGTTTTCTTTAGATCAGGGATCTATTGAGAGCAAGGCTCTGTCAATGAAAATTAATTTAATTTAAATAAAAAAATTTACCTAAAAGTTTTAAGAGTTTATTTCTTGGATTTCTTGAAAATAAAGAGCAAGGCTCTAAGATTCTGAAAATAAAATGTTTGGAGATGATGATCATCTGTGAAGGACTAAAGGTCCTATTTATAGGCATCAGATGCCCTTTCAACTTTCAAAAGTTGCCGTAACGGTTGGAATTCTGCCACCGTTGCGCTCGCGTTTAGGGCTACGTAAGCGCAACGGTAGGGGGGCATTTGTTTACCCCAATCAGAGCAAAGCTCTGTTCAAATTCAAATGCGGGAGATGAAGCAACGCTTCATCTTCCCCCAATCAGAGCAAAGCTCTACTTTGAAAATTTAAACTTTAATAAATGAAGCAACGCTTCAGATCCTCTGCGCTGCGCGCAGGGCACCACGTGTCAAAATCAAGCACGCCAGCGCCGAGAGCGCAGCACCCAATCAGAGCAAGGCTCTATTTAAAACAAAAATTAAAAATTAAAGAAAGCAACGCTTCAGTTGCGCAAGCGCTGCGCTGCGCAACACGTGTCAGCGCAGTTGCGCAAGCACAGTTGCGCAAGCGCTGCGCTGCGCGACACGTGTCAGCACAGTTGCGCTGCGCTGTGCGCTGCGCGACACGTGTCAGCGCAGTTGCGTTGCGCTGTGCGCTGCGCTGTGTGCTGCGTGACACGTGTCAAGCGCTGGGGTGTTTGCGCCAAACAGAATTAAAATTCTAATAAAATTCTTCTGTTCTTGTTAAAACAAGAAGATTGCCTTCTGTAAAACAGAAGCCCTTGGATCAAAAATCCAACGGTGGGGAAAATTCCCCAAATCACTCAAAGAAGGATCTCTTTAACAAATTTAACAAATTTATGGGCACTATATAAAGGCCCCTAGACCCCAATTCAAAATAGCGTCAACATTGTGAGAAATCAAGAACTTCAAACAGAGAGAACTCTGAAGAAATTTCAAGAAGAAAAAGGTAAAAACCTTTAAGATAGAAGAATTTCTTTTAATAGATCATTGATCTAGGAACAAGATCAATGATCTTCAATAAAAAACAAATAAAAATAGTGCTTTGCACTTATGAACCATTGGTTCTCTGAGATCAAGAAAAAAATAAGAAAATACTTGTTTTCTTGGATCTAAATTAGATCAAGAAATCAAACAGTGCTTTGCACTTTTTTATGAACCATTGGTTCTGGAATCTAAAAGATTCTCAAGTTAATAGTGCCTTGCACTTGCAAAACTGCACTGTTGCGCTCTTGGGTTGGCACAAGCCACCAGAGAGCGCCACGTGTCAGCATCTGAACCATTTGTGCTATGCGCTTTTGAAATAGAGCCTTGCTCTCTGAAACTGGCGCAACTCACCAGAGCACGCCACGTGTCAGCAGCGCAAGCGCAGCGCACTGCGCTTGCGTGACACGTGTCATCACCACAAGCACTTGCGCTCATTGATTGCCCCAAAGCGCCTGACAAAGGCAATGCATTTCTCTTGCTAAAGGGCCAGACCCAAATCAAAAAGACCTAGTAGGCCAAAATAAATTGCAAAGCAATAAATGGGCAGAGCCCAGGTAAAATTGATGCTCTGCATCTTTTATAAAAGGGCAGAGCCTAAGTAAAATTGATGCTCTGCATCGTTTATAAATGGGCAGAGCCCAAAACAAATTGATGCTCTGCATCCTTTATGGGCAGAGCCCAAACAAAAATAAAAAGTAATGCGATGTATTATTTAAACATGGGCAAAGCCCTAGCACAGGTCTAATAGACTAAAAATAAATAAAAGCGTTGAATATTTTTCAACTGGACTTAGCCCAATAATGGCCGTAAGTCCTCAAATTAAATTGACTGAGCACAGCTGCTCTCTTAAATCAATTTACGACCGATTCGAGGGTACATCTCCGAACTCCTTTGACTCCTATCGTTGTAATCTTTCAACGACGTCAGAGAGGTGACGGGTCCTAACAACCACACATCAACACGGACTGTGGGGTCCTTAAACTCATGGACTTAAGCGTCCTTAAACTAAAAGACGGACTGTGGGGTCCTTAAACCCATGGACTTATGCGTCATTAAACTACCAACGGACCGCAATGTCCTTAAACTACCGATGGACCACCACGTCCCTAAACTGGAATATGGACCACTACGTCCCTAAACTGGAACAATAGAGCTCCCAAACGCTCTTTTGTTGGATCTAAACGATCCCGTTTAAGTTGATCTTAGCCTCAAATATGGCTAACGTATCCTTAAACATTCAAACAGACTTTAGTCCCAAATTGGACTATAAGTCCCCCAATCAACTTTGGTTCAAGGGTACATCTCCGAACTCCTCTGACACATGTCGTCGTAATCCTTCAACGTCGTCGTAATCCTTCAACGTCGTCAGAGAGGTGATGGGTCCCGACAGCCATATATCAAATGGACCACCATGTCCCAAAACTGGAAATGGATCTAGACGATCCCGTTAAGTAGATCTTAGTCTGGAAATTAGACTAACGTATCCTTAACAAACGTTTAAGTTGATCTTAGCCTCAAATATGGCTAACGTATCCTTAAACAAAAACCCAAAACCCAAATCTAAGAAAGTACGGATTTGGACTAATCCACGTCCTACGGGCGACGAAATAAATAGTCTCCATATACAATCCACGGACAACCACAAACAAAACAAACACCCACGACACGAAGTGAAATTCTGGAGAAAGAGAAAGTTGTTACCGCGATGCGGTAGCATAATTAACTGCAGGAGCTTGCGCTTGCAGGGAAAAGTGTCCCCACAATCAAAAAACCCTCAAGCGAGGGGGAATCTGACGAAATCTGCTACATCGGCCGCATCCGTCTAAACCTCCGATAAACGGTGCCATAAATCAACTTGGCATCTTCGGAGAGGTGGACGGGTAAAACCAAATAGCATCTGCCCCGAATTTCAGGCCAGACGTCCTCACGTCGTCGGCCGCCGTTCGGAGGGGAACACCACCACTCCGAAGATACCAAGTTGATTTATAGCACCGTATATTGGAAGTTTGAACAGATACGACCGTTGTAGCAGAATTTATCAGATTCCCCCTCATTTTATGAAGGGTTTTTTATTGTGGGGACGCACTTCCCTGCAGGCGCAAGCCCCTGCAGTTAATTACGATATCGCGTTGCGATAACCACTTTCTCCTGCTATAGCAGTTCACTTCGTGTCGTGTGTATTTTTTTTGCCCATGGATTGTATACGAAGACTATTTTATGTCGTCGCCCGTAGGGTGTGGCTTAGTCCAAATCCGTATATTTTAGATTTGGGTTTGGGTTTTGAACTTAGATTATATATTCCTCTAGTTCAAAAATATTTTGTTTTATTTAAGGACCGTTAATCTAGTTTGAGATTAAGAACAACTTAAATATATGAGCATTTAGGCTCAATTTTTTTTAAACTAACCATACGTTAGTCCTTTTTGAGACTAAGATTAACTTAGCAATATTTTCAGGATCATTTTTATTTAAGATCCAACAACAGAGCATTTGGGCTCAGATGCTAGAAATTTCAGAGAGAGAGAC
The DNA here is from genome assembly GCA_030015575.1 of Agapanthus africanus. Lineage (NCBI taxonomy): Eukaryota > Viridiplantae > Streptophyta > Magnoliopsida > Asparagales > Amaryllidaceae > Agapanthus > Agapanthus africanus. The sequence goes on along the minus strand of CM057339.1, from coordinate 161,531,445 downwards.
TTTTTAGCCAATTTGGGCTTGGTCTGCTCAGTCTTTTCTTCTTCAAAAGTGCTAAGCACTTATTTGGGTTCTGTTTTTCTAGCCCTTTTCCTTTTATGCAACAGTGCTAAGCACTTGTTTGAGCTCTGGCGCTCACATGTGTATCATGTGAAGCACTCAGTCATGGGCGCTGCCCAATATGTGCTGAGCACTTTAGTCATTTTGACTAAACATGAAGTGCTAAGCAATTTAGTATGGCGTCCACGTGAGAAGCACATGCGACAGTGTCTCATTTTATTTTGTTGGGCGCCCACGTGTTTTTCATGAGAGGCGCTGGGCACTGCCCAATCAGTACTAAGCACTCAGCCGTTTTGGATGTATATGAAGTGCTAGGCACTTTCCTCAGCGCCCTCGTGTTTTTCACATGAGGCGCTGATTCCTTTGTTTTGGGAATCTGTTGGGTGTCCACGTGTTTTTCATGTGAGGCGCTGGGAGCTGCCCAATCAGTGCTAAGCATTCAGCCGTTTTGGCTGTATATGAAGTGTTAATCACTTTTACTCAACACCCACGTGTATTTCATGTGAGGCGCTGGCCTTCTATCTTGGGCGCTCACATGTTTTTCACTTGAGGCGCTGATTCCTTTGTTTTCGAAATCTGTTGGGCGCTCCGTGTTTTTCACGTGAAGCGCTGGGCGCTGCCCAATCAGTTCTAAGCACTTAGCCATTTTGGCTGTATATGAAGTGCTAAGCACTTTTACTCAGCGTCCACGTGTATTTAACATGAGGCGTTGCCCTTCTGTCTTGGGTGTCCACGTGTTTTTCACATGAGGCGCTGATTTCTTTGTTTTGGGAATCTGTTGGGCTCTCGCGTGTTTTTCACGTAAGGCACTAGGCGCTGCCCAATCAGTAGTAAGCACTTAGACATTTTGATTGTATATGAAGTGCTAAGCACTTTTACTCGGCGTCCACGTGTATTTCACGTGAGGCGCTGGCCTTCTGTCTTGGGTGCCCACGTGTTTTTTACGTGAGGCGCTGATTCCTTTGTTTTGGAAATCTGTTGGGCACTCGCGTATTTTTCGTGTGAGGCGTTGATTCCTTTTTAGAGATTTAATCTCTGTTAATATTTTTTAGGGAACTTAAATCTCTGTTAATGGTATTTTGGCCACTAATGATCATCAAGATCACTATTTTGAAGATCTGTGATCATGTTCTTAAAGAACTAAGTTCTTAATTTAAAAGAACTAAATTCTTGGAGTATTATAGACTCCATCTTCATTCTGTTCAACTTTGTTCTTCTCTGAATGTTTGATTCTCAAGAACAAGATCTTCCTGATGAAAATTAAATTCTCAACTTGTGGGAGACTTGTCTTGTGGATCTCAGATCCAGAAAAAGAACTGAGTTCTTTATGAAGGGTTAAACCCTTGAATATGTTGGGTAAAGAAGATGTTTTTATCTCGACTTTTCTTTACCTAGGTTTTTGAGGAGGAAAATCTTTCTTCTTTATTGAGAATTAAATTCTCTGTTGTTTCGAGAGCTCGGTGTATTTTTGCAGAAACTTATGGGGGGTCCTTTTATCTGTCGGTTTTTGAGATTTGAAGTCCCGGGTCCTTTATATAGTAGAGGCAATTTATTAATTAGTTTTGAGAAAATCTCTCATTGTGAGATAATTGATTTTATTGGTCTCAAAATTATTCGGGGTATTTTACCCACCCTTGGATTTTTGATCCAATGATTTTTGTTTCATAGAATAAATTTTCTTGTTTTTAACAAGATTGGATAAATATTTTCCTGTAAACAGAATTTTATTCTGTAAAACGGTGATTTTTAATCACCATTGGATTTTTAATCCAAAGGCTATCTTTTTTACAGAGAGCGGTCTTTTTTGTTTGTAAAGATTGGGGAAATAAATTACGAAAATGGAATTTTATTCTATCATTGGATCTTTAATCCAACCGAGAGTATTTTTCTTACTTAGAAAGATTTGGGAGATATTTTCTCCTAATAGAATTTAATTCTATTATTTGATGATTTATCATCTCCCTTGGGTTTTTGATCCAACGGCTTTGTTTAACAGAGAGCATCCTTGATTTTAACTTGGACGTCCGCGCTCACGTGTTGTAAATGTAGGCGCCATATAAGAATTTAATTCTTATATAATAAGCGCTCTTGTGCTTTGCACATTGGAGCTCACGTGAGCTACACGTGCGGCGCCATCATAGGATTTAATCCTATAAGGTTGGCGCTGGTGTTGACGTCCTCGTAGGGCGATACCTCATTAAAATTTAACAGAGCTTAGCTCTTTTTATTATGTTTAAATATTTGGGGAACAAATGCCTCCCAGCGTTTTTCTCACGTGGCTCACATGTGAGTACAAAGGTGTCGCTTTTACCGCCATTTGATCTTCTAGGGAGTTGAACCGTCCCCTCACGTCCTATAAATAGGGCCTTTAGCCCTTGAGATAAATGTCGTCTCATCATCTTCTTTAAGTTTCTTTCTTCCTTAAGAATTTGATTCTCATCTCAGAGCTTAGATCTGTACCCACAGAACTCCTTCTGATCAGAGTTAAACTCTGCCCAAATTCGGTAAGGATTATGAACAGAGTTTAACTCTTAAAAGACCCTTCATTTTTTGTTATGGATTTTTAACCTATTAAGAGAGTTTGGCTCTTTTCTTGAAATGATTTGTTAGAGATCTTAAAAAAAACATTTTTTCCTGTTTTTGAATAGACTATGGGTCTTAAATCAATGGGCGTTGTCGAGAATCGCTAATTTTCTTCTTAGGATTTTTCCCTATCCTTGATTCTGATCTTTGAGAGTTTCTGGAATTCAATTCCATTATATTTCCTGTCGGTTTCCCAATATGAGGATTTCTGTAATTTAAACCCATTATTAAAGGAATTTAATTCCATTTTGTCTTGAGAAATTTTGGAACTTTTGGGAATTTTATTCCCCTTCTTATTCCTTTTTTGGGTTTTAATACCCTTTTTACAGATTTGAATCTGTTGTTATTTTTAATAGAACTCGCTTTTCCTGGACATTAGAAGTTTTTTAACTCCACTGCTTAATGGGACAATTCATTTAATGAGAATCCTTTTGGATTCTCACAATGGGCGCATGTCTCATCATTGATGAGCCGTCACCTTGATTTTGTGGGGCCCACTGATTTTCCTTTAGACTGTAGTGATTTTAATATGCTAATCGCTAACTCTTCCCTAGTTTTTCTTTTCAGGTACTATGGCTTCTCATCTGTATGATCTTAAAAAGATTATCTCTTATGAGGAGATTCGCATCCAAGGCTGCTGTCAAGACCAGGAGTTTACTGACGCCCAATGCGCTGAGGTGATGCGTCACGTCGATGATTACAATGGTCAATTGCTCCACTGCCGTTCTGTTCTTTTAAAGATCGCCGTTGGGTCGATCTGGGAAGCTATCACGCCCCTCTTCCTAATAGACGGAAACGGTGACGTGGCAAGCCCGCAACATATTTACTATGAAATAAATACGTTAAGCGTAATTAAACAATATAAAAAATGAACAAGAATGATAAGATTAATAAAATGAAAAAGCAACTTTATTTACATACAACTCTCTGAAAAAAAGATACAATAAATAAAGTAATGCCTAAATAATGGCATACAGAAATGAAAGTATGTCTTAGCACCTCTACTATGTTTATACATGCATCAAGTATGCAATTTTAATTTAAAGGTCTAAGCTATACTAACCTAGAATCGAACTAGAGAATTAGGGTTTCTAGTGAAAGCAAACAAGATCTACACTAAATGATAAGGGTTTACAACCTTTGTAGATCGGTCCTTCACTTCTAAAACTCCAAGTAGTAGTCCCTAGAACTCTTCTTAGACTTCACTTGGTGAAAGGAACGAGCTTACTTCATCGTCTTCAAGGCCGAAGATGATCCATCTTGAAGTCTCTCTAACTCAAGCTCGCTCTTCACTAATCAAAGTATTAGTGAAGCAAACAATCTAAACTAATGGGCTAGATTGGTTTAGGTTGATGAAGTGAGAATTTTTCTCACTTATTTTTCTTCTTTTCTTTTCTTTTTCTCACTCTAAGAAAAACCTATAGAGGAAGAAGAAGGAGATGGGGAATGAACTTGGATGAGAAAGAGAACCATGTGAGGTGAGTGATGAGATGAGAATCAAAAATATCTATGAATAAAAAAAGAGAATGGGGTGAGTCATGGCTTCTCAAAACTTCCACAAGCATCCAAGAGAAAATGACCCATATCTCATTTTCTTTAATTCATAAATAAATCGATTATCTACTCATCACTAATCTTATGTGTGATTCTCATACATCCTAATTCTATGTATCATCAACCATGATACAATAATTAATACATATAATGATATATCTCTCACACACACACACACACACACACACACACACACACATATTAATATGTATAAAGAGAAGAAAATGTTTAGTGAGCTATATTAGTTAATATATATGTATATATCATATATATTAATAAATATCAAATTATTAAATCAACACTTGATTCAGCAATCCGGTTATATCATATATAACCGACTAATATTGTTTATATATGTATATCACATTATTAAATCAACACTTGATTCAATAATCCAGTTATATCACATATAACCGACTTATATTCGATATTAGTTAATATATATATATATATATATATATATATATATAATTATTAATTCAACACTTGATTCAATAATCCGGCTATATCAAATATAATACGGCTAATGTCAAATATACAAATATATATCAAATATATATTAACAACATATACACATACCATTGAATCAACACTTGATTCAATAATCCGGTTATATCATATATAACCTAACTGATATCAAATATCGCGAGATTGGAATATGGTATCACATACTCGTATTTAATCAAGATTCTGCACATATCACCATATGTGCCCTACTTCGTTTTGCTTGAGCTAGGAAACCTTTGTGTGGGACTCTAAAGACTCGTCAATATGCCAGAAGTAGGTAATGATCACATCAGTTACCCACAAGCCGTCAGCGGTACTAGCTGGACGTAACGGCTACCCAGATATTGAGCGAATAGAATATCAATAAGCAATCTTTTCCAAACTCCCATAAATCCTATAAGAAACACTTACCATACAGTCCGGTCTCTTCGTCTGATATGTCGCATATCGAGTCTGGGGGTGGAATTTTCATACCCCAGTAACTTGATAAGTCATGCCGATGTGTGGCCTATAACCATTCGAGAAACTACTGATAACACTTACCAGTAAAATCTCATCAGCCCTGTCCAGGGACTTGCTGTTATAGCCAATAGAGCATAGAGCAACATCAACTCCCAATACTGGGAGAGACGAAACCCCTCTTATCGCTCACTGCCTTCATGTGACTCGGGACTGTACCCAAAATCCACCTGTTCGCACAACTCCTTTAAGTCGTGGTAGGGAGGAAATCAAACCACAGTGGGAACCACACAAGACACTATGATGGTCTCGGGTCTACAGAAAAACATGTACAAGTATCACGAGAGAACTGCTATCTGACGATAGGTATTGTACCATCTAGGAGTTCTCGGCGAGTCATGTTCGGTGTACCCATTCTCTAATGAGCACCTGTGTACAATCTTTGATGCCAAACACCTGTTGGTTATATGTATGCCCTAGAGGCCATTATTATACATGTGATGTATATTATAGTGGATGCTTGGATATATATAGAGAGGACTTTCTTGCTCGACATGATAGTATGCTATCTGGTTGCTCTTTATCTTAACATGTTGACTTGTATATGTGATGTTGTCTTGCTCTCACATGTTCATAAAGCCCTTAAGATTTGTACTTGACTACCAAGACTATGATGGAGATCATACTAGTGGGGGAAAAAGGTAGTCTACAATTACATCCTAAAATAGTTCCTAGTCGAGGGTGTATCGAGACAGGGCATCGATATTCCGGAGTAGACTAGCGTATAAGCATCTTGACTCATATGATGGGTGATGGATGATCCTACATCCATTGGTGTTTGAAATCAAAAATGGTATATGGGTGCTCGGCGCACACTGGGTACACTGAACGGACTCACCGAGAACTCTTAGTTGGTATTATACCTATCGTCAGATAGCAATTCTCTGGTGACACTGGTACAGGTTAGTCTATAGACCCGAGATCGTCATAGAGTCTTGTGCGATTCCCACTGTGCTTTGATTTCCATCTTACCACGTTCAACAGAACGTGCAAAATGGTGGCTTCTGGGTACAGTCCCGAATCACATGGAGGCAATGAGCGATAGGAGGGGATTCGTCTCTCCCGGTATTGGGGGTTGATGTTGCGCTGTGCTCGATTGGCCATAACGGAGATTTACTGATAAGTGTTATCAGTAGTTTTTCAACCCATTATAAGCCTCACATCGTCATGACTTATCGGTTATTGGGGTCTGACGTTTACCACCCCTAGATTAGATATGCGACATATCAGACGAAAAGACCGGACTGTACGGTAGTGTTACTGACAGGCTTTTCAGGAGTTAGAGCGGGCTTGCTTGATGATCTTCTGATCGCTCAATACACGGGTAGCCGTTACGTCCAGCTAGTACCGCTGACGGCTTGTGGGTGCTTGATGTGATCATCATCTACTGCCGACGTATTTACGAGCCTTTAGAGTCCTACACAGAGGTTTCACTGGCTAAGGCAAAACGAAGTAGGAGCATATATGTGATATGTGTGGGACCGAGATTAATACGAGTATGTGATACCGTATTCTATTCTCGCGATATACAGTATTGATCGGTTATATGAGATATAGCCGGGTTATCGAATCAAATGTTGATTCGATAAGTCGATAATGTATCGGTCGGTTATATGAGATATAGCTGGGTTATCGAATCAAATGTTGATTCGATAAGTTGATACAAATAATATTAGTAGGTCATATAAGATATAACCGGATTATTAAATCAAGTGTTAATTTAATGATTTAATGTATAATTATATATATTTGATATATTAATTTACATTAACTAATATTAGCTCACTCAAACATTTCTTTTTCTTACATGTGCACACTTAATATATATGTGATATATATTAATTGTGTTTTATTTATGTGTCATGGTTGATGATACATGCAACATGGGTGTATGAGACTTACACCATACTAATGATAATGAAGGGTTTATTTATTTAGTATAAATCAATTATTAATTGGATAATGGTCACATGGCATGAAGCTTGTAGAAGCTTGGAGTTCCATTGACTAGTCCACTAGTTTTGTCTTATATTAGATATTTGTTAACCCAACCATTATCTAAACTCATGGTTAAGTCTCTAGATGAGATATATTAGATATTTTCTCATGCATGGTTGCCATACACTCTCTCATCCATTATTTATTTCTTCTTCCTTAAGCTCAAGAGAGAGCTCTCTAGGTTTTTGAGAGGAGCTTAAAATTAGTGAGAAAAGTAATTCTAAAGTGAGCAAAACTCCTACTTCATCATCCTCTACTGGATTAGCACTTTAGTATAGGGTGTTAGCTTCACTAATCTCACATTAGTGAAGAGGTAGCTTGGATTAGTGTCTCCTCGACGTAGATCATTTTCGGCCTCGAAGACATCATGCAAGCTTGTTGCTTTCTTCTTGTGGAGCCTCTCAAGAGTCCGGGAGTTCATTAATTGCAGCGAAGGGACCACTACAAGGAGCTATAGAAGTGAAGGACCGGACTACAAAAGTTATAATCCCTGCTCACTTAGTTGTAAAGTAGTTTACCCATTGTATTGTCTAAATCTTTAGTTAAGATTCTAGGGTTAGGATTGTTTTGTACGGCAAATTTTTGAAAATTGCATGGACGATACCTCCCAAAACCTTGCTGTCGTGCCAAACAATCCTACAGTGGTATCAGAGCAAGCTAGAGATTTAGATGATGTATGTAGAATTACGAAACCGAAACAACTCCGAAATACCCGATACACAAATCTAGTTTCTGTCGAAATTTTAAAGTCGTCGAAAATTTTTTTTAAACAACTATAGAATGTTGTATGAGATGCAACATGAACACAGTACAAAATTTAACCCCAGACCTCAGATTTTGGCCGGCCACAGAGCCTTTAAAATCGGCCTGCTCGGTTTTTTGGTGGTGTCCAGGGTTGAAATTTGTACTGTGTTCCAGTCTCTGGGTTTTGGTGTTTCATGTGCTGTTTGGTTTTGCTAAATTTGCATGTGATGTTATCTTTTTGCAGAGACAATTCGGAGTGTTTCGTAATCATAATTCTAACAGTTTTTCGGGTTGTCTAGACAGTGTTAAAAAGTTTGAACGGATATCAAATAACCACTTTAACCCTCGACAGAAAAATTTTCAAGAGTTAGATTTTTTCCGAGTTAAAGAACATTCAAATATCATGCAAGTAATGCGGTGGACCCTCTAGAAGAACAAAACCCTAACACTATTCTATGACCATAAGAACCGCCGCCAAACCCTAAGGTTTGCGGTAGTTCCGCGGCACCATAGGTGAGGCAAGGTTTGACCCTTCTACGGTTGGTCCATTGGTACTGTGGCATGTGATGAGTATTTTTAAACTGCGCTCAAGTGTTGAGCTTTTTGGGAAATTTTGGGTGTTTGTTGATTCGATCGGAATGTTTAACGTCGTCTAGCTTTTTTTTGGAATGTGATACAATATGTGGAATTCATATAGTTAGGCATGAAATCCAAAGTATATGATATTTTGGGTTTATGATGTCTAAGGTGATTGTTGATTCCAAATGTTGTAGTTTGATATTTTCTTTTCTGCGACCGTAAATATAATATGTGGGATATCACCGTTTTCGTTGCTATATGTCAACGACAATTGTGATACGCATATTTACTTACGTTGATGACATGTGATGTTATGTGTTGCTGGGATATGTTATATTTGACCGTCGTGTCTTGAATAGCCGGAGTTTTATGTGAGATGAGAGTTTTTATTTTCATTCATGTAAAATTCATTGTATGTAATATTCTTTTATTGGGGCACCTCCGGGTTGAGGATGATGTCACAATTGTTGTATATTATTTACTTTTCCGCATTAGGATAGACCCAAGGAGGGGAGCACAAGCAACCGGGTTCTAGAGTCCAGTAGGAGACCATCTCGAGCAGTCGAGTCAGGGTCTCCTAACTCTAGAATTGGTAGGGTTGCTTGCCGCTCTCGTAGAGGTCTAGAGATGTGGGTTTGGCTATTCATCATGACCGTGGAATCTATTTTTTATACTGGTTTAATTTAAAACACGGAATTCCTAGTATATCCAATATTTCATATGTTATCTTCTGCTGCTAATATTCTGTGATGTGACAGCTTTATATGCGTGAGACGAATGCTTTATTATTGTATATATGATATATAATAAACGTTACTTATGTTTTGCACCCGCACTAGTCCCGCCCCGCTATGCCATTGGTTAAGTAACCTAACGGTGCATATCGGGACACTGTGGCGAATGCGGATGGCATAAGCGTACGTTATATTTTCGTTTCTTCTATGATGCTTAAGAAGCATAAATGATGGGAATTCATTAATGAGATTAATGAAAGAAAAAGAAACGTAAAAGATGTTGTAGAATCATATTATCAAAAAGGGTAGCTCTAGTTTTTGCTTTGCATAGCGGTATTACTTGTAGAATATCCAGCACCTCATTCGATGAGGAAAGAGCCGAAATCCCTTCATCGGAAGTGACCTCTTTAGAGAAACTAGCAGATCCTACAACCACTCGGTTTTGTCTTTTAATTGCTTCTTTTAGTTCTTGCTTTGCATAGCGGTGTTTATGAAATATCCTGCACCTTATTCGATAAGGAACGAGCCGAGATCCATTCACCGGGAGCGACCTCTTTAGCAAAACTAGTAAAAATCCTCGAAAACACTCCTTTTCAAAAATCACTTGTTTCTACAACGATATCAAGTTCATTACGCTCATGGTTTTCTTAAAAACCTGCGTAGCCTTCCATTATTTCTGATAAATACTACTTAGTATTCGTTCTACGTTTGTTGACCTCCGTCGAGGCATAGTGTGCGGTAGCTGACTAGTGTTTATCTGCTGCATATGATGTGATTGGATTAGGGTAGTTATACGACCTTGTTGACCTCCGTCAACGGTCATGCAGGTGGGTCTAATTCAATCATGAAATATACAGGTTGAACTTGACTAGCAGCCTATGGTTTGTTGACCTCCGTCAAGGTCATAGGGCGCTAGGGGTAAAAGTATTATCGGGGATTTCAAGTGTTGAAATTTGCAATCAGATTGCATACCTTCTATGAGATAGTTGGATCCTGATACCCACTGTGAGCAAAAGTTGCTCCCGGGAGAGTTTTGCACTTTACAATTAGCTAACTCATTAGGTGTCTAGAAACGTGTCTACGGGGCTACGCCTCTAGGAAAATGAAGTTTATTCTAATTAGTCGGGGAGAAAGCACGGGGAACCTCCCTCAGAAGTACCGGCACTGGCCTGGCTGAACGGTTAGCGAAGTTGTAGGATGCAATTAATCCTGGCTAAATTTTCTTTTTAAGGTTTGAAGGAAAATTTGATAATAGCAGTAGGAGACATCGATTAGATAAGATAAATAACCAATCTGATCTTTGCAAGAGCATACGCTAAACTGTATTCTTCTCTCTCTCTCCAGGTAGCGACCATGTCAGGTCTTAATCAAGATAATAATATGGATGTATTGACTGAACCCGCTTGTTATGCTGAGCAGGGGAACGTTGGTTCCGCTCCAACTTATAATTGTTATAAGTCCGAGCAGGAAATAGGAAAATACCCGGATTTCCACACCACCCAAACAAAGAATGAGCATGTTGATGCATCTTCTTCGGGTGTGTTCGTCACCCGGAACTGTTTCTCCGTACACTCTACGTCCTAGGTATTAGATACAGGATCGGGATCCCACATATGTAGTATGTTACATGGGCTAAAGAAAGGTAGAGAACTGGGAGTAGGTGAGCATTCCGTACTAGTAGGGAATAGTACAAATGTTGCAGCCAAAGCAGTTGGCGAATATCACCTTGTATTATCAAATGGTAATACATTGATTCTGAACGAATGCTATTACACACCGACCCTGATATGCAATCTTATATCAGTTTCTTTATTAAGTAAAGAAGGATATAATTTTGTAGTACAGCATAATGTTATGAATATCTTCCTGGATCAAAAATTGATTGGATCAGGCTCGCTAAATAATGGCATATACATTCTAAATTAAAACACAGTTCTTAACGTACAAAACACACACAAGAGGAAAAGTTCAGAAATGAACGAATCCTTCTTGTGGTATTGTAGATTAGGTCATATCAATGCGACACGACTAGCTAAGTTACATAAGGATGGATACTTGAATCCGTTCGAATTATCATCTTATGAAACTTGTCAGTCATGTCTCAAAGGAAAGATGACCAAAACTCCGTTTAGTGGACACGAAGAAAGAGTTACGGAACTCTTGGGACTAATTCATAGTGATGTATGTTTTCCCATGTCTACACATGCCAGGAATGGTTCCTCGTACTTCATTACATTCACTGACTATATCTCAAGATACGGACATGTGTTCCTGATGAAACACAAGTCTGAAGCTTTTGAGAAATTCAAAGAATATAAGTATGAAGTTGAGAACCAAATAGGTAAAAGTATTAAAATCTTTCGATCCGATCGGGGAGGAGAATATTTGAGCACGGAATTCCGTGACTATCTAAAAGAGAATGGGATTCTCTCTCAGCTTACTCCTCCATATACACCACAGCACAACGGTGTATTGGAGCAGAGGAATCGCACCCTATTAGATATGGTGCGCTCTATGATGAGTACTGCTGAGTTTCCTATTTCCTTTTGGGATATGCACTGGAGACAGCTGCAGACCTATTGAATATGGTTCCCACCAAATCTGTGCCAACCACTCCATATGAGATATAGAAAGGAAAGAGACCATATCTTAATTATGTTAAGATATGGAGTTGTCCGGCATATGTGAAAACACAGAATCCGGACAAGCTCGAGACAATGTCTTTTCTGTGTAAGTTTATTGGATATCCCAAACATTCGCGAGGGTATATCTTCTACCACATCGAGGAAAAAAAGGTGTTTGTTTCTCGGCATTCCACCTTTTTAGAAAAGGAATTTATTGCAAAAGAAATTAGTGGCCTTGAGATAGAACTGGAAAAGATTCCAGCAGCACAAATTATGAAAGAAGATTTGGTAGAACCAGAGAATTCGATTGTTCCCAACGAACCTCGGCATCTCCGCCAATCTAGTAGGGTTCCTCATCCACCTGAGAGATACTACGGTTTTCTCGTAGATGGTGGGAGCGAGGATTGCATCATGGTAGATGATGACACAACCAGCTTCGAGCAGTCCATCACGAGTGGGGACTCTGTGAAGTGGCTGGATGCAATGCGATATGAGATGGAATCCATGTACACCAATAAAGTATGGACTTTGGAAGTTTCTCCTGAAGGGGAAAAACCCATCGGAAGCAAATGGATCTTTAAGAAGAAACTTGGTGTAGATGGAAAAGTTGAGACTTTCAAAGCTAGACTTATTGCAAAAGGTTTTCATCAACGACCAGGTATGGACTATGATGAAACATTTTCTCCAGTGGCTATGCTTAAGTCCATCGGGATCCTGCTTGCCATCGCTGCATACCATGACTACGAAATCTGGCAAATGGATGTTAAGACCGCCTTTCTAAATGGTGATTTAGAAGAATGCGTGCACATGACTCAGCCAAAGGGCTTCGTGGACAGTGGGAGCAGCGGAAAGGTGTGCAAGCTGCTTAAATCTATCTATGGGTTAAAGAAAGTATCACGGAGTTGGAACATCTGTTTTAATGTGGTAGTCAAAGAGTTTGACTTCATCAAAAATGTAGATGAACCTTGAATATACAAGAAGGTGGTAGAGAGTAAGGTTGTCTTCCTCGTACTGTACATGGATGACATACTCTTGATAGGAAATGATGTTCCTATGCTGCAATCGGTCAAGATCTTCTTATCACAAAGATTCTCGATGAAAGATCTAGGTGATGCCTCCTACTTCTTGGGAATTAAGATATATAGAGATAGATCTAAATGGATACTAGGATTGTCCCAATCCAGGTACATTGACACCATACTAAAGAGGTTTAGTATGGAAGAATCCAAGCGTGGGAATTTACCCATGATCACAGGACCCACTCTCTCCAAAGAGATGTCTCCCAAGACTGATTTGGAGAGAGCTCGCATGCAAGGGATACCCTATACTTCGGCAGTAGGCTCTATCATGTATGCGATGTTATGTACCAGACCTAATATAGCATACTCACTAAGTGTAGTGAGTAGGTATCAAGCAAATCCAAGAGAGAGTCACTGGACAGCTGTGAAGAACATTCTCAAGTACTTGAGAAGGACTAAAGAGATGTTCTTGGTGTATGGTAACGGAGAACTCCAAGTGGAGTCCTTTACCAATTCGAGCTTCCAAAGTGATAAGAACGACTCTAAGTCGGTCTCGGAATTTTTCTTTACCCTCAATGGAGGGGCGGTTTGTTGGAAGAGTTCCAAACAGGAAACCGTGGCAGACTCGACGATGGAGGCCGAATGCATCGCTGCCAACGATGCTAAAGAGGTTGTCTGGATGAAGAAGTTCATAACCGAACTTGGTGTGGTTCCATCCATAGAGCGTCCAATACCTTTGTATTGCGATAACAATGGAGCAGTGGTTTTGGCCAAGGAACCCAGGTCCTATCAGCGATCCAGGCATATTCTATCACCTGATCGGGGAGATAGTTGATCGCTGGGAGATCGAGGTCAGGAGAGTTGACACGAAGGATAATACGGTGGATCCACTCACAAAGGCCATACCCCAGATACAATTTGAGAGACTCTTCGGGATGTTGGGTATAAGATACTATAACAACTGGCCTTAGTGCAAGCGGGAGATTGTTAGTTATATGTATGACCTAGAGGCCATTATTGTACATGTGATGTATATTATAGTGGATGCTTGGATATATATAGAGAGGAATTTCTTGCTCGACATGATAGTATACTATCTGGTTGCTCTTTATCTTAACATGTTGACTTGTATATGTGATGTTGTCTTGCTCCCACATGTTGATAAAGCCCTTAGGATATGTACTTGACTATCAGGACTATGATGGAGATCATACTAGTGGGGGCCAAAGGTATTCCATAAGTACACCCTAAAATAGTTGCCAGTCTAGGTTGTATCGAGACAGGGCATTGATATTCCAGAGTAAACTAGCATATACGCATCTTGACCCATATGATGGGCGATGGATGATCCCACATCCATTGGTGTTTGACATCAAAGATGGTATATGGGTGCTCAGTGGAGACTGGGTACACTGAAAGGACTCGCCGAGAACTCCTAGTTAGTATTATACCTCTCGTCAGATAGCAGTACTCTGGTGACACTGGTACAGGTTAGTCTGTAGACCCGAGATCGTCATAGAGTCTTGTGTGATTCCCACTGTGCTTTGATTTCCACCATACCACGTTCAACGGAACGTGCAAAACGGTGGCTTTTGGGTACAATCCCGAATCACATGGAGGCAATGAGCGATAGAAGGGGATTTATCTCTCCCGGTATTGGGGTTTGATGTTGCGTTGTGCTCGATTGGCCATAACGATAAGTCCCTGGCTAGGGCTGCTACGGAGATTTACTAATAAGTGTTATCAGTAGTTTCTCGACCCGTTATGAGCCTCACAATGGAACGACTTATCAGTTATTGGGGTCTGACGTTTACCACCCCTAGACTAGATATGCGACATATCAGACGAAAAGACCGGACTGTACGGTAGTGTTACTGACAGGCTTTACAGGAGTTAGAGCGGGCTTGCTTGCTGATCTTCTGATCGCTCAATACCCGGGTATCCGTTACATCCAGCTAGTACCGCTGACGGCTTGTGGGTGCTTGATGTGATCATCATCTACTACCGACGTATTTACGAGCCTTTAGAGTCCTGCACAGAGGTTTCACTGGCTTAGGCAAAACGAAGTAGAAGCATATATGTGATATTTGCAGACCGAGATTAATACGAGTATGTGATACCGTATGCTATTCTCGCGATATAAAGTATCGATCGGTTATATGAGATATAGCCGGGTTATCGAATCAAATGTTGATTCGATAAGTCGATACTGTATCGGTCGGTTATATGAGATATATTCAGGTTATCGAATCAAATGTTGATTCGATAAGTTGATACAAATAATATTAGTTGTTCATATGAGCTATAACCGGATTATTAAAGCAAGTGTTGATTTAATGATTTAATGTATAATTATATATATTTGATATATTAATTTACATTAACTAATATTAGCTCACTCAAACATTTCTTTTTCTCACATGTGCACACTTAATATATATGTGATATATATTAATTATGTTTTATTTATGTGTCATGGTTGATGATACATGCAACATGGGTGTATGAGACTTACACCATACTAATGATAATGAAGGGTTTATTTATTTAGTGGAAATCAATTATTAGTTGGATAATGGTCACATGGCATGAAGCTTGTAGAAGCTTGGAGTTCCATTGACTAGTCCACTAGTTTTGTTTTATACTAGATATTTGTTAACCCAACCATTATCTAAACTCATGGTTAAGTCTATACATGAAATATATTAGATATTTTCTCACCCATGGTTGCCATTCACTCTCTCATCCATTATTTGCTTCTTCTTCATCAAGCTCAAGAGAGAGCTCTCTAGGTTTTTGAGAGGAGCTTAAAATTAGTGAGAAAAGTAATTCTAAAGTGAGCAAAAATCCTATTTCATCATTCTGTACTAGATTAGCACTTTAGTATAGGGTGTTAGCTTCACTAATCTCACATTAATGAAGAGGTAGCTTGGGTTAGTGTCTCCTCGACGTAGATCATCTTCGGCCTCGAAGACATCATGCAAGCTTGTTGCTTTCTTCTTGTGGAGCCTCTCAAGAGTCCGGGAGTTCATTGATCGCAGCGAAGGGACCACTACAAGGAGCTATAGAAGTGAAAGACTGGACTACAAAAGTTGTAATCCCTGCTCACTTAGTTGTAAAGTAGTTTACACATTGTATTGTCTAAATCTTTAGTTAAGATTCTAGAGTTAGGATTGTTTTGTACGGCAAATTTTTGAAGATGGCATGGACGATACCTCCCGAAACCTTGCTGTCGTTCCAAACAATCCTACAGTGGTATCAGAGACAAGCTAGAGATTTAGATGATGTATATAGAATTACGAAACCGAAACAACTCTGAAACACCCGATGCATAAATCTAGTTTCTGTCGAAATTTTAAATTCGTCGAAAAAAATTTTAAACAACTGCAGAATGTTGTATGAGATGCAACATGGACACAGTACAAAATTTAACCCCAAACCTTAGATTTTGGTCGGCCACAGAGTCTTTAAAATCGGCCTGCTCGGTTTTTTGGTGGTGTCCAGGGTTGAAATTGGTGTTGTGTTCCAGTCTCTGGGTTTTGGTGTTTCAGGTGCTGTTTGTTTTTGCTAAATTTGCATGTGATGTTATCTTTTTGTAAAGACAATTCAGAGTTTTTCATAATCGTAATTCTAACAGTTTTTCAGGTTGTCTGGACGGTATTAAAAAGTTCGAACGGATATTAAATACCCACTTTAACCCTCGACGGAAAATTTTCCAAGAGTTGGATTTTATCCGAGTTAAAGAACATTCAAATATCATGCAAGTAATGCGGTGGACCCTCTAGAAGAACAAAACCCTAACTCGATTCTATGACCGTAAGAATCGCCGCCAAACTCTAGGGTTTGCGGTAGTTCCGCGGCGCCATAGGTGAGGCAAGGGTTGACCCTTCTATGGTTGGCCCATTGGTACTGTGGCATGTGATGAGTATTTTTAAACTGCGCTCAAGTGTTGAGCTTTTTGGGAAATTTTGGGTGTTTGTTGATTCGATCAGAATGTTTAATGTTGTCTAGCTTTTTTCTGGAATGTGATACAATATGTGGAATTCATATAGTTAGGCATGAAATCCAAAGTATGTGATATTTTTGGTTTATGATGTCTAAGATGATTGTTGATTCCAATGGTTGTAGTTTGACATTTTCTTTTCTGCGACCGTAAGTGTAATATGTGGAGTATCACCGTTTTCATTGCTATATGTCAACGACAATTGTGATACGTATATTTACTTACGTTGATGACATGTGATATTATGTGTTGCTGGGATATATTATATTGGATCGTCGTGTCTTGAATAGCCGGGGGTTTTATGTAAAATGAGTGTTTTTATTTTCATTCATGTAAAATTCATTTTATGTAATATTCTTTTATTGGGGAACTTCCGGGTTGAGGATGATGTCACCATTGTTGTATATTATTTACTTTTCCGCATTAGGATACCCTAGGAGCGGAGCACAAGCAACCGGGTTCTAGAGTCCAGTGGGAGACCATCTCGAGGAGTCGAGTCAGGGTCTCCTAACTCTAGAATTGGTAGGGTTTCTTGTCACTCTCATAGGGGTCTAGGGATGTGGGTTTGGCTATTCATCGCGACCATGGAATCCGTGTTTATACTGGTTTAATTTAAAACACGGAATTCGTAGTATATCCAATATTTCATATGTTATCTTCTGCTGCTGATATTCTGTGATGTGATAACTTTATATGCGTGAGACGAATTCTTTATTATTGTATATATGATATATAATAAACGTTGCTTATGTTTTGCACCAGCGCTAGTCCCGCCCCGCTATGTCGTTAGATAAATAACCTAACGGTGCATAATGGGACACTGTGGCGAATGCGGATGGCATAAGCGTACGTTGTATTTTCGTTTCTTCTGTGATACTTAGAAAGAATAAATGATGGGAATTCATTAATGAGATTAATGAGAGAAAAAGAAACCTAAAAGATGTTGTAGAATCATATTTTCAAAAAGGGTGGCTCTAGTTTTTACTTTGCATAGCGGTATTCCTTGTAGAATATCCAGCACCTCATTCGATGAGGAAAAAGCCGAGATCCCTTCATCGAGAGTGACCTCTTTAGCGAAACTAGCAGATGCTACAACCACTCGTTTTTTCTTTTGATTTCTTCTTTTAGTTCTTGCTTTGCATAGCGGTATTTATGAAATATCCTGCACCTTATTCGATAAGGAAAGAGCCGATATCCCTTCAACATGTATCAGAGAGACAGTATAATAATACAAGCGTACATGTTAAGATAAAGAGCAACCAGATAGTATACTATCATGTCGAGTAAGAAAGTCCTCTATATATATGTCCAAGCATCCACTATATCATACAATAATAACCTCTAGGGCACACATATTCCTAACAAAAGTAAGTGCAGGAAGAACTAGTAGTCAGGATGAACTGTATGTTGGTCCAAGTCCTCCTAACTCGGTTGTATCTCCCCAGAGTCCGATCCTCCTAACGTACATTCCAAGAAAAGAAAACAGAGAGGAATGTCGTCAGCGAACTAGTGCTCGGTATATCCCAAAAGAAACAAGAGAAAATAGTATATCATGTGAATAGAAACTAAAAGAACAAAGGACATGTAAAATTGTATATGATCATCTACAGGTATATGATAGTTATTCTAACGTAGTTATTTTTAGTTTGATAAAGAAGGTATTCATGTATACGAGAGGGGTCCATCTTACCCCGTGGACTATGGTAACATGTAGTACAAGGCCCCGTCATAACCCACGGGACAACGACACGTGAATTCATGTAGGTGTCTTTTAAAGTGACATCTCGTGCTACGATATACGTTCCGTACCAATCTACCCCTTTATCCCCGCGTATTGTATTGTATAGATTAAGATTACAGGTTTTGGCCGAATCCATGGATATAAAATGTTCAGGTTTATTTTCAGGATGTAATCATGTGTTCAAGTAGTCACGTCTAGTTCATGTCAAGTTATAACCATGGTTCAGTCAAGTCGAGTCAAGTATACAAGTTTGAATTTGATGTTTGAATTCGAGTATTCGGGTTCATAATCAAGTATACAAGTTCGAGTTTGATTTTGTATTATGGTTTGAATTTGGATTCATATTGAAGTCAGAAACTTATGAACGGATTTAGCTCTTGAATTCTTTGGTTCGAGAGTAATCGGCAACTGCTGCACATGGACGGCAGAATTTGTGTCTTTTTCCAAGACAATTAACATTGATAACTCCGTTAAGTTGTCTAACCTGAATAGGCAAGCACTCACTTTTTCCAGCTCCCGGGGACTCAAGAGAAATGATACCGCTTAAGCATATGTTAATTCTATAGTCCTTAAAGTATTGTTTGCATATCTCGAGGGGGTTTTATGAAAAATATGTTAATATTGTTTTAAAAATAACCCCGAGGGTGATTTACAAGATTTAGGTTTTTCATGGGCATGTATTTTAATTATTGGGGTATTTTAATGATAAAAACTTAGTTTTTAAAAGTTTATATTATTTTATTGAAAACTAGCCCTTTTGGTAACTTGATGTTATTTTATTAACATTTTAATCTTTCATTTCGAAAAACATAGTTTCATAATATGTTTTTATTACAAATACGGATTTATAATTTTTTATATAATTTTTTTAAAATTAGTTTTATTTAGAAAATTTGCGTTTCTTAAAAACCGTATTTTATTTCCTTTCGAGATCGAATACTCCATGAGGAGTTCTTCATCTCGCTCTACTATCTCAAGGATGTGTGATAATCCGCACCATCCAATGGCGGGTCCCCTAACGAGGGTTGTAGAGGCGTATTTATCAAGAATTACAAAATACCGCTTTAAAAGAAATCCGGTTTTGAAAAGATGTGATATTTTAATGAAAGCTATTCTTTGAACCAAACATACATATATATAAGTATCGTGCTATGAAACCAAAGTGTGCGTATGGGGTAGGTCGTTACCCCGTGAAGTTTTCTTAAAGGTATTGTTTTAACAATTATCGAAAAGAGATGATAATAAAGCTCGAGGTATTTTAATGAAAAAGTTCGTTTATATTTATTTCACATGAGAATTTTGGTTAAACTTGAAGCTAAAAGATTGTAATCGAAGTTACAAGTAGAGTTATAACATTTTTTTGACCAAAGTATAAAGAAAAATGGAGTTTCAAGTTTAAAAAGAAAAGTATCGGCGGTAACTCCACTTTACCGATAAGTTTTTAGGAGATGAATTGCGATGAAAAGAAAGAGGGTTGGGAAGGACTTACGGCTTGGTAATACCGAGAAAAGGGTAAGGAAGAAGGGAGGGGGCTTCATGGTATCGCTGGAACTCCGGAAATGGCTTCGATCTTCGACGGAAGAAACATGGTTGCTAACTCCACTTGACTCCACTTGCACTTAAGAACTTTTGAGGTGATTTTGCTAGAAATTTTCAGAATATAGGAGGTCTAGGGCATGGGGTGGTATTTATAGTGGAGAATTAGGGTTTGGGAATTAAAATTTGGATTAAAAAGCATTAAATGGTGAAATGAAGGGTCTCTGTTTGATTGCAGGGAAATCAAACGGTGCAGGGGGGTTAAGGGGAGTCGAAGGGGTGTGTGTGCAAAGCACGGAGCCAATTGGGCTCATATCGACCGTCGGCGCCGGTCCTAGGAGCATTTTGGGCGGTCGAATCTTGAGGTCCAACCTAAAGATTCATGCCACGTGGGTATTTAGGTGTGTAAACCTCATTGCACCTATTTGATTTTTCTAAAACTTTTTATTTCCCCGTGTGTTGCACGTGCAACTCTTGGGCTTTCAAAAATTAAAAAGAAAAAATCTAAAAAATAATTGGGTCTGATGAGAATCGAACACACAGGCTACATCACAACAGTGCAAGGGCTTTACCAGTGAGCTACAAGTTGCTTCTTGGTTTTATTTAACAAAAATAACTTTTAACTCTTACACAGACTGCAATACTCTTTTCTGTACAATAACAAGAAAATTTTTGTACAGTGATTTCAGAGTCGTTACATTCTACCCTCCTTATAAAAATTTCGTCCTTGAAATTTACAATTACATAGGGACTAATTTTCAAAAAATTAAGGGTATCGTGCACGCATATCTTCTTCTCTTTCCCAAGTTGATTCTCCTGGCGAGTCCTTTCTCCACATCACTCGGAAAGTTTGCCTCCTTGTTCCGTAATGTTTTTACCTTTCGGTCCAGGATCTCAACTGGTTGTTGCTCGCAGGTTAGGTCAGTCTGTACAGTGAGTTCTGAGTGATCAAGTATATGGCTGGAGTCGCTCACATATCGTCGTAGCTGGGATATGTGGAACACGTTGTGCACTCCTTCCAATAAGGGTGGTAGTGCTAAACGGTATGCCACTTCTCCAACTTGTTCAAGTATGTCGAACGGTCCTATATATCTTAGACTTAACTTACCCCTTTTTTCCAAAACGGATCACTCCTCGGTTTGGAGCGATCTTCATGAATACAGGGTCTCCAGGTTGGAACTCTAAATGTCAACGCTTTGCATCAGCCCAATGTTTCTGTCGGTCTTGGGCTATGTGCATCCTTTCCATGATCGTGCGAACCACGTCCCACGATCATCTCTAGTCCAAGGAGTCTACGATCTCCAACATCATCCCAACTTATCGGTGAACGACACTTCCGTCCATAGAGTGCAGCGAATGGTGCCATCCCAATGCTTGCTTGATAGCTGTTGTTGTATGAAAACTCTACAAGGTGTAGGTGATCTGTTAGTGTATATGCCCTAGAGGCCATTACTGTATCATACTAGTTTGTATATTACTTGATGGAAGCTTGGGATATTCACAGTTGTATATACAATCTTGCTCGAAATGGTAGTATGCTACTTGGTTTGTCTCTGCTTTAATATGTGCATGTGTTTCTTTTAGCATATCGCTGATATACATATTAGTAGAGCCCTTAGGATCTTTGCTTGATTACCAGCGTTGTGATGGCGCTCACATTCGTGGGGGCTGGGTAATCCATAAGCACATCCTTATACAGGTCCCTAGTCGTTGGACTATCGAGACAGGGCATCGATACTCCAGAGTAGACTAGCGTATGCGCTTCTCATCCCAGCGTGGGAGACGGTCTGTCCCACAGCCGTCAGTACGTCGTACTTTAGATAGTATGCGGGTGCTCGTTAGGTTACGAGTACACTGGACAGGACTCGTCGGGAACTGCTGGTTGGTATTATACCTATCATCAGTTATCAATTCCCAAGTGACATGAGTAAAGCTTAGTCCGCTGACTTGACACTGTCACTTCGCCTCGAGTGTGTTCCCACTGCACTTTGATTACAACCCTACCACGGCTCAAAGGAGTCGTGCAAACAGGTAGTTTTTGGGTGTAATCCCGAAGCACTTGGAGGCAGTGACGGTTAGACAGGATTCATCTCTCCCGGTATTGGGGGTTGACATCGCGCTGTGTCCAGGAGAGCCATTACACGAGTAGTCCCTGGCCAGGGCAAGCGAGATATACTGGTAGGTTTCCAGTGTTATCTCAGGGTGTTCTGGGCTACACTCCGACACGACTTGTACCGCTATTAGGGGACTGACGTTCACCGCCCCCCTAGGCCCTCCATGCGATGTATCAGACGAACAGACTGGACTGTACGGAGACTGTCACATACAGGCTCAGTAGGAGTTCAGATGTGGTCACCTCGTTAGTCTTCTTATCGGCATCTACCTGGGGACCGTTACGTACAGCTAGTGCCGCTTGCGGTCTGTGGTTAAACCCACTGCCAGCGTAGTGTCGAGTCTTTAGAGTCCCACACAGAGAGCTATTCGCCTTTAGGCAAAATGAGTAGAGGTCGCATGGTTTTGCGACAGGGTTCGTTCACATCCGCGCACTTGTGCACGTTTGCTGTCCGGACAGCTTATACTAGCGGGCTTTGGTTTAAGCCGGATCCTAGTATATGGTTTGGGATTGGTTTTATCTCATTGTATTCGTGTTCCTCGGATCACGAATACGGGTGCGTATGCACAGTTTCTTGAGACAGAGGGAGAGGACGTTGATTAGGGTTAATGACCATTGTCATTTTATTAACCCTAATGCTTATGTGTGTATTATGGTTAATTGATATTAGTTTAATATAATTGTGCATGGTTGTGGTTGTTGACCATTTGACCTTCTTGACTTGTTGACCTAGGTTGACACTTTGACCATCATCATTTCATTTGGAAGATGCTCTTTGATCCTTGCAATTTGCATTAAAAATGAAATGATAATGGTCATGTCTTGATTAAGCCATGACAATTATCTCACTAATTATCAATTTATAATTATTCACACATATATGTGAGAATGCTTCATATTTTCCCTCATTCTATCATTCACTTTCTCTCTCTTGTTCTTCCTCTTCCTCAAGCTCTCCCCTCTCATGTATTGAGAAACACTTGAGCTTGAGAAAAACCACTTCTTGATAATCTCTACTCTCATCTAGGGTTCTAGGATTAGCACTTCTAGCATCCTAGTTACTTCTAGCTTGGAGTTGAAGCCAAAGGTTGAGGCTTTCGGGTGGATCCTTCTTCAACGTGAGAAGACGACAAAGGTGATCCCTTTCTACTACTCCAAGGAGCAAGGAGAGAAGGACATAAAGCCCTAGGTATAACCATTCTACCCTTTAGCTAGTTTCTAGTTAGCTTTAGCAAGTTTTTGTTTAGCAAAGATCCGACTTTGTCTAGTCCATGTTGCCTAGAGTAGTAAAAATCCGATTTTTATTCCGTTTTCCGCCTCCCCGCAAGCACCGGGGTGGGCAACGTGGACTTACATGATCTTCCCACGAACCTCCGAAGTCTAACATACAGGCTCTTAGCATATCTTCCAGGATCTAAATTGTTGGCTCAGACTGTCCGTCCGTTTGTGGATGATACGCCCTGCTGAAATTCAGACTCGTCCTCAGGCTAGCTTGCAGACTCTCCCAAAATTATGATCGGAATCTGGTATCACGATCGGAGATAATGCAAACAGGTACTCCATGTAATCTCACGATCTCCTGCATGAGTTCATGGGTATCAAATATGGTACGTCTTGAAAGTTTAAATCTTACTTTTAGATTTATGCTCACCTCTATGTACTTCTTTGCTAACGTCTCGGTTGACTGGACAATTCGAAATGGAATAAAGTGAGCCGACTTGGTGAGTCAATCCATAATAATACAAATTGCATCGTTACCCTTCGTGTTATGAGGAAGAGCAGTCACGAAGTCTATGGTAATGTGCTGCCATTTCCATTCTGGAATTGGTAACGGCTGAAGTAGAATGGCACTTCTGTGATATTCGGCCTTCACTTGTTGACACACAAAACACTTGGCTACGCTCTTTGCTACTTATCGCTTCATTCTATGCCACCAGTAGTATTTCCGTAGATCCTTGTACATCTTTGTACCACTGGGGTGTACCGAATACGGAGAGATGTGAGCTTTTTTCATCAATTCTTCTCGAACAGGTCCGACTGGCACGGATAAATGGCTTCCATATCACAAGGATCCATCTTCGTGGATGATGAAGTCAGTTCGTAGTCCACTTTCTACTTGTTCTTAGATATTTTGTAGCGTGGCACCATTTGCTTGAGCTGCCTTGATTTGATTTACGAGAGTGGACTGGACTTGTAAGTTCATCAAATATGAAGCGTTACCTGGCACAACTATTTCAATCTCCAATCCATGAAATTCTTGTGGTAGCTTCCACTATGCGGTGAGGTCTATTGCTAATGGCTGGTGACTAAGAAATAAGGAACTACGTTCACCTTTCCAGGATGATACTGTAGGTTGATGTCGAAGTCCGCTATGAGTTCTAGTCATCTTGTCAGTCGCATGTTGAGTTCCTTCTGAGTAAATACATACTTCAGACTTTTATGGTCAGTGTATATATCCACTCTTTCTCCTAAAAGATAGTGGCGTCAAATCTTGAGTGCGAAGATGACGGATGCCAATTCTAGATCATGTGTTGGACATTTGTGTTCATGTACCTTTAATTGTCTTGATGCAAAAGCCACAACTTTTCCATGCTGGTGTAGAACATATCCTAATTCTTTACCGGACACATCACAATGTATAACGAATCCTCCAAATTGATCCGGTATTACAAGGATAAATGCAGAGGTTAACCTTGACTTGAGTTCTACAAAACCCTTTTCACATGCTTCTGACCACATGAATGCTTCGTCTTTACGTGTGAGCTTGGTCGGTAGTGCTGCGATATTTGAGAATCCTTCGATGAATCGTCGGTAGTATCCTGCTAATCCTAAGAAACTTCATATATCTTTCACCGTATTTGGTGTCGGCCACTCAATGACAGCTGACACCTTAGCTGGATCTACAGAGCTTCCTTCGCCTGAAACGATATGTCCGAGAAATCCGACTTGATCTAGCCAGAACTCATACTTGTTGTACTTGGCGTAGAGCTGATGTTGTCGTAATTGTAAGTCTACGTTAGCGCCCCGGCAGTCTACAGACGCCAAAATGCGGAACAAAACTTTTAAACTGGTGCTATCGTATACTTTAACCCGGATCTGCCATTATTGCTAAACTAACAAACTGTAAAGAGTGTAGAATGGTTATACCGAACGATCCGAGTCCTTCGTTCTTCAACCATCATCCCACGCTCCGTTGCGGCTGCTCCGATCTCGTCGATCTCCGATCTCCTCGTCGAGGTGGCACCACATGATCGGTTCTTTAAACGGGCTCCCGCCTCTGACTCGAGGCAACTCGATCGTCAAGTTTGCTAAAAGAGACGACCAAGAATGATGTAGAGAATGAGTAGATGACTTTGTCTCACTTCGTCCAAATCCGTGGACGATCGGTTAATGAAGTTGCCGAGGGAATCGGGTGATGGAATGAAATGGACTGTGAAATTCCATACACCGATAAAACCTATCATAATCTTTTCTCTCTAAAATGAAAACTCAAGTGAAGTGAGGAGGAGAGAGAAGGCTGGCCTCTTTATATGATGGAGGGAGGTGACCGTAGGAGGAGGGAGGTGACCACATCACAAATATCATGAAGAAATATCCTAAGGAAAACAAAAAACCATAATGAAAAAGATGACTCATAAAATTGAACCAATAAGATTAAACCTAGTCATCTTATCATGAAAGACTCACCAAGCCTCATCATCACTTCTAGAAGCTTCTAGAATGATGACTCACCTCAACTGAAGAAAAGATAAATCCGTCTTTAACCGAATGTTAAAAAGACGGCCGATAGAAAACTGGAAACTGGAAACTTCCAAAAGTGATCCTGAAACAACTTTCAGGATAACCCCGAAACTGTATAAATATACCCGCATTCGTATTACGACCGAATACAAATGCAACTGAGACAAAGATATTATACATACTCAATATAATACTCGGATCCGGCTTAAACCAAAGCCGACCAGTATCATCTGCCCGAAAAATAACACGTGCGTAAACGCACGTGCATTTTCCGAACCCTGCCATAAAACCATACGGCCTCTACAACGTTTCGCCCGAACTTAGGAAACTGTCTGTGGGGGACTCTAATGACTCGTCAGCACCCTGGCAGTGGGTTTAACCACAAACCGTCAGCGGCACTAGCTATGCGTAACGGCTGCCCATGGACTGACCTCAAGGGTGGCCGAGGAGCGAACTCAAGGGAGACCGATGAGCGAACTCCTCCGAAAACCCTACTGAGCCTAACAGTGACAATGTATATACAGTCCGGTCCGTTCGTCAATGAGTATCGCATATCTGCCTAGGGGGCTAGCAACGTCAGACCCCCAATAGCAGTATAAGTCATGTCGGAGTGAAGCCCAATTACACCCTGAGATACTACTGGAGTACCTACCAGTAAATCTCCTGCCACGGCCGTGGCCTTTGTGTAATGGCTCTCCTAGACACAGTACGATCTCTCCCCCAATACCGGGAGAGACGAATCCCCTGCCGATCCGCTCACGTGCCTCCATATGGCTCGGGACTGTACCCAAAAGCTACCTGTTTGCACGACTCCTTTGAGCCGTGGTAGGGTAGAAATCAAAGCACAGTGGGAACTCATACGAGACAAATGACGACCTCAGGTCGATGAACTAACCTGTACACATGTCACCAGGGAACTGCTATCTGACGATAGATATAATACTAACTAGCAGATTCCCGGCGAGTCCTGTCCGGTGTACTCATAACCCAATGAGCACCTGTATACATCTTAGGTGATCCAACTGTCACCAGTGGCTTGTGAGACCGGCCACCGCCCCTCGTCGGGGTCTCGACTGTACACACTAGTCTACTCCGGAGTATCGATGCCCTGTCTCGAAACTCCCATGACTAGGGACCACAATTAAGGATATGCATATAAACTACCCAACTCTCACGTATATGATCGCCATCATACTGTTGGTAGTAAAGCAAGATCCTAAGGGCTCTATCAAAGTGTAACATGCAATCAGTCACCTGAACATGTACACGACTGATAAAGGCAAACCAGATAGCATACTATCATCTCGAGTAAGACTGTGCTACCGGGATAGGTCCTCCGCAATCATTGCAATCACGTACCTGCGATCCAATAATTGACTATGAGGGCACTATCTCCAACAATCTCCCACTTGCACTCAAGGCTAATATTGCGATGTCGACTACTCACAGCCCGTGTGAAACCGAACATCCAACTCCTCTACTAATCAGTTTCACAAAGCCCGTTTGTAAAACTATTGTGTTCGAGAAATAGCCTCGGTGAGTGGATCCGCCTAGAAGTATCTTTCAATATCTCTCTAAATCTCAAGTTCGCGGAGAAAGCCATCTCCCGAATTGAGTAGTACCTGTCTTAGAATATGTTTGGATATCTGATGGGACCTTAGTTCATAAATGAACTCCATATCCAAACTTCTTAGACTGTATGGATCACTGAACCTAATCAGTATCCGGCACCATGCCACCCACAGTATCCTCTTGAACCACCTGTCCATAATACTGTCCCTCTTCGTCAGAGGGAAAACTATAACTCTGACAATCACTCTGGTCATCCATGTCACCTTTGAAGCCTGGAATGATAACCGTCTCCCGAAAGAGGCTGTCGTTATCAAATCCATAGAACATGTACTAATGTTCTAAAACTGCTTCCTTATGTTTCTCCAGGATTGGATTAATACAAACTTATTGCATCTAGTGCAAAACCAACATTTGGTGTGGTACTTGACATCTCATGATTGACTCAATTGCCTAAGCAAGTGATCTGCCAATCATGCACATCCCTCTCCTCTTTAGTCTATACGACACCTTTAGAGAGGGTGACTCCATCACCTGCAGGTACACTACCATGCTAGGAGTCAGCTATTCTAAAAACCATTAGAATATCTGTCAAAGTACCCACATTGGGAAACTACCCAAATCCAGATCTAAAACCATAGATCTAGAAACCAGAATGTCAAATATTATATCCATATCCTGTCTGGAGAAACAACTGTGTGACGACCACAGTACAACCGATCGTAGTATAGGAATTTTACTTCCTACTCTGTGTATGTCATCCAGATACCATGACATCACACCCTACTACCTTCTTAACAGATCCATCCCTTATTCTGATTGAAGTCAAAACCATGACTGTCACATCAAAATTAGATGATCTATCTCCGCTATAACTGCTCAAGTCTATAAATAGATATAAGCATCTTGCCCACTATGCTTCCGCTGCTCCCACTGACTACAACAACCCTCCTAACGGGTCTCATATCCTGGAACAACAGTAGTGTCAAGTCTGGGTAGATAAGAACCTCCCTGTCACCGTCCTTGAGCCTACCGAAGTACCTCTCGGGTGTCTGAGGTTACCTACCATACCTGCGGAGTGGCAATTGGAATGTAAAACCTGATTGAATGTATAGGTCCTATTAAATTTTCCGTAATCGTTCGCGGTTCTGGAATCACTTCCAGTTCTACCATACTCCCACTACTGTTTTCTGAAAAAGATCCATTTTTACTAAAACTGTGGCGAGTCAAGAACAATATCACCATTGATCTTCCAAATGGTAGAATATCAACCCTCGCCATAGCCAGGGTCAACCCACAAACAGCCATTACAGAAACGTGCCCTGAGTTACCCAGTGTCTGGTTTTAATCATAAGCTGGACAACTCCCCATACCTTAACTTCTTTTAAGGTACGATCCATTCTATATCCAATATAGAAACTTTGGCACTTATTTAATTGGAACCATATTCAATCCATGCATCTGTCTCCAGTGCATATCAACTTAATGGAAAGAGGCTAATCAGCATTACTCAACTTAGGAATTCATCCAATTATGAGTAACCTGAAAGAGAAATACGTTTCTCAAAACCATCACTATCATCTAAATACCAATCACAAGAATCTACATCTTCGATCTCTTTGAAGAATCTCGATACTTGTGATACCTGGTTCTCTACTTTATTCTTATACCCACAACTTCTCAAAACTTAGACCATGTATTTCTACGAAACACTTGTCTAAAAACTAGAGAAGTTATAAGTAAACAGAACAAAGTACGAGGACCTACCCCTTTGTCCTGAAGGACACTTGGACAACATACAATACTCTGTATAAGTCCGCTGAGTTAAACAACTCAAAACCTGTGCGTCGTAAGTAGAAAACTGTACCCTGGCGATTTCCTCAAATATCACCAATTACAACGAATTCCGATATAATGAGGATGATCACCTAATTCCCAATATCTTACTCCCACTCATCATCTGTAAAACCATACAGATATGAGAATGAAACCTGGTAAATACATACCCTTGGAGTAAGTGTCTAATCGGGAAAACAGTTTTTCTTTAACAATGCACTGAAACATGAAAATGTTTCGTAGGGGTATCCTGGTATTCATAGCAATGCCTCTTCTATAATCCAATTCATGACCTCAACCGTATATTTTATTGCCATCTCTCCAAATCCCTTAATTTGTCTTTAGTCGTTACCTTCTGTACACCATCGTTAGGCTAACTGGTTTTCTTCCTTCCCTACCGCTCGGCACCAGCTTATGGTTTGGAAGAAGACTATCCAGTAAGCATAATAGGTGTACCATCCTAAACCAAGGAGTACTCGCATCTCGAGAGAAGGTGACGATAAAAGACAACTGAATAATACCTTATTCTTTTAAAGGTGAAATAGGAGCGGCGATGAAGTACGCGGTTTTGGTCGTGAATGATATCAGTCGCAATTTACTTTGCCCTCTTTCTAATCCCTTTATTTTGTCTTTACATATTACCTTCTGCACAACCTACTTAGGCTAATTGGTTTTCTTCATTCCCTACCTTTCGGCACCAGCCTATGGCTTGGAATAAGACTATCCAATAGGCGTAATAGGTGTACTCTCCTAAACCAAGGAGCTCTCGCAACCTGAGAGAAGGTGATAATAAAAGACAACTGAATAAACCAATTCTATTTCTCCTGAACCTGGATCCATCCCCGAAGAAGTCCCTTCGAGTTCGTATATAACCATACGATGGATCTATCCAATGGAAGTGGATATCCGTAGTAATACGGGTGTTCTGAGAAATTCAAAGGGTAAAAGAAGGAGTGGCAATGACTTATGCAACTCAGACAATCCAAAAGC
The DNA here is from genome assembly GCA_030015575.1 of Agapanthus africanus. Classification (NCBI taxonomy): domain Eukaryota; kingdom Viridiplantae; phylum Streptophyta; class Magnoliopsida; order Asparagales; family Amaryllidaceae; genus Agapanthus; species Agapanthus africanus. The sequence goes on along the minus strand of CM057339.1, from coordinate 161,500,998 downwards.
CAGTATTTTAAGAAGGTTCGGTCAACCTGGTCACTGAGTCATAGTCTAGGGTCGGTCAAAGGTCGCTGCCAAAGAGAGAGAGAGAAAAGAAACACTCTGCGTGCACTCTAACCTAGATCAGAATGGTCATCATTTTATCTAATCCGGAAACCTCCCACTGTCCTGTCAAATTCTTCTCCAAACCTAAAGAAGAATCAATCGGGATCACCCAAAGAGTAAACCAACTCATCAGTGGGAATCAGGATCCAACTCTCATCGCATGATAACGTGATGGAATGCATCCACGTTACTCATACTCCAGAAGGTATGCGCATACTCGGCAAGTTTCAGTTTCTTTAGAAACTCCTGATATGATTTTTGCCCCATGCTCTTATAACCTTGGCTTTGGTCAAAGTGTCATAAGTCACATGCCAAGTTCTACCCGTCACTATCTTGTCAATTTGAACCCACCCGCACATGCCCCTGACTTTGGCCAATCGGCAGAACGACTGTCCCAAACTAACCCATCTATCTATGCAACAATTGAATACCCAGCAGCTACCAAACACTATGCCTTAACTTTGGCTAAAATGCATAGCTTGAATACTACTAAATACCCAAAAGAAGTGACGGAGGGCTACGACTGGTTTTTGGCGAAAAACCTTTAGCGTAGTGAACTTGATATCGCTGAAGGAACCTGATAGCTTTTTAAAATATAGTGGCGAAAACCTTTTGCTAAAGAGGTCACTCCCAGTAAAGGGATCTCGGCTCTTTCCTCGTGGAATGAGGCGCGGGATATTCCACTGAATACCGCTATGCAAAGCAACATGTAATCGACTATAGTAAAGTTATTACCCTGACGCAAACTTCTGTCCAAGGGGTCAGTCCCGGTGAAGGGATATCGGCCCTTGCCCCGTCGAATGAGGTGCTGGATATTCCACTGAATACCGCTATGCATAACAAAAGAAAACGTCTTTGCAATAACACTTTTTAAATTGTTCCAACAACTGTATACAGGTTTGTTTTTACTTTGCGTTGATCAGAATCAACGCAGTCCCATCAATTATCACACCAGAAAAGAACGAAAATAAAATGTACGTATATGCCATCCGCATTCGTCACTGGGTCCCGTCATCACCCGTTAGGTTACTTAACTAACGACAGAGCAGGGGCTGGACTAGCGCGGGTGTAAAACATATACAACATCTAATAGTATATAAACCAATATACAATAATCGCTCCAGGCGTGATAGTATGCAACATTACAGAAAAGTAATAAGCATCACATAACAATACAGATAATCTGGGATCCCCGAGTTTCACAGAGCCGCTGCTGAAACTCGACGTTCCCCTGTCGTGTGGATAGCCTGTGCAATGAAACCTAGACCCCTACGGGTGCTGCAAGTTACCCGCCAAAACCTGAAGCGAGGTAGTCCCCACAGCATAGTGAATGGAACACCCGGCACTTCACGGAATCCGGTAAATTGAGCATCCCTCCTTGGGTCAACCTGTACCCCCTACGAGTGCGGCGAATAGTCTGCCAATTCTGAAGTGGGGCCCCTCTGCCTCTCAAAGCCATGAGATGCGGACCCGTTGCTTTCCCGAACCCGGCTATCCGTGCACTCCGTCGCGGGGTAAAACCTAGTACAGTAATGAAAAATAGTACAATAGGTACATCGACCGCAACCTGGTCGTGCCCCAAAAGAATATTATACAACAGGCAGTGACGGCAGTCCACAAGTTGGACGCTCGCCCCGCAATATCAAATGTACAAATAAACTCAAACTGTACTATCATTGCACACTGCTATCCACCACGACAAATCCGCAACATTACAGCACAACACAGAACATCAACGCGAATGTCACGTTCGCAAACCCGTCTAAAAGAACTATAGCAATCAAACGCGGTTTACCGATCAAATGACATTCCCGGTCGGAGATATAATGTAAGCACTGTAAACTAACGTGTTTAAATTACGATCGACCAAAGACCAATTATCAAAAAGTGGGCCCCACTGCTTACTGGTGAACAGTAACAAAACCTGGGCCAAAACTATATTAACCAAAAACCCCAAAATCCAACCAAGAACCCACTGGAAAAATTTGGGAGCACGTGCTCCTCACATGGCCGCGGAAGCGCGGCTAAACCATGGGTTTGGCCGCCCTTCCGTGGCAGCTTGGAGGAGTCACGACCCCAAATTTCTTCGTGGTTCTTAGAATTCCCTGCACAGATTTTTAAGATATACAGAAATCAATTTCGACACCGTTTAAAATTAACAGAAACTGTCAGGTAGGATTTTTGCAATTTTTGTTTTTCGGTTCGATCGAAGTTTTGAACACGTTAGCACAAGTTAGCATAGCAAAATGGTTAGGCTCTGATACCACTGTAAGTCTACGTTAGCGCCCCGGCAGTCTACAGACGCCAAAATGCGGAACAAAACTTTTAAACTGGCGCTATCGTATACTTTAACCCGGATCTGCCATTATTGCTAAACTAACAAACTGTAAAGAGTGTAGAATGGTTATACCGAACGATCCGAGTCCTTCGTTCTTCAACCATCATCCCACGCTCCGTTGCGGCTGCTCTGATCTCGTCGATCTCCGATCTCCTCGTCGAGGTGGCACCACATGATCGGTTCTTTAAACGGGCTCCCGCCTCTGACTCGAGGCAACTCGATCGTCAAGTTTGCTAAAAGAGATGACCAAGAATGATGTAGAGAATGAGTAGATGACTTTGTCTCACTTCGTCCAAATCCGTGGACGATCGGTTAATGAAGTTGCCGAGGGAATCGGGTGATGGAATGAAATGGACTGTGAAATTCCATACACCGATAAAACCTATCATAATCTTTTCACTCTAAAATGAAAACTCAAGTGAAGTGAGGAGGAGAGAGAAGGCCGGCCTCTTTATATGATGGAGGGAGGTGACCGTAGGAGGAGGGAGGTGACCACATCACAAATATCATGAAGAAATATCCTAAGGAAAACAAAAAACCATAATGAAAAAGATGACTCATAAAATTGAACCAATAAGATTAAACCTAGTCATCTTATCATGAATGACTCACCAAGCCTCATCATCACTTCTAGAAGCTTCTAGAATGATGACTCACCTCAACTGAAGAAAAGATAAATCCGTCTTTAACCGAATGTTAAAAAGACGGCTGATAGAAAACTGGAAACTGGCAACTTCCAAAAGTGATCCTGAAACAACTTTCAGGATAACCCCGAAACTGTATAAATATACCCGCATTTGTATTACGACCGAATACAAATGCAACTGAGACAAAGATATTATACCTACTCAATATAATACTCGGATCCGGCTTAAACCAAAGCCGACCAGTATCATCTGCCCGAAAAATAACACGTGCGTAAATGCACGTGCATTTTCCGAACCCTGCCATAAAACCATACGGCCTCTACAACGTTTCGCCCGAACTTGGGAAACTGTCTGTGGGGACTCTAATGACTCGTCAGCACCCTGGCAGTGGGTTTAACCACAAACCGTCAGCGGCACTAGCTATGCGTAACGGCTGCCCATGGACTGACCTCAAGGGTGGCCGAGGAGCGAACTCAAGGGAGACCGATGATCGAACTCCTCCGAAAACCCTACTGAGCCTAACAGTGACAATGTATATACAGTCCGGTCCGTTCGTCAATGAGTATCGCATATCTTCCTAGGGGGCTAGCAACGTCAGACCCCCAATAGCAGTATAAGTCATGTCGGAGTGAAGCCCAATTACACCCTGAGATACTACTGGAGTACCTACCAGTAAATCTCCTGCCACGGCCGTGGGCTTTGTGTAATGGCTCTCCTAGACACAGCACGATCTCGCCCCCAATACCGGGAGAGACGAATCGCCTGCCGATCCGCTCACGTGCCTCCATATGGCTCGGGACTGTACCCAAAAGCTACCTGTTTGCACGACTCCTTTGAGCCGTGGTAGGGTAGAAATCAAAGCACAGTGGGAACTCATACGAGACAAATGACGACCTCAGGTCGATGAACTAACCTGTACACATGTCACCAGGGAACTGCTATCTGACGATAGATATAATACTAACTAGCAGATTCCCGGCGAGTCCTGTCCGGTCTACTCATAACCCAATGAGCACCTGTATACATCTTAGGTGATCCAACTGTCACCAGTGGCTTGTGAGACCGGCCACCGCCCCTCGTCGGGGTCTCGACTGTACACACTAGTCTACTCCGGAGTATCGATGCCCTGTCTCGAAACTCCCACGACTAGGGACCACAATTAAGGATATGCATATAAACTACCCAACTCTCACGTATATGATCGCCATCATACTGTTGGTAGTAAAGCAAGATCCTAAGGGCTCTATCAAAGTGTAACATGCAATCAGTCACCTGAACATGTACACGACTGATAAAGGCAAACCAGATAGTATACTATCATCTCGAGTAAGACTGTGCTACCGGGATAGGTCCTCCGCAATCATTGCAATCACGTACCTGCGATCCAATAATTGACTATGAGGGCACTATCTCCAACAGTAATGTCTCCAGGACAATGCATAGGTGCTCAGCGTGTTCATTCTGATTCTTTGAATACACCAGGATGTCGTCAATGAAGATAACAACAAACCTGTCTAAGTACTCTCAGAAAACTTGGTTCATCAGATTCATACAGATAGCAGGTGCATTGGTCACTCCAAATGGCATTCGAGGTATTCATAATGACTATAACGAGTCCTAAACGCCGTCTTCGAAATGTCGGACTCCTTGACCTTCACCTGATGATAACCCGAACGAAGATCTAGCTTTGAAAAGACACAAGACTCACTTAACTGATCAAAAAGGCCATCGATGCGCGGTAGTGGATACTTGTTCTTAATCGTCACTTCGTTCAGAGCTCGATAATCCACACACATCCTGTAGGAACCTTCTTTCTTCTTCACGAGTAACACCGGAGATCCCCAACTTGAAGTATTGAGTCGGATCCAACCTTTCTTCAGTAATTTGTCTAACTGAATGCGGATCTCCTTCAATCCCTCCGGACTTAATCGGAACGGAGCTTTGATTACAGGTTATGTACCAGGTTGTAAATCAATACTAAACTCAAGAGCTCGATCGGGAGGCAAACCCGATATGTCTTCAGGGAATACATCCTCGAACTCTCGAACTACTTCAGGCTTTTCTTCTTCTGCAGGTAGAGAGAACACTTCTGTATTCTTTGGTTTAGCACTGTAGCTTTCTGCCTCTAAGGTTCTATCTTCACTTTTGAAAGAGAAGACAGGATGATCTGGTATCTCAAATACTACCCTCCTTTGACGGTAGTCAATAGTAGCATAGAATACTCCCAGCCAATCCATTCCCAACACAACATCGAAATTTGGTATGTTCAATACTTTGAAATTTGCGTAGAATTCTCGACCACAAACTACAACTGGGCACTGATCATATCCCAAAGTTGCCTTCAAGACTCCATTCTCAGAACTGACATTCCTGCTTGAAATGAGTGGCTTCACGGGAATCACGTGCGTTCTCATGAATCGTTATGACATGAAGCAGTGTGAAGCTCCAGTGTCGAAAAGTGCGGGTGCAGGAAGGGTGGCTACTAGTATAGTACCTAAGTTATGTGAGATCGTGTTTAGATATAGGAAAAGTATAGTGATACACAAAGATTGAAAGGTTGAAAGGATGGGGGAATTACCAGTGATGACTTGTCCTGTGGTTTCGGCCTCCTCGACCGTTATTGTAAAAGTCTGTCGTCTCGATACATTCCTCCTTTCGGAGGCACATTCCTCTGTCCTTGGGGCACGTTTCTCTGTCCTTGAGACACGTTTCTCCGTGTCTGATAGAATTGACGATGACACTGTGCAGGTGTGTAACATTTCAGGAAAAATAAAATATTATTTTTGGGAATTTTTATAATTAAATAATAGATATTATGAATATTTTATTAATGTGGTATAATTAAATACCGATAAATTGGAAAATATTTGGAAAATTAAAGGAATTACTGAAATGAGGGTATTTTATATGATTTAAGCAAATTATAAATTCTTTATGATTAATTATATTCCATCTTAATACTAATCGCGATTAAATATCACTAATCGTGCATTAAGCTTGATTTGTGCACAGGACATGCACCATATCATATTACACATTGTTACATTTTTCCTACCATGGCTTTTCCTTATTTTTTTTCATGCATGGCTTTTAAATGAAAAGAAAAGAAAAGAAAAAGAAAATGCATAAACAAAGAAGTATGGGCATGAGAGAGAAGAGAGAGAGAGAGGGTGGGGGTTTCCTTTGACCATGGCTTCATCTTCTCATTTCCATTTCATTCATTCTTTTTCCTCTTCCTCTCACATGGTTGCTCTCTGTAAGTGCACGGCGGAGCCCCGGCCTCCATCCCGAGGCCAAATGCGGAAGCGATGGTTAACTTTAATTTTTCTTGACCGGCACCACCGCGCACTATAAACCCGGATCGGGCCATTAAACTAGTCCTAACTAACTACAAGATGGGGAAAAGAAATATACCGAGTGATCCGTGTCCTCCGGTCTTCTCGCCGTCGTCCCGATCTCCCGCGGAATGTACAGTCTCCACCTCCTCGCCGGAAGGGCACCACGTCGCCAGCTTCTTTTACGGGCTCCCGCCTCTATGCCGAGGCAACACGGGCACGAAGTTGGCGAGCCGACGTACCCAAGGTTTGCTGTAGAATGTGCAGTGAGCTATTTGTGTCTCTAGGGATTTAGGGAGTTTCCATTGGTGGATGATATGAGATAAGCTTTTGGAGGAGGAGCTAAAAAGACTTTTGCCTAGCCAAATGAGCAACAACTCCACTCCACCAAATTGGGACAGCCCCCTCCCCTCTTTGGCCGGCCATGCAAATGGTGGTAGGAGAGAATGAGAGAGAGAGTAAGTGAAAAAAGGATAGCCACAAGAATAAGCAAGTGAAAGGAAATGGTTATCATATTCAACCATCATCAAAAGTATGATGACTCCAAAGTCAAGCAATGATCACTAACAAATCCACACTCCACCAACTAATCAACAACCATGATTGCTACAAAAAGTCAAGCAATCATGAACCATGGAAGGTCAAAGGATGGGGCTCCATCATGAAACCATCATGACACAAAAGTATGCAAAGAACACCCTCCACAAATGCTTATTTGCACAAATGCAAATAAGCCCTCCTCCACCAATCTTCGGCCAATGAAAGATACAAATGAAAATGGCCGAAACGGAAAGCAAACTGGCAACTCCAGAAAACTGGTCCTGTAATAAATTACAGGAAACCCCCGATACTGTGTATACACACCCGCATTTGTATTTCGACCGAATACAAATGCAATGAGACAAAATCTACACTGTACTATACTAGGATCCGGCTAAACCAAAGCCGGCTAGTATTATCCGTCCGATCCTGATCCATGCAATACCGCACGTATCTGATCGAACCCTGCCATATATCCATACGGCCTCTAGTACTAACCGTCCAATCCTGATCCGTGCAATACTGCACGTATCTGATCGAACGCTACCATATTTCCATACGGCCTCTACAACGTTTCGCCCGAAACTTGAGTAACTGTATGTGGGGGACTCTAAAGACTCGTCAACACCTTGGTTGTGGATTTAACCACTAGCACGTCAGAGGTATAAGCCAATACGTAACGGGCTACCAGGTATTGACCAAAAGGGACGTCGATGAGCGAACTCATCCTGACACCCTACTGAGCCTGTCAGTGACAATATCCATACAGTCCGGTCCGTTCGTCTATGAGCATCGCATGGCGGGCCTAGGGGGTTGGTAAAAGTCAGACCCCCAAAAGCGGTACAAGTCGTGTCGGAGTGTAGCCCAGAACACCCTGAGATACTACTGGAATACCTACCGGTAAATCTTCTGCCTCGGCCGAGGGCTTCGTGTAATGGCTCTCCTAGACACAGCGCGACCTCACCCCCAATACCGGGAGAGACGAACCCCTGAAGATCCGCTCACTGCCTCCATGTGGCTCGGGACTGTACCCAACTAAAACCTGTTTGCACGTCTCCTTTGAGCGTGGTAGGGTAGTAATCAAAGTACAGTGGGAACTCACACGAGACAAATGACGATCCCCAGGTCGATGAACTAACCTGTACACATGTCACCAGGAAACTGCTATCTGACGTCAGGTATAAGACCAACTAGCATATTCCCGGCGAGTCTTGTCCGGTGTACTCATAACCCAATGAGCACCTGTATACATCTTAGGTGATCCAACTGACACTAGCGGCTTGTGAGACCGGCCACCGCCCCTCGTCGGGGTCTCGACTGTATACACTAGTCTACTCTGGAGTATCGATGCCCTGTCTCGAAACTCCCACGACTAGGGACCTTTTAAGGATGTGCTTATAGACCCCAGCTCCCACTTATATGATCGCCCTCATACTGCTGGTGGTCAAGCAAGAATCCTAGGGGCTCTATCAACGTGTAATAGCGACATGTCAGGTCACTTAAAGCAGTACACGATGATAAAGGTAAACCAGATAGCTACTATCATCTTGAGTAAGACTGTCCTACCGGGATAGGTCCTCCCTCAATCATTGCAATCACGTGCCTGTGATCCAATAATTGACTCTGAGGGCACTATCTCCAACAATCTCCCACTTGCACTCAAGGCTAATTATTGCGATGCCGCATACTCACGGCCCGTGTGAAACCGAACACCCAACTCCTCTACTAGTCAGTCTCACAAAGCTCGTTTGCGAAACTGTTGCGTTCGAGGAATAGCCTCAGTGAGTGGATCCGCTTTTATGTTTCTTTCTATGTCTCTCTATATCTCATGTTCGGGGAGAAAGCCATCTCCTGAAATGAGCAATACCTGTCTCAGAAGATGTCTGGATATCTGATGGGACCTAGCTCATAAATGAACTCCAAATCCAAACTTCTTAGACTGTATCGTCAACCGAACTTAATCAGTATCCTGCGCCATGCCTCCCTCAGTATTGCCTTGGACCACCTGTCCAAAATACCGCCCCTCGTCAGAAGGAAAACTATAACTCTGACAACCTCCTTGTCGTCCAGGTCACCTTGGAAGCCTGGAATGATAACCGTCTCCTGAATAAGGCTGTCGTTATCATATCCCTAGAACATCCACTTATGTTCTAAAACTGCTTCCGACTGTTTCTCCAGAATTGGATCAATGTCAACTTATTGCATCTAGTGCAAGAACAACATCTGGTGTGGTACTTGACATCTCATGATTGACTCAATTGCCTAATCAAGTGATATGCCAATCATGCACATCCCTCTCCCCTTTAGTCTGCAAGACACCTTTAGAGAGGGTGACTCCATCACCTGCAGGTACACTACCGTGCTAGGAGTCGTCCATTCTAAATACTCTTAGAATGTTGTCTAAGTACCCTGATTGGGAAACCACCCAAATCTAGATCTAAAACCATAGATCTAGTAACCAGTATGTCCGATATAATGTCCAAGTCCCATGTGGAGAAACCACTGTGTGACGACCAAAGTATAACCAATTGTAGTATAGGAGTTTCTTTTCCTATTCTGTGTATGTCATCCAAATACCATGACATCACACCCTACTACCTTCTTAACAGATCCATCCCCTATTCTGATGAAGTCAAACCTATGACTGTCACATCAGAAATGGATGATTTCTCTCCGCTATATCTGCTTTAGTCTATAAATAGACATAAGCTATCTGTCCACTAATGCTTCCGCTGCTCCCACCGACTACGACAACCCTCTGGCAGAGTCATATAGACGTACACTTCTAAAACCAGTTTAGAACGACGCTATACTCATCCTCCCGCCGGGTCTCGCAGCCTGGAACAACAGCAATGACAAGTGTGGGTAAACAAGAACTTCCCTGTCACCGTCCTTGAAGCAACCGAAGTACCTCTCGGGTGCCTGAAGTTACCCACCTTATCTGCGGAGTGGCCAATGGAATGTCAAACCAGATTGAATCTTTAGGTTCCTATGAAATCTTTAGTAATCGTTTGTGGTTCTGGAATCACTTCCAGTTCTACCATACTCCCACTACAGTTTTCTGAAAAAATCCATTTTTATTAAAACTGTGGCGAGTCTAGAACAATATCACTATTGATCTGCCTGATGGTAGAAAATCAACCCTCGTCATAGCCTGGGTCAACCCACAAACAGCCATTACAGAAAACGTGCCTTGAGTTATCCAGAGTCTGGTTTTAATCATAAGACAGACAACTCCCCGTACCTTAACATCGTTAAGATATGAACTGTTCTATATCCAATATAGAACCAGAGGCACTGATTTAATTGAACCAGATTCAAATCATGCAGCTATCTCCAGTGCATGTCAACTAAATGGAGAGAGGCCGATCAGCGTTACTCAACTCAGGAATGCTTCCAATTATGAGTAACCTGAAAGAGAAGCAAGTTCTCTTAACCATTACTATCAACTGAATACCATACACAAGTATCTACATCTTCGATCACTTTGAAGAATCCCGATACTTGCAATATCTGGTTCTCTACTTTATTCAAATACCTATAACTTCTCAAAATTCGGACCCTGTGTTTCCACGAAACACCTGTCTAAAAACTAGAGAAGTCATAAGTAAACCGAATATAGTACGAGGACCAACCCCTTTGTCTTGATGGATCCTGGACAACATACAATACTCTGTATAATTCCCTTGAGTCTGATAACCCATTCACTGTGTGTCGTAGGTTGAAAACTGTACTTGTGGTTAAGAAGAATTACACCGCTGTTTAATGCTCCTTACCTAACCATCCACTGATATAGGTAAATGTCATAGACATAATTTCAAAAGGTATATCTCACTCTATGAAAATAGACGTACAGATATATCAATTTGAAATTGGTGCACAACAGCGGATATTCAAAACCAAATATTTGCCGACCGGCAAACAACCCAGGTGACTTCCTCAAATATCACCGATTACAACGAATCCCGATATAATGAGGATGATCACCCAATTCCCAATAATTTACTCCCACTCATCATCTGTAAAACCATACAGATGTGAGAATCATACCTGGTAAATACATACCCTGGAGTAAGTATCCAATCGGGAAATCAGTTTTCCTTTAACTGTACACAGTGAAACTGAAACATTGAAATGTTTCGATGGGGTATCCCGGTATTCCTAGTAATGCCTCTTCCAGATTCACGACTGTAACCGTATAATTCTTTGCCACCTCTCCAGATCCCTTTTTATGTCTTTAGTCATTACCTTCTGCACACCCCTTTAGGCCAAATGGTTTTCTTCCTTCCCTACCGTTCGGCACCAGCCTATGGTTTGGAAGAAGACTATCCAATAAGCATAATGGGTGTACTGTCCTAATCCTAGGAGAACTCGCAATGCGAGAGAAGGTGAAGATAAAAGACAACCGAATAAACCTTATTCCTATTTCTCCTGAACCAGAATCCATCCCCGAACTGGAACAAGTTCCTTTCGAGTTCGTATATAACCATAGATGGAGTATCCAATAAACTGTGGATCTTCGTAGTGATACGGAGTGTCCTGGAGAAATACAAAGGTGATTTTAGGATTGGCAAAGAAATACTTGGTCTGGTCGTGAATACCAGTCGCAGTTTACTTTGCCCTCTCACTAATCCCTTGCTTTGTCTTAACTTAATACCTTCTGCACACCATCGTTATGCTAATTGGTTTTCTTCATTCCCCACCGTTCGGCACTAGCCTAAGGTTTGGAAGAAGACTATCCAATTTGCGTAATAGGTGTACCACTCCTAAACCAAGGAGTACTCGCAACCTGAGAGAAAGTTAAAGGAAAAGACAACTGAATAGTCCTATCCGTTTTCTCCAGAACCTGAAACCATCCTCGAATAAATTCTTTAGAGTTCGTATATAACCATACGATGGTTTTGTCCAATGGAAGTGGACGTTCATAGTAATATGGGGTGTCCTGGAGAAAAGGGTAAAAGTAGGAGTGGCAATGAGGTCTGCAACTCTGACAATCCAAAAGCCAGTGTTTAAGAAGGTTCGGTTAATTTGGTTACTGAGTCATAGTCTTAGGATCGGGTCGATGGTCGCTGCCAAAGAGAGAGAGAAAAGAAACACTCAGCGTGCACTCTAACCTAGATCAGAATGGTTACCAATTTATCTAATCTAGAAACCTCCCACTGTACCTCAAATTCTCCTCCAAACCTGAAAGAAGAATTAGTCGGGGTCACCCGAGGAGTAAACCATCTCATCAGTGGGAATCGGGATCCAACTATCATCGCATGAAAACATGACGGAATCCGCTCACGTCATCACACTCCAGAAGGTATGCGCATATCTGGCAAGTTTCAGTTTCTTTAGAAACTCCCGATGTGAATTTTACCCCATGCTCTTATGACCTTGGCGTGAGGTCAAAATATCATAAGTCACATGTCAAGTTCTACCCGTCATTATCCAGGTTAATTTGAACCCACCCGTACATACCCTTGACGTAAGCCAAAATAGTAGTACGACTGTCCCAAACCAACGCATCTATCTATGCAACAGATAAATACCCGGCAGCTACCAATCACTATGCCTTGACGTGAGGTCAAAATACATAGCTTGAATACTACCGAATATTTAACTGAAATGACGGAGGGATACGAATGGTTTCTGGCGAAAACCTTTAACGTAATGAACTTGATATCGTTGAAGGAACGGATAGCTTTTAAAAATATAGTGACGAAAACCTTTGCTAAAGAGGTCACTCCCGGTGAAGGGATCTCGGCTCTTTCCCCGTAGAATGAGGTGCAGGATATTCCAACTGAATACCACGATGCAAAGCAAAAGTAATCGGCTATAGTGAAGTTATTGCCCTGACGCAAACTTTTTGTCCAAGGGGTCACTCCGGGTGAAGGGATCTCGGCCCTTGCCTCGTTGACTGAGGAGCAGGATATTCCAACTGAATACCACGATGCAAAACAAAAGTGAACGTCCTTGCAATAACAGCTTTTTGAAAAGTGTTCCAACAACATCAAAATAGGTTTGTTTTTAACTTGCATTGATCCGAATCAACGCAGTCCCATCAATTGATCACAGCACAAAGAACGAAAATAATATGACGTACGTATATGCCATCCACATTCGCCACTGGGTCCCGTCATTACCCGTTAGGTTAGCTAACTAACGACAGAGCGGGGACTAGACTAGCGCGGATGAAAAACATATACAAAATCTACAAATATATATACCAATATATTATATTTCGCTCAAGGCGTGATAAAAATGCAACATCACAGAAATGTACAGCATCACAGAACAATACAGATATCTGGGATCCCCGGGTTTCACAGAGCCACTACTGAAACCCGACGTTCCCCTAGTCGTGTGGATAGCCTGTGCAATGAAATCCTAGACCCTACGGGCGCGGCAAGTTACCCGCCAAAACCTGAAGCGAGGCAGAATGGACCACCCAGCACTTCACGGAATCCGGTAACTTGGGCACCCCTCCTGGGTCAACCTGTACCCCCTACGAGTGCGGCGAATAGCCCGCCAATCCTAGAGTGAAGCCCCCTCCGTCCCAATGCCATGAGATGCGGGCTTGTTGCCTTCTAGAATCTGCTTATCCGTGCACCCCACCTTAGGGTAATCCTAGTACAGAAAGTAAAATATACATACAACGGGTACATCGACCGCAACCTGGCCGTTACGGCAGTCCACATGTCGGATGCTCGTCCCGCAATATCAAATGTACATAATACAAAAATACTGTACTACCACTGCAACCAGGCAATCCCCTTCGACCAATCCGCAACATCACAGCAATACACAGAACATCAACGTGAAAGTCACGTTCGCAAATCCGTCTAACCGGGCTATAGCAGTTAGACAGGATTTACCGATCAAGTGACATTCACGGTCGCAGATATAATGTAAATACTGTGAAATAATGTGTTTAAAATATCCGATCGATCAAATTTTACCAAGTAGGCCCCCAAGCAATACTGTAGCACTCACAGAAATTCTGGGCCCAAACAAAGTATACCAAAACCCCTATTTTCAGCCCACAAGCCCACTGCAAAAAATTGGTGATGTGAACCCAAATTCCTGCGGCGGAACCGCGGCCAAAGAGGGGTTATGGCCGCGGTTCCGCGGTCGTACGGAAGGATCAGGTGACCAAAATTTACAGTGTTCTTAGGATTCCCTACACATCATTCTGAAACAACCTGAAAAATATTTGGACTTCAAAAAATTTCGACAGAAACTGATGTGAAGAAAACGCGGGTTTTTGGAATTTTGTTCGATCGAAAATGTAAAACACATTAGACAAAGCTAGACTATGTTAATGGCGAGGCTCTGATACCACTGTAAGTGCGGCGCCCTGGCCTCCATCCCGAGGCCAAATGCGGAAGCGATGGTTAACTTTAATTTTCTTGACCGGCACTACCGCGCACTATAAACCCGGATCGGGCCATTAAACTAGTCCTAACTAACTACAAGATGGGGAAGAGAGATATACTGAGCGATCCGTGTCCTCCGGTCTTCTCGCCGTCGTCCCGATCTCCCGCGGAATGTCCAGTCTCCACCTCCTCGCCGGAAGGGCACCACGTCGCCTTCTTCTTTTACGGGCTCCCGCCTCTATGCCGAGGCAACTCGGGCACGAAGTTGGCGAGCCGACGTGCCCAAGGTTTGCTGTAGAATGTGTAGTGAGCTATTTGTGTCTCTAAGGGTTTAGGGAGTTGCCATTGGTGGAGGATATGAGATAAGCTTTTGGAGGAGGAGCTAAAAAGACTTTTGCCTAGCCAAATGAGCAACAACTCCACCCTACCAAATTGGGACAGCCCCCTCCCCTCTTTGGCCGGCCATGCAAATGGTGGTAGGAGAGAATGAGAGAGAGAGTGAGTGAAAAAGGGATAGCCACAAGAATAAGCAAGTGAAAGGAAATGGTTATCATATTCAACCATCATCAAAAGCATGATGACTCCAAAGTCAAGCAATGATCACTAACAAATCCACACTCCACCAACTAATCAACAACCATGATTGCTACAAAAAGTCAAGCAATCATGAACCATGGAAGGTCAAAGGATGGGGCTCCATCATGAAACCACCATGACACAAAAGTATTTAAAGAACACACTCCACAAATGCTTATTTGCACTAATGCAAATAAGCCATCCTCCACCAATCTTCGGCCAATGAAAGATACAAATGAAAATGGCCGAAACGGAAAGCAAACTGGCAACTCCAGAAAACTGGTCCCGTAATAAATTACAGGAAAACCCCGATACTGTGTATACACACCCGCATTTGTATTCCGACCGAAAACAAATGCAATGAGACAAAATCTACACTGTACTATACTAGGATTCGGCTTAAACCAAAGCCGGCTAGTATTATCCATCCGATCCTGATCCGTGCAATACCGCACGTATCTGATCGAACCCTGCAATATATCCATACGGACTCTAGTACTAACCATCCGATCCTGATCCGTGCAATACTGCACGTATCTGATCGAACGCTGCCATATCTCCATACGGCCTCTACAGCGTTTCGCCCGAAACTTGAATAACTGTATGTGGGGGACTCTAAAGACTCGTCAACACCTTGGTTGTGGATTTAACCACTAGCACGTCAGAGGTATAAGCCAATACGTAATGGGCTACCAAGTATTGACCAAAAGGGACATCGATGAGCGAACTCATCCTAACACCCTACTGAGCCTGTCAGTGATAATATCCGTACAGTCCGGTCCGTTCGTCTATGAGCATCGCATGGCGGGCCTAGGGGGTTGGTAAAGGCCAGACCCCCAAAAGCGGTACAAGTTGTGTCGGAGTGTAGCCCAGAACACCCTGAGATACTACTGGAATACCTACCAGTAAATCTCCTGCCTCGGCCGAGGGCTTCGTGTAATGGCTCTCCTAGACACAGCGCGACCTCACCCCCAATACCGGGAGAGACGAACCCCTGAAGATCCTCTCACTGCCTCCATGTGGCTCGGGACTGTACCCAACTAAAACCTGTTTGCACGTCTCCTTTGAGCGTGGTAGGGTAGTAATCAAAGTACAGTGGGAACTCATAAGAGACAAATGACGATCCCCGGGTCGATGAACTAACCTGTACACATGTCACCAGGGAACTGCTATCTGACGTCAGGTATAAGACCAACTAGTATGTTCCCGGCGAGTCCTGTCTGGTGTACTCATAACCCAATGAGCACCTGTATACATCTTAGGTGATCCAACTGACACCAGCGGCTTGTGAGACCGACCACCGCCCCTCATCGGGGTCTCGAATGTATACACTAGTCTACTCTGGAGTATCGATGCCCTATCTCGAAATTCCCACGACTAGGGACCTTTTAAGGATGTGCTTATAGACCCCGGCTCCCACTTATATGATCGCCCTCATACTGCTGGTGGTCAAGCAAGAATCCTAGGGGCTCTATCAACGTGTAATAGCAACATGTCAGGTCACTTAAAGCAGTACACGATGATAAAGGTAAACCAGATAGCATACTATCATCTTGAGTAAGACTGTCCTACCGGGATAAGTCCTCCCTCAATCATTGCAATCACGTGCCTGTGATCCAATAATTGACTCTGAGGGCACTATCTCCAACACTCTCTCCCTTCACCTCCACTACACCCCTCACTTCATCATCAAAAACCCATTAAAACATCATCTCCATTTCATTAAAGATGTGCACAAGCTCACTGCAAGCATTTTGGACCAAGAAAAAATGGATTTTGAGCTCTAGGGAATTCTAGGGTTTGCCAAATGAAGTAATTCCTTCACACTTAGTGTAGTAATTCATTTCATTAGCTTCTATTGCTAGTTTAAAATCTATATTTTTTAGATTAGTGAGCTTTGAAATTTCCTAGTTGAGGTTAGGGTTTGGCTTGAATTGTGATGGTACAATTAAGGTTTGGTAGTGATCTTGAACGCGCCTAGTGCTAGAATACTGGATCAACTGAGCCCAGATACCCCAAATACGAACTTTGAAATTCTACCGAAATTAGATTTTGTGGAAATTGTGATGGAGTTTTGATATCTGCTATGACCCGGGGCACCTGAAAATATTTTAGCGATCACAGTGAGACAAGCAGGCAACATAGGAGCTAATCCCAAGACCCGAGACCCTCATGTTACATTTTGGCCGCGGATTTAACCCAGGAGACCATAATTTGTAGCCTGGGTTCCTTATTTTTGATTCGTGCTTCGTCCATGGCTTTATCTCCAGTAATTTAGACCCTCCACATATGCAAAATTGGCTAATTTCACCTAGGGTAAAATCTGGAAGTGTTTTACATAGTTTCTGATTTTATTTTGCGGCTTTTAATAAATTAGGATTTGGTATTTGTTGTTGTGTTCCGTCATGTGGCGTTTGAACGTCAACAACGAGGGTTATATGGTAGTGTCTTGCATATGAAACCATAGGTTTTAACCTATGCGTGATACGCGTGCCGTTTTGGTTTTCGTTCGCAATTTCAGTTTACGATACTGTGTATGTATACATGTAGGTACCCTCGAGTGGACATGAATGACAAGGAAGAGCGTGGCGTCATCGACTTCGGCAAGCAAGGATCAAGGTGAGTAGATATATATCTACGGGGGAAGTCGGGTAGATGGCGTATAGCACCCCCGCAGTTTCGTAGTGTAAAATACAAATATATTATATTATATATATAAAGGTGTGTATTGCGAGACTATGATTATCAAGATAGGTTTATGTGTTCATGGGTTAGTTTAGTGTAATTAGAAGTAACTTAGTTTAGCTTCTTAGTCGCGAAACCCTAGATTAATGATTTGCATACACGCACACACGCGCATACACACACACTCTAATACATTTTACTTTCTTGTGCATATATGGGGATATATATATATATATATATATATATATATATATATATATATATATACATATATATATACATATATGTTTATGAGTACGTATATGTATGTATGTATGTATGTATACATATACATGGATAATGAGGATAGTACATGGTACTTGGAGATGAGTCGATATGATTGGGCATGATGCCACGAGATCGGTAATATGATTTGGTTCGTATTATGAAATACGACATGATATTATAGCGGGTCCTTAGGTGATGTGTTTTCACACACACGCATATATATATATATATATATATATATATATTGATGGTATCAGAATGTACTAGACTTAGATCGGTGCCCTTATTCAGGATATGACGATAAGGATACCAGATGAATAATGAGATAAATGTGATATTCGACCCGTACCCAGATTTGGGATGTCGTACGATGGATTGACCGTACGAGATATAATTATGATGATAGATCCGCACTCTTGACTCTAGAATGTCATATTATATGTTGTATCGTATGTAATATTATTGAGGCGGGATCACCGACTATTATATATATATATATATATATATATATATATATATTATATATATATATATATATATATATATATCGACTCAGACTCAGGTGGTTTCCTTACCCTTTCGACTAGTCTGTTAGTTTAGTCCTGTAGTTTACTTGTAAATGTTAGACTAGACTCGAGTCATACCTATTTCAAACTAACAAATCGTGAGTATTTGAAAGACAGGCCAAGGGATTCTACGGATATTTCAAAGGACGTACATTTTTCTTAAAAACACCATAGCCCTTATTTTCTAAACACCACGATTCGTGTTATTTCAAATATCAAAACTGTATGACTCATATATATAAATGTATATTCTTACATGTTATGTTATTATTCATGTTCTGCATATTCTTGCTGATCGCATCGCATTGCATGATTATATTGTGTTTTCATTAGTTATTATTAAAATCATTCCGTCAGGACACCAGCACCATTACCGATGATGCGTATGCTCCACGTACACCTGCTTGCCGGCTCACACACATCATCATCGGTAATTGCTATATCGCGTACACTTTAGAGGATATTATTTCATTGACATAGCTTGTTAGCTGATAGTTCCAATATGTTATTGTTTCCATATGCTAGTTTAATTATTGCATTCCTTGCTTGATATCCGATGCATTCATTTATTTATTGTCATGCAATATTATGGAACTTATTACCGGTATTTCATTGTTTATTTACCCTTGAGATTGGGATTTCGGATTTCCATGAGATTTCTGGATTTGGAGGAACCACAAAGATTTTATAAACTTATTATCTTTTTAAAAGATAGAAAATTGTGGTTTTCTCATGATATGATTTGAGATATGTCCACCATGAGTTTTCTTGGCTCTTGAGCGATATCATACACCCGATTCAAGGGGGAGGAGGAACCGTCTATGGGTGCATGGTTGACCCAGTGCGGTACCCTAGGGCAAGATGGTCACAGATGATGGCGTTGAGCCGGGCAAGGAAGCACTATCGACCGGTGATTTTATTGTGACTAGATGGATATCCGGAGGATACCGATCGGAGTATAGGCCAGTCCGGATTGCCGGAGCCTGAGGTTTTGAGATTTGATGATATGGGCCAGTCCGGATGGCCGGAGCCCTAGATATTGAGATTCGAGGATACGGGCCAGTCCGGATTGCTGGAGCCTGAGATATTGAGATATTGGGATATATGTTTTGTGTCAATGCTTGACACTGATTCTATGTTGATTTCATTGATGATACCTTAATTATATAAATATATACAGAAATCTCACTAAATTAAAAAAACAGTTTTCTCATTCATGATGTATTCTGTTTTCATTATATTGCATCCATACCTCATTTTATGATATGTTGCTACCTGAGGCACTAACACGAGCACTTGGTATTACACTTATGTATAGATGTTTACCCATGTCATTATTAGATGCTTCAGGCTTTATCATTTTGAGGATATATTTTGATCGTATGACCTAGGATTGAGTCATACATACGATTTCTGCTCGGTGATGTTTTCTACTCACGAGTTGGCAACTCACCCTCGTTGTGCCACAGTTTCTTGCAGGTTTTGCCGTACAGGTTTCCTTGGCGGCTTTGCTGGAATACTACTTCATTCCGGATGATTGTTTTGGTAGGTGGGTTCACTTGCATCGTGACCACATTTTATTTTATTTATATTTCAGTTGTATCTAGTAACTCCATCAACCAGACTTGTATATTTGATAGCCTTAGAAGACTTGTTGTATATTCTTTTGACCTTAGAGTCGAGCGTTGTATTATTATAGGTTTTCTTGATGCTATTGAGTTTCCTTTTGAGTTTTGATCCTCGCCCTTCGGCGTTGTATATTATATTGCTTGCGTGGTTGTGATCGCCAATTGGCGAAGAGCTAGCTCCCGCTTGGGGATGCCTTTATATATTTTATTCATGTTGTACCCTTTTGAGGCCAGTATTTACAAAGGAAACTCTGCCGAAATTTTCAGAAAAGACTTGAGATTTTAAAAATGCATACTTCGGCTTATATTATTAAAACCACTTCCTTTAAAATATGTTTTCTTCACCTTTTCTTTAAAATGGTTTAGGTTTCTGGGGTTTTTTGGCTTACTTAAATTAGATGGGGTCCTATAGACTTCATATGATTCAAGTGCCAGTCACGTGCCATTTCGGGTCGTGATAAGGTGGTCCACGTGGAGCTGGTGCAGGAAGAGCTAGGCGAGGTGCAAGAGCCTGAATGGCTGGCCTCTGTGGGGGGCTGTAATTGCGGGTATTGTTGCTGGTGCTATATTAATACGATATGGGCACGTTCCTATAGAGTGAGTACATGTATAGTTGCTAATTTTTATAATTCTTGTGATATATTGCTTAAGACTTCATGCAGAACAAACTTGCATGGGCCGCCAAAAAAAATTATCACGTCCCGCTTCCCAATAGATGGAAACAGTGATGTGGCAAGCCTGCAACGTATTTACTATGAAATAAATACATTAAGCATAATTAAGTAATATAAAAAATGAACAAGAATGACAAGAGTAATAAAATGAAACGGCAACTTTATGTACATCCAACTTTATATACAACTGTCTAAAAATAAAAGATATAATAAACAAAGTAATGCCTAAATAATGGCATGCAGAAAGTAAGTGCAGGAAGAACTAGTAGTCTGGCTGAGCTGTAAGCTGGTCCAAGTCCTCCTGGCTCGGCTCTATCTTCTCAGAGTCCGGTCCTCCAGACAAACATTCTAAGAAAAGAAAACAAAAAGGATTGTCGTCGGCGAACTAGAGAAAATAGTATATCATGTGAATAGGAACTAAGAGAACAAAGGACATGTAAAATTGTATATGATAGTTATTCTAACGTGGTTATTTATAGTATGATAAAGAAGGTATTCATGTATACGAGAGGAGTCCATCTTTCCCGTAGACTATTGTAACATATAGTAAAAGGCCCCGTCATAACCCACGGAACAACGGCACATGAATTAATGTAGGTGTATTTTAAAGTGACCTCTCGTGCCACGATATATGTTCCGTACCAATCTACCCCTTTATCCCCGCGTATTGTATTGTACAGATTAAGATTACAGGTCTTGGCCGAATTCATGGATATAAAATGTTCAGGTTCATGTTTAGGATGTAATCATGTGTTCAAGTAGTCATGTCAAGTTATAACCATGGTTCGATCAAGTCGAGTCAAGTATACAAGTTTGAATTTGATATTTGAATTTGAGTATTCAGGTTCATGATCAAGTATACAAGTTCGAGTTTGATTTTGGATTCTGGTTTAAGTTTGGATTCATGTTGAAGTCAGAAACTTGTGAACGGATTTAGCTCTTGAATTCTTTGGTTCAGGAGTAATCGGCAACTGCTGCACATGGACGGCAGGATTTGTGTCTTTTTCCAAGACAATTACTATTGATAACTCCATTAAGTTGTCTAACCTGAATAGGCAAGCACTCACTTTCTCCGGCTCCCTGGGGCTCAAGAGAAATGATAGTACTTAAGCCTATGTTAATTCTATAATCCTTAAAGTATTGTTTCCATATCTCGAGGGGTTTTTATGAAAAATATGTTAATATTATTTTAAAAATAACATCGAGGGTGATTTACAAGATTTAGGGTTTTCATGGGCATGTATTTTAATTATTGGGGTATTTTAATGATAAAAACTTAGCTTTTAAAAGTTTATGGTATTTTATTAAAAACTAACCCTTTTGGTAATGCGATGGTATTTTATTAACATTTTAATATTTCATTTCAAAAAACATAGTTTCATAATATGTTTTTATTGAAAATACGGATTTATAATTTTTTATATAATTTTTTTTTGAAAAATAGTTTTGTTTGGAAAATTCGCGTTTCTTAAAAACCGTATTTTATTTCCTTTCGAGATCGAATACTCCGTGAAGAGTTCTGCATCTCGCTCTACTATCTCAAAGATGTGCGATAATCCACACCATCCAATGGCAGGTCCCCTAACGAGAGTTGTAGAGGCGTATTGTTGGGCTTCCCTTGCACCTAGTCTAGGGTTTGGTAGCATC
This sequence comes from Agapanthus africanus, assembly GCA_030015575.1. NCBI lineage: Eukaryota > Viridiplantae > Streptophyta > Magnoliopsida > Asparagales > Amaryllidaceae > Agapanthus > Agapanthus africanus. Next base: position 161,478,635 of record CM057339.1, on the reverse strand, counting down.
ACGCATGCCACTTTAAAATTTAGAGAGGTGCAAATCAAGCAAACCATGAATCTTTACTAGAAATTCTAGGGTAACAAGTTTGTATCATATACAAAGAACTAAAGAGGTTAGGATTACAACCTTAGTAATCCGTTCCTTCACTTCATAAACTCTGTGTTGAGGTCCCTTCGCTGCGATCATCAAAAACTCCGACTCTCTTAAGGCTCCAAGAGGTGAATGATGCATCTTACTTGAAGTCTTCTTGATCTAAGATGATCTATCTTGAAGAATCTCTAACACAAGCTTACACTTCACTAATGAACTTATTAGAGAAGTGAACACCCTAATCTAAGTGGCTAGAATAGATGAGGATGATGAAGTAGGAATTTATCTCTCTTTTGTTTTCAATTTCTCACACTTAATTATCACAAACATAAAACCTAGTGAAGCTTTTTTTCAGGAGCAAGAAGAAGAAGAAGAAGCTAAACCTTTTGTGATGAATAATGAATTATATTTGTTGTGGTTACAATTGCAACCATGGGTTAAGAATGAAAGGCTTAACCCTTGTAGAGAATAAACCATGGGTTAAGGGTTTGGGTTGGGTTAACAAATATCTTCACAAAATATCAGATGAAGACAAAAGTCAAACCTTCATGAAAGCTCATCCAAAGCTTAACCCTAATCCAAACCCTAACTAGGTTTAAACTCTAAAACCATGTTGCATTTGTAACCCTAACATGTTACAATATTATATATCGCATATACAATATATTTTGTAACAAAAGAAAATAATAAAATTAACATATATCGCATATACATCAATGTATTATCCAGTGAGAAAATGAATCAATAAAGAGAGATTACATTAGTTAACGTAATGTAATATATCACATATATAATTATACATTAAATTATTGAATCAAAACTTGATCCGACAATCCGGCTATATTGCATATAACCGACTAATATAACATGTTACATTTCATCGAATCAACACTTGATCCGACGACCCGGCTATATCACATATACCCGGCCGATATCACATATCGCGAGAATAGAATATGGTATCACATATCGTATTATTCTCGGTCCTGCATATATCACATATGTGCTCCTACTCCGTTTTGCCTGAACCAGGAAACCTCTGTGGAGGACTCTAAAGAATCGTCAATACACCGGCAGTAGGTGATGATCATATCAAACACCCACAAGCTGTAAGCGGTCAGCTAAACGTAACAGCCACCCAGGTATTGAGCGATCAGAAGATCAACAAGCAAGCCTGTACATTCTCCTGTGAATCCAATCAGTAACACTACCGTACAGTCCGGTCTCTTCATCTTATATGTCGCATATCAAGTCTAGGGATGGTAAACGTCAGACCCCAGTAACCGATAAGTCGTGTCGATGTGAGGCTCATAACGGGTCGAGAAACTACTGATAACTCTTACCAGTAGCATTCCATATCAGCCCTGGCCAGGGACTTCTAGTTATAGCCAATCGAACACAGCACAACATCAACCCCCAATACCGGGAGAGATGAAACCCCTCCTATCACTAATTGACTCCATGTGATTCGGGACTGTACCCAAAAGCCACCGTTTTGCACGCCCTCGTGGACGTGGTAAGGTGGAAATCAAAGCACAGTGGGAATCACACAAGACTCTATGACGATCTTGGGTCTACAGACTAACATGTATAAGTGTCACCGGAGAACTGCTATCTGACGATAGGTATAATACCATCTAGGCGTTCTCGGTGAGTCCGTTCAGTGTACCCAGTCTCCACTGAGCACCCGTACACCATCTTTGATGTCAAACACCGATGGATATGGGATCATCCATCGCCCATCATATGGGTTAAGATGCGTATACGCTAGTCTACTCTGATGTATCGATGCCCTGTCTCGATACACTATCGACTAGGAACAGTTATAGGATGTACTCATTGACTACCCTGGCCCCACTAGTATGATCTCATCATAGTCCCAGTAGTCAAGTACATATCCTAAGGGCTTTATCAACATGTGAGAGCAAGACAGTAAACCAATACAAGTCAACATTTTACGACAAAGTGAAACCAGATAGCATACTATCATATCGAGCAAGAAAGTCCTCACTATATATATCCAAGCATCCACTATAATATACATCATATGTACAACAATGGCCTCTAGGGCATATATACAACTAATAATCTCCCACTTGCACTAAGGCCAGCTGTTGTAGTATCTCATACCCAACATCCCGAAGAGTCTCTCAAATTGTATCTGGGGAATGGCCTTCGTGAGTGGATCCGCAGTGTTGTCCTTCGTGTCAACTCTCCTGACCTCGATCTTGCGGTGATCAACTATTTCCCGGATCAGGTGATACCGCCTCAGAATATGTCTAGACTTATGATGGGACCTGGGTTCCTTGGCCAAAGCCACAGCTCCATTGTTATCATAATACAAAGGTATTGGATGCTCAATGGAAGGAACCACACCAAGTTCGGTGATGAACTTCTTCATCCAGACAGCCTCTTTGGCAGCATCGTTGGCAGCGATATATTGAGCCTCCATCGTCGAGTCTGCCACGGTTTCTTACTTGGAACTCTTCCAACAAATCGCCCCTCCATTTAGGATAAAGACAAATCCCGAGTGCGACTTTGAGTCGTCCTTATCACTTTGGAAGATCGAATCAGTAAAGGACTCTACTTGGAGTTCTTTGTTACCATACACCAAGAACATCTGCTTAGTTCTTCTCAAGTACTTGAGAATGTTCTTCACAGCTATCCAGTGACTCTCTCCTGGATCTGCTTGATACCTACTCACTACACTTAGTGAGTATGCTACATCGGGTCTGGTACATAGCATCGCGTACATGATAGAGCCTACTGCAGAAGTATAGGGTATCTCTTGCATGTGAGCTCTTCCAAATCAGTCTTGGGAGACATTTCTTTGGAGAGAGTGAGTCCAGAGATCGTGGGTTGGTTCCCACGCTTGGATTCTTCCATACTAAACCTCTTTAGTATGGTGTCAATGTACCTGGATTGGGACAATCCCAGTATCCGTTTAGATCTATCTCTATAGATCTTAATTCCCAAAATGCAGAAGGCATCACCTAGATCTTTCATTGAGAATCTATGTGATAAGAAGAGCTTGACCGAGTGCAGTATAGGAACATCATTTCCTATCAAGAGTATGTCATCCACGTACAATACGAGGAAGACAACCTTACTCTATGCAACCTTCTTGTATATACAAGGTTTATCTACGTTTTTGATGAAGTCAAACTCTTTGGCTACTACATCAAACAGATATTCCAACTCCACGATGTCTGCTTTAACCCGTAGTTGGATTTAAGCAGCTTGCACACCTTTCTGCTGCTCCCACTATCTACGAAGCCCTTTGGCTAAGTCATGTACACGCACTCCTCTAAATCACCATTTAGAAAAGCGGTCTTAACATCCACTTGCCAGATTTCGCAATCATGGTATGCAGCAATGGCAAGTAAGATCCGGATGGACTTAAGCATAGCCACTGGAGAAAAGGTTTCGTCATAATCCACAACTGTTCGTTGACGAAAACCCTTTGCAACAAGTCTAGCTTTGAAAGTCTCCACTTTTCCATCTATACCAAATTTCTTCTTAAAGATCCATTTTCTCCCAATGGGTTTTACCCCTTCAGGAGCAACATCCAAAGTCCATACTTTGTTGGTGTACATGGATTCCATCTCAGATCGCATTGCATCCAGCCACTTCACAGAGTCCCCACTCGTGATGGCCTGCTCGAAGCTAGTTGGGTCATCATCTTCCATGATGCAATCCTCACTCCCACCGTCTATAAGAAAACCGTAGTATCTCTCAGGTGGATGAGAAACCCTACTAGATCGGCGGAAAGGCTAGGGTTCGTCAGGAACTACTGAATCCTCTGGTTCCATCAAATCTTCTGTCGTATTTTGTGTCGCTGGAACCTCTTCCAGTTCTACCTCATTTCCACTAATTTGTTTCATAAGAAAACCCTTTTTCTAAGAAAGTGGCATGTCGAGAAATAAACACTTTTTGTTCCTCGGGATGGTAGAAGATATACCCTTGTGAATTTTTAGGATATCCTACAAACTTGCACAAGACGGACTTTGCCTCGAGTTTGTCTAGATTGTGCCTTTTGACATAGGCCGGACAACCACATATCTTAACATACTTAAGAGATGGTCTTTTCCCTTTCCATATCTCATATGGAGTGGTAGGCACTGATTTGGTAGGAACCATATTCAACAGGTGTATGGCTGTCTCAAGCGCATACCCCCAGAAGGAAATAGGCAACTCAGCAGTGCTCATCATAGAGCGCACCATATCTAATAGGGTGCAATTCCTCCGCTCCGATACACCGTTGTGCTGTGGTGTATAAGGAGGAGTAAGCTGAGAGAGAATCCCATTCTGTTTTAGATAATCTAGGAACTCATTGCTCAAGTATTCTCCTCCTCGATCAGATTGAAGGATCTTAATACTTTTGCCCGTTTGGTTCTCTACCTCGTACTTATATTCTCTGAATTTCTCAAAAGCTTCAGACTTGTGTTTCAACAGGAATACATGTCCGTATCTTGAGAGATCGTCAGTGAATGTAAAGAAGTAGGAAGAACCGTTCCTATCATGTGTAGACATGGGACCACATACATCACTATGTATCAGTCCTAAGAATTCTGTAACTCTTTCTCCGTGTCCACTAAACGGAGTTTTGGTCATTTTGCTTTTGAGACATGATTGGCAAGTGTCATAAGATGAAAATTCGAACGGATTCAAATATCCATCTTTATGTAACTTAGCTAGTCGTGTCGCATTGATATGACCAAGTCTACAATGCCATAAGAAGGATTCGTTCATTTCTGAACTTTTCCTCTTGTATGTGTTTTGTACATTAAGTACTGTAGTCTGATTGAGAACGTATATGCCATTAAATAACGAGCCTGATCCAATCAACTTTTGATTCAGGAAGATGTTCATAACATTATCCTGTACTACAAGACTACATCCTTCTTTACTCAATAAAGAAACTGATATAATATTGCATATCATGCTCGGAATGCAATAGCATTCTTCAGAATCAGTGTATTACCATTTGGCAACACAAGGTGATATTCGCCAACTGCTTTGGCTGCAATATTTGTACCATTCCCAACTCTTACGGAATGACCACCCTCTTACAGTTCCCTACCTTTACGTAGCCCATGTAACATATTACATATATGGGATCCCAATCCGATATCTAATACCCAGGACGTAGAGTGAACTGAGAAACAGTTCTTAATAACTAACACACCAGAAGAAGATGCATCAGCATACTTTTTCTCTATTTGGGTGGCGTGAGAATCCAGATGTTCTTCTATTCCCTGCTTGGACTTATAACAATTATAAGTTGGAACGGGACCAACGTTCCCCTGCTCAGTATAAAAAGCGGGTTCAGTTAATACATCCATATTATTATCTTGATTAAGGCCTGATATGGTCGCTACCTGGAGAGAGAGAGAAGAAAACACTTTAGCGTATGCTCTTGCAAGATTAGATTGGTTATTATCTCATCTAATCAGAATGGTTCCCACTGCTTTTTATCAAATCTTCCTTAAAACCCTAAAAGGTAAGATTAGCCGGGATGAATTACACCTTACAAGTTCGCCAATCTTTCGGCCAGGCTAGTGTTGGTACTTTGAGAGAGATTTCTCGTGCTTTCGCACGGACCTAATTAGAATAAACATCGTTTTCCCATTGGCATAACCCCGTTAACACCTTTCTAGACACCTACTTGATCGGCTAATTGTCCTGTGTAAAATTCTCCCAGGAGTAACTTTTACTCGCAGTGGGTATCGGGATCCAACTATCTCATAGGAGGTATGCAATCTCGTTGCAAATTTCAAAACTTGAAATTCCCGATAATGCTTCTGCCCCTAACGTGCTATGACCTTGACGAATGCCAACAACCCATAGTCCGCTAGTCAAGTTCAACTCGTACATTTCTTGATTGAATTAAACCCACCCGCACAACCCTTGACGAATGCCAAACAACGTCGTACGAATACTCTAATCCAATCACATTATATGCTGCAGATAAGTAGTAAATAGCTACCGTATACTACGCCTTAACGAATGCCAAACTACCATAACACGAATACTAATTAATACTTATCTAAAATGACGGAGGGCTACGCAGGTTTTTCAGAAAACCATGAGTGTAATGAACTTGATATCATTATAGAAACAAGTGATTTTGAAAAGGAGTGTTTTTTAAGCTTTTCTAGTTTTGCTAAAGAGGTTACTCCCGGTGAAGGGATCTCGGCTCTTTCCTTATCGAATAAGATGCAGAATATTTCACAAATACCGCAGTGCAAAGCAAGAACTATAGAAGCAGTCAAAAACTAAACCATGAGTTTGTAGCATCTGCTAGTTTTGTTAAAGAGGTCACTCCCGGTGAAGGGATCTCGGCTCTTTCCTCATCGAATAAGGTGCAAAGTATATCACATATACCACTATGCAAAGCAAAAACTGTAGCTACCCTTTTTGAAAATTTGATTCTACAACATATTTTAGGTTTCTTTTCTTTTATTAATCTCATTAATAAATCCCATCATTTATGCTTCCTAAGCATCACAGAAGAAACGAAAATACAACGTACGCTTATGCCATCCGCATTCACCACAATGTTCCGTTATGCACTGTTAGGTTGCTTAACTAACGGCATACCGGGATGGGACTAGCGCGGGTGAAAAACATAAGCAACGTTTATTATATATCATATATACAATAATAAAGCATTCGTCTCACGCATATAATATGATCACATCACAGTATATCAGCAGCAAAAGAAACATATGAAATATTGGATATACTAGGAGGTCCGTGTTTTATATCGAGCTTGTATAAAACACAGATTCCACGGTCGTGATGAATAGACAAACCCATATCCCTAGACCCCTACAAGAGCGGCAAGTAACGCTGTCAATTCTAGGGTTAGGAGACCCGGTCTCGACTCCTCGAGATAGCCTCCCACTGGACCCTAGAACCCGGTTACTTGTGCTCCCCTCCTCGGGTCTATCCTAATGCGGAAAAGTAAATAATATACAATGGTGACATCAACCTCATCCCGGAAGTGCCCCAATAAAAGAATATTACATACAATGAATTTTACATGAATGAAAATAAAAACCCTCATCTCACATAAAAGCCTCAGCTATTCAGAACACGACAATCCAATATAACATATCACAGCAACACATAATATCTCATATCATCAACGTAAGCAAGTATGCGTATCCCGATTGTCGTTGATGTATAGCAACGAAGCCGGCAATACCCCACATACTACACTTACGGTCGCAGAAAAGAAAAGAGAAAAACTACAACATTTGGAATCCACAGTCGCCTTAGACATCGTAAACCCGAAATATCACATATTACGGATTTCATGCCTAACTATATGAATTCCACATATTGTATCACAATCACAGAATATCATGACGATGTTTAACATTTTGATCGAATCAACATACACTCACAAATTACCCATGTGAGCTCAACACTTGAGAAAAGTCGAAACACTCAAAAACCGTGCCACGGTGTCCATGGACCAGTGTTCACACCATAATATTGCATTATTATATTCCCCATTCTTATTATTTTTATAAATAAACGGGTGCTTTTGACGCATGTCTGCTACATGTTACAGGTTACAGGTTCTTGGACAGAAAACAGGGAAAACGATGAAAAGACAATGAAAATTTGGACTTTTGACCAACAAATGGGAGGACCTTAGTCAAGCCTACATCAAAAGACAGTTCATAATTAACAAGGCAACTCATGGTCCAAAAATACAAAGCAGACGGTTAAAAATCCATTGTAAATGGTTCACTGAAGATCTGGAGCTAATGTAGAAGCCCAATTGGAGAAAGAACCAAATAACCAGAAGACCAAGAAGACCCAAAACAAAACCACAAAATTGCACAGCCCAACTCCAACACTTGGCCGCGAAACCGCGGCCAAACCATGCCTCAGGCCGCGGTTCCGCGGCAAGGTAGTGCGATCGGAGGAAATAAATTTTAGCAAAAGTATGGCGGCGCTGAATAGGTCTTCCTAGGGTTATTTTTGTAATTGTGGACATGCGAAACAAATGTAACCCTAGGGTTTCCTATTCATTATAAATAGGAACTCTAATCATTGTAATTCTTTATGCCTCCTTTTAATAAAAATTCCAAAATTCTTTATGGAGAGAATCGGTGCCTCTCTTCAATTCAGAAATTCAGATCTGACAACCCTGCATTGATGATTGGAGAAATGCATCTGTAAGTAGAGTTATTTCCTTGCCTTAGTTTAGATTTCAATTCTTTTCCCTAGGTAGATTTAATTTCTTGCCCTAGGAAATTGTTTAGAGTTAGCTTTGGGGAAGGATTTTGAGAGATGAGATCTCTCATCCCTTTCTTACCCATAATATATTTTCAATAGGACTCCATGCATACACGCACACACCGCGCCCTATGGCACCCTATCCCTCGAGATAGCGGTGATACCGTAGTATAAAAGCCCGGTTGCACGCGTTTTCCATGGAGGTTAGGATAAGGATCTCTAAAGGAAGGACAAGAACCTAGAGGAAGGAACACATTCCCGAATGGATCTAATCCCCTTTATTGATAATTACCATAACTCCTCATAGATCTTCATTCGGGTATAGAAAGCGTTGAGATTTCCTTGCATTTCCAAACCATCCCTAAACCTAACCCTAACAAGAATAGATCTAGATAATCGTAGATAGAATAATTTAGATTTTTAGATTTAATAATTAATCCGAACACCCTTCGGAATTAACTCGTTAGCGCGACTAGGAAATTCACAAAATCCCTGTGGACCGACCCGTACTCACCGGCTAGCTTCATGCGACACCATTCTTGATTGCGGTAATAGATAGTTTTTGAGATCAATCAAATGGCGCCGTTGCCGGGGATGGCGTAGAACTTTCCTTTTCGCAATTTCGGGTTAATCATAAAATTTAAAAAATCATAAAAATCTAAAAAATCCAAAAAAAATATAAAAAATATATAATCTGTTATTTTTGGAAGGGATACTTTGTTGTGTGAATTTTTGCAGGATATACAAAATCGGATCTGGAAATTTCCAGAAAGCAAAACAGGAAATAAAATATCGAAACAGAAGATATTTTGATCAACAGAATAGAAGAATTTTTCTGGAGACCCAACTCCCCCAAACCGCCGCGATTCCGCGGCCAAAACCCACCTTAGGCCGCGGAACCGCGGCCTTCTTGTCGAATCATCACACCAAAAATTTTCTGGGGATCCAAAGCGTTCAGGGGACCGCGGAACCACGGTGTTAGAGCAAATTTGCCGCGGAAACGCGGCTATCTCGAGGCTTCATCTGAGGAAAAATTTTCTGTAAGCCCCACTGTCTCTTTTCTGTATATTTTGAAATATATTTTCTGGAAATGCCTGCAGGATTTTGTGCACTGTAGAAATATATTCCCTTCCAAATAACGATCTTGTGCAGGATTTTTAGGCCCCGCTTGAAATAAAATAGATTGCAAGTAATATTTTGCTGTTGCGTATCTTTTCTATAAATATTTTGCTGTTGCATATCTTTTCTCTAAAATCTTTTTGCAACAAAAATTTTCCCAATAAAGAGAGAGAAAAAAATCAATGAAAAATGAAAATAAAAAGGACAAATATTTTATAGAACTTGCAAAATTTTTTAACCCCAAATAAATCCTTGCACGACCCAACCTTCCTTCTTGTCACCTTTCTTCTTCTAACATGGGTACCCCACACAATAAATCATTAGCCGAACTTTGGTATCCCGAACCTAATTTTGCGTCGTACGTTAATTTATTCGGTCAATTTAAAAACGATCCTTCCTTGCCAAAAATTTCGTTGAAAGATCAAATAGAGGCGTCTAGGAGAAATAGTTTGACTTTTCAACCCACTTTGTGTCAACCTAGTCAACCTTTACCACCTACATATGTTGATACCACTTCTTCAAGTCCTTCTGTCACTCCTAGGCCGATGTCCATTGCTGAGCATATTGCTCAATCTCGTAGTCGATCTTTCACCCCTCTCCACTCATCCAGTTCTAGAGATCAACACGACTATCCACCTTTTTATCCATATGATGACCCTATCCCTGCCCAACCACCCACTTCCTACCAGACGTACCCAATCTTCCCACCTTCACTAGACACTGTTTCGACACAGCCATTAGGGAGTTTCACATATCGAACCAATTTTGAATCTTTTACTGAAACCCCCTCACAACCCAAGTCTAGTTTGGAAGAGTCGTTGGAGGCATATATTGCTGCAACAAATAAAATGATGAGGAATGTGGAAGCGTCCATGGCCGCCCTTATGCAACCTTGTGAACCGGTAGCTAGTGTCCCGCTAGCTCCAAATTTTTCAATGTATGAGGCGGCAGTTGGACAGAGTGAGAATGAGAGAGGATTTTCAAATCAAACCTACCCTTACCCAATTGAAGTCCACAAATCCTGTTTTCCATCGATTGCCCTAAATAGTTCACCTGTTGAAAATAAAAATGAGTTGTGTGATTTTGTAGTGTTTGATTTGCCAGATTGTGAGGAACCCCTTTCGAGTGAAACCGCACCTAATCCTTTCGATCTTTACACCTCCACTCTAGAACCTAAATCGATAGATATCCATGCTTTTGATGGGGTGTCTAAAGAAATTGATTTTCACTTGATTGAGGATATAGACGCCGGGAATATTTCGGACGATGAACCTGTCGATTTGCTTGAAATTTTATGTTCAAATCATCATCCTGAGTTATTAAATGTTTCTCCCGAATCTCATATGCGTCTAGATTTTGATGATAATGGCATGGATGAGTTGAATATTGAGGATAGTATCGAGAAGAGTCTTGAGGATAATATTGAGGTTGAATCATTTTTGTTTGATGTGTCTGATTTTCCAATTCATCCACCTGAACCTTCGACTGTTATATCACCCTCCCTCCTTCCCATCGTTCCGACCCCGCTTGAAGACTGTGAGCTTGAAAGATTTTCCTTTGAATCTGACACAATTCTCACAGACGATAACACCTACGAGTGTTTCACTTTTTCGGACGATGTTGATGACTCACCGCCCGAGTTTGAATCCTTTACATTTTCAGATGAGCCATCAGACTCGGTTGATTATAGTAGTTTCGAACCATTAATGGAATCTTTCAAGTTCGAAACAGTTTACTATGGTGAGAAAGATACTATCCCTAATTCACTCCCTTTCGTTTTTCCCATTGTTCCGACCGAACAAAAGACCGTTACGCTTTCATCTCCAATACCAAGTTTGGCGTACCCATGTTTTCTTGCGAATCTTGAGGGATTTGACCCCATTTCCCGATGGGTTGATAGGTTAGCGCAATCGCTTATAACATATCGGTCATCACATATTGCGCTAATTTATTCACTCAATTTACACCCTCAAGATCGTACTCCACTTCCTTCTTCTTTTCGCCATTCTTCTCCCCCACCGAGACCATATTCTACCATTCTTCTTTCCACACGGTATCGCGTGCTTCTCATTTTCTTGCACCAACTATACCATTTCCATGATAATATTTTTGAATGGTTGGTGCTAACTTTTGGCTTGTGCAAGGTCAAGCTTAAGTTTGGGGGGAACCTTTGTATATATGTACATATATTTTTGTTTTCTTTTTCTATAAAAAAAATAAAAATAAAAATAAAAAAAATTTCAAAACATTAAAAATATAAAAAAAATTATAAATAAATAAACAGGGGAGTGCCGGTATTTTGACCCTCTTGGTTTAGTATGACAGTGAGGACACTGTCAAGTTCAAGTTTGGGGGCATGCTCGGTACGTTTTCTTCCTTCGCATTCATTTGTACATATTTTTGCATTTGCATATTTATTTGAAAACCCATAAAAATTAAAAAAAAATCAAAAAATTATAAAAATCATTGTATTCAATTTTGGCTAATTGACTTGAGTTTGACAAATAGGTTAACTAGTTAGGAGCAACTAGATCTTAGACTTAGTGAATTAAAAACCCTAAAAATAACATTCCTTAAAGTTTAACGGTAGAAAGCATATGCCTTGTAGTTTATTTAGAAATAGGCAAATTTTGGGTTCACTTCTTGGGCTAAGTCAAAATGAGGGAAGAGTATTGATGTTCTTATTAGAGAATAAGTTTGAAAAATAGTTCCTAGCTTAAATCTAGATTCTGAAAATGTATACCCTACAATTTGCACAATCACGCACCTTGAAACTTGGAATAGTAGAAGAGACCTTGAAGTGCTCTTGTCTAAAGTCTTTAGTCCAATGAAAATAAAAATAAAAAAGTGAATAAAGAATAAAAAAATGGACACTGGTTTTTGTGATTACTTAAGGCTGCAAAAATAGAAAAATATTTAGCGAGGGTGCTTCATCACCTAGTGCCTTAGACCAACTGGTTTGGGAGTCACTACTAAAGCCTTGGGTGTTGCAAAACTAGGAAGTACGCTTTAATGTGCAAACACATCTTGTAATCGGTCGTTGGTACCTCAAGAAGTATTAACGGTCGCATGAAGGATGTGTAAGCGAAATTCAATTAAAAAATCACTAATTAATAAGTGCTTTGGACAATGGACGAGAGTATGATTGCTTGATTTGAATTTCCAAGTGTAGGGGTGATTTATACACACACGTGGGGATATGTGATTGGAGTTTAGATGAGAGAAAGGAATGAAGAATAGAACTTGTATCTTTAGTAAGGGTTGATAAAAATTCCTGAGTGGAGATGGAATCCTAGAAGGAAAACTTAAGAGATGACGAAAGCTAAGTAAGTCTATAGGATATATATAATCTTAAGTTAAATAATGAGGAAGTGTGAAGAATGTGGGTGGATAATTTGCGAGTCAAAAGACAATAGAATTCCTTGTTAGAAAACCAAATTGGAGAACAAAAGTAAATGGGCCGAGTTGATAGGATTTTATGGGTGTAATCAGCTGAAAACCCTCAGGAGACAACACTCCTCCTATTAGGGACACCTAGAGGTTTAACGGCTTGTTGCACGAGCTTAGTGCAATCGCGTTTCCCTGCGAAAGTGTGGTTAGGATTTTAGTGAATAAAAAATAAGTTTGCTCGAGGACGAGCAAAAGATAAGTTTGGGGGTATTTGTTCACGCCATAATATTGCATTATTATATTTCCCATTCTTATTATTTTTATAAATAAACGGATGCTTTTGACGCATGTCTGCTACATGTTACAGGTTACAGGTTCTTGGACAGAAAACAGTGAAAACGATAAAAAGAAAATGAAAATATGGACTTTTGACCAACAAATGGGAGGACCTTAGTCAAGCCTACATCAAAAGACAGTTCACAATTAACAAGGCAACTTAAGGTCCAAATATACAAAGCAGACGGTTAAAAATCCATTGCAAATGGTTCACTGAAGATCTGGAGCTAATGTAGAAGCCCAATTGGAGAAAGAACCAAATAACCAAAAGCCCAAGAAGACCCAAAACAAAACCAAAAAATTGCGCAGCCCAACTCCAACACTTGGCCGCAAAACCGCGGCCAAACCATGCCTCAGGCCGCGGTTCCGCGGCAAGGTAGTGCGATCAGAGGAAATAAATTTTAGCAAAAGTATGGCGGCGCTGAATAGGTCTTCCTAGGGCTATTTTTGTAATTGTGGACATGCGAAACAAATGTAACCCTAGGGTTTCCTATTCTTTATAAATAGGAACTCTAATCATTGTAATTCTTTATCCCTCCTTTTAATAAAAATTCCAAAATTCTTTATGGAGAGCATCGGTGCCTCTCTTCAATTCAGAAATTCAGATCTGACAACCCTGCATTGATGATTGGAGAAATGCATCTGTAAGTAGATTTATTTCCTTGCCCTAGTTTAGATTTCAATTCTTTGCCCTAGGTAGATTTAATTTCTTGCCCTAGGAAATTGTTTAGAGTTAGCTTTGGGGAAGGATTTTGAGAGATGAGATCTCTCATCCCTTTCTTACCCATAATATATTTTCAATAGGACTCCATGCATACACGCACACACCGCGCCCTACGGCACCCTATCCCTCGAGGTAGCGGTGATACCGTAGTATAAAAGCCCGGTTGCACGCGTTTTCCATTGAGGTTAGGGTAAGGATCTCTAAAGGAAGGACAAGAACCTAGAGGAAGGAACACCTTCCTGAATGGATCTAATCCCCTTTATTGATAATTCCCATAACTCCTCATAGATCTTCATTCGGGTATAGAAAGCGTTGAGATTTCCTTGCATTTCTAAACCATCCCTAAACCTAACCCTAACAAGAATAGATCTAGATAATCGTAGATAAAATAATTTAGATTTTTAGATTTAATAATTAATCCGAACACCCTTCGGAATTAACTCGTTAGCGCGACTAGGAAATTCACAAAATCCCTGTGGACCGACCCGTACTCACCAGCTAGTTTCATGCGACACCGTTCTTGATTGCGGTAACAGATAGTTTTTGAGATCAATCAACCAGCCGTAGAAGGAGTTAACCAATGCCTCACCTATGACACCACGGAACTACGGCAAACCCTAGGGTTCATTCACGGTTCCTTGGGCATAAAATCGAGTTAAGGTTAATATAGTCTTCTAGGAGGTCCATAGGGGGTACTTGCACGATTTTACGAATATAATCAACTTCGGAAAATTACAACACTTGGAAATTTCAGCGGGGTACAAAATATGGTGTGCGAAGTTCGATCGAACTGCTAAAAATTGTCAAGGTTACCATTACAGTGTTAAAATATACGGCTACGAAGCACTACGAATTAGCCCCAGGTCAAACTAATCATCACATGAAAATAAGGCTAAATAAACAATACTAGGAAACCCAAAATGGAGACATGAGAGCATAGGGGGAATACGGGGGGCAGAGGATCCCATGGGGCCGGCCTGGCCGGAATTTTAGGCCTGGGGCTAGGCCAAAATCCGAGCCCCTCCCTCCGTATTTCTCCCATGTTCTTAGAATGTCCCAAATATCATTATGCACCTGTTTGAAAAATTTTAAAGGACTTTTTGGAAATTTCCAGAGAGCAAAATGGGGGTTTCAAAATACCGTATTTAAGAGTCGATTTCATTTTCATAATTGTTTTAACACCGTATCTAGAATTCTAGTTTGGCTCCGATACCACTGTTGGGCTTCCCTTGCACCTAGTCTAGGGTTTGGTAGCATCACTCATGCCACTTTAAAATTTAGAGAGGTGCAAAGCAAGCAAACCATGAATCTTTACTAGAAATTCTAGGGTAACAAGTTTGTATCATATACAAAGAACTAAAGAGATTAGGATTACAACGTTTATAGTCCGTTCCTTCGCTTCATAAGCTCCGTGTTGAGGTCCCTTCGCTGCGATCATTAAAAACTCCGACTCTCGTGAGGCTCCAAGAGGTGAATGATGCATCTTGCTTGAAGTCTTCTTGATCTAAGATGATCTACCTTGAAGAATCTCTAACCCAAGCTTACACTTCACTAATGAACTAATTAGAGAAGTGAACACCCTAATCTAAATGGCTAGAATAGATAAGGATGATGAAGTAGGAATTTTGCTCTCTTTTGTTTTAATTTTCTCACACTTAATAATCACAAACATAAAACCTAGTGAAGCTTTTTTTCAAGAACAAGAAGAAGAAGAAGAAGCTAAACCTTTTGTGATCAATTTCTCAAACTTAATCATCAAAAACATAAAACCTAGTGAAGCTTTTTTTCAAGAGCAAGAAGAAGAAGAAGAAGCAGCTAAACCTTTTGTGATGAATAATGAATTATATTTGTTGTGGTTACAATAGCAACCATGGGTTAAGAATGAAAGCCTTAACCCTTGTAGAGAATAAACCATAGGTTAAGGGTTTGGGTTGGGTTGACAAATATCTTCACAAAATATAAAAGGATGAAGACAAAAGTAAAACCTTCATGAAGCTTCATGAAAGCTCATCCAAAGCTTAACCCTAATCCAAACCCTATCTAGGTTCAAACTTTAAAACCATGTTGCATTTGTAACCCTAACATGTTACAATATTATATATCACATATACAATATATTTTGTATCAAAAAGAAAATAATACAATTAACATATATCGCATATACATCAATGTATTATCCAGTGAGAAAATGAATAAATAAAGCGAGCTTATATTAGTTAACGTAATGTAATATATCACATATATAATTATACATTAAATTATCGAATCAACACTTGATCCGACAATCCGGCTATATTGCATATAACCGACTAATATAATATGTTACATTTCATCGAATCAACACTTGATCCGATGACCCGGCTATATCACATATACCCGGCCGAAATCACATATCGCGATAATAGAATACGGTATCTCATATCGTATTATTCTCGGTCTCGCACATATCACATATGTGCTCCTACTCCGTTTTGCCTGAGCCAGGAAACCTCTGTGTAGGACTCTAAAGAATCTTCAATACGCCGGCAGTAGGTGATGATCATATCAAACACCCACAAGCTACAAGCGGTCAGCTAAACGTAACAGCCACCTAGGTATTGAGCGATCACAAGATCAACAAGCAAGCCTGTACATTCTCCTGTGAATCCAATCAGTAACACTACCGTACAGTCCGGTCTTTTCATCTCATATGTCGCATATCAAGTCTAGGGGTGGTAAACGTTAGACCCTAGTAACCGATAAGTCGTGTCGATGTGAGGCTCATAACGGGTCGAGAAACTACTGATAACTCTTACCAGTAGCACTCCATATCAGCCCTGTCCAGGGACTTCCAATTATAGCCAATCGAACACAGCACAACATCAACCCCTAATACCGGGAGAGACGAAACCCCTCTTATCGCTCATTGCCTCCATGTGATTCGGGACTGTACCCTAAAGCCACCGTTTTGCACGCCCCCTTGGATGTGGTAAGGTGGAAATCAAAGCACAGTGGGAATCACACAAGACTCTATGACGATCTCGGGTCTACAGACTAACATGTACCAGTGTCACCGGAGAACTTCTATCTGACGATAGGTATAATACCATCTAGGAGTTCTCGGTGAGTCCGTTCAGTGTACCCAGTCTCCACTGAGCACCCGTACACCATCTTTGATGTCAAACACCGATAGATATGGGATCATCTATCACCCATCATATGGGTCAATATGCGTATACGCTAGTCTACTCTGGTGTATCGATGCCCTGTCTCGATACACCCTCAACTAGGAACAGTTTTAGGATGTACTCTTTGACTACCCTGGCCCCACTAGTATGATCTCATCACAGTCCCAGTAGTCAAGTACATATCCTAAGGGCTTTATCAACATGTGAGAGTAAGACAGTAAACCAATACAAGTCAATATGTTAAGACAAAGTGAAACCAGATAGCATACTATCATATCGAGCAAGAAAGTCCTCACTATATATATCCAAGCATCCACTATAATATACAGCATATGTACAACAATGGCCTCTAGGGCATATATACAACTAACACGTATTTTCCAAGGATTACAAAATACCGCTTTAAACGAAACCCGGTTTTGAAAAGATGTGATGTTTTAATGAAAGCTATTCTTTGAACCAAACATACATATATATAGGCATCGTGTTATAAAACCAAAGTGTGCGTGTAGGGTAGGTCGCTACCCCGAGAAGTTTTCCTAAAAGTATTGTTTTAACAATTATCGAAAAGAGGTGATAATAAAATTCGAGGTATTTTGATGAAAGAGTTCGTTTATGTTTATTTCACATGAGAATTTTAGTTAAACTTGAAGCTAAAAGATTGTAATCAAAGTTACAAGTAGAGTGGTAACATTTGTTTAGCCAAAGTATAAAGAAAAATGGCGTTTCAAGTTTAAAAAGAAAAGTATCGGCGGTAACTCCACTTTACCGATATGTTTTTAGGACATGAATTGCGATAAAAAGAAAGAGGCTTGGGATGGACTTATGGCTTGGTAATACTGAGAAAAAGGTAAGGAAGAAGGGAGGGGGTTTCGTGGCGTCGCGGGGGCTCCGTAAATGGCTTCGATCTTCAACGAAAGAAACTTGGTTGCTAACTCCACTTGACTCCACTAGCACTTAGGAATTTTTGAGGTGATTTTGCTTGAAATTTTAAGAATAGAGAGGAGCTAGGGTATGGGGTGGTATTTATAGTGGAGAAATAGAGTTTGAGAATTAAAATTTGGATTAAAAAGCATTAAAAGGTGTTAAATGGTGAAATGAAGGGTCTCTGTTTGATTGCATTGAAATCAAACATGTAACACCTTAGAATGCGATTAGTGTTAATTAAGCGATAATGCGGGTTTTTAGGGAAAAGTTTACCAAATCGGTTTCCTCACATTTTATAACAATTAATTAATATTTTATTATTATTTGTTATGGCTTGCACACACTTGTGCATGTTAATGTGAGGGTTAGTTAGTGTTAATCTTATTAAGTGACCATGACACCTTAAACTAATACATGTCCTAATTTAACCTTGCCTTAGATATTTGTGTGAGAAATATCTACTTGTTTTTGGAATGAAGGGAGGTGGCTAGGTGAGTCATGAGGGAATTTAATGCAAGCTTTAATGAAGAGAGGGAGAGAGTGAGTGTAAGGTTAAAGCTCACCCTACACTCACCCCCTCATCGTTTCGTTCCCTCGCTCTCTCATTCTTATCTCTTCACAATTATTTCCTTATCTCCTCAACTCTCAACTGAAACCCTCACTACCCCATCACTAAAACCTTGCAAAATTTCATACAATCCCACTAAAACACTTCTCAAGTCTTTCTTTAGCCACTAGGATGCCTTGGAGCTTAAAAAGATTTTTTTTTAGCAAGAGTGGTTAGGTAATGACCTCTAACTGATAATTAGGTGTTTATATGTTTTGTTGTCTTGTAGTTATGGTTTAGAACACTAAAAGTAGTGTTTTGTGAAAATATCATATTTTTAGTGTCATATTGGAGTCTCTTTGAATCTGCTGTTGAACCAGGTGTTTGTTGGAAAAGTTGCCATCACAGTAACCTAGTGTTGTGACCTAGAACCCACCATAAAAACCTGAGACAATTTCCTTCTAGCTCGGCCGTAATTTTATTGCTTCTGGCCGCAAATTGTGGCCAGAGTGGGGACTGGGGTTTTGAGTTTTGGTCGTAGGGTCTCTGGGGTTGTATATGGTCTCGTGGAACTTGCAACTTTCACTAATTGTTTGTGTATCAAAATCTGGGATCACTTTGCTATAATCTAGGGTTTTGAATACGCGTATTACGTTATCCGACACGGTTCGTGATCTTGTGTAGCTGCTGCACCTGGGTTGGTTTTGGAGTGTCGCTACACACGTTAGCCACTAGACGAACACTTGAGAGTTGGATTGGAGTTGGTGCGTCGATCAAACATAGTTTGTACGTGATATTGGTTGATTTCTGAGATTTGCACTTGTTATGTTTGTGTTAATAGGATCGCAGGCGGGGACTTCGAACGCTGCGAAGAAAGGGAAGCAAGTGATTGGATCTACCTGGCTCGAGATTGTCGGTGAGTAAATTTAACATCTACGGGGAATTCGCCCGGATGGCGTTAAGCGTCAGGGCTGGATATGATATGATATGATATTAGTTGCATTGCTAATATGCACATATAGAGATTGTGCATGAACATCATTGCATCTTATTACTTGGTGTGCCTGGACTTGTACCCATTGGACTCTGCACTATTATTGACAGTTCATGTTGCACGGGCACTAATTGTATGCTACACACACTGTCGATAATTGCCATGATACGCACAACACACATACATATGTGATACGGTATTGATTGGTGACATTGAGGCATTGATTCTTGTGCGGTTGCGCATACGAAATATAGTTGCATGCATACCTATATGCTTACACATATCTTGCTACAGCTATGTGTACATCATGCATACATACTTACATGTATACCCACATATCTTGCTACAGCTACATGTCCATCATGCATACATACATACATGTATACTCACATATCTTGCTATAGCTACATATACCCCTAAGTGGTATTGTATTGTCATTTGACATTGAGACATTGATTCTTATTCCATTGTGCATATGAAATATAGCATACCTATATACCTACAGGCTTACACATATGCCTTGCTATGCCTACATGCTACACATATACCTATGGTATTGCATCATTATTGACATGTATATACACATACCTTACTACAGCTACACATATACGTACATGGTATTGCATCATTATTGACATGTATATACACATACATTGCTACAGCTACACATATACCTACATGGTATTGCATCATTATTGACAGGTATATACACATATCTTGCTATAGCTACATGTACATATGCATACATACTTACATGTACAACCTTATACCTTGCTATAGCCACATGTTCACCTTTATATGATGTTGCTTTGGATATTTTGAGAATTAGGAACCGCATAATATATTTAATAACTTGATGCATTTAAATAGCGGTTTTTCCTTGATATGCTCATATTACTGTTTTATGTTGCATATATTATATTTCATGGATTTACGCATTGAGATATGGATTTCATGTGATTTATGGATTTAAGAACCGTGAGGGTATTTTAAGAAATTTATGTATTGTTTGAAAACCCGGTTTCTCTTGATATAATATTTCAGTGCGTTCACCATGAGTTTTCTCGATTTTGAGACTTGTGTTAGAAACCCGATTCGATGAGCGGTAGGCACCATCTGCGGGTACATGGTGGACCCGGTATGGTTCCCCGCGGTAAGAGGTGATTTCCGTGGTATAGACGATGAGCCTAGAATGAGGTCTAGTACCTACCGGTGATAGTAGTTGGACTCGGCGGTTATCTGGGAGATACCGACCGGAGTCGAGAGATGGATATGGGCCGATCCGGACTGATGGAGCCTGAGGGCCGATGCGTACTGACGGAGCCCGATATATGTGTATTTACGTATCGATGTTGGACACAAGTATTTCATGATGTTTCGGGTGTCGATGTTGGACACTCAGGTTCCATGAGATTTACAGATTTGAGGGCAGATCAGAGTGACGGAGCCTGAGGTATTAGGATTTGGGGTGTCGTTTATGGACACCAGTATTTTTCCACGATGTTGATTCATTGATGATGTTATGTTGTATCTCATACTCAGCATTTATTTGATATGCATTTGATTCATGTAAATATAGTACCCTGGTGGTGTACCTTGATCATAATAGTTGCATATTCATATTGCTATACTTATGCTATCAGATTACATGTGATAGATTATCGCTGTTAGTGCATACTTGCGATTATAGTATGATGTTATTTACTATTCACGAGTTGGCAACTCACCCCCGTTGTGCCGCAGTGTTTTGCAGGTCTGATCCTCAGGGTAGTCGCGGCAGGGCGCCTTATTATCTCTACTTTTGCGGATACCGCTACGGTTGGCTGTGAGGCCTTTTGCTATAGGTGGGTTTGCGGTTATCCGATGATGTCGTTGTATATCTTTTGTATCTAGTACTCTCCATCTACTACCTTTATGTTTTAACTTAAAGACGAGTTGTGAGGATCGGTGTTGTATATTCTTATGACTCTGGTTGTCGTGCTCGTATGAGCCGGCCTTTATTTATGTGGATTATCTCATTTCTTCACTGCGTCGTCGTATATCTGTTGTGATGGTTGTTTTCGCCTTTGGGCGAGATTTACTCCCGTTTGGAGATGGTTTACTTTTATCTTATGTTTGTACCCGTTTCGGGGCTAGTTTTTACAAAGGAGGTGCATCCGAAATTTTTATGAAAACAAACTTAAGCTTTAAGTTTTTGCTTGAGATTTTAAAAGTGTTTCTATCCTTTACTTCTTGTAATGGTTTAGATTTCTGGGTTTTCGGCTTACTTAAATTGCATTATGCCTGTTGACGTTACGTAGTCTAAATGCCGGTCATGTGCCTAACTTGGGTCGTGACAAAACAGTGCATGGGAGTTAAGGGGAGTCGAAGGGGTGTGTGCAAAGCACGGAGCCAATTAGGCTCATATCGACTGTTGGCACCAGCCCTAGGAGCATTTTGGGCGGTCGGATCTTGAGGTCCTGCCTAGAGATTCGAGCCACATGGGTATTTAGGTGTGTACACCTCATTATGCCTGTTTGATTTTTCTGAAACTTTTTATTTCCCCATGTGTTGCACGTGCAACTCTTAGGCTTCCAAAAATTAAAAAGAAAAAATTTAAAAAATAATTAGGTCTGATAAGAATCGAACACACAGGCTACGTCACAACAGTGTAGGTGCTTTACCAGTGAGCTACAAGTTGCTTCTTGGTTTTATTTAACAAAAATAACTTTTAACTCTTACACAGGCTGTAATACTCTTTTCTGTACAATAACAAGAAAATTTATGTACAGTGATTTCAGAGTCGTTACAGAAGCTATACCCGGGTGCCTTGAAGTTATGCCACTCCAATTGCTCAATGATGTTGAGGATAAGGTACATTCTGTGTACTTGATGGGATTGATCTCAAAGAAACGGAGAGATAATCTCGTCGCCATATTGCACCGCGTCTTTCAACAGAAAGTGATAGTATCAATATATCAGAGGGTGGAGGATATAAGTGGTTACCCTGATGCTTGCATCCGAGAGAAGATGCATAAGAAGATGGTTGATTAGGCTGAACGTGCATTGCTCAAATTTGCTTTTGAGTTTGAGAATTCATGTCCAGAGTTTAGCATTCTGCCATTGTAAACATTTTGATGATTTTTTTATCACCCATGTATAAATTTCTTTGAAGTATGAATCACAAAGCCCCCCCCCCCCTTTTCTTTACGTCAATGCTCGTATGTGCCTCACGCGAGCTGTTGTTATATATAAAAAAAACTAGCATCGGCGCTCACGTATCATGCACGTGAGGCGTTGCTATAGGACTTAACCCTAAAAAAAAAACTAGCTCCGGCACTCACGTGTCATGAACATGAGGCGCTGCTATGGGATATGAAGGAATCATTTCGCCTTCTTGCTCTGCTTTTCATGAGTCAACTTTTTCTTTTCTAATGCCTTCTTTTAATCAGAGCTTGGAAATAGTTCCACCATGCAAAACATTTTATGTGCCTAAACTTAAATGCTTCTCTTTATATTCTGAAGTAATGATCTTCTTCTTCTTCACTAGGAAAGAACCATATTTTTAACTGATCAAGGGTTATGGCTTACAATCGTCCACATGCTCTCCTGCATATATGGGAGGTACCTATCGAGGGAACTGTTCCGCGTTTTGCTTCACGGTTAGTGGATCCCGTTCTCTCAGATGACCAATGTGACACGGTGATGTACGAGCTCCAGACTCATAGAGGTTCTCCTCTTCCTATCGAATCCATTTAACTCCGGATGATCTTTATGTCCGTGCTTGCTGGCCTTCCTCCCCATCCAGCGGAGATGACTTCGGCGATGCTCGACGCAGCGAAGGACAAGATCAAGTGCTTTCAAGAGGTACATTTGATTATCCAGCCTCTGAGAGAACGTTCTGTTTAGTTGCTAAGCCAGATACGGGCTTAGCGGTTCGTCATGTCTGCTTTCGCCGATAAGCATGGCACTGACCGATTGAGAGCGAATCGTCACGAAGATCGCCGCTGTGATATGGTGGAGAAGGCTGAAAGGGTTTCAGAAAACTTTATTTATAGTTTTGTAAACTCTTGTACTTTTGATCCCGTGTTCGGTGATCTATTTTCTGCAGAATAAAGTGCTTATTTAAATGTGTTTCTTTATTGTTGACCACTGAATGTTTCACACCCATCACATGTTCACGTGAGCATCTTGCCTCTACTCATGTACTTTGCACTTTACCCTTAGGATTTTCTGCTGCATATGAATGCTAACGATGCACGCATATGTGGCGCGCACGCACCCACACACAAATGAGTATACTTTCAATGCTATTTCTTATTCAAATATGCCTCTAGATGTAAGTGAACACTGGACTGATGTGAGCAAATACTCCCCCTATTACCTTGCTCATGGAGGTTTACCCGTGAGTGAAATATTGTAGGGTAATGCCTAACATATGGCTGGTTTCGGGTTGGCGCATCGTATATAACTTTTTAAAATTTTGACCTTTCTTCTTCTTGATGTTTTGATCTGGCGTAAAGTAGTTTATGTACCCATTTCAGAGTCTCTAGTTTGCATACTCATTTCAGAGTTTGTAGTTTATTCACTCATTTCGGAGTCTTTAGTTTATGTACTTATTTCGGAGTTTGTAGTTTATTCACTAATTTTGGAGTCCCTAGTTTATGTACTCATTTTGGAGTTTTTTTTTAGTTTACCTCCCTTGGGATTACAGGCAAACTTGTCCTAACATTGTATGTGGATAACCTCCATTCTTTCATGACAGAGGTTCGTTAGGTTTGTGGTACTAGGGTTTTAGTTCGTGGTACCGTCGCATTGGCTGATATATTCCTCGATATGCATTCTTTAAGCCGCTGTTCGAGTAGCCCCGCAACTGTCGTGTCTCTGATCCCTTCTGAGGATGGACAAGACGTCTTCAAGTAATCTTCTTAGGTTATATTACCGTTGGAAGAACAAGCGTTAGGTATTTGCCATGACGCTTTTTACTTGAGGTTAGGCTCAATTTGGAGCCCCGGTGAGTCATAACCGCACCCTTCTGAGGTGGGATGATCTCCAATGGTCTTCAGGCTTTATATGAGTTGCCGTCAAGACGAAAAGCTAGGAATATTTCTTCACTTTGTTTTTTTCTTTGACGATGCCGCGCCAATTCCTTACTGAAGTAAGGTAGACATCTGTATGACCTCTATGATGTATGTATTGCCATCAAGATCTGGAGCTTGGGATATGCCATCACTCCTCTTTTTTCGACCCTTGGGGTCTTTGTTGATGTCGCGTCTGTACCCTGCTGGCATGAGAAGCACGTCGAGTCGATCTCTGTAGATGTCGCCATCAAGATCTGGAGCTAGGATTTTGCTATTACTCTACTTTCAATTGATAGTTGCATCTGCACCCTGCTGAAATGAGGGGGAACGCCGGGATAGTCTCTAGGTTGTATATGTACCGTCAAGACTTGGAGCTAGGATTTTGCCATTACTCCATTTTTTCTTTGTGGGTCTTTTTTCTTTCTTTTTTTGATGATGACGTTGCGTCTGCATCCTGCCAGAATGAGAAGGAACGCCGGGATAGCCTCTAGGTCGTATATGTACTGTCAAGACTTGGAGCTAGGATTTTGCCATTACTCTATTTTTGCTTTGACCCTTGGGTCTTTTTTCTTTTTCTTTTTTTGATGATGGCGTTGCATTTGCACTGAGAAGGAACGTCGAGCTGGAGTTGGGATTTTGCCATTACTCCTTTTTTGTTTGACCCTTGGGTTTTTGATGTCATTTCGTTTATATCCTGCTGGCATGAGAAGCACGTCGAAGTGATCTTTAGGCTGTAGATGTCGCCATCAAGATCTAGCGCCCCTTTCTACGAAGCAGGTGAGAAAATACAGCTTCCTTTGTTTCATTTGTCCCTATGGATTGTATATAAGAGTCAATATGGACATACTTGTAGGGCAGAAAAGTTTCATTTTCATTCATTTTTTATCTTATATATTTTTTATTTTTCCGCGATGCTCTATCTTTTCAGTTTGTTTTCACGAAAGTCGCAATTGCCCAATCATTTTGGCTATTTATCGCGGTGCCCAATCATTTCGACTATTTTTGTTTTTACTCGCTGCTTTTTATTGCGAGTTGCCCTATTATTTCGACCTTTTTTGGGGGCTTGAAGTCTGATACCAATCTTAGCATCAGCATCCCTACCACTGAAATATCGCCAGGAGCGAATCATCATTTACCGTGAGAGAACTTGAAATTTGATACCTATTTAGGCATCGGCATCGCTACCACTGGAATATTGCCATGAGCGAATCATCATTTGCCTTTGTTAATTTGAAAAAAGGTGGCTTAGCAAATACGGTTAAGATCCTGTTGAGTAAGGCTTTTGACTTTATGAGCTTTAAGGGTCTCATAAAGGTATTTCTCCTCATGAGTCATGAGGATCTTGTAAGTGTATTTTCTCCTTAGGAATCGTGAGGACTCCTAAGTGTGTTTTCTCTTATAAATCGTAAGAACCTTACAAGAGTATTTCCTCCTTGCAACGTCGAGAGGACTTTGGAAGTGCACATAATATTTTTTTTTATTTTACAAGGTTGGGCCCTTTCGGGTTTTTGCAAAACCCGCCGGCAGTCCTGCTGTTTTTACTCACGGCGTCCTTTCGGGTTTTCATCCGTGCCCATTTTGCTTGTGGACATACCTTTTTTTGTTTTTTTTTAATTATTTTTTTAAAACGAGATTGGGCCCTTTCGTATTTTCATAAACTCGCCGGCAATCTTGTTGTTTTCACTCACGGCGCCCTTTCGGGTTTTCATCCATGCCCGTTTCGCTTGTGGACATACCGTTTTTTTATTACGAACGATGGAACTCTCGAAAGTAGTTTCGCCGCAGGTGACCCATCTGTTTGCCGGTGGGACTTGGGGGTGGCTTCATATTAGTTATATGTATGCCCTAGAGGCCATTACTGTACATGAGATGTATATTGTAGTGGATGCTTGGACATATATAGGGAGGACTTTCTTGCTCAACATAATAGTATGCTATCTAGTTGTACTTTATCTTAACATGTACACTGATTGTCTCTCTGTTACGTGTTGATAAATCCCTTAGGATGTGTACTTGACTACCTGGATTATGATGTGGATCATACTAATGGGACAAAGGTAGTCGGTAAGTACATCCTTTAATGTCCATAGTCGTGGGTGTATCAAGACGGGGCATCAATATACCAGAGTAAACTAGCGTATAGCTTCTCGACCCATGTAAATGAGCGATTGATGATCCCATATCCATTGGTGTTTGACATCAGAGATGGTATACGGGTGCTCAGTGGAGATTGGTACACTGGACGGACTCGCCGAGAACTCCCAGATGGTATTATACCTCACGTCAAATGGCAGTTCTCTGGTGACATTAGTACAGGTTAGTCTGTCGACCCGAGATCGTCATAGAATCTTGTATGATTCCCACTGTGCTTTGATTTCCAACTTACCACATTCAAGAGAACGAGCAAAACGGTGGTTTTTGGGTACAGTCCCGAGTCACATGGAGGCAATGAGCGATAGGAGGGGATTCGTCTCTCCCAGTATTGGGGGTTGATGTTGCGCTGTGCACGATTGGCTATAACAGGAAGTCCCTGGCCAGAGCTGATTCTGAGATTTACTGGTAAGTGTTATCAGTAGTTTCTCGACCCGTTATGAGCCTCATATCGGCATGACTTATCGAGTTACTGGGGTCTAACGTTTTACCACCCCTAGACGAGATATGCGACATATCAGACGAAGAGACCGGACTGTACGGTAGTGTTACTGATTGGATTCGCAAGAGTATGAGCAGGCTTACTTGTTGATCTTCTGATCGCTCAATACCCAGGTGGTTGTTACGTTTAGCAGACCACTTGCGGCTTGTGGGTGTTTGATATGATCATCACCTACTGACGGCATATTGACGAATCTTTAGAGTCCTACACTGAGCTTTCCTGGTTCATGCGAAACGAAGTAGGAGCACATATGTGATATGTGTGGGACCGAGATTAATGCGCGTATGTGAAACCGCGTTATATTCTCGCGATATGTGATATCGGATGGTTATATGTGATATAGCCGGATTATCGGATCAAATGTTGATTCAATAGATTGTTACATTTGATATTAGTCGGTTGTACGTGATATAGCCGGATTATTAAATCAAGTATTGATTTAATAATTTAATGTATAATTATATATTTGATATATTAACATACATTAACTAATATTAGCTCACTTATGATTACTTTTCTCACTTGATTGTGCACATAGTATATATGAGATATATATTAGTGTACAATATTGTGTGTCATGCTAGATGCCACATGAGACATGGGTGTATGAGACTTACACCATACTAATAATAATGATAAGGTTATATTTATCTAAAGTAAATCAAAATTAGTGGAGTTTAGTCGCATGGTTAAAGCTTGTAGCTTGTGGAACCATTGACCAAGTCCACTCTTTTTGTTTTACTTGTAGATATTTATTAACCTAACCATTATTGTTAGCCAGGGTTTAATCTCTATATGGGTTAGTGTATGACACTAACTCACCCATGGTTGTTATTCTCACCTCATTAGTTCATTCTCATCTCTTCACTACATCTTCTTCATCCTTGAGAAAAAGCTTTGTAGCTTTTGGAAAAGTGAGAAAATATTGTGAGAAAAATAAATCTAAAGTGAGCCCGTTTCCTACTTCATCATCCTCTACTACTTGCCATTTAGTTTAGGGTGTTTGATTCACTAATTTCACAATTAGTGAAGAGGTAGCATGAGCTTGAGTCTCCTCGACGTAGATCATCTTCGGAATCGAAGATTTCGAGCAAGCTTGTTCATTTCTCCGGGAGTACCCTTTCTAGAGTTCGGAAGATCACAACTCGCAGCGAAGGGACTACTACACAGAGCTTTTGAAGTGAAGGACCGGTCTACAAAGGTTGTATTCCTCATTCACTTAGTGTAAAGTAGTTTATATATCATTCGTCGGATTTTCTAGTTACGATTTTAGGGTTATCTAGAACGGTAAATTTTTGAAATTGGCATGGACGATACCTCCCGAAACCTTGTTGCCGTACTAAGCAACCCTCCAGTGGTATCAGAGCCATGCTAGAAAATTAGACGATGTTTGTTAGATTACGAAACCGAAATTGCTCTAAAACTTGAAACCCTAATAGCTAGTTTCTGTCGAATTTTTAAAGTCTTCAAAAAAAATTTTAAACAACTGAAGAATGTTATATGTGATATAACATGAACACTGACAAAATTTGAAGCATTTTTGCCTCAACTTAGCTGGCCACATAGGCATTAAAACCGGTGAGCTCGGGTCTTTTTTGGAGATTTGGCTTCAAATTTTAGTACTGTTCCAGTCTCTGGGTTTTAGGGTTTCAGGTGTTGTTTGTTTTTGCTAAATTTGCATGTGATGTTTACTTTCTGCAAAGGCAACTCGGAGTGTTTCACAGTCGTAATTCTAACATGTATTCGGGTTATTTAGACGATGTTAAAAAGTTTGAACGAATATCAATAACCCATATTTTCCCTCACTGAAATTTTCCAAGAGTTGGGTTTTTCCAAGTTTAAAATTTTCAGAAAATTATGCAAGCGATTCTGTGGACCCTCTACAAGAACGATACCCAAACTCGACTTTTTGGATTGCGGAACCGCGGTATACCCTAGGGTTTACTGCAGCTCTGTGGCGACATGAGTGAGGCATGGGTCGGCCCTTCTACGAATGGTTCATAGGAGCTGTGGCAGTTTCTGGGTACTTTTGAACTCCGCTCAAGTGTTGAGCTTGTTGGGAAATTTTGGGTGTTTGATTATTCGATCGAAAAGTTTAACTTCTTCTAGCTATCTATGATTGAGATATAATAATTGGAATCTATTTAGTTGCGTGCAAGTTTAACATTTCAGTCTCGGGTGAAATCGGGAATCGTGTTGAATTACCCGACTTCTTTTGAAAAGTGTTTTCATGGTTGAGACCTAAATATAAGATTTGCATTGTTAGACATGAAATCCAGAATATGTGATATTCCGGGTTTATGATGTCTAAGAGCAGTGACGATTCCAGTTGTTTTAGTTTTTTCACTTTCTTTTCTGTGACCGTAAGTGTAATATGTGGTGTATCGCAGGTTTCGTTGCTATACGTCAACGACAATTGGGATACGCATATTTACTTACGTTGATGATATGTGATGTTATGTGTTGTTGTGATATGTTATATTGGATCATCGTTTTTGAATAGCCGGGGGGTTTTATGTGAGATGAGAGTTTTTCATTTTCATTCATGTAAAAACTTGTATGTAATATTCTTTTATTGGGGCACTTCCAGGTTGAGGAAGATGTCGCCGTTGATGTATAATATTTACTTTTCCGCATTAGGATAGACCCAAGGAGGGGAGCACAAGTAACCGGGTTCTAGAGTCCAGTGGGAGACCATCTCGAGGCGTCGAGACCGGGTCTCCTAACTCTAGAATTGGTAGGGTTGCTTGCCGCTCTCGTAGGGGTCTAAAGATGTGGGTTTGGCTATTCATCGCGACCGTGGAATCTGTGTTTTATACAGGCTTAATATAAAACCCGGAAATCCTAGTATATCCAATATTTCATACGTTGTTTTCTGCTGCGATATTCTGTGATGTGATCACTTTATATGATGAGATAGATACTGTATATAGTATATGTGATATATTATATAGACGTTGCTTATGTTTTACACCCGCGCTAGCCCTGTCCCACTCTGCCGTTAGTTACCTAACCTAACGGAGCATGAAGGGACTTCGAGGCGAATGCGGATGGTATAAGCGTACGTTGTATTTATTGTAAGTGCATGACGGCGCCCCGGCCGTGAATCCGACGCCGGAATGTGGAAGCGATGCTTAACTTTAACTTTTCAAACCGGCACCACCGCGCACTATAAACCCGAATCGTGCCATTAAACTAGTCCTAGCTATCTAGAGAGGGGGTTGAGAAATATACCGAATGATCCGAGTCCTCCGGTCTTCTCGTCGTCGTCCCGATCTCCCGCGGAATCTCCAGTCTCCACCTCCTCGCCGGAAGGGCACCACATCGCCGGCTTCTTTTACGGGCTCCTACCTCTATACCGAGGCAACTCAGGCACGAAGTTGGCGAGCCGACGTGCCCAAGATTTGCTGTAGAATAGTGTAGTGCTCTTTGTCTCTATTGGGGTAGAGGAAGTTGCCATATGGTGGAGGTATGAGAAATCAACTTTTGGAGGAGGAGCTAAAATGATTTTGCCAAGCCAAATGAGTGTAATTCCCTCATGCAAAAATTGGGACAGCCCCTAAATGAGTTTGGCCGGCCTCATGAAGTGGGAGAGGAGAGAATGAGAGAGGGAGTGAGTGAGCCAATAATGCAAGAGGGAAAAAGGGTTATGATCAAAAGAAATGATCATCACCACAACCACACTCATCAACAACCATGACCTACCATCATCACCAAACATCATCATCAAGTATGATGACTCCAAAAGTAAACCATGATGAAAAAGAAAATCAAGCAATCATGAAGCATGGAAGGTCAAGGGATGGTGCTCCATCATGAAACCATCATGAAACAAAAGTATGCAAAGACAACCCTCCAAATAGCTAATTTGCACAAATGCAAATAAGCCCTCCTCCACCAATCTTCGGCCAATGAAAGATACAAAGAAATATGGCTGAAACGGAAAGCAAACTGGCAACTCCAGAAAACTGGTCCCGTAATAAATTACAGGAAAACCCCGATACTGTGTGTACACACCCGCATCTGTATTCCGACCGAATACAAATGCAATGAGACAAAATCTACACTGTACTATATTAGGATCCGGCTTAAACCAAAGCCGGCTAGTAATATCCGTCCGATCCTAATCCGTGCAATACCGCACGTATCTGATCGAACCCTGCCATATCTCCATACGGCCTCTACAGCGTTTCGCCCGAAAACTTGAGCAACTGAATGTGGGGGACTCTAAAGACTCGTCAATACTATGGCTGTCAATTTAACCACTAGCACGTAAGAGGTATTAGCCATACGTGACGGGCTACCAGCTATTGACTAAAAGGGACGTCGATGAGCAAACTCATCCTGACACCCTACTGAGCCTGTCAGTGACAATATCCATACAGTCCGGTCCGTTCGTCTATGAGCATCGCATGGCGGGCCTAGGAGGTTGGTAAAAGTCAGACACCCAAAAGCGGTACAAGTCGTGTCAGAGATCAGCCCAGAATACCCTGAGATACTACTGGAATACCTACCAGTAAATCTCCTGCCTTGTCCGAGGACTTTTCATGTTCTGGCTCTCCTAGACACAGCGCGACCTCACCCCCAATACTGGGAGAGACGAACCCCCGAAGATCCGCTCATTGCCTCCATGTGGCTCGGGACCATACCCAACTAAAACCTGTTTGCACGTCTCCTTTGAGCGTGGTAGGGTAGTAATCAAAGTACAGTGGGAACTCACACAAGACAAATGACGATCCTCAGGTCGATGAACTAATCTGTACACATGTCACCAGGGAACTGCTATCTGACGTCAGGTATAAGACTAACTAGCATGTTCCCGGCGAGTCCTGTCCGGTGTACTCATAACCCAATGAGCACCTGTATACATCTTAGGTGATCCAACTGACACCAGTGGATTGTGAGACCGGCCACCGCCCCTCGTCGGGGTCTCGACTGTATACACTAGTCTACTCTGGAGTATCGATGCCCTTTCTCGAAACTCCAACGACTAGGGACCTTTTAAGGATGTGCTTATAGACCACCAGCTCTCACATATATGATCGCCCTCATACTGCTGGTAGTCAAGCAAGAATCCTAGGGGCTCTATCAACGTGTAATAGCGACCTGTCAGGTCACCTAAAGCAGTACACGATGATAAAGATAAACCAGATAGCATACTATCATCTTGAGTAAGACTGTCTTACCGGGATAGGTTCTCTCTCAATCATTGCAATCACGTGCCTGTGATCCAATAATTGACTCTGAGAGCACTATCTCCAACAATCTCCCACTTGCACTCAAGGCTAATTATTGCGATGTCGCATACTCACAGCCCGTGTGATACCGAACACCCAACTCCTCTACTAGTCAGTCTCACAAAGCTCATTTGCGAAACTATTGCGTTCGAGGAATAGCCTCAGTGAGTGGATCCGATTTAATGTTTCTTTCTATGTCTCTCTATATCTCAAGTTCGGGGAGAATGCCATCTCCCGAAATGAGCAATACCTGTCTTAGAATGTGTCTGGATGTCTGATGGGACCTAGCTCATAAATGAACTCCAAATCCAAACTTCTTAGACTGTATCGTCAACTGAACTTAATCAGTATCCTGCGCAATGCCTCCCTCAGTATTGCCTTGGACCATCTGTCCAAAATACTGCCCCTCGTCAGAAGGAAAACTATAACTCTGACAACCTCCTTGTCGTCCAGGTCACCTTGGAGGCCTGGAATGATAACTGTTTCCTGAATAAGGCTGTCGTTATCATATCCCTAGAACATCCACTTATGTTCTAAAACTGCCTCCGACTGTTTCTCCAGGATTGGATCAATGTCAACTTATTACATCTACTGCAAAAACAACATCTGGTGTGGTACTTGACATCTCATGATTGACTCAATTGCCTAAGCAAGTGATCTGCCAATCATGCACATCCCTCTCCCCTTTAATCTGTAAGACACCTTTAGAGAGGGTGACTCCATCACCTGCAGGTACACTACTGTGCCAGGAGTCGTCCATTCTAAATACTCTTAGAATGCTGTCTAAGTACCCTTAATTGGGAAACCACCCAAATCTAGATCTAAAACCATAGATCTAGTAACCAGTATGTCTGATATAATGTCCAAGTCCCATGTGGAGAAACCACTGTGTGACGACCAAAGTATAACCGATCGTAATATAGGAGTTTCTTTTCCTACTCTGTGTATGTCATCCAAATACCATGACATCACACCCTACTACCTTCCCAACAGATCCATCCCATATTCTGACGAAGTCAAACCTATGACTGTCACATCAGAAATAGATAATCTATCTCCGCTATGTCTGCTTTAGTCTATAAATAGACATAAGCCACCTGTCCACCAATGCTTCCGCTGCTCCCACTGACTAAGACAACCCTCTGGCAGAGTCATATACACATACACTTCTAAAGCTGGTTTAGAACGACGCTATACTCATCCTCCTGCCGGGTCTCACAGTCTGGAACAACAGCAATGGCAAGTCTGGGTTAACAAGAACCTCCCTGCCACCGTCCTTGAGGCTACCGGATTACCTCTCGGGTGCCTGAGGTTACCCATCTTATCTGCGGAGTGGCCAATGGAATGTCAAATCAGATTGAATCTTTAGGTTCCTATCAAATCTTCAGTAATCGTTTGTGGTTCTGGAATCACTTCCAGTTCTACCATACTCCCACTACTGTTTTTTGAAAAAATCTATTTTATTAAAACTGTGGCGAGTCTAGAACAATATCTCTATTGATCTACCAGATGGTAGAAAGTCAACCCTCGTCATAGCCTAGGTCAACCCACAAACGGCCATTACAGAAACGTGCCTTGAGTTATCCAGAGTCTGGTTTTAAGCATAAGCCGGACAACTCCCCGTACCTTAACATCATTAAGATATGAACTGTTCTATATCCAATATAGAACCAGAGGCACTGATTTAATTGAACCAGATTCAAATCATGCAGCTGTCTCTAGTGCATGTCAACTAAATGGAAGGAGGCCTATCAGCGTTACTTAACTTAGGAATGCTTCCAATTATGAGTAACCTGAAAGAGAAGCAAGTTTCCTAAATCATTACTATCAACTGAATACCATACACAAGTATCTACATCTTTGATCACTTTGAAGAATCCCGATACTTGCTACACCTGGTTCTCTACTCTATTCAAATACCTATAACTTCTCAAAATTCGGACCCTGTGTTTCCACGAAACACCTGTCTAAAAACTAGAGAAGTCATAAGTAAACCGAATATAATACGAGGACCAACCCCTCTGTCCTGATGGACCCTGGACAACATACAATACTCTGTATAGGTCCCTTGAGTCTGATAACTCATTCACTGTGTGTCGTTGGTTGAAAACTGTACCTATGGTTAAGAAGAATTACACCGCTGTTCAATACTCCTTACCTAACCATCCACTGATATAGGTAAATGTCACGGACATAATTTCAAAAAGGTATATCTCACTCTATAAAAATAGACGTACAGATATATCAATTTGAAATTGGTGCATGACAGCGGATATTCAAAACCAAATATTTGCCGTCCGGCAAACAACCCAGGTGACTTCCTCAAATATCACCGATTACAACGAATCGTGATATAATGAGGATGATCACCCAATTCCCAATAACTTACTCCCACTCATCATCTGTAAAACCATACAGATGTGAGAATCATACCTGGTAAATACATACCCTGGAGTAAGAACTAATTGGGAAATCAGTTTTCTTTTAATAGTACACAGTGAAACTGAAACATTGAAATGTTTCGATGGGGTATCCCGGTATTCCTAGTAATGCCTCTTCCAGATTCATGACTGTAACCGTATATTTCTTTGTCACCTCTCCAAATCCCTTTATATGTATTTAGTCATTACCTTCTGTACACCCTCTTAGGCCAAATGGTTTTCTTCCTTCCCTACCGTTCGGCACCAGCCTATGGTTTGGAAGAAGACTATCCAAGAAGCATAATGGGTGTACTGTCCTAATCCTAGGAGCACTCACAATGCGAGAGAAGGTGAAGATAAAAGACAACCGAATAAACCTTATTCCTATTTCTCCTGAACCAGAATCCATCCCCGGACTGGAACAAGTTCCTTTCGAGTTCGTATATAACCATACGATGGAGTATCCAATAAACTGTGGATCTTCGTAGTGATACGGAGTGTCCTGGAGAAATACAAAGGTGAAGTGGGAGTGGTAATGAAATACCTGGTTTGGTCGTGAATAGCAGTCGCAATTTACTTTTCCCTCTTACTAATCCCTTGATATGTCTTTACTTAATACCTTCTGTACACCATCGTTAAGCTAATTGGTTTTCTTCATTCCCTACCGGTCTGCACCTGCCTATGGTTTGGAAGAAGACTATCCAATTTGCGTAATAGGTGTACTATCTCCTAAACCAAGGAGTACTCGCAACTTGAGAGAAGGTAAAAGGAAAAAACAACTGAATAGTCCTATCCGTTTCCTCCAGAACCTGAAACCATCCTCGAATAAATTCTTTCGAGTTCGTATCTAACCATACGATGGTTTTTTCCAATGGAAGTGGACGTTCGTAATAATACGGGGTGTCCTGGAGAAAAGGGTAAAAGTAGGAGTGGCAATGAGGTTTGCAACTCTGACAATCCAAAAGCCAGTGTTCAAGAAGGTTCGGTCAACTTGGTCACTAAGTCATAGTCTTAGGGTCGGGTCAAGGTCGCTGCCAAAGAGAGAGAGAAAAGAAACACTCAGCGTGCACTCTAACCTAGATCAGAATGGTTACCAATTTATCTAATCTGGAAACCTCCCACTGTCACCTCAAATTCTCCTCCAAACCTGAAAGAAGAATTAGTCGGGGTCACCCGAGGAGTAAACTAACTCATCAGTGGGAATCGGGATCCAACTATCATCGCATGATAACGTGACGGAATCCGCTCACGTCATCACACTCCAGAAGGTATGCGCATATCTGGCAAGTTTCAGTTTCTTTAGAAACCCCCGTTGTGATTTTTACCCCATGCTCTTATGACCTTGACTTTGGCCAACAAATCATAAGTCACATGTCAAGTTCTACCCGTCATTCTCCAGGTTGATTTGAATCCACCCGCACAAGCCCTTGACTTTGGCCAACAAGGCTATACGACTGTCCCAAACCAACGCATCTATCTATGCTACATATGAATAACCAACAGCTACCAAACACTGTGCCTTGACTTTGGCCAACAAACACAGCTTGAATACTTATTGACTATCCATATGAAACGACGGAGGGCTATGAATGGTTTCTGGCGAAAACCTTTAACGTAATGAACTTGATATCGTTGAAGGAACGGATAGCTTTTTAGAAAATATAGTAACGAAAACCTTTGCTAAAGAGGTCACTCCCGGTGAAGGGATCTCGGCTCTTTCCCTGTAGAATGAGGTGCAGGATATTCCAACTGAATACCACGATGCAAAGCAAAAGTAATCGGTTATAGTGAAGTTAATGCCCTGACGCAAACTTCTGTCCAAGGGGTCACTCCCGGTGAAGGGATCTCGGCCCTTGCCTCGTCGACTGAGGTGCTGGATATTCATAACCGAATATCACTGTGCAAAACAAAAGAGAACGCCCTTGCAATAACAGCTTTTTGAAAAATGTTCCAACAACATCAGATTAGGTTTTTTTAACTTGCATTGATCCGAATCAATGCAGTCCCATCAATTGATCACACCACAAAGAACGAAAATATACTGATGTACGTATATGCCATCCGCATTCGCCACTGGGTCCCGTCATTACCCGTTAGGTTAGCTAACTAACGACAGAGCGGGGACTGGACTAGCGCGGATGCAAAACATATACAACATCTACTAGTATATATATATATATATCAATATATAATATTTCGCTCAAGGCGTGATAAAATGCAACATTACATAAATGTACAGCATCACAGAACAATACAGATATCTGGGATCCCCGGGTTTCACAGAGCCACTACTGAAACCCGACGTTCCCCTGGTCGTGTGGATAGCCTGTGCAATGAAATCCTAGACCCCTACGGGCGCGACAAGTTACCCGCCAAAACCTGAAGCGAGGCAGCCCCCTTCAGCAACGTGAATGGACCACCCAGCACTTCACGGAATCTGGTAACTTGGGCATCCCTCCTGGGTCAACCTGTACCCCTTACGAGTGCGGCGAATAGCCCGCCAATTCTAGAGTGAAGCCCCCTCCATCTCAATGCCATGAGATGCGGGCCCGTTGCCCTCTAGAACCCGGCTATCCGTGCACCCCTCCTTGGGGTAATCCTAGTACAGAAAGTAAAATAT
This sequence comes from Agapanthus africanus, assembly GCA_030015575.1. Lineage (NCBI taxonomy): Eukaryota > Viridiplantae > Streptophyta > Magnoliopsida > Asparagales > Amaryllidaceae > Agapanthus > Agapanthus africanus. The sequence continues at coordinate 161,441,098 of CM057339.1, read as the reverse complement.
ACATACAACGGGTATATCGACCGCAACCTGGTCGTGCCCTAAAATAATAATACAATCAGGAAGTGACGGCAGTCCACATGTCGGACGCTCGTCCCGCAATATCAAATGTACATAATACAACAAAACTGTACTACCACTGCAACCAGGTTATCCCCACGACCAATCCGCAACATCACAACAATATACAGAACATCAACGTGAATGTCACGTTCGCAAATCCGTCTAACCGGGCTATAGCAGTTAGACAGGATTTACCGATCAAGTGACATTCACGGTCGCAGATATAATGTAAAAACTGTGAACTAACATGTTTAAAATATCCAATAGAACAAATTTTACCAAGTGGGCCCCTAAGCATTACTGTAGCACATGAAGAAATCTGGGCCAAAAAAATAACATTCCAGAAAACCTATTTTCCACTCAGGAGCATTCTGTAAAATTTTGGGGGCATCAAAAGTGAACATTGCGGCGGAACCGCGGCCGAAGCATGGGTTTGGCCGCGGTTCCGCGGTGGTATGGTAAGTTCATGCTACCAAATTTTTACAGTTTTCTTATAATGCCCTGCACATCATTCTAAAACAACCTGAAAAATTTTTGGAGTCCAAAAAATTTCGACAGAAACTGATGCTAGGAAAAATACGGTTTTTGGAAAATCCGATCGATCGAAGTTCTAAACAAATTAGACCAAGCTAGACTAGGTTAATGGCGAGGCTCTGATACCACTGTAAGTGCACGACGGCGCCCCGGCCGTGATTCTGACGCCGGAATGCGGAAGCGATGCTTAAATTTAACTTTTCAAACCGGCACCACCACGCACTATAAACCCGGATCGTGCCATTAAACTAGTCCTAGCTATCTAGAGAGGGGGTTGAGAAATATACTGAGTGATCCGAGTCCTCCGGTCTTCTCGTCGTCGTCCCGATCTCCCGCGGAATCTCCGGTCTCCACCTCCTCGCCGGAAGGGCACCACGTCGCCGGCTTCTTTTACGGGCTCCCACCTCTATACCGAGGCAACTCGGGCACGAAGTTGGCTAGCCGACGTGCCCAAGGTTTGTTGTAGAATAGTGTAGTGCTCTTTGTCTTTATTGGGGTAGAGGAAGTTGCCATATGGTGGAGGTATGAGAAATCAACTTTTGGAGGAGGAGCTAAAATGATTTTGCCAAGCCAAATAAGTGTAATTCCCTCATGCAAAAATTGGGACAGCCCCTAAATGAGCTTGGCCGGCCTCATGAGGTGGGAGAGGAGAGAATGAGAGAGGGAGTGAGTGAGCCAATAATGCAAGAGGGAAAAAGGGTTATGGTCAAAAGAAATGATCATCACCACAACCACACTCATCAACAACCATGACCTACCATCATCACCAAACATCATCATCAAGTATGATGACTCCAAAAGTAAACCATGATGAAAAAGAAAGTCAAGCAATCATGAAGCATGGAAGGTCAAGGGATGGTGCTCCATCATGAAACCATCATGAAACAAAAGTATGCAAAGACAACCCTCCAAATAGCTAATTTGCACAAATGCAAATAAGCCCTCCTCCACCAATCTTCGGCCAATGAAAGATACAAAGAAATATGGCCGAAACGGAAAGCAAACTGGAAACTCCAGAAAACTGGTCCCGTAATAAATTACAGGAAAACCCCGATATTGTGTGTACACACCCGCATCTGTATTCCGACCGAATACAAATACAATGAGACAAAATCTACACTATACTATACTAGGATCCGGCTTAAACCAAAGCCGGCTAGTAATATCCGTCTGACCCTGATCCGTGCAATACCGCACGTATCTGATCGAACCCTGCCATATCTCCATACGGCCTCTACAGAGTTTCGCCCGAAAACTTGAGCAACTGAATGTGGGGGACTCTAAAGACTCGTCAATACTATGGCTGTGGATTTAACCACTAGCACGTCAGAGGTATTGACCATACATGACGGGCTACCAGCTATTGACTAAAAGGGACGTCGATGAGCGAACTCATCCTGACACCCTACTGAGCCTGTCAGTGACAATATCCGTACAGTCCGGTCCATTCTTCTATGAGCATCGCATGGCGGGCCTAGGGGGTTAGTAAAAGTCAGACCCCCAAAAGCGGTACAAGTCGTGTCAGAGATCAGCCCAGAACACCCTGAGATACTACTGGAATACCTACCGGTAAATCTCTTGCCTTGGCCAAGGACTTTTCATGTTCTGGCTCTCCTAGACACAGCGCGACCTCACCCCCAATACCGAGAGAGACGAACCCCCGAAGATCCGCTCACTGCCTCCATGTGGCTCGGGACCGTACCCAACTAAAACCTGTTTGCACGTCTCCTTTGAGCGTGGTAGGGTAGTAATCAAAGTACAGTGGGAACTCACACGAGACAAATGACGATCCTCAGGTCGATGAACTAACCTGTACCCATGTCACCAGGGAACTGCTATCTGACGTCAGGTATAAGACCAACTAGCATGTTCCCGGCGAGTCCTGTCCGGTGTACTCATCACCCAATGAGCACCTATATACATCTTAGGTGATCCAACTGACACCAGTGGCTTGTGAGACCGGCCACCGCCCCTCGTCGGGGTCTCGACTGTATACACTAGTCTACTCTGGAGTATCGATGCCCTATCTCGAAACTCCCACGACTAGGGACCTTTTAAGGATGTGCTTATAGACCACCAGCTCTCACGTATATGATCGCCCTCATACTGCTGGTAGTCAAGCAAGAATCCTAGGGGCTCTATCAACATGTAATAGCGACCTGTCAGGTCACCTAAAGCAGTACATGATGATAAAGATAAACCAGATAGCATACTATCATCTTGAGTAAGACTATCCTACCGGGATAGGTCCTCCCTCAATCATTGCAATCACGTGCCTGTGATCCAATAATTGACTCTGAGGGCACTATCTCCAACATTTATCTGTGATGCTTAGATAACTTAAATGATGGGACTTCATTAATAAGATTAATGAAAGAAAAGAAGCCTAAAGATGTTGTGGAATCGAATTTTCAAAAACAGGTAGCTCTAGTTGTTGCTTTGCATAGCGGTATTCCTTGTAGAATATCCAGCACCTTATTCGATAAGGAAAGAGCCGAGATCTCTTCACCGGGAGTGACCTCTTTAGCAATAACTGGCAGATGCTACAACCCTCGGTTTCGTTTTTTGATTGCTTTTCTAGTTCTTGCTTTGCATAGCGGTATTTTGAATATCCTGCACTTCATTCGACGAAGAAAGAGCCGAGATCCCTTCACCGAGAGTGAGCTCTTTAGCAAAACTAGAAAAAGCCTTAAAAACACTCCATTTTAAATCACTCGATTCTACAACGATATCAAGTTCATTATGTAAATCTCCGTTTCCATCAATAAAAATCTTTTTTATATTTTTCCTAGTCCCCGTTTGCTTCCCGATTTTTCTCGTGGATTTTGTAGGTAATTGGTTGCTTAAGATTAGTATTTAAATTCTTCCAACTAAAAATCAAAACCCAAAATTTAAAACCAAATATAATAATTTCCTCATTTAAACCCCCCGGCCCAAAATATTCCTCAGCCTAAGGAAATTTTAAATAAATTAAAACTTTAAACCATCAAATACTCCTATTCTCGGCCCAACACCAATAAAATTTGTTAACATTAATCTCCAGCCCAAGCTATATTCCCTCGGCCCACTTCCCTTCTCAGCAAAATTTAAAAAACAGAACTCTAATATTAAATCAGCCCGCTTCCCCCACAGCCCAGCTCCCGCAGCTGCCTAACCCGACCCGACCCGCTTCGATCCCTCATCTTCTCCCCAACGTCTCTTTTCTTTTCCCGCTCACTCGTTTTCTCTCGATCCACTTCCCTGGCCGACTCTCGCGGCCACGTCGCGTGCCGTTGCCCCACGACTCGCGTGCCCCCCTCACGATCTCCTCAACATCAACCCTTCTTCCTCACTCCCTCAATCTCATTCCAACCCTTTCTCAGAACTCTCCTCCCTCTCAAAAATTTCCCACGAACCCACTGTCTTCATCACTCATTCAACTCCCTCCGACGACGATGACGAACCTCCTGCGACCCCTTCATTCATCCTCCCTCGCCCTCTACATCTCCTCCTCCTCCTCCATCAACCGAGCACCCTTGCCAAACTCCCATGCACACCAACCCCCTGCACACCCGAGCTCGGCCACCCTACACCCTTACGCCGGCGATCTCCCCATCACGTCATCGACCTCTACACCCTTTTGTCCTCAGCATCATCACCATCACGACAAGCCCCAGGCCCCACTACCTACTCTCTCTTTCTCTCCAAAGCCACAAAACCCACAACACACATCTAAGCACCCTCACTGTTGCCCATCGCCGGAGCGACACTGCCGACCGTCGTCGACCCCAGCACATCCCAGGAGAACCACAGAGCACCCCCTCTGCCTCCAGCGAGCTCGAGCCATCGCCGGGCAACTCCGACGTCGCACCCGAATCGCGAGCCGAGGCCATGAAACCAAACCACGCCGTTCGTCACGCGTCTGTGATGTTGCCGCTGTCGTACATCGCCCAAAACATTTTCAGGCAAGTTCCCTACTTGCTACATGCTAATTTATGTTTGTTACAAACTATAATCGTATAAATTCTGTGTTTTACAAGTCACGATAAATTATATGATATAATTGTTCGATACATGATCCCAATGGAAATCTTCATTTAATTTGACAGAACTCATTTGCATAGTCTGGCCCCTAAGGCAGTGAACCTTGTGTATAAATTTCACTGGAAAATATGACTGTTAATGACTAAAACGAACACCCCCAAATACACCCGTAAAACTGGGAATTTCCCGCACCTGAAAATTATTAAAATCACCATAAATTGTGTACATATTGAAATGATGCGTTCGAGGGCTCAAATCGAAGCCGACTCGACGAACTGTAACCCTATGCAAGTTTCTAATGGTTTCTGTACTGGAATTGTGATGATAATTGGGTCGGAGTACGGCTCTGGACTGCAGTCCAGAGCGACTCTGGTTACTGTTTACTGTCCCGTAATGCGTACCATCTTGTTTTCTGAACTCGTATGTTGCGGGACTCTGCAGTTTATTAAAGTTGAATCTGTTAGATAAATAACACAAGTGGTTTCATTCCGTTTTATCATCTTTTTCTATTTAATCTGTGATTTAAAAGGACAGGACGTACAACAGTCCAAAACAGAATTAGAATTGACATACTAGTGATGAATAGTGCATAACTTTTGACGTACAGACGCGATTGAGAATCCGTCTATTGCGTTGAACACCTTATTGGAAACCCTAGATTTTATTCAACTGTAGTGCCGCTAAATTCTGATCCCGACTGGGTGAAATTCGTGTCGCGAAACAGACGTTCAGTTCAGAAACTGAATTTCCTGCAGCGAGCACTTAAAATGAAACGGCTGTAACTTGAATATCGGAAACCCGATTGAACTGAAACCAATTTTGATGAACTTCTGACAGAGTGTACTTATTATCATATTTGTATCATTTCGTTGAATTATGAACATATGAATTACTGTAATTTTTGTAAGTTTATGACGTGCATATTGGTTCATAACATACATGACTTGTTAACGGCATACATACACATTTTTTACCCAATTGTCATATACATAGTGTTAGTGCGTGTTAGTGTTCAGTGGACATTGCATTATCGTGCGTGAATGATATGGGTTTAGGAGTTTCAAGTATACCAATGGAAAGTGAATGATTCGTGACAGTGATTAATACAGTGAACTGTGATAAAACCGCGCCATTGGTATACTTGTACACGACTAAATCATAATCATAAATAGTGTAAACTAGGGGAAAAAGGGGAAATCGAAGTGGAAAGAGTATCGTATTTAGCGGGACCGTGTTTTAGAGGATGATCATTTGAGCAGTGATATATATATTAGGTAGGATCTAGCGATCCGGCTGACAGGGTTATGTCCCGGGCATGTGGGTCGTTGTCTCGGGTATGTACGAGACTCCTGTTAAACATGATACTCCTTTCCACTATACGATTTCAAACATGACTTAGAGACCGAAAGGGACACAGATCATACTTTGCATCATTTAGTGACATAGTGATTAACCGCATTTTACTTTCACTGTTATTACCTTATTTACCTGTTTCACATCATCATTATAAAGATTGCTATTACGTCGCTCTGACGAACTGAGTATGCACGCTCAAATCTCGTGGAAGAACCAGCGCAGGAGTCGGATTTACCTTTCGAGCTGACGGAGATCTAATCTGGAGTACTTTTCTTCCTTTCTGCTTTCCATAAAGAGATCTTGTACTTGAACTTGGTTAGTAGCACTTCTTGTTTATTTGTAAGCTGTGAACAATGGATTTTAATATAATAATTTAGTGATATATTTCCTTTACTGCTGTGCTTTGTTTACTGATTACCATGTAATGCTAGAAGCCGAAGTGTGACTACGGCGGGATTATTCCTTGACCGTAGGAGCATGGCTGACCTAGTCATACCTCGCTTTCCGTATTTTGGGAAGCGGGGCGTGACACATTACGCAAAAAGTTGTCTTAAAAACCTGCCGTAGCCCTCCGTCATTTCAGATAAGTAGTATTTAGTATTCGTGCTGCGTTTGTTGACCTTGTCAAGACGTAGTGTGTGGTAGCTGATTAGTGCTTATCTGCTAGCATATGATGCGATTAGATTAGGGTAGTCGTGTGACCTTGTTAACCTTGTCAAGGGTCATACAGGTGGGTTTAATTCAATCAGGAAATGACGGGTTGAATTTGACTTGCGGTCTATACTTTGTTGACCTTGTCAAGGTCATAGATCGCTCAGGGCAAAATATTATCGAGAATTTCAAGTGTTGAAATTTGCAATGAGATTGCATACCTTCTATATGATAGTTGGATCCCGATACCCACTGCGAGTAATAGTTACTCCTGGGAGACTTTTACACATGACAATTAGCCGATCATGTAGGTGTCTAGAAAGGTGTCAATGGGTTTAAGCCTCTGGGAAAACGAGGTTTATTTTAATTAGGTCCGTGCGAAAGCACGGGGAACCTCCCTCAAAGTACCGGCACTGGCCTGGATGAAAGATTGGCGAGATTGTAGGGTGTAATTAATCCCGCCTAGTCTTTCCTTTTAGGGTTTGAAGGATGATTTGATAAAAATAGTGGGAGCCATCCTGATTAGATAAAATAATAACCAATCTAATCTTGCAAGAGCATACGCTGAGTGTTTTCTTCTCTCTCTCTCCAGGTAGCGACCATGTCACGCCTTAATCAAGATAATAATATGGATGTATCGACCGAACCCGCTTGTTATACTGAGCTGGGGAACGTTGGTCCCGCTCCAACTTATAATTGTTATAAGACCGAGCAGGAAATAGGGGAATACCAGGATTCCCATGCCGCCCAAATGATGAAAGTGCATGATGATGCATCTTCTTCGGGTGTGTTCATTACTAAGAACTGTTTCTCAGTATCCTTTACGTCCTGGGTATGAGATACCGGATCAGGATCCCACATATGTAATCGGTTACATGGGCTACAGATAGGTAGAGAGCTGAGAATGGGTGATAAGTTTTAAGAGTTGGAAACGATGCAATTGGTGCAGCCAAGGTGTTGGCGGTTATCAACCTGTATTACCAAATACATTGATTCGGAACGAATGTTATTAGATACCGAACCTGATATGCAGCGTTATATCAGTCTCTTTATTTAGTAAAGAAGGATATAATTTTGTATTATTGGATAATGTTTTGAACATTTCCTATATCAAGAGTTGATCAGTTCAGGCACGTTATCTAAAAGCATATACGTTCTAAATCAAACTACAGTTCTCAACGTACAGAACACACACAAGAAGAAGAGTTCAGAAATGAACGAATCCTCCTTGAGGCATTGTAGACTAGGTCATATCAATGCAACACAACTAGCTAAGTTACATTTAGATTCATATTTAAATTAGTTTGAATTTGCATCTTGTGAAACTTGCCAGTCATGTCACAAAGATAAAATGACCATAGCTCCGTTTACTGGAAACAGAGAAAGAGTTAGTGAACTCTTGGGATTGATACATGATTATATATGAAGGTCCCCTGTCTACACATGCCAGCACTAGTTCTTTTTACTTCATTACATTCACTGATGATCTCTCAAGATTCGTACATGTGTTCCTGTTGAAACACAAGTCTGAGGCTTTTGAGAAATTTAATGAATATAAGTGTGAAGTAGAGAACCAAAACGGGTATAATTATTATGTCCTTTGATGTGATCAGGGAGGAGAATACTTGAGCACGGAATTCCTGGACTATTCTAAAGGAGAATGAGATTCTCTCTCGGCATTACTCCTCCGTGTACACCATAGCACAATGGTGTATCAGGGCGGAGCAATAGCACCTTATTAGATATGGTGTGCTCTATGATGAGTACTACTGAGTTGCCTGTTTCCTTTTAGGGAGTTATGCACTTTAGAAGTTGCATACCTATTGAATATGGTTCCAACCAAATCAGGTGCCTACCACTCCATATGCGATATGGTATGGGAAGAGCCCATATATTAAGTAAGTTATGATTTGGGGTTTTCCGGGCTATGTCTAAAAACAAAATCTGGACAAGCTCGAGGCAAGATCAGTTCTGTGGAATTTTATTGGATATGCTAAGCATTCGCAAGGGAATATCTTCTACCGCACCGAGGAACAAAAGGTGTTTTATTTCTCGGCATGCCACCTTTTTAGAAAAGGAATTTATTTTGGAAAAAAATTTGTGGTAATGAGGTAGAACTAGAAGGAGTTCCAGCTATACAAACTACAACTGATGATTTGGTAGAACCAAAGGATTCAATAGTTCCCGACGAACCTCAGCATCTCCGCCTATCTGGTAGGGTTCCTCATCCTCTTGAAAGATACTTCAGTTTTCTCAATGAAAGTGGGAGCGAGGAATGCATCATGAGATGATGACCCAACTAGTTTCGAGCAGGCCATCAAGAGTGGGGACTCTGTAAGAATGGCTGGATGCTAATTGATCTGAGATGGAATCCATATATACACCAACAAAGTATGGACTTTGGTTGCTATATCTGAAGGGTTAAATCCCCATCAGAAGCAAGTATATCTTAAGAAGATTACTTGGTGTAGATGGAAAAGTTGAGACTTTCAAAGATAGACATGTTGTAAAAGGTTCTCGTCATCGACCAAGTGTGGGTTATGATGAAACCTTTTCTAGTAGCTATGTTTAAGTCCATCCGGATCCTACTTGCCATTGCTACATACCATGACTACGATATCTGGCAGTTGGGTGTCATGACTGCTTTTCTAAATATTGATTTAGAATAAAGCGTCTATAAGTACACTGCCAGAAGACTTCGTAGACAGTGAGAGCAGCGGAAACGTGTGCAAGTTGCCTTACAGATTAAAGCAGGCATCGCGGAGTTGGAACATCTGTTTTGATGTGGTAGTCAAAGCGTTTGACTTCATCAAAATGGTAGATGAACCTTGTATATACAAAAAGGTAGTAGTGAGTATGGCGGTTTTCCTCGTATTGTACATGGATGACATACTCTTGATAGGAAAGAAGTTTCCTATGCTGCGCTCAGTCAATCTCCTCTTATCACAATGATTCTCTATATAGGATCAAGGTGATAACTCCTAAATCCTGGGTTTTGGATCAATGAGATAGATTTAATTAGATGTTATGATTCTCGCTAGGTGTAATGAGATGGTATCAATATATCCTGGGGAGAATCACTGGATAGCTTCCAGGATGGTAAGGTCGACTGAATGTCAGTTACAGGCATTGTCTTTACCCTCAGTGGAGGGACGGTATGTTGGAAGAGTTCCAAGCTAAATATCGTGGCAAACTAGACGATAAAGGCTCGATAAATAGCTACCAACGATACTACCAAAGAGGCAATATGGGTGTATATAAGTTCATGAGATGAACTTCGTTCCTACCATTGTATGACAATGGAGTTGTGGCTTATGCCTAGGAACCCCCGTTCCATCAGTGATTCAGACATATTCTAAGGCGGTATCACCTGATCATGGAGATGGTTGATCTCCAGGGAGATTGAGATTAGGAGAGTAGACTCGGAGGACAACACGGCAGATCCACTCACAAAGGCCTTTTCCCAGAGAGAGACTTTTATGGGATGGTTGAGTATGAGATACTACAACCATTGCTATATGATGGTCTTAGTGCAAGTGGGAGATTGTTAGTTATATGTATGCCCTAGAGGCCATTACTGTACATGAGATGTATACTGTAGTGTATGCTTGGACATATATAGGGAGGACTTTCTTGCTCAACATAATAGTATGCTATCTGGTTGCACTTTATCTTAACATGTACACTGATTGTCTCTCTGTTACGTGTTGATAAAGCCCTTAGAATGTGTACTTGACTACCTGGATTATGATGTGGATCATATTAGTGGGACAAAGGTAGTCGGTGAGTACATCCTTTAATGTCCCTAGTCGTGGGTGTATCGAGACGGGGCATCGATATACCAGAGTAAACTAGCGTATAGCTTCTCGACCCATATAGATGGGCGATGGATGATCCCATATCCATTGGTGTTTGACATCAGAGATGGTATACGGGTGCTCAGTGGAGACTGGGTACACTGGACGGACTCACCGAGAACTCCCAAATGGTATTATACCTCACGTCAAATGGCAGTTCTCTGGTGACACTGGTACAGGTTAGTCTGTCGACCCGAGATCGTCATAGAATCTTGTATGATTCCCACTGTGCTTTGATTTACACCTTACCACGTTCAAGAGAACGTGCAAAATGATGGTTTTTGGGTACAGTCCCGAGTCACATGGAGGCAATGAGCGATAGGAGGGGATTCGTCTCTCCCGGTATTGGGGGTTAATGTTGCATTGTGCACGATTGGCTATAACAGGAAGTCCCTGGCCAGGACTGATTCTGAGATTTACTAGTAAGTGTTATCAGTAGTTTCTCGACCCGTTATGATCCTCATATCGACACGACTTATCGAATTACTGGGGTCTGGCGTTTTACCACCCCTAGACGAGATATTCAACATATCAGACGAAGAGACCGGACTGTACGGTAGTGTTACTGATTGGATTCGCAGGAGTATGAGTAGACTTGCTTGTTGATCTTCTGATCGCTCAATACCCGGGTGGCCGTTACATTTAGCAGACCGCTTGCGGCTTGTGGGTGTTTGATATGATCATCACCTATTTCCGGCGTATTGACGAGTCTTTAGAGTCCTACACAAAGGTTTCCTGGTTCATGCGATACGAAGTAGGAGCACATATGTGGTATGTGCGGGACCAAGATTAATGCTCGTATGTGATACCACGTTATATTCTCATGATATGTGATATCGGACGGTTATATGTGATATGGTCAGGTTATCGGATCAAGTGTTGATTCGATAGATTGTTACATTTGATATTAGTCAGTTGTATATGATATAGCCGGATTATTAAATCAAATGTTGATTTAATAATTTAATGTATAATTATATATTTGATATATTAATATACATTAACTAATATTAGTTCACTTATGATTACTTTTCTCATTTGATTGTGCACATAGTATATATGAGATATATATTAGTGTACAATATTGTGTGTCATGCTAGATACCACATGAGACATGGGTGTATGAGACTTACACCATACTAATAATAATGATAAGGTTGTATTTATCTAGAGTAAATCAAAATTAGTGGAGTTTAGTCACATGGTTAAAACTTGTAGAAGCTTGTGGAACCATTGACCAAGTCCATTCTTTTTATTTTACTTGTAGATATTTATTAACCTAACCATTATTGTTAGCCATGGTTTAATCTCTACATGGGTTAGTGTATGACACTAACTCACCCATGGTTGTTATTCTCACCTCATTAGTTCATTCTTATCTCTTCACTTCATCTTCTCCATCCTTGAGAAAAAGCTTTCTAGCTTTTGGAAAAGTGAGAAAATATTGTGAGAAAAATAAATCTAAAGTGGGCCTATTTTCTACTTCATCATTCTCTACTATTTGCCATTTAGTTTAGAGTGTTTGCTTCACTAATTTCACAATTAGTGAAGAGGTAGCATGAACTCGAGTCTCTTCGACGTAGATCATCTTCGGCCTCGAAGACTTCGAGCAAGCTTATTCATTTCTCCGGGAGAACCCTTTCTAGAGTTCGGGAGATCACAACTCGCAACGAAGGGACTACTACACGGAGCTTTTGAAGTGAAGGACCAGTCTACAAAGGTTGTATTCCTCATTCACTCAGTGTAAAGTAGTTTACATATCGTTCGTCGGATTTTCTAGTTACGATTTTAGGGTTAGCTAGAACGGCAAATTTTTGAAATTGGCATGGACGATGCCTCCCGAAACCTTGCTGCCGTGCTAGGATACCCTCCACTTCATCGCTGGAGTAACTATGTAGCCGATAGGACTTGAGTTGTAACTCTCGCTGTTGAGACTTCGACTGCAATATAGATCTCAAAGGAGGATATCGCCGTATTTGGGGCAATGCGCCATGTTTAGGGCGATGCCCTAGTTTAAGAACGTTTCGGTCCATTATTGTCATGTTTGAAGCGAATTTTTAGTTTAAGGACTTTTCGTTCCATTATTCCCATGTTTGGGGCGATGTGCCGTGTTTGAGGCGACGCACTAATTTAGGGACGTTTCGGTCCAGCATTCATCTTGCGCGCATGTGTATTTGTTAAGTGACGGAATGAACAATGGTGACATAGATGCACCCAATTTGGGGTGCGGTCTGATTTGAGGTATGCACGTCAATTTGGAAGTGCATTAAATTCCCATTTGTGGGACGAATGTTAGTTTAATGACATCTCGGTCCATTATTAGTTTAGGGACATCTCGGTCCATTGTCACCGTATTCTGAAGCGACGGAGCTTTTTGGATACTACTCTCAGGGTTCTGACTCAGGAAGATAGCGAGCAGACACAAGCGTCGTCATCTATCATTGACCTAAGTCATGACTCCTCAAGTGTAGTATTTTTTTAGGAATCAGTTGTTTATTGGCCAAAAGGGTCTTTCGCCATGCATATCTATGAGCAGGTAGGCTCCACCTTGGTAGATTTTTTCTATGATGTATGGGCCTTTATAGTTCAGCTCGAACTTCCCCCATTTTGCACGATTGGAGATCAATGGTCTTTTGACGAACAGCATGAGTTCGCCTTGACGGAATGTTCTTGGCCTGGTCAATTTTTCGTATGACCGTGTCATCCTTGCCTTATAAGCCTCCAGATTTTGTTGTGCTATAAGGAAAGTTTCGTCGAGGGTGTCGAGGTTCTCAAACCTAAGATGAGCATTTTCTTCATCTGTTAGCTCGTGTCGAACCGCTACTCGTAGAGAGGGGAGCTCTATTTCCAATAGGAGCACTACTTCCGTGCCGAACACTAATGCGTATGGTGTTGTATTCATGACCGTCTTGAACGTGCCAGTCTTTTTTATTTTTGGACACTGTTTTCTTTATAATCTTTATCAAGGTCTTGTTGAAAGGTTCAGCTAGACCGTTGGCCCGAGAATTATAGAGTGAAGAGTATCTCCAATCTATTTTATATTGTTGTGCGAAGCGGCTGATTTTATGACTTCTATAAGCCGGCCCATTATCCGAGATAATTCGTCGCGGAGTGCCGAACCGATGGATGACATGGGTTCTAAAGAAATGGAGGATATTCTCCGTCTTCACCTCCCTTAGTGGTACTTGTCACGCCCCGCTTCCCAATAGATGAAAACGGTGACGTGGCAACCCCGCGACGTATTTATTCCGAGAATGTCATTTCTCGAAATAAATACACTAAGCGTCTATAAGCAATATAAACTAACAAGAATAAACAAAAGAATGAAATCCAACTGTGATTTATTACATTCATGATTCATAGTAGACAAAATATCTGAATACAAGATATTTAACATGATAAGCCTTAACAAGGAGGCATACATAAATAAGCTGAAATGAAATGAAAAACTGAATGAAACTTTACGTCTGTTTTTTATTTGAACTGGTTGTACTCCTTTTCGACCACTTCTATCTTCTCTGTCTCAATGTCACCTGACGAACATTCCAAGAATAGAAAGAAGTGGGTGGAATGTCCATCAGCGAACTAACGCTCGGTAAGTCCCAAGATGTGTAATATATAAATTGAGTGCAAGATGACATGTAATATAGTATAAATGGAAATTGTAATATATGAACAAGTATGGTAATGTATATGGCAACTATATCAGCATGGAAATATAACATGAGTATAGCAAACAAGTATAGCATGACCGTGGAGTGTAGGTATAGTGAATGATTGATCATTAATTTCGATGTCGTATATAAGATGTTTCACAACCAAAGAAATTTATACCGCAATCAATTAACGGTGTCGATATAGCGCGTTAATGAATACGGATCATCCACTGAGATGTGTGTTTTGCTCGATTTTGTTTTAGATGAATCGAAATGAAAAGATAAAAGAAAAATTGCAAGAAATTTGATTCAAGAATTTTTTAAATTTAGTTTTAAGAATAGTAAAGAACTAGATCTAAAGATTAAGAATCAATAAAGTTCTAGAAGATGTCCAAATCTAATGAACTATCAAGATTTGTAATGAAGCTCGTAGGAATCGATCGAATCAATAGCGATGATGAAGACTTGTGATTACGTATTCTTATCCATTGATGATTTGTTGCTAGATCGATGACGATCAATGAGGTTTAGGGATCTATTGAAGAAACTAGAGTTTCTTCATCATCATCCCTTGTCCTTTCGTTGATTATCATTCAAATGCTAGCCTCTAGAAAATTCAATCACCAATCGTTGATCTCTAATTAAGAGCGAAAACATTCAAGAAAATATCTCGCTCGAAACTAGATTGTCGATAATTCAATTTCCTAAAGTTTATAAGACTCATAGGACTTAAGAATCGTTTCAAGATTGTAATCATCATCATCTATCTATTCTCTCGATTCCTCCACGAGCGGAGTTTTCACTCAAACATCATAACAAAGAAATCAATCAAGAATTGAGAACTCATCATAATACTCAAATGTAAAGAAAAGCAAGATAAAGAAATTTCACCTTTTATTATTCAACAATTTCGTTACAATTCGCTCAAGACTACAAGAATTGAGGAGAGAACTTGATCATCGAATTAGCTTCACATCGTCTCCGTGAGTCGCGGATCGTCTTGGATCACTTGCTTGGATGAAGATCGGCGTCACTTGTTCATATCAGATTATTGCATTTTTATACTGCCCAATTTTTATCATATTGCTTATCGGTAGGTACTCTTGAGCCGTGTTTGCAAGTCAATTGCAGGATACAGGTTCTCGGCTCTAAACGGTGAAATTCATAGAAAAACACAACAAAACCCGGGTTCCTGCCAACCACAGATAAAACACGGGTCTCCGCTCTCTATCCGTATGTTGCCGCACACCAGTTTAAAAGACAAAATGACAAATCAATGTCATTTTCATGCACAAGGCTCAATGGCAACACAAGATCCAAGAAATCTACGCGGAGCTCGAGGAAATCATGACAAAAAGATCCATATCAAATCACCTTTTGACATGCTGCAAATCTGGAGGAAATGTGGAGATATTCTGAGAAACAAAGTGTACCAAACTGATCCAAACATCAACACTAAGAATCACAGAAAAGACGAGAAGCCAATTCCCCCAAAGCGCCGCGGTTCCGCGGCAATAGCAGGCTTAGGCCACGGAACCGCGGCCGTACGGTGGCAACAGAGGCTAGGCTTTCAGGGGCAGATGGGTCTTTTCATGAAGGGTCAGAATTTTGCCCTATATTTCCTTTTCCCTGCCTATAAATAGCCCAGAACCTTGTGAAGCCATGGGTGCTTAATCTTGTATTTTAGGTTTTAGAATACTTGTTGTTCTTCTTCCTCTTCTCATCTCTTCTCCATTGAAAAACTTGTAGTGGGCTTTTGTGAGTGAAGGATGATGAATAAAGAAGTTCTTTTTGCTATTATACTTGTCTTGCTCTTGTTATGTTAATTGCTTGTAATCTTTAATTGATAAGTAGTTGTTGTTATTTATTGTTGTTTCTTTCTTTTCTCTATTCCTTTATCCTTAAACAACCATGATGCTTGCGCTTGATCCTTGCCAAGGTGAGGTCGCAAATAGCTAGTTGTTATCTTCTAATCTCTTTCTTTCTATCTTCCTCTTTTGTTTTATTTTCTTTTCGTCATGATGTGTGAGTAGTTTCCATACTTGTTAGGGTAGGATAAGGGAAGTTTGAGAGAAGGAAATCTCTCTCACTCTTTCCTTGCCCAACATCTTAAATCGACTCCCGTTAATTGAACCACAATCCGCTCCCTACGGCACCCTATCCTACATGATAGCGGTGATTCCATAGTGAGGCCGGTTGTGGTTGAATTAACCGGAGGTTATGGCTAAGAGCCAAGAACAGACGGACAAGCACTAAAAGGAAGAACTTAAGCGTTGGAAAGCCTAGCTTATACTCGCAAGTTCCTTCCTAGTCGTGCTAATCCCCGTTGTTACCGATTACCGTAACACCGATATTAAGAGTGGCAACGAAAGAAGTGAGCGACGCCTAACTCAAACTAACCTAATCCTAACCCTAACAAGCTCTCTTTACATATTATTTTAACACTTAGTTAATCACAAACAAATCTGGACTTTTGGACTTAACTCGTTAAAGCACATAGAAAAAGATTCTCATCTCCCTACGGATGACCCGTACTCAACCGGCTAGCTACAAGCGAAACCGTTTTGATTGCGGTAATTAACTAAACTTGAACACGCAAAATCTCTACCAATCAAATGGCGCCGTTGCCGGGGAGACGGTAGTTTATTTCTTTGTGTAATTTCGGGTTAACTTGTGAATATAAATCTAACCGAAAAACAAAACAAAAAAATATATACATTGTAAAAAAAACCATCTTGTTATTTTTGATTAGTTTTTGTGCAAGTGTGCAGGATAATATGAAGTTCGAGTTCAGTGCCCAAGACGTGGGAAGATAGACCCATATTTCGCGGCTACACCGCAACGGATCAAGACGAAGCAAACGGTCTACTATCAAAATCTGGAGTAGGTACAGTAAGCAAATAAAAATTCAGAAAATCCAAACAAGCAGAGGATACCCACAAGAGCTCACACCAGAAATCCAGAAGCCCAACTCTTCCATCTTGCCGCGGAACCGCGGCATAAGCCGGCTTAGGCCGCGGAACCGCGGCCGTTTGGTCCCCTCGGTGTGCCAAAATTTTTGGGTAAGTCTCTCTCCTCTCTCCCACTCCTCTGGACTCCACTGAACTGTGTTTTCTGCAGCATTCTTTGCGCAAATTCTCTTCCCCCTTCCAATAAACTGTTCTTGTGCAGGATTCTTTGCGCCGCGCTAAAAAAATAAAAATTGTTTGCAGTTGATTTGTTACCGCTTTGCATTCATTAATACGGACTTAAGGGGCTTGAAACCAATTCAGATTGGGTGGGGATTTCATCACCCTTCCCAGGACCCCAGAAATCACAAAAAGCATATGCATTGACCATTGTTAATTAAAAATACCAGACTCAGCCCTAAGGACTTCGCGCTCAATAGGACAGAGGATTAGTTACAGGCATCGGTCGTTTATCCTATCTGACTTTTGCGGTGTCTAGGCAAGTGTGTCGAAGGCAAGTGGTTACTTAATTAGGACCACTACTTACGTAGTGGGGAGCCTCCCACTTTCCTGGCACTTACCTGGCCGCAATTGACGGAGAAGAGGCGGTTTGAGATCCTATTTCTAGCCCTCTGGAACAGTTAGGAGCTGTCTAGCAGACCTAGGTGACCCTAGATCTAGGTGTGATTGTGCATATCTTATTTGTGATTGCTTAAAGCCGTAAGTCCGTACATATTTCTGTAAAGCTCTTTCTAAAACGAAAAAAAAAAGAAAAAAAATCAAAAACTTTTATAAAAACTTGCCCTTTGTCGCCAAAATCCATTTTTCACCCACCACCCATCGTATTTCTCCATTGACGTTTTCTTACCCTCGCCTTCTCCGCTTTGACTATACTAAACTCGTTTAGTGTATGTCCGCTTGGACTCGGGACACTAGCGCCCGCCTAGTCCGCGTTACGTTAGTCGCTACCGACTACGCGATCGACTCAGACGTCGAAACTCCGTCCACACCTCTTTCACCTTTACCTTTGCCGGCCAACTCCGACGTTGACCGGAATTCTGTTCATACATCTTCACCTTCACCATCACCAACCTCTTCTTCCACGATGTCAGGATTTAATCCAAACATCTCTTTGACTACCCCTAGATTGGCTCCACCTCCTACGGAGACCAATAACCCACCACCACCGCCTGTTGTAGCGCCGCAGCAAATCGTGCTTCAGGATCGTTTCTATCCCACCCGTTCTGCACTTCCCACATGCCTTTCTCTTCCACCGGCCAATGGGGATAATTTTGAAATTAAGCCCCACTTCATCAACATGCTTCCGCGATTTCATAGGCTTGAATCTGAAGATACCTATATCTTCATCAATAAATTTCAAAACGTTTGTGCCATGATGAAAACCACCCAGCTGTCGGACGATGCTATACGTCTACGGGTCATTCCGTTCACTTTATGCGATCTTGCTGAAAAATGGCTGTATAGCACCGCTTTCCACTCCATAACCAGTTGGGACGAGTTTGTTAAAGCGTTTCTCAAGAAATTTTATCCGAATCATAAAACCGCAAGGATCCGTAACGAAATCAACCAATTCTCTCAGCTTCCTTCTGAACCCTTCTGGAAGTGCTTTGACCGGTATAAAGACCTTCTTGTTCAGTGTCCTCACCACGGTATTGAGAAATGGCAACTTTGCCAAACCTTATACGAGGGCCTGAACCCAGCAACGAAGCAGTTGTTGGAAACCATCTGTCAGGACCACTTCCTATCGAAATCTGACGAGGAAGCGTGGCAATTCTTCGACGACCTTACGGAACAGACGCTACAATGGGAAAGCACCAGACCGACTTCTTCTTCTTCTACCTCCAATTCTACCGGTAAATCTAGGGTAGGAATTCACCAACTTGATGTCTCTATTGCGATGAAAGCTGAAATGGCTGCAATAACGAGAAAACTTGAAGCGATAGAGAGCAAATTTTCTTCTCCTGCTCCTGCCCCTGTTCTTCCCCTTCGTACCATTTACGCTTGTTGTTCCGATCCTTCTCACTTGACCGAAGAGTGTCCTTACAATCCATCATCTCAAGGACAGGATCAGGTTAATGCTGCATTTCAGCAAAGGCCGAGGAATGATCCATACTCTTCCACCTACAATCCCGGTTGGAGGAACCACCCTAATTTCGCCTGGAATCAGCATCAATTCTAAGGCAATAATTTCCAGAGGCCCCTTCCTCCGCAACAACAAGCACAACAACAAACTCAACATCAGTTTCAGCAGCCCTTCCAACCCCAACCTTTTCAAAATCAGACGAACAACTTTGCACCCAACAATTCTTTTCCCCCAAACAATTTTGTTCCGTCAAACAACGATAAGGTTTTTTCGCTCGAACGAAGTCTGGAGGCGTTCGTTAAACAATCGACTCAGTCCACCGCCGACATCCAGTCTTCCATTCAGTCCTTAGTGCAACACACTGCCGCTCACGGGCAAAGCATCAAGACCATCGAGGCCCAGATTGCACAGCTGAATGCGGCCTTAAGCGAGGGAGAGAAAGGGAAGCTCCCGTCCCAGCCACTCCCTAATCCCGGTCACCCACATAATCTACATGTTGCTCTTGAACAACAGAACCATAATGTGAGTGCCGTGACCACATTGAGATCGGGAAGGATGCTGCAAAACAACATTGGCACAAGAGTCGACGATGACACCCCGGCCGCTTCTTCTTCTTCTTCTTCCCCTTCTTCGTCTTCTGAGCCTATTCTCCGCTCTTCAACAGGCTCTCCTTCCTCTTCTTCTGCTCTGAACGGACCCACTTCTCACTCCACGAAAACACCTGTTCTGGGATCCGTTCCAACTCCATAATCTTCTCCTCCAGCATTGGACTCAACCAATTTTAAAAACGTTCCATTTCCAAACCGGTTGAAGTCCAATAAACAAAATCCACAAATGGAGAAGATTCTGGAGTTATTTAAGCAGGTTAACATTAACAATCCTCTTTTAGATGCTGTCCAACAAGTCCCGTCCTACGCGAAAATCTTAAAGGACTTGTGCACGAAAAAGAGGAAGTCTCAAGTACCCAAGAAAGTTTTCTTGGCTAGTGCTGTGAGTGATGCTCTTACCCAATCTTTACCACAAAAACGGAAGGACCCTGGCTGTCCTACGATTTCTATTACCATTGGGGATAAGAACATCAACCGCGCACTATTAGATCTTGGTGCCAGTGTTAACCTGCTTCCGTACTCAGTATACGAGCAATTAGGCGTAGGAGAGCTGAAACCCACACACTGTACTCTCCAAATGGCCGACCGATCGATCACCTATCCTAGGGGTGAGCTAGAGGATGTGTTAATCAAAGTCGGGGACTTCATATTCCCCGTTGACTTCATTGTATTAGACACACAGCCTGTAGCTAACCCCCGGAATCAAATTCTGGTGATACTCGGTCGCCCATTCCTTGCAACCTCAAATGCTGTGATCAATTGTCGCAATGGTTCGATGAACCTATCTTTTGGAAATATGACAATTGAACTCAACATTTTTAGATTGGGGAATCAGCCCTCCGAACCTAATGCTCATATACTGGACGTTTGCTCAATCCAGGAGATCACCCCAGAAGAGTGTGAATTCGAGGAGTTTCTGTTCGATCACGATAACCTTAACGCCACTAGTGCGTTCCTCCTCGAACCTGCTGCTGTTTCTGCGCCCGACAATGACTACGAGTGTTTCACTTTCACGAACGATCTTAACCACTCACCACCCGAGTTTGAATCCTTCGAATTTCCAGATGAGTTACCTGAACCATCCAACTCGGTCGCTTACACTCGATTTGAACCTTTGCAGGAGTCCTTTGAGTTCGAGACCTCTTCACCAATCTTGCCTTCCATCGTTTCACCTCCAACGCTCGAACTCAAGCCTTTGCCGTCTCACCTTAAGTACGCTTACTTGGGTGAGAACGAGACCCTCCCGGTTATCATCTCGGCTTCTCTAGCTCCCGAGCAAGAGAAAGCCCTTCTTGCGGTCTTGTACAGCAATAGGCAAGCTTTTGGCTGGTCCATGGCGGACATCAAGGGGATTAGTCCCCTGATCGTTGAACATCACATTCATCTGATGGATGATGCCAAACCAGCCAGGGATCCACAATGACGTCTCAACCCAGTCATGAAAGAGGCTGTGAAGAAGGAGATCGTAAAATGTCTGGATAGTGGTATCATTTACCCTATCTCTGATAGCCAGTGGGTTAGCCCCATTCACGTTGTCCCCAAGAAATCAGGTATAACGGTCATCACTAACGAGGCGAACGAGTTAATCCCTACTCGCACCCAAACTGGGTGGCGAGTATGCATTGATTACAGAAAACTCAACGCCGCAATGCGGAAGGACCACTTTCTGCTACCTTTCATTGACCAAATGCTTGAACGATTGGCCGGACACGAGTACTACTGCTTTCTTGATGGCTACTCCGGCTATAATCAAATTCCCATCGCCGAAAAAGACCAGGACAAGACCACATTCACTTGTCTTTTCGGCACGTTTGCATATCGTCGCATGCCCTTTGGGTTATGCAATGCGCCCGCTACCTTCCAACGGTGTATGATGGGAATCTTCTCAGACATGGTGGAAAAATTTCTGGAGATCTTCATGGACGATTTCTCCATCTTCGGCGATTCCTTCAACGAGTGTTTGCTGCATCTCGACGCTGTCCTTACCCGATGTAAGGACAAGAACCTCACTTTGAATTGGGAGAAGTGCCACTTCATGGTGCGCAAAGGTATTGTCTTAGGACATATCATTTCGCAAAATGGCATAGAGGTTGACAAAGCGAAGATTGAGGTCATTTCCAATCTCCCTCCTCCCAGATGCGTCAGAGACATCCGAGCCTTCTTTGGCCATGCCGGTTTCTATAGACGGTTCATCAAGGACTTTAGCAAGATTGCTAGGCCCTTGACTCTTCTACTGGCCAAGGACACACCATTCGACTTCAACTCGAACTGTGTGACTGCGTTCGAGTCATTAAAAAGCTCACTCACTTCTGCTCCCGTTCTTTCTTCACCTGACTGGACGCACCCATTTGAGATTATGTGCGACGCATCCGACTTTGCCATTGGTGTTGTCCTTGGACAACACATCAACAAGATGTCGCACGTAATCTATTATGCGAGCCGAACCCTGAACGACGCCCAACTCAATTATACAACAACTGAGAAGGATTTCTTGGCTGTTGTATTTGCTTTAGAAAAGTTCAGGCCCTACCTCGTCGGCTCTCCAGTCATTGTCTACACAGACCATTCTACTCTGCGCCATCTTTTTACGAAGAAAGATGCAAAATCTCAGCTAATATGTTGGATCCTCTTGCTTCAAGAGTTTGACCTTGTCATTAAGGACAAAGGAGGATGTGAAAACGTAGTTGCCGACCATCTCTCACGACTTCCTTCTTCGCCTTCGCTTCCAATTCCGATCAACGACGTTTTCCCGGATGAACAGTTCTTGACAGTATCTTGCGAACCCTGGTTCGCAGATATTGTGAACTATTTGGCCACAGGATTACTACCGACTGAATGGTCAAGTCAGGACAGACTTCGCTTCTTATCCCAAGTAAAACACTTTTACTGGGACAAACCCTATCTGTTCAAGTACTGTCCCGACCAGATTATTCGTCGGTGTGTCCCTGACGATGAATTCAAGAGTGTGCTGTCGTTTTGCCATGATCAAGCGTGTGGCGGGCATTTTGGCCCCAGAAAGACAGCTGAGAAGATCTTGCAATATGGTTTCTACTGGCCACAACTCTTCAAAGACGCTCATGACTATTGCAAGACTTGCTCCCGGTGCCAACACTTGGGCCGGATATCCCGGAGGAACGAGATGCCGCTCCAACCAATCTTGGTTGTGGAGATTTTCGATGTTTGGGGGATAGATTTCATGGGGCCGTTTCCCAGCTCTTTCGGGAACTTGTACATCCTTCTCGGTGTTGATTACGTCTCTAAGTGGGTCGAGGCTGTGCCCAGCCGGACTAACGACAACAAGGTTTCTTAAAGAAAACATTTTCTCCCGTTTTGGGCACCCCCGAGCGATCATTAGCGACAATGGAACTCATTTCTGCAATAAGACTTTCGAGGCCTTGATGCGGAAATATTCCATTAATCATAAGCTCTCTACGCCCTACCACCCCCAAACCTGCGGGCAGGCCGAAGTTTCAAATCGGCAAATCAAGCAGATACTAGAGAAGACGGTTTCCAAGAACCGTAAGGATTGGTCGCTGAAACTCACTGATGCCCTTTGAGCATTTTGAACCGCTTATAAGACCGATCTTAGCATGTCTCCTTATCGGCTTGTGTACGGAAAGGCTTGCCACCTACCTGTCGAAATAGAGCATCGCACATTTTGGGCGATAAAGGAGCTGAATCTGTCTCTTGAAGATGCAGGCAGCCATCGAAAGCTGCAGTTGAATGAATTGAGCGAGCTTAGGGATGAGGCTTACGATAACGCGGTTGTCATTAAGAACCGAACGAAGGTGTTTCACGATAAACACCTTTTGCGCAAAACTTTCGTACCTGGTCAACAGGTATTGCTTTACGACACCCGGCTACACTTCCATCCAGGAAAGCTCAGATCTCGCTGGAAAGGGCCGTATTTTGTGCGGAATGTGTATCCGCATGGCGCTATGGATTTGGAGAATCCAAAGGACGGTTCATTTTTCAAAGTAAATGGACACCGACCCAAACAGTACCTTAGCGCCGAACCAACAGAGGAGCTCCTGTTCTTACAGGAGCCGGTTTACCCTGCATAATCTTCCTCTGCCTACCTCCAAACTTCGGTTATCCAGCCAAGAACAAGTGGACACCGTTCCAAATAAGTTTAGGGGTATGTATATACCATTTTGTACAGTTTTATAGATATTCTTTTCCATTTTTGCTTTTCTTTTTTTCTTTAAAAACAAAAACAAAAACAAAAAATGTGTATAGCTAGCCGACAATTTTGACCCTTCAAATAATCTCTTCATGCAATGACAGTGAGGACACTGTCCAATTTAAGTTTGGGGGTACGCTCGGTACGCATTTCTTACCTTCGCATTCATATGTATATTTTGCATCTGCATATTAAAATCCATAAAAATCTGAAAATTTTCTAAAAACTTTTCTGTCAAGCTAGCTAGTGGGAGAACTCTGATTCAACATTTCGACGGTTTTTGTTTGATAAAATAAGAATAACTAAATCTTATGTTTAGATTTTGAAAACCTGAAAGATAACTCTCCTTTGAAGTTAACTATAGCTGATATACGTCTTTACATCACACTACACGTGTCGTGAGTTTTGGAAATTAGATGACAAGTCTTTTATGTCTAAAAACTTTTAAATGGATAAATGATTTTCAGAGGATCAAATAGGTTTGTTCTGAAATAAGTAATATCAAGAATAGTTTATGAAGTAAAGTAAATATGAAGGAATGTTATTGATGCCTTAATTGGATCTAAGTCTGAAAAATAACCTATCTGGAACTTGATTGGAATGATTACACACCGAACCCACTAAACACGTCTTTTATCCAAAAAAATAATTGAACTGCCAGTTATGTCTCCGTTCGTATTGAATCATCATGATTTTCACGCCAAACTGTCTTTTGTTTTTGGACCTAGGTAACTTGAGTAATTAAGTCCGCTGGGGTGTTTCTACACCTAATGCCCTAAAACCAACTGGTTTGGGTGCATTGGCCCAAAGCTCGCTAAGAAGCCTAGAAAGTCCAGATTAAAACAAAGTCAAGCAAGTGTTCTCTCCGAGTTAAAATTCCTAACAGTTCTTTGTGTGAGAATAATCTTGATAAAAGACAGGCTTTTATAAAAAAAAATTTAGCGGAGATATGAAGGTTTTATTCTATGATAAAGACTATTGCACGTTCACAGAGGTGTGTATGAAATGAAAACAAGAAAAAGGTGGAGTGAAAAATAAGACCTAGTTTCCTGTTAAGGAAGATAGAAATTTTGAAGTTGAAACCTTACTGGAAAACGAAACTTGAAAAATGCTTAACTCTTTATAAAACTTATGTGATCCTTTTTAAAAATTTTATCCGAGCTTTTATGGTGTGATGACTTTAATCGATCCTTCTGAAACTTAACGACACTATTTGCACTGCACGTAAAGACATATAAAATCTGTAGTTAAATAAGAAGCGAGGTGTGAAAAATAAGGGTTCGAGAGTCTAGACTTAGGATAATAGAATTGTTATTTTCTGAAACAAAACCTTAGGGTTTGAATCATAGTTATTTTGCAAAACTAGCTTGACCGGATTTTGTGGGTAGTATCCGCTGAAAACCCTCAGGAGACAACACTCCTCCTACTAGGGACACCTAGAGGTTTAACGGCTTGCTGCACATGCTCAGTGCAATCGCGTTCCCTGCGAAAGTGAGGTTAGGATTTTTTGCGAATAAATTGGCTTTGCTCGGGATGAGCAAATGATAAGTTTGGGGGTATTTGTTCATATCAGATTATTGCATTTTTATACCGCCCAATTTTTATCATATTGCTTATCGGTAGGTACTCTTGAGCCGTGTTTGCGAGTCAATTGCAGGATACAGGTTCTCGGCTCTAAACGGTGAAATTCATAGAAAAACACAACAAAACCCGGGTTCCTGCCAACCACAGATAAAACACGGGTCTCCGCTCTCTATCCGTATGTTGTCGCACACCAGTTTAAAAGACAAAATGGCAAATCAATGTCATTTCCATGCACAAGGCTCAATGGCAACACAAGATCCAAGAAATCTACGCGGAGCTCGAGGAAATCATGACAAAAAGATCCACATCAAATCACCTTTTGACATGCTGCAAATCTGGAGGAAATGTGGAGATATTCTGAGAAACAAAGTGTACCAAACTGATCCAAACATCAACACTAAGAATCACAGAAAAGACGAGAAGCCAATTCCCCCAAAGCGCCGCGGTTCCGCGGCAATAGCAGGTTTAGGCCGCGGAACCGCGGCCGTACGGTGGCAACAGAGGCTGGGCTTTCAGGGGCAGATGGGTCTTTTCATGAAGGGTCAGAATTTTGCCCTAGATTTCCTTTTCCCTGCCTATAAATAGCCCAGAATCTTGTGAAGCCAAGGGTGCTTAATCTTGTATTTTAGGTTTTAGAATACTTGTTGTTCTTCTTCCTCTTCTCATCTCTTCTCCATTGAAAAACTTGTAGTGAGCTTTTGTGAGTGAAGGATGATGAATAAAGAAGTTCTTTTTGCTATTATACTTGTCTTGCTCTTGTTATGTTAATTGCTTGTAATCTTTAATTGATAAGTAGTTGTTGTTATTTATTGTTGTTTCTTTCTTTTCTCTTTTCCTTTATCCTTAAACAACCATGATGCTTACGCTTGATCCTTGCTAAGGTGAGGTCGCAAATAGCTAGTTGTTATCTTCTAATCTCTTTCTTTCTATCTTCCTCTTTTGTTTTATTTTCTTTTCATTATGATGTGTGAGTAGTTTCCATACTTGTTAGGGTAGGATAAGGGAAGTTTGAGAGAAGGAAATCTCTCTCACTCTTTCCTTGCCCAACATCTTAAATCGACTCCCGTTAATTGAACCACAATCCGCTCCCTACGGCACCCTATCCTACATGATAGCGGTGATTCCATAGTGAGACCGGTTGTGGTTGAATTAACCGGAGGTTATGGCTAAGAGCCAAGAACGGACGGACAAGCACCAAAAGGAAGAACTTAAGCGTTGGAAAGCCTAGCTTATACTCGCAAGTTCCTTCGTAGTCGTGCTAATCCCCGTTGTTGCCGATTACCGTAACACCGATATTAAGAGTGGCAACGAAAGAAGTGAGCGACTCCTAACTCAAACTAACCTAATCCTAACCCTAACAAGCTCTCTTTACATATCATTTTAACACTTAGTTAATCACAAACAAATCTGGACTTTTGGACTTAACTCGTTAAAGCACATAGAAAAAGATTCCCATCTCCCTGCGGACGACCCGTACTCAACCGGCTAGCTACAAGCGAAACCGTTTTGATTGCGGTAATTAACTAAACTTGAACACGCAGAATCTCTACCAATCATCGCTTCAAAAAGGCTTGATGGCTTCTTGCTTGATTCGGCACTCGATAGATCTTGATTTTTTTGATCAAATTGTGTCACTCAATTTGATTTAAATTTGATTTGGATCTACAATTTTTCCCTCCAATTTCAACAACTTTTCCCTCCAAAAATGAACAACCCCTAAAACCCTAGATCTAGATCTCATTTTATAGCCTCCTCATTTGAATCTTCCCTCCAAAGCTAGGTTGTTAGAGAGAGGCTTCTAGAAGAAGTTTGTTGGAGGGAAGATTCTAGAATAAGGAATATTCTAGGGTAAGGTTGTTAGGCCGAGCCTTCTGGATGAAGCCACGTGGACTTTGGGAGTCTTCTGGAAGTATTGGCCGTTACGAGATGCCACGTGGAAAAATTTGCATTGCTGACGTGTTCATGAAGCCGCGGATCCGCCGCCAATAGGGCCCTACGGCCGCGGATCCGAGGCCCTTTGGGTGCCTTGGTGCCTGAAACTTTCATGGTGAGTTGGTGCTGATCCATGGGCCTTTATTTTATGTCTGGAATATTTTTACACTTTCTTGGTCACTGCCAGATTACAAGTCTTGGACTTGGCGTATTTTTATCAGCACTTTTAGCAGTTTCGGCTCTTTTCCTGGAATTTCCTGCATATAATCTCGAGATAAGTGTTGCGCTATACAAAGATCATGCGTGCAATGATAAACACTCAATTTCCCTCAAAATACCGGTTATAACATATAACACATGTTATTTGGTATTTTACAGACAATTTGCTAATATGTGATATATTCATACCGAACACCTTTAGATGATTGCAAATAGTAGGGAAATTGATGTGTTAAAAATGCAATATTTTCGACTGATCAGTGAACATGAAGTGAATGTAAGTATCCTAAAAGGTCTCTAAAAGGGTAAAATTAACTAACGTAGGTTCAAGTGTGAATGTCAACCAATCTCAAGAGTATTCTCGAACCCAAGACTATCGTCCAGGGGCAAGGAATCACGGGCCCAAAATAGCGGGACTTCAATTGTTATTGAAGTATTCCAAACCCAACAGGCTATCATCCAGGGGCTTAGAAACACGGGCCCTCATTCGTGAACTCGTGATTTATGTTGTTTCAGCCCGATACCACAACAACATGATTTGTATTGTTTCAGCCCGACACCACGGCAACATGATTTGTATTAATGGGACTCACGAGATTCCGTTGGATTCATACACAAACTACCCCAACACCCTGTGTATATAAGTCTATGATTAAAATTATAATTCTTTCCCAAATCCATGAATACATAAGAGAGTACAATTCAAGTATCGAGTCGAGTTCAAGTATTCAAGTCAATTGTAAATGTATTCATGTCAAGTGTTCATGTCAAGTCATTACGTATTCATGGTTCGGGTCAAGTCGAGTCGAGTGCACCTATTGGGTTCAAGTATTCATGATTGAGACGTGTCAAGATCAAATCAATTCCAGCATGTAATGGTTTAATCACAAGTCATATAGATAAAAATAGATAAGCAATCATAGAACATGATATGAGATAAGTATACAAGAAACGTCCAAAAATAATGTTGTAAATATATGATATGTACGACTAGTTAATCAAGTTATTTGAATTCAGAATATAAATGAAAACATAGTCTTAAGTGTTATGCAAATTCTAGTTTCAGTCTCTCCTAAATATGACTACCGGTTTGGAAGATATACATGTTTTCGTATCGTCGCGCAAAACAGATCAGAATCTGTTCAGCACCGTCACATATTTTTAAAACGCATTTTGAGTTAAATTTATTAGGTTTCAGGCTACAAAGATTAATAAAAAATTATATTTCTTTCGATGTACTTATCCAAAACACCAAGATTCACGTGATTTGGATTTCTAAAGCTCTAGTTATGACCGTTTTAACATCAGCGTTTAAAACAGAAATTCAGATTTCTAGACAGCAACTATATGTTATATTGCAAAGCCTATATCGAGTTGTTTCATGCGTTTCTAAGTAATATAAAATACGGAAATTATAGTTCTATCAATTATCCATCTACATATCTAAAGTTTGAGTTATGTCCTATTTAAAAATAGTGTGCGAATCAGGATAGATTCTGTCCAGATTCGTCGCTTAATATTGTAACGCGGTTTTCTATATTTTACGTCGGATTTCAGTAAAAATGTAAAACTAAGAAAATATAGATTTTTCGATGTAGATATCCAAAACACTTGAGTTTTCATAATTTGGATATTGTTAGTCCAAGTTATGTGTCTAAGAAATTAACCGATAAATGCAGTTTTCTGTTTTTACGAACAGTGAATAAAAATGATGCAATTCCTAAACCGTTATGCAGTTCAATCTAAAATTTTTACAACGTGTACATAAAAATATATTCTATCATATGTAAATTTCCTGAAATTTTCAGAAGTAAAAATTAATTTCTAAAAGTTATTTTAAAAGTAGAGGTATTGATATGTCATATGTGATAAATGAGAAAACCATGGTATTTATTCGTAACATTATTTTTTTTTTTACAAAATTTAAATAAAGTAACTCAAAATACAACAACAAACGATGCAATCCTAATTGGTCACTATGAAATCTTAACATATGGATTGAGAGTAATGAAAAAGACTTTACAAACTATATATATGTGTTTGTTTGTGTGTGTTCATTATTTATATATGTATCCATTTAATTAATTATCTAGGGACTATGATATGACAAGGGAAGTTTTTCATAGCAATATAAAAAAGAGAAGGATAAAGAGAAAGAGATGGAGGGAGAAAAAGAGAGAAGAGGCTTACATACACAAGCCGGTATTGTCACCGGGCTTGTCTATCCGCCGATAGACTCGCGTTTCTAGCGAGACTTTCTTGAAAACTTCTTTGTGTTCTTCTTCTAGGACTCTAGGTGAAGAGAGAGAAGGGAGAGATAGAAAAATGTGAGGAAGAAAAAGAAAGAGAAGGACAAATAAAGATGGTGTAATGGTGAATTATTTATAATAATATATGCATTCAACATGGGAATTAAAATAGAAATGAAAGGTCACAATTCATTTTGGAAACGAAAGGTCTCATTTGTAAGTTATGAGAAGAATAAAAAATTGATAAAAAAATAATTACAAGAATAGAGATTAGAACATGTGATTTATGGAATAACAATGCAAAGACTTAACCAATGTGCTACAAGATTGTTTATGCAAATATTTAATTAGAATTAAATATATGTTGTTGCTTGAAAAGAAAGTGGGCTTTTGGGCTTATAGTTTTATAAAAGAAAATAAAAATGATATTAGATTTGGGTTATGTGCTGGGTTAGGTATTGGGTTTAATTTGAAATATGTTAAAATTTAATTTTAAAAAATGAGTTTGGGAAAAATAGATAGAATAATAAAATAATATATTTAATAGAAAACAAAATTTACGGAAAAATACTACAAATAAATAAATACAATATTTTACTAAAGAAAGAAAACACGAAGGTATAATAATACTAAGGTCGTTACAGTACTGCTTCTGCCCACTTAGAGAAGTAGACAGACTAATATATACCAGTGTCACCAGAGAACTGCCATCTGACGTGAGGTATAATACCATCTGGGAGTTCTCGGCGAGTCCGTCCAGTGTACCCAGTCTCCACTGAGCACCCGTATACCATCTCTGATGTCAAACACCAATGGATATGGGATCATCCATCGCCTATCTACATGGGTCGAGAAGCTACACGCTAGTCTACTCTGGTATATCGATGCCCCGTCTCGATACACCCACGACTAGGGACATTAAATGGTGTACTCACGGACTACTTTTGTCCCACTAGTATGATCCGCATCATAATCCAGGTAGTCAAGTACACATCATAAAGGCTTTACCAAAATGTAACAAAGAGACAATCAGTTATATGTTAAGATAAAGAGTAACCAGATAGCATACTATTATGTCGAGCAAGAAAGTCCTCCCCATGTATGTCCAAGCATCCACTATAATATACATCTCATGTACAATAATGGCCTCTAGGGCATACATATAACTAACAATGATATGGCAGTTCTACTGTGCAAGTGGCATGGTAATTACCGATGATGAATGTGTGCGAGCCGGCAAATCTGTCTAAGTGTAACATGCGCATCATCGGTAATTGTGCAAGTATACTAGCAGATGATATCATAAAAATATAAGTACCAGAAACATGATAAGTATCACACGAGGAATAAACCAATATAAACATGAACTATAATAAGGTATCCATCTATACATGAACCATACGATCAGTTTTTAAACAAGTATGGTTCAGATGACACTTTTACGTCGGCTATGCAGCCTCATAGCACCCGATATGACAATATCCTCGATCATCATCTTCAAATCACGAGCGCGGATCAATCATCCGGTATAACACATCGCGTACGGTAATCCATCGTACAGTGGATACAATCTAGATTAAGTAACTGTCATCCTATACATCGATAAGGGTACGGATCTATGGTCTCGTACATCCTATCTTACCGATCACATCACATCTCTATCTCAATTTCATATCGTATCGATATCGATCTCATATCATATCGATATCGATCTCAAATCATGTCACTATCAAATCTCACATCATCGCTATTAATCTCATTATATACATATATCATCAATCTCTTGTCATCACTATAGATCTCATTACATATATATATCATCAATCCCATGTCATCGCTATTGATCTCATTACATATACATATCATTACATATATATATATATATATATATATATATATCATCAATCTCATGTCATCATATTGAGATCCCAATTCATATCCTCTTGTATTAATCATATTATATTCTCTTTCGTATGTATGTATGTATGTATAATCTCACATCTTTTATTGGTCTATGAATATAATATGTACACTTCCTTACATTCTCAAGCCAACATATCCACTAATGTTATCTTTTCTCACATCATCTCTTATTAAAACCTTTATTCATATCCGTGAGTTCATACCTATTTTTCTCCAAACCATAAATTTTATATCGCTGCTTTCATCATAGTTGTGGGGGTGCTATACGCCATCTATCCGACTTCCCCCGTAGATATAAATCTACTCACCTCAATCCTCGCTTGCTGAAGTCGATGACGCCGTGCTTTCCTTCATGTCGTCCCAAAGTCCACGCGGAGGTACCTACAGTTCAAACACGTCGTAATATAAACACGAATCGAATACGAAAACCAAAACGGCATACGAAACACACATAGATTAGAACATATAGCCTACGCATGCAAAAACAACCCTCGTCGTCGACGTACAAACGTCCAATGACCGAGATAAAACACAATATCAAAATTTAAGTTATTAAAAACCACAAAACCCAAAACAGCAACTTAGGAAAATAGCTCCAGATTTTGACTTAGGTAATTTGGGACTAAACTAGCAATACATGGGATAGTTTATGAGGTATGTGAGCTATATACCAAATCCCTACACCAATGACCCCAACTGGCCCAGCGAGATGCCCAAAATGGCCGGTGCTGCCGGTCTAACCCTCATGTTTTGGTCTTTTTTATGTGGTGGTCTTCTAGTGATCTAACTAGGTCTCAGGGGTTGTTTGATTTTTCTAATAACACTCCAAGTTGCTCCAGATTCCCTGTAGTCCATAAAATTCCACAAAACCGACATCGGAACGATTCTAACTCAAGTCTTGGTTTATCTCAGTTTTGGTCCACAAATCAAACACTACAGGGGTTTAAAGCCTCCACTAAACCTCAATAACACATTCAAAAACCATAATATCCCCTAATCCTCATCTAGAAAAATTCTAACCTCACTAAACCTTACTTGCTAAGCTCTAAACTACTATAGGATGCTAGGAACACTAAATACTTAGCTAGAAGTGAAAGGTTATACCTTATTTGGCAACTCAAGAATTTTCTTGAGTTGCTCAAAATCCAAACTTGACTGGTCCATGGTGTTTGTAGTGAGGTTGTGCATAATTTTTGTGAAGGATGTATGGATTTTTAGGGTGATTTTTTGGAGGTGTTGCAAGGTGGTGGTGAAGGTGGAGGAAGAGGAGGATGAAGTTGATGAAGGAATAAAGGAAAGAATGCAAATGAAGAATGAGGAATGATGGTGGGGGATGCCATGGTCAATATGACATCTCTCTCTCTCTCTCTCTCTCTCTCTCATGCCCATATCTCTTTGTCTCTAAATACCTCTCATATCCTTTCTTTTTCTTTTTCTTTTTCTTTTCTTTTCAAAAAAAAAAAAACAAAACCCATTAATATGCAAATGAAGCATGGTTCATAAAAATGCAACAAGTGTTTGTAACATGTTATGGTGCATGTCATGCACATAAACCGGATTAATGTATAATTAGTGAAATAATAATCGAGTTTAGTATTAAACTCATATACAAATAATTGTATAAATATTTATACAATATCAATTTCCCATAAATTCTTTCAAAAAAAATAATTCATATTAATTTTCCAAATATCAGTATATACCTATACTATATCATTAAAACTAATTCTCATATTTTAATAATATTAATGAAATTTGTTATCTTAATTATTTAAATTCCCAAAATAATATTTTATTTTATGAAATGTTATAATCTTCCCCCCTTAAATAAATTTGGTCCCCGAATTTAAATTTAAAACCCCCCAAATACTAAAACATTTCAATAATCAGTCTAAATCAACGGGGCTCCGAAATCACAGAATACACAGAAATACCACACCGCATCGTGTGCGCATGAAAACGAGTACGAAACTCAAAATAAATCTCCGTCAAGCATCACGCAATCACTGGAGGTATAATGGAAATACAAATCTCGAAATCCACTACTGAAATCCCAATATACTATAGTCAAAATCATAATACGTATATATAGTACGCCGCCTTTAAAAACTGAATAAAATACATGCAAAATCTTTTCTGAATCGCCGTGTGATACATAACTCACGGCATAAGTGGCGGACGCTCATTTGTAAAGTAGTATATATAGATGTGTGTATGTGTTTTGCTCAAATTATACGTGCCGCCTTTTTTGAAATATTCCAAAATGTTTTCCTTTGTAAAAGTTCATGTTACTCACGGACACATAGGAAATAGCGAGACTATAGCTCCTTTTTGAAAACCTCATGGTAAACTTTTGATGCATGCAAAGGACTCAGGTACTGTCCTCAGATCAGTCCTGCTCGGCTACTATATAATATAGTATCCATCATGAAAATATGATGCTCAAACATAAAATCAGCCTCAAAAGGCGTATCCAACATCACGTACGTCTGGTGCGCACGGAAAATCAAAGCCAAATACCAGTGCCACGAATGTGCACAAAAGCCAAACTAAGTGCAACGGGTTTGCACGGAAGCATCTGTCAAGTACAACGGGTGTGCACGACAAACTCAACCCAGTGCAATTAACATGCACGAATAAAATCTCAATCAAGTGCATCCGGTGTGCACAAAATCTCATACCATGCGCCCAATATGAGTGAAAATCCAAATCAAGTGCGTCAGGTCCGCACAAAAACATCTACTGCAGTAAAGCGCATGAAAACGAACGTCAAGTGCGACGGTGCACGAAAACATAATCTAGTGCAACAAATACACGAAAACATAATCTCGGGTGCACTAGGTGCCCGAAAACTCATCAATATCTCAAATACACACAAAAACAACACCAAACGTGCCAAGGTGTATTAAAATCGTAAACGTGTGCAACTGTGTACGAAAAATCCATATCAATGCACTGCAAGCATATGTAAGCTATACCGAGTGCATAAATCATGTCGAGTGCATACAACATGCACAAAATCAATTCGATTGTGTCGTAAACATAGAGTCACAGATACGTGCAGCCAAGGCGCAAAATCGATATCAAGTGCAATAACTGTGCACAAAATGTAAATCTCCAGTAGGTGCAACCATGATGCACGAAAAAATATCACGAAACTCAATCATCGAAACTCAAATCCAAATGATAAAAGTATGATACTCGGATCACAAGACGCAAATCGCAATAAATAACATTGAGGTACCCTCCTTCAATGTCGAAAAATTCCGGTGCGCCTCAAGCTGGCAGAGCAAGAACATCCGCTTGCCTCGTGCTCACGGTTGGGCGTCTTCGGTCTTTGGGTCCTTGCTTTCTCTATGGATCACCAATCTCACAATGTTTCCTCTCGTCGGCTCGGTCAGGAGTACGACGGACAATTCCGTTCTGGCACTCCTCTGATCATCTCTTGGCCAATCAACATGACCACTCGCAAATGGCACATTACTGACAGCGGCATCTGTCCCTCTGAATACACGTGGTACAACTGATCCTGGATGCAAATCCTTATCACTACGGTGACCTGGAAAGAACCTATTTAGGTCTATTCCGATCTCACCTATACGGAACTATACGGGGGTTGGCACTCTTTACTTAAATCATTTTCTCATTTCCGGGTAGCTGGATCCTTAGCACGGCTTCCCTCTGGAATTTGGCTATATCCATCGCCTCTGCATACAAATCAATCCTCTGGCATCAATGGGGAGTAACTCGTTAATATCGCGCATGAACCTATGGTCCAACCTATCTTCATTATCATCCACTTCCGATGTCATAACTTGCGGGCTAAGTGCTGAAATTTTCCCTCGGCTACAGTCACATCCGGAGTCTCTCACACGGACTCGAAATCACTAACTCGGATATCCTAACCAGTCTGTGGAAGATATCTAGCCAAACACGTCCTCAAGAACTCGTCTCAATCATCGGAGGAATATGCTTCATTCATCCGTTCTCGATCAACTCACAACACATCTGGGTTAGGTCCTTCCATCTGAAACTGGTCAACTTACTGATCTCACATTGGAGTATCCCACGAACAATGTCCTCTCTTAATCGATTTACTCTAAACCTGAGTAAAATCCATCAAATTGGAATTCTTCAAATTATTTAAGCCGCCGTCAGCGCATCCAATCTGACGAATCATCTCCGTCACTCTATCCAAGTTGGACTAGCGATCATCTGTCACATCTCTGTCTGTAAGCTCCAATAGTTTCAGCTCATAACTCTGGAAGCTGTAGGGTTAGCTTATCACCTTAGCAAGGTTTTAGCAAGCATCAATCATGCTACTTTAAAAAAATTTGGGGTGCTAAACAAACCCTAACCAAGATCTTAACTAGAATCTTATGGTTAACATGCATGTAAACAACTTTACATCTAAGAGTTGGGGATTACAACCTTTGTAGTCCATTCCTTCACTTCATAAGCTCCGAGCAGTAGTCCCTTCACCGCGATCCATGAACTTCCGAACTCTAGAGAGGCTCCACAAGCCGAATGATCCATGCTTGCTTGAAGTCTTCCTTTTCAAAGATGATCTACCTTAAAGAATCTCAAACCCAAGCTATTGCTTCACTAATCAAGTATTAGCAAAGAAAACACCCTAATCTAAGTGGCTAGAATAGATGAGGATGATGAAGTAGGAATTTAGCTCTCTTTTGTTTTCTTTATCTCACAAAAATCCATCACAAACCCAAAAGCTAGAAAGTTTTTTTAAAAGGAAGAAGAAGAAGAAATCTATTTGTGATGAATAATGAAATCATATTGTGGATACAAATTCAACCATAGGTTAAGAATGAAGGCTTAACCCTTGTAGAGAATAAACTATGGTAAAGGGTTTTGGGTTGGGTTAAGAAATATCTTCACAAAATATCTTAGCTAAAAACAAAAGAAAGCTTCATGAAGCTTCATGAAAAAGCTAACCCAAATCAAAACCCTAACTTGTTTAAATTCCACAAAACATGTTGCATTTGTAACCGTAACATGTTACAATATTATATATTACATATATAATATATAATGTAACAAAATAAAATAATAAAATTAACATATATCGCATATACATCAATGTATTATCCATGTGAGAAAAAGGATCTTTAAGTGAGCTTATATTAGTTAATGTAATGTAATATATCAAATATATATAATTATAAATTAAATTATCGAATCAACACTTGATCCGATAATCCGGCTATTTCACAAATAACCGACTAATATAATCTGTATCAGTTCATCGAATCAACACTTGATCCGATGACCCGGCTATATCACATATACCCAGCCGATATCACATATTGCGAGAATCTAATACGGTATCGCATACACGTATTATTCTCAGTCCCTCACATATCACATATGTGCTCCTACTCTGTTTTGCCTGAGCCAGGAAACTTCTGTGTAGG
This sequence comes from Agapanthus africanus, assembly GCA_030015575.1. Lineage (NCBI taxonomy): Eukaryota > Viridiplantae > Streptophyta > Magnoliopsida > Asparagales > Amaryllidaceae > Agapanthus > Agapanthus africanus. Next base: position 161,403,779 of record CM057339.1, on the reverse strand, counting down.
ACTCTAAAGAATCATCAATACGCCGGCAGTAGGTGATGATCATATCAAACACCCAAAAGCTGCAAGCGGTCAGCTAAACGTAACAGCTACCCAGGTATTGAGCGATCAAAAGATCAACAAGCAAGCCTGTACATTCTCCTGCGAATCCAATCAGTAACACTCCATTACAGTCCGGTCTCTTCGTCTGATATGTCGCATATCTAGTCTAGGGGTGGTAAACGTCAGACCTCAGTAACCGATAAGTCGTGTCGATATGAGGTCCATAAAAGTTCGAGAAACTACTGATAACACTTACCAGTAAATCTCAGCAACCCTGGCCAGGGATTTTCAGTTATAGCCAATCGAACACAGCGCAACATCAACTCCCTATACCGGGAGAGACAAAACCCCTCCTATCGCTCATTGTCTCCATGTGATTCGGGACTGTACCCAAAAGCTACCATTTTGCACGCCCACTTGGACGTGGTTAGGTGGAAATCAAAGTACAGAGGGAATCACACAAGACTCTATGACGATCTCGGGTCTACAGACTAACCTATACCAGTGTCACCAGAGAACTGCCATCTGACATGAGGTATAATACCATCTAGGAGTTCTCGGAGAGTCCGTCCAGTGTACCCGGTCTCCACTGAGCACCCGTATACCTTCTCTGATGTCAAACATCAATGGATATGGGATCATCCACCGCCCATCATATGGGTCAAGAAGCGCATACGCTAGTCTACTCTGGAGTATTGATGCCCTATCTCGGTACTCCCACGACTAAGAACTTTTGAAGGGTTAACGACTACTATGTCCCCACTAGTATGATCTGCATCATAGTTCTGGTAGTCAAGTGCTCATCTTAAGGGCTTTATCAATATGTACTTTTAGAGACAATGAGTGTACATATTAAGATAAAGAGCAACCAGATAGCATACTATCATGTCGAGCAAGAAAGTCCTCCCTATATATGTCGAAGCATCCACTACAATATACATCGTATGTACAGTAATGGCTTCTAGGGCATGCATATCACTAACAATCTCCCACTTGTACTAGGACCATCTGTTGTGGTATTGCGTACCCAACAATCAGCTGTGGTTGAAGTATCTCATACTCAACCATCCCATAAAAGTCTCTACTGGGAAATAGGCCTTTGTGAGTGGATCCGCGTTGTTGTCCTCTGTGTCTACTCTCCTAACCTCGATCTCCCCGGAGATCAACCATCTCCATCATCAGGTGATACTGCCTTAGAATATGTCTGGATCACAGATGGGACGGGGGTTCCTAGGCCTAAGCCACAACTCCATTGTCACACAATAGTAGGAACAAAGTTCATCTTATGAACTTATATATGTCCAGACTGTCTCTTTGGTAGCATCCTTGGTAACGATGTATCTAGCCTTTAATCGTCTAGTATGTTACAGTATCTAGCTTGGAACTCTTCCAACATACCGTCCCTCCACTGAGGGTAAAGACAATGCCTGTAACTGACATTCAGTCGTTTTTATCACCCTGGAACCTTTCCAGTGATTCTCCTTAGGATCGATTGATACCATCTCACTACAACTAGTGAGAATCCTAACATCCAATTAGATCTATCTCATAGATCCATAACCCAGGATTTAGGAGGTATCACCTTGATCCTATATGGAGAATCCTTATGATAAGAGGAGATTGACCGAGCGTAGCATAGGAAACTCCTTCCCTATCAAGAGTATATCATCCACGTACTATATGAGGGTCACCACCATACTCTCTACTACCTTTTTGTATATACTCGGTTCATCTACCATTTTGATGAACTCAAAATCTTTGACTACTACATCAAAATAGACGTTCCAACTCCGCGATGCCTGATTTATCCCATAAAACATCTTGCACACGTTTCCGCTGCTCCCACTGTCTACGAAGCCCTCTGGCCATGTACTTATAGACGCTCTCTTCCAAATCACTATTTAGAAAAGCAGTCATGACACCCAACTGCCAGATATCGTAGTCATGGTATGTAGCAATGGCAAGTAGAATCTGGATGGACTTAAGCATAGCTTTGAAAGTCTCAACCTTTCCATGTACACCAAGTAATCTTCTCAAGATATAGTTGCTCCTGATGGGGATTTAACCCTTTAGATAAAACAATCAAAGTCCATACTTTGTTGGTGTATAAGGATTCCATCTCAGATCGCTAAGCATCCAGCCATTCTCACAGAGTCCCCACTCCTGATGGCCTGCTCGAAACTAGTTGGGTCATCATTCAGATAAAACAATCAAAGTCCATACTTTGTTGGTGTATAAGGATTCCATCTCAGATCGCTAAGCATCCAGCCATTCTCACAGAGTCCCCACTCCTGATGGCCTGCTCGAAACTAGTTGGGTCATCATCTCATGATGCAATCCTCGCTCCCACTGTCATAGAGAAACCGAAGTATCTCTCAGGTGGATGAGGAACCCTACCAGATCGGCGGAGAGGCTGAGGTTCGTTGGAAACTATTGAATCCTCCGGTTCTATCAAATCATCAGCTGCAGTTTGGTTTAGATGGAACTACTTCCAGTTCTACCTTATGACCACTAATTTTTTCATAAGAAATTCCTTTTCCCAAAGGTGGCATGCTGAGAAAACATCTTTTGTTCCTCAGTTTGGTAGAAGATATTCCCTTACGAATGCTTGGGATATCCAACAAACTTCCACAGACCTGACTTAGCCTCGAGCTTGTCCGGATTTTGCTTTTGACGTAGGCCGGACAACCCCAAATCTTAACTTCCTTAAGAGATGGGCTATTCCCATACCATATCACATATGGAGTGGTAGAAATCTGATTTGGTTGGAACCCTATTCAATAGGTATGCATCTTCTCAAGTGCATAAGCCCCAAAAAGAAATAGGCAACTCAGTAGTACTTATCATAGAGCACACCATATCTAATAGGGTGTGGTTGCTCTACCCCGATACACCGACGTGCTATGGTGTATTCAGAGGAGTAATGCTGAGAGAGAATCTCATTCTCCTTTAGAATAGTCCAGGAATTCCGTGCTCAAGTATTCTCCTCCTTGATCTCATCAAAGGACATAATACTTATACCCATTTTTGGTTCTCTACTTCCAACTTATATTCTATGAATATCTCAAAAGCTTCGGGCTTGTGTTTCAACAGGAACATATGTCTAAATCTTGAGAGATCATCGGTGAATGTAATGAAGTACAAAAAACCGGTCCTGGCACATGTAGACAGGGGACTTTCATACATCAGCATGTATCAATCCCAAGAGTTCAGTAACTCTTTCTCTGTTTCCAATAAACGGAGCTATGGTCATCTTATCTTTGTGACTTGACCGGCAAGTTTCACAAGATGTAAATTCAAACTGATTTAAATATGCATCTTTATGTAACTTTAGCTAGTCGGGTCGCATCGATATGACCTAGTCTACAATGCCTCAAAAAGGATTCGTTCATTTCTGAACTCTTCCTCTTGTGTGTGTTCTGTACGTTAAGAACTGTGGTTTGATTTAGAACGTCTATGCTTTTAGATAACATGCCTGAACCGATCAACTCTTGATATAGGAAATGTTCAAAACATTATCCAACAATACAAAATTATAACCTTCTTTACTAATAAAGATACTGATATGATGTTGTATATCAGGTTCAGTATCTAATAACATTCATTCCAAATCAATGTATTTGGTAATACAGGGTGATAACTGCCAACTGCTTGGCTTGCAATAATTGCAACGTTTCCAACTTTTGAAACTTAGCACCCGTTCTCAGTTCTCTACCTATCTGCAGCCCATGTAACATATTACATATCTGGGATCCTGATCCGGTATCACATACCCAGGACGTAGAGGATACTGCGAAATAGTTCTCGGTAATGAACACACCCGAAGAAGATGCATCAGCATGCACTTTCTTCGTTTGGACGGCACGGGAATTATGATAATCCCATATTTCCTGCTCGGTCTTATAACAATTATAAGTTGGAGCGGGACCAACGTTCCTTAGCTCAGTATAACAAGAGAGTTCGGTCAATACATCCGTATTATTATCTTGATTAAGGCGTGACATAGTCCCTACCTGGAGAGAGAGAGAAGAAAACACTCAGCGTATGCTCTTGCAAGATTAGATTGGTTATTAATATATCTAATCAGAATGTCTCCCACTGTTTTAGTCAAATCTTCCTTCAAACCCTAAAAGGTAAGACTAGCCGGGATTAATTACACTCTACAAGTTCGCCAATCTTTCAGCCAGGCCAGTGTCGATACTTTGAGGGAAGTTCCCCGTGCTTTCGCACGGACCTAATTAAAATAAACCTCATTTTCCCAGGGGCTTAACCCCGTTAACACCTTTCTAGACACCTACTAGATCGGCTAATTGTAATGTGTAAAATTCTCTCAGGAGTAACTCTTACTCGCAGTGGGTATTGGGATCCAACTATCTCATAGAAGGTATGCAATCTCATTGCAAATTTCAACACTTGAAATTCCCGATAATATTTTGCCCCTAGTACTTATGACCTTAACTATGGTCAACATATCATAAGCACTAGTTAAGTTCTACCCGTCATTTCATGATTAATTAGACCCACCCACATGACCCTCAACTATGGTCGACATAATCACATGACCGTCCTAATTAATCGCATCATATACGATATAGGAAGACATCGCTTAGCTACCGTACACTACGCCTCAACTATAGTCGACATACGCAGCACGAATACTAAGTACTCTACTTCCTAAAATGACGGAGGGCTACGGAAGGTTTTTAAGAAAACCTTTTGCGTAATGAACTTGATATCGTTGTAGAATCGAGTGATTTTTGAAAAGGAGTGTTTTTGAGGCTTTTACTAGTTTTGCTAAAGAGGTCACTCCCGGTGAAGGGATCCCGGCTCTTTCCTTATCGAATAAGGTGTAGGATATTTCACAAATACCACTATGCAAAGCAAAAACTATAAAAGCAATCAAAAGACAAACCGAGTGCGTTGTAGCATCTGCTAGTTTTGCTAAAGAGGTCACTCACGATGAAGGGATCTCGGCTCTTTCCTTATCGAATAAGGTGCTGGATATTCTACAAGGAATACCGCTATGCAAAGCAATTCGAAACAAGTTTCTACAACATCTTTAGGTTTCTTTTATTTCATTAATCTCGTTAATGAAGTCCCATTTTATTTTGCTTCACAAGCATCACATTTGAAACGAAATCAACAATATACAATATATATCTCATATATATAATATAAACATTCGTCTCGGGCAGTAATATGATCTCATCACAAAACATTGCAGCAGAAGAACATATATGAAATATTGGATATACTAGGAGGTCCGTGTTTTAATGCGAGCCTGTATAAAACATGGATTCCACGGTCGCGATGAATAGCCAATCCCACAACCCTAGACCCCTACGAGAGCGGCAAGCAGCCCTACCAATTCTAGAGTTAGGAGACCCGGTCTCGACTACTCGAGATGGTCTCCCACTGGACCCTAGAACCCGGTTACTTGTGCTCCCCACCTTGGGTCTATCCTAATGTGGAAAAGTAAATAATATACAATGGTGACATCATCCTCAACCCGGAAGTGCCCCAATAAAAAAATATTACATACAATGAATTTTACATGAATGAAAATAAAAACTCTCATCTCACATAAAACCCTCGGCTATTCAAAACACGACGATCCATTATAACATATCACAGCAACACATAACAACACATGTCATCAGTGTAAGTAAATATGCGTATCCCAGTTGTCGTTGACATATAGCACCGAAGCCAGCGATACACCACATATTACACTTACGGTCGCAGAAAAGAAAGTGAAAAACTACAGCATTTGGAATCCACAATCACTTTAGACATCTTAAATCCGAAATATCACATACTTCGCATTTCATGCCTAACTATATGGATTCCACATATTGTATCACATTCCAGATAAATAGACAATATTAAACTTTTCGATCGAATAAACAAACACCCAAGATTTCCCAAATAGCTCAACACTTGAACAAAGTTCAAAAAGTCCCAGAACATGTCACAGCCACTATGAACCAGCCGTAGAAGGGTCAAACCAACGCCTCACATGTGGCAACGCTAAACTACCACAAACCATATAGTTCAATGGCGCTTTTGACGGTCACATAATCGAGTTAAGGTTGCGTTCTTCTAGAGGGTCCACAGATTCGCTTGCATGATTTTCTGAAAGTTTTAAACTCAGGAAAAATCCAACACTTGAAAGTTTTCCGACAGGGGAAAAAGTGAGTTATTGATATCCGTTCGAACCTTTTAACACGTTCTAAATTACCCGGAAAAACTTAAACGAAGTTAAACTTTCCGATTGAATCAACGAGCTCCCAATATTTCCCAGAAAGCTCAACACTTAAGTAGAATTAAAAATTCCCAAAAGCATGAAAAAGTATCCAAGAATAAACCCATGAAGTATTAGCCCCTAACTCCAAAAGTTGGCCGCGGAACCGCCGCAAAACGCATGGTTTGGCCGCGGTTCCACGGTCATATGAGTGAGTTATGGCTTCGTATTTCACAGTAATCCTTAGAATTCCCTGCATGATTTTCTGAGTATTTTTAATATGAAAATTTTCAACTTTTGAAAAAATTTCCACAAAGTGGGATTTTTAGGGGTTTCGGAGTTCGATTGGACTTTAAACTTCGCCTACACGACGCCTAATGCTCTAGCTTGGCTCTGATACTACTGTAGGGTTAGCTTATCACCTTAGCAAGGTTTTGGCAAGCATCAATCATGCTACTAAAAAAAATTTGGGGTGCTAAACAAACCCTAACCAAGATCTTAACTAGAGACTTAGGGTTAACATGCATGTAAACAACTTTACATCTAAGAGTTAGGGATTACAATCTTTGTAGTCCGTTCCTTCACTTCATAAGCTCCGAGCAGTAGTCCCTTCACCGCGATACATGAACTTCCGAACTCTAGAGAGGCTCCACAAGTCGAATGATCCATGCTTGCTTGAAGTCTTCCTTTTCGAAGATGATCTACCTTGAAGAATCTCAAACCCAAGCTATTGCTTCACTAATCAAGTATTAGCAAAGAAAACACCCTAATCTAAGTGGCTAGAATAGATGAGGATGATGAATTAGGAATTTAGCTCTCTTTTGTTTTCTTTATCTCACAAAAGTCCATCACAAACCTAAAAGCTAGAAAGCTTTTTTAAGAGGAAGAAGAAGAAGAAATCTATTTGTGATGAATAATGAAATCATGTTGTGGTTACAAATCCAACCATGGGTTAAGAATGAAGGCTTAACCCTTGTAGAGAATAAACTAGGGTAAAAGATTTTAGGTTGGGTTAAGAAATATCTTCACAAAATATCTTAGCTAAAAACAAAAGAAAGCTTCATGAAGCTTCATGAAAAAGCTAACCCAAATCAAAACCCTAACTTATTTAAACTCCACAAAACATGTTGCATTTGTAACCGTAACATGTTACAATATTATATATCACATATATAATATATAATGTAACAAAATAAAATAATACAATTAACATATATTGCATATACATCAATGTATTATCCATGTGAGAAAAAGAATCTTAAGTGAGCTTATATTAGTTAATGTAATGTAATATATCAAATATATATAATTATACATTAAATTATCGAATCAACACTTGATCCGATAATCCGGCTATTTCATAAATAACCGACTAATATAATCTGTATCAGTTCATCGAATCAACACTTGATCCGATGACCCGGATATATCACATATACCCGGCCGATATCACATATTGCGAGAATCTAATACGGTATCGCATACACGTATTATTCTCGGTCCCGCACATATCGCATATGTGCTCCTACTCTGTTTTGCCTGAGCCAGGAAACTTCTATGTAGGACTCTAAAGAATCGTCAATACGCCGGCAGTAGGTGATGATCATATCAAACACCCACAAGCTGCAAGCGGTCAGCTAAACATAACAGCTACCCAGGTATTGAGCGATCAAAAGATCAACAAGCAAGCCTGTACATTCTCCTGTGAATCCAATCAGTAACACTCCCTAACAGTCCGGTCTCTTCGTCTGATATGTCGCATATCTAGTCTAGAGGTGGTAAACGTCAGACCCCAGTAACCGATAAGTCGTGTCGATATGAGGTCCATAAAAGTTCGAGAAATTACTGATAAAACTTACCAGTAAATCTCAGCAACCCTGGCCAGGGATTTTCAGTTATAGCCAATCGAACACAGCGCAACATCAACTCCCTATACCGGGAGAGACGAAACCCCTCCTATCGCTCATTGCCTCCATGTGATTCGGGACTGTACCCAAAAGCCACCGTTTTGCACGCCCTCTTGGACGTGGTTAGGTGGAAATCAAAGTACAGTGGGAATCACACAAGACTCTATGACGATCTCGGGTCTACAGACTAACCTGTACCAGTGTCACCAGAGAACTGCCATCTGACGTGAGATATAATACCATTTAGGAGTTCTCGGCGAGTCCGTCCAGTGTACCCGGTCTCCACTGAGCACCCGTATACCATCTCTAATGTTAAACACCAATGTATATAGGATCATCCATCGCCCATCATATGGGTCAAGAAGCGCATACGCTAGTCTACTCTGCAGTATCGATGCCCTATCTCGGTACTCCCACGACTAGGAACTTTTGAAGGATGTACTTAACGACTACTCTGTCCCCACTAGTATGATCTGCATCATAGTTCTGGTAGTCAAGTACTCATCTTAAGGGCTTTATCAACATGTACTTTTAGAGACAATGAGTGTACATGTTAAGATAAAGAGCAACCTGATAGCATACTATCATGTCGAGCAAGAAAGTCCTCCCTATATATGTCGAAGCATCCACTACAATATACATCGTATGTACAGTAATGGCCTCTAGGGCATACATATCACTAACAGAGGCGACATCCCATCAATCTCAGCAACAGCTAGGTCATCTGTCTGTACCGTAGACAATATCGCGACCTCTGGGGTAGACTGTACATCAATAGTCCTTTCAGTCTGGCATCCCCTATCAATGGCCCGATCATCCGGTGCAATCCGAATGCTCGCCTCAACGAAAGATCCCAACATAAACACTATACCGATACGTCTGTCACGCCGCGCTTCCCAGTGTACAGGAAGAGGACATGGTAAGGTCCGCTACGTATTTACTCAGAAGTAAACACGCTAAGCGTATCTAAGCAATATAAAGTAAAGTACACAAGAGACAGGAATGTAAATGAACAGCAACTTTATTTATTAAACATTGTTTTACAAGTACAACTGAAATGTAAATTCATGAGTAGAAAGCGATGCCTAAATAATGACATAACTGAAATGAAATAAATATGTAAAAGTATCTAAAACTCCGAGTCAAAAGCAAACTGCTCCAAATCATCGGTGCTGGGCTCGGTCTCTAAAGCGTCCGAAACACCTGACAACATTCCAAAGAAAGAAGAAAAGGAAGGTCGTCAGCCAACAATCGCTCGGTAAGTCTCAAAGGTGAATAGAGATAGAATAGACAGAAAAAGAATATAAATTATAATGTTTGATTATATTGTTAAGCTGTTGTTTGTAACTTGATACAGAAAATGTCATTGTATACGAGAGGAGTCCCACTATTCCGGAGACTAAGGTATACGGAGCACAAGGAACCGTTCAGCCATGGTACAATGGCAATGGATATTCAGGTTAGGTGTATTATGGTTACAGTCTCGTGCCACTTCTAACACCTTCCGTACCAATCTATCCCTTATAAACCCCGCGATGTCTTGATTGTATTATTTGTATTGTTTATTATATAGATGGATGACTTGCCGAAACCATGATATCAGTAAACAGAATGGATATAAATGGAGAGTCATGTAGACGGAGTATATTCATGGTTCGGTTCGGTCAATATAGATTGATATAGATTGTATAGAAGGATTTATGTTGAATTGTAGTTTATACTTGAATCATATTCAAGTCAGATTGGTTTGATTGAGACTCAGTCTGAGTCAGATACTAGAAAAGAACTTGAAATCCTGAGTTAGTTTTGATGTTATCGGTAACTGCTGCACATGGACGGCAGGATTTGTGTCTTTTTCCAAGAAAATTACCGTGTTGATAACACTGTTTTTAGATTGTCTACCTTAGATAGGAAAGCACCCATATTCTCCGGCTCCCTGAGGCTCAAGAGACTGGTTCTGCTTAAACCTATGTTTACTAGGGTCCTTATTGTAATTTAGTATAACTTGATGGGGTTTTATGTAAAAATAGTTTGATATAATTTTTAAAATACACCTCAAGTATTTAGTTATCGTCTTCAGGGTTTTCATAAATGTATATTTATAAAGTGAAATTTCTAGTGAGTGAAACCTAGTTTTCATAATATATGGTATTCTATTGAAATATTGGAATTGTTTTGTCTTTGGATAGTATTTTCATGTAATGGTGATTCCTTTGATTTGGAAAACTTGGAATATTTATATAAATAATTAAAATATATATTTTGATAGATATATATTTAATAAAAAATAAATTTTATTTATTCTTATAGAAATCCCATCTTCTAAAGAAAAATGCATTAAAAATTCCATCGAGATCGAATGCTCCTTTCGGAGGTCTGCATCTCGCTCTACTAGGCTCGAGGACGTGTGATAACCCGCACCATCCCGATCGGGGTCCCCAAAATGGGTTGCAGAGGCATAATTACAAGGAATTGTTTAACACACTTTTTAAAGAAATGGTTTTGCAAGTTGATGGTATTTATTTGTAAAGTCGTGTTATCCCATGAATATATTTCCAAAACTTCATCGTGCTATATCAAAGATGTGTTTTGTGATGAGGTGGGTCATTACCTCGTGAGTTGTCTAAAGATAATACAAGTTTTGTGTTGTTTTATGTCGGAAATGAAGTATGTGGTATTTTACCGTAAAAATACAATAAAAATTGCATAAAAGAATATTTTGAGATGAACTTGTTTTAAAGTGTTTATTAATGTTTGTTAAACATTATGCGATAGTATGGAATTTTATCGATTAAGAAAAATAAAGTTTTAAAGAAAAACCGAATCGGAAGTCGGATTAACTCCGTTTCCGTCGGGTTTTAGAAATAGAACTTTTTATAATAGGATAAGAGAGGGGGAGAGGGGACTTACTGGCTTCAAGGAAAGGGGAGAGGTAGGAGAAGGTTTAAGGATTGTCGGGGCGTCGTTTCGTCACCGGAATCTTCTCGAAACTTCGCCCTTAGCTAACTCCACTTGCACAACTAAAGGGACTTGAGAATTTTTGAGAGTTTTGACAGGGAATTTCTAAGTGAGGAGGGATGAAATATGGTGTGGTATTTATAGGGAAAATTATAGTTTATGGGTGAAAGAATGCATTAAAAATGGGATTAAATAGGGTTTTATTGTTCTTTGGATGAATGTAGAGAAAATAAACAATGTGAGAGAAGTGGGATAGCTGAAGGGGTGCTCGGGTGAAAAGATGAGGGGCATTGCCCACGGGGGCCCGGCGGTGTCGGCAATACCAACGGTTTCGCCGGTCAGAAACCGGTGGAGGAGCTCTTGAATTTCGCCACGCGTCCCTCACGATTCATATACCCTCGTGCACATGTTTAATTAATCTGTAACTTAACATTCTACGTGTAGTGCACGTGCAAATTCTTGGGCTTCTAAAAGATTAAAAGAAAATTAAATAAAAAGATAATGTTGCTGGGGGATTCGATCACAGGGGCTACGTCACAGCAGTGTCAGGCTTTACAATTGTGTTACAAGTACTTTCTTGCTGTTCTAAATTAAAACAAATACTTATAGTATACACAGGATTGCAAATACCCCAATTGTACATTAACTTTTAAACAATTTTCTATACATTGAAATTGGAGTTGTTACAGTCTACTCTCCTTACAAAAATTTCGTCCTCGAAATTTATAATTTATTTTAAGAACTAGTTTACAAATAAATGAGAATATCTTGCACGCATTTTATCTTCCCTTTCCCATGTTGATTCTTCTGGTGTGTCTTTTCTCCACATCACTCGAACCAAGTAGACTTCCTTGTTCCGAAGTGACTTCACCTTTCTATCCAGGATCCTAATATGTTGTTGCTCACAGGATAAGTCTGGTTGTACAGTGAGCTCGGAATGATCAAGAATATGGCTAGGATCACTCACATATCTTCTGAGTTGGGAGATGTGGAACACATTATGCACTCCTTCCAATGAAGATAGAAGTGCCAAGCGATAACCCACTTCACCGACTCGTTCGAGTATGTCGAATGGTCCAATATACCTTGGACTTAGCTTACCCCGTATTCCAAAACGGATCACTCCACGGTTCGGAGATATCTTCAAAAATACGTGTTCTCCCGGTTGGAACTCCAAGTGACGGCGCTTTGCATCAGCCCATTGCTTCTGTCGATCTTGGGCTATGCGCATTCTTTTTCTGATAGTGCGAACCACTTCGACAGTTGCTACTATCATCTCAGGTCCAAGGAGTTCTCTATCTCCGATGTCGTCCCAACTTAATGGCGATCGACACTTCTTTCCATAAAGTGCTGCAAAAGGTGTCATTCCGATACTTGCTTGGTAGCTGTTGTTGTATGAAAACTCCATAAGATGTAGGTGATCTTCCCACGATCCTCTAAAGTCCAGCATACACGCTCTAAGCATATCTTCTAAGATCTGAATAGTTCACTCAGACTGACCATCTGTTTGTGGATGATAAGCCATGCTGAAGTTCAGACTTGTTCCCAAGCTCGCTTGCAGATTATGCCAAAATTGCGATCGGAACCTGGTGTCATGATCAGAGACAATGCAGACCGGTACTCCATGAAGTCTCACGATTTCCTGTATGAGTTCATGGGTATCAGAGATAGTACATATTTGAAGAGTTTAAAAATTACTTAAATTCTTACCTCCATGTACTTCTTTGCTAGAGTCTCGGTAGATTGGCCAACTCGAAATGGAATAAAATGAGCCGACTTTGTGAGTCGATCCACAATAACCCATACCGCATCATTACCCTTTGTGCTGCGAGGAAGTGCAGTCACGAAATCCATTGTGATGTGTTTCCACGTCCATTCTGGAATAGGTAACGGTTGAAGTAATCCAGCAGTCCTGTGATGTTCAGCCTTTACTTGCTGACACACCAAGCATTTAGCGACGCTTCTTGCTACTTCATGCTTCATTTTATGCCACCAGTAATTTTGACGCAGATCTTTGTACATCTTTGTACCTTCAGGGTGTACTGAATAAGGAGAGCTGTGATCTTCTTTCATCAACTCTTCTCGCACAGAACCTTTTGGTACACACAATCTACTGCCATATCTCAAAGATCCGTCTTCATGGATGATGAAGTCTGTTCGAAGTCCACTTTCCACTTGTTATCTGATCTTTTGCAACTTAGCATCACTTGCTTGAGCTGCTTTGATCTGATTGACAATGGTAAATTGAACTTGTAAGTTCATCAAACTTGAAGCGTTACTTGGCATGACTACTTCAATCTCCATTTGATGCAGGTCTTGTTTAAGCTTCCACTGTGCGGTGAGATTCAATACTAATGGTTGGCGACTAAGGGCATCAGGTACTACATTCACCTTTCCTGGGTGATATTACAGGTTGATGTCAAAGTCTGTCATGAGTTCTAACTATTTTCTCTGCCGCATATTCAACTCCTTCTGAGTAAACACATATTTCAGACTCTTGTGATCTGTGTATAAGTCCACTCGTTCACCAAGAAGATAACGGCGCCAAATCTTAAGAGCAAAGATTACGGCTACCAACTCTAAATCATGCGTCGGATAATTGAGCTCATAAATCTTCAGCTGTCTTGAAGCATAAGCCACAACCTTACCGTGCTGATGTAGAACACATCTTAATCCCTTACCGGATGCAACACAATGCACTACAAAACCTCCAGATTAGTCCTGTATGACGAGAATAGGCGTTGATGTCAATCTTGACTTGAGTTCTACGAAAGCTTGTTCGCATGCTTCTGACCACATGAATTCTTCATCTTTACGTATGAGCTTGGTCAGGGGTGTTGCAATCTTCAAAAATCCTTCAATGAACCTTTTGTAATATCCAGCTAGACCCAAGAAACTTCGAATGTCCTTCACCGACTTCGGTGTCGGCCATTCGCTTACTGCTTACTACTGAAACTTTAGCTGGATCTACAGAGATTCCATCACCTGATACAATATGTCCGAGAAAACCGACTTGATCTAGCTAAAACTCACATTTGCTGTACTTGGCATAGAGTTGATGTTGTCGTAGTGTTTCCAGGACAATCCGTAGGTGCTCGGCATGTTCTTTCCAACTCTTAGAATACACCAGGATGTCGTCGATGAAGATTACAACAAACCTGTCTAGGTACTCTCAGAAAACTTGATTCATTAGGTTCATGAATATAGCTGGTGCGTTGGTCACTCCAAATGGAATCACAAGAAATTCGTAATGACCATAGCGAGTTCTGAATGTCGTTTTATGGATATCAGATTCTTTGACCTTCACCTGATGATAACCCGAATGAAGATCTAACTTGGAGAAAACTCAAGATCCACTTAGTTGATCGAACAGTTCGTCGATGCACGGGAGTGGATACTTGTTCTTTATAGTTACATCGCTCAGAGCTCTATAATCAATGCGCGTTCGATATGAACCTTCCTTCTTCTTTACAAGCAGAACTGGCGATCCCCAACTTGAAGTGCCGGGACGAATCCATCCTTTCGCCAATAATTCATCCAACTAAGTTCGGACTTCCTTCAAACCTTCCGGACTTAACCGATACGGTGCCTTAATCACTGGTTGATCTCCAGGTACTAAATCAATGCTGAATTCAAGAGCTCAATCGGGAGGCAAACCTGATATGTCTTCAAGAAACACATCGTCGAACTCTTGAAGTACTTCTGGCTTTGATCCTTCCTCCGCTTGAATTGCTGCAATCACTGCCTTCTTTGGTTTCGCCTTGTATGTACTTGTCTCCAGGGTACGGTCTCCACTTTTGAAATAGAAGACCGGATGCTCTGGAATCTTGAAATATTGCCCTCCTTTGACGACAGTCAATGGTAGCATAGAATGTTCCGAGCCAATCCATACCCTAAACGACATTGAAGTTCGGTATGTCCAGCACCTTGAAGTCAGCATAGAATTCTTTGCTGCATATGACCACAGGACACAGGTCGTATCCCATTACTGCCTTTAGAACGCCATTCCCTGAACTGATATTCCAGCTGGATACTAGGGGTTTGACTGGAATCGCATGAATTCGGATTAACCGTTGCGACATAAAGCAATGAGATGCTCCAGTATCGAAGAGTGCTAGTGCAGGGAGTGAGGCTACTAAGATTTTACCCAAGTTATATGGGATAGTTTTAGGTATAAGGAAAAATTATATGGGTATGTATAGATGGAAAATAAAACTTGATGGGGAAGTGTTACCAGTAATGACTTGGCCGGTGGCTTCAGCTTTTTCCACGGTCATTGTGAAAGCCTGTCGCCTCGGCACATTCCTCCTTGCTGGAGGAGCATTCCTTTGTCCATTCCTTGGTCCTTGAGGTACGTTCCGTTGAGCTTGATGGAACTGACGGGGAGGAGGTGCAATCGGTCCACGAGGAAGTGGAGCAGGTAGTGCGAGTCATGGAGCAGGTGCCTGGATGGCTGGGCGCTGTAGGTAAGTGATTGCTGGCCTGGATGCAGTGTGTGGGTTGTGTCTATGAGGACAAGACCCAATGTTATGAGTAGCTGAGCCGCGGACTAAGCAAAGGTGATTTGCACGCCGGCAGTCTTTCACCAAATGTATATCTCTCCTGCAGTAGGTACAAAAGGCTGGGTTGGGTCGGTTGTTCGGTACTCCCGGTCTCCTGGGCACAAATAGTGGCCTTGAAGAGGCTCCTCCTGCCATCTGAGTGGCAGGGCACTTCATCCCGGCAGATTGAGGTATGCCCCTCATTTTTACCACTGCCTCATATCGGCGGGAAGCTTTCAAAGCAAATTCGTGGGTTGGGAAATCCCCTGTAGCTAAGGCGGCTTGGATTTCCAAATCTAACCCTTGCTGAAACCGTCTCGATCAGATCTCAGCAGTTAGTATCAGATGTGGCGCAAACCTGTTAAGGTATTGTGTTAGCTATGTAATATGTGATATTAGGAAATCGAATATTGAGATATATCTTACCTACTGAGCATGGTAAACTCAGTGTCATACTCATCTACTGACTTGGTCCACATCGAACCCTGTTGTAGGTGAATAAATTGCTGCTCCATGTCGAATCGAGCAGTCTCTGGGGAGTATTTCGCGTTGAACATACCGTGAAATGTCCTCCATTCGATAGGTTGGTCAAGACGGCTTTCTTCCGCCTTCCACCAGACCCTTGCATTGTCGGTGAGCTGCAGCTTTGCAACTCGAACCCAAACGATCTTTGGCACTTATGCCGCTGCCAGATCATCTTCAATACTTTGAGCCTACTCCTCAGTTTCTAGAGAGCTCTCTTTTCCCGAGAATTGCTTGGGGTGCAAAGCCAGGAATTGCTTTACCCCAGATGCTTCCACCTCTGGACGGTTCATCAAAATAGCAGTCTGCTGCTGCTGTCCCTCCACGAGGCTGCAGATCGCCTCAAGCAGTACCGTCTGCTCATTGATCGGAGCAGCTATGGTAGGTGTAGGCAGTAAGGGTGGTGGAGTGTTGTTGAAGTTGGTGCTAGTGTTGTTTGAGGAATCCATAACCTTGAAAGAAAATTTTGGTTGTGTTGGGATAGATTCAAAATATATGAAATGGTAAGATTCAAGAAATAAGTAAAGAATGTTTTTTAGTTGCCGGTTCTTGTGTTATATTGCTTAGGACTTCATGCAGAATTAACCCGCATGTCTATGCAGAACTGACATGCATGTCCATACAGAGCTGACCTGCATGGGCCGCCAACAAAACCTGTCACGCCCCGCTTCCCAGTGTACAGGAAGAGGATGTGGCAAGGTCCGCTACGTATTTACTCAGAAGTAAACTGCTAAGCGTATCTAAGTAATATAAAGTAAAGTACACAAGAGACATGAATGTAAATGAACAGCAACTTTATTTATTAAATATTCTTTTACAGGTACAACTGAAATGTAAATACATTAGTAGAAAATGATGCCTAAACAATGGTATAACTGAAATGAAATAAATATGTACAAGTATCTAAAGCTCCGGGTCAAAAACAAACTGCTCCAAATCCTCAGTGCTGGGCTCGGTCTCTAAAGCGTCCGAAACACCTGACAACATTCCAAAGAAAGAAGAAAAGGAAGGTCGTCAGCCAACAATCGCTCGGTAAGTCTCAAAGGTGAATAGAGATAGAATAGGCAGAAAAAGAATATAAATTATAATGTTTGATTATATTGTTAACGCTGTTGTTTGTAGCTTGGTACAGAAAATTCCAGTGTATACGAGAGGAGTCCCACTATTCCGGAGACTAAGGTATACGGAGCACAAGGAACCGTTCAGCCGCGGTACAACGGCAATAGATATTCAGGTTAGGTGTATTATGGTTACAGTCTCGTGCCACTTCTAACACCTTCCATACCAATCTACCCCTTATAAACCCCGCGATGTCTTGATTGTATTGTTTGTGTTGTTTGTTATATAGATGGATGACTTACCGAAACCATGATATCAGTAAACAGAATGGATATAAATGGAGAGTCATGTAGACGGAGTATATCCATGGTTCGGTTCGGTCAATATAGATTGTATAGACGGATTCATGTTGAATTGTAGTTTATACTTGAATCGTATTCAAGTCAGATTGGTTTGATTGAGACTCGGTCTGAATCAGATACTTGAAAAGAACTTGAAATCCTTAGTTAGTTTTGATGTTATCGATAACTGCTGCATATGGGCGACAGGATTTGTGTCTTTTTCCAAGACAATTACCATGTTGATAACACCGTTTGTTAGATTTTCTACCTTAGATAGGCAAACACCCATATTCTCCAGCTTCCTGAGGCTCAAGAGACTGGTCCCGCTTAAACCTATGCTTACTAGGGTCCTTATTGTAATTTAGTATAACTTGAGAGGGTTTTATGTAAAAATAGTTTGATATAATTTTCAAAATACACCTCAAGTATTTAGTTATCGTCTTTAGGGTTTTCATAAATGTATATTTTATAAAAGTAAAATTTCTAGTGAGTAAAACCTAGTTTTCATAATATATGGTATTTTATTGAAATATTGGAATTGTTTTGTCTTTGGATGGTATTTTAATGTAATGGTAATTACTTTGATTTGGAAAACTTGGAATATTTATATAAATAATTAAATAAATATTTTGATAATAGATATATATTTAATAAAAAATAAATTTTATTTATTCTTGTAGAAATCTCATTGTCTAAAGAAAAATGCATTAAAAATTCCATCGAGATCGAATGCTCCTTTCGGAGGTCTGCATCTCGCTCTACTAGGCTCGAGGATATGCGATAACCCGCACCATCCCGATCGGGGTCCCCAAAATGGGTTGTAGAGGCGTAATTGCAAGGAATTGTTTAACACACTTTTTAATGAAATGGTTTTGCAAGTTGATGGTATTTATTTGTAAAGTCATATTATCTCATGAATATATTCTCAAAACTTCATTGTGCTATATCAAAGATGTATGTTGTGATGAGGTAGGTCATTATCTCGTGAGTTATCTAAAGGTAATACAAGTTTTGTGTTGTTTTATGTCGGAAATGAAGTATGTGGTATTTTACCATAAAAATACAATAAAAATTGCATAAAAAAATATTTTAAGATGAACTTGTTTAAAAAATTTTATTAATGTTTGTTAAACATTATGTGATAGTGTGGAATTTTATCGATTAAGAAAAATAGAGTTTTAAAGAAAAACTGAATCGGAGGTCGGATTAACTCCGCTTCCGTCGGGTTTTAGAAATAGAACTTTTTATAATAGGAGAAGAGGGGGGAAGAGGGGACTTACTGGCTTCAAGAAAAGGGGAGAAGTAGGAGAAGGCTTAGGGATTGTCAGGGCGCCGTTTCGTCGCCGGAATCTTCTCGGAACTTCGCCATTTGCTAACTCCACTTGCACAACTAAAGGGACTTGAGAATTTTTGAGAGTTTTGACAGGGAATTTCTGAGTGAGGAAGGATGAAATATGGTGTGATATTTATAGGGAAAATTATGGTTTATGGGTGAAAGAATGCATTAAAAATTGCATTAAAAATGGGATTAAATGGGGTTTTATTATTCTCTGGATGAATGCAGAGAAAATAAACAATGTGAGAGAAGTGGGGTAGCTGAAGGGGTGCTTGGGTGAAAAGATAGGAGGCATTGCCCACGGGTGGCCCGGCGGTGCCGACAATACCGATGATTTCGCCGGTCGGAAACCGGTGGAGGAGCTCTAGAATTTTGCCATGTGTCCCTCACGATTCATATACTCTCGTGCACATGTTTAATTAATATGTAACTTAACATTCTACGTGTAATGCACGTGTAAACTCTTGGGCTTCTAAAAAATTAAAAGAAAATTAAATAAAAAGATAATGTTGCTGTGGGATTCGATCACAGGGGCTACGTCACAGCAGTGCAAGGCTTTACCAATGTGCTACAAGTACTTTCTTGCTGTTCTAAATTAAAGCAAATACTTATAGTATACACAGGATTGCAAATACCCCAATTGTACATTAACTTTTAAACAATTTTATGTACATTGAAATTGGAGTTATTACAACGTCTCTATGTCACCAGAAAACATCATGGTCAGCCCTCGTCCGCAATAAGCTCGCTCTGACCGCATCTCTAGTAGCAGCTCTCTCTGCGCTCAAACCCTGGTGACAGGAACCTCAAGCAGGTATCGAAGAAAATAGATCAAGAAACGAAAGGAATCAATAGGTCCAAAATGGATATATGATCATAGAGAGGAATGGAATCCATGGGAGTATGATCATAGGAACGAATAGAAGCACGGATCTCAAGAATGTACATCCTAAGGTCACTTAAGTGGAGCAGCGTCTCGTAAGTATGCCGCGGAACATATATACGGTACGTTACTCTACTTAAGCTACCTACTCTATCAATCAAGGTCATCCTATAAGGTGAAAACGCGGGTCCCAAAACCCCTCCTTAGTCAAGTCTAAGTGCCACGCCCCGCTTCCCAGAGTGCGCTAAGATAAGCACGTAACAGAGCCAACCATGCTACCTGTGGATAGTAAATATCCCTCCACAGTCACATTACGGCTGTAGAGATATCAAGAACAATAATAAACTATCTAACACATGTCCATAGGCCAAAATAAACGAGTCAAGAATAAAATAATATGCGGAAGCAATAGATCCAATAAACAAAACACCTGGAAAGTAAACTGGATACCAACTGGATCCTCACTGCTCGGCCTAACGGCGGAAGTACTCCAGATCAGCCTGTGAAAAAAGTGGAGGATCTGGGCTATGCAAAACCCAGACGTCAGTGCGTCATAACATCAATAATAATATAATCAGGGGGTAGAAAGACATGCAGGCATGAGTATGAACAGTAATAAAGGTATAACAGTAAAATAAATAAGGACAGTGAAGGGTAAGGCATAGGTGATGTGCAGTGAGTAATCTAAACTGGTCTACTAGGTTAACTACTCTCAAGTCTTTGAAATCAATTTGATGAATCATCGATGTAACTCAATCGTATCCCGTGCGTGTCCAGGACCACGATCTAAGACTCTCGGGATGAATCCGAGACGTGCCGCAAGGCAGTAAAAGGTAGTAGGTAACGACGAATGATGTCAGCAGCAGCATCCCGGGGCTGGCCTAGCCCGTAAGACTGATCAGTAAAGGTATCGAACTGTCGAGTTACAAGTCAGGTTTCATCATTGATTTCCCCATACCCCCAAGTTATGTGTTCAAATCAGGTATTGATAAATCTGGAGCTAATGCCAACACAGAATCAAGCAGGTACAGGTTTGTCTGGATAGACAACAGGAAATGTCTGTAGGAACAACAGGTCAAGATTGCCGGCATTTGTATCAAGATCAGGTAACAGGTCAAGCTGCGATACATCAGGTCAAGTCAGGTAGTGTACAGGGATCAAATCATGTCAAGTAGTACACAATATCAAGTCGTGTCAAGTAATAGTGTATCAAGTCATGTCAGGGGGTGCCGAAGTATCACGTGGGTGCTCATAATCAAACTATAATAAACATAGGTACACAAAAACAAGTATGGGGTACCAACGTAACAATAAAATGGAATAGTGTGATGTGGTATGCAAATAGGTATAAATTCAAACATATGGCCGTACAGTTATCGATTAGGGTTACGATCATAGTTCCAACACTAATTAGGATACACTTTATCAAACATGGAATGTTAATATCACATTATTATCTCTTAATATGATCTATGTATGCAATTATCTATATTCTAAAAGAGATGGGTGCAAATGGGTATCCGAAACATTATAAAAACTAACAAATAGTAATGTGGGATATACAACTAAGCATTATGTGATATAAATATTGGTATGGATGCATTGCAATGTAATCTACTATGTAACAAGATTATTTTCATGATCTAGATCTAAAATGATATAAGTGAATGCAAATGGAACATCGAAACGTGATAAAATGAAACATGTGGTATTAGATTTACACTACAGGTATAATCTATATTTAAATAGGTATAAAATAATTTAAATAGCCTGTAGAAAGATTAACTTGTCCCGATGGATCGCGATACGGATACGCACGGCACGTCCGACGTCGGCAAATGTCGCAACATCCACACGCGCACACGGGACAGGTCCAGGCACGGCAAAAAGGTAACCACGCAAGTAGAGGACGTCCATAGGGTCACCCGGATCAACAGCGACGGGCACGGCTCCGTCAATCACCGGAAAACATGAATCAAGAAAAGAAAAGAGAAGGAGAAAAGAAGAAGAAGAAGAAAGAGAAGAAGGTCGGGGTTCTCCGGGTTCTCTGGGGGCAGAGAAGAAGGCGAGGGGTGTCGTCGACGATGAGCCGTCAACGGCAAGGTGCAGGCGGGGTTTTCCAATGATGGTCAGAAAAACAAGAAAGAAAGAGAAGAAGAAGTAGAAAAAGAAGAATGAAGAAAAAGAATGAAGGGGGGACTTGGATTTTGGTGGTTGTGGACAGATACGAGGCGGGAGAGACGACGACGACGATGATGGGCCGTCGACGGTGAGATCCGCGATGATAGCAGTGGCGAAGGCTTAGGTTAGGGTCTAGGGTTTCTTGAAGTCGGGTTTCAACAGTGAAGAGAGGAAAGAAAAGAGATGAGGATGGTGATGCTGAAGAGGTGGAAGTGAGGACGAGGGTGATGGCGACGAGGGGTCACCGGCAGTGAGGCGAAGATGGGTGCAGGGGTTTCTGGGTCAAACTGGTCGGGTTCATCGGAGACGAGGTTTGTAGGGGAAAGGAGAAAGGTGAGGTGGTCGAGGAGAAGAAGACGACGGTGAGGCGAGGTCGAGGAGATGGGCGGCGGTGGAGACAGGGTCGGCGACGAGAATGGTGAGACGTGGGTTCTCATCATCATGACGGTGAACGGAGGTGGGGGTTGGAGCAGGGAGAAGGTAGGGTAAAGAGGAGAGGGAGACAAGAGAGGTGAGCGACTGTTAGTGTTTATGCCCTAGAGGCCATTACTGTATCATACTAGTTTGTATATTATTTAATGGAAGGTTGGGATATTCACAGTTATATTAACAGTCTTGCTAAAAATGGTAGTATGCTACTCGGTTTGTGTCTACTTTAATATGTGCATATGTTTCTTTTAACGTATCGCTTATACATATTAGTAGAGCCCTTAGGCTCTTTGCTTGATTACCAGCGTTGTGATGGCAGTCACACTAGTGGGGGCTAGGTAGTCTATAAGCAACATCCTATACAGGTCCCTGGTCGTAGGATTATCGAGACAGGTCATCGATACTCCGGAGTAGACTGGTGTATACGCTTCTCATCCCAGCATTGGGAGATGGTCTGTCCCACAGCCATCAGTACGTCGTACTGGAGATAGTATGCAGGTGCTCGTTAGGTTGCGGGTACACCGGACAGGACTCGCCGGGAACTGCAGGTTGGATTTATACCCATCATCAGATAGTAGTTCCCAGGTGACATGAGTACAGCTTAGTTCATCGAGTTGACACTGCTACTTCGCCTCGGGTCTGTTCTTACTATTCTTAGATTACTATCCTACCATGACTCAAAGGAGTCGTGCAAACAGGTAGTAGTTGGGTGCAGTCCCGAAGCACTTGGAGGCAGTGGCGGTTAGACAGGATTCGTCTCTCCCGGTATTGGGGGTTGATATCGCGTTGTGTATGGAGAGCCATTACGCAAAGTCCCTGGCCAGGGCAAGCGAGATTTACTAGTAGGTTTCAGTGGTTTCTCAAGGTGTAATGGGCTTCACTCCGACATGACTTATACCGCTATTAGGGGTCTGACGTTTACCGCCCCCTTAGGCCCGATATGCGATAGTCATAGACGAACAGACCGGACTGTACGGAGATTGTCACATCGGCTCAGTAGGAGTTCGGATGGGTTCCTCATCGTCCTTCTTATCGACATCTACTTGGGGATCGTTATGTACAGCTAGTACCGCTTGCGGCCAGTGGTTAAACCCACTGCCAGCGTAGTGTCGAGTCTTTAGAGTCCTACACAGAGAGTTTCCCTACACCGGGCAAAAGGTGTAGAGGCCGTATGGTTTTACGGCAGGGCCGCGATCACTTACGTACACTTGTGCACGTATTATGATCGGGCAGATAATACTAGCGGGCTTTGGTTTAAGCCAGATTCTAGTATTATACAGATGGATTTATTCAGTCAAAGATTATCCGTGTTTTTCGGAAATACGGATGGGAAGGGCAGTCTCGTAATTTTTCGGGAAGCTTCAAGAAGAAGGTGAATCATTTGTGTTTAATTCTTTTTAGGATTTAAACAAATGAGGTGGAGAGATGAGGTGTAGGTTTTCATTAAATGGATAATGACTCATGAGATGATTCATCTCAAATGAATTAAATGAAGCATGCTAGATATTATGATAGATATTTGTTATGATATTTTGATGCTTCATATTATTCTAAGATGAGACATTATTCATTTTATTATCACAAAAGCTTTCTCTCTCCTCAAGTCTTCATCTTCTTCCTCAAACCCTAATAGCTCTCATGAGTTGAGAAACCTAGGGTTTAAGTGACTAACTAATCCATCTTATTACTCTACACCCTCTATGACTTCTAGATTAGCGATCTAGGAGCCGTAATTATCTCAGATTCGAGATAGGAGCTCGGACTATAGACTCTCGGGTGGATCATCTTTGACTCGAGGAGGCCGTTAAGGTGCCGACGTTCCATAGAGCCTACGAGGCATGGAGGACAGCGATGAAGACCCGAAGGACAAGTAACGTGAGGTATAACTTCGAATCAGAGTAGTTAAACCTTTCGTAGTTTGCTAGTAATGGTTTAGACATGATCCGTGTGCTCAATTCCGTGTTACGAAGCTTTGATAATCGTTTTTTATATATTCCGCCTCCCTGCAAGCTCGTGGGGTGCGTGACATGGACTTACAGTGGTATCAAAGCCTACTAAACCTTTACTAGCCTGTTAGCAACTAATTAGAACTTCGATCGTCGGAAAAATGCGAAAACATAACCCCGGACCCCCCAAGTTTCTGTCAATTTTAAACGTTTCGAAAAAATTATTTGATAGGTATGAAAATTCAGAGCAGGGAATTCTAAGAAATCTGGGAAAATACGAGTTGCTAACTCGGTGATAAGGCCGTGGAACCGCGGCAGATTAGTGCTATCCGCCGTGGATCCGCCGCCGAGTCAACTCCGGGTTGACTCGGATTTGCACAGTAATTCTTGAATTTGGGTGTTTTGTTTTCCTGTATATTTTGTTTCTGCCCAGCTTACTTCAGTGCTGGCTTGCATTTGGGGTAGACACGGAAAAAGGTTGTCGATCGATATTCTAAGTTATTTGCTAATCGGGTTTTATCTATAATGTTTAATGTGTTCGTAAATCTTCCCTAATTGCTAGTATGTCGGTTAGCAGGGGGTTGCACATTTCTATAATGGTTTTTACTGGCTTGGATCGTTGTGATGATTAGCCGGGGTTTGAGATGAGATTTTATATTCATTCATTCGATATAAATTGTAATATGATGTAATATTCTTTTGCGGGGCACATCCGGGCTGAGGTTGTAGCCACCGTTGTATTATTTCATTTACTGTTTTATGCTCCTAGGATAGACCCAAGGTGGGGTGCACAAACTACCGGGTACTTTGAAGTGTTTAGTGGCCTACTCACGTTGTTGAGGGAGACCGCTTCACTTCGGGTACTTGGCGGGTAGTTTGTCGTACCCGTAGGGGTCTAGGGTGGGGTAATGGATATTCATCACAACTGTGTAATCCGTCTTTCGTTGCAGGCTCAAAGGAAACGCGGATTGCTTGTATATCCAATAATGTTCATCTGTGATCTGTAATGCCTATTATTGCGTCTGACAAATGTACAATATCTATATATGATAGCTATTAGACGTCACTTATGTTTTGCACCCACGCTAGCCCAGCCCCCGCTCTGTCGTTAGTTAAGTAACCTAACGGGTGAATGACGGGACCCAGTGGAGAATGCGGATGGCATAAGAGGACGTTGTATTTTCGTTGTTTTCTGCAATGATAGGTTAATTGATGGGACGCATTATATTAATGCAAAGAAAATAAACCAAAGTTGAATCGTTGGAACAAATTTAAAAGAAACCACTCGGTTATTTTAAAAGAGCAGAATTTTTAAATTGCGGAGCTTTAACCACTCCTTTTAAAAAGTTATCAGGTTCCTTCGATTATATCAAGTTCACTACGTTCATGGTTTCGCCAAAACCAATCGTAGCCCTCCGTCATTTCTTATGGATGGTCAGTAGTATTCAAGCTATGTTTGTTGGCCTTCGTCAAGGCAGAGTGTTTGGTAGCTGCTGGGGTATTCATTTGTTGCATAGATAGATGAGTTGGTTTGGGACAGTCGTATTACCTTGTTGGCCTTCGTCAAGGGTATGTATGGGTGGGTTCAAATTAACAAGATAATGATGAGCGGAACTTGACATGTGACTTATGATTTGTTGGCCTTCGTCAAGATCACAAGAACATGGGGCAAAAATCCACATCGGGAGTTTCTAAAGAAACTGAAACTTGCTAGTGTTGCATACCATTTGGAGTTTGATGAATGTTGGTAGGATTCCTTCAGCATTATCACACGATGATATTTGGATCCCGATCCTACTGTGAGTATCCGCTACTCATCAGGAGATTCGTCACTTAACAATCAATGCTATAAACCAAGTAGGTGTCGAGAAAGGTGTCAGCGGGGCTACGCCCCCAGAGAAAAGAGGTTATTTAATTAAGGAACTTCGCGAAAGCGTTGGAAAACCTCCCTCGAAGTACCGACACCGGCCTGGCTGAACGGTTAAGCAAGTATTGTACGGTGAGATCAGTCCTGGCTAATTCTTCTTTTATGGTTTGAGGAAGGATTCGAAAAACAGTGGGAGCCATCCAGTTTAGATAAACTAAAAACCAATCTAAACTTGCAAGAGCATCATGCTAAAGTGTTCCCTCTCTCTCTCATTGCAGCGACCTTGTGACCATGACTAGGTTACATCTAGATAACAAAATGACTGAATCTGACTTATATGACTGGCAAAGCTCTGTCCAGATGTCCATTGCCTATGACAAGCTGGACCACCCTATTACTACTATAGCCCCCACCATCCCAGGTCCAGTTTCCACCGTCATGGATATGGATATCCGTCAGACAAGGGAAAAGGATAATGCGAATGCCCAGTGCCTCATGTTGGCTTCAGTTGATGGTATATACCAGAAGCAGCACGAGAAGATGGACTTAGTTTCCATCTTTCTCCATAACAAAGATTTATATAGAGAGCAATCTCATATCGCAAGATATGAGACCTCGAACGAATTATTTCAAGCGAGGTTGGCTGTCGGGTCATCTGTAGGGGGCGACGTCCTTACAATGACTAGCTATATTGATAAGCTCAAGGACCTGGAGATTATGTTGGGAAACATGTCACATGCTGACTTATTTCCACAGTCCCTACCCTCCACTTACACCCTGAAAGAAACTAGGGAGACACCCGCTCTGCTTAATAGGGGACCTTCTTCTTCTGCATCCAGGGCGAAAGCAAAGGATGAAAGGAAGAAGACCTCCACAAAGCCGATACACGGTTGTTGGGGTAAAAATTTACACCCCGGTTGACCAAGTCAAAATCAAAGTCAACCCCAAGCCAAGTGGGCCTAAGCCCAGATCCAGTGGGCCCATGCCCGGGTCGAGCCCGAACATGAAGCGGTCGGCCTTCCCCCATGCCGAGATAAAAATTTTGTAATAAATAATTTTGTTGCATTTCTTTTATTTTATTTTATGGATAAATGTAAGAAAAATAGGCATAAAGCCAAATTTTTGTAAAGCCCATGGCTTATGTGCAAAAAGAAATGGCTCATTAGCCATGGGATAGGCAAAATGCCATTTTGTGAAGCCCAAGGGGCTATGTGTAAAGTGTATAGCCTATAAAGGCAAAGATAATGAAAATATCTCACAACTTTTCTCTCTCCAAAAACAGTTTCAGATCTGAGATCTTTCTTCCTTCTTCAAGGTTCCAAAACCTTCTTCTTTCTTTTGAATTAAATCAAGAGTTTTACTCTTCCTTTTTCAAAACTAAATAGTTTTTCACCACAAAACCCATTAAGGGGAACTCAGATCTGCCATCAGATCTCCAAAAGAAAAGATTTTTAAATCTCACATCTCTTTATCTCCAAGATCCGGCCAGCAAAGGAAGAAGAAGGACCCATTTCCTTAACCCAAAGCATCTTAGGAGTTTAACTCCACCCTTTTTTCTCTTTAGAGAATTTCCGGGGCTAAAAACCCCCCTTTTCCTCGCTGGTGCGCTAGCGCTCGAGCGCAAAGCGCCCACGTGTCGACACGTGGCGTGCTTGCGCTCCAGCGCTCTGCGCTCGAGCGCAAAACGCCCGCGTGCCGACACGTGGCGCGCTTGCGCTCCAGCGCTCTGCGCTCGAGCGCAAAGCGCCCCCGTGCCGACACGTGGCGCGCTTGCGCTCCAGCGCTCTGCGCTCGAGCGCAAAGCGCCCCCATGCCGACATGTGGCACGTTGCGCTCCAGCGCTCTGCGCTCGAGCGCAAAGCGCCCACGTGCCGACACATGGCGTGCTTGCGCCTAAGCGCTGGCCCCACGCATCCTTTGGATGTCTTTTTCCCCTTTATTTATATATACATGTATATATATACATATGTATACAAATATACACATACACATACTCCGCGACACTTTCCCCCTCAAAAAATTTTTTGGGCCGGGGCGCTGCCCCGAACCCCGTAAGGGGGCTGCTAGCCCCCTTGACCCCCAGCCCGCTATCCGGGTAGCGGGACCCCGTAAAAACTCTGCGTGGCTCCCGATATATCCAAAACCCCCTTTTAAAACAAAACACACGCACACCGCACATTGAGTTCGCATGACCCGTTTAACCCGTTAATCGGAGGTTCCTTCGCCCCAAAGGCGAGGGGTAATTAACGGCAGCTTAGTCCGCGGCTGCCGGAGATTCGGATCCCCACAATCATTAAACCCCAGCCTACCCTAGGAAGGGGGAATCTGTAGTACGCTTGATAAGCGAGCGTATTCCCATCTCAATGGGGTGACGAAAAACACCCTACAGATTCTGGCATGCCCGATGGGACCCTTCTCTCCTCCCATATTTCGGGTTAAACGTTCATGCAAACTCAATCAATATACATATCGATTTCCTATACTGAAATGATGTTTTTTCCGTGCAGTAATCAACCTTCGGCGACAATGTCTCCCCAGACGAATTCAGCTTCCAACATGACCCCGATTCCGTACGTGGTCAAGATCAACGCTCGTGTGGTTCTCCCCGCAAGCCTCAGTCGACAGTGGGAGGAACCGTCCCGCCAGTTTGGCTCCGTCATCATCTACCCTGCCGGAAGCGCTCATCTGGCAGAAATCCCAGCAAAGCAAGCGGCCAAGCCGATCTCAAGGGGCAAGAGGCCGAATGTTGTGATCGCCAAGGCACCACAAACGAAACTTAAAACGGTGTCTGAACGGCTCTCTGGCGCTCCAGCTGGGGGAAAGACTTCCAGTACGAAGGGCAACATCAAATGTTGCGGACGAGCTCAGGCGATGACTCTAACAAATGCACAATCAAGCATATCTCCAAGGCCCTCCATCGCCCGGTCTGCGGCGTCTTCCCAAAGAGCCGAAGTCTGCCAGGTGCTTAGAATAGAAAAGTTAAGGCAGAAGCGGCTCAGGTATCGAGCCAACAAGAGGGCCAAGGCTTCGGCCAATGGAATCGTGTGAAGTTCCAAGTGCAGGGTTGCCCGACAACGACGGCTGAGTCGGACGTAAGAATCAGCAATTCTTTCGAGCCTCTGAAGTGGGTTCAGAAAAATGCCATGACCGCCAGAATCAAGAAGACAGCGGTCCGAACGGTGCCAAAAAAAGACTTGTCCTGGCCCCAACAGAAAAAGTATGACACTGTCTCTTCAGGAGTCTATCAAGCACTCTGTGCCGCATGAAAGCAGCGGGACAAACCCAGAAAAGAAGCGCCAGCACCATTCAAGAACCTGGTTAGGCCAGCCGACTTCAATCGACTACCAGCTACCGAAGCAAGGGGGTCAAGACAACGATCTGTGAAATTAGCCTCCAATGATAGAAAGACGGCCGGATATATCATCCATACGGTCTATATAGCGGGCGGACGCCCCAGCGACAACCTTCGCAGCAAAAGCAAGGATGGAGCCACCACATCCCAAGCCCAATCTAACCTGAATGTGGTTGCCGCTGCCCAAGAACAGCCGCCCCCGCTGGATGAAGAAAACCCTCTCGATGAGGATGATAGGCAGAAAGACCCCTCGGTCCATGCAGAGTCAAGCTCGGACAGCGAGGAAGAGCCAACTTTCCGCCCCAGGACTGCGGAGCAAGAGCTGCTTCAAGAGCTTCGAAAACAGCTCAGGATCAAAGATAAAGAGATGGCCAAGCTCTATTCGAAAATTGATGACTTAACGAACGTGGTGATGCAGCTTACGGCTCAAATTGCTCGAGCGCCTCCCAATCAGGCACAAGCCGCTACTAATCAACCGGGTGAGGACAATCCGAGGCAGCCAATGCCTGTTCCTTTGGGACCAAGACTGGTCGAGCCGCATGAAAGCCGGCCACATTCTGCTTCTGGGGACGCCTTGGCCCCAGATAGCACTATCCCGCTAACACAGGATCGGATAATGGATTTGGTCACCAGCAAGGTTAAAACATTGGTGGCCAAAGCTGAAGCTCAGAAAGAAATCGGCAGTAGTGGGCGGCCATATCCCGTGCAGTACGATCTGATTGAGTCCCAAGCGGCTACGTTATTCCTAAGTTCGGAAGATTTGATAGAACGGGGAATGCAAATCAGCACGTCGTCCACTTCAAAGCATCGTGCGGAAATACAGGGGGCAATGACGCGCTCCTTCTTTGTCAGTTTGTCAACAGCCTGACCGGCGTTGCCTTCGACTGGTATGCGAGTATACTGGACGGGTCCGTCATTACCTTTGCCCAAATGGAGTCCCTGTTTCGGCAAAGGTTCATGAGTGTCAGTGATAAAATCTCCATTGCCGACCTCGTGAGGACCAAGCCAGGGAAGAATGAAAGCAACGCCGACTTTATCGCTCGATGGCGTAATCTCACAGTCAAGTGTGAACCGCCGCTGGAGCAGGACCAGTCCATCAGCCTTCTCATTGGGAATCTCAGCAACTGGATGGTCCCATTCTTGTGTACGGCGGGCCTCAAGACATTTCGGGAGCTAACCAAGAAAGTTCAAATGCTGGAACGCTCAAAGCAAGAGTCCCCGCCGGATTCTCAGAGAGACAAAACTTGGAAGAGCAAGCGGGACGACAACCGTAGAAGCGGGAGTTCCAGCAGTACCAACGTCTTCAATGCCTCTGACAATGAAGAAAAGCGAAGGGCGGGCGAATCCAAAACCAACCGGTCTCGAAAGCCGTTGCTGGGAGGAGATGGGCCTTCTCTAGAGGAGGAGAAGAAGAACAAGGTTTACTCTTTCAGAAGGGACAAGGTCCGTAAGATATTTAAAGATGCCTCGAACAACGGCCTACAATTGCCGGAGTCAAAAAGACCCCAAGAAGCAAAAATGACCGACAATCCCTTGTATTGTCCATACCACCGAGTAGTGAGCCATGTGATCGAGGATTGCTATATCTTCAAGGACTGGGTCGAGAAGCAGTACAAGGCTGGAGAGATCGAGCTGTCCAAAAGCGTGTTGGTGAATAATCAAGTTGCAACCGCCAACTTTATACAGACAGAAATTGAAGCCTTCTGGGAGCAAACAGCCGAACCCGCTACCCTGAGCAATGAAACGGACTCATCGCGGCCTCCATGGAGTACGCACATATCTAATAAGACGAAGAAGATGATAAAGCTGCTTCGGAATGAGCCCAGGATGGAATGGGAAGGACAGAAGAAGCCTACCAGTCTAGCTGCCAATGCCGCTCCATCAGGCTCAAAATCCAAGAAGCTCAAGAAGAAGAAAAGTGCAGCTCGGCGCGAAAAAGTGTCTGCAGGGAGATCAACCATTCAAAAATATGTCGATTCTCTCGAAGAATATGAACAGAAAGAAAGAACTCTGATTCAATTGAAGGAGTTCTTCCCTGTATAAGCGGCTGAAATTCCGGAGGAGTTAGAAGAAGACCCCAATGAAGAGATCCCAGTAGTGACCTGCTATGCCATCCATCTTGGCAGCGACTCTGAGGAGGAGCTCTGTTTTCCCGAAGAGGACGAGGAGCTCGCCACGAAGGCCAATCAAATCCAGCTCAGAAGCGGCAGGGCTCTACCGCCGAATCAGGGCAACGCCCCGAATAGGAAGGAAAAACAAGTCGCTAATGAAGAAGATGGCAGAGAACCAGCTGATGAAAACATAAGCCCTTCCTCAGTGGACTATAATGTCTTGGCACATCTCTGAAAGCTTCCGTCTCTTCTGAGCATCTACGACGCCTTGGTCCTATCTAAGGAGCTTAGAGATGTTCTCATTCACGCTCTACAAAACTCCGAGCGGTATCAGGCTCACTTTGCGGAAATTAATATGAAAGAAGCCCAGCACGCTTTGCATGCCGCCGCAGTCACATTTAAGGATGAAGACTTGCTACTGGGAACTGCTGAGCATAATCGGCCGCTTTACGTGACCGGGTACAGCGACGAAGATCGGATTAATCGCATATTGATTGATCCGGGGTCTTCAGTGAACATCATGAACTTGCGGACGCTGAAGAGTTTGTCAATGGACGTCCGACACTTTTCAAGGGAAAGGATTGTCATTCAGGGCTTCAACCAAAATTGCCAGCAAGTTCTGGGATCCATAGCTCTGCCAATCAAATTCGGGGATCTGCAAACTGAAGCTAAGATATACGTGATCGATGCCGACACGTCTTATAAGATTCTCTTGGGGCGGCCGTGGCTCCACGATTATGGCATCATTCCGTCAACTCTCCATCAATGCATGAAGTATACTAAAAATGGCGAAGAAAGACGCATTGACGGAGACATCCAGCCGTTCAGTGTGCATGAAGTCCGCTATGAAGATTCTCGGTACTTTATGAACCACCAAAATGCTAAGCCACAACTGACTGAGGATAGACCGGCCCCAAGACCCAAAAGCAAATCTGCGCCGTTTGTCACTTTCAAAAGTAAAAACGCCCAAGTGCGCCCATATTTCGGTAGCGACACTGATGAGTCCGACGCTGGAAGCCCGTCCTTCCGTAAAAATCGCCCTCGTTTCGGCAGTGATACGGACAAATCTGTTACTGAAGGTCCATCTAGCAGCAAAGTCCGCCCTCATCTTGGCAGTGACACTGAAGAGTCAGAAGAAGAGGACCTGCCGTGCAACAGCTGTGCAGATTGGACCCCTATGCAGCAAGCGAAACTAAGAGAGACCTTCGAAGTTGCAGAAGGGTCCCTGGCCATCACAAGGGTGCCGGAACGGATGTGCAAAGAGCTCGACGCATTGTCAGTCTCTACCGTGGACCAGCTGAAAACTTTCTACGTACCCGGGAGGAAAAATGGACAGAAGGGCATCCTGTTTTACAGGTCAAACCCCGTTGTGCACCCGAACGATCTTTATGTCGCGTGCCTTCCCTATGAGAGGGGCATAAGAGCCGTCCTCAATCCCAGATACTATGCGCCCGATATGCGGGAATACTTTAAGAAGTGCGGATGCCGGTTATATCAAACGGAGTCCGAAGCAAAGTTTTAAGAAGGGCTATGGTATCCGCCCCAGGTCCGAGCACTCATCGATGGACGAATTCCAGATAAACGGGGCATAGGCTACATTCAACCTGATTCCAAAGCATGCTACATGATCCATGTTGGTGAGGCCAGCGAATGATCAAATGATGATGACGAGATAGCCGAGCCAGAAGAAGCTCCTCAAGAGCTCGAAGATGGTGGACAAGCAACCTTTGACGAGCTAACCGAGATTGACTTAAGAACGCCCGATAATCCAAGGCCGACCTACATCAGCTCGCTCTTGTCAGAGGAAATGAAAGCACAGATAATTGCCCTACTGCATGAGTTCGTCGACTGCTTCGCGTGGACATACAAAGAAATGCCAGGCCTTTCCCCTGAAGTGGCTGTGCATAAGCTGGCTATATCTCCTGATGCTAAGCTAGTCAAACAAGCCCCTCGAAGAATGAGAAGGGAACTAGAAGAAAAAGTCATCGAGGAAACCAAGAAGCTCATCGATGCCGGCTTCATCAGGGAAGAGAAATATGCGGACTGGATCGCATGCATAGTCCCAGTGAAGAAGAAAAATGGGCAGATCCGAGTTTGTGTCGACTTCAGGGACCTCAACAAGGCATGTCCTAAAGACGACTTCCCGCTACCGGTCATGGAAATGATGGTCGATAACACCTCAAATTACGAGCTGTTCACCTTTATGGATGGCTCGTCTGGATATAATCAGATCAAGATGTCGCCTGAGGATGAGAAGCACACAGCATTTCGAACCCCGATCGGAATATATTGCTACAAGGTAATGCCATTCGGACTGAAGAACGCAGGTGCTACATATCAAAGGGCGATGACTAATATCTTTGATGACCTAATCCATAAAGTCATCGAATGCTATGTTGATGATCTGGTCGTCAAGACTAAAGCCAAGGCCGATCATATCCAAGATCTCAGGACCGTTCTCACCAGACTGAGGGAATACGATCTGAAGATGAATCCTCTGAAGTGCGCTTTTGGCGTGTCATCGGGAAAATTCCTGGGCTTCATAGTCCAATATCGAGGGATCGAAGTTGACCCATCAAAGATAAAGGCCATCATGGAGATGCCCCCTCTAAAGAGTCTGACGCAGCTAAGATCTTTTCAAGGCAAGCTTGCTTATATACGGAGGTTTATCTCAAATTTATCGGGGAAATGTAGGCCCTTCTCAAAGCTCATGAAGAAAGGAGCTCCTTTTATTTGGGATGCCGAATGTCAAGCAGCGTTCGAAAGCATCAAACAGTACTTGTTGCACCCTCCAGTGCTGCCCGCTCCCATTCCAAATAAACCGCTGATTCTCTACACTGCCGCGTTGGATGAGTCACTCGGTGTGCTCCTTGCCCAGAATAACGAGGAGGGGAAAGAAAATGCCCTCTACTACCTCAGTCGAACTCTAGTCGGGGTGGAACACAACTATTCCCCAATCGAAAAGCAATGCCTGGCTCTGATATTTGCTGTGAAGAAGCTGAGGTACTATCTGCTTGCTCATCGGGTTATGCTGATCTCCAAGGTCGACCCGCTCAAACACTTGATGACCAGAGCGAGCCTAGCCGGCAGAATAGCAAGATGAGCTGTCATGCTACTGGAGTTTGACATAGTTTATACCCTTCAGAGAGCAATAAAAGGGCAAGCTCTTGCAGACTTTCTCGCTGCTCATCCCATACCAGAAGGGTCGCCGCTAAATTGTGAGTTACTGTTCATATCAGATTTTTGCATTTTCATACCGCCCAATTTTTATCACATTGCATATCGATAGATACTCTTGAGCCGTGTTTGCTAGTCAATTGCAGGATACAAGTTCTCGGCTCTAAACGGTGAAATCCATGGAAAAACAAGACAAAATCCGGGTTCCTGCCAACCACAGATAAAACACGGTTCTCCGCTCTTTATCCGTCTGTTGCCACACACCAGTTAGGAGACAAAATGGCAAATCGATTGTCACCTTCATGCACAAGGCTCAATGGCAACACAAGTTCCAAGAAATCTACGCGGAGCTCAAGAAAATCTTGACAAAAAGTCCACATTTCCCTCAACAGAAATTCTAGAAAATTCGTGAAGAAATTATGAGAAAACACATATACCAAATTGAAGGGTACATCAAACCAGGGTACCACCAAAAAGCCCTAGGCCCAACTCCTCCATTCAACCGCGGAACCGCGGCCAAAGGAGGGTCTAGGCCGCGGTTCCGCGGCCGTTTAGACTCGTCAGCAGAAGATTTTTCAGGGGCTTTTTGGTCTTTTCATTTTGGTTCTGAATGTTGCCCTAGGTTTTCATTTTCCAGCCTATAAATACCCCAGAACCTTGTGAAGGAAAGAGTCCATAATCTTGTATTTTTTTCTCTAGGTTTTAGAATACATGTTCTTCTTCCTCTTCTCATCTCTTCTTCATTAAAACTTGTAGTGAGCTTGTGAGTGAAGAATGATGAATAAAGAAGAACCGTTTATTATTTTGCTTGTCTTATTCTCTTGTTAATTGTTGTAATTTTCATTTGTTAACTAGTTGTTGTTATTTCTTGTTGTTTCTTTCTTCTCTCTTTTTCTTTATCCTTAACAAAACCATGATGCTTACGCTTGATCCTTGCCAAGGTGAGGTCGCAAATAGCTAGTTGTTATCTTCTAATCTCTTTCTTTCTATCTTCCTCTTTTGTTTTGTTTTATTTTTCCGTATCATGATGTGTGAGTAGTTTCATACTTGTTAGGGTAGGATAAGGAAAGTTTGAGAGAAGGAAATCTCTCTCACTCTTTCCTTGCCCAACAGCTTAATTCGACTCCCGTTAATTGAACCACAATCCGCTCCTTACGGCACCCTATCCTACATGATAGCGGTGATTCCGTAGTGAGACCGGTTGTGGTTGAATTAACCGGAGGTTATGGCTAAGAGCCAAGAACGGACGGACAAGCACCAAAAGGAAGAACTTATGCGTTGGAAAGCCTAGCTTATACTCGCAAGTTCCTTCCTAGTCGTGCTGATCCCCGTTGTTGCCGATTACCGTAACACCGATATTAAGAGGGGCAATGAAAGATGTGGGAGACTCCTAACTCAAACTAACCTAATCCTAACCCTAACAAGCTCTCTTTACATATCAATTTACCACTTAATTAATCACAACAAAATCTGAAAAACTGGACTTAACTCGTTAAAACACATAGAAAAAGACTCCCATCTCCCTGCGGACGACCCGTACTCAACCGGCTAGCTACAAGCGAAACCGTCTTGATTGCGGTATTTAACTAAAACTTGAACACGCAGAACCTCTAACAATCAGTTACCCGACGAACAAGTGCTGCACCTCGAGGAAGATGAGCCATGTTGGGAGCTCTACTTCGATGGGGCCTCATCAATAAGGAGTTCCGACAGATCGAGCGTCCCGGAGGTAAAAGCGGGGATAGGATTGGTGTTCATCACGCCATCAATGGGAACCCTACGGCGTTCTTTCGCTCTCACCGAGCCTCGGACAAACAATGAAGCTGAGTATGAAACTCTGATAGCTGGTTTGGAGCTCGCCGTAGAAATGGAAATCCGTCGGCTACGAGTCTACGGTGACTCCCAGCTTGTCGTCAACCAAGTAAGCGGCGACTATAAGATATACAAACCTGAGTTAGCTTGGTACAGAGGTCGAGTGGTGGAACTCATGAAATGGTTCACTCATATTGAACTAACGAAAGTCTCTAGAGCGTTGAACGGAAAGGCTGATGTACTCGCTCGGTTGGCCAAGGAGCTGGCTGATCCTGACATGGACAAAATTCTGATCACAGTCAGGAGCCGGCAAATTCTACCCCCAGTCTCTCTACGAGAAGAGGAAAGCGCGGAACAGAAGATGTAACACCCGAGCCCATAATACTATTTTCTGTTACCAGTTAAGGGCTATACATTGCTCATTCCAATTATCCTGATTGTTTGGTGTTTATTGCTAAATTTTAACCGGTTAAGTCATTTTGGCACATAACAAATTTTAACACCGAAAATGAAATTACAAATATCCATGTTGGCCTACTCGTCGCCACTAGTCGCGTGGTAGCGTCCGCACGTCGAGATTTCATCCCGTTCGGCGAAACGGGCAAGTTTGGACGGCTACGCGCGCGTGCAAGTGTCCGACTTGGGGGCATGCATTTTAATCACAAAACACCTCTTTTCAAAATTTGGAACCCGCTTAAAATCCTATAATTTGAATTTGAAATATTTGGGCGCAACCCGGGCGCGATTTGGAAATGTTTCATTTAGCGCCGAAAATGCCCATTTAAATAAATATTATAAAACAATAATATATACATTCAAACCTAAACTGTTACGTTTATAACCAATTAAATCCTCTAAATATTTTTCCTAAATCATTCCCAGCCAATCATCAAGAGGGGCTTTACCCTCGTGGCCCCACCAACCCGTCTCTCTCTCTCTCCGTCTCTCTCTATCTCTCTCTAATCTCCTTCTCTCTCTATCTCTAAAATCTCTCTCTGTCTCTCTCTATAATCTTCTCTCTCTCTCCCTCTTTTATATATTATTCATACTGTTCCTCTTCTCCCCAACACAAAAACTCCACGAGAAACCTCGCGAACCTCGAACCCTAACCCTAGCCATCTCGTGACCTCGCCGTCGACCTCCCCGCGACCTCGCCGTCACCGCCCTCGCCTCCTCAGCCTAGCCGCACCCTCCCTACCTCCTCTCCTCCCTCCTTCAGAGCCCGCGACCCAACCCCGATGCCACCACCTGCACGCAGGTATCGCCGTCGCCGCCGCCTCCCATCGCCGACGACACCAGAATCCTCCTCCCTTCACCCTCGTCCCGACCTCGTCGTCGTCTTCCTCCTCCCCTCGCCGGACCACCACCAACCCGAGCCCAAACCCCATCACCTACCCTCTGGTTCACCGGAAAAGGGTCGCCGTCGACCCCCTCGTCGTCGCAAGAACACCGACAGCCACCTCCTCTTCCTCCTGCAACCCAGACCAAGCCCTTGCATATCCCCTACTCGCTGCACCCCGATCCAGCCACCTCCAAGCCCTCGCCGCATCTCATGTTCGCCGTCGGCGCGCCCATCGCCGTCGAGCCGTCGTGGTTGTCCCCTTTGCCATCCCTGTAAGCATCTCTTGACTTTCCATTAAGGTAAAACCCCCTCGCTGGTCTTTGTTTGCGTATATCGTATGGTTGCTAACTTGTCGTCGTTTTGACTTTTCGCCGTATTCCGGCCGTACCGACGTCTGGACCCAACTCACCAGCGAGGTACTCTGGTCCGTGTGGTCCCGTTGTTCGCTGTTTGGACTCGATCCGTGGCCCGTGCATCTGTCTCGTGTTTTCCGCCGACATTGCATCCGTGCTTTCCAGTTTGCGAAACCGTCGAGGCAAGTATCCGAATACTTGCTCTAACATGCTAATGCAAGATCAAGTCCTGTTATACATTTAATTATCATATTATATAATACAACAACACAATGATGGTGATATCGATAGTACAGTATGACTAGAATTGCCGGTTGCATTTCTCTTTAACATTAAACCAGTATAGTAGTTCGTGAAATTAAGTGGTATGCTATTAATCCATGATTTAACTAATTAAACCAATTAGAACGTCCTTGCTTAACTTGCTAGATCATCCATGAGACAATTATTGTGCTTAGTTTAAATTCATGTTGCTTCATTACTTTATGTTGTTGATATTGGTTCACCTTGTGACTATTGCACCCCAAGGGTGCTTGAACCTGTTATTAAGGATAATACAAACACCATTGTGATTAAGTGACTATTAGTGCTGTTTACTTGCTGCTGTTACTTTCCGATTGTATACCTGTTGAGAGCACCCACTCGATCACATTACATATTGACCTGACTTGTTACCTGATCTCATGCCTAATGCCAACAAACCTGACTTGGGGTCCTCATGGACCATTCCTGCTGTCTATCCAGACAGACCTGCTTTTACCTGATTTTGTGTTGGCATTAATCCTTGATTATTGAATACCTGACCTGCCATACATAGCTTGGAGGTATGGGGAAATCAAAGGTGAAACCGACTTGTAACTCAACAGTTCGATACTTGTTCTGATCAGTCTTACGGGCTTGGCCAGCCCCGGAGTGTTGATGCTGACATCACTCGCCCATCCTGCTACCTATTACTGCTTAGCGGCACGTCTCGGATTCAGCCCCGAGGACCTTGACCGTGGTCCCGGGCACGCACGGGATACTATTGAGTTACATCGACGATTCACCAATTGATTTCAAAGACTTTAGAGTAGAAACCTGATAGGACAGTTTAGTTACCGCTGCACTGTTATTCCATAGTACTGCTTTATTCATGTTTATACCTGCATTGTTTATTATCATGTTTATACTATATACTTGATGACATGACGCGCTGACGTCTGGGTTTTGCATGCCCCAGATTCCTTACCACTGTCGGCGACCGAGCAGGAGTACTTCAGCCAGCAGGCTGAACAGTGAGTTCGTTAGGGTTTAGTTTATTTATTTCATTTCATTTCCAGATGTGAGCCCGCATTATGGGACGTACTGTTTATTTATTGTATTGGATCATTTGCTTCCACACTTATTGTTTATTGATTCTTGTTATTATGAATTTGGACATGTATTAGATTAGTTATTATTTTGTTCTTGATATCTCTACAACCGTAATGTGACTGTGGATGGATATTTCCTACCCACAGGTAGCATGGTTGGCTATGTCACGTGCCCAATCTTGCGTACTCTGGGAAGCGGGGCGTGACAGAAGAGCAGTCCTGCGGAAGAAGCTTCGATCATCCAAGACGAGCCCGATTGGAGAGAACCCTTCATAGAGTACCTCCGATACGACAAGCTGCCCGAAGAAAAATCTGGGAGGATTCAGCTGAAGAAGAGAGCTCTCCGATACGTGTTTGTAAATGACACGCTATACCGCAGGTCATATGACCAACTCTGGCTCAGGTGTCTGTCATCGGCCGAAGCCCAAAAAGTCATGAAAGAAGTTCACTCAAGCGTTTGCGGTGCTCACCAATCTGGCCCCAAGATGCGACTTCAAATCAAACGGCTTGGGTATTACAGGCCCACCATGATACGGGATTACGGAGAGCATGCAAAGAAATGTTATATCTGCCAAATTCACGGTGATTTTATTCACAAGCATCCCAATCCATTGCATCCTACGGTGGCGTCGTGGCCCTTCGAAGTCTGGGGCACCGACATTGTTGGCCCAATTGATCCTCCGTCATCCAAAGGCCGTCGGTTCATACTAGCCGCGACAGATTACTTCTCCAGATGGGCTGAAGCTGTCCCGCTAAAAGAAGTCAAGACAAAAGATATTCTGACATTCTTCCAGCATAATATTCTATACCGCTTCGGTACACCAAGAAGAATCATTTCTGACAACGGACCTTCTTTCAAGAGCTTCAATGTCTCAAGGTTCGCTACTCAGCACAAGATAGACTGGAGATATTCCTCTATCTATAATCCAAGAGCCAATGGGCTAGCCGAAGCCTTCAATAAGACTCTATGCAAGCTCCTGAGGAAAAATGCTTCAGCCAACAAGAGAGACTGGAATCTCAAACTTCACGAGGCGTTGTGGGCATATCGTACCACGCACCGTACTCCAACTCAGTCCACTCCATACTCTTTGCTCTTCGGAGTGGAGGCGGTCCTCCCCCTCGAAGTCGAAGTTCCAAGATTAAGAATGGCCGTTCAGCACGAGTTGACGGAGGAGGAAAACGTGCTCCTTCGACTTGAAGAGCTCGATGCCCTCGAAGAAAAGAGGCTCGCGGTACAGCAAAATCTGGAGCTATACCGAGCCTAAATGTCACGGGCTTATGACAAGATAACCCGTCTCCGCGCTTTCAAGAAAGGTGAATTGGTGTTGGTCCTCAAAAGACCGATTATCCCCAATCGACATGCCGAGGGAAAATTCGAGCCAAACTGGGAAGGACCATATGTCATCGAGAAAGTGTTCGACGGAGGATCCTACCAACTAATAAGTGCCGAGGGAGAAAGGCCCATGCCACCCATCAATGGCCGATATCTCAAGAAATACTACACGTAAATGCTCCAAGTCGCAGGTGAATTGAGCACATCAGCCCTACGGTCTGGATCATACATCCCGCAAAACCGTATACAATCCAAGGGCGTAAATGACCCCTATCTCTCCCAAATCCTGCCGGTGAGACTACTTTTAAAGTCCCACCAGCGGTAAAAAAAAAGAGAAAAAATTATATAAAAGAAATAAAAAAAATAAACGGTATGTCCACAAGCAAAACGGGCACGGATGAAAACCCGAAAGGGCTCCGTGAGTAAAAACAGCAGGACTACCGGCGAGTCTGCGAAAACCCGAAAGGGCGCAAACTCGTGAAAAGAGATGAAATACACTCGCAAAGTCCTCTCGACCTTGTGAGGAGAAAACCCCTGCGTGAGATCCTTACGACTCACAAAGGAGCAACACACTTAGGAATCCTCACGATTCCTAAGGAGAAAATACACATGCGGGATCCTTACGACTCGTAGGGAGAAAATGCTTTTATGGGACCCTCACGGCCCATAAAATTGAAAAGCCTTAGGTGATAGGGACCCAAACCTGTCTCCTAAGCCATCGTCCCCAAACGGGCAACGGCAAATGATGAGTCGCTCCTGGTATTTCGCTTCAGTGTTAGCGGTGTTGATGCCGACCAAAAACCCAAATCCCAAGTCCTCCCAAGGCAAATGATGAGTTGCTCCTGGCATTATTCCAGTGCAGCAATGCTGAGGCCAAACAAGATCCAAATTCCAAGTCCCCAAACGGCGAATGATGAGTCGCTCCTGGTACCATATTCCAGTGCAGCGATGCAGACGCCAACCAAAATCCGATTTCTCAAAATTCTCCTGGCCCTACGGTAGGTCCCCAAATTGACCATCGTATACAATCCACGGGCTCAAATAATTCTCATCATACCATGCCCCACCGTAATCACCAGTTACGCAGTCGGTCTCCGCTTTGGGAATGATGCTCCATTGATAAGACCCACTCATGTGTCCTCACGATATATGAGGAGAACAAACCTTTGTGGGATCCTTACGACTCATAAAGGAAAAACACACTTATGAGTCCTCACGACTCCTAAGGAGAAAATACACCTGCGGGATCCTTACGACTCGTAGGGAGAAAATGCTTTTATGGGACCCTCACGGCCCATAAAATTGAAAAGTCTTAGGCGACAGGGATCTAAACCTGTCTCCTAAGCCATCGCTCCCCAATCCCCAAATGGCGAATGATGAGTCGCTCCTGGTACTATATTCCAATGCAGCGATGCAGAAGCCAACCAAATTCCAAATTTCATACCCCAACGGCGAATGATGAGTCGCTCCTGGTACCATATTCCAATGCAACGATGCAGACGCCGACAAAATCCCGAAATTTTTCCGGCCCTACGGTCTGGATCATACATCCTGCAAAACCGTATACAATCCACGGGCGTAAAAAAATCCCAAAATCCTCTCAATGACAGATGATGATTCGCTCTTGGTACCATATTCCAGTATAGCGATGTTGATGTCAACCCAAATCAAAATCAACAAGTCAACTTCCACTCCGACACCGCAGAAAGCGGAGCAAGTCAGAATCCAATCTCGACACCGCAAGAAGCGGAGCAAGTCAAGTCTACCCTTGACACTGCAAGAAGCAGATCAAGTCAAATCAAGCACCGACCGTCCAAGTCGCTAAAAGGGCAGCATCGACCGTCCAAGTCGCAAAAAGGGCAGCATCGACCGTCCACGTCGCAAAAAGGGCAGAACCGACCGTCCACGTCGCTAAAAGGGCAGCACAGACCGTCCAAGTCGCTAAAAGGGCAGCACCGACCTTCCAAGTCGCAAAAAGGGCAGCACCAACCGTCCACGTCGCTAAAAGGGCAGCATCGACCATCCAAGTCGCAAAAAGGGTAGAACCGACCGTCCACGTCGCTAAAAGGGCAGTATCGACCGTCCAAGTCGCAAAAAGGGCAGCATCGACCGTCCAAGTCGCAAAAAGGGCAGCATCGACCGTCCACGTCGCAAAAAGGGCAAAACCAACCGTCCACATCGCTAAAAGGGCAGCACCGACCGTCCAAGTCGCTAAAAGGGCAGTACCGACCGTCCAAGTCGCCAAAAGGGCAGTACCGACCGTCCACGTCGCTAAAAGGGCAGAACCGACCGTCCACATCGCAAAAAGGGCAGCACCGACCGTCCAAGTCGCAAAAAGGGCCGCATCGACCGTCCATGTCGTAAAAAGGGCAGTGCCAGCTTCCCAAATGGTGGGAACCGAATCAAGTCGCCTCCACGTGAAAGAAGATCCATCAATTTCATGCACACGACCCACATATGTGGTGTGCATTTATTGATGGGGGACAATTTGTTAGGGTAAAAATTTACACCCCGGTTGACCAAGTCAAAATCAAAGTCAACCCCAAGCCAAGTGGGCCCAAGCCCAGATCCAGTGGGCCCATACCCGGGTCGAGCTCGAACATGAAGCGGTCGGCCTTCCCCCATGCCGAGATAAAAATTTTGTAATAAATAATTTTGTTGCATTTCTTTTATTTTATTTTACGGATAAATGTAAGAAAAATAGGCATAAAGCCAAATTTTTGTAAAGCCCATAGCTTATGTGCAAAAAGAAATGGCTCATGAGCCATGGGATAAGCAAAATGCCATTTTGTGAAGCCCAGGGGGCTATGTGTAAAGTGTATAGCCTATAAAGGCAAAGATAATGAAAACATCTCACAACTTTTCTCTCTCCAAAAAAAGTTTCAGATCTGAGATCTTTCTTCCTTCTTCAAGGTTCCAAAACCTTCTTCTTTCTTTTGAATTAAATCAAGAGTTTTACTCTTCCTTTTTCAAAACTAAATAGTTTTCCACCACAAAACCCATTAAGGGGAACTCAGATCTGCCATCAGATCTCCAAAAGAAAAGATTTTTAAATCTCACATCTCTTTATCTCCAAGATCCGGCCAGCAAAGGAAGAAGAAGGACCCATTTCCTTAACCCAAAGCATCTTAGGAGTTTAACTCCACCCTTTTTTCTCTTTAAAGAATTTCTGGGGCTGAAAACCCCCCTTTTCCTCGCTGGTGCGCTAGCGCTCGATCGCAAAGCGCCCGCGTGCCGACACGTGGCGCCCTTGCGCTCCAGCGCTCTGCGCTAGAGCGCAAAGCGCCCGCGTGCCGACACGTGGCGCGCTTGCGCTCCAACGCTCTGCGCTCGAGCGCAAAGCGCCCCCGTGCCGACACGTGGCGCGTTGCGCTCCAGCGCTCTGCGCTCGAGCGCAAAGTGCCCACGTGCCGACGCGTGGCGCGCTTGCGCCTAAGCGCTGGCCCCACGCATCCTTTGGATGTCTTTTTCCCCTTTATTTATATATACATGTATATATATACATATGTATACAAATGTACACATACACATACTCCGCGACACTTTCCCCCTCAAAAATTTTTTTGGGCCGGGGCGCTGTCCCGAACCCCACAAGGGGGCTGCTAGCCCCCTTGACCCCCAGCCCGCTATCCGGGTAGCGGGACCCCCGTAAAAACTCTGCGTGGCTCCCGATATATCCAAAAACCCCTTTTAAAACAAAACACACGCACACCGCACATTGAGTTCGCATGACCCGTTTAACCCGTTAATCGGAGGTTCCCTCGCCCCAAAGG
Source organism: Agapanthus africanus (assembly GCA_030015575.1). Taxonomy (NCBI): domain Eukaryota; kingdom Viridiplantae; phylum Streptophyta; class Magnoliopsida; order Asparagales; family Amaryllidaceae; genus Agapanthus; species Agapanthus africanus. Next base: position 161,358,921 of record CM057339.1, on the reverse strand, counting down.
CGAGGGGTAATTAACGGCAGCTTAGTCCGCGGCTGCCGGAGATTCGGATCCCCACAATCATTAAACCCCAGCCTACCCTAGGCAGGGGGAATCTGTAGTACGCCTGACAAGCGCGCGCGTATTCCCATCTCAATGGGGTGACGAAAAAACACCCTACAACGGTGTCAGTAAAGTAGAAGGAAAGGGAAGAGTAAAAGTTTCGGGACTTGGTGTAGGGAAGGAGGGATGTTCCTGTTGTTATGGGAACGGGCATTGGCAGAAGGATTGCAGGGCTTTGGAAGCCAGTAGCCATGATACGAAGCATGTTGTGGCTTCGGCCCCGAGTGTGTTTGTGATTGAGAATTGTTTGTCAATTAACTCTACTTCCTGGGTACTAGATACCGAATCAGGATCTCATATCTGTAATTCATTACATGCTTTGAGAAACCGTAGAGTTTCAGGGTAGGTGATTTGTCTCTCAGAGTTGCAAACGGAATGAGCATGGACGCTGAATCCGTGGGAGAATATCGCCTAGGTTTGACAAGTGGGTAGATATTGATTCTACGTAACTGTTTGTATGTACCTAGTTTGAGTTGTAATATTATATCAGCGTCCTCACTTTCAAGAGAGGGATATGATTTTACATTCGTAAGCGATGTAGTTCACATCCACCTAAATCAAGTTCTGATTGGGTCCGGTACATTAGATGATGGTATATACGTATTGAATAAAGCTCAGGTTTTCAATGTCTAGAATACACTTAAAAGAAAGTCTCCAGAAATAAATCAGGCTTTCTTATGGCATTGTAGACTAGGTCACATCAATGAAACACGATTAACTAAGTTACATAGAGAAGGATATTTGAATCCGTTCGAATATCAATCTTATGCTACTTGTGAATCTTGTCTCGTGGGAAAGATGACAAAGACTCCGGTTACTGGACACGGAGTAAGAGCGAGCGAGCTCTTAGGACTCGTACACAGTGACGTGTGCGGTCCAAAGTCTATACATGCGCGAGGTGGTTATTCCTACTTCATTACTTTTATGGATGATTTCTCTAGGTATGGACATATCTTCTTGATGAAGCATAAATCCGAGGCCTTTGAGAAATTCCGGGAATACAAGAATGAAGTGGAAAACCAAACAGGCAAAAGTATCAAGACACTGAGATCTGATCTAGGTGGTGAATACTTAAGTGCCGGGTTCCTGGGTTACTTAAAAGAGAATGGAATTCTCTCTCTGCTTACTCCTCCATACACACCACAACACAATGGTGTATCGGAAAGGCGAAATCGAACCCTATTGGATATGGTTCGTTCCATGATGAGTAAGGCTAAGTTACCGCGATCTTTCTGGGGTTATGCACTAGAATCAGCTGCATATCTTTTGAACCAGGTTCCAACAAAGACTGTGCCTACCACACCATATCAGATGTGGAGTGGGAAGAAACCATGTCTTAAACATTTTAGGATATGGGGATGCCCAGCTTTTGTAAAAAAGCAGCATGCGGACAAGCTCGAGGCACGCTCAGTACAGTGTAAGTTTGTGGGATATCCAAAGAACTCCAAGGGATATTATTTCTATTACGCAGAGGAACAAAAGGTTTTTGTTTCTCGTCATGGCCACTTCTTAGAAGCTGAATTTTTTGAAAATCAGAAGAGTGGGAGCGCAATGGAACTGGAAGAAATTCCAGAACCACAAGCTGTTACTGAAAGTATGGTAGAACCAGAGGTTTCAGAAGAAAGGGACATACCAGCGCCTATCCGCAGAAGTAGTAGGCAGTCTCATCCGCCCGAGAGATACTACGGTTTTCTTATAGACGGGGATCGAGAAGATTGCATCATTGATAATGATGACCCTACTAGCTTCCAGCAAGCCATTCAGAGCGGCGACTCGGTAAAATGGATGGATGCAATGCGGATTGAAATGGAGTCCATGTACACTAACAAAGTATGGACTTTGGACATTGCTCCAGATGGGGTAAAACCCGTAGGATGCAAGTGGATCTTCAGAAAGAAGATTGGTGTAGATGGACAGGTTGAAACCTATAAGGCTAGACTTGTTGCAAAGGGTTTTCGTCAAAGACCTGGTTTGGACTATGACGAAACCTTTTCTCCAGTGGCTATGCTCAAATCCATTCGGGTCCTTCTTGCCATTGCTGCCTTCCACGATTATGAGATCTGGCAGAAGGACGTAAAGACGGCCTTTCTAAATGGTAATTTGGAAGAGTGCGTCTATATGGATCAGCCAGAGGGATTCATTCAGAGTGGGAGCAGCGGTAAAGTGTGCAAGTTGCTTAAGTCCATTTATGGACTAAAGCAGACATCACGGAGTTGGAACATCTGTTTTGATGATACTGTCAAAGAATTCGACTTTATCAAGAATTCAGATGAACCATGCATATACAGTAAGATTGTAGGGAGAGTTGTAGTATTCCTCGTCTTGTACGCGGATGACATTCTCCTAATAGGAAATGATATTCTTATGCTACATTCAGTCAAAGGATTCTTATCACAGAAGTTCTCCATGAAGGACCTGGGCGATGCCACCCACATTCTGGGGATCCAGATCTATCGTGATAGATCAAAGAGGATGTTGGGACTTTCGCAGTCCAGGTACATAGACACCATATTGAAAAGATTCAGTATGGAAGATTCTAAGCGCAGTAACCTACCGGCTTGTCACGGAATCACCCTATCCAAAAAGATGTCTCCCAAGACTGATTTGGAAAGAGATCGCATGTCGATTATACCCTACGCTTCTGCAGTAGGCTCTATAATGTATGCGATGTTATGTACCAGACCAGATGTAGCATACGCATTGAGCGTTGTAAGCTGGTATCAGGCAAACCCAGGGGAGAAGCACTGGATAGCAGTAAAGAACATTCTCAAGTACCTGAGGAGGACTAAGGAGATGTTCTTGGTGTATAGCGGAAAAGACCTCCAGATCGAAGCCTTTGCTGACTCCAGCTTCCAGAGTGACAAGGATGACTCCAAGTCCATGTCGGGTTATGTCTTTACCCTCAATGGAGGGGCGGTCTGTTGGAAGAGTTCCAAGCAGGACACCGTTGCTGACTCAACGATGGAAGCGGAGTACATAGCTGCTTGCGATACCGCAAAAGAAGCTGTCTGGATGAAGAAGTTCCTAACAGAACTTCAGGTGGTTCTTACCAGTGTTAATCCAATACCTCTGTATTGCGACAACAACGGCGCTATGGCTTTAGCGAAGGAACCCAGATCCCATCAGAAGTCCAGACACATCTTAAGGCGGTATAACCTGATCAGGGAGATCGTAGATCGCCGGGAGATCGAGGTAAAGAGAGTAGATACAAAGAATAACACTGCTAATCCATTCACAAAGGCCATTCCTCAGACGCAGTTCGAGAGGCTATTCGAGATGATAGGTCTGCGATATGCCAGTACATGGCCCTAGTTCAAGTGGGAGATTGTTAGTGTTTATGCCCTAGAGGCCATTACTGTATCATACTAGTTTGTATATTACTTAATGGAAGCTTGGGATATTCACAGTTATATTAACAGTCTTGCTAAAAATGGTAGTATGCTACTTGGTTTGTGTCTACTTTAATATGTGCATATGTTTCTTTTAACGTATCGCTTATACATATTGGTAGAGCCCTTAGGATCTTTGCTTGATTACCAGCGTTGTGATGGCAGTCACACTAGTGGGGGCTGGGTAGTCTATAAGCAACATCCTATACAGGTCCCTGGTCATAGGATTATCGAGACAGGGCATCGATACTCCGGAGTAGACTGGTGTATACGCTTCTCATCCCAGCATAGAGAGATGGTCTGTCCCACAGCTATCAGTACGTCGTACTGGAGATAGTATGCAGGTGCTCGTTAGGTTACGGGTACACCTGACAGGACTCGCCGGGAACTGCAGGTTGGATTTATACCCATCGTCAGATAGCAGTTCCCAGGTGACATGAGTACAGCTTAGTCCGTCGACTTGACACTGCTACTTCGCCTCGGGTGTGTTCCCACTGTTCTTAGATTACTACCCTACCACGGCTCAAAGGAGTCGTGCAAACAGGTATTAGTTGGGTGCAGTTCCGAAGCACTTGGAGGCAGTGGCGGTTAGACAGGATTCGTCTCTCCTGGTATTGGGGTTGATATAGCGCTGTGTATGGAGAGCCATTACGCAAAGTCCCTGGCCAGGGCAAGCGAGATTTACTGGTAGGTTCCAGTAGTTTCTCAAGGTGTAATGGGCTTCACTCCGACACGACTTATACCGCTATTAGGGGTCTGACGTTTACCGCCCCCTTAGGCCCGATATGCGATAGTCCTAGACGAACAGACCGGACTGTATGGAGATTTTCACATCAGGCTCAGTAGGAGTTCGGATGGGTTCCTCATCGTCCTTCTTATCGACATCTACCCGGGGACCGTTACGTACAGCTAGTACCGCTTGTGGCCTGTGGTTAAATCCACTGCCAGCGTAGTGTCGAGTCTTTAGAGTCCCACACAGAGAGTTTCCCTGCACCGGGCAAAAGGTGTAGAGGCCGTATGGTTTTACGGCAGGGCCGCGATCACTTACGTACACTTGTGCTCGTATTATGATCGGGCAGATAATACTAGCGGCATTGGTTTAAGCCAGATTCTAGTATTATACAGATGGATTTATTCAGTCAAAGATTATCCATGTTTTTCGGAAATACGAATGGGAGGGGCATTCTCGTAATTTTTCGGAAGCTTCTAGAAGAAGGTGACTCATTTGTGTTTAATTCTTTTTAGGATTTAAACAAATGAGGTAGAGAGATGAGGTGTATGTTTTCATTAAATGGATAATGACTCATGAGATGATTCATCTCAAATGAATTAAATGAAGCATGCTAGATATTATGATAGATATTTGTTATGATTTTTGATGCTTCATATTATTCTAAGATGAGACATTATTCATTTCATTATCACAAAAGCTTTCTCTCTCCTCAAGTCTTCATCTTCTTCCTCAAACCCTAATAGCTCTCATGAGTTGAGAAACCTAGGGTTTAAGTGACTAACTAATCCATCTTATTACTCTACATCCTCTAGGACTTCTAGATTAGCGATCTAGGAGCCGTAGTTATCTCAGATTCGAGATAGGAGCTCGGACTATAGACTCTCGGGTGGATCGTCTTTGACTCGAGGAGGCCGTTGAGGTGCCGACGTTCCATAGAGCCTACGAAGCATGGAGGACAGCGATGAAGACCCGAAGGACAAGTAACGTGAGGTATAACTTCGAATCAGAGTAGTTAAACCTTTCGTAGTTTGCTAGTAATGATTTAGACACGATCTGTGTGCTCAAGTCCGTGTTACGAAGCTTTGATGATCGTTTTTCATATATTCCGCCTCCCCGCAAGCTCGTGGGGTGCGTGACATGGACTTACAGCGACGAGGGTGATGGCGGTGCCGTCGAGGGTGGAGGCGGCGACAGCGATGAGCGCGACGCACGGGCGTGGTTCTCGCGACGACGAGGCGGCGGTGAAGGAGGGAGGAGGAAGAGTAGAAGAGGAGGAGAAGGCATGGAGGTTGATGGCGATGGCGGCGGCGACGATCAGAGGTGAGGCGATGGCGCGCGTATAGGTTTCCTCGTGACGGCGCGCGCGTGGGTTTCCTCGCGACGACGAGGCGGGAAAGGAAGGAGAAAGAAGAAGAGAGAGAGAGAGATGAGAAAGTATATGGTTTAAAATAATATCTATAAAAAATTATTTATATATATAAAGAAAGAGAGAGAGAGAATTGTGTGTGTGAGAGAGAGAGAGAGAGAAAGAACGAGAGGAGAGAGGTGAGAGAGAGGGGAAGGAACAGTAAGGAGAAAGAAAATTGGAAGGTAGTGCGGAGAGAGAAAGAGAGAAAGAAAAAGAGAAGAGAGAAAGAAAAAGAGAGAGAGAGAGAGAGAGAAAAGTGGGCCTGGGTTGTTAAAGAGTTAAGATTTTATTTAAAAAATATTTTTAGTTGTAGGAATTTAAACTGTCGAATATTAAAATAAATATTATATTAAATAATTTCGAATTTTGGAGGGATACAAAAATATTCCAAAACACTCCCGGGTCGGGTCTAAAAATTCAAATTTAAAATACGAAAAAATATATGCAACTCTCAAAATTCAAAATGAATGTTCAGCTAACGAAAATGCATACCCCCCAAGAACGGATGCACGCACGTGCGCGTAGCCAACCAAACACGTCTGTTTCACTGAACGGGACGAGAACAAGATGCGCGGATGCTACCACGGGGTTAGGGGTATCAAGCAAGCCATGAAATGCAATTTTAAATTATTTTACATGACTTAAAATGTTATATGATAAAAGATGCAATGCCAGATAAAATGCCAGTATGCAGTATACATAAGATGCACGTGTCTATGTAACAGGTCAAGGTAATTCATAACTATGAATCAAACAGGTTCAAGCAAGCGGGTTGGGTCGAATGCAATGTAAAATGTAAAATACCATTCGCACCCAAAACACGATAAATCAAGAAAATACTACAGATAAGTAAATACGGGAACTGGAATTGGTATAAATGAACTAGGTTGTTACATTATACCCAACTACAAAAGAATTTCGTCCTCGAAATTCCAAGAACAAGAAAGGATAACCAATCAAGAAACTACAAGAATGGATGTGGAAACTTCTGCCGGATTTCATCTTCTCATTCCCAAGTTGATTCTCCAAGTGAGCGATTTCCCCAAGAAGCAAGTACAAGAGGGATAACCTTGTTCTTAAGAACCCTTTCCCTTCGATCCACAATCGACATCGGTCGCTCCTCAAAAGTCAAATCTTCTCGTACAGTCAGCTCCGAATGATCCAGTACGTGTGTTTCATCTCGAACATACTTACGGAGTTGAGATATGTGAAACACGTCATGAACATTCGCCAAAGATTGCTGTAAAAACAATCGATACGCCACTTCTCCAACATGCTCCAAAATCTCAAAAAGTCCAACGAATCGAGGACTAAGCTTTCCTCGACTTCCGAAACGAATCACCCCTCTAGTCAGTGATATCTCCAAAAAAAATACTAAATCACCAACGGCGAACTCTAGAGGTCTTCTCGATGTATCTGCCCAACTCCTTTGTCGATCTTGTGTTGCTTTCATATGATTCCGGATAGTGTTAACCTTCTCAACTATTTGCACGATCAAATCCGGTCCCAACAATCTTCGTTCTCCAATATCGTCCCATCAAACAGATGAACGACACTTGCGACCATACAACGCTTCGAATGGAGCCATCTGAATAGTCGCCTGAAAGCTGTTGTTGTAAGAAAACTCCACTAAGTGTAGATGATCCTCCCATGAACCCTTAAAGTCTAACATGTCAGCTCTCAACATGTCTTCAAGAGTTTGGATCGTTCTCTCCGACTGGCCATCTGTCTGAGGATGATAAGTTGTGCTAAACTTCAATCGAGTCCCCAAACTTTCCTGTAAGCTCCTCCAAAAGTGTGATAAGAAACGAGTATCACGGTCGGACACGATGCTCACCGGTACTCCATGCAATCTTACAATCTCCTGCATGTACCGTTCTGCCAATGCTTCCGTTGATTGACCAACTCGAAATGGTATAAAATGAGCTGCCTTAGTCAATCGATCAACAATCACCCAAACCGCATTGTTGCCTTTTGGACTCCGTGGTAGAGCCGTCACGAAATACATGGTTATGTGTTCCCACTTCCATTGAGGAATCGGAAGTGGTTGCAATAAACCAGCAACCCTTTAATGTTCAGCCTTAACTTGCTGACACACCAAGCACTTCACTACAAAGCGGGCAATCTCCCATTTCATGCGTTCTCACCAAAATGTTGTCGTAGATCACGGTACATCTTCGTGCCTCCTGGATGTATGGAATATGCAGAACTGTGCGCCTCTTTCAAAACTTCTTCGCGAATATATCCTTTTGGCACACACAAACGACTACCATATCGCAACGAATCATCTTCATGAATCAACAAATCCATTCGTAGTCCAGCTTCAACCTGTTCTCGAAACTTCTGCAATCTTAGGTCCTGTGAATGCGCTGCTTTAATATTCTCGATCAACGACGACTGTACTTGCAGCTGCATCAACTATCCCAAAGAATGCGGTAGCACAATCTCCAAATCGAATCTTCGAAAGTCTTCAATAAGTTCCTTCTGTGCAGTCAACATCTGAATTGCTGGCAATCGACTAAGCGCATCCGGCACAACATTAACTTTCCCCGGATGGTACTTAAGATCAAGATCGTAGTCATCTATCAGCTCCAACCATCTACGCTGTCTCATATTAAGCTCCTTCTGTGTGAACACATACTCAGGCTTTTGTGATCGGTGAATACTTCGACTCTTTCGCCCAATAAATAGTGCCTCTAAATCTTCAAAGCGAAAATCACAGCTGCTAGCTCCAAATCATGAGTAGGGTAATTCCTCTCATGGGTCTTCAACTGTCTCGATGCGTAAGCTATAACTTTCCCATGCTGCATCAAAACATATCCCAATCCTTTTCCAGATGCGTCGCTGTGAATCACCAATCCTCCGGAACTGTCTGGTACGGTCAAAATAAGAGCGGTTATCAATCTCTGATTCAACGCCTCAAAAGCTGACGCACACTTATCCGTCCACACAAATGGTACTTTCTTGCGCGTAAGCTTGGTCAAAGCTTTAGCCATACGAGCAAAATTCTCCACGAATCTTCCGTAATATCCGGCAAGTTCAAGAAAACTTCTGATCTCTGCTACGTTCTTCGGAATTGGGCAATCTTGAACTGTTGCAATCTTCTCAGGGTTAATGGCGATTCTATCTCCGGATACGACGTGCCCCAACAACTTCACTTCTTCAAGCCAAAACTCGCACTTGCTCATCTTCGGATAAAATCTTTCTTGCCTTAATGTCTGCAGTGCGACCTTCAAGTATTATGCATGCTCTTCTAGGCTCCTTGAGTAGACCAGAATATCATTGACGAACACCACTATAAACTGGTCCAAGAACGGTGAAAAGATTCGGTTCATCAAGTCCATATATACATCGTCGGTGCATTCATGACTCCGAATGGCATCACTAAATACTCGTAATGTCCATACCGAGTTTGGAATGCAGTCTTGCAATTATCCTCCGATTTAACTCGAATCTGATGATATCCGGACCGCAAAACCAGCTTCAAGAATACCCTCGCACCACTAAGCTGCTCGAACAATTCGCCAATGCGAGGGATCAGGTACTTGTTCTTAGTAGTCACCCGGTTTAATTCTCGATAATCAATGCACATCCTCCTTGTGCCATCTTTCTTCTTTACTAGAAGAACTAGAACTCCCCAAGGTGAATTACTGCTGCGAATCCAACCCTTCTCAAGCAATTCGGCAACCTGCTTCTTGATTTCTTCCACTCCACTGATGTCATCGGATAATACGCCTTTGAGATTGGCGCTGCACCAGGAACAAGATCAATCGTGAACTCCACATCTCGTTTTGGCGGTAAACCCTAGATGTCCTCGAACACGTCCATGAACTCTCAAACTACAGCTGACGCATCAACTTCTATCCACGAAAGAACATTGTTTGTCGGCCTATCCCTACACTCGACTGGCCCGACAGAACCGCTTCCTTCCGCAAAAACAAAATCCGGATGTCCGAGAATCTGGAAATTCGCTTTCTTTGCTCTACAATCAATGTGAACGTGGAAAGTGCCGAGGAAATCCATTCCCAAGACAACAACAAACAAAGGGATGCACCGGAATTGAATAATTCTAATGCGGGGAGAACATGATCAAGTAGGATACCTGAAACGATTTCACCTGAAGCTAAACACTGAAGAAGATAAGCACGGTAAACAAAATTCAAGCTTGCGATAAAACATGAACTGGAAAGTAAGAGAAGCAAGGCAATATAACGACCATGAAATAAGGAAGTGAAACAAGACTAGGACTCCAAGTTACTTAAATAGAGTACCGTATTGTAACCATGCTGCAGTTCATAGTTACAATCACATAACTCCACTCAAGTCGCCCAAATCCTAGTATTAGAATCAAGGAACAGGGAGAAACAATAGGGAACCAAAAAGGTTTCAAGCCGAGATGCAAAGTCGTCTGCATATCGTCAAGACAAGGATCAAGAGAAAGATATGATTCAAGAATCACGATAACAATGTGGCAGGACATGTTCCTAATCACGGATTTTACGATTCGTGTATTGGGTCCAATACCCAACTACAAAAGAATCAAACCCGTTTAACCTAGATCCTATGGCTCTGATACCAAAAAAACCCTGTCACGCCCCGCTTCCCAGAGTGCTCTAAGATGGGCACGTCACAGAGCCAACCATGCTACCTGTGGATAGGAAATATCCCTCCACAGTCACATTACGGCTGTAGAGATATCAAGAACAATAATAAACTATCTAACATATGTCCATAGGCCAAAATAAATGAGTCAAGAATAAAATAATATGCGGAAGCAATAGATCCAATAAACAAAACACCTGGAAAGTAAACTGGATACCAACTGGATCCTCACTGCTCGGCCTAACGGCGAAAGTACTCCAGATCAGCCTGTGACAAAGGTGGAGGATCTGGGCTGTCACGCCCCGCTTCCCAGAGTACGCTAACATGGGCACGTGACATAGCCAACCATGCTACCTGTGGGTAGGAAGTATCCATCCACAGTCACATTACGGTTGTAGAGATATCAAGAACAAAATAAAATTATCTAAAACATGTCCATAATCCAAGATAACATGAGTCAAGAATAAATAAATGCGGAAGCGAAGGATCCAATACAAAATAACTGGAATGTATGTCCCATAATGCGGGCTCACATCAGGAATAAAATGCACTAAAGGAAAGCTAACTACTACTAACACTCACAGCTCAGCCTGTCGGCTGAAGTACTCCTGCTCGGGCTGTGACAGCGGTACAGAATCTGGGCCATGCAAAACCCAGACGTCAGCGAGTCAAGTTATCAAGTCATAACATAATAAACAGGCAATGCGAATATAAACATGAATAAAGCAAGGGTAACAATAATATGAATCAGAGCAATGCAGGGTAGTGTGCAGTGGGTAAACTGGACTGTTCTATCAGGTTCTCTGTTCTAAAGTCTTTGAAACCAAATTGATGAATCATCGATGTAACTCAATAGCATCCCGTACATACCCGGGACCACGGCCTCAATATTCTCGGGCTGAAACCGAGACATGCCGCTAGGCACCAAACAGGAATGTGTACACTCAATAGTATTCCGTACATACCCGGGACCACGGCCACAATATTCTCGGTTGAAACCGAGACATGCCGCTAGGCACCAAACAGGAATGTGTACACTCAGAACAGGTAGTGAACTGTTGAGTTACAAGTCAGGTTTCACCTTTGATTTCCCCATACCCCCAAGTTATATGTGTAGGTCAAGTCAGGTATCCCAAAATCAAGAAACTAAGGCCAACACAGGATCAGGTAAACAGGTTTGTCTGGATAGACAACAGGAACGGTCCATGAGGACTACATGTCAGGTTTGTTGGCATTAGACACAAGATCAGGTCATGGTACACCATGTCAAGTCAAGCAGTATACGGTACCATGTCGGGTCAATCAATATGTAGGTAGCAAGACAGGTCGAGAAGCAAGCGATATCATAGTGTACTCATAATCAGTTATATAATCAAGCATGGTTATCAACAACACGATATAAGTAATGAATTAAGCAATATGCAGATTCATTCGATTTGCAATACAGTTATCAATTGTGTCACAGAGATGATTTCAACAATATAAGAATGCGGTAAGACAATTATAGCCATTTAATCATGTTAACAAGTTTAAGATTTCATAGATGCAATGTTATATGTGTATATAGGTTCCATGAGTGAAATCACAGTTTAAGCAGGTTAAATGTATACGAGTGTCCGAATGAAGAAAACGGTAGAAAAGGTGCCATAGGCTACACTATCAGTGAAAGTGTAATTAAAACATGTAAATGTGATTATTAGGTTCCAAATTAGTAATTACAACAGGTAGGTTCCAAGTTTGAAAGATAAATGATATATAACAATCTTGAACACGAAAAATGGGAAATTATAATACCAAAGTTAAATTACAGGTTTTAGGGTGTCATTAATTATAAGTAAATATTGTTTAGCATGTAGCAAGGGGTACTTGCCACGACGGGTCGCGAACCGGGAATACGGAACGATAAACGTCGGCGGGGAAAACTCGCGACGGGCTCACGGTTCACGGAAAGAACCCAAACGACGAACAGTGGAACCACACAGGTCGAGGTACCTCGCCGGAACATCGGGACGCGTCGCCGGCACGGCCGGATTCCGGCGAACCTAGACACGATTACGGAAACAATATGGCTCGAACACCTGAGGCAACGAATGATCAAAGCTTTGTTCTTGGTTTGTACTTGGGCCCGGCTAGGGATCTCGGTTGTTAAAGGTGCTTAGGTTGAAGGGTTCAGTGTTGTGCTCGGGTGAAGGAGGCCACGACGGTTCAGGTGGCTGCCGCGATGGGGAGGAGTTACGGAAAAATATGTCAACAACGGCGGAGTTGATGGATTAGGAGTCGGGTGAAGGTTGTCGGACGGATGAGGGTTAAGGGAAGATGGCGGCGGTGGTGTTCAAGGGGTGCCGGCGGCTACGTGCTTGGAGGCTAGGGCTGCTAGGGTTTCGTGGGCGAAGGAGATGGTGATGGCATGGGTTTTAGAGTCGGCGAGGGCCGCGGTGATGAAGGGGTGGCGACGGTCGCGACTAAGGTTGCTACGAGGTAAGGGTGCTCGGCCCAGTGACAACAGAGGTGTCGGGGGTTCTCTTGAGTGTTGATGGGAGGTGGTCGGCTAAGTAGTGGTGGCCGGAGTTGGATAGGGAAGGTTCAGAGGAGGAAGCGGCGAGGGATGGCGGCTGGGGGTTTGCGTGATGGTGGGTTCTGCCATTATTAAAAAGAAAAGGAGGAAGGAGTTGAGGAGAGAGGGAGGTTAGCGAGAGGAGAGAGAGAGATATATAGGGGAGAGAGAGAGAGAGACGGCGAGAGAGAGAGGAGAGAGAGAAAGTAAGGAGGTGGGGCCTACTGAAAAAGAGGAGGCTGATTGGCTGGGAACGGAAATTCGTGAGGTTAGGAAAATATTTAAAACATTTATAAGTATAAGTAAAATATAGTATAAGGTTTTTAAAAAAAAATATGACGGATTAAAATATATAGAAAATGGGATTTTGGCGCAAAGTAAAACATTTCCAAATTGCGCTCGGGTCGGGTCCAAAAATTCGAAATTGAAATAATAAAATTTTAGGCGGGATCCAAAAGTGAAAATGAAGTATTTTACAATCAAAAAGCATACCCCCAAAACGGACACACGTACGTGCGCGTAGCCATCCAAACTCGCCCGTTTCACTGAACGGGATGAGAACACGACGCACGGACGCTACAACAGGGTTAGGGGTGTCAAGCAGGCCAAGATGAATATTTTTAATTTTATTTTAGATGCCATAAATTGTTATATGCAGAAATGAATTAACGGGGTAAAATTACAATAAGTAACAATCAAGCAAGATAAATGAAATAAGTGTCATACTACGTTCAAACGGTAACTGCAGTTAGTAGCATTGGGCTCGGGTGTTACATGGGCCATACAAAACCCAGACGTCAGTGCGTCATAACATCAATAATAATATAATCAGGGGGTAGCAAGACATGCAGGCACGAGTACGAACAGTAATAAAGGTATAACAGTAAAATAAATAAGGACAATGAAGGGTAAGGCATAGGCGATGTGCAGTGAGTAATCTAAACTGGTCTACTGGGTTAACTGCTCTCAAGTCTTTGAAATCAATTTGATGAATCATCGATGTAACTCAATAGTATCCCGTGCGTGCCCGGGACCACGGTCTAAAACTCTCGGGCTGAATCCGAGACGTGTCGTAAGGTAGTAAAAGGTAGTAAGTAGTGACGAATGATGTCAGCGGCATCATCCTGGAGCTGGCCTAGCCCATAAGACTGATCAGTAAAGGTATCGAACTGTCGAGTTACAATTCAGGTTTCATCATTGATTTCCTCATACCCCCAAGTTATGTGTTCAAGTCAGGTATTGATAAATCTGGAGCTAATGCCAACACAGGATCAAGCAGGTACAGGTTTATCTGGATAGACAACAGGAAATGTCCGTAGGAACAACAGGTCAAGATTGTCGATATTAGTATCAAGATCAGGTAACAGGTCAAGCTGTGGTACATCAGGTCAAGTCAGGTAGTGTACAGGGATCAAATCATGTCAAGTAGTACACAGAATCAAGTCGTGTCAAGTAATAGTGTATCAAGTCATGTTAGGGGGTGCCCAAGTATCACGTGGGTGCTCATAATCAAACTATAATAAACATGGGTACACAAAATCAAGTATAAGGTACCAATGTAACAATAAAATGGAATAGTGTGATGTGGTATGCAAATAGGTATAAATTCAAACATATAGATGCACAGTTATCGATTAGGGTTACGATCATAGTTCCAACACTAATTAGGATACACTTTATCAAACATGGAATGTTAATATCACATTATTATGTCTTAATATGATCTATGGATGCAATTATCTATATTCTAAAAGAGATGGGTGCAAATGGGTATCCGAAACATTATAAAAACTAACAAATGGTAATGTGGGATATACAACTAAGCATTATGTGATATAAATATTGGTATGGATGCATTGTAATGTAATCTAATATGTAACAAGATTATTTTCATGATCTAGATCTAAAATGATATAAGCGAATGCAAATGGAACATCGAAACGTGATAAAATGAAACATGTGGTATTAGATTTACACTACAGGTATAATCTATATTTAAATAGGTATAAAATAATTTAAATAGCATGTAGCAAGATTAACTTGCCTCGATGGATCGCGATACGGATACGCACGGCACGTCCGACATCGGCAAATGTCGCAACATCCACACGCGCACATGGGACAGGTCCAGGTACGACAAGAAGGTAACCACGCAAGTAGGGGACGTCCACAGGGTCACTCGGATCAACAGCGACGGGCACGGCTCCAACGATCACCGGAAAACGTGAATTAAGAAAAGAAAAGAGAAGTAGAAAAGAAGAAGAAGAAAGAGAAGAAGGTTGGGGTTCTCCGGATTCTCTGGGGGAAGAGAAGAAGGCGAGGGGGTGTCGTCGACGATAAGCCATCGATGGCAAGGTGCAGGCATGGTTTTTCGATGATGGTCGGAAAAACAAGAAAGAAAGAGAAGAAGAAGTAGAAGAAGAAGAATGAAGAAGAAGAATGAAGGGAGGACTTGGATTTTGGTGGTTGTGGACAGATACGAGACGGGAGAGACGACGACGACGATGATGGGCCGTCGACGGTGAGATCCACGGCGATAGCAGTAGCGAAGGCTTGGGTTAGGGTTCTAGGGTTTCTTGAAGTCGGGTTTCAGCAGTGAAGAGAGGAAAGAAGAGAGATGAGGATGGTGATGCTGAAGAGGTGGAAGTGAGGGTGAGGGTGATGGCGACGAGGGGTCGTCAGCGGTGAAGCGAAGATGGGTGCAGGGGTTTCTGGGTCGAAGTGGTCGGGTTCGTCGGAGACGAGGTATGTAGGGGAGAGGAGAGAGATGAGGTGGTCGAGGAGAAGAAGACGACGGTGAGGCGAGGTCGAGGAGATGGGCGGCGGTGGAGACAGGGTCGGCGGCGAGAATGGTGAGGCGTGGGTTCTCATCGTCATGACGGTGAACAGAGGTGGTGGTTGGAGCAGGGAGAAGGTAGGGTGAAGAGGAGAGGGAGACGAGAGAGGTGAGCGATGAGGGTGATGGGGGTGCCGTCAAGGGTGGAGGCGGCGACAGAGATGAGCGCGACGCGCGGGCGTGGTTCTCGCGAAGACAAGGCGGCGGTGAAGGAGGGAGGATGAAGAGTAGAAGAGGAGGAGAAGGCGTGGAGGTTGATGGCGATGGCGGCAGCGACGATCGGAGGTGAGGCGACGGCGCGCGCGTGGGTTTCCTCGCGACGACGAGGCGGGAAAGGAAGGAGAAAGAAGAAGAGAGAGAGATGTGAAAGTATATGGTTTAAAATAATATATATAAAAAATTATTTATATATATAAAGAAAGAGAGAGAGAGAGACAGAGAAAGAACAAGAGGAGAAAGATAGAGAGAGGGGAAGGAACACTAAAGAGAAAGAAAATTAGAAGGTAGTGGGGTGAGAAAAAAAGAGAAAGAAAAAGAGAAGAGAGAAAGAAAAAGAAAGAAAAAGAGAGAGAGAGAGAGAAAAGTGGGCTTGGGTTGTTAAAGAGTTAAGATTTTATTTAAAAAATATTTTTAGTTGTAGGAATTTAAACTGTCGAATATTAAAATAAATATTATATTAAATAATTTCGAATTTTGGCGGGATACAAAAATATTCCAAAACACGCCCGGGTCGGGTCTAAAAATCCAGATTTAAAATACGAAAAAATATATGTGACTCTCAAAATTCAAAATGAATGTTCAAGTAATGAAAATACATACCCCCAAGAACGGATGCACGCACGTGCGCGTAGCCATCCAAACACGTCTGTTTCACTGAACGGGACGAGAACAAGATGCGCGGATGCTACCACGGGGTTAGGGGTATCAAGCAAGCCATGAAATGCAATTTTAAATTATTTTACATGACTTAAAATGTTATATGATAAAAGATGCAATGCCGGATAAAATACCAGTATGCAGTATACATGAGATGCACGTGTCTATGTAACAGGTCAGGGTAATTCATAACTATGAATCAAACAGGTTCAAGCAAGCGGGTTGGGTCGAATGCAATGTAAAATGTAAAATACCATTCGCACCCAAAACACGATAAATCAAAAAAATACTACAGATAAGTAAATACGGGAACTGGAATTGGTATAAATGAACTAGGTTGTTACACTAAGTTTCGTATGGTCAAGCCTAAACTCGAACCAAGGTTAAACCTAACTCTCTGATACCAACTTTGTCACGATCGGGAATTTAGCTCGTGACCGGCACTTAAATCATGCAACGTCTAAAGGCGTAACGTAATTCAAGTAAGACGAAGCCCATAAATCTAAATCTTTTTAAGGAAAAATAGTGGAGGTGCAGTTTTGAAATAAGGTATAATGAAATCAAGTTTCTCTTTAAATACATAGATAGTGATATAAGCAAATGCAAGTGGATTATACTATACTTGAAAACATTTTTCGTCCTTTTAATAAATTGGGCAGCACCTCTCTTATATATTTTGATCCAAAACCACATACAAGCAATATATATAGGCATCCCCAAGCGAGAGCTAGCTCTTCGCCAATCGGCGGAAACACAACCACGAAATAAAGCAGTAAACATATATACGAGGCCCAACGGCGAAGATCAACACAGGAAGAAAAAATGAATAAAGCGAGATATGAACAACCCAAAAAAACGAAAATGCACCCATCGCTCTAAGTCTCGCAAATACAAGTTTGTCTAAGTCTACTAAATATACAAAGTGTAGTTTCTGATTTGATGGAGTTTATCTAGATACAAAAGAATATAAAAGATGCAAGAGTGGGCACGATCCAAGTGTATCCCACCTACCATAGCAAAACACCCTAATGGAGCTGTGTGCCAACGATACCGCTACTGATCCAAGCGGTCGAACCTGTAAGGAAACCGTGGCACAACGGGGGTGAGTTGCCAACTCGTGAGTAGAAAATATCAGCAAGTAAAAATTTAATAAATAGCGATTCCTAGGTCATTCTATATCATAAAGGTAATACTATGATATCTAGGATGTCCATGAATGCATATATATAAACAATATAATCAATGCCAATGACATGTAAAAGTAATCATCTGGATCAAATGCCTGTATGTATGAGGGAAATCAACCAACATGTGTCCATCAATGACACATCAATATCAGGGAGCCTGAGTGTCTAACACCGACGCTCGAAACATCATGAAAACCCGTGTCCAGCATCGACACATAAATCCTCATATCTCAGTGCTGTATCCTCTTATCGGCCCTCATATCTATCTCACAACTCTGGTCGGTATCCTCCGGATAACCGCCGGATCCAAACTATCATCGGTAGGTAGTACATCCCCTGCCAAGCTCATCGGCATCCCTACAAAATCACTATCGTCCCGGGGTACCTTACCGAGTCCACCATATACCCGCAGACGGTTCATCCAACTCCTCGAATCGGGTCTCTAAAACAAGCTCAGAACCGAGAAAACTCATGGTGGACGCCTCGAAATCACATCACGAGAAACCGCATTTTTAAAGCAATTCATAATTTCCTTTGAAATATAACCGCGGTTCTCAAATCCAGAAATCTCATGAAAACAGTATCTCAATGCATATAACCATAAAGTACGATGTATGCAACATAGAACAGTAATATGAGCATATCAAGTATACCATGCAAATATGTCAAGTGATAGTACTGAAAATGGATGTACTTTACGGTTATGAATAATATCATGATATGGCAGTTCTACTGTGCAAGTGGCATGGCAATTACCGATGATGAATATATGCGAACCGGCAAATCTGTGTAAGTGTAACATGCACATCATCAGTAATTGTGCAAGTATACTAGCAGACGATATCAAAAAACTATAAGTACCGGAAACATGATAAGTATCAAACGAGGGATAAACCAATATAAACATGAATTATAATAAGGTATCCATCTATACATGAACCATATGATCAGTTTTTAAACAAGTATGGTTCAGGTGACACTTTTACGTCGGCTATCCAGCCTCATAGTACCTGATATGGCAATATCCTCGATCCCCATCCTCAAATCACGAGCGCGGATCAATCATCCGGTATAACATATCGCGTACGGTAATACATCGTACGGTGGATACAATCTAGATTAAGGATCTGTCGTCCTATACATCGATAAGGGTACGAGTCTATGGTCTCGTACATCCTATCTTATCAATCACATCACATCTCTATCTCAATCTCACATCGTATTTACATTGATCTCATATCATATCGATATCGATCTCAAATCATGTCACTATCAAATCTCACATGATCGCTATTAATCTCATTATATACATATATCATTAATCTCATGTCATCTATAGATCTCATTACATATATATATCATCAATCTCATATCATCACTATAGATCTCATTACATATATATATCATCAATCTCATGTCATCGCTATTGATCTCATTACATATATATACATCATCAATCTCATGGCATCATATTGACATCCCAATTCATGTCCTCTTGCATTAATCATATCATATTCTCTTTCGTATGTATGTATGTATGTATAATCTCACATCTTTTATTGGCCTATGAATATAACATGTACATTCCCTTACATCCTCAAGCCAACATATCCGCTAATGTTGTCTTTTCTCTTACTAAAACCTTTATTCATATCCGTGAGTTCATACCTAGTTTTCTCCAAACCATAAATTTTATATCGCTTCTTTCATCATAGTTGCGGGGGTGCTATACGCCCGACTTCCCCCGTAGATATAAATCTACTCACCTCAATTCTCGCTTGCCGAAATCGATGACACCATGCTTTCCTTCTTGTTGTCCCGAAGTCCACGCAGAGATACCTACAGTTCAAAAATGTCTTATCGTAAACACGAATCGAATACGAAAACCAAAACGGCATACGAAACACGCATAGGTTAGAACATATGGTCTACGCATGCAAACAACCAAACAACCCTCTTCGTCGACGTACAAACGTCCAACGACCGAGATAAAACGCAATATCAAAACTCAAGTTATTACAAACCACAAAACCCAAAACAACAACTTAGGAAAATAGCTCCAGATTTCGACTCAGGTAATTTGGGACTAAACTAACAATATAGGGGATAGTTTATGAGGTATGTGAGCTATAGGCCAAATCCCTGCACCAATAACCCCAACTGGCCCAGCGAGATGCTCAAAATGGCCAGCGCCGCCGGTCTAACCCTCATGTTTTGGTCTCATTTTCATGTGGTGGTCTTCTAGTGGTCTAACTAGGTCTCTGGGGTTGTTTGATTTTTCTAATAACACTCCAAGTTGCTCCAGATTTCCTGTAGTCCATAAAATTCCACAAAACCGACATCAGAACGATTCTAACTCAAGTATTGATTTATCTCAGTTTTGATCCACAAATCAAACACTACAAGGGACTAAACCTCAATAACACATTCAAAAACTATAATATCCCATAATTCTCATTTAGGAAAATTCTAACATCACTAAACCTCACATGCTAAGCTCTAAACTACTATAGGATGTTAGGAACACTAAATACTTAGCTAGAAGTGAAGGGTTATATCTCATTTGGCAACTCAAGAATTTTCTTGAGTTGCTCAAAGTCTTCAAAGTCCAAACTTGATTGGTTCATGGTGTTTGTAGTGAGGTTGTGCACAATTTTTGTGAAGGATGTATGGATTTATGGGGTGGTTTATTGGAGGTGTTGCAAGGTGGTGGTGAAGGTGGAGGAACAGGAGGATGAATATGATGAAGGAATAAAGGAAAGAATGCAAATGAAGAAGGAGAAATGATTGTGGGGGATGCCATGGTTAATATGACCTCTCACTCTCATGTCCATACATCTTTGTCTCTAAATATCTCTCATATCCTTTCTTTTTCTTTTTTTATCTTTTCAAAAACAAAAAAAACCATTAATATGCAAATGAAGCATGGTTCATAAAAATGCAATAATTGTTTTTAACATGTTATGGTGCATATCATGCACATAAACCGGATTAATGTATAATTAGTGAAATAATAATCGAGTTTAGTATTAAACTCATATACAAATAATTGTATAAATATTTATAAAATATCCAAATCGCATAAATTCTTTCAAAAATAATAATTCATATTAATTTTCCAAATTCCAAATATCGGTATATACTTATACCATATCATTGAAACTAATTCTCATACTTTAATAATATTAATAAAATTTATTATCTTAATAATTTAAATTCCCAAAATAATATTTTATTTTCTGAAATATTACGCTCGTACCAGTGGAAGTGGGTGGGGAAAATGGAAAGCTTGGCGCTTGCGACGACATGGATAATGTAGGTTTGCTTCTTGTTGTTGATCTCAGCAGCAGAAATGAGATTCAAGCGGAGGAGGAGGAGGAGGATTTGTAATGAAGGTGGTAGTGGTGACGACTGATCGCACGCTTTTGGCGTGTCGGATGTTCAAAGTTCTAAAGTATAACCGCGATCAGGACGGTGTCGCTATGCAGCTAGCCGGTTGAGCACGGGTCGATCCACAGGGAGATGGTTGGATTTCCGTTCTTGTCTTAGACGAGTCAATAAAGAATTTGTATGAGTTTGTTCAATCTAACCTATGTGTATTTATTTGCAAGTATGAAGTTGTTAAGAAAAAGATACGAGATTGTAAGCTAAGGAATCCGTACTCAAAACCTTTGAGCCGAGTCTTGACCGATTGAAACTAGAGCAATCGGCAACAACGTGGATTAGGGGATTTAAGCGCGGTATTCGTGGAATCCGGATTATTTACCCTTGTCCTTCCGTTCTTGTCTCTTGCTTTCACCTCCGGCCAAACCGAACGCAACCGGTCGCGGTTACCTTGTTGGGATAGGGTGCCTAACGGAGCGCTTGCGTATGGTTTGGGCGGAGTTCAATGGAAAATAACGGGAAAAGGAAATGAGAAAAGAAAATCTTAACTTACAATACTGTCTTTATTCTTAACAACGATAATTACATTCATTCACAAAAAAGAACAAAGAAGAGCAAAAGAAAAGAACAAAGAAAAGAAAAGATTACAAGTAATTAAGTGCATGAATATAAATTGCAAGAAAGTAAAGCAAGGTAATAAAAAGCAAGTAATAAAAAGAAAGAAAGAAAACTAGAAACTAGAACTCAAGACAAGCATGGGATCAATAGCCAACCCTTAAACTTGCAAGCTCAATCAAGAGGTTGCAAGATCAAGAGAAGGGTAAAGAACTCATGTGAAGTGAAGAACTAATTCCATAAGAAAATACGACCCTTGAGATCAATAACAAACTCTTAACCTTTCAAGCTCAATGAAGAGATTGAAAGATCAAGAGAAAGCAAGAATCTCAAGGGGAAGTTAAACAAAAGAGAATGATACAAAAACCCTCATCTTTATTCACATCCACTCAATACTCTCACTACATTTCCATGGAGGATGAATGAAGAAGAAGAAGAACTAAAACTAGCAAAAAGAGACTTAAGAAATTAACACAAAATTGGACCCTTGGCTTAGCTCAGTTCTGGAGTATTTATAGGCAGCTTACAGAAACCTTAGGGCAAGAATCTGGCATTAAATGAAGTACCCAAACTACCCTTAAAAAACGACAACCTGAAGAGCTAGTACGGCCGCGTTTCCGCGGCCTAAGCCTTCTTAGACCGCGGAACCGCGGCCGTCTTGATGAGTTGGGCCACCATCTTTTGTGGTTATCCCTGGTTCCTTGTTGTCTGCTGTGTGGTATATGACTTTTCTCATAAACTCTTAACAATTATTCCAGAATTTTAGTAGAACAAAAAGGTGATGTGATGTGAATCTTTTGCCATGATTTCCTCGAGCTCCGCGTAGATTTCTTGGATCTTGTGTTGACATAGAGCTTTGTACATGACATGACAATCGATTTGCCATCTTGTCCCTTAAACTGGTATATGGCAACACACGGATAGAGAGCGGAGACCCGTGTTTTATCAGTTGTTGGCAGTAATCCAGAATTTGTCGTACTTTTCCATGATATTCACTGTTTAGAGCTGAGACCAGTATCCTGCAATTATGTAGCAAACACTGATAAAAAGCACCTGCCTATAAACAAAGGAGCGTAAGAATGGGCGGTATAAAATGCAATATTCTGGTATGAACAAATACCCCCAAACTTAACTTTTGCTCGTCCCGAGCAAAACCAATTATTCACAAAAATAAAATGATAACCGCACTTTCGCAGGAAACGCGATTGCACTGAGCGCGTGCAACAAGCCGTTAAACCTCTAGGTGTCCCTAGTAGGAGGAGTGTTGTCTCCTGAGGGTTTTCAGCAGATTACACCCACAAAATCCCGTCAAGCTAGTGTCATAAGTTAACATTGATTCTACTCCTACAGTTTAGTTATTACGTTAGAAACTCTATCATCCTAAGTTAGAAATATCTAACCCTTATTTTTCACACCTCCTATCTATTTAACTTTGGATCTTCTGAGTTTTCCTTCTAAAGTGTGGCCTCAAATCAGGGATTTTTATCAACTTTACAGAAAACACAAGTCTTATTCTTTATTTCTATCTTTTATCCAAACATCGATTGTATACCCCTACGTGTGTGTATATTTGCACCCCTACACTCAAGAATTCAATTCAAGCTATAATACCCTTGTCCTAATACCTAATACTACTTCTTTTCATTAAGGATGGACGGATTTGCTCACACACCTTTCATGCGACTATTAATGCTTCTTGAGGCACTAACGACCGATTACTGAATGTGTGAACTTTAAAGCGTAAATAGCAGTTTCCAGGTCTTGACTTTATTCTATTTTTTTCTTTTTCTTTTTCTTTTTCTTTTTCTTTTTCAAGACCGGATATATTTTTCAATATGCTCTTTTGGTGTTTAGCTTTAAATACCGTTTTTCTTTCATACTAGGCTTTCAAGCAAGAGTATTTCTAGGTATCCTCTACTATCCCAAGTTTCAAGGTGCGTGTAAGTGCAGTTTGTAGGGTATATACTTTCTAAATTTGAACTCGAGAAAAGAAACTATTTTTCAGACTTATCCTCCAGTAAACCTTCAATACTTTCCCTTCATCTTGACTTGACTCAAGAACTGAACTCAAAAATTGTAAGGACGTATACTTACCAAAGTTAGACAGAATGAGGGTTATTTTAAGGATTTTCAATTCCTAAGTCTAGAATTTAGTTATTTCTAACATATCAACTAAACTTTCATAATAAAAATCTAAGTTACCCTACTAGCTAACTTGACGACAAAGTTTTTATATTTTTGGAAAAAATTTTGATTTTTGTGGGTTTTTAATAAGGTATGCAAATGCAAAATATACAAATGAATGCGAAGGAAGAAAGCTTACCGAGCACACCCCCAAACTTAAACTTGACAGTGCCCTCACTGTCAGGCTACACCAAGAGGGTCAAAATTGTCGGCGCTCCCTAAAAAAAATTATATACAAAACAAAAAGGAAAACAAAAATATATACAAAAAAGGTGCCCCCCCCAAACTTAAGTAAAACAGTGTTTCCACTGTTAAGCGTTGAAGTTCAGGATTAGGGGAGAAAGAACAGTATTAAACTATACAAGGCCTTACACAGGCCAAAAGTTAACACCAACCATTCAAAGATTTTATCATGGTGAAGCAGTGGTTGGAGAAAGAAGGTGAAGAGGTAAGAAATGGAGAATACGCGAGACCGTATGGAGATAGAAGCGGGATACGGTCTCGGTATATCAGAAGAAGAATGGCGGAAGGGAAAAAGAAGTGGAATACGAACTTGAGGGTGGAAATGGATTGAATAAATTAGTACAATCTGCGATGATCGATATGAAAAGATGGATTGTACTAATCTATCAATATGGCGAGAAATGGGGTCAAATCCCTCAAGATTCGTGAGAAACCATGGGTAAGCCGAACTCGGTAAACCAGACATATGAAATGAAAGTGATCCGGTTTCTTGCAAGGTCGGAACGATGGAAAGGATGGAGGTTGGTGATTGAGGAAGGTTATCGGTTAAAGGTTCCGGAGGGTGTACACAGTCAATGAAAGGAACAGGATGAATTGGAAAATCCGACTCATCAATTAAAACTGGTTCATCCTCAAAAATATCCTCAAAAGTTTCCTCAAAATTCAGCTTATCCATGCAAATTTCATCAAAATCAAGACGCATATGGGGTTCGGGAAAAACAGTTAATGACTCGGGATGATGAATTGGAGAGAAAAACTCTGCCAAATCTACAGGTTCATCATCCAAAATATTCCCGGCGTCAATATCCTCAATCAAGTGAAAATCTATATTCTCAGAAACCTCATCAAAAGCATGGATTTCAATCGATTCTGGTTCTAAAATGGAGGTGTAGAGGTCAGAAGGATTGGGTGTGGTTTCACTCAAAAGGGACCCTTCATAATCGCGCAAATCAAACACTACAAAGTCACACAACTCATTATCTGTTCTATCTTTAATTAATGAATCGTTTGGAACACTAGATAGACATTCAAAACCGGAGTTGTGGGATGCAAGTTGAAACGGGTAGGCTTGATTCGGAAGGGGGTACAGCTCACTCTCTCCACTCAAATTCACAGCCTGTCCTGCCGCCTCATCATACTTTGAAAAAGTTGGAGCTAGGTGAAAACTAGCTACCGGGTCACTAGGTTGCATGAGGGCGGCCATGGATGCATTCAAATCCATCATCTGTTGGCTTGACGCTACCCTAAAATCTTCCAACGACTGTTCCAGACTAGACATAGGTTGTGAAGGGGTTTCGGTAAAATATTCAAAGTTGTTTGGATACTGAAAACTCCCAAATGGCGGTTCTAAGCAATGTCTAGGGAAGGTGCAAAAGTAGGGTAGGATTGGTAGGAATTGAATGGCTGGACAGGAGCAGGATCAACATTTGGATAGGAAGGTGAATGGAATTGTTGATCCCAAGAATTTGAAGTGGTGAAAGGAGTGAAAGATCGGCTACGAGATTGTTCAATACGTTCTGCAATAGACATAGGTCTTGGAGTTGCAACATGACTCGAAGAAGGGGTATCAACGTAAGAAGGGGTGAATGTATGAAATGGTTGATACGAAGTGGATTGCGGAGTCAAATTGTTTGTCCTGGACGTGTCTATCTGATCTCTCAATGAAATTTTGGGCATGGAGGGGTCGTTCGAAGTTCGGCCAAAGCAAGAACCGTAAGAAGTAATGTCTGGTTGTGGGTACCAAAGTTCGGCAAGAGTTTTGCGAGGTGGAGTACCCATGATATGAAAAGAGAAAGAAAGAAAGGCGGAGAAAAGGAGGGGAAAAAGAATGTGATATTTTTTTATTTTTTATTTTTTTAGTTTATATATTAACAGAAGAATGAAATATACATAAAAAGAATATTGAAAAAAACAATCACGACACAAAAATACCACACCCCTAATCGTTATAGGGTTCACCTAGGTCAACTAGACCTGCTCCAGAACTTGATTGTCGAAGTAAAACTGTGTCGAGAAACGGGCTCAAGATACACTGATCACGAGGCCAGGTAAGTGCAGAGATAAGGGGAGGTTTTCCAACGCTTTCGCGAAGTTTCTTAATTAAATAACCCTTTCTCTTTTGGCGGTTTCGCCGTTAACACTTTCCTAGACACCCCGTAAACAATATACCGTTAAGCAAGGTTCTAAACACAGTTAACTTCTCCTAGTGAGCGCGAAGTCCTTAAGGCTTAAAGTCTAGTTTCTTTTAAATTTTGTGCGGGTAAACGTTATGCTCAAGTTCGTGATTTGTGGGCCACGGAAAAGGTGATGAAATCCTTTACCGTATATTGTGGGGTTCGCTTGCCCTTAAGTCCGTATTAATGTATGCAATGCGCAATTCAATAAAAATTCTATAAAGAATTAAATAATCGTTTTTTAGTTTAAGCGCGGCACTGCAACAAATACGGGTTAGTCAATTTTTAGCGCTTGCTAGCGAACTTGCAAAGAATCCTGCAAAGAATAGTATATTGGATGCGTCGGATTTGAGAAGAAGGTGTTAGTAAAGTACGCACCGTTAAGATTTTGGGTTAGGAAACCCCCGTTGAATCAAATCCGGTAAGCTTGAAAAGTTCGCTTGCGCGGGTCAAACTACCCGGATCTTTGGCACTGTACTTTGCAATCACCTTAGCCTTGAACGTACACTTTGCTCCCCACAATCGCAGTTTGCAAATCTGCAAAAATCTGCACACTTGCCCACAAATATTATCAAAAAAAACAAATAGATTTTTTTTATATAAATATATACAAAAAGAATATTAACCCGAATAACAAGAAAGAAAATACACTACCGTCTCCCCGGCAACGGCGCCATTTGATCGCACGCTTTTGGCGTGTCGGATGTTCAAAGTTCTAAAGTATAACCGCGATCAGGACGGTGTCGCTATGCAGCTAGCCGGTTGAGCACGGGTCGATCCACGGGGAGATGGTTGAATTTCCGTTCTTGTCTTAGACGGGTCAATAAAGAATTTGTATGAGTTTGTTCAATCTAACCTATGTGTATTTATTTGCAAGTATGAAGTTGTTAAGAAAAAGATACGAGATTGTAAGCTAAGGAAATCCGTACTCAAAACCTTTGAGCCGAGTCTTGACCGATTGAAGCTAGAGCAATCGGCAACAACGTGGATTAGGGGATTTAAGCGCGGTATTCATGGAATCCGACTTATTTACCCTTTTCCTTCCGTTCTTGTCTCTTGCTTTCGCCTCCGGCCAAACCGAACGCAACCGGTCGCGGTTAGGAATCACCGTTACCTTATTGGGGTAGGATGCCTAACGGAGCGCTTGCGTATGGTTTGGGCGGAGTTCAATGGAAAATAACGGGAAAAGGAAATGAGAAAAGAAAATCTTAACTTACAATACCGTCTTTATTCTTAACAACGATAATTACATTCATTCACAAAAAAGAACAAAGAAGAGCAAAAGAAAAGAACAAAGAAAAGAAAAGATTACAAGTAATTAAGTGCATGAATATAAATTGCAAGAAAGTAAAGCAAGGTAATAAAAAGCAAGTAATAAAAAGCAAGAAAGAAAACTAGAAACTAGAACTCAAGACAAGCATGGGATCAATAGCCAACCCTTAAACTTGCAAGCTCAATCAAGAGGTTGCAAGATCAAGAGAAGGGTAAAGAACTCATGTGAAGTGAAGAACTAATTCCATAAGAAAATACGACCCTTGAGATCAATAACAAACTCTTAACCTTTCAAGCTCAATGAAGAGGTTAAAAGATCAAGAGAAAGCAAGAATCTTAAGGGGAAGTTAAACAAAAGAGAATGATACAAAAACCCTCATCTTTATTCACATCCACTCAATACTCTCACTACATTTCCATGGAGGATGAATGAAGAAGAAGAAGAAGAACTAAAACTAGCAAAAAGAGGCTTAAGAAATTAACACAAAATTGGACCCTTGGCTTAGCTCAGTTCTGGAGTATTTATAGGCAGCTTACAGAAACCCTAGGGCAAGAATCTGGCATAAAATGAAGTACCCAAACTACCCTTAAAAAACGACAACCTGAAGAGCTAGTACGGCCGCGTTTCCGCGGCCGTCTTGATGAGTTGGGCCACCATCTTTTGTGGTTATCCCTGGTTCCTTGTTGTCTGCTGTGTGGTATATGACTTTTCTCATAAACTCTTAACAATTATTCCAGAATTTTAGTAGAACAAAAAGGTGATGTGATGTGGATCTTTTGCCATGATTTCTTCGAGCTCCGCGTAGATTTCTTGGTTCTTGTGTTGACATAGAGCTTTGTGCATGACATGACAATCGATTTGCCATCAAGTCCCTTAAACTGGTATGTGGCAACACACGGATAGAGAGCGGAGACCCGTGTTTTATCAGTTGTTGGCAGTAATCCAGAATTTGTCGTACTTTTCCATGATATTCACTGTTTAGAGCTGAGACCAGTATCCTGCAATTATGTAGCAAGCACTGATAAAAAGCACCTGCCTATAAACAAAGGAGCGTAAGAATGGGCGGTATAAAATGCAATATTCTGGTATGAACAACGACAACGACGATGAAGGTGATGAAGATGGTGATGAAGATGAAGAAGGGTCGAGGGAAGGGGAGGGAAGCTGGGCGGGAGGAAAAGAGGTTGAGGGAAGGGGCCGGAGATGGTGATGAGGGCGGTGATGGTGATGATGATGGAGCAGTAGAAGTGGAGGATGTGGTGATGATAATTTTGTAAGTCCATGTCACGCACCCCACGAACTTGCGGGGAGGCGGAATATATGAAAAACGATTATCAAAGCTTCGTAACACGGACTTGAGAGCATGAATCGTTTCTAAACCATTGCTAACTATCTACTAGAGGTTTAACTACTCGGATACGAAGTTATACCTCACGTTACTTGTCCTTCGGGTCTTCATCGCGGTCCTCCACTCCTCGTAGGCTTCTTGGAACATCGGCACCTCAACGGCCTCCTCGAATCAAAGACGATCCACCCGAAAGCTCCTACACCAAGCTTAATCTCAAACTTGAGATAACTAGGTTGCTTAAAGTGCTAATCTAAGCTACCTAGGGGATATAGAGTGAGGTTATGGATGTATTAGTCTAGCTAACCCTTGATCTCAACTCATGAGAGGTTAGGGTTAGGGTTTGAAGAGAGAGTGAGCTTGAGGAGAGAGAAGGTGAGAATAATAATGAAATGAGATAATGAACTTATCATGATGTATATGAAGCATTATTATTTATCCAAAAATCAAATAAATAGAATTAACAACCATGCTTCACAAATATCTTTGAGTGATTCATCTTCATGAGTCATTAAGCATTTATGATGCTTTAATGACTTGGATGAATCACACAAATGAGTCACTAATCTCATTTAATGCAATGCCACCTTAACCCCTTAGTCACCACTCTTCTAGAAGCTTCCCGAAAAATTACGAGAACGCCCCTCCAATCCGTAAAAACATAGAAAAACTTTAGACTGTATAAATCCAGTAACCCTATACTAGAATCTGGTTTAAACCAAAGCCGACTAGTAAAAACTGTCCGAAAAGGCGTACGTGCATAAACACACGTACGCATCCGAACCCTTGTCGTAAAACCATACGACCTCTATATCGTTTCGCCTGGAACAGGGAAACTCTCTGTGTGGGACTCTAAAGACTCGACACTACGCTGGCAGTGGGTTTAACCACAGACCGCAAGCGGCACTAGCTGTACGTAACGGTCCCCAGGTAGATGTCGATAAGAAGGCCGATGAGGAAAACCATCTGAACCCCTACTGAGCCTGATGTGACAATCTCTGTATAGTCCGGTCTGTTCGTCTAAGACTATCGCATATCAAGTCTAGGGGACGGCAAGCGTCAGTCCCCTAATAGCTGTATAAGTCGTGTCGGAGCGAAGCCCATTACACCCTGAGAAGCTACTGGAACCTACCAGTATATCTTGCTTGCCCTGGCCAGGGACTTTGCGTAATGGCTCTCTGACACAGTGCGATATCAACTCCCAATACCGGGAGAGACGAATCCTATCTAACCGCCACTGCCTCCAAGTGCTCGGGACTGCACCCAATTGTACATGTTTGCACGACTTCTTTGAGCCGTGGTAGGGTAGCAATCTAAGAACAGTGGGACACACTCGAAGCGAAGCAGCAGTGTCAAGTCTGCGGACTATGCTATATACTCATGTCACCTGGGAACTGATAACTGACGATGGGTATAATACCAACCAATCAGTTCCTCGGCGAGTCCTGTCCGGTGTACCCATAACCTAACGAGCACCTGTATACTATCTCCAATACGACGTACTGATGGCTGTGGGATAGACCATCTCCCTAACTGGGATGAGAAGCGTATACACTTAGTCTACTCCAGAATATCGATGCCCTATCTCGATAATCCAACGACCAGGGACCTGTATAGGATGTTGCTTATAGACTACCCAGCCCCCACTAGTGTGACTGCCATCACAACGCTGGTAATCAAGCAAAGATCCTATGGGCTCTACTAATATGTATAAATGATACGTTACAAGAAACATATGCACATATTAAAGTAGAAACAAACCAAGTAGCATACTACCATTTTTAGCAAGACTGTTATATACAACTGTGAATATCCCAAGCTTCCATTAAGTAATATACAACCTAGTATGATACAATAATGGCCTCTAGGGCATATACACTAACAATCTCCCACTTGCACTAGGGCCATGAGCTGGCATATCGTAGACCTATCATCTCGAATAGCCTCTCGAACTGCGTCTGAGGAAGAGCCTTTGTGAATGGATCAGCAATGTTATTCTCTGTCTCTACTCTTTTCACCTCGATCTCCCAGCGATCTACGATCTCCCTGATCAGGTGATACCGCCTTAAGATGTGTCTGGACTTCTGATGGGACCTGGGTTCCTTCGCTAAAGCTATAGCGCCATTGTTGTCACAATACAGAGGTATTGGACCAACACTGGTAAGAACCACCTAAAGTTCTGTGAGGAACTTCTTCATCCAGACTGCTTCTTTTACGTCATCGCAAGCAGCTATGTACTCCGCTTCCATCGTTGAGTCAGCAACGGTCTCCTGTTTGGAACTCTTCCAACAGACCACCCCTCCATTGAGGGTAAAGACATAACCCGACATGGATTTGGAGTCATCTTTGTCACTCTGGAAGTCGGAGTCGGCAAAGGCCTCCAACTGGAGGTCTTTTCCGTCATACATCAAGAACATCTCCTTAGTTCTTCTCAGGTACTTAAGAATGTTCTTTACTGCTATCCAGTGCTTCTCCCCTGGGTTTGCTTGATACCGGCTTACTACGCTTAATGCGTATACTACATCTGGTCTGGTACATAACATCGCATACATTATAGAGCCTACCGCAGAAGCGTAGGGTATAATTGACATGCGATCCCTTTCCAAATCAGTCTTGGAAGACATCTCTTTGGAGAGGGTGATTTCGTGACAAGCCGGTAGGTTACCGCGCTTAGAATCATCCATACTGAATCTCTTCACTATGGTGTCTACATACCTGGACTGTGAAAGTCCCAACATCCTCTTTGATCTATCACGATAGATCCGGATCCCTAGAATGTAGGTGGCATCACCTAGGTCTTTCATGGAGAATTTATGTGACAAGAATCTTTTGACTGACTGTAACATAGGAATATCATTTCCTATTAGGAGAATGTCATCCACGTACAATACGAGAAATACTACAGCTCTCCCTACAATCTTACTGTATATGCAAGGTTCATCTGGATTTTTGATGAAGTCGAATTCTTTGACAGCATCATCAAAACAGATGTTCCAACTCCGCGATGCCTGCTTTAGTCCATAAATGGACTTAAGCAACTTGCATACTTTACCGCTGCTCCCACTCTGAATGAATCCCTCTGGCTGATCCATATAGACGCTTTCTTCCAAATTTCTATTTAGAAAGGCCGTCTTTACGTCCATCTGCCAGATTTCATAATCGTGGAAGGCAGCAATAGCAAGAAGGACCCGAATAGATTTAAGCATAGCCACTGGAGAAAAGGTTTCGTCATAGTCCAAACCAAGTCTTTGACGGAAACCCTTTGCAATAAGTCTAGCCTTATAGGTTTCAACCTGTCTATCTACACCAATCTTCTTTTTGAAGATCCATTTGCATCCTACGGGTTTTACCCCATCTGGAGCAACGTCCAAAGTCCATACTTTGTTGGTGTACATGGACTCCATTTCGGTCCACATTGCATCCAGCCATTTTATTGATTCACCGCTCTGAATGGCTTGCTGGAAGCTAGTAGGCTCATCATAGTCTATAGTACAATCCTCTCTATCTCCGTCTATGAGAAAACCGTAATATCTCTCGGGCGGATGAGACTGCCTACTACTTCCACGGAGTCGTGTGGGAATGTCCAGTTCTTCTTGAACTTCTGGTTCTACCATACTTTCGGTAGTAGTTTATGGTTCTGGAATTTCTTCCAGTTCTATTGCGCTCCCACTCTTCTGATTTTCCAAAAATTCAGTTTCCAAGAAGCAGGCATGACGAGAAACAAAAACCTTTTGTTCCTCTGCGTAATAGAAATAATATCCTTTGGAGTTCTTTGGATATCCTACAAACTTACACTGTACTGAGCGTGCCTCGAGCTTGTCCGCATGCTGCCTTTTTACAAAAGCCGGACATCCCCATGCCTTCAGGTATTGAAGATAGGGTTTCTTCCCACTCCACATCTGATATGGTGTGGTAGGCACAGTTTTGGTTGGAACCTTGTTTAAAAGATATGCAGCTGATTCTAGTGCATATCCCCAGAATGATCGCGGTAACTCAGCGTTACTCATCATGGAACGAACCATATCCAATAGGATTCGATTCCTCCTTTCCGATACACCGTTGTATTGTGGTGTGTATGGAGGAGTAAGCTGAGAGAGAATTCCATTCCCTTTTAAGTAACCCAGGAACTCGGCACTTAAGTATTCACCACCTCGATCAGATCTCAGTGTTTTTATACTCTTGCCTGTTTGTTTTTCCACTTCATTCTTGTATTCTTGGAATTTCTCAAAAGCCTCGGATTTATGCTTCATCAAGAAGATATATCCATACCTAGAGAAATCATCCGTAAAAGTAATGAAGTAGGAATAACCACCTCACGCATGTGTAGACATTGGACCGCACACGTCACTGTGTACGAGTCCCAAGAGCTCGCTTGCTCTTACCTCGTGTCCAGTAAACGGAGTCTTTGTCATCTTTCCTATGAGACAAGATTCACAAGTAGCATAAGATTGATATTCGAACGGATTCAAATATCCTTCTCTATGTAACTTAGTCAACCTTCTCTCATTGATGTGACCAAGTCTACAATGCCATAAGAAAGCCTGATTTAATTCCGGAGACTTTCTTTTAAGTGTATTTTGGACATTGAAAACCTGAGCTTGACTTAATACGTATATACCGTTATCGAATGTACCTGACCCAATCAGCACTTGATTTAGGTGGATGTATACTACATCACTTTCGAATGTAAAATTATATCCCTCTCTCGAAAGTAAGGACACTGATATGATATTAAAAGTCATACTAGGTACATACAGACAGTTACGTAAAATCAATATCTGCCCACTTGTCAAACCTAGGCGATATTCTCCCACGGATTCAGCGTCCACGCTCATTCCGTTTGCAACTATGAGAGACCAATCACCTACCTTTATAACTCTACGGTTTCTCAAAGCATGTAATGAATTACAGATATGAGATCCTGCTCCGGTATCTAGTGCCCAGGAAGTAGAGTTAATTGACAGACAGTTCTTAATAACAAATACACTTGAGGCTGAAGCCACAACATGCTTTGAATCCTGGCTACTGGCTTTGCTAGCCCTGCAATCATTCTGCCAATGTTCATTCCTGTAACAATAGGAACAACCCTCTTTTACTATATCCAGTCCCGAAACTTTTGCCGTTCTCTTTCCTTCTGCTTCCCTGTTTCCTTCAGGGTAGGAGGCAGAGACTGTAGAATCAAGTCAGTATCTGACTCGTTTCCCAACGCGGTCTCCAGGTCCTGGAGCTCATCAATACAGCTAGTCATTGTAAGGACGTTGTCCCCTACAGATGACCCGTCAGCCAACCTCGCTTGAATTAATTCGTTCGAGGCCTCATATCTTGCGATATGAGATTGCTCTCCATATAAATCTTTGTTATGGAGAAAGATGGAAACTAAGTCCATCTTCTCGTGCTGCTTCTGGTATATACCATCAACTGAAGCTAACACGAGACACTTAGCTTTCGCTTTATCCTTTTCCTTTGTCTGACGGATATCCATATCCGCAACAGTGGAAACTGGGCTTGGGACGGCGGGGTCTTGAGTAGTAATAGGGTGGTCCAGCTTGTCATAGGTAATGGACATCTGGACAGACATTTGCCAGTCATATAAGTCAGATTCAGTCAAATTATTATCTAGATGTAACCTATGTATGGTCACAAGGTCGCTGCAATTTAAGAGAGAGAAGAAAATACTATTAGCATGATGCTCTTGCAAGTTTAGAGTGGTTTAATTTATCTAAACATGATGGCTCCCACTGTTTCTCGAATCCCTCCTCAAACCATAAAAGAAGAATTAGCCAAGACTAATCTCACCGTACAATTCTTGCTTAACCGTTCAGCCAGGTTAGTGTCGATACTTCGAGGGAGGTTTTCCAACGCTTTCGCGAAGTTCCTTAATTAAATAACCTCTTTTCTCTGGGGGCGTAACCCCGCTGACACCTTTCTAGACACCTACTTGGTTTATAGCATTGATCGTTAAGTGACGAATCTCCTGATAAGTAGCTTATACTCACAGTAGGATCGGGATCCAAAATATCATTGTATGATAATGTTGAAGGAATCCTACCAATATTCATCAAACTCCAAAATGGTATGCATCTCTCTGCAAATTTCAGTTTCTTTAGAAATTCCCGATGTGGATTTTTGCCCCATGCTCTTATGACCTTGACTAAGGGCCAACAAATCATAAGTCACATGTCAAGTTCTACCCGTCATTGTCCAGGTTAATTTGAACCCACCCTTACATACTCTTGACTAAGGGCCAACAAAG
Organism: Agapanthus africanus; assembly: GCA_030015575.1. Classification (NCBI taxonomy): domain Eukaryota; kingdom Viridiplantae; phylum Streptophyta; class Magnoliopsida; order Asparagales; family Amaryllidaceae; genus Agapanthus; species Agapanthus africanus. The sequence goes on along the minus strand of CM057339.1, from coordinate 161,323,766 downwards.
TAATACGACTATCCCAAACCAACGCATCTATCTATGCAACAAATGAATACCCCAGCAGTTACCAAACACTATGCCTTGACTAAGGGCCAACAAACATAGCTTGAATACTACTGACCATCCATAAGAAATGACGGAGGGCTACGAATGGTTTTGGCAAAACCGTGAACGTAGTGAACTTGATATAATCGAAGGAACCTGATACTTTTTAAATGGAGTGGTTAAAGCTCCGCAATTAAAAAATTCCGCTCTTTTAAAATAACCGAGTGGTTTCTTTTAAATTTGTTCCAACGATTAAACTTTGGTTTATTTTATTTGCATTATAATAATGCGTCCCATCATTTATCCTATCATTGCAGAAAACAACGAAAATACCACGTCCTCTTATGCCATTCGCATTCGCCACGGGGTCCCGTCATCACCCGTCAGGTTACTTAACTAACGACAGAGCGGGGGCTGGGCTAGCGCGGGTGTAAAACATAAGTGACGTCTAATAGCTATCATATATAGATATTGTACATTCGTCAGACGCAATAATAAGCATTCCAGATCACAGATGAACTTTATTGGATTTATTAGCAATCCGCATTTGCTTTGAGCCTGCAATAAAAGACGGATTACACAGTTGTGATGAATAGCCATTACCCCACCCTAGACCCCTACGGGTACGGCAAACTACCCGCCAAATACCCGAAGTGAAGCGGTCTCCATCAACGACGTGAGTAGGCCACTAAACACTTCAACGTACCCGGTAGTTTGTGTACCCCGCCTTGGGTCTATCCTAAAAGCAAAAACAGTAAAAAGAAATAATACAACGGTGGCTACAACCGCAACCTGGATGTGCCCCGCAAAAGAATATTACATCAAATTACATTTACATCGAATGAATGAATATTAAACCCATCTCAAACCCCGGCTAATCATCACAACAGTCCAACACAGTTCATATACACAATCAGTAAACATTTCAGAAATGAGCAACCCCCTGCCAACCGACATACTAGCAGTTAAGGGAGGTTTACGAACACATTAAACATTGCAGATAAAAACCCAATTAGCAAATATCTTAGAACATCGATCGAATACCATATTCCGTGTCTACCCCAAAAGCAAACCAGCACTGAAGTAACCTGGGTAGAAACAGTATATACAAGAAAACAGAACACAAAAATATATGAATTTTAGAGCAAATCGGAGTCCACTCAGGGTTGACTCCGCCGCGGATCCGCGGCAAAAGCACACTATTGCCACGGTTCCGCGGCCATCAAGACGAGTTAAAACTCCGTATTTTCCCAAAATTCTTATATTTACCTGCTGTGAATTTTAAGGCATATCAAATAATTTTTCAGACATGTTTAAAATTAACAGAACTGTTAGGGTTTCGAATTTTGTTTTCGTGTTTTTCTATCGATCAAACTTCTAATTAGTTGCTAATAAGTTAGTAATGGTTTAGTTGGCTCTGATACCACTGTAAGTCCATGTCACGCACCCCACGAACTTGCGAGGAGGTGGAATATATGAAAAACGATTATCAAAGCTTCGTAACACGGACTTGAGCGCATGAATTGTTTCTAAACCATTGCTAACTATCTACTAGAGATTTAACTACTCGGATACGAAGTTATACCTCACGTTACTTGTCTTTCGGGTCTTCATCGCGGTCCTCCACTACTCGTAGGCTCCTTGGAACATCGGCACATCAACGGCCTCCTCGAATCAAAGATGATCCACCCGAAAGCTCCTACACCAAGCTTAATCTCAAACTTAAGATAACTAGGTTGCTTAAAGTGCTAATCTAAGCTACCTAGGGGATATAGAGTGGGGTTATGGATGTATTAGTCTAGCTAACCCTTGATCTCAACTCATGAGAGGTTAGGGTTAGGGTTTGAAGAGAGAGTGAGCTTGAGGAGAGAGAAGGTGAGAATAATAATGAAATGAGATATGAACTTATCATGATATATATGAATCATTATTATTTATCCAAAAATCAAATAAATAGAATTAACAACCATGCTTCACAAATATCTTTGAGTGATTCATCTCCATAAGTCATTAAGCATTTATGATGCTTTAATGACATGGATGAATCACACAAATGAGTCACTAATCTCATTTAATGCAATGCCACCTTAACCCCTTAGTCACCACTCTTCTAGAAGCTTCCCGACAAATTACGAGAACGCCCCTTGTCACGCCCCGCTTCCCAGAGTACGCAGGATTGGGCACGTAACATAGCCAACCATGCTACCTGTGGGTAGGAAGTATCCATCCACAGTCACATTACGGTTGTAAGGATATCAAGAACAAGATAAAGTACTAATTTAACACATGTCCAAATCCATAATAACAAGAAATCAATGAACAATAAGTGCGGAAGCAAATGATCCAATATAATAATAGAAAGGTACGTCCCATAATGCGGGATCGCACCTGGAAATAAAATGCAATAAACAAACTAACCACTATAGAACTCAAATCAGCCTGCTGGCTGAAGTACTCCTGCACGGTCGGCGACAGTGGTAAAGAATCTGGGCCATGCAAAATCCAGACGTCAGCGCGTCATGACATCAAGTATATAATGTAACCATGGTGATAAGCAATGCAAATATGAACATGAATAAAGCAGTACTAAGAAATAACAGAGCAGGGTAATGTGCAATGGTGACTAAACTGTCCTATCAGGTTTTCTACTCTATAGTCTTTGAAACCAATTGATGAATCGTCGATGTAACCCAATAGTATCCCGTACATACCCGGGACCAGGGCCACAATATTCTCGGCTGCAGCCGAGACATGCCGTTAGGCACAGAAAGGAAAGTGTACACTCGGTATTACCCCGTACATACCCGGGATCACGGCCACAATATTCTCGGCTGAAACCGAGACATGCCGTTAGGCACAGAAAGGAAGTGTACACTCGGTATTACCCCGTACATACCCGGGATCACGGCCACAATATTCTCGGCTGAAACCGAGACATGCCGTTAGGCACAGAAAGGAAAGTGTACACTCGGTATTACCCCGTACATACCCGGGATCACGGCCACAATATTCTCGGCTGAAACCGAGAGATGCCGTTAGGAACAGAAAGGAAGTGTACACTCGGTATTACCCCGTACATACCCGGGATCACGGCCACAATATTCTCGGCTGAAACCGAGACATGCCGTTAGGCACAGAAAGGAATGTGTACACTCGAACGGTAGTGAACTGTCGAGTTACAAGTCAGGTTCATCTTTGATTTCCCCATACCCCCAAGCTATGTATGTCAGGTCAGGTATTCAGTAGTCAAGGACTAATGCCAACACAAAATCCGGTAAGAGTAGGTCTGTCTGGATAGACAGCAGGGATGGTCGGGTTTGTTGGCATTAGGCATGAAATCATGAAACAAGTAATGTCATGGTACAACAGGATGAGTTGGTATGTATGTATATATCATGTGTAGTAGGGTCAGGCCAATATATAGTGCAATCGGGTAAGTGCTCACAACAAGTATACAATCAATAATGAACAGCAGTAGGAAACAGTAATTAACCATAATATTCCATGTAACCACAGTGATGTTTGTATTCTCTTATTAACAGGTTCAAGCACCTTTAGGGTGCAATAGCCACAAGGTGAAGCAATATCCACAATCGTAAACTAATGAATCTACTTGAATTTACACTAAGTATAATAATTGTCTCGTGAACGATTTAACCATTAAAGCAGATATGATCCAATTTGTTTTATTTAGTTGAGTTATGGATTGATAGTGGGTTGATTAATTACGAGGAACTGTTGTAACGATTCCATGATAAAGATAACTGCAATAGTATGATATCAATTACCATCATTAAGTTGTTGTCTTATATAGTATGAATTCAATTGCGTGGCAAGACTAGATCTCGCACGCTAGCATGTTTAAGCAAGTATTCAGATACTTGCCTCGACGGTTTCGCAAACCGGAAAGCACGGATGCAAAGTCGGCAGAAAACACGAGACGGTTGCACGGACCACGGATCGAGTCTCAACAGCGAACAGCGGGACCACACGGACCAGGATACTTCGAGGGAAGACCCAGGGGCAACTACGACGGGCCCGACGGCGATGGGCGTGCTGGCGGCGAACAGGAGATGCGGCGAGGGCTGGAGTTTTCTTGTTCGCTGGAACGAGGGGGTGGTCGGAGGTGGCGCGGTGACGTCGACGAGGGTCATCAGAGCCATGAGGCTCATCAATAATAGCCCCCATATCTTCATCATCTCCATCAGTTTCCATTGCATCTTCATCGTCATCTTCACTGTCCTTGACCTCGTATATTATCGCCGGGCTCGTGCTCTCTTTGTCATCCTCATCGTCATCAGGGATATTGGCACATAAAACATCTAGAGATGTGGAGAGTTGGCGAGCTGATCGAAACGTTGAGATTCTTGATTCAATTAGCTGGTATAAGGAGTTGAGAATGAGTAAAGATGATTCTTGTGATGCTATACTGCTTGCATGTTGACTAAGCAAACTTCTAAGCCAAGGAAGTGCACAAACCAAGACTGCGCCTCTTTACAGAATCATAGATGTAGGGGATTTTAAGAGCTTGAGAACATCGGCCGGATTTAGAAGTGAGGTTGACTTCGCGATAACCTTTTGATCCCTTGAATATAGACAATCCAATAGCAACGCCTGGTCGTCTGCATGCAATGCCTGCTTCAGTAAAATGTGAACTGAATCAGCACTTGGAGGTGCTGGAATAGGAGACGGTTCTGTCTTGGAGAAGCTCTTTAATTTTCTTCATCAACCAAATCTAGACTTGCAAGCTTATCCGCCATTGTTGGTTCATTCATATCATGCTCACCACCCTCTTCATGAATTGTCCCACCACCGTCACAAACATCTTCTCTTGAATCTAAATCTAAAGCTGTGCGCTTCTTTGATTTCTCCTTCTTGCTTCTACCATCTGATCCTCTGTCACCATCTGTGCTCTTCCTCTTCTTCTTTTGCTTCTTGCTTCTCTTGTGCTGTTCATCTTCTGCGCTCATGAGCGAAGCCACTAGATTCGTCTCCTCCGCCGTCATTGCTGATGGGGCTGTGGAGGTGAGAACGGCAACGGCGAGGTCGCGGAGAGGACAAGGAGAGGGAGTCGCGGGCGTCGTCGGTGGCTGGAGGCGACGTCGACGACGAGGTCTGCGGTGCGGAGGGTGGCGTCGGGGTTGGGTGCAGGCGCGGGAAGAGGCGAGGAAGGAGGTAGAGGGTGCGGCTGGGCTCGCGGTGGCGAGGGCGGCGACGGCGAGGTCGCGGGGAGGTCGGCGGCACGGTTACGAGGGGCTAGGGTTTGGGGTTCGCTGGGTGCTCGTGATGGGAGGAAAGTGAAGGAGGCAGCTGCATGAGGAGAAAATAAATAGAGGAAGAGAGAGAGAGAGATTGGAGAGAGAGAGAGAAAGGATTTAGAGTGAGAGAGGGAGAGAGAGAAAAGGAAGGCGGGGCCCACGAGAGACTTAAGTCTCTCGTGATTGGCTGCCAGGAAATTTGAAAGGGATTTGAGAGATTTATCAGTTAAGGAAAATATATAATCGTATATATATAGTTTAAGATATTAAATTAAAATGGGCCTTTTTGGCGCGAAATGAAACATTTCCAAATCGAGCCCGGTTTGCGCCCAAATGTTCCAAATTCAAATTATAGGATTTTAAGCGGGTTCCAAATTTTGAAAAGAGATGTTTAATGATTAAAATGCATGCCCCCAAGTCGGACACTTGCACGTGCGCGTAGTCGTCCAAACTTGCCCGTTTAGCCAAACGGAACGGAATCTCGACACGCGGACGCTACCACGCGACTAGTGGCGACGAGTAGGCCAACATGGACATTTTAAATTTCATTTTAGAAGTTAAAATTTGTTATGTGCCAAAATGACTTAACCGGTTAAAATTTAGCAATAAACCCCAGAAAAACAGAATAATTGGAAAAGAGCAATATATAACCCTCAACTAGTAATATAAATAGTATTATTGGGCTCGGGTGTTACATCATACCCAACTACAAAAGAATTTCGCCCTCGAAATTCCGAGAATAAAAGATAGCTAACTACTGGAAAAGGTGAGGGAATTTCTGTCGGATCTCGTCTTCTCGCTCCCAAGTGGATTCTCCATGCGATCGATTACCCCAAGAAACTAGCACAAGAGGGATAACCTTGTTCTTAAGAACCTTTTCTCTTCGATCCTTGATTTCAACTGGTCGCTCCTCAAAAGTCAGGTCCTCCCGTACGATCAACTCCGAATGATCCAAGACATGAGTCTCATCACGAACATACCTCCGTAGTTGAGACACATGAAACACATCGTGAACTCCTGCTAATGACGGTGGTAACGCCAACCGGTACGATACCTCTCCAACACGCTCCAAAATCTCGAAGGGTCCAACGAATCGAGGACTAAGCTTTCCCCGACTTCCAAAGCGAATCACCCCTCTAGTCGGTGATATCTTCAGGAATACCAAATCACCCACGGCGAACTCTAGAGGTCTTCTTGACGTGTCGGCCCAACTCTTCTGTCTGTCTTGAGCTGCCTTTGTTAGTTATATGTATGCCCTATAGGCCATTACTGTACATACGATGTATATTGTAGTGGATGTTAGGACATATATAGGGAGGACTTTCTTACTCGACATGATAGTATGCTATCTGGTTGTACTTTATCTTAACATGTACTTTGATTGTCTCTATATTACATGTTGATAAAGCCCTTAGGATATGTACTCGACTACTGGGACTATGATGAGATCATACTAGTGGGGCCACGGTAGTCGACGAGTACATCCTATAACTGTTCCTAGTCGAAGGTGTATCGAGACAGGGCATCGATGCACCAGAGTAGACTAGCGTATACGCATCTTGACCTATATGATGGGCGATGGATGATCCCATATCCATCGGTGTTTGACATCAAGGATGGTGTACGGGTGCTCAGTGGAGACTGGGTACACTGGACGGACTCGCCGAGAACTCCCAGATGGTATTATACCATACGTCAGATGGCAGTTCTCTGGTGACACTGGTACAGAGTAGTCTGTTGACCCGAGATCGTCATAGAGTCTTGTGTGGTTCCCACTGTGCTTTGATTTCCATCATACCACGTCCAAGAGGGCGTGCAAAAAGGTGGCTTTTGGGTACAGTCCCGAATCACATGGAGGTAATGAGCGATAGGAGGGGATTCGTCTCTCCCGGTATAGGGAGTTGATGTTGTGCTGTGTTCGATTGGCTATAACCGGAAATCCCTGGCCAGGGTTGCTGAGATTTACTGGTAAGTATTATCAGTAGTTTCTCGAACTGTTATAGACCTCATATCGACACGACTTATCGAGCTACTGGGGTCTGACGTTTACCACCCCTAGGCGAGATATGCGACATATCAGACGACGAGACCGGACTGTACGGGAGTGTTACTGTTTGGATTCACAGGAGAAGTTACAGGCTTGCTTGTTGATCTTCTGAGCGCTCAATACCTGAGTAGCTGTTACGTTTAGCTGACCGCTTGCATCTTGTGGGTGTTTGATATGATCATCACCTACTGCCGGCGTATTGACGATTCTTTAGAGTCCTACACAGAGGTTTCTTGACTCAGGCAAAACGGAGTAGGAGCACATATGTGATATGTGCGGGACCGAGGATAATGCGGTATGTGATATCGTATTGTATTCTCGCGATATTTGATATCAGCCGGGTCATCGGATCAAGTGTTGATTCGATGAATCGGTACGGATAAATATTAGTCGGTTATATGCGATATAGCCGGATTGTCGGACCAAGTGTTGATTCGATAATTTAATGTATAATAATATATTTGATATATTAAATTACATTAACTAATATTTGCTCACTAAAAGATTCTTTTTCTCACTCGGGTAATACATTGATATATATGCGATATATGTTAAATGTATTATTTTATTTTGTTACAATAAATATTGTATATGTGATATATAATACTGTAACATATTATAATTATTAATGCAACATGATTAGAGGAGTTTAAACATGATTAGGGTTTGGATTAGGGTTAAACCTTCTAGTTGATTCTAGAAGCTTTTACTTTGTCATGATAAAGATATTTGTGTTGATCTTTATCATGAGTCACACTTAACCCAACCCAAACCCTAACCCTAGTAAACTCTCTACAATGGTTAAGTGAACCATGGTTGCATAAATAATTATGATAACATTTTCTATTCATCACAAAATGATTTATCATCTTCTTCCTCCTTCATTCTTCCATGGAAAAGCTTGCTTGTTTTTCCAAAGGTGATGAATAAATATGAGAAAAAGATAAATAAATAGAGCAAAATTCCTACTTCATCATCCTCATCTTCCCTTGCTATTTAGATGAGGGTGTTCACATCATTTCATGAGTGTTAGCTTGTGTTAAAGAAACTTCGAGGTAGATCATCTTAGTATCGAAGATCGGAAGCAAAGGTTGCGTCTTTCTCTTCGTGGAACCTCTCGAGAGTCCGGATCCCGATGATCGCAGCGAAGGGACCACAACACGGAGCATATGAAGTGAAGGACCGGATCTACAAAGGTTGTAATCCGTCTCACTTAGTGTTAAATTGTTTAGCATGCAAGTTATCGCCTAATCTCTAGTTTAAAGTTCCGTATTCGGGTTGTTCGGCACGGCTAAATTTTTATTCGGGCATGGTTGATGCCTCGTAGACCCTTGTGCGTGTTCCTAGCAACCCTACAGTGGTATCAGAGCCAAGCTAGAGCTTTAGGCGAAGTCTAGACGGAATTTGAAGTCCGAACGAACCCGAAAACCCAAACCTAACATGCTCTCTGTCCGGATTTTGATTCGTGGATTTTTCCGTATTAAAAATGCCTAAAAAATTCAATAAATAATTATAAGAATTACTGTGCAAACTCAGGCGAATGATTCATCCAACAGAGCGCGGAACCGCGGCAGAAGCCCAGCTTCTGCGGCGGTTCCGCGGCTAGGTGATGATGTCACCTCCCAATTGTTGCACAGTAATTCCTATTTTAATTTTCTGGGTTTTCTGGGAATTTTCAATATTTTTTCAAGAGTTGAATTTTCTGAGTTGTTTTGAGGATTCGGTGTTTCGATCGGGGTATCAAATTTTGTCTATTTGGCTTTCCGGATAATTTTTAGAAACTGTTAAAAAGTTCGAACGGATATCAATAACTCACTTTTTCCCCTGTCGGAAAATTTTTCAAAAGTTGGATTTTTCCTCGTGTTTAAGAATGTTCTAAGTCGTGCAAGTAACTCGATGGACCCTCTAGAAGACAACAAACCTTAACTCGATTATGTGACCGTCTTGAACTGCCCTTTGAACCTTAGGGTTTGGGGCAGTACGGCGTGCCACATGTGAGGCGTTGGCTTGACCCTTCTACGGCTGGATCATTGGTACTGTGGCATGTAATGGATGTTTTTAAACTGTTTTCAAGTGTTGAAATATGTTGGGGAAATCTTGGGTGCTTGATGATTCGATCGGAAAGTTTAACTTTTTCTATTTATCTGGAATGTGATACAATATTTGGAATCCACAGGTAGTTATGAGATAACTAATTTGAATATTATAAACATAGCAGTTTAGTCTCAGATGATCGGTTGCCACGGAATTTTGATGTGATCAAAAGTCCGTCGCAATCACGTAGCGTACGCGGATACTCGCCGGGTAAACTTAATAGGCAGCCTCACTCCATAGCCCCGACCAAGTGACTGTAGGAGAACCCCGTCGCCGAAAGCATCCGTTCGGGTGCTCCCGGTAGCGGTGTTCCGCCTTGGTGCACTTTGTCGACGGTATCGGGGGTGCGGCCGTTTACTAAAGTTTGCGACGAGCATTCGATCAGGACGTCGGGAATCTTGTTGAATTGCCCGACTTGATATTGAAAAGAGTTTTCGATAATGAGACTAAAATGCGGGGTTTATAATTGTTAGGCATGTGATGTCTAAGGAATTCATTTGGTTAGGCATGCGATGTCTAAAGAGGTTGCGGATTCCAACTGTTGTAGTTTTACACTTTCTTTTCTGTGACCGTAAGCGTAGTATGTGGAGTATCGCCGGCTTCGTTGCTATACATCAACGACAATCGGGATACACATACTTGCTTACGTTGATGATATGAGATATTATGTGTTGCTGTGATATGTTGTATTGGATCGTCGCGTTTGAATAGCCGGGGGTTTAATGTGAGATGAGAGTTTTTCTTTTTCATTCATGTAAAATTCATTTGTATGTAATATTCTTTTATTGGGGCACTTTCAGGTAGCGGAAGATGTCACCGTTGTATATTATTTACTTTTCCGCATTAGGTAGACCCAAGGCAGGGAGCACAAGTAACCGGGTTCTAGGGTCCAGTGGGAGACCATCTCGAGGAGTCGAGACCGGGTCTCCTAACCCTAGAATTGGCAGTGTTACTTGCCGCTCTCGTAGGGGTCTAGGGATGTGGGTTTGGCTATTCATCGCGACCGTGGAATCCGTGTTTTATACAGGCTCGTATTGAAAACACGGACGTCCTAGTATATCCAATATTTCATATATGTTCTTCTGCTGCAATGTTCTGTGATGAGATTATATTACTGCCTGAGACGAATGTTTATATATTATATATGAGATATATGTTATATTGCAGATTTCGTTTCAAAAAGAGATGCTTGAGAAACATAATTAAAATGGGACTTCATTAATGAGATTAATGAAATAAACGAAACCTAAGATGTTGTAGAAACTTGTTTATAAAACTGGTAGCTCTAGTTCTTGCTTTGCATAGCGGTGTTCCTTGTAGAACATCCAGCACCTTATTCGATAAGGAAAGGACCGAGATCCCTTCACCGGGAGTGACTCCTTTAGCAATAACTGGCAGATGCTACAAACTCGGTTTGTCTTTTGATTGCTTCTATAGTTTTTGCTTTGCATAGCGGTATATATGATATATCCTGCACCTTATTTGATGAGGAAAGGGCCGACGATCCCTTCACCGGGAGTGACCCCTTTAGCAAAACTAGAAAAGCCTCAAAAACATTCCATTTAAAATCACTCGATTCTACAACGATATCAAGTTCATTACGCAAAGGGTTTTCATAAAAACCTATCGTAGCCCTCCGTCATTTCAGATAAGTACTAGTTAGTATTCGTGCTGCGGTAGTTTGGCATGCGTCAAGGCGTAGTGTACGGTAGCTAACTAGTGCTTATCTGCTAGCATACGATGCGATTGGATTAGGGTATTCATACGGCGTTGTTTGGCATACGTCAAGGGTCGTGCGGGTGGGTTTAATTCAATCAAGAAATGTACGGGTTGAACTTGACTAGCGGACTATGGGTTGTTTGGCATGCGTCAAGGTCATAGCACGCTAGGGGTAAAATATTATTGGGAATTTCAGGTGTTGAAATTTGCAATGAGATTGCATACCTTCTATTAGATAGTTGGATCCCGATATCCGCTGCGAGTAAGAGTTACTCCTGGGAGAGTTTTACACATTACAATTAGCCGATCAAGTAGGTGTCTAGAAAGGTGTTAACGGGGTTATGCCTCTGGGAAAACGAGGTTTACTGTAATTAGGTTCGTGCGAAAGCACGGGGGACCTCCCTCAAAGTACCGACACTGGCCTGGCTGAAAGATTAGCGAACTTGTAGCGTGTAATTAATCCCGGCTAGTCTTTCCTTTTAGGGTTTGAAGGAAGATTTGACTAAAACAGTGGGAGACATCCTGATTAGATATATTAGATAACCAATCTAATCTTGCAAGAGCATACGCTGAGTGTTTTCTTCTCTCTCTCTCCAGGTAGCGACCATATCACGCCTTAATCAAGATAATAAAACGGATATATTGACCGAACCCGCTTGTTATACTGAGCTGGGGAACGTTGGTCCCGCTCCAACTTATAATTGTTATAAGACAGAGCAGGAAATTGGGGATTACCAGAATTCCCGTGCCACCCAAACGAAGAAAGTGCATGTTGATGCATCATCTTCGGGTGTGTTCATTACACAGAACTGTTTCTCAGTATCCTTTACGTCCTGGGTATGTGATACCGGTTCAGGATCCCGCATATGTAATCTGTTACATGGGCTACAGATAGGTAAAGAACTGAGAACGGGTGATAAGTTTCATGAGGCAGAAAACGATGCAAGTGTTGCAGCCAAGTCTGTTGGTCACTGTCACCCTGTATTACCAGAATACATTGATTCTGAACGAATGTTATTAGATACCGAACCTGATATACAAAATCATATCAGTCTCTTTATTAGTAAAGAAAGGATATAATTTTGTATTGTTGGATAATGTTTTGAACATTTCCTATATCAATAGTTGATCGGTTCAGGCACGTTATCTAAAAGCATAGAAGTTCTAAATCAAACTACAGTTCTTAGTATACAGAACACACACAAGAGGAAGAGTTCAGAAATGAATGAATCCTTCTTGAGGTATTGTAGACTAGGTCATATCAATGCGACCCGACTGGCTGAAGTTACATATAGATGCATATTTAAATTAGTTTGAATTTACATCTTATGAAACTTGCCGGTCATGTCACAAAGATAAGATGACCACAGCTCTGTTTATTGGAAACAGAGAAAGAGTTAGTGAACTTTTGGGATTGATACATGCTGATGTATGAAGGTCCCCTGTCTACATATGCCAAGATCGGTTCTTTGTACTTCATTACATTCTCTGATAATCTCTCAAGATTCAGACATATGTTCCTGCTGAAACACAAGTCCGAAGCTTTTGAGATATTCACAGAATATAAGTTAGAAGTAGAGAACCAAAATACGGGTATAAGTATTATGTCCTTTGATGTGATCGAGGAGGAGAATACTTGAGCATGGAAATCCTGGAATATTCTAATGGAGAATGAGATTCTCTCTCAGAATTACTCCTCCGTATACACCATAGCACGATGGTATATCGGGGCGGAGCAAACTCACCCTATGTGATATGGTGTGCTCTATGATGAGTACTACTGAGTTTCCTATTTCCTTTAGGGAGTTATGCACTTGTGAAGTCGCATACCTATTGAATAGGGTTCAAATCAAATCAGTTGCCTACCACTTCTTATGTGATATGGAAGGGGAAGAGCCTATATCTTAAGTTTGTTAAGATTTGGGGTTGTCCGGCCTATGTCTGATAGTAAAATCCGGACAAGCTCGAGGCAAGGTCTGTTATGTAGAACTGGAAGGGTTCCAGCTATACAAAATACAGCAGATGATTTGGTACAACCAAAGGATTCAGTAGATACCAACGAACCTCAGCCTCTCCGCCGATCTAGCAGGGTTCCTCACCCACCTGAGAGATACTTCGGTTTCTTTATGACAGTGGGAGCGAGGATTGCATCATGAGATGATGACCCAACTAGTTTCGAGCTGGCCATCAGGAGTGGGACTCTGTAAGAATGGCTGGATGCTTATCGATCTGAGATGGAATCCTTATACACCAACAAAGTATGGACTTTGGTTGCTTTATCTGAAGGGTTAAATCCCCATCAGGAGCGAGTATATCTTGAGAAGATTACTTGGTGTGCATGGAAAAGTTGAGACTTTCAAAGCTATGCTTAAGTCCATCCAGATCCTACTTGCCACGGCTACATACCATGACTACGATATCTGGTGGTTGGGTGTCATGACTGCTTTTCTAAATGATGTTTTAGAAAAGAGTGTCTATAAGTACACAGCCAGAGGGCTTCGTAGACAGTGGAAGCAGCGGAAACGTGTGCAAGATGTTTTATATGATAAAACAGGCATCGCGGAGTTGGAACATCTGTTTTGATGTGGTAGTCAAAGAGTTTGACTTCATCAAAATGGTAGATGAACCTTGTATATACGAAAAGGTAGTAGAGAGTATGGTGGTAATCCTCGTAGAGTACGTAGATGACATACTCTTGATAGGAAAGGAGTTTCCTATGCTACGCACGGTCTATCTCTGCTTATCACAAGGATTCTCCATATAGGATCAAAGTGATACCTCCTAAATCCGGGGTTTTGGATCTATGAGATAGATCTAAATGGATGTTAGGATACTCACTAGTTGTAGTGAGATGGTATCAATCGATCCTGGGGAGAATCACTGGAAAGGTTCCAGGGTGATAAGGACGACTGAATGTCAGTCGCAGGCTTGTCTATACCCTCAGTTGAGGGACGGTATGTTGGAAGAGTTTCAAGCTAGATACCGTGACATACTAGACGATTAAAGGCAAGATACATCGTTACCAAGGATGCTACCAAAGAGGCAGTCTGGATATATATAAGTTCATAAGATGAACTTCGTTCCTACCATTGTGTGACAATGGGGTTGTGGCTTTAGCCAAGGAACTACCGTCCCATCAGAAATCCAGATATAATTCTTAGGCAGTATCACCTGATCATGGAGATGGTTGATCTCCAGGGAGATCGAGGTTAGGAGAGTAGACACAGAGGACAACAGCGCGGATCCACTCACAAAGGCCTTTTTCCCAGTAGAGACTTTTATGGGATGGTTGAGTATGAGATACTACAACCGCAGCTAATTGTTGGGTATGCGATACCATAACAGATGGCCCTAGTGCAAGTGGGAGATTGTTAGTTATATGTATGCCCTAGAGGCCATTACTGTACATACGATGTATATTGTAGTGGATGCTAGGACATATATAGGGAGGACTTTCTTGCTCGACATGATAGTATGCTATCTAGTTGTACTTTATCTTAATATGTACTTTGATTGTCTCTATATTACATGTTGATAAAGCCCTTAGGATATGTACTCGACTACTGGGACTATGATGAGATCATACTAGTGGGGCCACGGTAGTCGACGAGTACATCCTATAACTGTTCCTAGTCGAAGGTGTATCGAGACAGGGCATCGATGCACCAGAGTAGACTAGCGTATACGCATCTTGACCTATATGATGGGCGATGGATGATCCCATATCCATCGGTGTTTGACATCAAGGATGGTGTACGGGTGCTCAGTGAAGACTGGGTACACTGGACGGACTCGCCGAGAACTCCCAGATGGTATTATACCATACGTCAGATGGCAGTTCTCTGGTGACACTGGTACAGAGTAGTCTGTTGACCCGAGATCGTCATAGAGTCTTGTGTGGTTCCCACTGTGCTTTGATTTCCATCATACCACGTCCAAGAGGGCGTGCAAAAAGGTGGCTTTTGGGTACAGTCCCGAATCACATGGAGGCAATGAGCGATAGGAGGGGATTCGTCTCTCCCGGTATAGGGAGTTGATGTTGTGCTGTGTTCGATTGGCTATAACCGGAAATCCCTGGCCAGGGTTGCTGAGATTTACTGGTAAGTGTTATCAGTAGTTTCTCGAACTGTTATAGACCTCATATCGACACGACTTATCGAGCTACTGGGGTCTGACGTTTACCACCCCTAGGCGAGATATGCGACATATCAGACGACGAGACCGGACTGTACGGGAGTGTTACTGTTTGGATTCACAGGAGAAGTTACAGGCTTGCTTGTTGATCTTCTGAGCGCTCAATACCTGGGTAGCTGTTACGTTTAGCTGACCGCTTGCAGCTTGTGGGTGTTTGATATGATCATCACCTACTGCCGGCGTATTGACGATTCTTTAGAGTCCTACACAGAGGTTTCTTGACTCAGGCAAAACGGAGTAGGAGCACATATGTGATATGTGCGGGACCGAGGATAATGCGGTATGTGATATCGTATTGTATTCTCGCGATATTTGATATCAGCCGGGTCATCGGATCAAGTGTTGATTCGATGAATCGGTACGGATAAATATTAGTCGGTTATATGCGATATAGCCGGATTGTCGGATCAAGTGTTGATTCGATAATTTAATGTATAATAATATATTTTATATATTAAATTACATTAACTAATATTTGCTCACTAAAAGATTCTTTTTCTCACTCGGGTAATACATTGATATATATGCGATATATGTTAAATGTATTATTTTATTTTGTTACAATAAATATTGTATATGTGATATATAATATTGTAACATATTATAATTATTAATGCAACATGATTAGAGGAGTTTAAACATGATTAGGGTTTGGATTAGGGTTAAACCTTCTAGTTGATTCTAGAAACTTTTACTTTGTCATGATAAAGATATTTGTGTTGATCTTTATCCATGAGTCACACTTAACCCAACCCAAACCCTAACCCTAGTAAACTCTCTACAATGGTTAAGTGAACCATGGTTGCATAAATAATTATGATAACATTTTCTATTCATCACAAAATGATTTATCATCTTCTTCCTCCTTCATTCTTCCATGGAAAAGCTTGCTTGTTTTTCCAAAGGTGATGAATAAATATGAGAAAAAGATAAATAAATAGAGCAAAATTCCTACTTCATCATCTTCATCTTCCCTTGCCATTTAGATGAGGGTGTTCACATCATTTCATGAGTGTTAGCTTGTGTTAAAGAAACTTCGAGGTAGATCATCTTAGTATCGAAGATCGGAAGCAAAGGTTGCGTCTTTCTCTTCGTGGAACCTCTCGAGAGTCCGGATCCCGATGATCGCAGCGAAGGGACCACAACACGGAGCATATAAAGTGAAGGACCAGATCTACAAAGGTTGTAATCCGTCTCACTTAGTGTTAAATTGTTTAGCATGCAAGTTATCGCCTAATCTCTAGTTTAAAGTTCCGTATTCGGGTTGTTCGGCACGGCTAAATTTTTATTCGGGCATGGTTGATGCCTCGTAGACCCTTGTGCGTGTTCCTAGCAACCCTACAGCCTTCATATGCTTCCTGATTGTACTCACCTTCTCGACTGTCTGTACTACCAAATCTGGTCCTAGTAACCTTCGTTCACCAACATCATCCCAACAAACAGGTGAACGGCACTTACGACCATACAACGCTTCAAACGGAGCCATCTGAATTGTCGCTTGGAAACTATTGTTGTACGAAAACTCCACCAGGTGTAGATGATCCTCCCATGAACCTTTGAAGTCTAACATGCAAGCCCTCAACATATCTTCAAGGGTCTGGATCGTTCTCTCCGATTGTCCATCAGTTTGAGGATGATAAGCTGTGCTGAACTTCAATCGAGTCCCCAAACTTTCTTGTAAACTCCTCCAGAAGTGCGACAAGAATCGAGTGTCCCGATCGGACATGATGCTTACCGGTACTCCATGCAATCTCACAATTTCCTGCATGTACCGCTCTGCCAAAGTCTCTGTCGATTGACCAACCCGAAAAGGAATAAAGTGAGCTGCCTTGGTCAAACGATCGACAATCACCCATACTGCATTGTTGCCCTTTGGACTCCGCGGTAAAGCCGTCACGAAATCCATGGTTATATGTTCCCACTTCCACTGAGGAATCGGAAGTGGTTGCAACAAACCAGCAACCCTTTGGTGTGTCAGCAAGTCAAGGCTGAACACCAAGCACTTAGCCACGAAGCGAGCAATTTTCCCGTTTCATACCTTCCCACCAGAAGTGCTGTCGAATATCTCGGTACATCTTTGTCCCTCCTGGATGTACAGAGTAAGCTGAACTGTGTGCCTCCTTCATAAGCTCTTCACGCACATCTCCTTTTGGCACACACACACGGCTACCATATCTCAACGAACCATCTTCATGGATCAGTAAATCGGTTCGTAGTCCGGCTCCAACCTGTTCTCGAAACTTTTGCAGTCTAGGATCCTGCGATTGTGTCGCTTTAATCTTCTCAATTAAGGACGACTGTACTTGCAACTGCATCAACTGTCCTGTAGCATGGGGTAGCACAACCTCCAAGTCGAATCTTCGGAAATCTGCAATGATCTCCCTTCTGCGTAGTTAATACCTGAATTGCTGGTAACCGACTAAGCGCATCCGGTACAACATTAACCTTCCCCGGATAGTACTTAAGATCAAGATCGTAGTCGGCCGTCAGCTCCAACCATCTGCGTTGCCTCATGTTCAACTCCTTCTGAGTGAACACTTACTTAAAACTCTTGTGATCCGTAAAGACTTCGACTCTCTCGCCCAAGAGGTAGTGTCTCCAAATCTTCAGGGCGAAGATCACGGCTGCAAGCTCTAAGTCATGAGTCAGATAGTTCTTCTCATGAGTCTTCAGCTGTCTCGATGCGTAAGCGACGACTTTCCCATTCTGCATTAAAACACATCCCAATCCTTTTCCAGATGCGTCGCTGTGAATCACCAGTCCTCCTGAATCATCCGGTACGGTTAGGATAGGGGCGGTTATCAACTTCTGCTTCAACGTCTCGAAGGCTAAAGCACATCCATCCGTCCAAACAAACGGTACCTCCTCACGCGTAAGCGTGGTTAACGGCTCAGCTAAACGAGCGAAGTTCTCCACAAATCTTCTGTAGTGCCCGGCAAGTCCAAGAAAACTTCTTATCTCTGCAACATTCTTGGGAATAGGCCAATCTCGAACTGCTGCAATCTCTTTCGGGATCGACGGCGATTCCATCGTCCGACACGACATGCCCCAGAAACTTCACTTCTTCCAGCCAGAATTCACACTTACTCATCTTCGCAAATAACTTCTCTTGTCTCAGCGTCTGCAGTGCGATCCTTCTTCTTCACTAAAAGAACTGGAGCTCCCAAGGCGAGTTGCTGCTTCGAATCCAACCCTTCTCAAGTAATTCACCAACTTGCTTCTTAACTCCTTCCAATTCCACTGGTGCCATTGGATAGTAAGCTTTAGACACTGGCGCTGCACCAGGACTAAGGTCAATCGTGAACTCCACGTCTCGCTTCGGCGGTAAGCCCGATATATCTTCAAACACATCCATAAAGTCACGAACAACTGCCGGCTCTTCTTTATCATCAACTTCTATAGCTGCAAGAACACTGTTTGTCGGCCTAGTCCTAAACTCGACTGGCCCGACAGAACTGCTTCCTTACCGTAATTGTTGTCTGCATCGTTGGCTGCGAAAGGTCCAGCGAGACTACTGAGTCTCCTCCATTCTGCTGCATGCACGTCCATGGTTGCCCCATTCTTCCTTATTCCGATGAACTTCTCTTCCATTTCCTCCGCGCAGTCCGCGGAAGGACTTCTCCAGGAAACTCTTAGAGAAAACGGCTCCTCCAGACCAGTGAAAGTAGACGGACCCAAAAGTCTGAAATCTGCTACGGTCCTTACTCGGTCAACTGGTCTAGTTCCATCGTCGTTTACAGACTGCTGAACGATCTGCAAACCTTCCTGGAACGAATCTGCTATTGCTGTATCAGTTCAGTCTGTCTCTTTGATTTCCGGCATTTCTCTCATCACTCCAAGCACGGCGGCTTCGTTCAGATACCTCCGGTACGTCTTCAACTTCTTACCTGTCATAATCCTGAACTAAAAACACCCAATATTAGCATGAGATAGATTCTGAATATAGATCGAGGCTAGAACTCCAAGATACTTAAATAGAGTGCTGTATTGTAGCTATGCCGCGGTATCATAGACGCAATTACTTAACTCCACCCAAGTCGCCCAAGTCCTAGGGATAACAAGAAATCAGGTTTCCGAGTCGACATGCAAAGTAAGTTTGCACGTCGTAAAAGATATAATCCGGAAGAATGTGATTCAAGAATGGTAAAACGGTCAAGGTGGCAGGACATGTTTCCTAATCACGGGTATTCTGATTCGTGTATCGGGTGCAATACCCAACTACAAAGAATCAACCCAATTAACCTATGGCTCTGATACCAAAAGAACCATGTCACGCCCCGCTTCCCAGAGTATGCAGGATTGGGCACGTAATATAGCCAACCATGCTACCTGTGGGTAGGAAGTATCCATCCACAGTCACATTACGGTTGTAAGGATATCAAGAACAAGATAAAGTACTAATTTAACACATGTCCAAATCCATAATAACAAGAAATCAATGAACAATAAGTGCGGAAGCAAATGATCCAATATAATAATAGAAAGGTACGTCCCATAATGCGGGATCGCACCTGGAAATAAAATGCAATAAACAAACTAACCACTATAGAACTCAAATCAGCCTGCTGGCTGAAGTACTCCTGCACGGTCGGCGACAGTGGTAAAGAATCTGGGCCATGCAAAACCCAGACGTCAGCGCGTCATGATATCAAGTATATAATGTAACCATGGTGATAAGCAATGCAAATATGAACATGAATAAAGCAGTACTAAGAAATAACAGAGCAGGGTAATGTGCAATGGTGACTAAACTGTCCTATCAGGTTTTCTACTCTATAGTCTTTGAAACCAATTGATGAATCGTCGATGTAACCCAATAGTATCCCGTACATACCCAGGACCACGGCCACAATATTCTCGGCTGCAGCCGAGACATGCCGTTAGGCACAGAAAGGAAAGTGTACACTCGGTATTACCCCGTACATACCCGGGATCACGGCCACAATATTCTCGGCTGAAACCGAGACATGCCGTTAGGCACAGAAAGGAAGTGTACACTCGGTATTACCCCGTACATACCCGGGATCACGGCCACAATATTCTCGGCTGAAACCGAGACATGCCGTTAGGCACAGAAAGGAAAGTGTACACTCGGTATTACCCCGTACATACCCGGGATCACGGCCACAATATTCTCGGCTGAAACCGAGACATGCCGTTAGGCACAGAAAGGAAGTGTACACTCGGTATTACCCCGTACATACCCGGGATCACGGCCATAATATTCTCGGCTGAAACCGAGACATGCCGTTAGGCACAGAAAGGAATGTGTACACTCGAACGGTAGTGAACTGTCGAGTTACAAGTCAGGTTCATCTTTGATTTCCCCATACCCCCAAGCTATGTATGTCAGGTCAGGTATTCAGTAGTCAAGGACTAATGCCAACACAAAATCCGGTAAGAGTAGGTCTGTCTGGATAGACAGCAGGGATGGTCGGGTTTGTTGGCATTAGGCATGAAATCATGAAACAAGTAATGTCATGGTACAACAGGATGAGTTGGTATGTATGTATATATCATGTGTAGCAGGGTCAGGCCAATATGTAGTGCAATCGGGTAAGTGCTCACAACAAGTATACAATCAATAATGAACAGCAGTAGGAAACAGTAATTAACCATAATATTCCATGTAACCACAGTGATGTTTGTATTCTCTTATTAACAGGTTCAAGCACCTTTAGGGTGCAATAGCCACAAGGTGAAGCAATATCCACAATCGTAAACTAATGAATCTACTTGAATTTACACTAAGTATAATAATTGTCTCGTGAACGATTTAACCATTAAAGCAGATATGATCAAATTTGTTTTATTTAGTTGAGTTATGGATTGATAGTTGGTTGATTAATTACGAGGAACTGTTGTAACGATTCCATGATAAAGATAACTGCAATAGTATGATATCAATTACCATCATTAAGTTGTTGTCTTATATAGTATGAATTCAATTGCGTGGCAAGACTAGATCTCGCACGCTAGCATGTTTAAGCAAGTATTCAGATACTTGCCTCGACGGTTTCGCAAACCGGAAAGCACGGATGCAAAGTCGGCAGAAAACACGAGACGGTTGCACGGACCACGGATCGAGTCCCAACAGCGAACAGCGGGACCACACGGACCAGGATACTTCGAGGGAAGACCCAGGGGCAACTACGACGGGCCCGACGGCGATGGGCGCGCCGGCGGCGAACAGGAGATGCGGCGAGGGCTGGAGTTTTCTTGTTCGCTGGAACGAGGGGGTGGTCGGAGGTGGCGCGGTGACGTCGACGAGGGTCATCAGAGCCATGAGGCTCATCAATAATAGCCCCCATATCTTCATCATCTCCATCAGTTTCCATTGCATCTTCATCTTCATCTTCACTGTCCTTGACCTCGTATATTATCGCCGGGCCCGTGCTCTCTTTGTCATCCTCATCGTCATCAGGGATATTGGCCCATAAAACATCTAGAGATGTGGAGAGTTGGCGAGCTGATCGAAACGTTGAGATTCTTGATTCAATTAGCTGGTATAAGGAGTTGAGAATGAGTAAAGATGATTCTTGTGATGCTATACTGCTTGCATGTTGACTAAGCAAACTTCTAAGCCAAGGAAGTGCACAAACCAAGACTGCGCCTCTTTACAGAATCATAGATGTAGGGGATTTTAAGAGCTTGAGAACATCGGCCGGATTTAGAAGTGAGGTTGACTTCGCGATAACCTTTTGATCCCTTGAATATAGACAATCCAATAGCAACGCCTGGTCGTCTGCATGCAATGCCTGCTTCAGTAAAATGTGAACTGAATCAGCACTTGGAGGTGCTGGAATAGGAGACGGTTCTGTCTTGGAGAAGCTCTTTAATTTTCTTCATCAACCAAATCTAGACTTGCAAGCTTATCCGCCATTGTTGGTTCATTCATATCATGCTCACCACCCTCTTCATGAATTGTCCCACCACCGTCACAAACATCTTCTCTTGAATCTAAATCTAAAGCTGTGCGCTTCTTTGATTTCTCCTTCTTGCTTCTACCATCTGATCCTCTGTCACCATCTGTGCTCTTCCTCTTCTTCTTTTGCTTCTTGCTTCTCTTGTGCTGTTCATCTTCTGCGCTCATGAGCGAAGCCACTAGATTCGTCTCCTCCGCCGTCATTGCTGATGGGGCTGTGGAGGTGAGAACGGCGACGGCGAGGTCGCGGAGAGGAGGAGGAGAGGGAGTCGCGGGCGTCGTCGGTGGCTGGAGGCGACGTCGACGACGAGGTCTGCGGTGCAGAGGGTGGCGTCGGGGTTGGGTGCAGGCGCGGGAAGAGGCGAGGAAGGAGGTAGAGGGTGCGGCTGGGCTCGTGGTGGCAAGGGCGGCGACGGCGAGGTCGCGGGGAGGTCGGCGGCGCGGTTACGAGGGGCTAGGATTTGGGGTTCGCTGGGTGCTCGTGATGGGAGGAAAGTGAAGGAGGCGGCTGCATGAGGAGAAAATAAATAGAGGAAGAGAGAGAGAGAGATTGGAGAAAGAGAGAGAAAGGATTTAGAGTGAGAGAGGGAGAGAGAGAAAAGGAAGGCGGGGCCCACGAGAGACTTAAGTCTCTCGTGATTGGCTGCCAGGAAATTTGAAAAGGGATTTGAGAGATTTATCAGTTAAGGAAAATATATAATCGTATATATATAGTTTAAGATATTAAATTAAAATGGGCCTTTTTGGCGCGAAATGAAACATTTCCAAATCGAGCCCGGTATGCGCCCAAATGTTCCAAATTCAAATTATAGGATTTTAAGCGGGTTCCAAATTTTGAAAAGAGGTGTTTAATGATTAAAATGCATGCCCCCAAGTCGGACACTTGCACGTGCGCGTAGTCGTCCAAACTTGCCCGTTTAGCCAAACGGAACGGAATCTCGACACGCGGACGCTACCACGCGACTAGTGGCGACGAGTAGGCCAACATGGAAATTTTAAATTTCATTTTAGGAGTTAAAATTTGTTATGTGCCAAAATGACTTAACCGGTTAAAATTTAGCAATAAACCCCAGAAAAACAGAATAATTGGAAAAGAGCAATATATAACCCTCAACTAGTAATATAAATAGTATTATTGGGCTCGGGTGTTACACCCCTCCAATCCGTGAAAACACGGAAAAACTTTAGATTGTATAAATCCAGTAACCCTATACTAGAATCTGGCTTAAACCAAAGCCGACTAGTAAAAACTGTCCGAAAAGTCGTACGTGCGTAAACACACGTACGCATCCGAACCCTTGTCGTAAAACCATACGACCTCTATATCATTTCGCCTGGAGCAGGGAAACTCTCTGTGTAGGACTCTAAAGACTCGACACTACGCTGGCAGTGGGTTTAACCACAGACCGCAAGCGGCACTAGCTGTACGTAACGGTCCCCAGGTAGATGTCGATAAGAAGGCCGATGAGGAAAACCATCTGAACCCCCTACTGAGCCTGATGTGACAATCTCCGTACAGTCCGGTCTATTCGTCTAAGACTATCGCATATCAAGCCTAGGGGGCGGCAAGCGTCAGTCCCCTAATAGCTGTATAAGTCGTGTCAGAGCGAAGCCCATTACACCCTGAGAAGCTACTGGAACCTACCAGTATATCTCGCTTGCCCTGGCCAGGGACTTTGCGTAATGGCTCTCTGACACAGTGCGATATCAACTCCCAATACCGGGAGAGACGAATCCTATCTAACCGCCACTGCCTCCAAGTGCTCGGGACTGCACCTAACTGCTACCTGTTTGCACGACTCCTTTGAGCCATGGTAGGGTAGCAATCTAAGAACAGTGGGACACACTCGAGGCGAAGCAGCAGTGTCAAGTCTGCGAACTATGCTGTACTCATGTCACCTGGGAACTGATAACTGACGATGGGTATAATACCAACCAATCAGTTTCTCGGCGAGTCCTGTCCGGTGTACCCGTAACCTAACGAGCACCTGTATACTATCTCCAGTACGACGTACTGATGGTTGTGGGACAGACCATCTCCCCAACTGGGATGAGAAGCGTATACACTTAGTCTACTCCGGAATATCGATGCCCTATCTCGATAATCCAACGACCAGGGACCTATATAGGATGTTGCTTATAGACTACCCAGCCCCCACTAGTGTGACTGCCATCACAACGCTGGTAATCAAGCAAAGATCCTATGGGCTCTACTAATATGTATAAGTGATACGTTACAAGAAACATATGCACATATTAAAGTAGACACAAACCAAGTAGCATACTACCATTTTTAGCAAGACTGTTATATACAACTGTGAATATCCCAAGCTTCCATTAAGTAATATACAACCTAGTATGATACAATAATGGCCCCTAGGGCATATACACTAACAAATTTACACCGGGAAGAGGGAGAGAATGCCGGAGATGGCGATGGCGGCGGTGGGTGGAGAAGCCGTGGAAGACGGTGGAGTAGGTGGGGATGAGGGGGCCTTCATCGGTTGTAACAACCTAGTTCATTTATACCAATTCCAGTTATCGTATTTTCTTAATTGTGGTATTTTCCTGATTTATCGTGTTTTGGGTGCGAATAGTATTTTACATTTTACATTGCATTCGACCCGATCCGCTTGCTTGATCTTATATGATTCATGTTTATGATTTATCCTGACCTGTTACATGAACTCGTGCACTTTCATTTTAATTTATACATCTTGGATACTGGCATTTTATCTGGCATTTGCATTTTTATAATATAACATTTTAAGTCACATAAAATATTTTAAAAATACATTGCATGGTCTGCATGATACCCCTAGCCCCGTGGTAGCATCCGCGCATCTTGTTCTCGTCCCGTTCAGTGAAACGGACTTGTTTGGATGGCTACGCGCACATGCGTGCATCCGTTCTTGGGGGTATGCATTTTTCGTTATCCGGACATTCATTTTTATTTTGGTCGACATGTATATTTTTTCGTATTTTAAAACTGAATTTTAGACTCGACCTGGGCATGTTTTGGACTATATTTGTATTTACCAGAATATCAAATTTTATTTATATAATATTAATTTTATAAATTGATACAAATTAAAATTTAGTTAACTAATAAAAGATTTTTTAAATTTGAATCTAAACCAATTTCCTAACAAACTAATAACCCCTTTCCCTCTCACTCTCTCCTCTGCATATATATATTTATATATATTTTTTATTTATTTAATTTTTCTTTCCTTATTTAATACACAGCCTCTTCTTCTTACTTCTTCTTCTTCTTTCTTCTTTCTTTTTCTTGATCTTGTTTTTTGATTCCAGTGATCACCGCCGGAGCCGTGCCCGTCGCTGACGATCCGAGTGATCCAGTGAACGTACCCGACTTGCGTGATCACCCTCGTGCGTTATTTGGAACCGTTCCGTGTACCGTGCGCGCGTCGCGACATTTCACCGACAAAGGACGTTCCGCACACATCCGTTCTTGTTCCGTCTAGGCAAGTAATCTTGCTGCATGCTATATAACTCATTATATACCTATTTAAATAAATACCACACATGTATTTTAAATCAAGCATCGCATGTTTCATATTACAGCCTTTCGACGTTCCGTTTACATTTGTATAGTGCATTTCAGATCTAGGGCATGCAGACCAATCTTAATTACACGCTACATTACTTTAGACGCATCTATTTTAATAATGGAATACCTGTATTTAAACTCATGCACCCCATATTTAGTTTTATAACTTTTCGATGTTCTGTTTGCATCCATTCATATCATTTCAGATCTAGGTCATGAAAACTTATCTTGTTACATACAATACTATCATATACTGCATCAAATTGAATAGTTACATTTCATATTGCTTAGTTATATGTTCCGCACTTGTTAGTTTATCATTTTACGATTATGTGATACCCGTTTGCATCCATATCATTTAAAATATATATCATCGTAATATTTCTTATTATTATCTTTAATTAGTTTATAATCTGCATTTTATAATGTTATACATTTAAAAATATTATAGTTTACACATGAAACGTCGTTGAAAAGCGGATACGATAAATCTGAAACTTACTGTACACCTTACCTTATAAAATTCATTATAAATCATAGAAAAATCATTAATATACGTTATTTAGTTCGTTACGAAGCTAACTCAGAATACTATAACTTTATGAAATATTTACTTACAAAATAAATTGTTTTAATAACGTAAAATGCAAATGAAAATGCATCTAAACTGCTGTCCAGGGAAATTCCAGCAGCAAACTTTCAATTTCGAATGTTCATAATTTTTTGTAGGGACAATTTGAGATGCTTATACTTATAAAAATGAAAACCTTATTGAATTATCTTTGTTTTGGTATAAGACACGTCCCTTTTGGAGAACGGTTGTTATTTTTAAGCTATTTTACAAATCAGAGTGACGCTGAATTTCTGAACGGAACTTTCTTGTGCATGGTTAATCAATACCACTTTTATAGTTATTAATCGGTTTGAATATGTTATCCATGTTAATATTATTATATCAATATCTATTTAATAAATAACATTGCTTGTGTTTTAATATTCAGCAAATTTTACCGATTTACAGTTTTATAGTATCTGTCTGTATCCGTACGGTTTATTACATATCTAGTTGCACACCGAGACCATATTATTTCATGTTACCGTTGTATTAGTGCACCATGTTTGATAATTGTGCATCCTACATAGTCATGACGTAACCTCTGACAAAATATTTGTGCATCCATGCTTTACCGTGCATCCGTACTTGCTACAGTTTTAGTTTCAGCATCCGCTTGACACATGTGCACTACCTGTCATGACCTGATATACTACTACTACTTGACATTACTTGATACATGCACACTACCTGACATGACCTGATATATCACTACTTGACATGTTGCCTGATCCTGTTTCTAATGCCGACAATCTTGACATGTCGTCCCGATGGACATATCATATTGTCTGTACAAACAAACATGTTCCTTCTTGATCCTGTGTTGGCATTAGTCTCAGATTTATAAATACCTGACTTACACACATAACTTGGGGGTATGGGAAAATCAAGAATGTAGCTGAACGTAACTCAAAGGGCTATTATATCATTTTACTGTGGTCCCGTGGGGGAATGAACGGGACATAGACTCACAGTCTATTATATCATTTTACCGTGGTCCCGTGGGGAATGAACGGGGAATAGACCGATGGACTACGATGAAGATTACATTCATTGATTTCGAATAACTTTAGAGTAGATCACCCTATTGCACAGTTTGGACTACTCACCGCACTTCACCTGTTTATATCATGTTCACTGATTTATATTCATGTTACTGTTACTTGTTATTGATGACTTGTTACTGTTCATACTCATGCCTGCATAACTTGTTACCCGCTGATTATATTATTGTTGAAATTTTGACGTACCGACGTCTGGGTTTTGCATGGCCCAGATCCTCTACCTTTGTCGCAGGCTGATCAAGAGTATTTCCGCCGTCAGGCCGAGCAGTGAGGATTCTGTTAGTATCCAGTTAGTTATTTCCTTACTTTCCAGGTGTTATTGTTACTTGGATTTATTGCTTCCGCATATTATTTCTTGACTCGCTTATTCTGGCTCATGGACATGTACTATATAGTTTATTTACTTTCTTGTTCTTGATATCTCTACAGCCGTAATGTGACTGTGGAGGGATTTTTCCTATCCACGGGTAGCATGGCTGGCTCTGTCACGTGCCTATCGTAGCGCACTCTAGGAAGCGGGACGTGATAGGTTTTGTTTGGTATTAGAGCCATAGGATTTAGGTTAATCGGGTTTGATTCTTTTGTAATTGGGTATTGGACCCAATACACGAATCAGAAAATCCGTGATTAGGAACATGTCCTGCCATATTGTTATCATGATTCTTGAATCATATCTTTCTCTTGATCCCTATCCTAACGATATGCAAACAACTTTGCATCTCGAGTTGAAATTCTTTTGGTTCCCTATTGTTTCTTCCATCATATTCCTTTGATTCTGATACTAGGATTTGGGCGACTTGAACGGAGTTATGTGATTGTAACTATGAACTGCAGCATGGTTACAATGCGGTACTCTATTTAAGTAACATGGAGTCCTGGTCTTGTTTCATTTCCTTGTTTCATGGTCGTTCTATTACCTTGGTTCTCTCCGTTTCATTGCTTACCAGTTTATGTTTTGCAGATTTCTTGGTGACCGATACCGGCAGTTATGAAGTTGTCTTGGAAATTGATGGTCTCACTTTCCACACTCACATTGATTGTAAGGCAAAAAAAGTGATTTTCCAGATTCCCGGACATCTGGAATTGGTTGTTGCTGGAGGTAGCAGTTCTGTCGGGCCAATCGAGTTTAGGGCTAGGCCGACAAATAATGTTCTTTCGTCGATGGAAGTTGATAAGGAAGAAGCACCAGCTGTAGTCCGAGAGTTTATGGACGTATTCGAGGACATCTCGGGTTTACCGTCAAAACGAGATGTGGAGTTCGCGATCGATCTTGTTCCTGGAGCAGCGCCAATCTCAAAGGCGTACAATCCAATGGCACCAGTGGAGTTGGAAGAAGTCAAGAAGCAGGTTACCGAATTACTTGAGAAGGGTTGGATTCGCAGCAGCAATTCACCTTGGGGAGCTCCAGTTCTTCTAGTAAAGAAGAAAGATGGCACAAGGAGGATGTGCATCGATTATCGAGAATTAAATCGGATGACTATTAAGAACTGTTGGTGTATATGCCCTAGAGGCCATTACTGTATCATACTAGATTGTATATTACTTAATGGAAGCTTGGGATATTCACCATTGTATACACAATCTTGCTCAAAATAGTAGTATGCTACTTGGTTTGTCTCTGCTTTAATGTGTACATGTGTTTCTTTATTATATCACCTATACGCATTAGTAGAGCCCTTAGGATCTTTGCTTGATTACCGGCGTTGTGATGGCGATCACACTCGTGGGGGCTGGGTAATCCATAAGCATATCCTTATGCACGTCCCTAGTCATCGGATTATCGAGACAGGGCATCGATACTCCGGAGTAGACTAGCGTATGCGCTTCTCATCCCAGTGCGGGAGGCGGTCTGTCCCACAGCCGTCAGTACGTCGTGCTTGAGATAGTATGCGGGTGCTCGTTAGGTTACGAGTACACTGGACAGGATTCGTCGGGGACTGTTGGTTGGTATTATACCTATCGTCAGTTAACAGTTCCCAGGTGACATGAGTACAGCTTAGTCCGCTGACTTGACACGGTCACTTCGCCTCAAGTGTGTTCCCACTGTTCTTTGACTACTACCCTTCCACGGCTCTACTGAGTCATGCAAACAGGTAGTAGTTGGGTGCAGTCCCGAAGCACTTGGAGGCAGTGACGGTTATACAGGATTCGTCTCTCCCGGTATTGGGGGTTGACATCGTGCTGTGTCTAGGAGAGCCATTACACATGTAGTCCCTGGCCAGGGCAAGCGAGATATACTGGTAGGTTTCCAGTGTTATCTCAGGGTGTTCTGGGCTACACTCCGACACGACTTATACCGCTATTAGGGGACTGACGTTCGCCACCCCCTAGGCCTGCCATGCGATGTATCAGACGAACAGACCGGACTGTACGGAAATTGTCACATACAGGCTCAGTAGGAGTTTGGATGGGTTTACCTCATCGACCTTCTTGTCGACATCTACCTGGGGACCGTTACGTACAGCTAGTGCCGCTTGCGGTCTGTGGTTAAACCCACTGCCGGCGTAGTGTCGAGTCTTTAGAGTCCCACACAGAGAGTTTCCATGCACTGAGCGAAACGTGTAGAGGCTGTATGGTTTTACGGCAAGGCTGCGATCACTTACGTGCACTTGTGTGCGTATGCTGTTCGGGCAGGCAATACTGGTGGGCTTTGGTTTAAGCCGGATCCTAGTATTGCACGGATGGATTTGTTTTGTCTTCTATGCATTCGCATTCTACGGAATGCGGGTGCGGGTGTGTATGCACAGTTTTGAGGAGCGATGAAGGAGGAGGTGCCTCATTAGGGTTTTGGCAGTTGGTTCGGCCAAAACCGTTATGTGGCGGGCTCATTAGGGTTTTGACAGTTGATTCGGTCAAAACCATTTTGAGGTGGACTCATTAGGGTTTTGGCAATTCGTTCGGTCAAAACCATTATGAGCCGGAGATATTGTTTACTAATCCTTTTAGTGATAATTATGTGATGGCTAATTGCTTTGACCATTTGACCACCTTGACCACTCTTGACTTTGTTGACCCGTTGACTAAAGTTGACCATTGACCTTCATGAGAGGTCTACACTCTTCTTTGGTTTTCTTTTTCATTTTGGATTATGAAAATGGTCATTGGATTATGAAAATGGTCAAATCAATATAGCATCAACTTTATCATGATAGGATTTGTAATGATGGTGTTTAGTATTATTTTGCAACCATGGTTCATTTTCTTTGAAAAAACCTTTTCATTTCTCTTTTCTCATTCTCTCTCTTGGAAATGAGAAGAAAGAAAGAGCTCCATGGTTGCTTGACCTCCTTTCATCTTCCTCCTCTTCATAAATTCTTTTGATCTCATGTGTTGAGAGAAAAAGAATCCACATAGACAAATACCTCCATCTTTCTCTTCTACACAACCTAGGGTATCAAGACTAGCGATCTTGTTGTCCTAGTTGCCTCGGCTCGAGGTGGAGCTCGGTGTACAACTCTCGGATGGATCGTCTTCGACTTAAGAAGGCCGCGGAAGTGACCAAAGTCCGGATCAACCCTCGGAGCATGGATCGACAAGCGAGACAGCGGAATGAAGACCCGAAGGACCGGTATCGTGAGGTATAATTTCTACGGCATAGTAGTTAACACCTCTTGTTGTTTGCTAGTTTCTAGTTTAGCAAAGATCCGGCTTTTATGGTCCATGTTACCAAGTCAAGAAAAAATTTTGTTTTACCGTTTCCGCAACCCCGAAAGTACCGGGAGAGGTAACGTGGACCTAACAGTGGTATCAGAGCCTAGCTAAATATAAACTAGCAAGTTAGCAAAGTGTTTATAATATCGATCGGAAAAAAGTCGCAAAACACGCCCGAGAAAACCCAAGTTTCTGTCGATTTTTTATACTGTTCAAAAAATAATTTAACATACATGAAAAATCGTCTCAGGGTTTTGTTAAAACACACAGCAAAAATGAGTTGCTGACTCGTCCAACTCACCGCGGAACCGCGGCCAAACCATGGGTTTGGCCGCGGATCCGCGGCCGAGTTGACTCAGCCGCAGCTCCGTTTTGCTGCAGTGTTCTATTTGGGCTGTTTTGGGATTTTTAGTACATGTTGTTTCTGCCCAGATTTTCCAGAGTGCAAATTGATTTTTCGGGTGGTTACAAATCCGTATTTTTGATCGATATTCCGTAGACTTTTTCTAATGGATATTTTCTGTGTTGTGATATATGTATTGAACGTCTACTAATCGCTATACGTCGATTAGTGGGGGTTATACATATCTGTGATCTGTAATGCTGATGGTTTGTGTATATGAACTCGTTGGATTGTCGTGGATGAATAGCCAGGGTGGATGTGAGATGAGAGTTTCTTTTTCTTTCATTCATTGTAAAATTTGTAAATTGATGTAATATTATTTGTATAGCCGCACAACCGGGTCGGGGTTGTAGCCGTCATTGTATAATTTCTTTTTACTATTTTTGCTCCTAGGATAGACCCAAGGTGGGGTGCACAAACTACCGGGTATCTCGAAGTGTCGAGTGGCCTACTCACATCGTTGAGGGAGGTTGCTTCGCTTCGGATACTTGGCGGGTAGTTTGCCACACCCGTAGGAGTCTAGGGTGGGGTTTTGGCTATTCATCGCGACCGTGTAATCCGCTTTTCGTTGCAGGCTCGAACGAATCGCGGGTTCCTAGTATATCCAAAGTGTTCATCTGTGATCTGGATTGGCTATCATTGCTATATATATATATATATGATATCTATTTAGGTGTTGCTTATATTTTGCATCCGCGCTAGTCCAGCCCCCGCTCTGTCGTTAGTTAAGTAACCTAACGGGTGATGACGGAGCCCCGTGGCGAATGCGGATGGCATAAGCGTACGCCATATTTTGGTTGTTTTCTGCAATGGTAGGATTAATTGATGGGACGCATTAAATCAATGCAAGAAAGTAAACCTAAAAGACGTTGTTGGAACATTTTTTTCAAAAAGCTGTTATTGCAAGGACGTTCACTTTTGTTTTGCACAGAGGTATTCGGTTATGAATGCCCAGCACCTCAGTCGACGAGGCAAGGGACGAGATCCCTTCATCGGGAGTGACCCCTTAGACAAAAGTTTGCGTCAGGGTAATAACTTCATTATAGTCGATTATTCTTGCTTTGCATCGAGGTATTCAGTTTGGAATATCCTGCACCTCATTCGACGAGGAAAGAGCCGAGATCCCTTCACAGGGAGTGACCTCTTTGGCAAAAGTTTTCGCCACTATATTTTCAAAAAGATTACCAGGTTTCTTCAACGATATCAAGTTCATTACGTTAACGGGTTTTTCGCCAAAAACCCAGCCGTAGCCCTCCGTCATTTCTTACAAGTAACACTTAGTATTTGTGCTGCGTTTGTTGACTCCGTCAAGGCGTAGTGTACGGTAGCTAAGTACTGCTTGTTTGTAACGGTATATGGGATTGGTTAGGACAGTCGTATAACCCTGTTGACTCCGTCAAGGATTATGCGGGTGGGTTTAATGCAATCCAGATAATGACGGGTTGAACTTGACTAGGACTCTTTGATTTGTTGACTCCGTCAAAGTCACTTGGGTCCTAGGGGCAAAAACCACATCGGGAGTTTCTAAAGAAACTGAAACTTGCAGATTTAGCATACCTTCTGGAGTGTGGTGACTAGAGTGGATTCCATCTAGGTCATCACACAATGATAGTTGGATCCCGATCCCACTGATGAGTTGGATTACTCTTGGGAGATTATTTCACTTAACGATCAATGCTATAAACCTAGTAGGTGTCTAGAAAGGTGTTAGCGGGGCTACGCCCCCAGGGAAAAGAGGTTACTTAATTAAGGAACTTCGCGAAAGCGTTGGAAAACCTCCCTTGAAGTACCAACATCAGCCTGGCTGAAAGGTTAAGCAAGTATTGTGACGTGCGATTAATCCTGACTAGTTCTTCTTGTAAGATTTTAGGAAGAATTTGAGGAAACAGTGTGAGCCATCCTGGTTAGATAAACTAATAAACCAATCTAATCTTGCAAGATCGCACGCTAAGTGTTTCTTTTCTCTCTCTCCAGGTAGCAACCATTTCACGCCCTAATCAAGATAATAAAATGTATCACTTGACCG
Organism: Agapanthus africanus; assembly: GCA_030015575.1. NCBI lineage: Eukaryota > Viridiplantae > Streptophyta > Magnoliopsida > Asparagales > Amaryllidaceae > Agapanthus > Agapanthus africanus. The sequence goes on along the minus strand of CM057339.1, from coordinate 161,290,159 downwards.
ATCCGAATTCTTATTCGGGGCTGGGGAACGTTGGTTCGGCTCTAACTTGTGACAACAGTCATAAGTATGAGCAAGGGAAAGAGGATTGTATGGATTCCAAAGATACCCAGTTGAAGAAGAAGCATGGTTTTGCATCTACTTCAGGTGTTCTTGTAATTGAGAACTGTTTTACGATCAGCCCTACCTCCTGGGTACTTGATACCGGATCAGGATCTCATATCTGTAATTTATTACAGAGACTGAGAAAAAGAAGGAAAGTTGCACCTAGTGATATGTCGCTCAGAGTAGCGAATGGAGCACAAGTTAATACTGCAGCAGTCGGTGAATATCACCTAGTATTGCCAAATGGCAAGACTATGATTTTGAACGATTGCTACTATGTACCTTCCATGGTTTGCAACATCATATCAGTTTCTTTACTCGATAAAGGTGGATATAACTTTGTTCTTGATAGAAATATCATGAACATTTACCTTCATAAGGTACTGGTTGTAGAAGGTACACTGTGTAATGGTATCTACGTTCTAAATCAGAATACAGTTCTCAATGTACAAAACACACGCAAGAGGAAAAATTCAGATACGAATGAATCCTACTTGTGGCATTGTAGACTTGGTCATATCGGAGAGAAAAGACTAAGTAAGTTGCATAAAGATGGACTCTTGAATGCGTTCGATTTTTCATCTTATGAAACTTGTCAGTCTTGTCTCAAAGGGAAGATGACCAAATCTCCGTTCACCGGACATGGAGAAAGAGCAACAGAGCTCTTGGGACTCATACACAGTGATGTGTGTGGTCCAATGTCTATACATGCGAGGGGTGGGTTCTCGTACTTCATCACATTCACTGACGATCTCTCTAGATTCGGATATGTATATCTTATGAAACACAAATCTGAAGCTTTTGAGAAATTCAAGGAATTCAGAAAGGAAGTAGAGAACCAGACTGGCAAAAGTATCAAGATCCTCCGGTCTGATAGAGGAGGGGAGTACTTAAGCACGGAATTCCTAGATTACTTAAAAGAGAATGGTATTCTCTCTCAGCTTACTCCTCCTTATATACCACAGCACAACGGTGTATCGGAGCGGAGGAATTGTACCCTATTGGATATGGTTCGCTCCATGATGAGTAGTGTCGAGCTGCCTCTTTCATTTTAGGGACATGCGCTTCAGACAGCAGCATACCTACTGAATTACGTTCCATCCAAATCTGTGCCTAAGACTCCATATGAAATGTGGAGTGGGAGAAATCCGTATCTTAAGCGATTTAAGATATGGGGTTGTCCGGCCTATGTGAAAACACAGAAACCGGACAAACTAGAGGCACGGTCAGTTCTGTGTAAATTTGTGGGATATTCTAAAGACTCACTAGGATATCTGTTCTACCACACTGAGGAACAGAAGGTGTTTGTATCTCGCCACGCTACCTTTTTAGAAAGGGAGTTTCTTGCAAAAGAAACTAGTGGGAGTTCGGTAGAACTGGAAGAAATTCAGCGACCACAAAATATAACTAAAAATTTGGAGGAACCACTAGATTCAATAACCCCAGACGAACTTCAGCCACTCCGCAGATCTGGTAGGATTTCTCATCCGCCCGAGAGATACTACGGTTTTCTTATAGACGGGGATCGAGAGGATTGCATCTTGGAAGAAGATGACCCTACCAGTTTCAGGCAGGCCATTATCAGTAGGGACTCTGATAAGTGGCAAGAAGCAATGCAATCCGAAATGGAGTCCATGTACACCAATAAAGTGTGGACCTTGGATATTGCTCCACCCGGGGTAAAACCCGTTGGATGCAAATGGATCTACAAAAGGAAACTTGGTGTGGATGGGCAGGTAGAGACCTATAAGGCTAGACTCGTTGCAAAAGGTTTTCGTCGAAGACCTGGTTTGGACTATGACGAAACCTCTTCTCCAGTGGCTATGCTGAAATCCATTCGGATCCTACTTGCCATTGCTGCCTTCCATGACTATGAAATCTGGCAGATGGACGTTAAAACGGCTTTTCTAAACGGCTGTTTGGAAGAGTGCGTTTACATGGATCAGCCAGAAGGTTTCATAGACAGTGGGAGCAGCGGGAAGGTGTGCAAGTTGCTTAAATCCATTTATGGATTAAAGCAGGCATCGCGGAGCTGGAACATCTGTTTTGATGAGGCAATCAAGGAATTTGATTTCATCAAGAATGAAGATGAACCTTGTGTCTATAAGAAGATTGTAGGACGAACTGTCGTGTTCCTAGTCTTGTACGTGGACGACATTCTTTTGATAGGAAATGACATTCCTATGCTATAACCGGTCAAGCTATTTTTGTCACAACGGTTCTCCATGAAGGAGCTGGGTGATGCCTCGTACATCCTGGGGATCAAGATCTACAGAGATAGATCCAAGAGACTATTGGGACTTTCGCAGTCCAGGTACATAGAGACCGTACTAAAGAGATTTAGTATGGAGGATTCCAAGCGCGGTAACATACCCGCATTGTACGGAATTACCCTCTCCAAGAAGATGTCTCCTAAGACTGACGAGGAGAGGGTTCGCATGAGCACTATACCCTACGCTTCGGCGGTAGGATCTATAATGTATGCGATGCTATGTACAAGACCAGATGTAGCTTACGCGCTGAGCATGGTGAGCCGGTATCAGTCAGACCCAGGTGAGGACCACTGGACAGCAGTGAAGAACATTCTCAAGTACCTAAGAATGACTAAGGAGATGTTCCTGGTTTACGGTAATGGAGACCTCAGGGTCGAGTCCTTTACCGATTCAAGCTTCCAGAGTGACAAAGATGACAGCAAGTCCGTCTCGGGTTTTGTGTTTACCCTCAACGGAGGGGCGGTATGTTGGAGGAGTTCCAAACAGGATACCGTCGCAGACTCGACGATGGAGGCTGAATACATTGCTGCAAGCGATGCCGCAAAAGAGACGGTCTGGATGAAGAAGTTCATTAGTGAACTTCAGGTGGTTCCGTCCATTGTTGACCCAATACCTTTGTATTGCGATAACAATGGGGCTATAGCTTTAGCGAAGGAACCAAGGTCCCATCAGAAATCCAGGCACATCTTAAGGCGGTATCACCTGATCAGGGAGATCATTGATCGCCAGGAGATCGAGGTACGGAGAGTGGACACAAAAGATAACACTGCGGATCCATTCACGAAGGCCTTACCCCAGACTCAATTCGAGCGGCCGATCGAGATGATAGGTCTTCGATACGCCAGTACATGGCCTTAGTGCAAGTGGGAGATTGTTAGTGTATATGCCCTAGAGGCCATTACTGTATCATACTAGATTGAATGTTACTTACTGGAAGCTTGGGATATTCACCATTGTATACACAATCTTGCTCAAAATAGTAGTATGCTACTTGGTTTGTCTCTGCTTTAATGTGTACATGTGTTTCTTTATTATATCACCTATACGCATTAGTAGAGCCCTTAGGATCTTTGCTTGATTACCGGCGTTGTGATGGCGATCACACTCGTGGGAGCTGGGTAATCCATAAGCATATCCTTATGCACGTCCCTAGTCGTGGGATTATCGAGACAGGGCATCGATACTCCGGAGTAGACTAGCGTATGCGCTTCTTATCCCAGTGCGGGAGGCGGTCTGTCCCACAGCCGTCAGTACGTCGTGCTTGAGATAGTATGCGGGTGCTCGTTAGGTTACGAGTACACTGGACAGGATTCGTCGGGGACTGTTGGTTGGTATTATACCTATCGTCAGTTAACAGTTCCCAGGTGACATGAGTACAGCTTAGTCCGCTGACTTGACACTGTCACTTCGCCTCAAGTGTGTTCCCACTGTTCTTTGACTACTACCCTACCACGGCTCTACTGAGTCATGCAAACAGGTAGTAGTTGGGTGCAGTCCCGAAGCACTTGGAGGCAGTGACGGTTAGACAGGATTCGTCTCTCCCGGTATTGGGGGTTGACATCGTGCTGTGTCTAGGAGAGCCATTACACATGTAGTCCCTGGCCAGGGCAAGCGAGATATACTGGTAGGTTTCCAGTGTTATCTCAGGGTGTTCTGGGCTACACTCCGACACGACTTATACCGCTATTAGGGGACTGACGTTCGCCACCCCCTAGGCCCGCCATGCGATGTATCAGACGAACAGACCGGACTGTACGGAAATTGTCACATACAGGCTCAGTAGGAGTTTGGATGGGTTTACCTCATCGGCCTTCTTGTCGACATCTACCTGGGGACCGTTACGTACAGCTAGTGCCGCTTGCGGTCTGTGGTTAAACCCACTGCCGGCGTAGTGTCGAGTCTTTAGAGTCCCACACAGAGAGTTTCCCTGCACTGAGCGAAATGTGTAGAGGCCGTATGGTTTTACGGCAAGGCTGCGATCACTTACGTGCACTTGTGTGCGTATGCTGTTCGGGCAGGCAATACTGGTGGGCTTTGGTTTAAGCCGGATCCTAGTATTGCACGGATGGATTTGTTTTGTCTTCTGTGCATTCGCATTCTACGGAATGCGGGTGCGGGTGTGTATGCACAGTTTTGAGGAGCGATGAAGGAGGAGGTGCCTCATTAGGGTTTTGGCAGTTGGTTCGGCCAAAACCGTTATGTGGCGGGCTCATTAGGGTTTTGACAGTTGATTCAGTCAAAACCATTTTGAGGTGGACGCATTAGGGTTTTGGCAATTCGTTCGGTCAAAACCATTATAAGCCGGAGATATTGTTTACTAATCCTTTTAGTGATAATTATGTGATGGCTAATTGCTTTGACCATTTAACCACCTTGACCACTCTTGACTTTGTTGACCCGTTGACCAAAGTTGACCATTGACCTTCATGAGAGGTCTACACTCTTCTTTGGTTTTCTTTTTTCATTTTGGATTATGAAAATGGTCATTAGATTATGAAAATGGTCAAATCAATGTAGCATCAACTTTATCATGATAGGATTTGTAATGATGGTGTTTAGTATTATTTTGCAACCATAGTTCATTTTCTTTGAAAAAACCTTTTCATTTCTCTTTTCTCATTCTCTCTCTTGGAAGTGAGAAGAAAGAAATAGATCCATGGTTGCTTGACCTCCTTTCATCTTCCTCCTCTTCATAAATTCTTTTGATCTCATGTGTTGAGAGAAAAAGAATCCACATAGACAAATACCTCCATCTCTTCTACACAACCTAGGGTATCAAGACTAGCGATCTTGTTGTCCTAGTTGCATCGGCTCGAGGTGGAGCTCGGTGTACAACTCTCGGGTGGATCGTCTTCGACTCAAGAAGGCCGCGGAGGTGACCAAAGTCCGGATCAACCCTCGGAGCATGGATCGACGAGCGGGACAGCGGAATGAAGACCCGAAGGACCGGTATCGTGAGGTATAATTTCTACGGCATAGTAGTTAACACCTCTTGTTGTTTGCTAGTTTCTAGTTTAGCAAAGATCCGGCTTTTATGGTCCATGTTACCAAGTCAAGAAAAAATTTTGTTTTACCGTTTCCGCAACCCCGAAAGTACCGGGAGAGGTAACGTGGACCTAACAAGAACAAGTACCCGATCCCTCGCATTGGCGAATTGTTCGAGCAGCTTAGTGGCGCGAGGGTATTTTCGAAGCTGGATTTGCGATCCGGATATCATCAGGTCCGAGTTAAATCAGAGGATATTTGCAAGACTGTGTTCCGAACTTGGTATGGACATTACGAGTATTTAGTGATGCCATTCGGAGTCACGAATGCACCGGCGATATTTATGGATTTCATGAACCGAATCTTTTCTCCGTTCTTGGACCAGTTTATTTTGGTGTTTATGGGTGATATTCTGGTCTACTCGAGGAGCCTTGAAGAGCATGCAGAACACTTGAAGATCGCACTGCAGACATTGAGGCAAGAAAGATTATATGCAAAGATGGGTAAGTGCGAGTTTTGGCTTGAAGAAGTGAAGTTTTGGGGCGTGTCGTATCCGGAGATGGAATCACTGTTGATCCCAAGAAGATTGCAGCAGTTCAAAATTGACTGATTCCGAAGAACGTAGCAGAGATCAGAAGTTTTCTTGGACTTGCCGGCTATTACAGAAGGTTCGTGGAGAATTTTGCTCGTTTGGCTAAGCCTTTGACCAAGCTTACATGCAAGGAAGTACCATTTGTGTGGACGGATAAGTGCGCGTCAGCTTTTGAGGCGTTGAAGCAGAGATTGATAACCGCTCCTATTTTGACCGTACCAGACAGTTCCGGAGGATTGGTGATTCACACCGACGCATCTGGGAAAGGATTGGGATGTGTTTTGATGCAGCATGGGAAGGTTATAGCCTACGCATCAAGATAGTTGAAGACCCATGAGAAGAATTATCCAACTCATGATCTGGAGCTAGCAGCTGTGATTTTCGCTTTAAAAATTTGGAGACACTGCTTATTGGGCGAAAGGGTCGAAGTATTCACCGATCACAAAAGCCTAAAGTATGTGTTCAGGCAGAGAGAGCTTAACCTAAGGCAGCGTAGATGGTTGGAGCTGATGGCTGACTACGATCTTGATCTTAAGTACCATCCGGGGAAAGTTAATGTAGTGCCGGATGCGCTTAGTCGGTTACCAGCAATTTGGATGTTGACTGCACAGAAGGAGCTTATCGAATATTTTCGGAGATTCGAGTTGGAGATTGTTCTACCGCATTCTTTGGGACAGTTGATGCAGCTACAAGTACAGTCGTCATTGATCGAGAGTATTAAAGCAGCGCAGTCGAAGGACCCAAGATTGCAAAGGTTTCGAAAACAGGTTGAAGCTGGACTTCGAACGGACTTGTTAATTCATGAAGATGGTTCGTTACGATATGGTAGCCATTTGTGTGTGCCAAAAGGAGATATTCGCGAAGAAGTTATGAAGGAGGCACACAGTTCCGCGTATTCCGTACATCTAGGAGGCACGAAGATGTACCGTGATCTACGACAGCATTTCTGGTGGGAAGGCATGAAAAGGGAGATTGCTCGTTTTGTAGCAAAGTGCTTGGTGTGTTAGAAAGTTAAGGCTGAACATCAAAGGGTTGCTGGTTTATTGCAACCACTTCCGATTCCTCAATGAAAGTGGGAACATATAACCATGGATTTCGTGACAATTTTACCGCGGAGTCCAAAGGGCAACAATGCAGTTTGGGTGATTGTTGATCGATTGACCAAGGCAGTTCACCTCATACCGTTTCGAGTTGGTTAGTCAACGGAAGCGTTAGCAGAACGGTACATGCCGGAGATTGTGAGATTGCATGGAGTACCTGTGAGCATCGTGTCCGACCGTGACACCCGATTCTTATCACACTTCTGGAGGAGCTTACAGGAAAGTTTAGGGACTCGATTGAAATTTAGCACAGCTTATCATCCTCAAACAGATGGCCAGTCGGAGAGAACGATCCAAACTCTTGAAGACATGTTGAGAGCTTGCATGTTAGACTTCAAGGGTTCATGGGAGGATCATCTACACTTGGTGGAGTTTTCGTATAACAACAGCTTTCAGACGACTATTCAGATGGCCCCATTAGAAGTATTGTATGGTCGCAAGTGTCGCTCACATGTTTGTTGGGACGATATTGGAGAATGAAGATTGTTGGGACTGGATTTGATCGTGCAAACCGTGGAGAAAGTTAATACTATCCGGAATCATATGAAGGCGGTACAAGATTGACAGAAGAGTTCGGCCGACACATCGAGAAGACCTCTAGAGTTCGCTGTTGGTGATCTAGTATTCTTGAAGATATCATCGACTAGAGGAGTGATTCGTTTTGGGAGTCGAGGAAAGCTTAGTCCTCGATTCGTTGGGCCTTTCGAGATTTTGGAGCGTGTTGGAGAAGTGGCGTATCGTTTGGCTTTACCACAATCTTTGGCGAATGTTCATGACGTGTTTCATGTATCTCAACTCCGTAAGTATGTTCGAGATGAAGCACACGTGCTAGATCATTCGGAGCTGACTGTAAGAGAGGATTTGACCTTTGAGGAACGACCGATATCGATTGTTGATCGAAGAGAAAAGGTCCTTAATAACAAGGTTATCCCTCTTGTACTTGTTTCTTTGGGAAATCGCTCGCATGGAGAATCGACTTGGGAACGAGAAGATGAAATACGACAGAAGTTTCCACATCTATTCTTATAGTTTCTTGATTGTCTATACTTTCTTGTACTTGGAATTTCGAGGACGAAATTCTTTGGTAGTTGGATATAATGTAAAAACCTAGTTCGTTTATACCAATTCCAGTTATCGTATTTTCTTAATTGTGGTATTTTTCTGATTTATCGTGTTTTGGGTGCGAATAGTATTTTACATTTTACATTGCATTCGACCCGACCCGCTTGCTTGATCTTATATGATTCATGTTTATGATTTATCCTGACCTGTTACATAGACTCGTGCACTTTCATTTTAATTTATACATCTTGAATACTGACATTTTATCTGGCATTTGCATTTTTATAATATAACATTTTAAGTCACATAAAATATTTTAAAAATATATTGCATGGCCTGCATGATACCCCTAGCCCCGTGGTAGCATCCGCGCATCTTGTTCTCGTCCCGTTCAGTGAAACGGACTTGTTTGGATGGCTACGCGCACATGCGTGCATTCGTTCTTGGGGGTATGCATTTTTCGTTATCCGGACATTCATTTTTATTTTGGTCGACATGTATATTTTTTCGTATTTTAAAACTGAATTTTAGACCCGACCTGGGCATGTTTTGGACTATATTTGTATTTACCAGAATATCAAATTTTATTTATATAATATTAATTTTATAAATTGATACAAATTAAAATTTAGTTAACTAATAAAAGATTTTTTAAATTTAAATCTAAACCAATTTCCTAACAAACTAACAACCCCTTTCTCTCTCTCTCTCCTCTGCATATATATATTTATATATATATTTTATTTATTTAATTTTTCTTTCCTTATTTAATACACAGCCTCTTCTTCTTACTTCTTCTTCTTTCTTCTTTCTTTTTCTTGATCTTGTTATTTTATTCCGGTGATCACCGCCGGAGCCGTGCTCGTCGCTGACGATCCGAGTGATCCAGTGAACGTACCTGACTTGCATGATCACCCTCGTGCGTTGTTTGGAACCGTTCCGTGTACCGTGCGCGCATCGCGACATTTCGTCGACGAAGGACGTTCCGTACACATCCGTTCTTGTTCCGTCTAGGCAAGTAATCTTGCTACATGCTATATAACTCATTATATACCTATTTAAATAAATACCACACATGTATTTTAAATCAAGCATCGCATGTTTCATATTACAGCCTTTCGACGTTCCGTTTACATTTGTATAGTGCATTTCAGATCTAGGGCATGCAGACCAAATCTTAATTACACGCTACATTACTTTAGACGCATCTATTTTAACAATGGAATACCTGTATTTAAAATCATGCACCCCATATTTAGTTTTATAACTTTTCGATGTTCCGTTTGCATCCATTCATATCATTTCAGATTTAGGTCATGAAAACTTATCTTGTTACATACTATACTATCATATACTGCATCAAATTGAATAGTTACATTTTATATTGCTTAGTTATATGTTCCGCACTTGTTAGTTTATCATTTTACGATTATGTGATACCCGTTTGCATCCATATCATTTAAAATATATATCGTCATAATATTTCTTATTATTATCTTTAATTAGTTTATAATCTGCATTTTATAATGTTATACATTTAAAAATATTATAGTTTACACATGAAACGTCGTTGAAAAGCGGATACGATAAATCTGAAACTTACTGTACACCTTACCTTGTAAAATTCATTATAAATCATAGAAAAATCATTAGTATACGTTATTTAGTTCGTTACGAAGCTAACTCATAATACTATAACTCTATCAAATATTTACTTACAAAATAAATTGTTTTAATAACGTTAAATGCAAATGAAAATGTATCTAAACTGCTGTCCAGGAAAATTCCAACAGCAAACTTTCAACTTCGAATGTTCATAACTTTTTGTAGGGACAATCTGAGATGCTTATACTTATAAAAATGAAAATCTTATTGAATTATCTTTGTTTTGGTATAAGACACGTCCCTTTTGGAGAACGGTTGTTATTTTTAAGCTATTTTACAAATCAGAGTGACGCTGAATTTCTGAACGGAACTTTCTTGTACATGGTTAATCAATACCACTTTTATAGTTATTAATCGGTTTGAATATGTTATCCATGTTAATATTATTATATCAATATCTATTTAATAAATAACAGTACTTGTGTTTTAATATTCAGTAAATTTTACCGGTTTACAGTTTTATAGTATCTGTCTGTATCCGTACGGTTTATTACATATCTAGTTGCACACCGAGACCATATTATTTCATGTTACCGTTGTATTAGTGCACCATGTTTGATAATTGTGCATCCTACATAGTCATGACGTAACCCCTGACAAAATATTTGTGCATCAATGCTTTACCGTGCATCCGTACTTGCTACAGTTTTAGTATGAGCATCCGCTTGACACATGTGGACTACCTGACATGACCTGATATACTACTGCTTGACTTGATACCTGATACACCACTACTTAACATGACTTGATACTTGTACACTACCTGACATGACCTAATATATCACTACTTGACATGTTACCTGATCCTGTTTCTAATGCCGACAATCTTGACATGTTGTCCCGATGGACATATCCTGTTGTCTGTACAGACAAACCTGTTCCTTCTTGATCCTGTGTTGGCATTAGTCTCAGATTTATAAATACCTGACTTACACACATAACTTGGGGGTATGGGGAAATCAAGAATGTAGCTGAACGTAACTCAAAGGGCTATTATATCATTTTACCGTGGTCCCGTGGGAAATGAACGGGACATAAACTCACAGTCTATTACATCATTTTACCGTGGTCCCGTGGGGAATGAATGGGGCATAGACCGATGGGTTACGATGAGGATTACATTCATTGATTTCGAATAACTTTAGAGTAGATCATCCTATAGCACAGTTTAGACTACTCACCGCACTTCACCTGTTTATATCATGTTCACTGATTTATATTCATGTTACTGTTACTTGTTATTGATGACTTGTTACTGTTCATACTCATGCCTGCATGACTTGTTACCCCCTGATTATATTATTGTTGAAATTTTGACGCACTGACGTCTGGGTTTTGCATGGCCAAGTTCCTCTATCTTTGTCGCAGGTTGATCAAGAGTATTTCCGCCGTCAGGCCGAGCAGTGAGGATCCTGTTAGTATCCAGTTAGTTATTTCCTTACTTTCCAGATGTTATTGTTACTTGGATTTATTGCTTCCGCATATTATTTCTCGACTCGTTTATTCTGGCTCATGGACATGTACTATATAGTTTATTTACTTTCCTGTTCTTGATATCTCTACAGCCGTAATGTGACTGTGGAGGGATTTTTCCTATCCACGCGTAGCATGGCTGGCTCTGTCACGTGCCTATCTTAGCGCACTCTAGGAAGCGGGACGTGACAGGTTTTGTTTGGTATCAGATCTATAGGATTTAGGTTAATCGGGTTTGATTCTTTTGTAGTTAGGTATTGGACCCAATACACGAATCAGAAAATCCGTGATTAGGAACATGTCTTGCTATATTGTTATCATGATTCTTGAATCATATCTTTCTCTTGACCCCTGTCCTGACGATATGCAAACAACTTTGCATCTCGAGTTGAAATTCTTTTGGTTCCCTATTGTTTCTTCCATCCTAATCCTTTGATTCTGATATTAGGATTTGGGCGACTTGAACGGAGTTATGTGATTGTAACTATGAACTGCAGTATGGTTACAATGCGGTACTCTATTTAAGTAACTTGGAGTCCTGGTCTTGTTTCATTTCCTTGTTTCATGGTCGTTCTATTACCTTGGTTCTCTCCGTTTCATTGCTTACCGGTTTATATTTTGCAGATTTCTTGGTGACCGATACCGGCAGTTATGAAGTTGTCTTGGAAATTGATGGTCTCACTTTCCATGCTCACATTGATTGTAAGGCAAAGAAAGTGATTTTCCAGATTCCCGGACATCTGGAATTTGTTGTTGCTGGAGGTAGCAGTTCTGTCGGGCCAGTCGAGTTTAGGGCTAGGCCGACAAATAATGTTCTTTCATCGATGAAAGTTGATAAGGAAGAAGCACCAGCTATAGTCCGAGAGTTTATGGACGTATTCGAGGACATCTCGGGTTTACCGTCAAAACGAGATGTGGAGTTCGCGATCGATCTTATTCCAGGAGCAGCGCCAATCTCAAAGGCGTACTATCCAATGGCACCAGTGGAGTTGGAAGAAGTCAAGAAGCAGATTACCGAATTACTTGAGAAGGGTTGGATTCGCAGCAGCAATTCACCTTGGGGAGCTCCAGTTCTTCTAATAAAGAAGAAAGATGACACAAGGAGGATGTGCATCGATTATCGAGAATTAAACCGGGTGACAATTAAGAACAAGTACCCGATCCCTCTTATTGGCGAATTGTTCGAGCAGCTTAGTGGCGCTAGGGTATTTTCGAAGCTGGATTTACGATCCGGATATCATCAGGTCCGAGTTAAATCAGAGAATATTTGCAAGACTTTGTTCCGAACTCGATATGGACATTACGAGTATTTAATGATACCATTCGGAGTCACGAATGCACCGGCGATATTTATGGACTTCATGAACCGAATCTTTTCACCGTTCTTGGACCAGTTTATTCTGGTGTTTATGGATGATATTCTGGTCTACTCGAGGAGCCTTGAAGAGCATGCAGAACACTTGAAGATCGCACTGCAGACATTGAGGCAAGAAAGATTATATGCAAAGATGGGCAAGTGTGAGTTTTGGCTTGAAGAAGTGAAGTTTTGGGGCGTGTCGTATCCGGAGATGGAATCACTGTTGATCTCGAGAAGATTGCAGCAGTTCAAAATTGGCTGATTCCGATGAACGTAGCAGAGATCAGAAGTTTTCTTGGACTTGCCGGCTATTACAGAAGGTTCGTGGAGAATTTTGCTTGTTTGGCTGAGCCTTTGACCAAGCTTACGCGCAAGGAAGTACCATTTGTGTGGACAGATAAGTGCGCGTCAGCTTTTGAGGCGTTGAAGTAGAGATTGATAACCGCTCCTTTTTTGACCGTACCAGACAGTTCCGGAGGATTGGTGATTCACAGCAATGCATCTGGGAAAGAATTGGGATGTGTTTTGATGCAGCATGGGAAGGTTATAGCCTACGCATCGAGATAGTTGAAGACCGATGAGAAGAATTATCCAACTCATGATTTGGAGCTAGCAGCTGTGATTTTCGCTTTAAAAATTTGGAGACACTGCTTATTGGGCGAAAGGGTCGAAGTATTCACCGATCACAAAAGCCTAAAGTATGTGTTCAGGCAGAAAGAGCTTAACATGAGGCAGCGTAGATGGTTGGAGCTGATGGCTGACTACGATCTTGATCTTAAGTACCATCCGGGGAAAGTTAATGTAGTGCCGGATGCGCTTAGTCGGTTACCAGCAATTTGGATGTTGACTGCACAGAAAGAGCTTATCGAAGATTTTCGAAGATTCGAGTTGGAGATTGTGCTACCGCATTCTTTGGGACAGTTGATGCAGCTACAAGTACAGTCGTCATTGATCGAGAGTATTAAAGCAGCGCAGTCGAAGGACCCAAAATTGCAAAGGTTTCGAGAACAGATTGAAGCTGGACTTCAAACGGACTTGTTAATTCATGAAGATGGTTCGTTGCGATATGGTAGCCATTTGTGCGTGCCAAAAGGAGATATTCGCGAAGAAGTTATAAAGGAGGCACACAGTTCCGCGTATTCCGTACATCTAGGAGGCACGAAGATGTACCGTGATCTACGACAGCATTTCTGGTGGGAAGGCATGAAAAGGGAGATTGCTCGTTTTGTAGCAAAGTGCTTGGTGTGTTAGAAAGTTAAGGCTGAACATCAAAGGGTTGCTGGTTTATTGCAACTACTTCCGATTCCTTAATGAAAGTGGGAACATATAACCATGGATTTCGTGACAGTTTTACCGCGGAGTCCAAAGGGCAACAATGCAGTTTGGGTGATTGTTGATCGATTGACCAAGGCAGCTCACCTCATACCGTTTCGAGTTGGTTAGTCAACGGAAGCGTTAGCAGAACGGTACATGCCGGAGATTGTGAGATTGCATGGAGTACCTGTGAGCATCGTATCCGACCGTGACACCCGATTCTTATCACACTTCTGGAGGAGCTTACAGGAAAGTTTGGGGACTCGATTGAAATTTAGCACAGCTTATCATCCTCAAACAGATGGCTAGTCGGAGAGAACAATCCAAACTCTTGAAGACATGTTGAGAGTTTGCATGTTAGACTTCAAGGGTTCATGGGAGGATCATCTACACTTGGTGGAGTTTTCGTATAACAACAGCTTTTAGGCGACTATTCAGATGGCTCCATTCAAAGTATTATATGGTCGCAAGTGTCGCTCACATGTTTGTTGGGATGATATTGGAGAACGAAGATTGTTGGGACTGGATTTGATCGTGCAAACCGTGGAGAAAGTTAATACTATCCGGAATCATATGAAGGCAGCACAAGATTGACAGAAGAGTTGGGCCGACACATCGAGAAGACCTCTAGAGTTCGCTGTTGGTGATCTAGTATTTTTGAAGATATCACCGACTAGAGGAGTGATTCGTTTTGGGAGTCGAGGAAAGCTTAGTTCTCGATTCGTTGGGCCTTTCGAGATTTTGGAGCGTGTTGGAGAAGTGGCGTATCGTTTGGCTTTACCACAATCTTTGGCGAATATTCATGACGTGTTTCATGTATCTTAACTCCGTAAGTATGTTCGATATGAAGCACACGTGCTAGATCATTCGGAGCTGACTGTAAGAGAGGATTTGACCTTTGAGGAACGACCGATGTCGATTGTTGATCGAAGAGAAAAGGTCCTTAATAACAAGGTTATCCCTCTTGTACTTGTTTCTTTAGGAAATCGCTCGCATGGAGAATCGACTTGGAAACGAGAAGATGAAATCCGGCAGAAGTTTCCACATCTATTCTTGTAGTTTCTTGATTGTCTATCCTTTCTTGTACTTGGAATTTCGAGGACGAAATTCTTTGGTAGTTGGATATAATGTAAAAACCTAGTTCGTTTATACCAATTCCAGTTATCGTATTTTCTTAATTGTGGTATTTTCCTGATTTATCGTGTTTTGGGCGCGAATAGTATTTTACATTTTACATTGCATTCGACCCGACCCGCTTGCTTGATCTTATTTGATTCATGTTTATGATTTATCCTGACCTGTTACATGGACTCGTGCACTTTCATTTTAATTTATACATCTTGAATACTGGCATTTTATCTGGCATTTGCATTTTTATAATATAACATTTTAAGTCACATAAAATATTTTAAAAATACATTGTATGGCCTGCATGATACCCCTAGCCCCGTGGTAGCATCCGCGCATCTTGTTCTCGTCCCGTTCAGTGAAACGGACTTGTTCGGATGGCTACGCACACATGCGTGCATCCGTTCTTGGGGGTATGCATTTTTCGTTATCCGGACATTCATTTTTATTTTGGTCGACATGTATATTTTTTCGTATTTTAAAACTGAATTTTAGACCCGACCTGGGCATGTTTTGGACTATATTTGTATTTACCGGAATATCAAATTTTATTTATATAATATTAATTTTATAAATTGATACAAATTAAAATTTAGTTTACTAATAAAAGATTTTTTAAATTTGAATCTAAACCAATTTCCTAAAAAACTAACAGCCCCTTTCTCTCTCTCTCTCCTCTGTATATATATATATTTATATATATATTTTATTTATTTAATTTTTCTTTCCTTATTTAATACACAACCTCTTCTTCTTACTTCTTCTTCTTCTTTCTTCTTTCTTTTTCTTGATCTTGTTTTTTTATTCCGGTGATCACCGCCGGAGCCGTGCTCGTCGCTGACGATCTGAGTGATCCAGTGAACGTACCTGACTTGCGTGATCACTCTCGTGCGTTGTTTGGAACCGTTCTGTGTACCGTGCGCGCGTCGCGACATTTCGCCGATGAAGGACATTCCGTACACATCCGTTCTTGTTCCGTCTAGGCAAGTAATCTTGCTACATGCTATATAACTCATTATATACCTATTTAAATAAATACCACACATGTATTTTAAATCAAGTATCGCATGTTTCATATTACAGCCTTTCGACGTTCCGTTTACATTTGTATAGTGCATTTCAGATCTAGGGCATACAGACCAATCTTAATTACACGCTACATTACTTTAGACGCATCTATTTTAACAATGGAATACCTGTATTTAAAATCATGCACCCCATATTTAGTTTTATAACTTTTCGATGTTCCGTTTGCATCCATTCATATCATTTTAGATCTAGGTCATGAAAACTTATCTTGTTACATACTATACTATCATATACTGCATCAAATTAAATAGTTACATTTCATATTGCTTGGTTATATGTTCCGCACTTGTTAGTTTATCATTTTACGATTATGTGATACCCGTTTGCATCCATATCATTTAAAATATATATCGTCGTAATATTTCTTATTATTATCTTTAATTAGTTTATAATCTGTATTTTATAATGTTATACATTTAAAAATATTATAGTTTACACATGAAACGTCGTTGAAAAGCGGATACGATAAATCTGAAACTTACTGTACACCTTACCTTATAAAACTCAATATAAATCATAGAAAATCATTAGTATACGTTATTTTGTTCGTTACGAAGCTAACTCAAAATAATATAACTCTATGAAATATTTACTTGCAAAATAAATTGTTTTAATAACGTAAAATGCAAATGAAAATGTATCTAAACTGCTGTCCAGGGAATTTCCAGCAGCAAACTTTCAAGTTCGAATATTCATAACTTTTTTAGGGACAATCTGAGATGCTTATACTTATAAAAATGAAACCTTATTGAATTATCTTTGTTTTGGTATAAGACACGTCCCTTTTGGAGAACGGTTGTTATTTTTAAGCTATTTTACAAATCAGAGTGACGCTGAATTTCTGAACGGAACTTTCTTGTGCATGGTTAATCAATACCACTTTTATAGTTATTAATCGGTTTGAATATGTTATCCATGTTAATATTATTATATCAATATCTATTTAATAAATAACAGTGCTTGTGTTTTAATATTCAGCAAATTTTACCGATTTACAGTTTTATAGTATCTGTCTGTATCCGTACGGTTTATTACATATCTAGTTGCACACCGAGACCATATTATTTCATATTACCGTTGTATTAGTGCATCATGTTTGATAATTGTGCATCCTACATAGTCATGATGTAACCCCTGACAAAATATTTATGCATCCATGCTTTACCGTGCATCCGTGCTTGCTACAGTTTTAGTATGAGCATCCGCTTGACACATGTGCACTACCTGTCATGACCTGATATACTATTGCTTGACTTGATACCTGATACACCACTACTTGACATGACTTGATACATGTACACTACCTGACATGACCCGATATATCACTACTTGACATGTTACCTGATCCTGTTTCTAATGCCGACAATCTTGACATGTTGTCCCGATGGACATATCCTGTTGTCTGTACAGACAAACCTGTTCTTTCTTAATCCTGTGTTGGCATTAGTCGCAGATTTATAAATACTTGACTTACACACATAACTTGGGGGTATGGGGAAATCAAGAATGCAGCTGAACGTAACTCAAATGGCTATTATATCATTTTACCGTGGTCCCGTGGGGAATGAACGGGACATAAACTCACAGTCTATTACATCATTTTACC
Source organism: Agapanthus africanus (assembly GCA_030015575.1). Classification (NCBI taxonomy): domain Eukaryota; kingdom Viridiplantae; phylum Streptophyta; class Magnoliopsida; order Asparagales; family Amaryllidaceae; genus Agapanthus; species Agapanthus africanus. The sequence goes on along the minus strand of CM057339.1, from coordinate 161,272,413 downwards.
GTGGTCCCGTGGGGAATGAACGGGGCATAGACCGATGGGTTACGATGGGGTTTAGAGTAGATCATCCTATAGCATAGTTTAGACTACTCACCGCACTTCACCTGTTTATATCATGTTCACTGATTTATATTCATGTTACTGTTACTTGTTATTGATGACTTGTTACTGTTCATACTCATGCCTGCATGACTTGTTACCCCCTGATTATATTATTGTTGAAATTTTGACGCACTGACGTCTGTGTTTTGCATGGCCCAGATCCTCTACATTTGTCGCAGGTTGATCAAGAGTATTTCCGCCTTCAGGCCGAGCAGTAAGGATCCTGTTAGTATCCAGTTAGTTATTTCCTTACTTTCCAGATGTTATTGTTACTTGGATTTATTGCTTCCGCATAATATTTCTTGACTCGTTTATTCTGGCTCATGGACATGTACTATATAGTTTATTTACTTTCCTGTTCTTGATATCTCTACAGCCGTAATGTGACTATGGAGGGATTTTTCCTATCCACGGGTAGCATGGCTGGCTCTGTCACGTGCCTATCTTAGCGCACTCTTGGAAGTGGGACGTGTCATCGGTCCAGTAAGAGGCGGAGATGACGGCGGTGTCTCCGCCGTCGGCCACGGCGGAGACGGTATACTCATACCAATGGGAGTGGGTGGGGAAAATGAAGGGCTTAGCGTCTGTGTCGACACGGATAATGTAGTTTTGCTTCTTCTTGTTGATCTCGGCAGCAAAAATGAAATTCAATAGGAGGAGGGAGAAGAGGAGGAAAAGGAAGATTTGTAATGAAGGTGGTGGTGATGAAGATGACGACGATGAAGGTGATGAAGAAAATGGTGATGAAAATGAAGAAGGGTCAAAATTAAATAGGTGTTTAAGCTACATCTTATTGTAGAAAGAGACAGGCTATTACAGATGGAGACGGGAGAGCTGGGCAGGAAGGGAGGAGGTCGGGGTAAGGGGCCGGAGACGGTGATGAAGGCGATGAAGAAAATTGTGAATATGATGGTAATGAAGATGAAGAAGAAGGTGAAGAAAATGGTGAATCTGATGGTGATGAAAGACGAAGAAAAGGAAGAAGAAGAAGATGATGATGATATGATGATGATGGGAGTCGGTGGTGATGGTTGCAGCGGCGAGGGAGAAGGAAGGTCGCGGATCTGGGAGGTGGAGGAGGTGGTCTGAGTTTTTTTTCTTCTATTGTTTCCTTTTTTGAAATTGAAGGTAAATCGAAGAAGTATAATGGTCCATTCATGCACAATTTTTAACGCCGTGTGGTAATAATGCCAAAAAAAAGTTCGTGGTAGCAATATCTAATTATTAAAGTTTATGGTATCAAGTGCATAAAATGTGATAGTTCATGGGTCCATTTTTGCAATTTACTCTATAATAACTCCATATATAAAATGTCAATACATGCTCTTGTCTTTCGAAGGGTTAATTGCGAATTCACAAGCACATAAGGGGCTACAATGCAAACGTGAGCATGTGTCCCCACCATCCCAATTTCAAAATTTAAACACGAGCCACACATTGATCCTTAGCTTAGATCACGCGCTCTCACTTTCGTCCCCCCCCTCGCATTTCGAAATAAATAAAAAGGAATCTAATCAGAGCCTAGATAGAGAAAGTGTGGGTGTAACAGCGCAGCAAAAATCAAATAAAACCCCTATTTTTTTTTTCCCTCTATGTTCTCTCCCCTCAAAGATATGGCCTTTAAAGACCCCCGCGAGTTTCTAGGGCTTCACCCATTTAAATGATTTCAAAATGGAAGAGCGATCAGAGATCATAGATCTGTCCAAGGTTTGTGATACTCGATCTGTGATGCTCTCTTTGTCCAATCGATTGATCCTCGATCTCTTTGTTTATTGATTGGTTTTGTTTTGGTATGAATAGAGGAGTTTAGATGAGGATTCGGACCAGCAAACTGGAGGCGGGAAGAGAATCAAGACGAAAGATCTTAAGTCTATTATGAATCAAGGTACAAATTGGTGTTTTTTTCCGTTAAAGTTTTGGAATTTGTTCGGTTTTGGTTTGGTTTAGATTACAAATTTATTTTATTTCTCGTTCTGGTAATTTATTTTATGGATCTAGAAAAAAATTGGAGGATGCACATTTGGGATTTTGGCGAGGTGTTCTCAGTTAAAAAATTGGCGCAAATTAAGAGTAGTAAAACTTTGTCAAATTAGTACGAAACTGACCCCATTTGTATAGAGCGTTTAAACTATGATGACGTGCTTCACTTTTGTTGGGATTTTAGTCTTAAAGCATTTTCTATGCTCAAATTGGGGGAAACGTTGTATTTTTCTTTTCTTAGTATGTTTTTTCCCTTGTTGAAACCCTAAGTTTTTAAGAATCGAGGGACGATAATCTTGTTTGATCACCAATTTCTGTTTTCAATGGACGATGGTTAATCTCTTGGTCAGAGATGTCTTTTGTTGCCAATAATTGTACTAGGAACAATGCTGATGTTGAATGATGCAATTTTTAGTTTGTAAGTTACCAAAATACTCTCTAAACATGTGCGCAGATGTTCAGTGGTGGCCACTAAAGATCTAATTACTGATGCCTTTACATAAGTATAAATGGATGGTGAAAGCTAATGTCGTTTATGGATAGGAAGTGAGTATATATTCGATTTGCAAATATATGGAATTTTTAAATGATCAAACTAGATAAGGAATGGGACCGACAGCTAGAAGGTGGGAAGAGAATCAAGATGAGGGATCTAAAGTCGATTCTTAGGATTTACGGTGGGTTTTCCCCCTTTCTAAACTGACATATTTTATTTTTTAATTTTCCCCCTAAAATTTGGAATGTGTTCAGCTTTGCCTTGGCTTTCTAACAAAGCAATCAACTTGCTTGTAAAGTTTGGATTACCAGAAGGATTGGTGGTTATGTTGGAGACTGCTAAAGAATAACAATCTTACAGCATTCTGGCGTGAAAAGTCAAAAGAGAGGTATCAACATGAATATGAACTGCATTCTTTGTGCTTCACGCAAACCCAAGGATCGAGAACTCCTTTCTCCATGTGCAATATGACCTGAGGCTTCCTTGCATGAACTGGAACCTGTGGTCATTTGAAATTCAATAATTCCAGTTGCTCAAACTTTACCACAACCGTAAGAACAACTGAGGTAGTAGCTGGATATAAAGAGAGAAGAACTGTCATTGTCCATGTGCTTTGGTTTTGTTGAAGTATTGAAATGAGAGACGGCTCAACCACACTCCAGTTTGGACATCCGGCATGAGGATAAGCTGGTTTCCCTATCTCTTGACGCCTGAGCAATGCAGATTTGTTGTGGCAAGATGGGTGGTTACTCTCCCCTGAGGGTTTAGATTGGAACGGAGCTTGTAGACTTGCCGTGAGCATTTCTTTTTATTTGTTTTTATTTTCATTATTTATAGTGTAACACCCTAGTTCAGTTATATCAAGTTCGATTTGTTTATTCTATTTATCTTGTGGGTTTTTTTTTGACTTTATTTGTTTTGGGTGCGGATAGTGTTTTGTTTCCTGTGCTTGGTATCCGACCCGGACGTCTTTTGGACTATTTTGTATTTAGCCTAAAACTCAAGTTTTATTAATATTATATTCTAATATCCTTAGACTGTTAAAATTTATTCAATCATATTTTAAACAAACTAATATTATATTATACTGTTATTCATTTAAAATTTTACCAAACCAAATATATTTTTAAATCTTTTAAATCCTAAACTAAACTTCAGCACATATATTATATACGAATATATATACTAAATATTTTTTAACTAAAATATATTTTTACATATTTCTCTCTTTCCTTACCTGTCTCTCTCTCCTCTCTCCAATATATATTTTTCTATCTTATCAACAATTATATCTCCTTAATATACATAAAATCCTATATATATAATCACAAATCTCTCTCTCTCACATATCAGCCGACTTCCTTTCACTGTCATTAGCATTCTTTTTCTATATCTCACCAATCTAATCCTTCTCTCCCCAACAATATTTTCTAACAACCTAAACAAAAACCCCATCCCTATTTAATCATCACATCATCTTCTCTTCTTCAAAACTTAATCGATCCATAACCCCTCACATTCATCCCATCGCCACCTTCTTTTACCGTAGCCTCTTCAAGCCAATCCCCCCTCGATCGCCGCACCAGCCACCTCCGACGACCCAGAACCGGCAGCCTCTCCTTCACTGCGACCTTCTCCTTCGCCGATCTCCTACCGCCGGCCATCAAACCCATCACCGTCGGCCCGAGACTTCACCACAACAACCAACTCCGATTGCCACCATCGTCTTCATCTCGCCGTCGACCCTCACCGTCGTCGACCACCCTTCGCTCTCATCTACACCTCTCCTCCTCGACCTCGTCTGCCTCCCCTCTTCACCTTCGACGAACCCCGACCTCACTGCAACTTTCCCAGACCCGACGAAATCTGGCCATTGCAAGAACCCTTGTTGTCGGAGCTTCGACCCCTCGTCGACGCCACATCCTCACCTCCCTCTCTCCTCTGCCGACAATCCAGACCCCTCACCACCTTCGATCTCCCAAACCCAACCTCACAGCACATTCGATCTTTACCCACAGGCCATCGCACCTCCCTCCAGCAACCAACTACAGCCCCTCCACACCTTTGAACCCTTTCCAGCAACCTCCCAGCACCTCACCACCTTCGATCTCGCAAACCCAACCTCTCAACACCTTCGATCCTCTTTATCGTCGACTTCGATTATGATTTAAATCCACCTTTATTGACCCTCGACCTCGCCACTGCATCAAGATTCAAGCTCGACCTCGCCATGGCCATAAGATCTTACCTCGACTTCGCCGTGGCTTCAAGATCCAAGCTCAATTGGATGGGTTCTTTAAGGATCTGAGCTCGAAGACTTGATTTTTGTGCTTTATCTTCAATTCTTAGAGATTCTTTGATTTCAAGCTGGAGCAGTTTCTCTGCTTTGATTTCTTTCATCGATCTCCTCCATTTTTGAGATTATTTGATTTTTGTGTGCTCATATATGCTTGGTGTTCTATGCTGACAGGATCTGAGTTCGAAGTTCTTTGCTGATTGGATCTGGCCAGAGAACAAGCCTGAATTGTTGCCATTTCTTTTGAAGCTGATTAGTGATCAGAGCAATAAGGATGGAGATGATTTGGATGATACGTTGGTGCCCCAATTAGTTCTCACTCTGTTCCCATACTTGCACACAATTATATCATCTTCTCATCTCTATGAAAAAGCTCTGCGTGCAAAAGCTTTATCAATTGTTCACTCCTGTATTTTCATTCTTGGGTCAATGAGTGGTGTTTATAAGACAGAAACTGTTGCATTAATGATGTCGATGGTGAATTCATTGATGGAACATTTCTCTACCAGCTTACAACCTCGGGTGCAGGCGGGAGATCCCGATGACTGGACCATCAGAACGGAGGTATTGAAATGTTTACTTCAGTTTGTTCAGAACTTTCGAAGCCTCTTAGAAGCTCAATTTTCAGGAGGAGCGTATAACTCTGATCCTAAGTGAATCATAGCTGAGTTCGTGCCTCGCATCTTCGTACATCGTTTTTCCGTGATCCTTATCCTCCAGGCAAGTACTCTTTCTTTATTTTTGGTCGATATACATCGGCATTCCTTTGTGGTTATATGTACATATATATATATATTTCCTGCACTGTTAGAATAAAAGATAAATGTGTTAGTATCCTTTCGTTATATTATACAATATATATGAGCAAACTGTTATGTAGCAGGTGAGAATAATTCGCAAGTGTAGTTTTAAAATGAGATTTATTTGTTAACTATAAATAAAGTTCGAAAGTTGATAACCTATCTCACATTTATATGTTTCTAGTCAGATTGTGATTAATATACCCATATTAAGGTTAACGGTAAAGATAACAATTGTGACTCATACTAGCTTGTACACCACCTTTATGCAGTTACTATTACCTGATAACTTTTACTACTGACATGTCTTGACTATTCTTTACTCTAGTTTTATTGGGCGAGATCGCTGATAAGGATGCTGAACTACATTACATGACATGACACAATCTATACTGTTTACAAGTTTTATTTCCATACAATTACCATACCACAAGTTTCTGTCTTTTCAGCATTCTTAATTAGTGATTTAGTTTTTACCATAATAGCTATAAATACGTGGGTGTTGGGATAGTTTGAGTATGCGTTGTACAACAGGATCTTAGGAGTCCCATGCCGGTAGCTCGTACCGGGCTATAGCGGTCATATTATTACAGCTCGTACCGGGCTATAGCGGTCACATGATTACAGCTCGTACCGGGCTATAGCGGTCATATGTTTACAGCTCGTACCGGGCTATAGCGGTCTCTTGTTCATTCCACAGTTGGGCCCGTGTTTCTTAGCCCCTAGGGCACCACTTTTGGGTTAGGAATACTCCTGCAGAGGTTGACGCACACACTCAAGCTTACGGTAGGATAGTTTACATTTTAGTGACCAGTTAGGTTATAACTTTACCTTTTACATACATGTTTCATAGTGTTAATACATCTAATTATTTATATATATGTTTTTCTTGCGCACCGGGCTTCACTTTTTATATATCCATGTTATTATGCTACACACACACTTTTACGTTGAGTACTTACTGGGATGTTCTGACATCCCTGAGGTTTGCCATCTCAGGTTTAAAGACAGGTTTTCAGGCCGAGCAGGATCAGAGCGGCTACCGGGACTTTGCTGAAGACCAGTAACCATAGGTTTATTTTCACCCTTTTTAATTAGCTTTTAGCTTGTGCGCCCTTCTGGATGTTAGAACTTTTGTATCTTTCAGATATTGTTTTCTTTTCGAATCTATTGTATCGGATCTTTTTGCATCAATTATCTAGTGGACCCATTTTTAGTATTCTTTGTGGTTTCATTGCAGCATGATTATCAGTATTATCCCTTTTTGTATTGGATTTTATTTTTGACAGGTTAATCTAAACAGTCTTATGTGACTATGGAAGGATCTTTCCTTACCGTAAGTAGCACGGCTGGCCTTCGTCGCTCTCCGTATTCCGTATTTTGGGAAGCGGGGCGTGACATATAGTCTTTTTCATACCTGGCAAGGGAAAAAAAATCGATCATCTATTGTTCTAGTTTATTTTCTTCGATCTAGAAAAAATTAGAGGATGCCCATTTGGGCTTTTTCTGTTTGAAAGTTGGCACTAACTAAGAACAGTATATCTGTCTTCATTATTGGAACCTTTTTCCGATAGCTGATTTACTTTTTTTTGGCGGGGGACACGGCTTAGGCTATGATGAAGAACTTCAGTTTTGCTGGCAATTTAGTCTTGCAGATTTCTTCTTCTAAAATTTATGTGGTAGCTCAAAATGTTATTGGCTATGAGTCTGGGTGTGTTCTTCTTGCGGCCATGTAACTTGGAACTGATGCTTACTTTGCCTAGACTAACCTTAATCTAACTTATAGACTTGTTGGTTCGTTTATTTTCGAAATAACATTGTTTGGAGAGGGTGGGGTGGGGGGTGGGGACCTGGTTTTGCATAAATAGGGTGCAAAAAAAAAAACCAAAATCCAAAGAGTTGGATAAGGGTAGTTGATTGGACATTAAATCTAAGTTGATTGACTGAAATGGTCAATTTGTTATCCCCCCCCCCCCCCACACATTGAAATCTTGATTTTCTCATAGTTCCAGTGAAAAAAATGGGCAAGAGTTGCCTTTTCTCTGATTTTCTTCGTAATTACTCTTTTTATCAGGGTAAGTTTATGTAACTATTGAAGTTAATATAGTGGTTACACCGATGAATTTTTTTTGGCTTGAAATTTCATTCCCGCGATTCATGGTAGGTGATTGACTGATTGTACTTGTGTTAGCTTATATCATACAGCAGTTAGAGATGCATTGTGAATCATGATGGAATATGGTTGGCGTTGTCAATGAAATAGCCCAAGATTAATGATGTGGAAGTAAGAATTAACATTTCGGAATTTGTATTAGTATTGGACGGTCATTTTTGGGATTAGAGTCGGCCATCCGATCTTGTAATTGGTTAACTAAAGGAATTTTTAGAAGTTGGTATCGAATAATACAGTAAAAATAACTATGAGGAATTGACATTTTAGCAATGTATGAGGCTTTTCTGTGAATATGTTTTAAAGATAATTATAAACCTTTTGATATTGTTTGGTTATTAATGATGTCAAAAAAACCACTAATCCATTAATAAACCCATAAATGGAGTATAAAGCCACTAAAGCATCAATAAACTTAATAGTAAAACCCTAGTAATTATTAGGTGAACTCACTGCCAAGGTTTAAAATTTTGGGAGCAATCTCGGTTGCAGAACTTGGGCTATCATTTTTGGGATCAAAATTGGCCGCATTGGATTAGGATTATTGAAGATTTAAAACCATGTGTAGAAGTACGTATTTGAAGCTTCCTCCATGCGAATGATGTAGTTATTCAAACTAGGAATAATGTTGATGCAATTTTCAGTTTGAATGTCCAAAATAAAGTACTTTTTACATAGGCGCATAGATGTTTATTAGTAGCCACTAGGGATCCAAATTAGCTTGTAGACTTATTCCCCGCACTGTACCTTCTTCCAGTAACCGGTCTAGCTTTGGTGTCCTGCAGTGACACGACTTGAATCTTTCGTTAGAACAGTCAAATGTAATCGCCTTCATGCTGGCTCGGTCCAATGCGACTGAATGTTTCGGGCAGTATGGATTGGAACCACGGCGGGCTAGTTGATGTAGTATGGAAAAGATTTAAGAGAACAAGGAAAGAGGAAACATAAGCAAGAGTTTGAAATTTGACAGTTGATGCTTTGATTGCTTGGTTACGACATTACATTTCAAGTTCTATAAGAAGTTGGGGTCATTTTCTCATCCATTTGCAGTTTTTCTTCTATTAGTGAAAATGTTATCTACTTCTGCTTTTATGCGTTACCACTAATTCACCAAGTTTACCATTCTATGTGCAGAATGGAAAATAGAATGGAAAAGATGCTCAAAGTTGACAGAAGACGGTACAAATACACCCCCGAGCCAAGAAGAGGAAACTTCACAGATCACTGTACAATCGATGACAAGAAATAACCACAATAACTCTATTAAACCAACAAATGGTCTATGCTTGAGTTTAGGCCTTGATTATACTAGCTATTCTACTCAATACACCAACTCCAACAACAGTACCTTGGGCCTCGATCTTAATCAAAATCCTCTTCACCCCAATAAAAAGTTAGGTCGGTTGAGGTCTTCAGATGCCTCGGAATGTGAAAGCACCACAGGTCCTCTAAAGGAAGAGAACGAGCATTGGAGAAAGTGGAGGGAGATTAAAAAGAATGGTTTTCTCTCGTCTTCACATGGGGGCATACCTGTACCTAAGCAGCGAGGGCGTCAACCTAAAAGGAAAAAAGAAGAAGAGGTCAACAAGAAAAAGAGCGAGATCACAAAAAGTGAGCATCCAAATAAGTCTGCTAAGAGCGCTGGTCCTTGTGGTTTGCTTTCTGGATTGAATCCTGGGATTATTAAGCATGTGAGAAATGAGAAGCAGGTCAATGCGATAATCGAAGCTATGCTTCAATCCGAGAGGAGCGAGAACAAAGTGCAGAGTGGGTCTATAAATCCAAGTGTTACTCTACCTTCGAACAGACCATCTTTTGTTTCTAGCTGGGAGCGGAGCGAGTCAAATTTGTTGAAGAAGATGAATGAAGAATATGGTGATGACTCGTTGGCGCAGAAACAATCATCAATGACAGCCATGCCATCACAGAATGTTTGCAGTGAATCCAATGATGAGTCTTTGGCAACCAATGATGCTATTGCTTCTCTATCATTGAAAGGTTAGTCTGTTCCCGAAAGTTGCTGATATAATACTATAACCCACTCAAATCTTGCCATCTTTAAAGGATGAATGAGGATAACGATACAGAAACGGACACGGACATGTAACATGAAACAAATTGGTAAAAGTAGGACTGGGAGGATATCGCTCTATTGCATAGTTAACTATATATTCAACAAATATAATGATTTTTGACAAGACACACGTCGAATTATCACTTTAAAGGCATGATGAAGTTAAGATCAAAGTTTCAACTTTTATCCACAGTGTAAGTTTCCTTGAGTATACAATAAATTTACAAGTATATGCAGCTGATTTTAATATTAAAGAAAACATAAAAACAATCCATAAAAGCCAAGACAAACAAAATGTTGCACTTTCTGATCGAGACAAGGAAGTTGACAAAGCAGATTGTAATTGATTATGAGATTTGTGAGCTCATAAAATGTAAACAATGTAAGAAATTGGTCATGCGATATCAAGAGTACAAGAGAAAGAAAACATGAGAAAAAGAGAGAGAAAAGGGAAATTTGTTGGCTTAGAAAAATTTAGACGCACATGTCTATCTTTACTATTATAATGCCAAAGGAACTGGTTAGTTACTTCCTTTGAAAATGAGGCCTTATTTTTTGCCATATGGGAATTGCTTATGTGTCAAAATATTATTAAACTATCAGTCTAATGTTAAAAAAAAGAAAAAGAGAAAATACCTTATAACTAAATTATGATAGAAACTACCTCCACTTTTTAATCCCCAAAACGAATCATATCGTTTTAAAATTAAGAAACTTTTACTGCCTTATTATTTTGAAACTATCTCTCACGCATTCTAATTTCTACGATTGTATCATTTACATTTTATTTTCAAACTACGTGCATATCATCTTAAAAAAATACTAGTTTGAGTTGACTGCAAATAAAAAAAAAAGATCCTCCATACTTGAACTGTGCGTTATGGTGCAAATGAGCTAATAGGAATTGTCATTTGATTTTTAGGTGCTTCTGTAGCTTCTCAATGGTTAGACCTTCTACAGCAGGACATTAAAGGGCGGCTTGCTGGTAACCTTCCGTTCTTTGTAAAGCACAAAGTTGATTGGAGGCATTATAAATTGTTGAGTTTTAGTTTGGTTAAAACAGAATTAAAAACTTTGATGCGTGTATGATACACTTTCCGAAAGGTGATATTGTCTCCTACTATGGGAGTACAACAAAAGGTAATCACTCCAAAATACAACAAAGCCCTTGAAACTCTCTTAGAAGATAATGAGAAGAAGATACCAAAACTGTGAAGAGAAGGACTTAATTTATAGAGTTGAACTGACACAACCGTTTGAATGCTTGTGACTGCTTAGAGTTGAATAGACACAACCGTTTAAACGGTTGTGACTGTTCAGACAACATTTGAATTTGAAATTCAAAATGTCAAACTTTGTTATTAAGTCAACCCAAGATGCCCCAAGTGCCAAAGTGCCTCATTAAAGACAATAATAAATAAATATTATAAGCCTGCTAAAAATCAGGCCTACTTGGCTCATAACCCATTTTATTCAAGATATTACTTAAATATTGGGAATTATTATAAAGACTTAGGCATTCGTCTTTCCATCCGATATGAGACTATTTTCCACATACAAATGCTACCAATAGATTCAAACTACCAACAATCCCCCATTAGTTTGTATATATTGGTTGCAACCACATCTCTCTCGTGACAAATATTATACATAAAGAAATGTATCTCTCAATTTAAACCTTCCATTAGTGTGTGTATATCAATCGTCTAAAAAAGTTATTGGTGTCCGCAGATTAAACTAATACTTTTATTATTAGCAGTTGAAATACAACACACACAATATTCATTTTATTTTTTAAGAGGTTTATAATTGCTTTAGCACTATTATGGTCGTGTGCTACTCTCGGTCTTCATAAGCATTTACAAGAGAACACTTCATATCTCTTGTTGAAGCGACACCATTTCTATGCTAATATAGGTGGAGTTTCCTCTATTATATCCCTGTTGCTGTGGATATTTAAAAATTAAATAACTTCATTGAGAGCTTTTGCTCATCCTCTTTATCGTAACAAACAACATTAGATACTTCTTTATATAAGAATGAGACGTCTAGTGCAATACATGTACATGACAGTAACTTGTTATTACCCACTGAACTATTAAAATTAGTTTTTACTAATTAAAGTTGGGTTACCATTACTGGTGCCAAATTGTAAATGTTTAAGTCCCATTTCGATTGACGTATTCTTTACCAAATCTTTAGATAATGCCTTCGTAAAGGGATCTGTTAAATTCTTTGCAGATCTCACATAAACTATGGTAATTATTCCATTAGTAATTAAATCTCGAACATATTCATGCCTTAAACTAATGTGTCTAGATTTACCATTATAAATATTATTATAAGCTCTAGACATAGTCGCCTCACTATCGCAATGAAAGAAAATAGATGGCATTGGTTGTGGCCACAACTCTATATCCAATAATAAATTTCTCAGCCATTCCGCTTCCTTGCCGGCAGCAGCCAAAGCGACAAATTCAGATTCCATTGTTGAATGTGTGATGCAGGTTTGTTTCTTAGAGGCCCAACTAATGGCACCGCCTCCAATTGTAAATACCCAACCTGTTGTGGATTTATTATCACTTGCACTTGTGATCCAACTTGCATCTGAATAACCTTCTAGTACTGCAGGATAATTGGAATAAAATAGACCAAACTTTTTTGTTCTTTTTAGATACCCAAGAACTCTACTGATGATCTTCCAATGATTAGTGCTGGGTTTACTGGTGTGTTCCCTTCCGAAAGACGCGGCGGAGACGCGATAGAGACGTCTTGCTTGAGATTCGGGGCAGATGCTATTTGGTGCTATCCGTACACCTCTCCGAAGATGTCAAGTTGATTTATGGCACCATGTATCAGAGGTTTAGACGGATGCGGCCGATGTAGCAGACTTCGTCAGATTCTCCTTCATTTGAGGGGTTTTTGATTGTGGGGACGCTCTTCCCTGCATGCGCAAGCTCCTGCAGTTAATTATGTTACCGCATCGCGGTAACAACTTTCTCCTCCAGAATTTCACTTTATGTCGTGGGTGTTTGTTTTGTTTGTGCATGCTCGTGGATTGTATACGGAGACTAAGTTATGCCGTCGCCCGTAGGACGTGGATTAGTCCAAATCCGTATTTACTTAGATTTGGCTTTTGGGTTTTGGTTTAAGGATACGTTAGCCGTATTTGAGGCTAAGATCAACTTAAACGTTTGTTAAGGATACGTTAGTCTAATTTTCAGACTAAGATCTACTTAACGGGAGCGTCTAGATCCATTTCCAGTTTAGGGACATGGTGGTCCATAGGTAGTTTAGGGATATTGCGGTCCATTGGTAGTTTAAGGACGCTTAAGTCTGTGGATTTAAGGACCCCACAGTCCGTGTTTTAGTTTAATGACGCATAAGTCCATGAGTTTAAGAACCCCACAGTCCGTGTTTTAGTTTAAGGACGCATAAGTCCATGAGTTTAAGGACCCCACAGCCCGTGTTGATGTGTGGTTGTCGGGACCCGTCATCTCTCTGACGTCGTTGAAGGATTACAACGATAGGAGTCAAAGGGGTTCGGAGATGTACCCTTGAACCGGATGTAAATTGATTTAGGAGAGCAGTTTTGCTCAGTCAATTTAGTTTGAGGACTTACGGCCATGATTGGGCTAAGTCCAGTTGAAAAATGTTCAACGCTTTTATTTGTTTTTGGCCTATTAGGCATGTGCTAGGGTTTTGCCCATGTTTAAGTAATGCATTGCTTTTTTTTATTTTGTTTGGGCTCTGCCCATTTATAAAGGATGCAGAGCATCAATTTTGTTTGGGCTCTGCCCTTTCATTGCATTTTATTTTGTTTGGGCTTTGCCCTTTTATAAAAGATGCAGAGCATCAATTTTACTTGGGCTTAGCCCTTTTATTGCATTGCAATTTATTTTGGTCTACTAGGCCTTTTTGATTTAGGCCTGGCCCTTTGGTAAACAATGCATTGCATTTGTCAGGCGCTTTGCGCCAATCAATAAGCGCAAGCGCTTGTGGTGATGACACGTGTCACGCAAGCGCAGTGCGCTGCGTTTGCGCTGCTGACACGTGGCGCGCTCTGGTAAGTTGCGCCAATTTCAGAGAGTAAGGCTCTTTCTTAAAAGCGCATAGCGCAAGTAATTCAGATGCTGACACGTGGCGCTCCTTGGTGGCTTGCGCCAATCCAGGAGCACAACAGTGCAGTTTTTGCAAGTGCAAGGCACTATTTCAATAATCTGAGAATCTTTAAGATTCCAGAACCAATGGTTCATAAAAAAGTGCAAGGCACTGTTTGATTTCTTGATCCAATTTAGATCAAAGAAAACAAGTTTTTCTTGTTTTTCTTGTTTTCAGAGAACCAATGGTTCATAAAAAAGTGCAAGGCACTTATTATTATTTGAAGATCATTGATCTTGTTCTTAGATCAATGATCTATTAGAAGAAATTCTTCTATTTTGTGAAGGTTTTTACCTTTTTCTTGAAACTTTCTTCAGAGTTCTCTATGTTTTGAGGTTCTTAATCTCTCACAATGTTGATGATCTTGATCCCCCTTTGAATTGGGGTCTAGGGGCCTTTATATAGTGCCCATAGGTTTGTTAAGTTTGTTAAAGAGATCATTCTTTGAGTGATTTGGGGAATTTTCCCCATCGTTGGATCTTTGATCCAAGGGCTTCTTTTTTATAGAAGACAATCTTCTTATTTTAATAAGAACAGAAAGATCTTATTAGAATTTTAATTTTGTTTGGCGCAAACGCCCCAGCGCTTGACACGTGTCGCGCCACTGCGCTTGCGCAACTGAAGCGTTGCTTTCTTTAATTTTTGTTTTAAATAGAGCCTTGCTCTGATTGGGTGCGCTGCCTTGGGCGCTGCACTAACGTATCAACTTCTGACACGTGGCGCGTTGCGCGCAGCGCACGGAATTTGAAGCGTTGCTTCAAAATTTGAATTTTTGAAATTCAAACAGAGCCTTGCTCTGATTGGGGAAACAAATGCCCCCCACCGCTGCGCTCACGTGGCGCACACGTGAGTGCAACGGTGGCAAGATCTAAGCCGTTGGATCAAGGGGTGAGGTGAAAGCGCGCAGTCGCCTATAAATAGGACCCTTGGTCCTTAGAAAATTTTTACCATCTTCAAGATTTTATTTTCCAGAGCCCTGCTCTTTTAAGAACTTCAAAGTTCAAACTTTTAGAACATCTTAGGTAAAATTTAACTTAAATTTAATTAAATTAATTTTAATCAATAGAGCCTTGCTCTCATAGATCTTTGATCTAAAGAAAACCCTTTTGGGGTTTCACCAATAGAGCCTTGCTCTCAAGAATCCATAGATCTAAAGAGATCTTGTTTCAGGGTTTTTACCCATGAACAGAGCTTTGCTCATGGACAAAATATAGATCTTTTTGATCTAAAAATGAAGAACTCTTAAGAGTTTTCATGGATCTCTAAGATTCCAAAAATTTTTAACTTCTAAATTTTTTTTATTTAATGGATTCTCTCATCATTATTATAGAGCTAGGCTCTTCTAAGGAATTTTATTCTCTTGAGACCAGAGTTTGTCAAGTGTCACTTTGTGATAGAGCTTTGCTCTGAAAGGGGAGATTCTCTCCTTGTCTCTAGGGATTTATCATTTAATGAGAGTATTCTTTTGGGGATCTCCTTATTAATTGACAGTCCCATCCAATGATGGGGCTGTCTAATTAATTGGCACATTGTCACCTGGATTTTGTGGGTCCCTCTTTGGTCCCCCTACACTGCATTGCAGTGTAGTATCAAGTGTCAGGCTTTTAAAATTAAATTATGACACTGACGGCTGAATTTCGTTTTTCTTTGCAGGCAATCATGTCTGCTGATCTGTCTTTCCCATTTGTTCGCTCAGAAGGAGGATTTCCCCAGGCACCAGTGGACCGAGTAGTGCTCGCTCTCATTAAGGATCATGACCCCGGGCATAAGAGCCTTCACCTGTGGGGTAGGTGGTACAATGAGATCATCCAGGGTCGCCGAAGTTTCGGTTCCGCCACGCCGTCTGAGCCCATATCTTCACTCCCTTACGCGGATGAACCCCCGGTGAAGTATGCCGTGGAGGTTAAAAATTGGAACTCGGATGACCTCCTTCAACCCGCGATTGATGCTATTCCCGTGCAGCCGCCGCTGGCAATAGATATTTTAGGGAGGCGAATCTGTCAGGGTGAAGCACGCCCTTGGGGACAAGCATATAACATCGGATTGATGCCGCGACCGCCCGCCGGATATTTGCAGTGGGCCCGGTATATTTTGTCAGCGAAGATGACTCATCTGATGAAGATAGGCTTGTATTCGGCCATCTATGTCTCGCTCTTCGAGTATCCCTCTCTTCTAACGTGGTGGGTTAAGGCTTTTATTGAACAATGGAATATTCCTACCCACACCTTCCTGATGACGGACAGGGAAGTCTGTATCTCCTTGGAGGAGCTTGCTGAAGTCTCATGCTTGCCGATGAGGGGGGAGCATTATGAGGAGCCGCTTCCTCCTGATGAATATGTCTTTGCCACCAAGCCGTTGGTGTTCAACTTGACGCCGGAGAACGCCATTCAGCACCAGTTTCCGGGCCTGGTGAAGGTGCTGGAGATTTATGAAGGGCTCTATTTGGAATCGGGCATCCGGGGAGTCAGTTTCGCAGACTTCGTTGCCCGCTTCGTCCGACCGGAGTTTCTATCGGAACAGTGCGAGAAGTTCGCCAAGCCTGATGACCCTTTCGGCTTCGGCCTGGATCGTCGACCAACATCAGAGGGCGATCAAAAGGATTTTTATCTCCCCAGCGCCGCCGTCACGCCGTTATCGGAGATCGCCGTCTCGTGTATGGATGAAGAAACCTTTTTTATAGGGTTCCTGGGATTGTGGTTGTGCAGCTTTGCGCTCCCAATGCACCCGTGCTTCATGCGGCCATCCGTTTTCTACCCAGCGCATCGGATGGTGGCTGGCCTGCAGTTAACAATAGGAATTGCCGGGTTGGCTCATCTCTATAATGGACTTAGCGTGGCGGCGGACGCTAATGAACCCGGGGTGCAGCCTGCTAATTTCCCGATGCACTACTTCACCTCTTGGATGGAAATGCACGTGCATGGGGTGTTCGGCGTCCACAAGATCCCTCCGTTTTTTGAAAAGTGCAGACTCCCGAGAGTCATGCGGCTGGTCGGTGCCTCGATCGTGGTTGCGTCTCCGCGAGAGGCTAGGGGGCTACTCCTTCGTCCATACCTGGTTGGAGCGAAGGTTTCTTTTTTGGACAAGGTCATAACCATAGGCTCAGAAACCACTAAGTCGGTGGTACTGCTGCTCGATGATTTTAAAGACGGGGCCTCCATATTGAAAGCCCGAGAGATCCTCCACCTCTATTCCATTCGGCCGGGCTACCTGGTGTTCAGGCAGAATGAGATGGCGCTTTTATGAGGTATAACCCTCACCGGTTCGCCCAACAATCCAGCTATCACCAGGGGATACCGCTGGAAGCCTTTTTGGAAGAGCCCACGGTCAGCCGGGAGGGGATAAGGAGTGCGATGCACCATTTCATGCGGCTTAACACGGGCTCTTATTTCTTCATCAACGAGCCGAGCTGCGTCCCCAAAGTCCTCAACGCGTACGTGGCTTGGTACGCCTACGCAATGGGTCCGGTTATCCATATGGAGAAGCGCATGTTGGTTGACCGGAAGGGTGCGCCTCCCGGTGGCAATCGTAAGGCTCCTTTGAAACCAAGGACCCCGGTTATTCCTCCGCTGAGAGATGCCGGAGCCGTGCCACCGCGCGTGTTGAGCCCTCCGCGCGGACTGCCACTCCGTGGTACTGCGGATGTACCACTAGCGCCCCGTGCTCCAGTGGAGACGGTAGATGTGGTTTCGCCGGAGTCTGGCGTGAGTGCGGATATCGGGACCCGCCGCCCTACGATGCCTGCCAAGCACAAGTCAATCTTGGGTGCACCTAAGGCTGGTGGGCAGAAGAGGAAGAAGAAGTCGCTCCTCTCTCTCGATTCTATCCTCGGTTTAGAGGAGCCTCAGGCCCCTTTTACCGAAGGTATAAGCGAATATGGCAGCAATAAGGGCTTCTCGGTAGACCCGGCAGACACCGATCTAGCGACCGCCATTGCGGCTTCTGAGCGATCAGCCAGACTTGAAGCGTGGTTGGATAAACTCGCTCGAGCAGGTAATCATTAGCTGTACTCTTCATAATTTTATAGCATTTTTATCATTATCCTCGACTAATGCGTTTCCCCTTTTTTCAACAGGTGTCACTACCGAAGAGGCTATCGCTGCTTCTTTGAAAACCTTCCAGGAGGAGGAAAATAAGCATGCTTTAACGGGCGTTGGTAAGTTTCGTTTTATTGAGTTTTTCTATTCTCCTTTCTGATGACCAACCTAATCTTCTTCTTTTGTTTCTTTACAAGGGCTGCGCCAGCTGATGCGGGGACTCTCCCTGGGCCTGAAACTGAAATCCCAGTCTCTTCGGAGCCACCACGAGAGCCTCGACTCGACAAGTCGACGAGGGATGCCTTAAAGGATTTGGAGGCATCCCTGTTTACGGACGAGGACGTTGTTCCCCTCCGAACGGCGGCCGAGACATGGACTGTCTAGCCTGAGATTCGGGGCAGATGCTAATTGGTGTTATCCGTCTACCTCTCCGAAGATGCCAAGTTGATTTATGGCACCATGTATCGAAGGTTTAAACGGATGCGGCCGATGTAGCAGACTTCGTCAGATTCCCCCTCGTTTGAAGGGTTTTTGATTGTGGGGACGCTCTTCCCTGCAGGCGCAAGCCCCTACAGTTAATTACGCTACCGCATCGCGGTAACAACTTTCTCCTTCTCCAGATGGTCACTTCGTGTCGTGTGTGTTTATTTTATGTTTTGTTGCCCGTGGATTGTTTACGGAGACCGAGTTATGTCGTCGCCCGTAGGGCGTGGACTAGTCCAAATCCGTATTATCTTAGATTTGGGTTTGAGGGTTTGGTTTGAGGATGCGTTAGCCATATTTGAGGCTAAGATCAACTCAAACGTTTGTTAAGGATACGTTAGTCTAACTTGAGACTAAGATCAACTTAACGGGATCGTTTAGATCCGACAAGAGAGCATTTAGGCTCCACTGTTCCAGTTTAAGGACATAGTGGTCCATTGCATGTATGGCCGTCGGGACCCGTCACCTCTCTGACGACGTTGAAGGATTACAACGACAGGTGTCAAAGGAGTTCCGAGATGTACCCTTGAACCAAAGTTGATTGGAGGGATTCATAGTTCAGTCTGTTTGAAGGTTTAAGGATACGTTAGCCATATTTGAGGCTAAGATCAACTTAAACGGGATCGTTTAGATCCGACAAAAGAGCATGCGTGGCTCTATTGTTTCAGTTTAGGGACATGGTGGTCCATTGCTAGTTTAAAGACATTGCGGTCCATGGGTAGTTTAAGGACATTGCGGTCCATGGGTAGTTTAAGGACATTGCGGTCCAGGTTAAGGACGTCGTAGTCCATGGGTTTAAGGACCCCACAGTCCATTGTTAGTTTTAAGACATCTCGGTCAAGGTTAAGGACGTCGTAGTCCATCGGTTTAAGGACCCCACAGTCCGTTGTTAGTTTTAAGACATCTCGGTCAAGGTTAAGGATGTCGTAGTCCATGGGTTTAAGGACCCCACAGTCCGTTGTTAGTTTTAAGACATCTCGGTTAAGGTTAAGGACGTCGTAGTCCATGGGTTTAAGGATCACACAGTCCGTTGTTAGTTTTAAGACATCTCGGTCAAGGTTAAGGACGTCGTAGTCCATGGGTTTAAGGACCCAACAGTCCGTATCAATGCGTGGTCATCGGGACCCGTCACCTCTTTGAAGACGTTGAGGGATTACAACGCCAAGTATCAAAGGAGTGAAGAGATGTACCATGGAACCGGAGTGGATTAAATAGTCTTTGGCCCAATTTGGGATCAAGACCAATTAATTATGTTATGAGCCCATTAGCCCAGTTAATTACGAATTGAGGATTTATGGCCATCTTGGGCTAAGTCCAATCAGGTCTGGAATATTGGCTTCCCGTTGGTCCATTGAAGGAGAGGCTTTGCCTCTGGCCATTTAGCCAATTGGACCAATGCTTAGTGTTAAACACTAAAGACCAATCAGTGTTGGACACTGGGAATGAGATTGATAAGTTAGTGTTTTAACACTAAAAGATAGTTGGTGTTAAACACCAACAACAAGGCTTTCAGATTAGTGTTGAACACTAATACAAACCACTGTTAAACACTGGCAACAGAAATCCCAAACTAGTGATGAACACTAAGGTAATCAGTGTTGAACACTGCAAATAAAGTTCTTTGCTTAGTGTTGAACACTAAGGCCAAACAATATTTTAACACTAGATTCAGAGGTTCCAATTTAGCGTTAGACGCTGAGGCAAGAGGGGTCACGTGGTAGCACGTGAGGGCGCCTTCCCTTCGTTCATTCTGCTGAGAAGATCGCGTCTTTTGGAGCGTCACGTGTCATCACGTGACGGGTGTTTAAATGAAGTATGTTAAAGCCTCTGCCAAGGGTCACGTGAGGCACTGCCTCAAAGGGGCTCTCTGTAGATCTTTTTAGGGGTCACGTGGTGACACGTGACCCTGCCTCGATGTATGTTGTTTAGAAGATCTGTTAATCCCTTTCAGGAATTAAATTCCTCGTAGGGTTGAACCCTGACAATAATTTCAGAGGAATTAAATTCCTACTTTCTTTTAAAGAGTTGAACTCTGAATTTTCTGTAGGAATTAAATTCCTCATATATGTGAAGAACTGAATAGGGTTAAACCTTAATAAAAGCTTTAAGGAATTAAACTCCCACTCTCTGTTAAAGAATTATGATTAAGGGAATTAAATTCCCGTTGTCTCAACAGAACTAAGTTCTTAATTAGGGTTAAACCCTGTTTCTTTTTGTTCTGAAGGAATTAAATTCCCATAACACAGGGTCAAACCCTAATTTTATTTTAAAGGAATTAAATTCCTATAGTTCTGTGAGAATTAAATTCTCGTGCTTTCATTTCCTCTCTATGCTTTGGATCTGCATGGCAGGATCTCAACCCATTGAGAATTAAATTCTCAACTTCAAGGGGAGATGTGCACTTTACAGATCCTCCATCAAAGAGAAGAAATATGTCCTTCTGTTTTATATCAGAGTTAAACTCTGTTGAGAATTAAATTCTTTTTTCTTTCAATGAAACCTTCCCTTTCTTACCTAGGGTTTTCTTTTGCAGAAGATCCAAATTCCTCTAAAGTATCAAGGCTCCCTCTCTTCTCTTCCCTCTGCACATATATATCTTTTTTGTATGTCTCTTGGCTCCTATTTATAGGAGAAGCAGCCGAGTCAATTAGTTTTTGATGAATCTTTCATTGAGAGATTTGATTTGCATCCATCATTCGTTTTGGACCTTTGGATTATTAGGTGAATTTTATTCACCATTGAATTTTAAATTCAGAGATTCTCCTTTGCTATTTCGGTTAGATTTAAAGGGGAAATCTTTCCAAATTCGAGATCTTCCCATAGATAGATGATATTTAATCACCTCTAAATCTTTAATTTAATCGGTTGCCTATAATCTTTTTCCTTTGGAGAGATTTAAGTGATCTCTCCTCAGAATTTGATTCTGTTAAAAGATAGGCTTTGAAAACCGGTCACGTGTGGCCACGTGACCCTTGGTCACGTGTGGGCACGTGACCCCCTTGGAACGAGCTTTCTTCTTTCTTTCTGCGCTCTGCTTTCTGGTTGCTGCTTAGCTGTCACGTGCCACCACGTGACCCCTGGTCACGTGTGAGCACGTGACCCTCGGCTGGACTCTTTTTCTTGATTTAAACGGAGAACAAGTCTGCTGTTTTTTGAGTATCACGTGCCAACACGTGACCCTGGTCACGTGGGAGCACGTGACCTCTTCTGAAGCCTTTTTCTTGATTTGATCATGGAACCGGTTTGCCTTTGAAGCCGCTTTTAATTGTCACATGCCAACACGTGACCCAGGTCACGTGGGAGCACGTGACCTTTTTCTGAAGCCCTTTTCTTTGATGTAATCGGGAAGCTGAATTTGCCTTGCTGATGCTTTTAGATGTCACGTGCCAACACGTGACTGCTGGTCACGTGTAAGCACGTGACCCTTTTCTGAAGCCTTTTCCATAAGCTTTTCTGATTTTAAATCAGGAAACAGACGTCTCAATGAGGGAAGCCTTAGAGAGCTCCGTCTTGACAGCTCGAGAGGAGAGAAAGCGGCTAAGGCACGCATGGCTGCTTTGGCCGTGGGAGCGGGCCCAAGCACCGTCCCTCGTGCTGATACCCCCTCAGAAGAGCCTCCGGTCGCCTTGTCCACTGCTCGTAGACAGGTGGCGCGTGCAGTTCGGAGTGCTAACGATAAATCCTCTTCAGGTAATGTATCTTTCGAGATTTATTTATAAGAATTGCAAACTTGTCAGTTCTTATATATCTTGTCTTGCAGGGCCAAGTCCAACCGAGGGGGAGGCGGAGACCGTCGAACCTAAGGGGCCAGAGGAAGGAGCACCGGTCGAACCCGAGCCGACGGTGGGCAACATCGCTGGGGTTGCCGAACCTGAGCTGGGGGCTGAGGGAGCTGTTCCTGAGAAGGTCGTTGATGCCGAGCCTGAGATGGCGGCAAATGAGACGACCGCTATAATTGAGCCCGAGGCAGCGGCGGACGAGGCGCCTGAGACCGGCGACCCTATGGTGACGGCGAATGAGACAATAGCGACCGCCGAGCCTGAAGAAGTAGCGGGTGAGACGGGTACGACTCTTGGGGAAAAGCCAGTCGCTCTTTCTCAAGAGTCCGGCAATGCTCCAATCATTGCTTTCCCTGTCTACGGTCTTCCGCCGTCTCCTGGCCGGGCGAGTACGACGACAGCCTCTGTCGAGTCTGGTGATGAGGCCATGGGAGGTGGACTCGTATCAATGGAGGAGGGAGACGCTTCCGTTTCGGCCGGCGGCTTATCAGGTAAATTTCGGATTACTGTCCTTTTTTCTTTATCTTGCAATCTTTCCTGATAGGTCTATCCTTGTTTTTAACGCAGGTGCGGCCAGTGCTGATGCTCCATTGCTCGAGGGAGCGCCGTCAACTACTGCCTTGGCGGTGGTCACTTCTCAGCCCTCCCTTATACCATCAAAGATGTTGGAAGGTATGTGTTTGCAACTTATTAGTTTTATCTTCCAGACGCATAATTTATGTACTAAAGTCGTACCATTGTGTCTTTTCAGGAGTGCTTTTTGATCATCTCTATCAGGTGTTGCACCCACACTTCTCCTTCCCATCTGAACTCGTTTCTTCCTCTAATGGTGCTGGTGAGTATAGTTTTCGACTGATATCTTTCTTTTTTCAGTGATGGAATTATTTTCTAACTTTTCTCGTCCTGATTACAGTGCTACAAATCGAAAGAGGGGATGAAAGATTGGCCGCGCCACCGGCCCTTCCGGCCTTGCCACCTGTTGCAGCTGGTATAGCAAACTATCGCATTGATGACCCTTTTTTCTTTTTGTATTTCTTGAACTGTAATCTAATCGTATCTTGTTTTTTCAGCTGTCGTTCCGATCTCGGCGCATTTCGAGTCTCGTGTCACGATGCCGGCAGGTCCTTTCTTGAGACGTCCGTCCTCGAAAGGCGCCGCGAATAGTCTGCGCATGTTGAGCGACTATATTGAGGAACTCGACGTCGAGACTCCTACGTCTGCCGTAGATTTTGCTACGGCGGTTAACCCAATGCTGGTGATACTCGTAAATTTCCATAACGAGGACATCATCGCGTTTTGGGTTAATCACTGCAGGGAGATCGAGGCTCGCCTGCATCAGCTGGAGTTCATGCGCCCTGCTCCCGAGGCCTTAGCCGCAAGCCATCAAAGAGCAGCGTGGATTGAGCAGAGCGCTTCTTACTTCTGCCATCTCGAACAAGAAGTTACTTTAAGGCGTAAGGAGCGCGATGAGACTTCGAGCAAATCTGCCCAACTGCATGCTCGGGTGGAGGCCAACGCTGCACGGCTGAAGGTTATCTTTGAAGGCCTTCTGCAATGCCTCTTCGAAGGGTTATCACTGAGGCAACAGCTTGACGTCGTCGAGCGGGATGCACCTAGTCAGGAAGCAGCCCAGCAGGCAGCTGAGGAGCAACTTTCATCCTATTTGCAGCAGCGGGCCCAGGTGGAAGCGGAAGTGGCCGCGGCAGCCACTCAGGAGGAGGCGCTGAAGGAAGTGTGAGAGCAGCTTGCGGATTTGTTAAAGACACTTCCTTCTTAGTAGCTATTTTTTTGTATCATTTGTACTTGTAAATAAAAATGTATATATATATTTTTTATTCTTTAACACAATGTATCTTGTACTCAATCAAGTTTATGAATAAAAGATATATATTCTTTGTAATGTCTTATGTCATCTCTCCGCCTTTTTCTTTCTTTTATTATCTGCATGCTATCTTAGTAAACATGGTTGACAGATAATAGAGCAAGTATCTTGATTTCCTCAAGAAATAGCGATGGCTTAGGCCGCAGGTTCAGATCTGCTGTCTAAGACTTTTCAACTCTATGAGCCGTGAGGGTCTCATAAAGACTTTTCTCCCTACGGATCAAGAGGATCTCGTAGGTGGATTTTCTCCTTAGGAATCGTGAGGATTCTTAAGTGCATTTTCTCTTATAAGTCGTAAGGATCCTATAAGAGAATTTTCCCTCTTACGAATCGAGAGAACTCGTAAGCGGTTGTTTCCCTCCTTGTCGAGATTCGAGTTTGGAGAGTGAGACCCGTGGATAGTATGCAAGAGACCGTTTTGGGCCAACTTGTAAGGTCCCAATGCTTAGGGAACAAGTTTTTTTAATCCTTACTGCCTAAGGCTTTATCTTATGAGTCGAGCCGTATCGAGAAGTTCTCGCAAAGACATCAATTTCTTCACAAGTCGAGACGAATCGAGTATTTCTCGCAAGAATATCCTAACGTCACAGTTAACCTCTGCTCTTTACGGCAGAAGTCCGTTAGGGTCTGTGGTATTCAGGGTTTTGGCTGTCGTACCGTTGAATCAGCTGATATGTTCCTCGATAGGCAATCGTGCTGTTCGAGTAGCCCTGCGACTGCCATGTCTCTGATCCCTTCGGGGGCTGGACAAGACGTCTTCAAGCAATCCTCCTTGGTAGTTTGACCGTCGGAAGAGCAAGCGTTAGGAATTTGCCATGCCGCTTTTTACTTGAGGTTAGGCTCATTTTGGTGAGCACCGATGAGTCATATCCACTCCGCGTTGGTCTAGGATTATTTCCGATAGTCTTTCAGGTTTTATGTGAGTTGCCGTCAAGACCCTGAAGCTAGGAATTTGGCCTTTGCTTCGTTTACTGGCATCGCGTCTGCTGTATCGAGACGAATGTCGCGGTGGGAACTAGGGATTTTGCCGTGGCTCCGTTTGTTTGATTGTCGCGTCTGAACCCTGCCGGAGGAAGAACGCTGGGGTGACATCTCGTCTGCTGTATCGAGACGGACGTCGCGGTTGTCTCTAGGTTGCTGGTGAACCGTCGAGGTTTGGAACTAGGGATTTTGCCGTGGCTCCATTTGTTTGATGATGTTGCGTCTGCTGTGTCGAGACAAACGTCGAAGTGGTGACCATTCCGCACTGGTGTGAGACGATCTCCAGTTGTCTTTCAGGCTTTATATGACTCGCCGTTAAGACCTTGAAGCTAGGAATTTAGCCTTCGCTTCGTTTGCTTTGTCACGTCCGAACCCTGTTGAGGGAAGAACGCTGTCGTGACATCTCGTCTGCTGTATCGAGACGAATGTCGCGGTTGTCTCTAGGTTGCTGGTGAACCGTCGAGATTTGGAACTAGGGATTTTGCCGTGGCTCCATTTGTTTGATCATGGGGTCTTTCGTTGGCGTTGTATCTGCATCTTGATGGACTGCGAAGGAACGCCGTTGTTAACATCTCGTCTGCTGTATTGAGACGATTGTTGAGATGAAGCTGGGATTTTGCCGTCGCTTCGCTTTGTTTCAACCGCGAGGTCTTTTGTTGGCGTTGAATCTGCATCCTAATGAACTGCGAAGGAACGCCTTCGTTGATTCTTAGGCCGTAGATGTTGCCGTTAAGATTTGTCTCCGTTTTCTGATGGAGCATTGGGAGGGAAGGGATGCTTCCTTTTTTGTTTGTGCTCCTGGATTGTATACAAGGATTGCTGTGCTATCGTCTGTAGGGCGAAAAGTTTCATTCTTTCATTTCATTTTTTTTCCGCGATGCCATCATTTCAGCTTCTACATCGCGAAGGTCGCGATTGCCCAATCATTTTGGCTATTTTTCACGGCGCCCAATCATTTCGGCTATTTTTTTAATTTTTACTCGCTGCGTTTTATTGCGAGTTGCCCAATCATTTCGGCTATTTTGTATGCATATGTTTTCTTTACTTGCTGCTTTTTATTACAAGTTGCCCCATCATTTCGGCTATTCCGTATGCATGTGCGGCCTACTGGCTTTTCGCTGTAAGCCTGGAATTAGACACCGATTTCGGCATCAGCACCTCTACAATTGGGATATTTCCAGGAGCGAATCATCATTTGCCTCTGTCGATGTCGAACAAAGGTGGCTTAGCGAACATGGTTAAGGTCCCGCCGACTAAGGCTTTTGACTTCATGAGCCGTAAGGGTCTCACAAAGGTATTTCTCCCTACGAGTCGTGAGGATCTTGTAGGTGGTTTTCTCCTCAGGAATCGTGAGGATTCCTAAGTGTATGTTCCTCTGTAAGTCGTAAGGATCCTACAAGAGGGTTTTCTCCTTGTAAATCGAGAGGACTTACAAGAGTCATGCGAACATATCCCCAGTCACGGATGTGACTTGGTTAGGGAAATGTTTATTCGCGTCCGTGGATTGTATACAAGGGTCAGTATTGAGCCACTTGTAGGGCAAAATCGAAGGTTGTGGAGGTTGCTTAAGCACAGGTTTAGGTCTCTGTAATTTAAGACTTTCAAATCTTATGAGCCGTGAGGGTCCCATAAGAGAGTTCTCCTTACGAGTCGTGAGGATCTCGCAAGTGTATTTTCTCCTTAGGAATCGTGGGGATCCCTAAGTGTGTTGCTTACTTGTGAGTCGTAAGGATCTTACGCGGGTGGTTTCTCCTTACAAGGTCAAGAGGACCTTGTAAGTGTCCTTTAACGAGGTTGCGTCCTTTCGGGTTTTCACAAATACTCGCCGGTAGTCCTGCTGTTTTTACTCACGGAGCCCTTTCGGGTTTTCATCCGTTCCCATTTTGCTTATGGACATATCTTTTTTTATATTATTTTTTTTACGAGGTCGCGTCCTTTCGGGTTTTCACGAACACTCGCCGGCAGTCCTGCTGTTTTTACTCACGGAGTCCTTTCGGGTTTTCATCCGTGCCCATTTTGCTTATGGACATACCGTTTATTATATTTTTTTATATATATATTTTTTCTTTATCTCGTCAGCCTGAGGATACCGTGGTAGTAGTTTAAAGACGTTTCGGTCCGCAATTAGTTTAAGGACGTTTCGGTCCGTCATTAGTTTAAGGACGTTTCGGTCCGTTGTCGCCATATTTGAGGCGAATCTCTGGTTTACTGACTTTTCGGTCTATGGGGTTTTCTCTATGAATGAGCATGATGCCCCCGGCGTATCCGTCTTTCTCAGAGCGTGCGGTTGTGGCGGGCTCACCTTCCAGTTTTCGGATATAACGAACTTGCCCTGTTGGTATTGATCTTCAGCCCAGTTCTTAAAAACGTAGCAATCCTCGATCAGGTGATCTACCGTTTGGTGGTAAGGTCAATAATTGAGATCGTTTACATCGCCTGGCCGCAACGGACGTTTTGGTCTCGGTAGATTGATGCGTCTGTCGCGCATTGCCAGCTCGAACAGTCTCCTTGTTTTATATTGAGGAAACGAGTAAGGACGTTTCAACTTTTTCTGGAGGGGTTGCTGCTTGTTGTTTCGGCAAACAACCGGTTTAGGGCCACTCAATTGCTGTTGAGTATTGGCTACGGGGGTTGTTTTTCCCTTCTCTTTATCCTTTTTGCTCGATCCTTTGTTCGCGAGGCCGAGACTTTTTCCGAGTAGCGTGCGATTGCACGGCTGAACGTTCTCGCAACTCCTCAATTCCTTCATTTTTGAAATGGATTCCTTAAGGAGAGGGTTGAGGGCAGATTCTTCATCAGAGTCGCTTCCGAAGGTGATAATTTGCGATCCCTTGGAGTCGGCTCTGTGACAGTCGGCGGCGGCTCTTTTGCGCTCATCCATCGCATTTTTCTGATGTCTACGAGCTCCACACTTTGTCTTGTTGAAGTGTTGCTTTTGAGCGACATACCCTTGCCACCAACACTTAAAGGCAGTCTTTGGTAGGATGTATGATCTTCTGATGATATAAGCAGAAGTTAGGATGCATCTCTACTTTACCGAGAGTATTTTCTTCAGAGGGTGGTAGCACCATTCCCGCTGACAGGGCTTTAGCGAACCTTTTCCTCGTCTTGAATTTGTTTTTATCCGCAACGGATGGCTTTTGATTTGACGGGAGTGCCTCGACTCTTTGGTCTAGTCGTCGGTGTTTGGTTCCTTCCAGTATGGCCATCTCATGCTCTTGATTGGTTTTAACTTTCTGACGAATCTCATTCAGGAAGGCATCGATCAACTCGTCTGACGGCCGCGGAATTTCTGGTTCAGGGTCCGCCCTCGGTTTCTCGGCGCAAGGAGCCTCTTTAACATCCGCCAATGAGTGAGAGATCACATGACAAGTTGCCCCCGGTGCGTCCGTCTTCTTTGGAGTGTGCGGCTGTGGTGGGTTTACCTTCCACTTTTCAGACAGCGCAAACTTGCCTTGTAGGTATTGATCCTCGATCCATCACTTGAAGACGAAACAATCCTCGATCGGGTGACTTACCGTTTGGTGGTAAAGGCAGTAATCGGGATTATTGAGATCGCCTGGCTGCAACGGACGTTTTGGATTCGGCAGATTGATGAGTCTGTTGCGTACTGCCAGTTCAAACAATCATCTCGTTTTATTCTGAAGAAATGAGTAAGGACGTCCTAGTCTCTCCTCGAGGGACGGGCGTGGATGCGCGTTATTTTGGCGAACGACCGGCTTTGAGTTGCTCGGCTGTTGTTGAGCATTGGCAACGACAGTCGCTTTCCCTTTTCCTTTCTCATTTGGAGAGTCTGGTTTTGGAGGAGACGGTCCGTGGCCCATCTGGTCCATTTGGGCTAATTTGTCGATCAATGCTTGGAAAGTGGTCGGCCTGAAGAACATCATGAATTGCGAGATGGTCGCTTGCGGATCAAGAGTGCCCACGAACATGCCTACCGCAGGTGCCTCTTCTATGCGTTGTTCGCATTTCGATCATAGGTTCCGCCATCGTGTTGCGTATTGGACCCACGTTTCGCCTGGCCTTATCGTGGCATTTATCAGTGCTGTTATCGGGGTTCGTTCACTAGCACTCGCGAATCTTTGTGTAAACAATAACTACATCTCCGCAAATATTTTGACAGAGTGGTTAGGTAGCTCCGAATACCATTTAAAGGCTGTTTCTGCTAAGCTGCCGACGAATTGGCGAAGCAGCGGTTTGTCATCGCCTCCAGTGTTGCCGCATAAGGCCCTGAATTGAGCGACGTGCTGATGTGGATTCCCTGTCCCTTTATATACATGAAACTTAAGGATCGTATATCCCGGCGGGTAATTGATTTGGTCATACCAGCCCGGATAAGGTCGTCCAGTTCTAACAGTTCGCCCAGCCGATTCACTCGCCTGATGAGCTCGTATTTACTGAGCTATATAGTCATCCAGTGCGACCTTGGAAATGGTTTCTTCCTTGGCCGCTGAGAGAGACGGAGGAGGATTAGGTGTCTCCCCTCTGTCGTCTCTGACAATGATCGGAGGGTCTTCAGCTGGAGGGTCCGGGTGTAACATCATCCCTACTATATCTTGGAAGAGGAGCGCCATTTGTTTTATATTGGCAGCTTGTTCTGCTGCCTCTTTGTCCTTCTTTTCGAGGACTATGCGTAGATAGTCAGCGTCAGTTTCTTGTTCATGACGCTGCTCTGATGATACTTCCGAACTTTCTTTCGGTTCGGTAAGTGCAGCCATCACAGTCATCATTTCCTGAAGCTTCTGTTGCTGCTCCTGAGCTTTTGTCAAGGATCGGGTGAGCGGTCGGTGACCCGTCGAAGCGCGGCTTTCCTCCTTTCCGGAAGCCATATAAACAGTGTGCAGTATAATGCCCCCAGACTTGGGGCGTTTGCGCTCAACGCTTTTACGGTTCGCCATATTCACAGGGGCTCTTTGCAACCTCCCTTTCTTTTGAGCGATTGGAGTTGAGGGGGCCGTTGTAGTGTGCATCCAAGTAGCTGTTGCTTTTTGTGGCTTGACGGAGTAATCCTTCTCCTGCCGAACCTTCATTTTTTTCCGTCGTCGGAGGTAGTCTTGATCGATCACCGACTCTTGGACTTGACGCCAGACCTTGTAGGTTTTAAAGGACAACCGTTGAGGGGGCTGCCCTAGCTTTTTCTCTGGAGTATTCTCCACAGGTGAAAGGAGTTCGTTTCAACACCGCAGTAGGAGAGTTCCTGCGCACCGTGTTCAGCAATTCAAAGCTGTTCCCAATTGGAACAGCAGCATCGATCCCCACCGTTGGAGCTGGCGGAGTTATCCCAGAGGGGAAGTTGCCCCAAGCCTTCCTTACTCGGCGCCAGTGGCGACGTCGAGCGTGTTGTGCGGATGGAGTTGTTCTAACCGTAGGGGCGACCTCCTCATGCCCCCTGTGTTGGTCAGAATCTGCTGGTATCAGCCTTTTAAAGACCGACGTCCGTTGAATGGGGACGGCCAACCTGTCAAAAGCAGACTTCCGAGCAGAGGAAGCAACCTTGGTGTTCTCGCCTGAAACTGGAGTAGGGATAACTATCCGTTTCGGGATAACTTCTTCTGGTATTGCTGGCTTTTTCATGGGCCCGTTGGAGCTTTGACCCAGCCTGTTAAAAAACGAGGCAGTGAAGTTGGGCGACCCGTTGAGAGGGACCGCGGTAATGGTAAGTCGATCAAAGACTGACTTCTTTGGGGCTTCTTGCAACGTCATTGGGGTATTGAAGCTCATCGGTGGGAGCATGGTCCCGAAGAATAGTCCAGTGGTGGCTTGAGTTACCTGCTCCACTGGCATCTTGAAAAGGGAGGCCGCTTGGGGCCCGTAAGTCACTCCTCCAGCAAGGACAGAATGAGAGTTGCAGTTGCAGTTAGTGCAGTTTGAAGCCATTGATCTTCTGTTTTCTGCACGGAGCAAGACACCAAATCTAAGTATCTCGAATCCACAGGCAACCACAGCAAACCGCGATTTGTTCGTGAACACGACACACGAAGTGTGGAGTGGAAAGAGGAAAAGGTCCTACCGGGCGTGCCAGAATCTGTTCCCCTCCGAAAGACGCCGTGGAGATGCGGTAGAGACGTCTTGCCTGAGATTCGGGGCAGATACTATTTGGTGCTATCCGTCCACCTCTCCGAAGATGCCAAGTTGATTTATGGCACCGTGTATCGGAGGTTTAGACGGATGTAGCAGATTTCGTCAGATTCCCCCTCGTTTAAGGGGTTTTTGATTGTGGGGACGCTCTTCCCTGCAGGCGCAAGCCCCTGCAGTTAATTACGCTACCGCATCGCGGTAACAACTTTCTCCTTCTCCAGAATTTCACTTTGTGTCGTGGGTGTTTGTTTTGTTTGTGGATGCTCGTGGATTGTATACGGAGACTAAGTTATGCCGTCGCCCGTAGGACGTGGATTAGTTCAAATCCGTATTTACTTAGATTTGGGTTTTGGTTTAAGGATACGTTAGCCGTATTTGAGGCTAAGATCAACTTAAACGTTTGTTAAGGATACGTTAGTCTAATTTTCAGACTAAGATCTATTTAACGGGAGCGTCTAGATCCATTTCCAGTTTAGGGACATGGTGGTCCATAGGTAGTTTAGGGACATTGCGGTCCATTGGTAGTTTAAGGACGCTTAGGTCCGTGGATTTAAGGACCCCACAGTCCGTGTTTTAGTTTAATGACGCATAAGTCCATGAGTTTAAGAACCCCACAGTCCGTGTTTTAGTTTAAGGACGCATAAGTCCATGAGTTTAAGGACCCCACAGCCCGTGTTGATGTGTGGTTGTCGGGACCCGTCATCTCTCTGACGTCGTTGAAGGATTACAACGATAGGAGTCAAAGGGGTTCGGAGATGTACCCTTGAACCGGATGTAAATTGATTTAGGAGAGGAGTCTTGCTCAGTCAATTTAGTTTGAGGACTTACGGCCATGATTGGGCTAAGTTCAGTTGAAAAATGTTCAACGCTTTTATTTGTTTTTGGCCTATTAGGCATGTGCTAGGGCTTTGCCATGTTTAAGTAATGCATTGCTTTTTTTTTATTTTGTTTGGGCTCTGCCCATTTATAAAGGATGCAGAGCATCAATTTTGTTTGGGCTCTGCCCTTTTATTGCATTTTATTTTGTTTGCGCTCTGTCTTTTTATAAAAGATGCAGAGCATCAATTTTACTTGGGCTCAGCCCTTTTATTGCATTGCAATTTATTTTGGCCTACTAGGCCTTTTTTTATTTGGGCCTGGCCCTTTGGTAAACAATGCATTGAATTTGTCAGGCGCTTTGCGCCAATCAATGAGCGCAAGCGCCTGTGGTGATGACCCATGTCACACAAGCGCAGTGCGCTGCTGACACGTGGCGCGCTCTGGTGAGTTGCGCCAATTTTAGAGAGCAAGGCTCTTTCTTAAAAGCGCATAGCGCAAGTGATTCAGATGCTGACACGTGGCGCTCCTTGGTGGCTTGCGCCAACCCAGGAGCGCAACAGTGCAGTTTTTGCAAGTGCAAGACACTATTTCAATAATATTAGAATCTTTAAGATTCCATAACCAATGGTTAATAAAAAAGTGCAAGGCACTGTTTGATTTCTTGATCCAATTTAGATCAAAGAAAACAAGTTTTTCTTGTTTTCAGAGAACCAATGGTTCATAAAAAAGTGCAAGGCACTTATTATTATTTGAAGATCATTGATCTTGTTCTTAGATCAATGATCTATTAGAAGAAATTCTTCTATTTTGTGAAGGTTTTTACCTTTTTCTTGAAACTTTCTTCAGAGTTCTCTATGTTTTGAGGTTCTTAATCTCTCACAATGTTGATGATCTTGATCCCCCTTTGAATTGGGGTCTAGGGGCCTTTATATAGTGCCCATAGGTTTTTTAAGTTTGTTAAAGAGATCATTCTTTAAGTGATTTGGGGAATTTTCCCCATCGTTGGATCTTTGATCCAAGGGCTTCTTTTTTATAGAAGACAATCTTCTTATTTTAACAAGAACAGAAAGATCTTATTAGAATTTTAATTTTGTTTGGCGCAAACGCCCCAGCGTTTGACACGTGTCGCGCCACTGCGCTTGCGCAACTGAAGCGTTGTTTCCTTTAATTTTTGTTTTAAATAGAGCCTTGCTCTGATTGGGTGCGCTGACGTATCAAGTTCTGACACGTGGCGCGTTGCGCGCAGCATACGGAATTTGAAGCGTTGCTTCAAAATTTGAATTTTTGAAATTCAAACAGAGCCTTGCTCTGATTGGGGGAAACATGGTGTATCGTGACAATTTGCATACTGCAAAAACTATATCAGGTCTTGTACAATGCATCGTATACATAAGGCTTCCAATAGCGCTAGCATATTCTAATTGTGCAATTACATTGTCACAATTCTCATTTAATTTCATACTCGGATCATACGGAGTAACACTTTCTTTAATATTAAGATGTTGGAATTTATTTAATAATTTCTCAAAATAGTGAGATTGATTTAGCACAAACCGTTCACTATATTTTTTCACCTTTATTCCTAAAATAGTATCTGCTTCATTCAAATCTTTCATTTTGAATACTGAAGTTAAATAACTTTTCGATTCATTTATTCCAATCATATTTGTACCAAATATCAACATGTCGTCTACATAGAGACATATGATTACCCCATAATTCTGATTGAATTTGGAATATATACATTTATCCGTACTATTATGCTTAAAACCATTTGATATTATTGCTTTATCAAATTTCTCATGCCATTGTTTAGGTGCCTTTTTAAAACCATATAGCGACTTAGTTAATTTACAAACTTTGTTCTCATTTCCAGAAAGTATGAAACCTTCGGGTTGTTCCATGTATACTTTCTCATTTAATTCACCATTCAAAAAGGCTGTTTTTACATTCATTTGATGTACATATAAATTATATATTGAAGCCAAAACTATAAGAACTCTAATGGATGTTATTCTAGCCACAGGTGCATAAGTGTCAAAATAATCTATGCTCTCATTTTGTATGAATCCTTTAGCTACTAATCTTGCCTTGAAAGTTTGTATAGAGTCATCTGTATTTTATTTTCTTCTAAATACCCATTTTCATTTTATAGGCTTAGATCCTTCAGGCAAGTCAACCAATATCCAAGTATTGTTAGACATTATTGAGTCCATTTCGTCATCAATAACCTCTTTCCAAAATGCAGTATCTCTTGATGACATTGCTTCACTAAATGTTTTAGGATCATATTCTATATTAAGTAGAAAATGTATTTTGTTAAGCACTTTGGTTCTATCTCCTTCAACGAGAAAGACTATTGAACGCGAATCAATAAAATCATGACCAAAAGATTTTTCTTTCCTGATTCTTGACTTTTTCTTGGTTCAATATTTTCATTATTTTCTTTTCTTTTCTCATTGGTAATTTTCTTAGAAGTTGCTGTATTTTCTTTATTATACAAATTAGAATCAACATTGT
Source organism: Agapanthus africanus (assembly GCA_030015575.1). Lineage (NCBI taxonomy): Eukaryota > Viridiplantae > Streptophyta > Magnoliopsida > Asparagales > Amaryllidaceae > Agapanthus > Agapanthus africanus. Next base: position 161,237,761 of record CM057339.1, on the reverse strand, counting down.
CATGCATAAATTTATTTTCAAAAAATTCAACATGTATCGATTCAATTATGACATTTGATTCTAAATCTAGAAGTCGATATGCTTTAGAATTCTGTGCATAGCTAATAAATATACTTCTAATGCCTCTCGGCCCTAATTTAAATTTATATGGATCAATCACTTTATAATATATTATGCATTCCCACACTTTAATATAGTTTAAACTGGGTTTTCTACCATTCCAAATTTCATATCGTGAAACATGAGTTTTCTTAAATGGTATTCTATTATGAATATAACATGCTGTTAAAAGTGCCTCACCCCAAAGATTAAAGGGTAATTTAGCATTTAAAAGCACATCATTTACCATTTCAACTAAAGTCTTATTTTTCCTTTTGGCTAATCCATTTTGTTGAGGCGTATAAGGTGCAGTTCTTTGATGAATCATACCATGCATTTCACAGAATTGAGAAAAAGAATCAGAAAAATATTCTCCCCCTCTACCACTTCTAAGGATTTTAATCCTTTTATCTTTCTGATTTTCTATAACTGATTTATATTCTTTAAATTTCTCAAATGCTTCATCTTTTGTTCTTAATAAATATACATATGTAAAACGACAATGATCATCAGTAAAAGTTATAAAATGTATTTTTCCTCCTCTAGTTAATTGATCATTTAATTCACAAATATTAGAATGAACAAGTTCTAATAAATTAGTATCTCTTTCGATTTTAGGGAAAGGTTTTCTAGTCATTTTTGCTTCTACGCAAATCTCACATTTATCATTATGATCATTCTGACATGCAATGTAACCATGTTTAGACATATACTTTAAAGAGCGAAAATTTAAATGACATAATCTAGCATGCCACAAAGAAAAAGAATACTCAACAACATAAGCAAACACACAATTTATTTCATTAATACTGAGTTTGAACATGCCATCACAGGACTATCCCTTTCCTACAAATATACCATTCTTCGATATTACAAGTTTGTCAGACTCTAGAACAATTTTAAATCATTTCTTGCACAACAGATTTGCAGATACAAGATTTTTCCTCAAATCAGGAATATGAAATACATTAAGCAGAGTAAGTTTCTGTCCAGAAGTAAACTTCAATAAAACACTTCCTTTACCGAGCATTTTGGCCGAAACATGGTTTCCCATCAACACCTCTTCAGGTTCTTTGTGATCCGTGTAGGTTTTGAACATTGCTTTGTTATTGCATACATGGATGGTTGCGTCAGAATCCAGCCACCATTTTGCAGTTCTAGTTACCGCAGCCATATGCAATTCCGTAATCATGCCTATCTGCATGTCAGAAATCATAGCAACAAGTTCTTTGACTTTATTTTCAATTAGATTTGCCTTGTTGCTATTTTCTGATCCGAAACCAAGTTTTTTTTCCGGTATTTTTGAATTTGCAATCTTTAATATAGTGGCCTTTCTTTCCACAGTTATAACAAGGCCATTTCTTTTTTGCAAAATTAGATTTCTTAAAATCATTTCCTTTTTTCTGGACTTTGAAATTGTTCTGAAATTTTCTATGACCATTCTCACTGACATGATTCACTTTAGAGTTAGATTTAGAACTAAGAAAAATCATGTCGCGTGCACGGTTCTCTGCCTCAATCTGTAGATGAGTCTGAAATTGCTTTATGGGAGTGCAGAATTTTCTTTTTGTATTCATTTCAAGTAGAAGGAAGTTTAGATAGAATCGCTCCAACTTGAAACGAATCAGGGACTTTAATTTCAAGTTCGCTCAGTTTAAAGACGAGAATTTGTAATTCATGCATTTGATCCATGATTGGCATGTCATCAGTCATCTTAAATTCAAAATATTTAAGCGCTAGAAATTTATCCGTACCTCTTTCTCATTTTTGTACTTTGTTTCAAGGGCGCTCCAGATTTTCTTTGGTGTCTTCATATTTCTGTAAAGATCATACAGACGATCGGTGAGGGAATTGAAAATGTACCCGCGACAAACTAATTCATCTTCTTCACGTTTGTTTTTCTCTGTTCTGGCATTCTCGGCATCATTCAAAGTTGAGGCTGAATCTGGAATTGGCAGCAAGTTCGGATCGAGCACGTAATGTCACACCCCGCTTCCCAAAATGTGGAATACGGGAAGCGACGAAGGCCAGCCGTGCTACCTACGGTAAGGAAAAGTCCTTCCATAGTCACATAAGGCTGTCTAGATTAACCTGTCAAAAATAAAATCCAATACCAAAAGAAATAATACTGATAATCATGCTGCAATTAAACCACAAGAAATCCTAAAATGGGTCTACTAGATAATTGATGCAATTAAAGATCCAAAACAAAAGATTCGGAATAAAATAAGATCCGAAAGAGATACAAAGTCCTAATGTCCCATAAGGGCGCACATGCTAAAGGCTAAAAGTAAAGGAAAATAAACCTACGATTACTGATCTTCAACAAAGTCCTGGTAGCCGCTCTGATCCCGCTCAGCCTAAAAACCTGTCTCTAAACCTGAGATGACAAATCTCAGGGATGTCAGAACACCCCAGCAAGTACTCAACGTATAATGCGTGTGTGTAGCATAATAACAAGAATATATAAAAGTGAAGCCCGGTGCGCAAGAAAACATGTATATAAGTAATTAAATGCATTAACACCATGAAACATGTATGTAAGGGATCATGTCATAACCTAACTGGCCACTAAAAGGTAAACCATCCTATCGTAAGCTTGAGTGTGTGCGTCAACCTCTGCAGGAGTATTCCTAACCCAAGAGTGGTACCCCAGGGGCTAGGAAACACGGGCCCAACTGTGGAATGAACAAGAGACCGCTATAGCCCGGTACGAGCTGTAAACATGTGACCGCTATAGCCCGGTACGAGCTGTAATCATGTGACCGCTATAGCCCGGTACGAGCTGTAATCATGTGACCGCTATAGCTCGGTACGAGCTGCCGGCATGGGACTCCTGAGATCCTGTTGTACAACGCACACTCAAACTACCCCAACACCCACGTATTTATAGCTGCTATGGTAAAGACTAGAGCACTAAATAAGAATGCTGAAAAGACAGGAACTTGTAGTATGGTAATTGTATGGAAATAAAACTGGTGAATAGTGGTGTGTCATATCATGTAATTCAGCATTCAAATTAGAGAACTTGTTTTAATATGAGTAGTCTGGAGCAATGAGTAATCATGGCATGTCAAGTACAATAGTTATAAAATGATAGTGTCCATAAACAAGAATAGCATGTTAAGGTTTCTCAATCATGCCGACAATGATAGTCTCAAGTAAAATATTAAATATAGATGATAGAATATGATAAGGTCAAAAATGTAAACAACACTCAACATAAATATGCAAGTATCTGTATTTAACATCCGAGTTTATTTATTGAAAAGAATAATAAATTGAAATATGGTTTTAAAGGGTTAATATAGTTAAATAGGAATGACAAATTACAGATGCATAAAGTGGGTGGTGGTAATAGTATAATTACGAGATAATAGTAAGTAAGATAAAATAAATGACAGATTGACTAGTCATCATGTAAGTGCTAATAATAAGTTTTATAATCATGTGATAATAGAAAATGTTAATACAAATTATAGTATCAAAATAAGTTATATGATTAGGGCACATAGAGTGCAACGATATTATAATGAGTGATAATGTAGAAAGTTTAATTTATATATAAAAAATATTAAGCCCAAAGCGTTTATTGATTAACAGTAATAATGGTATATTTTTATGTTTTAGATTATGATATAAGTATTGATATTTTGCATGCTAGTGTATACCAATATTGTTGCAACAGAAACATATAATTACTTATAAAGCTTTTTATATATTAAACCACATTTACATGTTAAAAGTTATTTTATTACGTTTGCATTTTTACAGTTGTTCACTTGATGAAATGATTAATAGGTATTCTAGATCCTAGGGTTTTCATCATATGTACAAGTATTATAAAATATATTAATAAAGCGGCAAAATATTACAATTTTATTTAAATATTGTAAGTTAATAATTTATTTAGAGAATTCCCGATGTTGCATTGACTAAAAAAATAAAAGAGTAAGAGTACTTGCCTCGGAGACAGATAAACACGACGACACGAAGAACAACTCCAAGGTTTGATTGCTCGGCTAATTTTGAAGAAGAAGAAAAAATTGTGATTGGAAAAAGAGAAGGTTGATTTATATGAGAAGAGAGATGTTTAAAGATTGGAGAGAGTATTATAATTGGAGAGATAAATATTCTGATGAGATAAGATTTGGATTTGATTTTATAAAAAAAAAAGATATGATGGGTTGTTATATACTTCTATAAGATATTAAAAAAAGTTGTATATATACATATTAGTTTGTATATAGTTAGAATAATAGAAAAGTATATGTATATAGACATATTAGTATATAGTGAAAATATATGTAGATGTGTATATAGTTATGGGTTAATAAAAATAAATACAATTAGTTATATATATAAGATTTTATGATATCAAACAACTAAAATATATTTTCAGTTAAACTATCATAACAAAATATCTTCAATTATATATATGTATGTATGTATATAGATTTGTAGAAAAAATAACTAAAGAGAGTAGATTTGAGAAAGAGAATCTGCTGAGAGAGATTAGATGAGCGATTGTTAGGACAAGGATTAATAAAAGATTTAAAAATATATTTGGTTTGGTAAAATTATTTAGTTTGGAGAGAGAAAATATTTGTTTTAAAAAGAATCAAGTTATCAGGTGAGACATATATGGTGATTGGAGAGAGAAAATTGAGTTGTTAGTTTAGTAAAAATATTTATATGGTTAAAAGATTTAACATGGGCTCTCATGACTTTTCAAAATTAAATATTCTAACCAAATAAATATCGTAAGACAAAATATCTTATAAATAGAATTTAAAAATGGGTAAAATCTTATGTATATGTATTGTTTAAAGAAATACCAAACAAAATATCTTTTGTTTAAATTATGATACTAAAATATAAATATGGTTATAAAATAGTGTTAGACAAATAAATATTTAAATACTAATAATATGCATATTTAACAAACTTGAAAAAACCATAATTGTATGCATATATCTTAATTAAAAGTATTAAACTCTAAATTATAATAATAATAAAACAAAGCCCAATATATCCAAAAAGAAAAGGAACGTACGATCGGACAAGGGTGTTACAGGTAAAATATCTTCAAGGCGGTCAACAAGAACATCATCTTGTCTTTCTATCTAGTATAATTGCTCCCATCGAATCGATCCAGTTTGATAATATCTTGGTTCTGGAAATGAACCTTGACACTTGAATTTAATTATGTCTCCATGTATATCACCTTTCGATTGTTGAGTTTTAGTTTGGTTAAGACAGAATTAAAAATTTTGAGGCGTGTATGATATACTTTCCGAAAGGTGATATTGCCCCCTACTATGGGAGTACAACAGAAGGTAATCACCCCCAAGATACAACAAAGCCCTTGAAACTCTCTTTAAAGATAATGAGAAGAAGATGCCAAAACTGTGAAGAGAAGACTTAATTTATAGAGTTGAACAGACACAACCGTTTGAGTAGTTCAGACAATCTTTGAATTTGAAATCCAAAATGTCAAACTTTGTGCCTCATCAAAGACAATAATAAATAAATGTTATAAGCCTGCTAGAAATCAGGCTCACTTAGCTCATAACCCACTTTATTCAAGATATTACTTAAATATTGGGAATTATTATAAAGACTTGGGCATTCGTCTCTCCATCCGATGTGAGACTATTTCCCACATACAAATGTTATCAATAGATTCAAACTACCAACATAAATTATGTACCTTCTATGTGAACTAATGCTGCATACGTTGATGGATGCAGCTCTGAAACGAAGTAAGAAAAGAGTAAGGAATGTACTTCAGACCGAACTTCCTTACCTACTATCAAAGGAGATCGAATCTAGCACTGAAAATAGACACATTTTTGAGCATTTATCTGAGGCCGGATGTACCAAAAAGGAAATTATGGATGTGCACATGGCTCGGTGGAAAGCTATCTTCAGTCAGATGGATAAAACACTTTATGAGGAGGGAAAATACCTTGTAAGTTTCGCTTTATATGATTTTAAATGCATCGGCTCGAAATTTATTCTTTAACGTTAATATTTAACTTGACAAGTCTATGTGTTAGATACGACATTTATACAAATTGTTGGTGTTTGGGACCACTGGCTTTCCTATGTCTTCCAATTTTTGCCATTGAATCCCGCCAGAAAGTATATTGAAAGTTCTAAAGCTTTGTAGATTATAGTTCTTTATGCGTGTTTCATGTATTTTTGAGTTGTTTCTCGCAAGATGAGAAGGCTCTGCTATGTGTTGATATGACAATGATGACTTTCTTTTTCGTAGGAGAACTGGTTGAAGCAAGTTCGAGATATGCAATTTCATTGTGAAGGAGGAATAAAATATTTCAGTACAAATCGAACTGTGCTGCTAGCCGAGGAATTCAGGTTTGTGATTTTTTATGTGATTTTAAACTGCAAAACAGTTATGACTTCAATTAGGTGATAGCATTACTTAATTTGTTGTATTTTAAAGCATTACTTGCGACAAAGAAAACATTTAAGCCTTTACGGAAAATTAAGGCCAAAAGCCGGTGGCAATGAGTTGAAAGAGTTAACAATGTATACCGAGTTAAACTTTAAATTCACAATTAACAAACCCTGTAGACCCTTAGGCCATGATATCCATAGACTTTATCAGAACATGATTTGCTTGGGAAGATAGAATACATAATGGTAACTAAACAGATTTGTAAATGCGGTTGAAAATCTAAGACTTTAACTTGGTTGTTGGGTACCCGTTTGAGTAAACTACTTTACCAATAGTTTTATTTATGTTTATAAGACTTCAATTGCGTGGAGTGCCTGGGTACCATGAGGAAACTACTTTCTGAGAGTTTAAGTCTAAAGTGTTGCAAATTCAATTGCGTCCCTGCGGAAGTAATGATAAGAATTATTCCTTGAAAATAAAGATAATCGCAAAACAATATGAATGCAAACAAAATCATTTATGTGGTTTGACTAGATTCTCTAATCGTTAAAGAGGGGAGAAGAAACTTAAAATACCTGATGAAGATGAGAGATTATGTACTTGAAACTTTGATCTTCTCCTACATCCGATTTAACTTAGAGTTTCTTCGAAATTTAGTATAGAACCTTAATCTCTCCATGAAGATGAAGATGTTTTCTTCTCAATGGAGATCAGTGTGCCCTCCCCTTTTATAACTAGAGAACACATACCTCCTGATTAAATAAGGTTTTATTTTATAACCCTTTTTCCAAATTAAAAACTTACCATATTCATCTTTTTTTTACCAATCGTGAATAAAAATTTAAATTAAATTTTAAATTAAAATCTATATCTCTTAATTTCTTGATATCATTGCATGGTATACCTTAACAGATGGATTGTGAACAGCAATTCATATCAAGAAAAATTAAATATCCAATAATTAATAGTTGAAGAAACAAAATGATGACAATTATATTTATGTTTGTTTTGTTTATAAGCTCCTCCATTTTGAGTATATTCTCTAAGCAAAATTGTTCTCAAATTTTCAGTGCCCTCAAGAAAAAGGAGGCTGTGGAGAAAGAAAATGCGGTGAGGTCAGCTGCGGCATCCATCTATTCGACAAGCAAGTTCATCTTGACAAAACAAAATCTGCCGACCTTTTCTTGTGTTTGAACTTGTGCTTGTGAATTGTCCATGTTGTTGTTTGTCCAAATTTTTCAACATGTATGATTAGGAGTTTCCCCCCTTTTCTCAACCATTGTACTATCCAAAATGTATCAGTTAAATTTACATCTCTAACATTTTAATTATTTACTTTGAAATATAAATTGTAAACTTTCTGTACTGTATGATGCTCCTTTGCATTTGTTATGTATAATTTGTGATGCTTGTCACTAAATAATTTATAATTTTTGACTCAATTCATGTCCAGGTTAGCCACTTTCAGCTACAAATAATATATGGTGTGGGACAAAAGAAGACATCTTTATAAATTTTACTTTCTATTTTAGATTATTTCATTAGGAACTTTTTTATAAGAAAATACTTAGTTGAATATGATTTCATAAGGATTAGATACTTGAATTATAGTTAAAAATTTTATTACTAGTTCAGATAAGACTTGAGATTTAGATAGATTCAGGGTGCTATCTACTCAGATTTTTATCTTACACAAGGGCACAAATTTTTCAAAACCATTATACGCGCATTATTGATGCTATCAGTTGAATCCTTACCTGTAACGCTTTTAGTTATACATTACCAGAGCTTTACTCATGTATATTTGTTAACACCATGGATAAAGATTTGAGAACATTTCAAACGAATTTTTCGTCAAGATGATATATATTTCTATTAATTTTTAATAGTTATTTATTTAAGTTTAGTAGACTTGATATGTTACTTATGGTTTAATTAATATTTCCCTCCAAATTATGTGAATTTTTCTTGACATATATAATCAGATTAGCAATTTCATTTAAAAGACCCTCCTTTCTTTTGCATCATAAATAGATTTTTAAGGACGTGAGATGCATCTAAAACACACAATAGAATGAGGGGTTAGTTAAAAAAATGTGGGAGGAGAGGGATCTTAGCAATTATATTTAATATATTTCTCTTTTTCTTCCAAGAAAAGGACTTCATATTAAATTTTGAAATATTGAGAGCTTCGATAGTTGGATCTATTCGCATTAATGGTAGAAGATGATGAATATAATAAATTGCAGGCTTTCTGACTTGATGGTTTACAGCTGTTAAGAACTTAAAATCTCTGTCACGCCCCGCTTCCCAAAATACAGAATACGAGGGGTTGACAAGGCCGGCCATGCTCCTACGGTCGAGGCAATATCTCTCCGTGGTCACACTTCGGCTTCTAGCTTTACGTGATAATCAGTAAACAACGCACAGGCAATGAGAAATACAGTAATTGAAACAAAACAGATACAAGGAACTATGCTGATGGAGATCAGAAGGGTATAGCTCTGGATAACTAATCAAGATGTTCGTCCGGTCCTAGTCCAAGCTAGATCCACTTCTCACTCTGAGCATGCATACTCAGGTCGTCAGAGCGACACGATAGCAATATATATAGGTACAAGTTGTAACTCGTACACTCATAATGAAATGTAACAGTAAAATCAAGGGTAAAGATGTGAACAAGAAGTAGCCAATGCGGGTGTATAATAGAGCAGGTGAACAGTAAAGCAGTAAAATAATGTGTCAGGTGTGTCAATACAGTAATTAATGCATGTCAATGTCACTATCCCTATCAGTCTCTAAGTCTCACTGTACATGTCACTAAGCCTATCGTCAGTCCAAGTGTGAGAGTCAACCACTCGTGAGTGTACTCCACCCAAGGGTAGGATCCAAGGGCAAGGGACCACGGGCCCAAAATATAACTCACGGTAATAATCATGTACCATGTAAATCTCCATATATCTCCATATATATATATGCCGGTATGGGACTCCCGAGATTCTGTTGAACCCACACTCAAACTACCCCACACCCCGTGGTCTACATCAAACGCCACCCATAACCTCGAATACCGGTCAGTCCATGACAAGTCTGCGTGAGAACTGGAGACAGGATCTCCATCAAGCACGTCCCGACTGATACCCGAGATAGATGGACAGTGTCTGGTGCCTTACCTGTGACACCCATACAAGTGCTTCCATAAGTGTCCCATACCACTTATAGTCACACTTATACGCGTCCCACAGACGTCGACAATGCAATAAATCGGTAGGGTCCACTGATTGTGTACAAGTACGTGTCACCTTCACTTATCCATTCATGCACGAACACTAACGTACTTACCACAATCACCACTAATACCTAACACTGGGTAATGCACATGATCACTAACTTACCACTGCAATCACATATATATAATGTGAATTTAAGGCATGATTAAGATATCATCAAACGATATCCTAACACTTGCATAAATCTTCATAATTCATATATGCACAGTTTACGAAACAATGAACAGGGGATAAGTAGTATGTTTGATTATCTATCCAGCAAATTTAGTTTCACGTCAATCGGGTTTCGGGATCACTAGATATGGCCATTTCATTTTAAGCGTTCACTGCTGGAAACCCGGTTTCAGAATCGGAAGTCCGTTTCGCAACGCATTTTAATCCTAGTTGGGATCAGATTTTAGCGACGCTACAGTTGAATGAAATCTAGGATTTTCAGTAAGGTTTTCAACGCAACAGACGGATTCTCAATCGTGTCTGTATGTCAGGAGTTATGCACTATTCAACATTAGAGTATCAGTTCTGGTTCTGTTTGGGACTGCTATACGTCCCGATCTTTTAAATTGCATTTTAAATAGTAAACGACGATGAAACAGGGTGAAATCACTTGCGTTATTTTGTTAACAGATTCATATTCAATAAGGTGTAGGGTTCCGCAACATACGAGTTCAGGAAACAAAGTAGTAAACATTACGGGACAGAAAACAATAACCAGAGTTGCTCTGGATAGCAGTCCAGAGCCGCTCTCCGAACCACTTCTCGTCATAATATCAGTACAGAAACAATTTAGAACGTATACAGGGTTACAGCTCGTCGAGTCGGCTTCGATTTGAGCCCTCGAACGCATCATTTCAATATGTATACAATTAATTATGATTTTAACGATTTTCAGGTGCGGGAAATTTCCAGTTTTTACGGGTGTAATTGGGGGTGTTCGTCTAAGTCGTTAGCGGTCATATTTTGCAGTGAAACTTCTACACAAGGCTCTTTATCACACGGGCCACAATACGCAATCAAGTTCCGTCAAATTAATTGAAGGTTTTCATTGGGATCGTATATCGGACACATAACTTATAGCAATTTTACACGAAAAGTATAAGCGGGAATTAAGGGTGATTGAAATGTAATATCACAAGTAGCATGAAACAAATATTAAACTTGCCTGGAGACGTGTCGACGAGGGTCCGGCAGCGGCAGTAGCACGATCGCGTCACGGGCGCAGCACATGTCCGGCCTTTTGGAATCAGACAATTGTACTCACTCCAGTTACTCTCCGTGCCCTCCTTTTTTCACTGCTCCAAGTTGTTCCTTGTTTTGATGCGGGGGAGGTAGAGATGCTGATAAAGCGAGAGAGAGAATTTTTTTAGAAAGAGAGAGAGATTTAAAGAGATAGAGAGAGACTTAGACAGAGAGTTGGACAGAGAGAGAGAGAGGCTTAGAGAGAAGAGAGAGAGACTGAGAATTAGAGAGAGAGAGAGAGATTTCACATGGTGACGACGGGGTCGACGGAGGCGCCGTCGGGGTTGACGATGGAGGGGCTCGGCTCAGTGGTGCTAGGATTCTCGATCTTCGGTTGTCGAAGCGAGGCGACGGCGACAGAAACTGGTTCGTTTGAAGGAGGGCTCGGCTGGGTCTTGGGTTGTAAGAAGGAAAGAGATGAAACGGACGATGTGGCTGCTCGGTTGGGTTCAAGGAGAGAAAGGAGAAGAGGGTGAAGGAGACAGGGTCGTCGGCGGTTGCAAGAGGAGTGGAAGTGGGGGAGTTATGGAGGTCGCGGTCGATGTAGGTGGGTTTTAGTGGTAGTGGAGAGCTCGTTGGCGTTGCTGGGGGTCGGCCGACGGTGCTCAGGCGGTGGGCGCAGTGAGGAGCTCGGGTTTGATAGAGAAAAAGAGATTGTAAGATGGAATGAAAAAAGAGAGATGGATGGGGATATGGCGAGGGAAGCTCGGTTGAGAGGGAGAATCAAGAGAGGGAGGTGATGGAAGTGGTATAGGGTGATCGTGGTGATGGCAGGGAGCTCGTCAGCGGTGATTGGAGGCGTGAGATGGTGAGTCGGTGGTTAGGAACAAGGAAGAGAGATTTTGAGAGAGATAGAGAAGGAGTTTGAGGTCGAGAGTGTGAGGGAGAGAGGGGTGAGCCGTTGGGGGAGCGGGTCGTAGGGATGCGTGCGTCGTGGGCGCGAGGAACGGGACGTTGGAGTGGCAGGCGGCGACGTGGGGAACGTGGGTTCGCGCGAAAGAGGCGGGAAAATGTTTAGAACGTTGGGGGAGAAGAAGGAGGGGTTTGAAGCGGATCGGGTCGGGGAGGCGGGCTCGGTAGGGTTATGGAGTTGGCTGCTGGGCTGGGCCGGCCTGGGTTTTAAATATTAAAACTTAATAGAAATTCCCTTTTGGGCTGAGGAAATTAATTAATTTGTTTAAGGGGAAAAAGGAGTGGGCTTGGATTTGGAGGAAACAATATTTAAAGCTTGGGCTGGAGACCTAGTAAAATGGAAATTAATTCATTTTAGGGTTTTAATTTATTGTTTGGGCTTGCCTAAATTTTAAGGGTTCAGGAAGATTTTAAACACTGAAAACCCTAACAACGGTTTCACACAAAATTTACGAGGAGAGAGGGAACATCGGTGAACTAGGAAACTAGGAAAATAGAAAAACTTTTATTGATGGGAACGTGAAAAGGGATTAGGATGGTTGGGGCAACGAATAAAGGAAGAAAGTAAAAGGGTTAAAACAAAACAAAACAATTTTAAATATAAATAATTAAACTTGCAAGTAGCGTTTTATGAAAATACGGATATTAGTGCGCAAAAGAACCGGATATTACAATATCTAATCTAAAATGCAAATTTCCGGGGTGGAGATCATATCTTTAATCGAAGGCATATATTTTTTTTCAAAATCATGAACATTAAAGAATATGAAATTTGCCCAAATGCAAATCATCAACTTTTCCAAATTTAATTCTAATCAATATCCAAACCTATCCACATCATCCTTTTCTTTTAAATTTCAACTTAACCGTTCAAGCAAATATGCAACCATTTCAGTTGAACTAATAAATTGCTGCTTTGTTGAACTAAATCATTATAAATTTCGTCTCGCTTCATGTTCATCTTTCCCTCAAAACAAAATCTACCCGTCACTATGCCATAAATAAAGCAACTAAGATTGTAAAACATTATATTTCCACCAGACACCCCACAGAAATACAGGATGAATGATTCTTACCAGAATTAATTGGCTCAACAAAATCATGATGAGCAACAAGCCAAGAAGCAGCAACCTCCCAAAGGGTGAAGATATCAAGCAATTTCCAAGATACAAATAATGTCCAACGACATTAGGCGAGAGAAAAAGAAAAGCATCATAGAGCTTCTCTCAAGACTCAGCACTACAGTGAAGCTAAATTTGGAAGCAAGCATGCCAAATTCCACCTACTTCAGTGCTTCAAGCACTGAAGCAAACATGCCTCCCTACTTCAGTGCTTCCATGACACTTTATGTCAAACAAAACATGTCCTAAACTTACCAAAGTCTAAAGGTCACATCTGATCCTGCATACGGTTACTGTTAGTTAAAGAGAATCTCATGTTATAAGCAAGATACTGCGCATCAAATTATACCGACAACATATATTTACTTATACATACACCTCCTTGCATGCCTGGTGATATACATGCTCGCGCCGATAATTCGAAAAGGTGGCTGCTCCTCGGCGATCTCTTGCTTACGAGAAAAGGGCGGGTGACTTTTTGGACTCGCCTCATGACTGAAGTCCGCAGTTAACTCGCGAAGGCAGGGAAAGGTCCCGAGTCAACCAGGCAATTCTTCTTCGTTCCTCTCCCACCAAGAAAACGGATTATATGCAAGGCGAATTTTGAATACCATGAAAACAAATATTCGCTCACACAAGTCAGCAAGTATGAACTTTCTTCTGTGGAAGTTAACGACAAACCAAATTGATGATCTGTGCCTCAACGATCCAAGTGTCTTTAGTTGCAAATTCAAACAAGATGTTAGTCCACATCATGACTCTGTGTTTGTGTGCGCAACGTCATTTGCTTTGAGTTCTCAAACTTTGACATACTCTATGAAGGCTTCCTTAAGCTTCATTCGAGTGTGAATTGATTTTACGCTTTAATTACTCAATATTGTGTACCTATGGTCTTGGAAATATCTCAGAGAAGCACAAATTTAGTCATTACAATTCAAATTTATGTTGAAATTGCCATCCAAAGGTTACCAAAAATATCGAATTGTTTGTCAAGTCCAAGTTTATTTCAGATGACAAGTTCAAAACAAGGGGACCGAAAGCTCTATTGATGAATTATGTTTCAATAATGCATATTTAATCGAGCTTCGAAAAATGCGCTTATATAAGCTAACAAGTAATTGTGAGTGTAAGTTAAACAGTAAGTGACAAGCTCGATTCAAGGGTAAGCAATAATCATGCTGCCTGAATTATTATTACAAACTTAAGAGGTATAAAATCAATTAATCAGATGCTTGGTCTTTTAAATAAATGTTCTACTGTATAAGTACAATTCATCATAATCTACCATAGACCTAAACTGTAAGATATTCAAGTTTCGTAATCATCGATACATGGTTATAAGTCGCGAGAAGAAATATTTCACAGCTATTCAGTAGAAGAGTGTAAAATCTTACCTTTTGAGAACTGTATCATAGGAAGAACAATAGGGCCTTATAGAGAAACCTAGATAAAATTTTCTTATTGCCCCAAAAATTCTTAATCCCCATAGCTAAACTCTTCGTTGCTGCCGCTGGATCCATAGGTGAAATACTAAGCCGCCAATTTTACAGGCCCTGCATCAATCTCATGATATGAACAAGTTTGATCGCATGTTCACTTCGATAGATGGAAGCACGGCCCAGACGTGTGCCAGTTAAAAATTCCCTTGCCCTGTTAGAAACAATGAAACCTCCTGTTTGCAGGTTCAAATAATCTCTATGTTCACTTTACAACCTGACATTTGCAGCCATCTTCATCGGCAAGTTCACCTATAGTTTCCCCTCTTTCTACTAAACTAGAAATTTCTTTATCTTCCTTAAAATTATTTCTCGGAGTCTTATAAGGAATAACACCAAGCTTAACTGCAGTCCCATATACTCCAAGAGCTTCTAACAATCTTCCCACACGGTCGAATTCTTCAATCAATATACTAAAAGAGAATCTGCTAGGAATCGTAGCTATTTCCATCATAAGAACCAAGACTTGAAATGCATCGTCTACTCTCCCTTGCTCACAAAGAACACGAAGCACAATGTTATATGTAATCATTCTTGGAGAATACCCAATCCTCACCATTTCAAATAAATGCGTTGACGCCTTGTCGACATCTCCTCCTTTAGCAAGCGCTTGCACCATTAAACAATAGGTATACGGTGTAACGACATAACCCTTTCCGATCATCCTATCAAAAGTATCCTTGCTTTCTTTTAGCAATTCACCGTCTATTAATGCCATCGATTTCCGACAAAGCCCCCTTACAAGTGTGTTCATTGCACGCTCTTGGATCTCAAATCCTCCCTTTCTCATTTTCTTATAAACCTTCAAAGCCACTAGAGTTTCGGTCCACATCAGCAAACCTCGTAACAAGGTCGTATAACTAATAAAATCAGGCTTACATCTCTTTCTTTCCATTTCTTCCAAAAGGTGAAACCCTTCTAAAGGTCTTCCTTCTTTGCAATATCCATTGAGAAGAGAATTATATGTGACAATATTCGGTTTCAGACCCATCTTCAAAGCTTCGTCCAACAATTCCATGGCCTCATCGGTACGTCCAACTTTACAAAATCCATCCATGACTAAAGTAAATGTATACATATCGGGCATTTTTGGGGAAATTTTTATCTTGTTCAAGAGCTCATTTGCTTCCTCAACTCTACCCACATAACACAACCCATTGATCAAACAGTTGTAAGTCCGTATCGTGGGCTCGCACCCAACTTTACCCATCATCTCGAAAATCTCAAACGCCGCCTTCAATCTCCCTCTCTTGCACAAAGCATCAATCAAAATCGTGAAAGTAACCACATTTGGATAAAACCCTTTTCCGATCATCTCATCCAACATCTTTTTCCCTTTTTCCGGCTCGTTCTTCTTGCAAAAACATCGAATCATTATCGAAAAGGACCACGAATCCGGGGACAACCCATGTGCCCTAAGTTCATTAAAAAGACCAACGGCGGATTCAAATTCTCCGGCTTTAAGGAGAGCCAAGAGCACATCATTGTAGTCGGAAATTGTCAAAAGCTTATGATCATACTCAAAGAGGTCAAGGACTTTAACCCTCTCCTCAATGGGCAAACTAATGATTCTCTTGACGAAATCGCCAACAAGCAATTTAGCACTTCTCCTATCATGGGTATTTGCATTAGTGATTCCTTCTTCCTTTGTTGGGTCAACGCCATTATTATCTACATTAATTGAATCAATCTCCTCTAATCCTATCCCTTTTCCTTCGTCAACCCAATTGAGTAATTCTACTTGTGGGCTAGTGGGTATTGTGCTTTTCCTGTTAAAAGTGTTTGGTGGTGGTTTTGGGGTAAAAGAAATTGGTGTTGAGGGTGGAGAGAAGTTACCTTGTTGGGCTTTGAAGTTGAAGGGGTTCTTCTTCTTGTGGTTGTTGATTTGTGAGGAATGATCAAGGAAGAGGAAATTGAGGAAGGGTTTGTAATGAATAGAGAAAGGGGGAGGGGAGATTAGAGTTAGTGAAGTCATCGGAGAGGAGAGAGAGAGAGAGAGAGAGATTTGGGGGTTTTGAGGTTTATGGTGGCAACAAGAGAGGGAGAGAGAGAGAGAGAGAGGATAGGTTCAGTAGAGATACAGTCACCTCTGGTGAGGATAAGGATAATGGTTGAAGGCCCACAAATTTCTTGCCCTCAAAGGCATAATCCATGCATACACCACACACCACACACAAGTGCCCGGGAGACCCAAAAATTCCCCCCCAAAGCGTTAATTTGTGGCAGCTTTCCCTGCTGGAATTTCTAGGATAAACAACTCCGCACTCTCCCCTAGAGAGGAATTGCCCAAACAAACTGAGTTATAGCTCATTGGTGACATGAGTTGTTTGTTTGACTAAATTATATACGGCTTCTGTTCCATTTTAATCCGCTCCATTTTAAGTGTCCATTTTTGGTTTTGCACTCTCATTAAGAAACTCTGGAAAATCTATAATCTTATGATATAGTCGATGCTAAATTCATATATTAACCTTATTTAATGTTCATTTTATTAAATAAAGTAGGGAAAATACAAGCTAATCAAAAAAATTTCCAATAGGTACCAAGATCTATAGAAATCAAAATTTAAGTTTGCATTGATAATACAAAATTTAGTATTGATATTGTAAATTGACAATGGAACCAAAAAAAACAAAAAATGGAGACTAAAATGGAAGGGAGGTTAAATGGAAAAAGGAGGGGAAAGAAATCCAAGTTATTTTCAACCCCCTATTATCAGGATCCAATTCTAAGTTTATGAAACATGCACATTGGAAATGCATATGATTTATTATCAAATTCCGCAGGTAAAATATTAATTATGAGAATCTAGCGAAACACTTGAAGGAAAATGGTTGGGAAATTCTTTGGTGATTCCAAAGAAGGAGAGAGAAAGAGTGAGTGAGTGAGTGTGTGTGTGAGAGAGAGAGAGAGAGAGGAGGGGGAGAGAAAATTCTTTGGAAGCACCAAAGAATTCCTCAAAATGGTCGACGCCTAAAGTGTAAAGGTATAATACCACTATGAATATAGTGGGTACTGTTAAAACCGTACTCATAAAGAATAACGGGCACAGTTTTAACCGTACTACTCTCGTTTAGGTTGGTTCCCGGAAAAGAGGTATGGTTAAAACCGTACCAATCCTTTGGGGGTATGGTTTTAAATGTAACCCCGTAACTCTCGTTCTGTTGTAGAATATATATTAGAAATAATTAGCATAAGTAATGTTGTAGAGTCGACAGGGTAAAGTGCAAATTTTTAAAAGGCTAAATTGTACAAAGGTACTCATGAGCTTTCAAGTTTTTTGCCATTAATACCAAGAACTTCAATAATTAGAGATAGGTACCATAAGTACACTATACGACTTTCATATTGTTTGCGATTGATACCATGAACCGCCACTTCCGGTTGCAACTTAATACCATTTTACTGTAGTTTTTAATGAGCCCATGATATCTATCTCTAATTATTGAAGTTCATGGTATCAAGCGTGAAAAACTTGAAAGTTTGTGGATAGCTCTGTGCAATTTATCCTTTTTAAAACCAAGCACAGGGAGCTAAGAGAGAGTTTCTATTATCTAGGTTTTATATATTAGCTTTGTGCAATTTATCCTTTTTAATGCCAAACTAATTGGAGGTTATAATAAATAAGTCTAAGATAGATATGAGAATTTTCAAATATAATAAGTAATGTAGTTTTTATCAAGAACTTATTTAATATACCTAACCGTCATCATGAAATCTAATTGCTCCAAACAAGCAGGAGTCTTACTACTATATTTGTCTCGTGACGAAGGAGTTGTTCGGGTTTCGGCATGAGGAATAGTGATCGAGCTTCTTTTCGGGCCTCCGTCAGATGTTGTCTTCCGTTGATCTCGCGGTGAACTTAGCTGATTATCCTTCGTTGCGTGTGGATCTCAATGGGTTTTTGGAGGAAGAGATGAGGTGAGGGAGGTGTCGCCGAGTACCTGCAAAGAAGTCCCGGGATAGTTTGGTACCACCAAGGACCCTCCGATGCTCAAGTTAGTAATGAGATCCGAGCAGAGTAACGGCGTAAAAGTGTAAAGAATTGTTTATTTGACCCCTCTGTGATGGGGGTTTATGTAGCAGTGGAGCACGCAGCAGCGGGCGCGAGAATCTCTCCGGCAGGTACGCTCCCGACGTCACGCCCGCATAGAGAGCGGATCGCCCATCAATGGGGATCGTGATGGCGTGGAACGTGGGACGTTGTTGGCGTAAAATCCGCGCATGGCGAGATTCGCGGAGCGGCGGTTACGCCTGGGAGTAGGTCGGAGGGCCGAGGAAGACGTCCTTGGTGGAAGCTCGAAGACGAGCAAGGAGGCCGGGGATGCCAATTTGCAGGGGCCCCGAGGGGGGCCAGCTTGTGCTTGCTGGTCGGGGACGGGGTGGCCTGATCGGCCCCTGCGGGCCCTTTCTTCTGAGTTCTGGGACACGTCACCTGCCACGTGTCATGATCCCGTAGACCACCAATATTGAGCATCATCAGTAGCCCCTCACTCCTGTCCCGACCAGATAGTGGTCGGGTCAGGAGTGGACTGCCGGGCCGCCCGAGGTGAGATCCCTTCTAGGGTTTCGTCGGGACGAGTCCTCGGGCTGTCGGTTGTCTTTTCCGCTAGCGAATCAGGGCGAGATCTTTGCATTTAAAGAAGGTGCGCCGGTTCGTGCGCTCGGTAGTCGAAACGACGGTCCACGTGTCGAGTGTCGATTAGCCGATGCAACGTGCGCAGGTCAGCGGCGTCTGATGGGACGCGGTCCAGCACTGGGCTGCCACGTGGAACGATCGGAGCCGCAGGGTGCGAGGAGCCGTTTCGGCGGGAGATGATGGGCGCCGTTGGATGAGGCCGTATGCGGCAATAAATATGGGTGGGGTCCGCCCTAGGGCCCTTACTCTCCCATATTTCCCTCTCTCAAGTCTTGGCTGCTCGGCGTTCGTCTCCCCTCTTTCGTTTCCAACCATTGAAGAATTTCTTTCGCAGGTTAGATGTCTTCCTCTGTAGAATCAGTAGACATTGTAGGAGTAGGCGCTAGGGTTCCTTTAGCTGTGTCTGAGTCCCCTCGGGGAGCAGGGGTTGGATCCTTCCCTGGGATCGTGAGGCGGGGGCCGCCTCCAGGGAGGAGGCGGCAGATGTGGCCCCCAACACCTCGTGCTGGGTGAGGTACGAGGGCGAGCTCGCCAACGCTCGGGCTCGTTTCCACATCCCCTCGCGCTACACGCTTCGACTGGCCAAGGAGGGAGAGAGGGCAGACCAGGTACGGGGCAGGGAGATTGCCCTGTATTTGGAAGCTTTTTGGGGCGGAATGCGCTTGCCCTTCTCTCCTGAGGTCGTCACCGCACTAAATTTCTTCGGTTTGGCCCCCGGCCAGTTAGTGCCGAACTCGTGGAGAATTCTCCTCGGGTTCCTAATCCGCTTAAAGTTACAAAAGGTTCCCTTCAGTCTTCCCCTTTTCGATTCCTCCCTTGTCTTCAAGAATTACCCCGGTGGTCGAGCGGGCGACCCGAGATGGGTTTATCTCACTTTCAGAAAGCGGCCAGGGGGCGCTGCCGGGACCGGGGTCGTGACATTGCCCTCTTCCATCCATAACTGGAAAAAAAAAATTTCTTCGTTTCCCCTCCCGAGGGCGAGGATTGGCCCGTGCCTACCAAGTGGTCGAGGGAGAAGTGTTTGCCGGGGAACCGGTCCAATTACCCTGCCGCGGTGAGGGTGGCATCATGGGAGCCCATCCCCCGACCTGACGTACTGCTTTCCGAGAGGGTTCTGAGTTGGGCCGGACTCAGCCCTGTTGAGTTCATCGGTAAGTTAGGTTAGCTTTTAGGCTTGTGTCTTGCTCGCATCGCTGATTTGTTGGGTATTTGTCTTGTGCAGGATCCAGGGACTTCGTCTCCCTCGGAGCCTCCATGCACCAGCCGAGGCGCCTTCGAGGGCTGAGGGTGCCAGTTCTTCCCGTGGGAAGCCCGCCCCGGCTCCTACTGCTCCGGTGGTGGCGTACCGCGAGCGCTCGGTGGCGGATCCCATCCTGGGTCCCAGCAGAGCATCGGGCTGGAAGCGGGCCCTGATTCAGGAGGACTCGGCCTCGGAAGAGGAGATCGGCTCTCCCTCGGAGCCGCTCAGGAGAAGCTCCAAGAGACCCTCCCGGGGCCGGTCCTCGCCGATCATGGTGGAGGAAGGGGGCTTCCGGTTTGCGGTGCCATCGGGACTGTCCGTGGCGGACAGCCTTCTGCACGAGATAGGACCTCGGCAGGGGGTAGAGTCCCCGGGGGGACCTTCAGGGCTCAGCTGGCGTCCATCGCCCAGGAGTCCGTGCAGGTAAGTTTTTTTTTGTGTTCATGGTGAGATTCAGTGCTCTCCTCATCTTTCTGATCTTTTCCGTGTTTTCAGGTTCTCCAGCACGTAGCCCTCACCCTGCGCATGGAGGCCGAGGTGGTAGCCCCGACGCTGGAGGCTGCGGGTCAGTTTGCCTCGCTGCAAGAGAGCTCCAAGCGGGAGCTGGAGGCGATGTCGGCGAGGGTTGCCGCCTTGGAAGGCGAGGTGGAGGCCGGGAGACGAGAGGTCGCCAGGCACCGCGAGGCAGCCGTTATCGCCGAGGGTAAGCTGAAGAGGACGGTGAAGACCCTCCAAAAGGAGCTGGGGACGGCGGCCGAGACGGCCAAGTCAGCTGAATCGAGGGCGGTAGATAGCTACAAGAAGTCGAGAGACTTCTATGACGACTTGGCCGTGGCCATGACCCGTATTTGGCACGACGCCCTTGATGCCGTCAAATCCCGGATGCCGGAGTTCGACGACGCAGAGCTCCGGGCCGAGTTCCCCCTCGTGGGCACCGATGAGCGAGGGGAAGGGGTTCCCGGCGAGGAGGCGGCCGAGGACCCGGCGAGCCACGTGGTGGAGGTCGAGGACCTCGAGGTCGTACCTGGCCCCGGGGTGTAGAGCCCCCGTTCTCCTCTTTTTATTTTTGCTTTCTTGAATTTTGTAAGGCTGGGGAGCCAAAAGAAAACACCCTTTGTAAAAACTTTTGCTTTTGGTAGTAATAAAGTTCTTCTTCAGCTCCATAGAATTGCGTTCTGCCATCTGTTTGTGAAGAATGCTCGTTTGAAATATTTTTGCTTGTGTCGTTGTGCTTTCATGTCAGGTTGGCCCTCTGTTTAACGATCGTCCGTCGAGTTGACTGCAATCGCTTGCCGACGAGCGTCTCTGAGGAGGTATCTCCCTGGGCCCTGGAGTTGAGGGGATGTTTACCCCAATCAGAGCAAAGCTCTGTTCAAATTCCAAGGCGGGAAATGAAACAACGCTTCTGATTCCCCCAATCAGAGCAAAGCTCTACCCTGAAAATTTAAAATTTAATAAATGAAGCAACGCTTCATATCCCCTGCGCTGCGTGCAGAGTGTCACGTATCAAAATCAGGCACGCCAGCGCAGGTAGCGCAGCGCCCAAGGCAGTGCGCCCAATCAGAGCAAGGCTCTATTTAAAACAAAATTAAAGGGAGCAACGCTTCAGTTGCGCAGACGCTGCGCTGCGCGACACGTGTCGGTACAGTTGCACAAGCGCTGCGCTGCGCGACACGTGTCGGTACAGTTGCGCAAGCACTGCGCTGCGCGACACGTGTCAGCGCAGTTGCGCAGCACAGTGCGCTGCGCGACACGTGTCAGCGCAGTTGCGCTAGCGCAGTTGCGCTGCGCGACACGTGTCAAACGCTGGGGCATTTACGCCAAACAGAATTAAAATTCCAGTAAGATCTTTCTGTTCTTATTAAAACAAGAAAATTGTCTTCTGTAAAACAGAAGCCCTTGGATCAAAGATCCAACGGTGGGGAAAATTCCCCAAATCACTCAGAGAATGATCTCTTTAACAAATTAATGGGCACTATATAAAGGCCCCTAGACCCCAATTGAAAAAAAAGAAGAGAAGATCATAAAAGAACTTCAACAAAACAGAGAGAGCTCTGTAGAATTTGGAGAAGAACTCAAGAAAAAAAAGAGAAAGGTAAAAACCTTTATAAAAGAGAAGAATTTCTTCTGAATAGATCATTGATCTAAGAACAAGATCAAGGATCATCAATAAAAAATAAATAATAACAGTGCCTTGCACTTTCTTATGAACCATTGGTTCTGAAATCTTAAAGATTTTTTTCTTGAATCCAAAGTTGGATCAAGTTATTGAAACAGTGCCTTACACTAGCAAAAACTGCACTGTTGCGCTCCTGGGTTGGCGCAAGCCACCAGGGAGCGCCACGTGTCAGTATTATAACCACTTGCGCTATGCGTTTTTAAAATAGAGCATTGCTCTTTAAAGTTGGCGCAACTCACCAGAGCGCGTCACGTGTCACCAAACTAGAACACGGACCACCATGTCCCTAAACTGGAACACGGACCACCATGTCCCTAAACTAGCAATGGACCGCAATGTCCTTAAACTACCTACGGACCACTATGTCCACAAACTGGAACAACAGAGCCTCCAAACGCTCTTTTGTCGGATCTAAACGATCCCATTTAAGTTGATCTTAGCCTCAAACATGGCCAATGCATCCTTAAACATTCAATCGGACTTCATATTCCTTAATCAACTTTGGTTCAAGGGTACATCTCCGAACTCCTTTGATTCCTGTCGTTGTAATCCCTCAACGTCGTCAGAGAGGTGACGGGTCCCGATGGCCACATACATTAAACGGACCACTACGTCCCTAAACTGGAACACTAGAGCCCCTAAATGCTCTTTCCGTTAAGTTGATCTTAGTCTCAAATCAGACTAACGTATCCTTAACGAACGTCTAAGTTGATCTTAGCCTCAATATGGCTAACGTATCCTTGAACTAAAAACCAAACCCAAATCTAAGTAACTACGGATTTGGACTAATCCATGTCCTACGAGCGACGGCATAACTTAGTCTCCGTATACAATCCACGGACAACCACAAACAAAACAAACACACACGAGACGAAGTGAAATTTCTGTAGAAGGAGAAAGTTGTTACCGCGATGCGGTGGCATAATTAATTGCAGGGGCTTGCGCCTGCAGGGAAGAGCGTCCTCACAATCAAAAACCCCTCAAGCGAGGGGGAATCTGACGAAGTCTGCTACATCGGCCGCATCCGTTTAAACCTCCGATACACGGTGCCATAAATCAACTTGGCATCTTCGGAGAGGTGGACGGATAAAACCAATTAGCATCTGCCCCAAATCTCAGGCAAGACGTCTCTCATGTCGTCGTCGCCGTCTTTCGGAGGGGAACAGATTCTGGCACGTCCGGTGGGACCTTTTCCTCTTTCCACTCCACACTTCGTGTGTCGTCTTCGCGAACTAATCGCGGTTTGTTAATGGTTGCCTTTGGATTTCAAGTTACTAAGGTTTGGTCTTTTGCCTGGCGCAGAAATCAAGCATCAATGACCTCCAACTGCTCGAGCTGCTCGAAGTGCAAGTGCAATCAACGCTCTGCCTCACCTGGAGGCGTAGCCTATGGGCCTCACGCGGCCTCCATCCTTGCCATGCCGGTAGAACAGGTGACCCAGGCCACCACCGGCCTATTTTTCGGGACCATGCTCCCGCCTGCAAGCTTCGCTGTTCCAATGCCCGCACCAGAAGCGAACAAGAAGTCGGTTTTCGATCGGCTCACTGCTACAACGACCCCTTTCAACGGGTCGTCCAATATCAAACCAGCAGCCTCGGTCTTTGCTAGGCTGGATCAGAACTCTGATGGGCCCGCTAAGAAGCCTATGAACCCTAAAGTGGCTGTCTCGAGGAAGGCAGCAACGGTTGCTCCTGAAGTCGCCAAGGCGGCTTCTCCTGTCAAAGAGTCAGTCTTTTCAAGGCTGACTATTCCGGCTCCTGCCCCTGCTCGAGGATCTGTCTTTGACAGATTGAATATCGCCTGTTCAAAGGACAACCTCAGTCTTTAAGAGGCTAACACCAGTAGTGCCTCATCCGGATAGGGGGCAAAACGAAACTATCCCTATCGCCGAGCCGGTCCCAACAGCTCGGCACGCTCGACGTCGCCACTGGCGCCGAGTGAGGAAGGCCGGGGGCAACTTCCCTTCAGGGCCAACTCCACCTGCTCCACTAATGGAAGTTAATGCTGCTGTTCCAACTGGGAACAGTTTTGAACCGCTGAGGAAAGTACGCAAGAACTCTCCGACCGCTATGCTAAAAAGATCTCCTCCACCCGTGGAGGGAGTTACAGAAACTAAGCTGGAGCAGCCCCCTCAACGGCTGTCATCCAAGATTTACAGGGTCTGGCGACGGGTGCAGGACTCAGTAATCGTTCAAGATCACTCTCACCGGCAGAAGAGGGTAAAAGTTCAAGAAGAAAAGAACCATCCGGACAAACAGCAAAGGACGACCACCACCTGGGTGCCCGCTGCAACGGCCCCTTCAACTTCAACGGCTCACAAGAGAAGGAGGCCGGAGAAAATTGCCACGTCCGCGGCAAATGTCAAAGGCGGCGAGCCTAAACGCCCTAAATCCGGGGGCATTGTAGTCCATACTGTATACATGGCATCGGGAAAGGAGGACAGCCGTGCATCTACATGTCATAGACCGCTTACACGGTCAGTGACCAAAGCTCAGGAGCAACAGCAAAAGCTCCAGGAAATGATGAACGCGATGGCCGCACTCACTGGGCCAAAAGAAAGCCCCGAAGCGTCATCTGATCAACGCCAGGAGCAAGAAACTGACGCTGAATTCCTTCGTCGGGTATTGGAGAAGAGGGATAAAGAGGCTGCTGAACAAGCAACCAACATAAAGCGAATGGCCCTCCTGTTTCAGGACATGGTAGGAATGATGATTCAACAAGATCCTCCTGCTGAAGATCCTCCGATCATCCTTGAAGACGACGGGGGAGAAACGTCAAATCCTCCACCAGTTCTGTCAACAGCCAAAGAGGAGACAATCTCCAAAGCTAACTTGGACGAATATATAGCTCAGCAGATCCGGGTTCATCAGGCGACTGAGACAGCCGGTCAGGTCGTAAAAAAGGGGAGATCATATCCGAGCTGGTATGACCAGATCAAGTACCCGCCGGGCTATACAATACCGAAATTCCATGTCTATAAGGGGACTGGCAATCCCCACCAGCATGTTGCCCAGTTCAGAGCGCTCTGCGGCAACACCGGCGGTGATGATAAATTGCTGCTTCGCCAGTTCGTTGGTAGCTTATCGGATACAGCATTCGAATGGTACTCCGAGCTCCCAAACGACTCTATCAATACCTTTGCGGAGATGGAGCTGCTGTTTACGCAACAATTCGCGAGTGCCAGCGAACGTACCCCGATAACGGCATTGATTAATGCCAGGGTGAAACCAGGCGAAACATGGGTTCAATATGCGATACGGTGGAGGAACCTATGGTCAAAATGCGAACAACGCATAGAAGAGGCTCCGGCAGTAGGCATGTTTGTTGGAACCCTCGATCCGCAGGTGACCATATCCCAATTTATGATGTTCTTCAAGCCGACTACCTTCCAGGCCCTGATCGACAAGCTGGCTCAAATGGATCAGATGGGCCATAGACCACCCCTTCCGAAGCCGGACTCTCGAAACGAGAAGGGGAAGGGAAAAGCGATCGTTGTCGCTAATGCTCAACAATAGCCGAGCAACTTGAAACCGGCTGTCCGTCAAAATAATATGCGCCCACGCACGCCCCTTGAGGAAAGGCTATGACGTCCTTACTCGTTTCCTCAAGATAAAATGAGGAGACTGTTTGAGCTGGCATTGCGCAACCGACTCATAAATCTGCCGGATCCAAGACGTCTGTCGCAGCCGAATGATGTCAATGATCCCAACTACTGTCCCTATCATCGAGTACTGGGTCATCCGATCGAAGATTGCCACATCTTTAAAAATTGGATTGAGGACTAGTACCAACAGGGCAAACTCGCGTTGTCCGACAGATGTAAGGTGAATCCGCCGCAGCCTCACACCCATAAAAGGATGAATACGCCGGGGGCAACATGCTCTCTCGTTGAAGAAACCCCATGGGAGGTTGTGCTATCAGCCAAGACAAAGAGGATGCTAAACGATCTTCAAACATGCCCAGCGATCAGGTGGAAGAACCCGTTGGAACCTCAGATCATTGAAGGGATGTTGAAATCGCGTCCAACTCCAAGACCGATGGTGGTGGCCCAAGCACTCACAACCAGCCGTCAAAATCTTCAAAGAAGAAGAAGAAGAAAGCCAAGAAGCCCGTGAAGCCTGGCGACAAGCGCACGAACTTACAAAAACAAATCGACGCGCTGGAGGAATACAATCAAAAGGCACGGACTCCAATCACACTCCAAGAGTTCCTCAACCACGTCTTTCAAGAAGAAGATGAGGGGGAGAGCTCGTCGGATGAATCCGAGGAATACGTGGCGAGCTGTCATATGGTCTTCCATTCGTTTACAGATGAAGAGGAAACTCTTTATGTTGAAAAGCTGGAGGCAGATCCTAAACCGGAAATTCTGGGGCCATCGGATGAAACAATTGACGCATTCCTCAACGAAGCTCTGTGGAAAAGCAAAGCAGATCGGGAACGCGAGGCAGTCATATTTGAAAGGGCCAAACGCCAGCGACTTGACGAAGCAGTTGGGATACTCCCGCTGTAGCAAAGTACGTCCACCGCA
This sequence comes from Agapanthus africanus, assembly GCA_030015575.1. Taxonomy (NCBI): domain Eukaryota; kingdom Viridiplantae; phylum Streptophyta; class Magnoliopsida; order Asparagales; family Amaryllidaceae; genus Agapanthus; species Agapanthus africanus. The sequence continues at coordinate 161,210,597 of CM057339.1, read as the reverse complement.
GATAAAAGCAAATTCAAGACGAAGAAGAGGTTTGCTAAGGCCATGTCCATGGGTATGAGGCTACCATCCTCTGAAGGAAGCATTACTGGCGAAGCGGAAATGCACCCTTCCTACTGCTTGTATCATCGGAAGATTTTGCACCCCACCGAAGAGTGCAAAGCTTTCAATGGATGGTGGCAAGGATATGTTGCTCACCGACAACATTTTAAACGGGAGAAGCGCAAGACTCGTCGGGAGCGGAAAAATACGACCGTGGGGATTAACAGAACTACCGGCAATTGTCGCATGGTTAACGCCGGAGGATCACAAGTGCTCACCTTCGGGAGCGACTCTGACGAGGAAATGGCTCTTAGCCCTCTCTTTAAAGAGTCCACCTCGGAAAAAGAAGAAGCGCAGAAGGTCTGTGAAAATATCCGGTTGCGTAATCGGACGCTACCCGAAAAGAATTTCGGACCCTCAAACAAAAAAGATAAAGGGAAATAAAAGGTCTCTGAGGATATCGCCCTAGATGACCAAGTTATGGAAGAGCTAACTGCCAAGGACCTGCCGAAGAAAAATAAGGTGGATTACAACGTTCTAGCGCATCTGAGGAGGCTACCCCCGCAGCTCAGCATTCTTGACGCCCTTTAACTATCAACAGAGGTGAGAGATTCGTTAATCAAGGCACTACAGGAGCCCAAACAATTCCAAGCTTTCCTGGCCGAAGAAAAGATGAAGGATGAATTGGAGGAAGTGCACACAGCTGATGTCACTTTTGGCGACGAAGACCTTCTTCTTGGAACGTGCGAACACAATCGTCCCCTTCTATGTCTCAGGATACTGCCATGATATAAAGATAGGCAAAATCCTGGTCAACAATGGATCCTCCGTTAATCTCCTCAACGTGCGAGTATTAAAGGAAATCTGCATGAGCGTCCAGCACCTTGCTCGGGACAAGATCACCATCTCCGGGTTCGACTCACAATCATCGAGAACTCTTGGATCTGTGATATTGACGCTACGCTTTGGGCTGCTCGTCACGGACATTAAATTCCACGTCATAGATGCCAAGACATGCTACAATGCTCTGCTCGGCCGACCATGGTTACACGAGTACAACATCATCCCCTCTATACAGCATCAGTGTATGAAATATTTTAGGGATGGTCTCGAGTATACCGTGACGGGAGAACTGAACCCGTTTTCCGTGAAGGAAGTCCGCAAATATGAAGATGCCAAATACTTCTTACCGGATTTTGAGGACACAGAGAGATGTCACAAGCCGGAAAACAAAGCTAATGCCACCATCCCTGTCTTCGGGAGTGATACCGAGGAGGAAGAGGAGATAGTTTATTCGGGTCCGCCCCAATACAACAAGCCAGGACCATCCGCTCCTACGTTGATCTTTGGTAGTGATTCGGAAGATAAGGTCCACGCTATATTCTCTGCTCGGCCTTCAATACAAACATCCGCTGATGAAGAGCAGAGTCTGCAATTCGCCTTGGTTCTACTTAAACATCATAAAGAACTGGATGCGCTCGATACCTACACGGTAGAGGAGCTGCGGACGTTCTATGTCCCTCCCAGGCAAGAAGGCGAAAAGGCAATTCTATTCTACCGCTCTGAAGAAACCAAAGTGGAGAAAGAAATCTGGCACGGTGCGGATCCTACGCTTGACAGGCTTCGGCCCATCCGTCTCCCCAGATATTATACAGAATGCTTGAAAAGGCTGTTGAAGCGCCAGGGGATATCCTTCAAATAGACCGCTCGAAAAGCCAAATTCTATGACAGGGTCTGGAACGTCCCCGGAACTCAGCACAAGCTGCCTAGTGGGAGGATGGAAACAATCGGACTCGGATACATTCGGTCCAAGAAACAAGAGCTGCTCCGCGACTGTTACATCGTACATGACTTCAATGAAGAAGCGGATGCTCAATGGGAAGACGCTAATCCCGAACCAGTAAAAGCTCCTGATGCAAAAGTGCCCAGTCCGTCGTTCGAAGAACAAATGAACAGGCTCATAAGGGAAGCTGGTCAAAAAGTCTGAGACGACCACAACCGTGAAATAGCAATCTACGAGAAAGCCAAAACGCAACGCCTCCTCCAACAGGCCGTGAAAGATGAAAATGCAACTCTCTATCAACCTATTATAAAAAAGGCTCGACGCAGAGGCAGAAACCAGTCGAAACGCGAAAAAGGCACTCAACAGCAACAAAGCGGGACTAAGAAGCCACGCAAGCGGTAATCGAGCAGTCCCGATTTATCCCTCATAAGGAAAATGGGTCGAGCGTACTCTTTTCCTCAAGACAAGACGAAGATAATACTTGACCTCGCTCTAAAACATCAGATGCTTACACCGTCGGAGTCTAAACACCCCGAAAAAGCAGGCGAAGTCTCACACCCAAACTATTGCTCTTATCACCGAGTAATAGGACACCCTCTCGAAGACTGCTTCACCTTTAAGAATTGGGTCGAAGATCAGTATCATTTCGGCAAGTTCGTTCTGTCTGACAATTGGAGGATAACGCCACCACAGAAGCACAAACCCAAAGCCACGAGAGCAGAACCAGCTCCACATTGGTCTTGGAAGCGAATTCGTACTTGTCACATGATAATGATATCAAAGGAAGAGCCCAAGAACACGGATGACCTTCCCTGGTGCTTCGAAAACAGCAACGATGAGGTGATCTCAGAATTTCCACCAGCACCAAAAGAGCTGGAGGATGGGATACATACCACGACAGATAATCTCAAGAAAATTGAGTTGGGGACAGTGAACGACCCGCGACCGACATTCGTCAGCGAGTTGCTATCTGAAGAAAGAGTGGCTGCGTTAAAAGACGTGCTTATGCAGTACAGAGATTGCTTCGCGTGGAACTATTCCTAAATGCCAGGACTAGATCCAGAAATTGCTGTGCATAAATTGGCGATATCTCCGGACGTCAAGCTGGTCAAACAAGCGCCAAGAAGAATGCGGCTCGAGATTGAGATGAGTATCAATGCCGAGGTCAAGAAGCTAATCGACTCTGGCTTTATCCAGGAGGTTCAATATCCTGAATGGATCGCCAACATCGTCCCGGTGATGAAGAAAAATGGGACAGTGCGCATATGCGTGGGCTTCCGGGATCTTAATAAAGCCTGCCCGAAGGACGATTTCCCAGTGCCAGTCACCGAGCTGATGATAGACAATACGTCCACTCACGAAGTTTTCTCCTTCATGGACGACTCGTCAGGGTATAATCAGATAAAGATGCATCCATAAGACCAGAAGCACACCGCTTTTTGGACTCCTCTGGGAATATTCTGTTATAAGGTGATGCCCTTCGGTCTAAAGAACGCCGGTGCCACTTATCAGAGGGCCATGACGAAGATCTTCGATGACCTCATACATGAAATCGTCGAATGCTATATCAACGACCTCGTGGTTAAAAGAAAATCATACGAGAAACATCTCGAGCATCTGAAGACCGTATTTCAACGCCTGCGACAATACAACTTGAAGATGAACCCTCTCAAGTGCGCATTCGGAGTTTCCTCGGGCAAATTCCTGGGATTCATCGTCCGACACCGAGGTATCGAGGTAGATCCGTCGAAGATTAAGGCGATCATTGAAATGCCTCCACCGAGAACTCTCAAACAGCTGCGGTCTCTCCAGGGAAAGCTCGCGTATATACGGCGATTTATAGCCAATCTTTCAGGCAAGTGCCGTCCTTATAGCCACCTAATGAAGAAGGGGACCCCGCTCGTCTGGGATCAAAAAGCCAAAGCGCGCTAAACGAAATCAAACAGTACTTGCAAAACCCGCCAGTGCTGGATGCTCCGGTCAGGGGAAAGCCCCACATTCTCCATACGACCGCCCTCGAAGGCTCCTTAGGCGCATTATGGGCGCAAGAGAACGACCAAGGAAAAGAAAGAGCACTCTACTACTTAAGTCGAGTTCTGCTGGGGGCAGAAAGCAACTACTTCCCCATTGAAAAACACTGCCTGGTGTTGATCTTTGCGATAACAAAGCTTAGGCACTATGCGTTGGCGCATGAAGTCCGTCTCATTTCGAAAGTGGACCCCCTTAAATATTTAATGTCGAAGGCCATATTGACAGGGAGACTCGCTAAATGGGCCCTACTCTTAATGGAGTTCTCAATAACCTATCAACCTCTCAAGACAGTAAAAGGCCAGGCCATCGCCGACTTCCTCGCTGAGCATCCGATACCTGCTGATTCTCCTCTGAACTGCGAGCTACCAGACGAACATGCGTTTGACGCGATCGATAGGAGCGATACCCGATGGGAGCTTTATTTTGATGGAGCATCTTCCATGAAGAAGCGCAAACAGAGTACCCCTATAATCAAATCAGGGGTAGGCCTTATCTTCGTGACTCCACGGGGAGGGATAATGCGTTTTGCTTTCTCCTTAACAGAACCGAGGACGAACAATGAAGCCGAATACGAAGCTTTGATAGCAGGCCTCGAGATCTCCATCGACATGGGAATTGAAAACCTCCTCATATATGGAGACTCCGAACTGGTCGTTAGTCAAGTAAACGACGACTACCAAACGTGCAAACCAGAGTTGGTAAAGTACGGCGAAAAGGTGCAACAACTGTTGACCCAAATTCTTTCCTACACTTTGGAAAACATACCGCGTGCGGAAAACAGCAAAGCGGACGCGTTAGCCAAGCTCGCTAAAGAACTGGCTGATGAGAACCTTGATGACGTAAGAATCGTAATACAAAGCCGTCGAGTCCTCGCACCGACAGAAATATCTCCGGAATCATCCAAGGAAGAGGCCTTGCGAATAAAAGACCAAGAAAAGGCTGAGGATTGGAGAGAAGTCTTTATAAACTATTTCAAATTCCGTCGAACACCTGAAGATGCGTCCTCAAGACATCGGCTTATGAAACGAGCTCTATCTTTCGCTTTCGTCAATGATACTCTTTACAAGAGGTCGTTTGATTCCCTGTGGTTGAGATGTCTGGGACCTAAAGAAGCAAAAAGAGTCGTCCAAGAAGTTCATGACGGACTCTGCGGTTCTCACCAAGTATGCCCGAAAATGAAGTTAAAGATTAAACGGATGGGTTATTATTGGCCCACGATGATTCAGGACTGCCTCGAGTATGCGAAGCAATGCCACTCATGCCAGATTCATGGGGAATTCATTCATCAGCACCCAAATCCTCTACATCCAATAGTGGCTAGCTGGCCGTTCGAAATGTGGGGGACTGACGTAATCGACCCCATCGAACCAGCATCATCCAGGGGACACCGATTCATCTTGGCGACGACTGACTACTTCTCCAAATGGGCAGAAGCAGTACCGCTGAGGGAAGTGAAGACGGAGAATATCCTCCATTTCTTCAAGACGCACATCATTTATCGGTTTGGAACTCCGCGACGGATTATCTCCGATAACGGGCCAGCCTACAGAAGCCACAAGATCAGCCGCTTCGCGCAACAACATAACATAGACTGGAGATATTTCTCAGTTTATAATCCCCGAGCTAACGGTCTAGCTGAGGCTTTCAACAAGACCTTGACGAAGATTGTGAAGAAGACGGTATCCCGAAATAAGAAGGACTGGCACGGGAGACTGCAAGAAGCTCTCTAGGCATATCGAACCACATTCAAGACGGCCACGAACACTACGCCATACGCGTTAGTATTCGGTACAGAAGCAGTACTCCCCCTCGAGATAGAGTTACCCTCTCTACGAGTGGCAGTCCATTACGAGCTAACGGACGAAGAAAATGCCCACCTTCGGCTTGAAGAGCTTGATGCCCTTGATGAAACCCGGCTCATAGCACAACAAAATCTGGAGGCTTATAAAGCAAAGATGACGCACTCATATGAAAGATTGACCAGGCCGAGGACATTCCGCCAAGGCGAACTCGTGTTAGTGGTCAAAAGACCTATGATTCCCAATCGCGCCAAGCGGGGAAAATTCGAGCCGAACTATGAAGGCCCGTACATCATAGACAAGGTCTACCAGGATGGAGCCTATCTACTCATGGATATGCACGGTGAAAGGCCTTTCAGGCCAATAAACGGTCGCTTCCTGAAGAAATACTACACCTAACGAGTCACAGCCTAGGTCAATGATAGATGACGACGACTATGTCCGCTCACTATCTTCCTAAGCCCAAAACTCTATGAGTAGTAGCCTGCCTTCTCCTAATGACGGACCGAGACGTCCTTAAACTAATGACGGACCACTACGTCTTAAAACTAGCTGACGACCGAAACGTCTTTAAACTACTACCGCAGCATCCTCAGGCTGACGAGATAAAAAAAAAGAATAAAAAATACAATAAAAGAAAAATAATAATAAAAACGGTATGTCCATAAGCAAAATGGGCACGGATGAAAACCCGAAAGGGCTCCGTGAGTAAAAACAGCAGGGCTGCCGGCGAATGTTCGTGAAAACCTGAAAGGGCGCAACCTCGTAAAAAAAATGGAATAAAAAAAACGGTACGTCCATAAGCAAAATGGGCACGGATGAAAACCCGAAAGGGCTCCGTGAGTAAAAACAGCAGGACTACCGGCGAGTGTTTGTGAAAACCTGAAAGGGCGCAACCTCGTTAAAGGACACTTACAAGGTCCTCTCGACCTTGTAAGGAGAAACAATCCGCGTGAGATCCTTACGACTCACAAGGGAGCAACACACTTAGGGATCCTCACGATTCCTAAGGAGAAATTACACTTGCGAGATCCTCACGACTCGTAAGGAGAACTCTCTTATGGGACCCTCACGGCTCATAAGATTTGAAAGTCTTAAGTTACAGAGACCTGAACCTGTTCTTAAGCAACCCCCACAACCTTCGATATTGCCCTACAAGCGGCTCAGTACTGACCCTTGTATACAATCCACGGGCGCGAATAAACATTTCCCTAACCAAGTCCCATCCGTGACTGGGGATATGTTCGCATGATGAACAACCCTTGTAAGTCCTCTCGACTTACAAGGAGAAAATCCTCTTGTAGGATCCTTACGGCTTACAGAGGAACATACACTTAGGAATCCTCACGATTCCTAAGGAGAAAATACACCTACAAGATCCTTACGACTTGTAGGGAGAAATACCTTCCTGAGACCCTTACGGCTCATGAAGTCAAAAGCCTTAGTCGACAGGACCTTAACCCTGTTCGCTAAGTCACATTTGTTCGACATCGACAGAGGCAAATGATGATTCACTCCTGGCAATATCCCGGTTGTAGCGGTGCTGGTGCCGAAATCGGTATCTAATTTCAGGTTTACGGCGAAAAGCCAGCAGGCCGCACAGGCATACGAAATAGCCGAAATGATGGGGCAACTTGCAATAAAAAGCAGCAAGTAAAAACGTATGCACACAAAATAGCCGAAATGATTGGGCAGCTCGCAATAAAAAGCAGCGAGTAAAAATAAAATAAACTTCCGAAATGATTGGGCACCGCGAAAAATAGCCGAAATGATTGTGCAATCGCGACCTTCGCGATATAAAAGATGAAATAATAGAGCATCGCGGAAATAAAGCAAAAAAAATGATGATGAAACCCGCCCTACAGTCGAGATCACATCGATCCCTGTATACAATCCAAGGGCACAAACAAAGACGGAACCACACCTTCCCAACTGGCTCCACCAGAAAGCAAAGCCAAATCTCGACGGTTCACCAACAGCCTAGAGACGACCATGACATTCGTCTCGATACAGCAGACACAATGCCGGCAAACGAAGCGAAGATCAAATTCCTAGCTTCACGGTTTTGACGGTAGCTTACGTAAAACCTGAAAGACCACCAGAGATTCGCTTCAACCCCAGGGAAACCAGTGTCCCTGGCAAATACCTCAATTCAGGGAAACCGGTGTCCTTGATGAGAGCACCTCGATTCGTGTCGGCCCGCAGAAAAACCAGTGTCTTTGCAGGAATACTTCGATTCGTTTCAACCCCGAAGAAACCAGTGTCTTCGGCAAAATCCTTCGACTCAGGGAAACCAGTGTCCTTGACGAGAACATCTTGATTCGTGTCGACCCGCAGAGAAACCAGTGTCTCCGCAGGAATACTCCGATTCGTTTCAACCCCGAAGAAACCAGTGTCTTCAGCAAAATACTTCGACTCAGGGAAACCAGTGTCCTTGACGAGAACACCCCGATTCGCGTCGACCCACAGAGAAACTAGTGTCTTTGCAGCAATACATCGATTCGTTTCAACCCCAGGGAAACCAGTGTCCCTGGCAAATACCTCAACTCAAGGAAACTAGCGTCCTTGATGAGAGCCTCCTGATTCGCGTCGGCCTGCAGAGAAACCAGTGTCTCCGCAGAAATACTTCGATTCGTTTCAACTGCGAGGAAACTAGCATCCTCGGCAAAATACTTCGACTCAGGGAAACCGGTGTCCTTGACGAGAACACCCCGATTCGCGTCGACCCGTATAGAAACTAGCGTCTTTGCAGGAATACATCGATTCGTTTCAACCCCAGGGAAACCAGTGTCCCTGGCAAATACCTCAACTCAGGGAAACTAGCGTCCTTGATGAGAGCCTCCTGGTTCGCGTCGGCCCACAGAGAAACCAGTATCTCCGCAGGAATACTCCGATTCGTTTCAACTTCGAGGAAACTAGCGTCCTCAGCAAAATACTTCGACTCAGGGAAACCAGTGTCCTTGACGAGAACACCCGATTCGCATCGATCCGCAGAGAAACTAGCGTCTTTGCAGGAGCACCTCGACTCGTTTCAACCCCAGGGAAACCGGTGTCCTTGACAAAATCCTCAACTCAGGGAAACTAGCGTTCTTGATGAGAGCCTCCTGATTCGCGTCGGCCCGCAGAGAAACCAGTGTCTCCGTGAGAACTTCCCGATTCGTCTCAACTTACAAGATAAAGCCTTAGGCAGCAGGGATTAAAAAACTTGTTTCCTAAGCACCGGGATCCTGCAAGTCGATCTAAAATGGTCTCTTGCATACTATCCACGGGTCTCACTCTCCAAAGTCGAATCTCGACGAGGAGGGAAACAACCGCTTACGAGTCCTCTCGACTCGTAAGAGGGAAAATTCTCTTATAAGATCCTTTCGACTTGTAAGAGAAAACACACTTAGTAATCCTCGCGATTCCTAAAGAGAAAATACACCTACGAGATCCTTTTGATCCGTAGGGAGAAAAGTCTTTATGAGACCCTCACGGCTCATAGAGTTGAAAAGTCTTAAGCAGCAGATCTGAACCTGCGGCCTAAGCCATTGCTACCTCTTGAAGAAGCCAAAACAGACTGCTCGCTCTATCATCTGTCAACCATGTTCACTGAGGTAACATGCGGATAATAAAAGAAAGAAGAAAGCGACAGAAAGAACATTTGATTTGCGTTAGATCAAGCATTCGAGACACACTCATTCATGCATGTGCAAAAGACTCAGAACGAGGAATAAGACAAGCTGAAATAAAAAAATTTCCATTCATATTGCAAAAGGGTTCTTATAATCATAAAGAAATAAATAACAACATTATTAAAATGTCTACAATGGTATAACCTCAGACCCAGGACATGGATTGAGGAACTCGAAAGTAACCCTATCTAAGACTTTCCAAGCCTGGCGAACCATCCTAGTGTGCTTTCTTTCGCGAGCACAAGCGTCGAGGTCCCCCCCGATGTCCTCCTCCCTCCAATAAGCAGCGAGTATGGCGGACTGTTGAAAAGCCTGGTGCAGGAGATCGACAAGATTGTCTCACCATCTCTTTGAGATTAGGTGCATCAGATACACCGAGTGCACCTTATCCTCAGCAGCATCCAACGCCCCAAGCGGCACACCGGAACAGAATAAGGGAAGTGCTTCCCAAATGGCTCCCACGATAAGCTTCAGGAGAGAGGAGCGTCGAGGAAGCAGTTGACCATTGTACGCGTCGAAGCGACTCATGATCTCGGCACACTCGGCGTTGGTAAATTCTCAATTTTGAGAGCGGCCGAGTCGGCGGATGTCCCCGTAAGAGATGATCTCATCGAGGTCGTACATATGGGCGTCCATTGCTCCTGTAAAAGAAGATTAACAGAATTAGCAGACAGACTGATTAAGCGAATTCTTATTAAAAACGGGCACATGGAGTTAAACTCCTCGAGAGCAAAGCTCTGCAAATAGGAGTGACACCTATCAAATTCAGTAATAAGGAGAATTTGAAGAAAATCGCCTAAGAATATTGAGAGCTTTGCTATGAGAAGATAATAATAATAATAATATAAAATGCCATCTTTAACTTCCAAGATCCACGAAGAACCCTTAAGAGTTCTTCTATACGATTTGGAAGGAGCAAAGCTCCATTAACGAGTTAAGAAAATACAAAGAAAATCTTTTAGAGAGCAGAGCTCCATTAATGGAACCTTAATAGGATTCCCTTTAGTTCTCTTTAGATCCTTTTAGACCTATAGAGTAAAGCTCCACTAAGTGAAACCCTAAATGGGTCTCCTTTAGATCAAGAATCTATTGAGAGCAAGGTTCTTAAAATTAAATTAATATAATCCAAATTAATTTTTACCTAAAATTTTTCTAGAGTTTTAACTCTTAAAAGTGCTTGAACAAAAGAGCAGGGCTCTGGACGAAATTCTTATGAAGAGATGAAAATCATCTAAGGGACCAAAGGTCCTATTTATAGGCAGTAAGTGCCGTTTCAACTTCCCAACGGTTGGGATTCTGCCACCGCTGCGCTCATATTTGGGGCCACGTAAGCGCAATGGTGGGGGGGGGGCATTTGTTTATCCCAATCAGAGCAAAACTCTGTTCAAATTCTAAGGCGGGAAATGAAACAACGCTTCTGATTCCCCCAATTAGAGCAAAGCTCTACCCTGAAAATTTAAAATTTAATAAATGAAGCAACGCTTCATATCCCCTACGCTGCGCGCAGAGCGCCACGTGTCAAAATCAGGCACGCCAGTGCAGGTAGCGCAGCGCCCAAGACAGTGCGCCCAATCAGAGCAAGGCTCTATTTAAAACAAAATTAAAGGGAGCAACGCTTCAGTTGCGCAGGCGCTGCGCGACACGTGTCAGCGCAGTTGCGCTGCGCGACACGTGTCAAACGCTGGGGCATTTGCGCCAAACAGAATTAAAATTCCAGTAAGATCTTTCTGTTCTTGTAAAAACAAAAAGATTGTCTTCTGTAGAACAGAAGCCCTTGGATCAAAGATCCAACGGTGGGGAAAATTCCCCAAATCACTCAGAGAATGATCTCTTTAACAAATTTAACAAATTAATAGGCAATATATAAAGGCCCCTAGACCCCAATTGAAAAAAAGGAGAGAAAAGATCATAAAAGAACTTCAACAAAACAGAAAGAGCTCTGAAGAATTTGGAGAAGAACTCAAGAAAAAAAAGAGAAAGGTAAAAACCTTTATAAAAGAGAAGAATTTCTTCTGAATAGATCATTGATCTAAGAACAAGATCAATGATCATCAATAAAAAAATAAATAATAACAGTGCCTTGCACTTTCTTATGAACCATTCGTTCTGGAATCTTAAAGATTCTTTTCTTGAATCCAAAGTTGGATCAAGTTATTGAAACAGTGCCTAGCACTTGCAAAAACTACACTGTTGCGCACCTGGGTTGGCGTAAACCACCAGGGAGCGCCACGTGTCAGCATCATAACCACTTGCGCTATGCGCTTTTAAAAATAGAGCATTGCTCTTTAAAGTTGGCGCAACTCACCAGAGCGCGTCACGTGTCACCAAATTGGAACACGGACCACCATGTCCCTAAACTGGAACACGGACCACCATGTCCCTAAACTGGAACACGGACCGCAATGTCCTTAAACTACCTACGGACCACGATGTCCACAAACTGGAACAACAGAGCCTCCAAACGCTCTTTTGTCGGATCTAAACGATCCCGTTTAAGTTGATCTTAGCCTCAAACATGGCTAATGCATCCTTAAACATTCAATCGGACTTCATATTCCTTAATCAACTTTGGTTCAAGGGTACATCTCCGAACTCCTCTGATTCCTGTCGTTGTAATCCCTCAACGTCGTCAGAGAGGTGATGGGTCCCGATGGCCACATACATTAAACGGACCACTACGTCCCTAAACTGGAACACTAGAGCCCCTAAATGCTCTTTCCGTTAAGTTGATCTTAGTCTCAAATCAGACTAACGTATCCTTAACGAACGTCTAAGTTGATCTTAGCCTCAATATGGCTAACGTATCCTTGAACTAAAAACCAAACCCAAATCTAAGTAACTACGGATTTGGACTAATCCACGTCCTACGGGCGACGACATAACTTAGTCTCCGTATACAATCCACGGGCAACCACAAACAAAACAAACACACATGACACGAAGTGAAATTTCTTGAGAATGAGAAAGTTGTTACCGCGATGCGGTAGTGTAATTAACTGCAGGGGCTTGCGCCTACAGGGAAGAGCGTCCCCACAATCAAAAACCCCTCAAGCGAGGGGGAATCTGACGAAGTCTGCTACATCGGCTGCATCCGTCTAAACCTCCGATACACGGTGCCATAAATCAACTTGGCATCTTCGGAGAGGTGGACGGATAAAACCAATTAGCATCTGCCCCGAATCTCAGGCAAGACGTCTCTCACGTCGTCGTCGCCGTCTTTCGGAGGGGAACATGGGAGATCGTTTAGACTTGGACAGACTTGACATCCATTTCTGATTTAGAGTATTGGCCACCATCCGGGGATGACCGGGCAGGGTAGCTGCCCCGTCACCTCCTGCTAAGGCTTTATGCTTCTGTCGCGGAGGTAAGGGGGGTTACCCGCCAGGGATGGCCGAGCAGGGTAGCTGCTCGGTTGCCTCTTGTGAGGGCTTGGTTCTTTAGAGTCATGGGTAGGCAACTACCAGCCTGGGATGGACGAGCGGGGTAGCCGCTCCGATGCCTCTTGTGAGGGTTTTGATCCCTGGCGTCGAGGGTAAGAGGATGCCCGCTGGGATGCGCCGAGTAAGAAGGATCTCGACGGCATCGCGATGAGGGCTTCAGACCTTCAGCGTCTGATGGGCATGAGGACGCCCGCTGGGGATGCGCCGAGCGGGAAGGAACTCAGTGGTCTCGCGATGAGGGCTTCAGACCATCAGCGTCTGATAGGCAGGAGGATGCCCGCTGGGGATGCGCCGAGCAGGGAGGAACTCGGCGGCCTCGCGGTGAGGGCTTGAGATCCTTCGCATCTGATAGGCAGGAGGATGCCCGCTGGGGATGCGCCGAGCAGGAAGGAACTCGGCGGCCTCGCGGTGAGGGCTTGATCCCTGGCATTGTACGGTAGGGAAGCTACCATCCAGGGATAGTCGAGCAGGATAATTGCTCGGTGCCTCTTGGCGAGGGCTTTGATCCTTGACGCTGGAGAGGCCGTGAGAGGCCTGCGAAGGATGGCCGAGCAGGGTAGCTGCTCGGTGCCTCTTGGCGAGGGATTTGATCCTTGACGCTGGAGGGGCCGTGAGAGGCCTGCGAAGGATGGCCGAGCAGGGTAGCTGCTCGGCACCTCCTGGCGAGGGCTTTGATCTTTGACGCTGGAGGGGCCGTGAGAGGCCTGTGAAGGATGGCCGAGCAGCACTGGAGGGGCCGTTTGAGGCCTGCGAAGGGTGGCCGAGCAGGGTAGCTGCTCGGTGCCTCTTGGCGAGGGCTTTCTGATCCCTGGCGTTGCGGTAGGGATGCTACCAGCCAGGGACAGCTGAGCGAGGGATCCTCGGGCTCGACTGCCTCTGGGAGGGCTTTCTGATCCCTGGCGTTGCGGTAGGGAAGCTACCCGCCAGGGACAGCCGAGCGAGGGATCCTCGGGCTCGATTGCCTCTGGGAGGACTTTCTGATCCCTGGCGTTGTGGTAGGGAAGCTACCCGCCAGGGATAGCCGGGCGAGGGATCCTCAGGCTCGACTGCCTCTGGGAGGACTTTCTGATCCCTGGAGTTGCGGTAGGGAAGCTACCCGCCAGGGATAGCCGAGCGAGGGATCCTCGGGCTCGACTGTCTCTGGGAGGGCTTTTGATCCTTCAGGACGGGGACCAAGCAGGGGTACTGCCCAGTATATCTTGGCGAGGACTTTGATCACTGTCGGTTGTGGTAGGAAGCTACCAGCCGGGGATAGCCGAGCGAGGACTCGACTGCCTCTGGGAGGACTTTGGTTCTTGGCGTGGGGAGAGCTATAGCGCTATAAGAAGCCTACCAAGGACCCTTGGCCGGGCAGGGTTACTGCCCGATGCCTCTTGGCCAGGGCTTTTGTCCTGAAGGATAGCCGAGCGAGGGATCCTCGGGCTCGACTGCCTCTGGGAGGGCTTTCTGATCCCTGGCGTTGCGGTAGGGAGGCTACCCGCCAGGGATAGCCGAGCGAGGGATCCTCGGGCTCGACTGCCTCTGGGAGGACTTTCTGATCCCTGGCGTTGCGGTAGGGAAGCTACCCGCCAGGGATAGCCGAGCAGGGTAGCTGCTAGGACGCCTCTTAGTGAGGGCTTAGATCCTTGGGTGAGGTGGCCCTCGAGCCGCCGTGACGAGCCCCCTCTGTGCGACCCCGTCAAGGAAGAGGGTGTCGGTCTATTCGGCCGGCGAGGGCGTTGATGGTGTTCGCCGGAGGAGCTTCACCCGCGCCTCCGGTGAGGGGGAAGCGGCGCCTGGTATCTGGGTCTTCAGGGTGACCGCTTGCCATGGGGATGGAGATCGGAAGGCCAACTTTATTTTTTGTGGAGTTTCAGTTTCCACAGACAGCGCCAACTGATGGAGCTCCTTTCGGGCCTCCGTCAGATGTTGTCTTCTGTTGATCTCGCGGTGAACTTAGCTGATTATCCTTCGTTGTGTGTGAGTCTCAATGGGTTTTTGGAGGAAGCGGTGAGGTGAGGGAGGTGTCGCCGAGCACCTGCAAAGAAGTCCCGGGATGGTTTGGTACCACCAAGGACCCTCCGACGCTCAAGTTAATAATGAGATCCGAGCAGAGTAACGGCATAAAAGTGTAAAGAATTGCTTACTTGACCCCTCTGTGATGGGGGTTATATAGCAGTGGAGCACGCAGCAGCGGGCGCGAGAATCTCTGTAAATCCCCGTTTCCATTCTAATAAAAGTTTCCTATTCTCTGATTTTCAGTAGTTTCTCTTCTTTTCCTTCATATTTCGAATTGGGTATTAAGCTTAATATTTATTTTTCCAAACCCTAAAAGTTAAAACCCAAGATTTAAAACCAAAGCCAATTAAACTAAAACCTAAACTAAAATCCTTACTAATTTTCCCAGCCCTCAATTTTAGCTCCAGCCCGTTAAAATTCCTCAGCCCACTTTTTTTTTAAATTCCTTACTATATTTTCCCGGCCCGTCCCCTTAAAAAGTCCCTCAGCCCACCCAGTTTTTTTCTTTGGGGATTATTTTAGCGAGCCGGCCCACTTCTTCAGCCCACTCCCCAAAACCCATGCCCGCTTCCTCTTACCCGACCCGCTACGCCACTGTTCATCTCCTCCTTTAAAATTCCCAACGGTAACCTTCCGTGACTCGCGCGCGCGACCCGCCTCCTCCGCCGTCGCCAACGCTCGCACTTACGTTGCAGTACCGCTGCCCTCACCCCCACGACACGCTCCTCTCGTCTCCCTTATCTCTTTCCCACCTTGCTCACCCCCTCACTTTTCCAGTTCCCTCATCTCTCTCTCCCTCTCGAAACTTACGAACCCATTTTGCCCGATCACTCGTCGCCCCATCGACGGCGACAACACCTCGACAACCCCTCGGCGACCCTCTTTAATCCTCCCTCGTCCTCCAGGATTCCTCCTTCCTCAACTTCAGCCCCCTTCACACCCACTCCCCTGCACACAAACCCATTTCACCCGAGCCAACCGCCACCTTACACCCCTCGACGCCGGCGAACTCCCCACCACGTCGTCGACCTCCACCCCCTCAGAATCATCACCCTCACTATAATTCCCTAGCCCCACTGCACAACCTTTCCCTCTCTTCAAAAATCACCCAAACCCATTTCCAAGCCCTTCGCTGTTGCACTTCGCCGGAGCGCCGCCGTCGACCGTCGGCAACCCCAACACTTTTCAGGCGAACCACAGAGCACCCCCTAAGCTTCCAGCGCGCACAAGACGACTCCGGGAACTCCGACTTCAAACCCGTGTTTCGAGCCAAGCTCGCGCGAACTTGTTTCACGGCGTACAACGCGCGTTCGTGACATCGTTACTGCCGTGAGACCCCGAGGCGTCTCCAGACAAGTGTTTACTTGCTTCATGCTATAATAATTGTAGTACAAAGTTAAATAATCTCGTTTACGAATTTGCCGATTACCGGTACATATCATGAGCTAAGTGCTCGATGCTAGATCACAATGGAAATAATTGTCTAATTTGACGGAAACTGATATTTTCTGTTGTCCCTTATAATGATGAATATTGTGTATGAATCCCGCTGGAAAATACGATTGTTAGTGACGAAAATCGATACCCCCAAACATGTCGTTAAAACTAATATTTTCTTGTATCTGAAAATGAATAAAATCACCGTAAATCATATATATGCTGGAAAGATGTGTTCGAGGGCTTAAATCGAATCCGACTCGACGAACTTTAACCTTATTTAAAATTGCAATGATTTCTATTCTGTAACCGTGATGATAATTAGATCGGAATGCGACTCTGGACTGCAGTCCAGAGCGTTTTTGATTATTGTATTCAGTCCTAAGACCTGTGTCACTGTGTTTCCTGAAGTAGTATGTTGCGGAACTTTACCGTAGAATAAAGATAATTCTGTTGGCTAAACAAAACAGGTGGTTCCATTCCGTTTCATCGCCATTTACTATTTTAAACTGTATTTAAAAGGGGAGAACGTATAACTGTCCAGAACAGATTCTGAACTGACACCCTGAGGTTAAACTGTGTATAACTTTCAACGTATAGATGCGATTGAAGATCCGTCTGTTGAGTTGAATACTTTATTGAAAAACCTAAATTTCATTTAACTGTGACATCGCTAAATTCTGAGCCCAACTGGGTGAAATTCATGTCGCGAAACGGACGTTCAGTTCTGAAACTGAATTTCCAGCCGCGAGTGCTTAAAATGAAACAGCCATATCTTGAAAACCGGAATCCCGATTGAACTGAAACAAATTTTGATGAATTTCTGACTGAGTGTTCTAATTATCTTACTTGTATCATTTTGCTAAATTCTTAACATATTAATTTATGCAAATTATTTTAGTTAGTGACATGCATATTGATTCATAACCTACAGAGCTTATTGATAGCATACAATACATATATCACATCCTTGCCATATATTCAGTGTTAGTGCGTGTGGACATTGCATTATCGTGCGTGATAGATGTTGGTTTAGGAGTGACGGGTACACCAATGGAAAGTGAATATTCGTGACCGTGATTGATACAGTGAACAGTGATAAAAACCGTGCCATTGGTATACTTGTACACAACTGGATCAAGATCATAAATAGTGTAAACCTGGAAAAAAGGGGAAATCAAAATGGAAAGAGTATCGTATTTAGCGGGACCGTGTTTAGAGGATGATCATTCGAACTGTGATACTGATACGTGTAGGATAGGATCTAGCGATCCGGCTGACAGGGTTATGTCCCGGGCATGTGGGCCGTGGTCTCGGGTATGTACGAGACTCCTGTTAAACATGATCCTCCTTTCACTATGTGATTTCAAACATGACCTAGAGACCGATAGGGACACATAACATATTCTGCATCATATAGTGATATAGTGATTATTTGTATTGTTCTTATACCAGTATTACCTCATATACCTGTTTCATCTTATTATTATAATATTGTTATTGTGTCGCTCTGACGACCTGAGTATGCATGCTCAGATCCCGCGGGAGGACCAGCACAGGAGACGGATCTACCTTTTGAGTTCACGGAGATATAGTTTGGTGTACCTTCTTCTTTTACTGCTTTCCATAAAAGCGATCGTGAGATTGAACTTGGTTAGTTATTGTTCTTTATTATCTGTAATTTGTGAACAATGGAATTTTAATGTAATAAATTAGTGATGTGATTCCTTTAATACTGTGCTTTATTACTGATTACCATGTAGTGCTAGAAGCCGAAGTGTGACTACGGCGGGACGATCCCTTGACCGTAGGAGCATGGCTAGCCTAGTCATACCTCGTATTCCGTATTTTGGGAAGCGGGGCGTGACATGGTTTAGTTGGTATCAGAGCCTGTGTTTAGTATCAAGGGATAACATTAACTATGCTGTATTACGTTATTCTTGTTTCACTACTCTTGATTTCCATCCTTGAATCTGATCCTATCCTTTTGAATCTTCCAGTGATATGACGTCCCCGAACGACCCCTCCTCGGACTTCCGCTCTCAGGACCGCACGGAAAGAATACTTAGTGTACTGACCACTCTTGCGGAAGCTCAGGAGAGAAAGACATATTTGCTTACTGAGGGACTCAGGGCGATTACCGCCGCAGGAGGACCCTCCGCATTCATTACCGCCCCCGAGGGCGCTACTCCACCAGCTTATCAGGCTAGGGCTGGTACCGTATCAGACTTCCGAAGGTTACACCCAGCTGCATTCACAGGGCTAGCTGAACCCCTTGAGGCTGAACAATGGCTGGTGATCATGGAAAATTTATTGACAGCCGCCAGGATTCCAGAGGAAGACAGAGTGGACATAATAAAGATTCAATTAGAAGACGAAGCCCGTACATGGTGGTCGGTGGAAGAAAGCAGACTTGATGAGCCGATTGAATGGAGCAAGTTTAAGGAGTGCTTCTTAGATCATTATTTTCCTCCCACAGCCAAGGCAGAAATGGAGGAAAAGTTTATTCTTTTGAAGCAGAATGGACGCCCAGTGGACGTATATGCGGCAGAATTCAACCGTCTGAGCCGCTTTGCTCCATACATGATCAAATCAGAGGCCACCAGGGCCAGACGCTTTCTTCAGGGGTTAGATTTCGAGTTGCAGCAGTTGATTGCATCGTTGGATTTGCAGACTTTCGCACAGGTACTCAACGCGGCGAGAGTTCAGGAGCAATTGATTAATAAGTTCAGAAGACCCCCAGTCGTTCCAGCACGTACCCACGCGCCTTCTCGAGGAGCCATACCAGTTCACAGAGCAGGAACGACACAAATGAAGCGCCCGTTCATACCACAGCATCACCCCCAGAGACAGGGCGTAACTTGCTGCTATTGCGGTAGAGGAAGACATACTCAGAAGGACTGTCGCCGTGTCAAGGGACAATGCTTGATTTGCGGTTCCAGTCAACACAGGATTAACAGTTGCCCTGAGCGAGCAGAGATACAGGGAGGTTCTGGACCGCCACAGCAGAGGCCACAGGAGCAGAAGCAACCATTTACAGGTCGCGGTCAGGGACAGACTTTCACCTTGACCGCCGAGCAGGCAGAAGCGTCAGGAGATGTGGTTACAGGTACTCTACTCGTACATTCCTTGCCAGCTAGAGTACTATTTGATTCAGGAGCATCGCATTGTTTCTTGTCTGAGCATTTCACTAATACACACTCAATACCACATGAACCACTAACCAAGGGGTGGTGTTTACCCCAATCAGAGCAAAGCTCTGTTCAAATTCCGAGGCGGGAGATGAAGCAACGCTTCATCTTCCCCCAATCAGAGCAAAGCTCCGCTTTGAAAAGTTAAAATTTAATAAATGAAACAACGCTTCAGATTCTTTGCGCTGCGCGCAACACGCCACGTGTCAGGCGCAGATGCATCAGCGCAGCGCCCAAGAAGCCGCGCCCAATCAAAGCAAAGCTCTATTTAAATGAAGCAACGCTTCAGCTGCGCAAGTACTGCGCTGTGCGACACGTGTCAGCGCAGATGCGCTAGTGCAGTTGCGCTGCGCGACACGTGTCAGCGCAGATGCGCTGCGCTGTGCGACACGTGTCAGCGCAACTGCGCTAGCGTTGCGCTGCGCGACACGTGTCAGCGCAGATGCGCTCGCGCAGTTGCGCTGCGCAACACGTGTCAGCGCAGTTGCGCTGCGCGACACGTGTCAGCGCAGATGCGCTCGCGCAGTTGCGCTGCGCTATGCGCTCGCGCAGTTGCGCTGCGCGACACGTGTCACGCGCTGGGGCATCTGCGCCAAACAGAAATAAAATTTCAAGAAATCTTTTCTGTTCTTGTTAAAACAAGAAGATTTTCTTCTGCAAAGCAGAAGCCTTTGGATCAAAGATCCAACGGTGGGGAAAATTCCCCAAATCACTCAGAAAAAGATTTATGTAACAAGTCTAACTAATTTATGGGCACTATAAAAAGGACCCTAGGCCTCAATTCAAAGGCAGGAGCATCCTTCTAAAAAAAAAGAGAGAGAGAAGAAAACTCTTGAGAACTCCTCAAGAACAACAGAAGGTAAAAACCTTGAGGGAAAAGAGAAAGTTCACTTATGGGCAGATTATTGATCTAAGAACAAGACCAATAATCTTAAATAAAAAATATATATAAATAAATGAGTAATAATAGTGCTTTGCACTTTTTTATGAACCTCTGGTTCTTGAAACAAAAAAAGAAAAATTTATTTTTCTTTGATCTAAATGTAGATCAAGAAATTAAATAGTGCTTTGCACTTCTGATTCTTGAATCTAAAAGATTCTTAGTGCTCTGCACTTCCAAACTGCGCTGTTGCGCTTTTGAGAGAGCGCCACGTGTCAGCTACTTGCGCTACGCGCTCTTGAAATAGAGCTTTGCTCTCTGGAATTGGCGCAACTCACCAGAGCGCGCCACGTGTCAGCAGCGCAACAGCGCAGCGCACTTGTGCAGCGTACTGCGCTATTGCGCTTGCGCTCACCAGAGCGCGCCACGTGTCAGCAGCGTAACAGCGCAGCGCACTAGCGCAGCGCACTGCGCTGTTGCACTTGCGCTCGCAAGAGCATGACACGTGTCCTCACCACAAGCGTTTGCGCTCAGTGACTAGCGCAAAGCGCCTGACAAATGCAGTGCATTTCCCTTCTTGAAGGGCCAGGCCCAATTAAAAGGCTTGACAGGCCTAATAAATAAAATGTTGTGCATTGTTCGAAAGGGCAAAGCCCAATTGAAAGGTCCAATGGACCAAAACAAATGATCTGCATCATAGTAAAAGGACAGAGCCCAGTCAAAATAGGCATAAATGGCCTGAAGTAATGCAATGCATTATTCAAGATGGGACAAAGCCCTAGCACAGGTCTAACAGACCAAAAAACAAATAAAAGGCGTTGAATATTTTTCAATTGGACCTAGCCCAATTTTGGCCGTAAGTCCTCAAATTAAATTAACTGAGCAAGATTACTCTCTTAAATCAATTTACTACTGGTTCGAGGGTACATCTCCGAACTCCTCTAACACACGTCGTTGTAATCATTCAACGTCGTCAGAGAGGTGACGGGTCCCAACGACCACACATGAATATGGACTGCGGGGTCCTTAAACTCGTGGACCGAAACGTCCTTAAACTAATATCGGACCGAAACGTCCCTAAACTAATATCGGACCGAAACGCCCCTAAACTAATATCGGACCGAAACGTCCCTAAACTAATAATGGACCACCACGTCCCTAAACTAGCGATGGACCACCACGTCCTTAAACTGGCGATGGACCACCACGTCCCTAAACTGGCACAATAGAGCCTAAATGCTCTTTTGTCGGATCTAAACGGCCCCGTTAAGTTGATCTTAGTCTCAAACTGGACTAACGTATTCTTAACAAACGTTTGAGTCGATCTTAGCCCCAAATATGGCTAACGTATCCTTAGACATTTAAATGAATGATAAAACTCCAAATCAATTTTGGTTCAAGGGTACATCTCTGAACTCCTCGGACATCCATCGTTGTAATCCTTCAACGACGTCAGAGAGGTGATGAGTCCCGACGGCCATATATTAAATGGATCACTACGTCAAGTTGATCTTAGTCCAAAACAGGACTAACGTATCCTTGACGAACGTTTAAGTTAATCTTAGCCGCAACACGACTAATGTATCCTTAAACTAAAAACACCAAACCCAAATCTAAGTAAATACGGATTTGGACCAATCCACGTCCTACGGGCGACGGTATTACTCAGTCTCCGTATACAATCCACGGGCAACCACAAACAAAACAAACACACACGACACGAAGTGAAATTCTGGAGAAGGAGAAAGTTGTTACCACGACGCGGTAGCGTAATTAACTGCAGGGGCTTGCGCCTGCAGGGAAGAGCGTCCCCACAATCAAAAACCCCTCACCCTGAGGGGGAATCTGACGAAGTCTGCTACATCGGCCGCATCCGTCTAAACCTCCGATACACGGTACCATAAATCAACTTGGCATCTTCGGAGAGGTAGACGGATAAAACCAAATAGCATCTGCCCCGAATCTCAGCGTCAGGACATCGCGGTCCTGTGCGCCGCCGTTCGGAGGGGAACAGATTCTGGCACGCCCGGTGGGACCTCTTCCTCTTTCCAGTCCACACTTCGTGTGTCGTGTTCGCGAACAAATAGCGGTTTGCTGTGATTGCCCGTGGATTCAATGTACTAAGATTTGGTGTCTTGCTTTATGCAGAAAACAGAAAATCGATGGCTTCGAACTGCACCGCCCGCAGCGATAACTCTCGCTCCGTCATTGCTGGAGGAGTGACTTATGGGCCCCAAGCGGCCTCCCTTTTCAAGATGCCGGTGGAGCAGGTGGCTCAAGCCACCACTGGACTATTTTTTGGGACCATGCTCCCACCAATGAGCTTCAACGCCCCAATGACATTGCAAGAAGCTCCAAAGAAGTCGGTCTTCGATCGACTTACCACTGCCGCGACCCCTCTCAACGGGTCGTCCAACTCCACTACTTCAGTTTTCAACGGACTAGGCCAGAGCTCTAACAGGCTCATGAAGAAGCCTGCCATACTAGAAGGCGTTATCCCGAAGCGGATAGCCATTCCAACTCCCGTTCCCGGCAAAATCACCAAGGTTGCTTCCCATGTTCAGAAGTCCGCTTCTGACAAGTTGGTCATCCCCGTTCAACGGACGTCGATCTTTAAAAAGCTGGTACCGGTATATTCTGACCAACACAGGGGGCATGAGGAGGTCACCCCTATAGCTGAAACAACTCCATCAGCCCGACATGCCCGACATCGCCACTGGCGTCGAGTAAGGAAGGCTGGGGGCAACTCTCCCTCTGAGATAACTCCGCCAGCTCCAACGGTTGGGATCGATACTGCTGTTCCAACCAAGAACAGCTTTGAACTGCTCAACAAGGTGCGCAGAAACTCTCCTACTGCGATGTTGAAACGAACTCCTTCACCTGTGGAGAATACTCCAGAGAAGAAGTTAGAGCAGCCCCCTCAACGGCTGTCCTCTAAAATTTACAAAGTCTGGCGACAGGTCCAAGAGTCGGTGATCGATCAAGACTGCCTTCGACGACAGAAAAAGATGAAGGTTCGGCAGGGGAAGGATTCTCTGTCAAACCACAAAAAGCAAAAGCTACTTGGGTGCCCACTACAATGGCTCCCTTAACTCCAATCACTCAAAAAAGGAGGCCGCAAAAAGCCCCTGTGTCTTCGGCAAATCGCAAAGACACCGAACACAAACGCCCCAAGTCTGGGGGCATGGTGGTGCACACTGTTCATATGGCTTCTGGAAAGGAGGAAAGCCGCACTTCTACGGGCCACCGACCGCTCACCCGATCCGTGACGAAAGCCCAGGAGCAACAACAAAAGCTTCAGGAAATGATGACTACAATAGTTGCACTCACTGAGCCAAAAGAAAGCTCTGAAACGTCTTTGGATGAGCGTCAAGAACAAGAAACTGATGCTGACTTCTTACGCAGAGTCCTCGAAAAGAGGGACAAAGAAGCTGCAGAGCAAGCGGCTAACATAAAACAGATGGCGCTCCTCTTCCAAGATATGGTAGAGATGATGTTACAGCCGGACCCTCCTGCTGAAGATCCTCCGATTGTCCTTGAAGATGACAAAGGAGAGACATCGAATCCTCCGCCGGCTCTATCAACAGCCAAGGAGGAGGCAATCTCCAAAGTTGACCTAGATGAATATATAGCTTAGCAGATCCGGGTTCACCAGGCAAATGAAGCGACTGGGCAAATTGTTAGAACCGGATGACCGTATCCGAGCTGGTATGACCAAATCAATTACCCGCCAGGATATACGATCCCTAAATTCCACATATATAAAGGGACAGGGAATCCGCATCAGCATGTCGCTCAATTCAGGGCCTTATGCGGCAATACTGGAGGCGATGACAAATTGTTGCTACGTCAATTCGTCGGCAGCTTAGCAGAAACAGCCTTTGAATGGTATTCGGAGCTACCTAACGACTCTGTCAAATCATTTGCAGAGATGGAACTGCTGTTTACACAAAGATTCGCAAGTGCTAGTGGACGCACCCCGATAACAGCACTGATTAATGCCAGGATAAGGTCAGGCGAAACATAGGTCCAATACGCAACACAATGGCGGAACCTATGGTCGAAATGCGAACAACGCATAGAAGAGGCTCCTGCGGTAGGCATGTTTGTGGGCACTCTCGATCCGCAGACGACCATCTCGCAATTCATGATGTTCTTCAGGCCGACCACCATCCAGGCCTTGATCGACAAATTAGCCCAAATGGACCAGATGGGCCATAGACCGTCTCCTCCAAGACCCGATCCCCGAAATGAGAAAGGAAAAGCGATCATCGTCGCCAACACTCAGCTACAGTCGAGCAACTCAAAAATGGTCGCTCGCCAAAACAACGTGCGTCCACGCCCATCCCTCGAAGATAGGCTAGGACGTCCTTACTCGTTTCCTCAGAATAAAACGAGAAGACTGTTTGAGCTGGCAGTGCGTAACAGACTCATCAATCTGCCGAGTCCAAAGCGTCTGTCGCAGCCAGGCGATCTTAATAATCCCAATTATTACCCTTACCACCAAACGGTAAGTCACCCGATTGAGAATTGTTTCGTCTTTAAGGGATGGATCGAGGATCAATACCTGCAACGCAAATTCACGCTGTCTGAAAGCTGGAAGGTAAACCCCCTACAGCCGCACTCTCCAAAGAAGACGAACACGCCGGGGGCAATTTGTTCTTTCGTCGAGGATGAAAACGATGGAGAAAACTTATCGGATGAATCCGAAGACTACGTAGCGACTTGTCATGTGATTTCTCATTCACTGACGGATGATGAGGAGGATCCTTGCGCTGAGAAATCAATGGCGGACCCTGAAACAGAAATTCCGCGGCCGTCAGACAAGTTGATCGATGCCTTCCTAAATGAAATTCGTCTGAAAGCAAAAGCCAATCAAGAGCATGAAATGGCCATACTGGAAAGAACCAAGGTATTCCCGTCAAATCAAAAGTCATACACTGCGGGTAAAAACAAATTCAAGACGAGGAAACGGTTCGCCAAAGCTCTATCAGTAGGAATGAAGCTACCGCCCTCTGAAGAAAATTCTTTCGCTGAGGCAGAGATGCACCCTAACTTCTGTTTATATCATCAGAAGATCATACATCCTACCGAAGACTGCGAGTCCTTTAACTGTTGGTGGCAAGGGTATGTCGCTCAAAAGCAACACTTCGACAGGACAAAGTGTGAAGCTTGTGGACATCGGAAAAATGCGATAGATGAGCGCAAAAGAGCCGCCGCCGACTGTCATATAGCCGACTTCAAGGGATCACAAATTATCACCTTTGGAAGCGACTCTGACGAAGAAGCTACCCCCAACTCTTCCCTCGGGGAATCTATTTCAAAAATAAAGGAATTGAGAAGCTGCGAGAACGTTCAGCCGTGCAATCGCATGCTACTTGGAAAAAATCTCGGCCCCGTAAACAAAGGATCGAACAAAAAGGATAAAGGAAAAAGAAAAACGGCCCTCGTCGCCAGCACTCAACAACAATCAGGTGACCCTAGGCCGGTTGCTCCCCAAAGCAACAAGCGGCAACCCCTCCAGGAAAAGTTGAAACGTCCTTACTCGTTTCCGCAAGATAAAACAAGGGGACTGTTCGAGCCGGCAGTGTGCGACAGACTCATCAATCTGCCGAGTCCAAAACGTCCGTTGCGGCCAGGCGATGTTAATAATCCTAATTATTGCCCTTACCACCAAACAGGAGGTCACCTGATCGAGGACTGCTACGTCTTCAAAAACTGGGTTGAAGACCAATACCAACAGGGCAAGTTTGCGCTGTCTGAAAACTGGAAGGTGAGTCCGCCACAACCGTACGCTCCGAAGAAGATAGATACGCCGGGGGCATCATGTTCATTCATGGAGAAGGACTCATAGACCGAAAAGTCAATAAACCAGATATTCGCCTCAAATACGGCGACAACTGACCGAAACGTCCTTAAACTAACAACGGACTGAGATGTTCTTAAACTAATGATGGACCGCAATGTCCTAAAACTTGCAAATGACCGAAATGTCTTTAAACTACTACCGCAGCATCCTTAAGCTGACGAGATAAAAAAATATATATCAAAAAAAAAAAAATTAAAAAAAAAAACAAACGGTATGTCCATAAGCAAAAGGGCACGGATGAAAACCCGAAAGGGCTCCGTGAGTAAAAACAGCAGGGCTACCGGCGAGTGTTCGTGAAAATCCGAAAGGGCGCGACCTCGTAAAAAAAATGTGTAGAAATAAAAAAAAAACGGTATGTCCATAAGCAAAATGGGCACGGATGAAAACCCGAAAGGGCTCCGTGAGTAAAAACAGCAGGGCTACCGGCGAGTGTTTGTGAAAACCCGAAAGGGCGCAACCTTGTTAAAGAACACTTACAAGATCCTCTCGACCTTGTAAGGAGAAACCACCCGCGTGAGATCCTTACGACTCACAAGGGAGCAACACACTTAGGGATCCCCACGGTTCCTAAGGAGAAAATACACTTGCGAGATCCTCACGACTCGTAAGGAGAACTCTCTTATGGGACCCTCACGGCCCATAAGATTTGAAAGTCTTAAGTTACAGAGACCTAAACCTGTGCTTAAGCAAACCCCTACAAACTTCCAATATTGCCCTACAAGTGGTTCAATACTGACCCTTGTATACAATCCACGGGCGCGAACAAACATTTCCCTAATCAAGTCTCATCCGAGACTGGGGATATGTTCGCATGATGAACAACCATTATAAGTCATCTCGACTTACAAGAAGAAAACCCACCTGTAGGATCCTTACGACTTACAGAGGAAACGAACACTTAGGAATCCTCACGAGTCCTAAGGAGAAAATACACCTATAAGATCCTCACGACTTGTAGGGAGAAATAGCTTTGTGAGACCCTTACGGCTCATAAAGTCAAAAGCATTAGTCGACAGGACCTTAACCCTGGTCGCTAAGCCTCCTTTGTTCGACAACGACAGAGGCAAATGATGATTTTCTCCTGGCAATATCCCAGTTGTAGCGGTGCTGATGCCAAAATCGCTGTCCAATTTCGTGTTTACGGCGAAAAGCCAGTAGGCCGCACATGCATACGAGATAGCCGAAATGATGGGGCAACTTGCAATAAAAAAGCAGCAAGTAAAAATGTGTGCATGCAAAAAGCCGAAATGATTGGGCAACTCGCAATAAAAAAAAACAGCGAGTAAAAATAAAATAAATAGCCAAAATGATTAGGCAACTCGCAATAAAAAGCAGCGAGTTAAAAAAAAATAGCCGAAATGATTGGGTACCGCGAAAAATAGCCGAAATGATTGGGCAATCGCGATTTTCGCGATATAAAAAGCTGAAATGATAGAGCATCGCGGAAAGAATAAAAAAATGAAAGAATGAAACTTTCCGCCCTACAGGTGAAATCACATCGATCCCTGTATACAATCCAAGGGCACAGATAAAGAGGGAACCATACCTTCCCAACAGGCTCCATCAGAAGGCGAAGCCAAATCTCGACGGTTCATAGACAACCTAGAGACAATCTCGACATTTGTCGCAATATTACAAACACGATGTCAACAAATGAAGCAAACGAAGATCCCGAGCTTCAGGGTCTCGACGTCAGCATCGACAACTTAAAGATCACCAACGGCGTTTCTCCTCATTCCAAGCAAGATGTAGATGCAACGTCAACAAAAGACCTCATGGTCGAAGAAAAGCGAAGCGATGGCAAAATCCCAGCTTCACCTCAACATTCGTCTTGATACAGCAGACGAGGTGTCAACAATGGCGTTCCTTCGCAGTCCAACAAGATGCAGATACAATGCCAACAAAGACCTCACGGTCGAAACAAAGCGGAGTAACGGCAAAATCCCAACTCCACCTTAGCATTCGTCTCGTTACAGCAGACGCAATGTCAACAACGGCGTTCCTTCGCAGCCCAGCAGGGTGTACATGCAAAGTTAACAAAAGACCCCACGGTCGAAACAAAGCGGAGTGATGGCAAAATCCCAGCTCCACCTCAGCATTCGTCTCAATACACCAGACGCAGTGTGAGCAAATGAAGCGAAAGCCAAATTCCTAGCTTCAACGTCTTTACGGTAACTCACATAAAACCGGAAAGACAATCGGAGATCATCTCGCATCAGCACAGAGTGGTCACCACCTTGACGTTCGTCTCGATACAGCAGACGAAATGTCAACCTCAGCATTCTTCCTCCAGCAGGGATTCGGACGTGACAAAGCAAATGAAGCGAGGGCCACATTCCTAGCTTCAACGTCTTTACGGTAACTCACATAAAACCGGAAAGACAATCGGAGATCATCTCGCATCAGCACAGAATGGTCACCACCTTGACGTTCGTCTCGATACAGCAGACGAAATGTCGACCCCAGCGTTCTTCCTCCAACAGGATTTGGACACACCAAAGCAAACGAAGCGAAGGCCACATTCCTAACCTCGACATCTTGACGGTAACTTACATAAAACCGGAAAGACAATCAGAGATCATCTTGCACCAGCACAGAGTGGTCACTACCTTGACGTTCGTCTCGATACAGCAGACGAGATGTCACCACAATGTTCGTCTCGACACAGCAGACGCAACGTCATTAAACAAATGGAGCCACGGCAAAATCCCTAGTTCCAAACCTCGACGGTTCACCAGCAACCTAGAGACAACCTCGACGTCCGTCTCGATATAGTAGACGAGATGTCACCCCAATGTTCGTCTCGACACAGCAGACGCAACGTCATTAAACGAATAGAGCTACGGCAAAATCCCTAGTTCCAAATCTTGGTGGTTCACCAGCAACCTAAAGACAACCTCGACGTCCGTCTCGATACAGCAGACGAGATGTCACCCCAATATTCGTCTCGATACAGCAGACGCAATGTCATCAAACAAACGGAGCCACGGCAAAATCCCTAGTTCCCACCGCAACATTCGTCTCGATACAGCAGACGCAATACCAGCAGACGAAGCAAAGGCCAAATTCCTAGCTTCATGGTCTTGACGGCAACTCATATAAAACCCGAAAGACTATCGGAGATCATCCCACACCAGCGTGGAGTGGTTATGACTCATCGGGGCTCTCCAAAATGAGCCTAACCTCAAGTAAAAAGCGGCATGGCAAATTCCTAGCGCTTGCTCTTCCGACGGTCAAACTGCCAAGGAGAATTGCTTGAAGACGTCTTGTCCAGCCCCCGAAGGGATCAGAGACACGGCAGTCGCAGGGCTACTCGAACAGCACTATTGCCTATCGAGAACTATATCAGCTTATGCGACGGTACGATGGCCAAAACCCTAAGTACCACCAACCTTAACGGGCTTCTGTCGTAAAGAGCAGAGGTTAAATGCGACGTTAAGATGTTCTTGCGAGAAACGTTTGATTCGTCTCGACTTGTGAAAAATTGTTGAGGCGGCTCGACTCGTGAGATAAAGCCTTAGGCAGTGGGCATAAAAGAAGCCTGTTTCCTAAGCATTGGGACCCCGTAAGTTGGCCCAAAACGGTCTCTTGCATACCATCCACGGGTCTCACTCTCCAACGTCGAACTTCGACAAGGAGGGAAACAACCGCTTACAAGTCCTCTCGACTCGTAAGAGGGAAAAATTCTCTTGTAGGATCCTTACGACTTACAAGAGAAAACCACACTTAGGAATCCTCACGATTCCTAAGGAGAAAAACCCACCTACGAGATCCTCTCGATCGGTAGGGAGAAAAGTCTCTATGAGACCCTCACGGCTCATAGAGTTGAAAAGTCTTAGGCAGCAGATCTGAACCTGCGGCCTAAGCCCTCGCTATCTCATGAAGAAATCAAGAAGCTTACTCTTTTACCTGCTAATTGTGACGACATGCTGAGAAAGAGGAAAAGCAACAGAAAGAGCACCCGATTTACGTTTGATCAAGCGTTCAAGACGTATTCATTCATTCATGGGCAAAAAGACTCAGGACAAAAGATACATAATAAAGACAAGATGGGATAAAAAAAAATTCCATTAATATTGCCCAAAATTCTTACAATCATAAAAAGCAATGGAAGAAAAATATTATTACAATGGAATAACCTCAGATCCGGGGCACGGATTGAGGAATTCAAAAGTAAGGCCATCCAGAGTTCTTCTGGCCTTTCTAATTATTCTTATGCGCAGCCTCTCGCGCTCCTCTGTGTCGATATCGTCGGCAAGCCCTTCCGGCCTTCGATAAGCAGCAACTATCGTCGTCTGCTGGAAGATTTGGTGTAGGATGTCAATAAGGCTGTCCCGCCGTTTCTTCGAGATCAGCCCCGTCAGGTACACTGAATGCACCTTGTCCTCGGCATCATCCAGCGCATTCAGTGGTAAAGCCTCGTGAAGACCCGGAAGTGCTCTCCATATTGCTCCCAGCACGACTTTCAAAAGAGCCGAACGACGGGGTAGCAGCCAACCACCGCTTGCGTTCAGACGACCCATGACCTCTGCACATTGAGCGTCTGTAAACTCCTGGTTTTGTTGACGACCCTGAGCGCGGATATCGTCATAGGTAATGAACTCGTGCAAACTGTATAGATGCACCGCCGCCATTATGCCTGGAGGAAATATTACAGGAAGATTAGCGATAGAAGAAAAATAATATACATAGAGGGCTAAATTCCTAGAAAGCAAAGCTCTGTTCAGGGATTAAAACCCATGAACGAAAGCTTAATGAAACCCTAATAAGGATCTCTTTAGATCAAAAGATCTGTGAGAGCAAAGCTCTTTGATTGAGATTAATTTAAATTAATTTGATTTATATTAATTTTGCCTAAAGTTTCTAACTTTGAAAATGAGTAAAGCTCTGCTAGTGAAACCCAATGGGGATCTCTTTAAATCAAAAGATCTATGAGAGCAAAGCTCTGCTAGTTAAGATTAATTAAAATTAATTTAATCTAAGAATCAATTTTACCTAAAGTTTTTTTTCTAAAAACTTTGGAAAGAAGAGCAAAGCTCTAGAGTTCTTGAAGGCAAGAGCAAAGCTCTGAAGATTTTTTGAAAATAAGAATCTGAAAGATGATAAGCATCAGTGGGGGACCAAAGGTCCTATTTATAGGCCTCAAGTGCCTCTTCGACTTCCAAAAAGTTGTCACGGCGGTTGGAATTCCGCCACCGTCGCGCTCACGTTTGGGGCCACGTAAGCGCAACGGGGGGGCATTTGTTTACCCCAATCAGAACAAAGCTCTGTTCAAATTCCGAGGCGGGAGATGAAGCAACGCTTCATCTTCCCCCAATCAGAGCAAAGCTCCGCTTTGAAAAGTTAAAATTTAATAAATGAAACAACGCTTCAGATTCTTTGCGCTGCGCGCAACACGCCACGTGTCAGGCGCAGATGCATCAGCGCAGCGCCCAAGAAGGCGCCCCCAATCAGAGCAAAGCTCTATTTAAATGAAGCAACGCTTCAGCTGCGCAAGTACTGCGCTGCGCGACACGTGTCAGCGCAGTTGCGCTGCGCGACACGTGTCAGCGCAGATGCGCTGCGCTTTGCGCTGCGCGACACGTGTCAGCGCAGTTGCGCTCGCGCAGTTGCGCTGCGCGACACGTGTCAGCGCAGTTGCGCTCGCGCAGTTACGCTGCGCTGTGCGACACGTGTCAGCGCAGATGCGCTCGCGCAGTTGCGCTGCGCTGTGCGCTGCGCGACACGTGTCACGCGCTGGGGCATCTGCGCCAAACAGAAATAAAATTTCAAGAAACCTTTTCTATTTTTGTTAAAACAAGAAGATTTTCTTCTGCAAAGCAGAAGCCTTTGGATCAAAGATCCAACGGTGGGGAAAATTCCCCAAATCACTCAGAAAAAGATTTATGTAACAAATCTAACTAATTTATGGGCACTATAAAAAGGACCCTAGGCCTCAATTCGAAGGCAGGAGCATTCTTCTAAAAAAAAAGATAGAGAGAAGAAAACTCTTGAGAACTCCTCAAGAACAACAGAAGGTAAAAACCTTGAGGGAAAAGAGAAAGTTCTCTTATGGGCAGATTATTGATCTAAGAACAAGACCAATAATCTTAAATAAAAAATATATATAAATAAATAAGTAATAATAGTGCTTTGCACTTTTTTATGAACCTCTGGTTCTTGAAACAAAAAAAGAAAAATTTATTTTCTTTGATCTAAATGTAGATCAAGAAATTAAATAGTGCTTTGCACTTTTGATTCTTGAATATAAAAGATTCTTAGTGCTCTGCACTTCCAAACTGCGCTGTTGCGCTTTTGAGAGAGCGTCACGTGTCAGCTACTTGCGCTACGCGCTCTTGAAATAGAGCTTTGCTCTCTGGAATTGGCGCAACTCACCAGAGCGCACCACGTGTCAGCAGCGCAACAGCGCAGCGCACTTGTGCAGCGCACTGCGCTATTGCGCTTGCGCTCACCAGAGCACGCCACGTGTCAGCAGCGTAATAGCGCAGCGCACTTGCGCTCGCCAGAGCATGACACGTGTCCTCACCACAAGCGTTTGCGCTCAGTGACTGGCGCAAAGCGCCTGACAAATGCAGTGCATTTCCCTTCTTGAAGGGCCAGGCCCAATTAAAAGGCTTGACAGGCCTAATAAATAAAATGCTGTGCATTGTTCGAAAGGGCAGAGCCCAATTGAAAGGTCCAATGGACCAAAACAAATGATCTGCATCATAGTAAAAGGACAGAGCCCAGTCAAAATAGGCATAAATAGCCTGAAGTAATGCAATGCATTATTCAAGATGGGACAAAGCCCTAGCACAGGTCTAACAGACCAAAAAACAAATAAAAGGCGTTGAATATTTTTCAACTAGACCCAGCCCAATTTTGGCCATAAGTCCTCAAATTAAATTGACTGAGCAAGATTGCTCTCTTAAATCAATTTACTACTGGTTCGAGGGTACATCTCCGAACTCCTCTGACACACGTCGTTGTAATCATTCAACGTCGTCAGAGAGGTGACGGGTCCCAACGACCACACATGAATATGGACTGCGGGGTCCTTAAACTCGTGGACCGAAACGTCCTTAAACTAATATCGGACCGAAACGTCCCTAAACTAATATCGGAACGAAACGTCCCTAAACTGGCGATGGACCACCACGTCCTTAAACTGGCGATGGACCACCACGTCCCTAAACTGGCACAATAGAGTCCAAATGCTCTTTTGTCGGATCTAAACGGCCCCGTTAAGTTGATCTTAGTCTCAAACTGGACTAACGTATTCTTAACAAACGTTTGAGTCGATCTTAGCCCCAAATATGGCTAACGTATCCTTAGACATTTAAATGAATGATAAAACTCCAAATCAATTTTGGTTCAAGGGTACATCTCTGAACTCCTCTGACATCCATCGTTGTAATCCTTCAACGACGTCAGAGAGGTGATGAGTCCCGACGGCCATATATTAAATGGATCACTACGTCAAGTTGATCTTAGTCCAAAACAGGACTAACGTATCCTTGACGAACGTTTAAGTTAATCTTAGCCGCAACGCGACTAATGTATCCTTAAACTAAAAACACCAAACCCAAATCTAAGTAAATACGGATTTGGACTAATCCACGTCCTACGGGCGACGGTATTACTCAGTCTCCGTATACAATCCACGGGCAACCACAAACAAAACAAACACACACGACACGAAGTGAAATTCTGGAGAAGGAGAAAGTTGTTACCACGACGCGGTAGCGTAATTAACTGCAGGGGCTTGCGCCTGCAGGGAAGAGCGTCCCTACAATCAAAAACCCCTCACCCTGAGGGGGAATCTAACGAAGTCTGCTACATCGGCCGCATCCGTCTAAACCTCCGATACACGGTACCATAAATCAACTTGGCATCTTCGGAGAGGTAGACGGATAAAACCAAATAGCATCTGCCCCGAATCTCAGCGTCAGGACATCGCGGTCCTGTGCGCCGCCGTTCGGAGGGGAATAGGTGGGAAATTCATACGGGTAATGGCATTATTATATCTAGTCGAGAATGTAGATTATGCCCAGTTGTAGTGTGTGGCAGGGAATTCTATGCGAATTTCCTTCTGATCAGGACAGGCAGTTACGACGCAATTCTCGGGATGGATTGGATGAGCACTTTCCATGCAATTATCGATTGTCGTGCAAGGAAGGTGATCTTCCGCATCCCCAATCACCCGGAGTTTATTTTCGAGGGCGGAAGCGAATCTTTGGAGCCAGCTAAGTACAGAGCAAAGCCTAAGGAGCTAACAGCTATGGAGATTGATAAGAGCCCAGCCCCAGAAATTGTTCGGGACTTTCTAGACGTATTTCCTGAAAATCTACCAGGTCTACCACCTCCTCGAATTTTGGAATTCTCAATCGATTTGACTCCAGGCACAGCCCCAGTATCCCGAGCCCCATATAGAATGGCACCAGTTGAGTTGGCGGAATTGAAGAAGCAGGTTGAAGAACTTTTGGAGAAGGGATTTATTCGGCCGAGCGCTTCACCGTGGGGTGCACCAGTTCTATTAGTAAAGAAGAAGGATGGATCGTTGCGAATGTGTATAGATTATCGGGAGCTGAACAAGGTCACAATAAAGAACAAGTACCCAATACCGCGCATTGACGACCTATTTGATCAGCTAAGTGGAGCCATGGTTTTCTCGAAGTTGGACCTCCGTTCTGGATATCATCAAATCAGAGTAGCAGCCGAGGATGTATGCAAGACGGCTTTCAGGACCCGATACGGACATTACGAGTTTCTTGTGATGCCGTTCGGTGTTACCAATGCCCCAGCAATATTCATGGATTTAATGAACAGGGTGTTCGCAAAATACTTGGACACGTTTGTCGTTGTGTTCATCGACGACATACTTGCCTACTCGAAGACCCGGGAAGAGCACGCTGAACATTTGCGCACGGTACTACAAATTCTTCGGGAAGAGAAACTGTATGCGAAGCTGAGCAAGTGTGAATTCTGGCTCGACAAGGTTCAGTTTTTGGGACATATTGTTTCGGGAGAAGGTATCTCGGTAGACCCGGCGAAGATAGAATCTGTCAGAGATTGGCCGACGCCGAAGTCAGTAGCAGAGATCAGGAGTTTTCTGGGATTGGCAGGTTATTATCGGAGATTCGTCCAAGATTTCTCATGAATCGCGGAACCATTGACGAGGCTGACACGGAAGGACGTGCCGTTTACATGGACAGAGGAATGCACTCAGGCATTCGACACACTAAAGCAGAAGTTAACCACGGCGCCTATTCTTACTGTACCAGATGATTCAGGTGGTTTGGTGATACACAGTGATGCCTCAGGGAAGGGTTTAGGCTGTGTTTTGATGCAGCATGGCCGAAAGGTTGCTTACGCCTCTCGACAACTGAGAAACCACGAGAAGAACTACCCCACGCATGACTTGGAGTTAGCCGCGGTAGTCTTTGCGTTGAAGATTTGGAGGCACTATCTATTGGGTGAGAAAGTGGAGGTTTATACGGATCATAAAAGTTTGAAGTATGTTTTCACTCAGAAGGAACTGAACATGAGGCACCGCCGATGGCTAGAGCTAATGGCAGATTATGACTTGGACCTTCAGTATCACCCGGGGAAGGTCAATGTTGTACCAGATGCGCTCAGTCGCAAACCAGCGATCATGATGTTGACCGATCAGAGGAGCATTATTGAGGATTTCCATAGACTTGAACTTGAGGTCATTACTCCGAACGCACTCAGTTAATTTTGGCAACTATAGGTGCAATCTTCCCTGGTGGATCGCATCAAGATTGCACAAGCGGATGATCCCCGATTACAAAAGTTCAGAGAGCAAGTGGAAGCTGGACTGAGAACAGATTTGATTATACATGAGGATGGCTCTCTGAGATTCGGTAGCAGACTCTGCGTACCTAAAGGAGATGTTCGAGAAGAAGTTTTGGCTGAAGCACACAGTTCAGCTTATTCTGTGCATCCAGGAGGTACAAAAATGTATCAGGATCTAAAGCAGCACTTTTGGTGGAACGGAATGAAGCGGGAAATTGCGAGGTTCGTATCCAGGTGCTTGGTATGTCAGCAGGTGAAGGTGGAACACCAGAGGACAGCAGGATTATTACAACCGTTGCCGATACCTGAATGGAAGTGGGAGCACATTACTATGGATTTTGTGACGGCCTTACCACGGAGCCCTAGAGGCAATAACGCTATTTGGGTTATCGTCGACCGCCTCACAAAAGCTGCACACTTCCTACCTTTCCGAGTGGGACAGTCGACAGAATCACTGGCAGAAAGGTATATGCAGGAGATTGTGCGACTTCACGGTGTTCCAGTCAGTATTGTATCAGACTGGGACACGAGATTCTTGTCGCACTTTTGGAAGAGCTTACAGGAGAGTTTGGGAACCCGCCTTAAATTCAGCACAGCTTATCACCCACAGACGGATGGACAATCCGAGCGTACGATTCAGACGCTCGAGGATATGTTGAGAGCCTGTATGTTGGACTTTCAGGGTTCCTGGGAGGACCATCTGCACCTAGTCGAGTTTTCTTACAACAATAGTTATCAGGCTAGTATTCAGATGGCTCCTTTTGAAGCACTATATGGGCGGAAGTGTCGATCCCCAGTATGTTGGGATGATGTGGGAGAACGAAGATTACTGGGCCCCGAACTCATTGTTCAGACAGTTGACAAGGTCCAAATGATCAGGCAGTGTATTAAGACGGCTCAGGATCGACAGAAGAGTTGGGCAGATACCAGCAGAAGGGCACTTGAGTTCAAAGTCGGAGATCATGTGTTCTTGAAGATTTCCCCTACTCATGGAGTTATCAGGTTCGGAGGTCGGGGAAAGCTTAGTCCCCGCTTTATCAGACCTTTTGAGGTGCTAGAGCGAGTGGGAGAGGTGGCCTATCGACTCGCCTTGCCTCCATCGCTAGCTGGTGTGCACAATACCTTCCATGTGTCACAGTTGCGGCGTTATGTTCGGGACGACAGCCATGTTCTGGACCATTCGGAGCTAGTTTTGGGAACCGATCTGTCATACGACGAGCAACCCACTACCATTCTCGACCGCAGAGAGAAAGTGCTGAAGAATAAGGTCATTCCGTTAGTCCGAGTGTCTTGGGGCGGTCGTTCCCCAGGAGAATCCACCTGGGAGCGGGAGGAAGATATCCATGATCGTTATCCACATCTCTTTGTTTAGTACATTTCTTGAATCTTTGTTAAATTTCGAGGACGAAATTTTGTTAAGGGGGGTATGATGTAAATCCCCGTTTCCATTCTAATAAAAGTTTCCTATTCTCTGATTTTCAGTAGTTTCTCTTCTTTTCCTTCATATTTCGAATTGGGTATTAAGCTTAATATTTATTTTTCCAAACCCTAAAAGTTAAAACCCAAGATTTAAAACCAAAGCCAATTAAACTAAAACCCTTACTAATTTTCCCAGCCCTCAATTTTAGCCCCAGCCCGTTAAAATTCCTCAGCCCACTTTCTTTTTAAATTCCTTACTATATTTTCCCGGCCCGTCTCCTTAAAAAGTCCCTCAGCCCACCCAGTTTTTTCTTTGGGGATTATTTTAGCGAGCCGGCCCACTTCTTCAGCCCACTCCCCAAAACCCATGCCCGCTTCCTCTTACCCGACCCGCTACGCCATTGTTCATCTCCTCCTTTAAAACTTTTATTGAGATGGGAACGGGGATTTACATCATACCCCCCTTACAAAAAATTTCATCCTCGAAATTTAACAAGGATACAAGGAAACAATGTACTAAATAAAGAGATGTGGATAACGAGCACGAATATCTTCCTCCCGCTCCCAGGTGGATTCTCCTGGGGAACGACTGCCCCAAGACACTCGGACTAACGGAATGACCTTATTCTTCAGCACTTTCTCTCTGCGGTCGAGGATGGTAGTGGGCTGTTCTTCGTATGACAGATCGGTACCCAAAACTAGCTCCGAATAGTCCAGGACATGGTTCTCATCCCGAACACAACGTCGCAACTGTGACACGTGGAAGGTATTGTGCACACCAGCTAGCGATGGAGGCAAGGCAAGTCGATAGGCCACCTCTCATACTCGCTCTAGCACCTCAAAAGGTCCGATAAAACGGGGACTGAGCTTTCCCCGGCCTCCGAACCTGATAACTCCATGGGTAGGGGAAATCTTCAAGAACACATGATCTCAGACTTCGAATTCTAGTGCCTTCCTGCTCGTATCTGCCCAACTCTTCTGTCGATCCTGAGCCGTCTTAATACGCTGCCTGATCATTTGGACCTTGTCGACTGTCTGAACAATGAGTTCGGGGCCCAGTAATCTTCGTTCTCCCACATCATCCCAACATACTGGGGATCGACACTTCCGCCCGTAAAGTGCTTCAAAAGGGGCCATCTGAATACTAGCCTGATAACTATTGTTATAAGAGAACTCGACTAGATGCAGATGGTCCTCCTAGGAACCCTGAAAGTCCAACATACAGGCTCTCAACATATCCTCGAGCGTCTGAATCGTACGCTCAGATTGTCCATCCGTCTGTGGGTGATAAGCTGTGCTGAATTTAAGGCGGGTTCCCAAACTCTCCTGTAAGCTCTTCCAAAAGTGCGACAAGAATCTCGTGTCCCGGTCTAATACAATGCTGACTGGAACACCGTGAAGTCGCA
Source organism: Agapanthus africanus (assembly GCA_030015575.1). Lineage (NCBI taxonomy): Eukaryota > Viridiplantae > Streptophyta > Magnoliopsida > Asparagales > Amaryllidaceae > Agapanthus > Agapanthus africanus. The sequence continues at coordinate 161,171,833 of CM057339.1, read as the reverse complement.
CAATCTCCTGCATATACCTTTCTGCCAGTGATTCTGTCGACTGTCCCACTCGGAAAGGTAGGAAGTGTGCAGCTTTTGTGAGGCGGTCGACGATAACCCAAATAGCGTTATTGCCTCTAGGGCTCCGTGGTAAGGCCGTCACAAAATCCATAGTAATGTGCTCCCACTTCCATTCAGGTATCGGCAACGGTTGTAATAATCCTGCTGTCCTCTGGTGTTCCACCTTCACCTGCTGACATACCAAGCACCTGGATACGAACCTCGCAATTTCCCGCTTCATCCCGTTCCACCAAAAGTGCTGCTTTAGGTCCTGATACATTTTTGTACCTCCCGGATGCACAGAATAAGCTGAACTGTGTGCTTCAGCCAATACTTCTTCTCAAACATCTCCCTTGGGTACGCAGAGTTTGCTACCAAATCTCAGAGAGCCATCTTCATATATAATCAAGTCCGTTCTCAGCCCGGCTTCCACTTGCTCTCTGAACTTTTGCAATCGGGGATCATCCGCTTGTGCAATCTTGATGCGATCCACCAGGGAAGATTGCACCTGTAGTTGCCAAAGTTGACTGAGTGCGTTCGGCGTAACGACTTCAAGCTCGAGTCTCTGGAAGTCCTCAATAATGTTCCTCTGACCGGTCTACATCATGACCGCTGGCTTGCGACTGAGCGCATCTGGTACAACATTCACCTTCCCCGGGTGATACTGAAGGTCCAAGTCATATTCTGCCATCAGTTCTAGCCATCGGAGCTGCCTCATGTTTAGTTCCTTCTGAGTGAAAACGTACTTCAAACTTTTATGATCCGTGTATACCTCCACTTTCTCACCCAATAGATAGTGCCTTCAAATTTTCAACGCAATGACTACCGCAGCTAACTCCAAGTCATGCGTAGGGTAGTTCTTCTCGTAGTTTCTCAGTTGTCGAGAGGCGTAAGCCACCACTAGACCGTGCTGCATTAGAACACAGCCTAATCCCTTCCCTGAGGCATCACTGTGTATCACCAAACCACCGGAATCATCTGGTACTGTAAGAATAGGCACCGTGGTTAACTTCTGCTTCAGTGTGTCAAATGCCTAAGTGCACTCCTCTATCCACGTAAACGGTATGTCCTTCCGTGTCAGCCTCGTCAATGGTTCAGCGATTCTTGAGAAATCTTGGACGAATCTCCGATAATAACCTGCCAATCCCAGAAAACTCCTGATCTCGGCCACTGACTTCGGCGTTGGCCAATCTCTGACAGATTCTATCTTTGCCGGGTCCACCGAGATGCCTTCGCCCGAAACGATATGTCCCAAAAACTGAACCTTGTCGAGCCAGAATTCACACTTGCTTAGCTTCGTATACAGCTTCTCTTCTTGAAGAATTTGTAGGACCGTGCGCAAATGTTCAGCGTGCTAATCCCTGGTCTTCGAGTAGACAAGTATGTCGTCGATAAACACAACGACAAACGTATCCAAGTACTTTGCGAACACCCTGTTCATCAAGTCCATGAATATTACTGGGGCATTGGTAACACCGAACGGCATCACAAGGAACTCATAATGTCTGTATCGGTTCCTGAAAGCCGTCTTGCATACATCCTCGGCTGCTACTCTGATTTGATGATATCCAGAACGGAGGTCCAACTTCGAGAATACCTTGGCTCCACTTAGCTGATCGAATAAGTCGTCAATGCGCGGGATTTGGTACTTGTTCTTTATTGTGACTTTGTTCAGCTCCCGATAATCTATACACATTCGCAGCGATCCATCCTTCTTCTTTACTAATAGAACTGGTGCACCCCACGGTGAAGCGCTTGGCCTAATAAATCCCTTCTCCAATAGTTCTTCAATCTGCTTCTTCAATTCCGCCAACTCAACTGGTGCCATTCTGTATAGGGCTTTGGATACTGGGGCCGTACCTGGAGTCAAATCAATCGAGAACTCCAAGATTCGAGGAGGTGGTAGACCTGGTAAATCTTCAGGAAATACGTCCAGAAAGTCCCGAACAATTTCTGGGACTGGGCTCTCATCAATCTCCATAGCTGTCAGCTCCTTGGGCTTGGCTCTGTACTTGGCTGGCTCCAAAGATTGGCTTCCGCCCTCGAAAATAAAATCCGGGTGATTGGGAATGCGGAAGATCACGTTCCTTGCACGACAATCGATAACTGCATGGAAAGTGCTCATCCAATCCATCCCGAGAATTGCGTCGTAACTGCATGTCCCAATCAGAAGGAAATTCGCATAGAATTCCCTGCCACACACTACAACCGGACATGATCTACATTCTCGACTAAATATTATAATGCCATTACCCGTATGTATTTCCCATCCCTTGGTTAGTGGTTCATGTGGTATGGAGTGTGTATCAGCAAAATGTTCAGACAAGAAACAGTGCGATGCTCCAGAATCAAATAGTACTCTAGCTGGCAAGGAATGTACGAGTAGAGTACCTATAACCACGTCTCCTGACGCCTCTGCCTGCTCGGCGGTCAAGGTGAAAGCTCGTCCCTGACCGCGACCTGTAAAGGGTTGCCTCTGCTCCTGTGGCCTCTGCTGTGGCGGTCCAGAACCTCCCTGTATCTCTGCTCGCTCAGGGTAACCGCTAATCCTGTGCTGACTGGATCCGCAAATCAAGCACTATCCCTTGGCACGGCGACAGTCCTTCTGGGTATGCCCACCTCTACCGCAATAGCCGCAAACTACGCTCTGTCTCTGGGGGCGATGATGTGGTACGAACGGGTGCTTCATTTATGTCGTTCCAGGCCTGTGAACCGGTATGGCTCCTCGAGAAGGTGTGTGGGTACGTGCTGGAACGACTGGGGGTCTCCTGAACTTGTTAATCAATTGCTCCTGAACTCTCGCCGCGTTGAGTACCTGTGCGAAAGTCTGCAAATCCAATGATGCAATCAACTGCTGCAACTCGAAATCTAGCCCCTGAAGGAAGCGTCTGGCCCTGGTGGCCTCTGAGACGACCATGTATGGAGCAAAACGGCTCAGACGGTTGAACTCTGCCGCATATACGTCCACTGGGCGTCCATTCTGCTTCAAAAGAATAAATCTTTCCTCCATTTCTGCCTTGGCTGTGGAAGGAAAATAATGATCTAGGAAGCACTCCATAAATTTGCCCCATTCAATCGGCCCGTCTAGCCTGCTTTCTTCCACCGACCACCATGTACGGGCTTCATCTTCCAATTAGATCTTTATCACGTCCACCCTATCTTCCTCTGGAACCTTAGCGGCTGTCAGTAAGTTCTCCATGTTCACCAGCCATTGCTCGGCCTTAAGGGGTTCAGCTAGCCATGTGAATGCAGCTGGATGTAACTGTCGGAAGTCTAATACGGTACCAGCCCTAGCATGATAAGCTGGTGGGATAGCGCCCTCGGAAGCGGTAATGAGTGCGGAGGGTCCTCCTGCGGCGGTAATCGCCTTGAGTCCCTCAGCGAGTAAGTCTGTCTTCCTCTCCTGAGCTTCCGCGAGAGTGGTCAGTGCACTAAGTATTCTTTCCGTGCGGTCCTGAGAGCTGGAGTCCGAGGAGGGGTCGTTCGGGGACGTCATATCACTGGAAGATTCAAAAGGATAAGATCAGATTCAAGGATGAAAATCAAGAGTAGTGAAACGAGAATAACGTAATACAGTATAGTTAATGTTATCCCTTGATACTAAACACGGCTTTGATACCAACTAAACCATGTCATGCCCCGCTTCCCAAAATACGGAAAACGAGGGATAACTAGGCCAGCCATGCTCCTACGGTCAAGGAATCATCCCGCCATAGTCACACTTCGGCTTCTAGCATTACATGGTAATCAGTAAATAAAGCACAGTAGTAAAGGAATCACATCACTAATTTATTACATTAAAATCCATTGTTCATAAATTACAAATAACAAGAACAGTTACTAACCAAGTTCAATCTCACGATCACTTTTATGAAAAGCAGTAAAGAAAGAAAGTACAACAGACTATATCTCCGTGAACTCGAAAGGTAGATCCGTCTCCTGCGCTGGTCCTTCCACGGGATCTGAGCATGCATACTCAGGTCGTCAGAGCGACACAATAACAATATTATTATAATAAGATGAAACAGGTAAAAAGAGGTAATAACAGTGAAAGTACAATGCGAGTAATCACTATGTCACTATATGATGCAAAATATTTTCTGTGTCCCTATCGGTCTCTAGGTCATATTTGAAATCACATAGTGGAAAGGAGGATCATGTTTAGCAGGAGTCTCGTACATACCCGAGACAACGGCCCACATGCCCGGGACATAACCCTGTCAGCCGGATCGCTAGATCCTACCTAATATATATCGCTGTTCGAATGATCATCCTCTAAAACACGGTCCCGCTAAATACGATTCTCTTTCCACTTCGATTTCCTCTTTATCCCCAGGTTTTCACTATTTATGATCTTGATTTAGTTGTGTACAAGTATACCAATGGCACGGTTTTATCACTGTTCACTATATCAATCACTGTCACGAATATTCACTTTCCATTGGTGTACTCGTCACTCCTAAACCAGTATCAATCACGCACGATAATGCAATATCCACTGACTCTAACACGCACTAACACTAAGTATATGGCAAATGGGGTATGATATATGTATGTATGCCATTAACATGCTAAGTATGTTATGAACCAATGTGCACGTCATTAACTTACAAAAATTGCATAAATTCATATGTTTAGAATTCAATGAAATGACACAAATACGATAAATAGCACACTCAGTCATCAATTCATAAAAATTAGTTTCAGTTCAATCGGGTTTCCGGTATTCAAGATACAGCTGTTTCATTTTAAGCGCTCGCGACTGGAAATTCAGTTTCTGAACTGAACGTCCGTTTCGCGACACGAATTGCACCCAGTTGGGTTCAGAATTTAGCAATGATACAGTTGAATAAAATCTAGGGTTTTTGATAGGGTATTTAACGCAACATACGGATCATCAATCGCGTCCGTACATCGAAAGTTATACACAGTTTAACATTAGTATGTCACTTCTGAATCTGTTCTGGACAGTTATACGTTCTGCCCTTTTTATTTACAATTTAAATAGCAAACGGCAATGAAACGGAATGAAACCACTTGTTTTGTTTATCTAACAAATCCATCTTTAATCCACTGCAGAGTTCCGTAACATACGAATTCAGGAAACAAAGTGACACACATTTTGGGACAGTAAACAGTAATCAGAGTGGCTCTGGACTGCAGTCCAGAGTCGCACTCTGATCCAAATATCGTCGCAGTTACAGTACAGAAAATAATAGAAGTTTACATAGAGTTAAAGTTCATCGAGTCGGCTTCGATTTAAGCCCTTGAACGCATCTTTCCAGCATGTACATAATTTACAGTGATTTTAATCATTTTCAGATACAGGAAATTTCCAGTTTTATCGGTATATTTGGGGGTATTCATTTTAGTCACCAAAATTCATATTTTCCAGTAAGATTTTTACAGGATAATCATCACTACAAGAGCCAACACATACAATTTAATTCCGTCAACTTAGGCAAGTATTTTCATTGGGGCCTAACATCGAACACATATGTCACTAAGTTTTATCGGGAAAAGGAATTTCATAACTTATCCGTTTGAATTTGAAATACGAGTAGATTAGCATGTAGCAAGTAAATTACTTGCCTAGAAACGTCTCGGGGTTGCACGGCAGCAGCTGCGTCACGAACGCGCGATGTACGGCGTGAATCGATTTGCGCGAGCTTGGCTCGCCATACGGATTTGATGTCGGAGTTGCCGGGAGTTGTCTTGTGCTCGCTGGAAGCGTGAAGGAGGCTCTGTTGATCTCCCGGGTGCGCTGGGGTCGACGACAATCGACGGCGTCGCTCCGGCGATGGCAACAGTGGGGGCTCACGACTTGGGTTTTGGGTTAGGGTGTTTTTGAAGAGAGAGAGAGAGAGAGCTCGGAGGTGGTGATGGTGAAGTTGATGTTGAGAATGAAGGGGTGTCGAGTGGGCGGTTCAGGCTCGCCGGCGTCGAGTGGAAGGGAAGGTCGAGTGGGTGCAGAGGAGTTTGGCGTGTAGGGGTTTGGGTGTGCAGGGCCTCTCGGCTGGGAGAGGAGGAGTCGTTGAGGGCGAGGGAGGATGAATGAGGGGTTGAAGTCGTCGTCGTCGACGGCGAGATCGGTGGGTGATGGAAGCGGTGGCTGCGGGAGTGGGTTTTTGAAAGGGAGAGGTGAGGAGTTTTGAGAATGAGAGAGGAGCGAGGGTGTGAGGGAGATAGGAAGTGACAAGGGGTTACAGAGGGGAGTAACATCGCACGACGTGAGCGTGGGCGCGGGCGGAGGCGAGGAAGGCGGATCGCGAGCGGGGAAAAAGGAAAAGAGCCGTTGGAGGAGAAGAAGGAATAGGAGCGGGTCGGGTCGGGTCAGCTGAGGACGCGGGCTGGAGTGAGTGCGCCAGGGGTTTTTAAAAATTCATTTCAAATTTAATCTTGTGTGTGTGGGCTGAGGAGGGGGAACGGGCTGGGCTGTTTGTTTTAATTATTTTAAATTTTAATGGAAAATTTCAATGGGCTGAGGGTTTAAGCTGGGGCCGGGCTTAAGAATTTTTTTTTGTTAATATTTATTTTATTTGTTGGGCTTAGGGGTTGAGTATAGTTTGGGTTAGGATTTATTAGTAAAATTTTGGTTTTAGTTTAATTTATCTTTGGTTTTAAATCTTGGGTTTTGACTTTTAGGGTTTGGGAAATTATAAATATTGGAGTTTAAGCAACCACCTTCCTACAAACTTTACGAGGGAAAAAGAAAAGGACAATTCGGGAATTTAGGAAAAATAGAAAACTTTTATTAAGATGGGAACGGGGATTTACAACTACTTCACCTTGTGGATAGAAATGCATATGCACGGGGCATTCAGCATCCATAAGAGCCCTTCGTTTTTTGAGAGGTGCAGACTCCCAAGAGTCATGCAGCTGATCGGCGCCTCAATCGTGAATCTGCCTCCGCGGGAGGCTAAGGGGTTGCTCCTTCGTCCACACCTAGTCGGAGTGAGGGTTTCTTTCATGGATAAAGTCATAACTATCGGCTCAGAAACCTCCAAGACGGTGGCGGCGCTGCGTGACGGCTTCAAGGACGGGGCCTCCGTACTGAAAGCCCGGGAGATTCTTCACCTCTACTCCATTCGGCCGGGCTACCTGGTGTTCAGGCAGAATGAGATGGCACTTTTCATGAGGTATAACCCCCACCGGTTCGCCCAACAATCAAGCTATAACCAAGGGGTCCCGCTGGAGGCGTTTTGGAAGAGCCCGCGGCCAGCAGGGAGGGGATACGGAGCGCGATGCATCATTTCATGCGGTTGAACACGGGCTCCCACTTCTTCATCAGCGAGCCGAGCTGCGTTCCCCGAGTCCTCCACGCGTACGTCGCTTGGTACGCGCACGCAATGGGTGCAGTCATCCGTGAGGAGAAGCGCATGTTAGTTGACCGCAAGGGTGCGCCTCCCAGCGGCGATCGCAAGGCTCCCCTGAGGCCAAGGACCCCGGTCATTCCTCCACTGAAAGATGTTGGAGCAGGACCACCGCGCGTCTTGAGCCCTCCGCGCGGATTACCTCGTGCTACTGCGGATGTGCCACCAGCGCCCCGTGCTCCAGTGGAGACGGTAAATGTGGTTTCGCCGGAGTCCGGCGTGGGTGCGGATATCGGGACCCGCCGCCCTAAGGTGCCTGCAAAGCGTAAGTTGATCTTGAGTGCACCTAAGGCTGGCGGGCAGAAGCGGAAGAAGAAGTCGCTCCTCTCTCTCGATGCTATCCTCGGCTTAGAGCCTCAGGCCCCTCTTACCGAAGGTATAAGCGAGTACGGCAGCAATGAGGGCTTCTCGGTAGATCCAGCAGACACCGATCCGGCGGCCGCCATTGCGGCTTCTGAGCGAACAGCCAGACTCGAAGCAATGTTGGCTAAACTCACTCAGTTAGGTAATCATTAGCTGCACTCTTCGTCATTTCATCGCACTTTTATCATTATCTTTAACTAATGCTTTTCCCCCTTTTTTTTAACAGGTGTCACTACTGAAGAAGCCATCGCTGCCTTTCTAAAGACCTTCCAGGAGGAGGAAAGGAAGCGCGCTTTATCGGGCGTTAGCACGTCTCGGCTCGCTGAGTCTTTATTTTCTTTCTTCTTTTTTTATAGCCTATTTAATCTTCTCTTTGTCTTTTTGCAGGGGCCGTGCAAGCCGATGCGGGGACTCTTCCTGGGCCAGCTACTGAATCCCGACCTCTTCGGGGCTGCCGTGAGAGACCCGACTCGAAAAGCCGATGAGGGATGCCTTGAAGGCTCTGGAGGCATCTCTGTACACAGACGATGACGCCTCGATGAAGGAAGTTGCGAAGAGGTCCATCTTGACGGCCCGGGAAGAGAGGAAGCGCTTGAGGCGCGAGGCGAAGGAGCGCAGAGCTGCTTTAGCCGTGGGAGAGGGCCCAAGCACCGTTCCACATGCTGATACTCCTTCGGAAGAGCCCCTGGTCTCCTTGTCTACCGCTCACAGATAGGCGGCGCGTGCAGCTAGGGAGGCTAACGACCAGTCCACCTCAGGTAATGTATCTTTCAAGATTTTGTTGTAAGAATTGCAAACATATCGGTTCTTATATATCTTGTCCTGCAGGGCCAAGTCCAACCGAAGGGGAGGCGGAAACCGTCGAACCTAAGAGTATAGAGGAAGTGGCACCGGCTGAACCCGAGCCAACGGTGGGCGACGTCGCCGGGGTTGCTGGACCCGAGCTGGGGGCTGAGGAAACTGTGCCAGAGGAGGCTGTCGATGCCGAGCCCGAGGTAGAGGCAAATGAGACGGCTGTTATAACCAAGCCTGGGGATGCAGCGGACGGAGCGCGGCGACCCCATGGCAACGGCGGACGAGACAACAGCGACCGCCGAGCCCGAGGGAGTAGCGGGTGAGACAGGCATGACTCCCGAGGACAAGCCAACCGCTCTCTCTCAAGAGTCTGGCAATGCTCCAATCATTGCTCTCCCCGTCTACGGTCCTCCGCCGTCTCCTGGTCTCGCGAGCACGACGATGGACCCCATAGAGTCTGGTGATGAGGCCACGGGAGGTGGACTTATGTCGATGGAGGAAGGAGACGCCTCCGTTTCGGCTGGCGGCTCATCAGGTAAATTTCGGATTACCGTCCCCCTTTTTTTATCTTGCAATCCTTCCTGACAGGTTTATCTTTGTTTTTAACGCAGGTGCGGCCAGTGCTGACGCTCCATTGCTCGAGAGAGCACCGTCAGCTACTGCCTTGGCGGTGACCACCTCTCAGCCTTCTCTCGTACCATCGCAGATGCTGGAAGGTATGGATTCGTGACCTATCGGTTTCATCTTTCGGCCGCATGATCTATGTACTGATGTTGTACTATTACGTCTTTGCAGGAGTGCTTTTTGATCACCTCTACCAGGTGTTGCACCCGCACTTCTCCTTCCCGTCTGAACTTGCTTCCTCCAGTGGCGCTGGTGAGTATAGTTTCCAATTGATGCCTTTCTTTTTTCAGTGATGGATTTATTTCTGACTCTTCCTCGCCCTGATTGCAGTGCTACAAATCGAAGGAGGAGATGAAAGATCGGTCGCGCCACCGGCCCTCCCGGCTTTGCCGCCTGCTGCAGCTGGTATAGTGAACTATCATATCGATGACTTTCTTATATTTCTTGAACCATCATATGATCGTATTTTGTTTTTTCAGCTGTCGTTCCGATTCCGACGCCCTTCAAGTCTCGCATCATAATGCCGGCGGGCCCCTTCTTGAGACGACCGTCTTTAAAGAATGCTGCGATGAGTTTGGGAATGTTGAGCGGATACGTTAAAGAGCTTGACGCGGACGTTCCCCCATCTGCCGCAGATTTCGCTGCGGAGTTTAATCCGATGCTGGCGACACTTGTAAATTTTCATAATGAAGGCGTCGTCGAGTTTTGGGTTAATCACTGCAGGGAAATCGAGGCCCGCCTGCATCAACTGGAGTCTATGCGTCCTGCCCCTAAGATCTTGGCTGCAAGCGCTCAACGGGCGGCATGGATCGAGCAGAGCGCTCCTTACTTCCGCCACCTCGAACAAGAAGTTGCTTCAAGGCGTAAGGAGAGTGGCGAGACTTCGAGCAAATCTGCCCAACTGCATGCTCAGGTGGAGGCAAACGCTGCGCAGCTGAAGGTTATCTTTGAAGGGCTTCTGCGATGCCTCTCCGAAGGGTTAGCACTGAGGCAGCAGCTTGATGTCGTCGAGCGGGATGCACCTAATCAGGAGGCAGCCTAGCAGGCAGCTGAGGAGCAACTTTCAACCTATCTGCAGCAGCGTGCCCAGGTGGAAGCGGAAGTGGCCGCGGCAGCCGCTCAGGAGGAGGCACTGAAGGAAGTGCGAGAGCAGCTCGCGGATTTGTTAAAGACACTTCCTTCTCAGTAGCTACTTTTTGTACCATTTTTTTTTATTCTTTAACACAATGTATCTTGTACTCAATCAAATTTATGAATAAAAGATATACATTCGTCAAAATGTCTTGTGTCATTTCTTTGCCCTCTCCTTCTTTTATTATCAGCATGTTACCTTAGTAAACACGGTCAACAGATGATAGAACGAGCATCCCGTCTTGGCTTCTTCAGGAGGTAGCGATGGCTTAGGCCGCAGGTTCGGATCTGCTGCCTAAAACTTTTCAACTCTATGAGCCATGAGGGTCTCATAGAGACTTTTCTCCCTACGGATCAAGAGGATCTCGTAGGTGTAATTTCTCCTTAGGAATCGTGAGGATTCCTAAGTGCGTTTTCTCTTATAAGTCGTAAGGATCTTATAAGAGAATTTACTCCCTTACGAGTCGTGAGGACTCGCAAGTGATAGGTGACGTTGCCCTTATCCGCCTTTCACGGGGTCAGGGGTTTGACTCTCGGTCATTGATGTACTGTTGAGTCATGGAACTGGGAAATTCGCCGCGGCTCCGCTTTACTGGCGTCGTATATTCCTGTAGAGACACTGATTTCTCTACGGATCGACGCGAATTAAGATGCTCTTGTCAAGGACACTGATTTTCCTGAATCGAGGAGGTTGCCAAGGACACTGGTTTCCCTGGGGTTAAAACGAGTCGAGGTATTCCGGCAACGACACTGGTTTCTCTGCGGGTCGACGCGAATCGAGGTGCTCTCATCAAGGACACTGGTTTCCCTGACTTGAGGAGGTTGCCAAGGATACTGATTTCCCTGAGGTTGAGACGAGTCGAGGTATTCCTGCAAAGACACTGGTTCCTCTGCGGGTCGACGCGAATCGAGGTGCTCTCGTCAAGGACACTGGTTTCCCTGACTCGAGGAGGTTGCCAAGGACACTGATTTCCTTGGGGTTGAGACGAGTCGAGGTATTCCTGCAAAGACATTGGTTTCTCTGTGGGTCGACGCGAATCGAGGTGCTCTCGTCAAGGACACTGGTTTCCATGACTCGAGGAGGTTGCCAAGGACACTGATTTCCCTGGGGTTGAGGCGAGTCGAGGTATTCCTGCAAAGACACCGGTTTCTCTGTGGTTCGACGCGAATCGAGGTGCTCTCGTCAAGGACACCGGTTTCCCTGACTTGAGGAGGTTGCCAAGGACACTGATTTCCCTGGGGTTGAGACGAGTCGAGGTATTCCTGCAAAGACACTGGTTTCTCTGCGGGTCGACGCGAATCGAGGTGCTCTCGTCAAGGACACTGGTTTCCCTGACTCGAGGAGGTTGCCAAGGACACTGATTTCCCTGGGGTTGAGACGAGTCGAGGTATTCCTGCAAAGACACTGGTTTCTCTACGGGTCGACGCAAATCGAGGTGTTCTCATCAAGGACACTGGTTTCCCTGACTTGAGGAGGTTACCAAGGACACTAATTTCCCTGGCGTTGAGACGAGTCGAGGTGTTCCTGTAAATACACTGGTTTCTCTGCGGGTCGACGCGAATCGAGGTGTTCTCGTCAAGGACACTGGTTTCCCTGAATCGAGGTATTTACCAAGGACACTGATTTCCCTGGGGCTGAGACGAGTCGAGGTATTCCTGCAAAGACACTGGTTTCTCTGCGGGTCAACGCGAATCGAGGTGCTCTCGTCAAGGACACTAGTTTCCCTGAATCGAGATTTTGACCAAGGACACTGGTTTCCCTGTGGTTGAGATGGTCTCTGGTGGTCTTTCAGGTTTTATATGAGTTACCGTCAAGAACCTGAAGCTAGGAATTTGGCATTTGCTTCGCTTGCTGTGGTGTGTCCGAATCCTGTTGGAGGAGGGACGCCGTAGTGATATTTCGTCTGTTGTGTAGAGACGAACGTCGAAGTGGTGATCATTCCACGCTGGGGCGAGATGATCTCCGATTGTCTTTCGGGCCTTATATGACTTGCCGTTAAGACCATGAAGCTAGGAATTTGGCCTTCGCTTCGTTTGCTGGCACTGCGTCTGTTGTATCGAGATGAATATCACGGTTGTCTCTAGGTTGTTGGTGAACCGTCGAGATTTGGCTTTGCTTTCTGACGGAGCCTGTTGGGAAGGTATGGTCCCTCTTTGTTTGTGCCCTTGGATTGTATACAAGGATCGATGTGATCTCACCTGTAGGGAAAAAGTTTCACCCATTTTTTTATATTATTGTTTTATTTCCACGATGCTCTTTCATTTCAGCTTTTATATCGCGAAGGTCGCGATTGCCCAATCATTTCGGCTATTTTTCGCGGTGCCCAATCATTTCGGCTATTTATTTTATTTTTACTCGCTGCTTTTCATTGCGAGTTGCCCGATCATTTCGGCTATTTTGTATACATACATTTTTACTTGCTGATTTTGTTGCAAGTTGCCCCATCATTTCGGCTATTTCGTATGCATGTGCGTCCTGCCGGCTTTTAGTTGTAAGCCTGGAATTAAACGCCGATTTCGGCATCAGCACCGCGACAACTGGGATGTTGCCAGGAGCGAATCATCATTTGCCTCTGTCGATATTGAACAAAGGTGGCTTAGTAAACAGGGTTAGGATCCTGTCAACTAAGGCTTTTGATTTCATGAGCCGTAAGGGTCTCACAAAGGTATTTCTCCCTACAAGTCGTGAGGATCTCGTAGGTGTGTTTTCTCCTTAGGAATCGTTAGGATTCCTAAGTGCATGTTCCTCTGTAAGTCGTAAGGATCCTACAAGAGGGTTTTTTCCTTGTAAGTCGAGAGGACTTACAAGGGTTGTTCACCATGCAAACATATCCACAGTCACGGATGGGACTTGGTTAGGGAAATGTTTATTCGCGCCCGTGGATTGTATACAAGGGTCAGTATCGAGCCACTTGTAGGGAAGTATCGGAAGTTGTGGGGGTTGCTTAAGCACAGGTTCAGGTTTCTGTAACTTAAGACTTTCAAATCTTATGAGCCGTGAATGTCCGATAAGAGGGTTCTCCTTACGAGTCGTGAGGATCTCGCAAGTGTAATTTCTCCTTAAGAATCGTGGGGATCCCTAAGTGTGTTGCTCCCTTGTGAGTCGTAAGGATCTCACACGGGTGGTTTCTCCTTACAGGATTGAGAGGATCCTGCAAGTGTCTTTTAACGAGGTTGCGCCCTTTCGGGTTTTCACAAACACTCGCCGGTAGCCCTGCTGTTTTTACTCACAGAGCCCTTTCGGGGTTTCATCCGTGCCCTTTTTGCTTATGGACATACCTTTTTTTTATTCTTTTTTTTATTCTTTTTTATTCTCCTTTTTCTAACGAGGTCGCGCCCTTTCAGGTTTTCACAAACACTCGCCGGTAGCCCTGCTGTTTTTACTCATGGAGCCCTCTCGGGTTTTCATCCGTGCCCTTTTTGCTTATGGACATACCGTTTATTATTTTTTTTTATTCTTCTTTTTTTTTGTATTGGCTTTGGGATGTTGCAATTCACCGTAGTTTATCGACATCTTAGTCAATAGCTAGTTTTAGGACGTAGTGGTCCGTTATTAGTTTAAGGACGTTTCGGTCCATTGTTGAAGAAGGCCGGCTACTACTTATAGAGTTTAGGCTTAGGAAAATAGCGAGCGAACATAGTCGTCGTCATTTATCATTGACCTAGGCGGTAACTCATTAAGCGTAGTATTTCTTTAGGAAGCGACCGTTTATTGGCCTGAAAGGCCTTTCACCGTTCATATCCATGAGTAGATATGCTCCACCGTGGTAGACCTTGTCTATGATGTATGGGCCTTCATAGTTTGGCTCGAATTTTCCCCGCTTGGCGCGATTGGGGATCATAGGCCTTTTGACCACTAGCATGAGTTCGCCTTGGCGGAATGTCCTCGGCCTGGTCAATCTTTCATATGAGTGCGTCATCTTTGCTTTATAAGCCTCCAGATTTTGTTGCGCTATGAGCCGGGTTTCATCAAGGGCATCAAGCTCTTCAAGCCGAAGGTGAGCATTTTCTTCGTCTGTCAGCTCGTAGTGGACTGCCACTCGTAAAGAGGGTAAATCTATCTTGAGGGGGGAGTACTGCTTCTGTACCGAATACCAACGTGTATGGCGCTGTGTTCGTGGCTGTCTTGAACGTAGTTCGATATGCCCAGAGAGCTTCTTGCAGTCTCTCGTGCCAGTCCTTCTTATTTCGGGACATCGTCTTCTTCACGATCTTTGTCAAGGTCTTATTGAAAACCTCAGCTAGACCGTTAGCTCGGGGATTATAAACTGAGGAATATCTCCACTCTATATTATGCTGTTGCGCAAAGCAACTAATCTTGTGGCTTCTATAGGTCGGCCCGTTATCGGAGATGATCCGTCGCGGAGTTCCAAACCGATAAATGACATGCGTCTTGAAGAAATGGAGGATATTCTCCGTCTTGACTTCCCTCAGCGGTACTGCTTCTGCCCATTTGGAGAAGTAGTCAGTTGTCGCCAGGATGAAACGATGTCCCCTGGACAATGCTGGTTCGATAGGGCCGACTATGTCAGTTCCCCACATTTCGAACGGTCAGCTGGCCACCGTTGGGTGTAGTGGATTTGGATGCTGGTGGATGAAGTCCCCGTGGATTTGGCATGAGTGGCATTGCTTCGCATATTCGAGGCAGTTCTGGATCATCGTGGGCCAGTAGTAGCCCATCCGTTTGATCTTCAATTTCATCTTCGGGTCTGCTTGGTGAGATCCGCAGAGTCCGTCGTGAACTTCCTGAACGACTCTTTTTGATTCTTTAGGTCCCAGACATCTCAGCCACAGAGAATCAAATGACCTCTTGTACAGAGTATCATTGACGAAGGCAAAAGGCAGAGCTCATTTCATGAGCTGATGTCTTGAGGACGTGTCTTTGGGCGTTTGACGTGATTTGAAGTAGTCTATGAAGACTTCTCTCCAGTCCTCAGCCTTTTCCCAGTCTTTTATTTGCAGGGCCGTCTGCTCAGTCGCTCCCTTTTCTTCGGATGATTTTAGAGATATTTCTGCTGGGACAAGTACTCGGCGGTTTTGTACCACGATTCTGATGTCATCGAGGTTCTCGTCAGCCAGATCTTTAGCGAGCTTGGCTAACGCATCCGCCTTGCTATTTTCTTTACGCGGTATGCTTTCCAGCATGTAGGAGCGAATTTGAGTCAGCATTTGCTGTACTCTCTCGCCATATTTCACCAGCTCAGGTTTGCACGTTTGGTAGTCTCCATTTACTTGACTGACGACCAGTTGGGAGTCTCCGTATATGAGGAGGTTTTCAATTCCCATGTCGATGGCGATCTCGAGGCCTGCTATCAAAGCTTCGTATTAGGCTTCATTGTTCTTCCTCGGCTCTGTCAAGGAGAAGGCGAAGCGCATTATCCCTCCTTGTGGAGTCACGAAGATGAGGCCTACCCCTGATTTGATTGTAGGGGTGCTTTCCTTGCGCTTCTTTACGGAAGACTCTCCATCAAAATAGAGTTCCCATCGGGTATCACTACCGTCGATCGCATCAAAGGCATGTTCGTCTGGCAGTACGCAATTCAGAGGAGAATCGGCAGGTATCGGATGCTCAGCAAGGAAGTCGGCGATGGCCTGGCCTTTCACTGCCTTAAGGGGTTGATAAGTTATCGAGAACTCCATCAAGAGTAGGGCCCATTTAGCTAGCCGACCTGTTAGTATGGCCTTTGACATCAAATATTTAAGAGGGTCCACCTTCGAAATAAGGCGGATTTCATACGCCAACGCATAGTGCCTGAGTTTTGTTATCGCGAAGATCAATGCCAGGCAATGTTTTTCGATGGGGGAGTAGTTTCTTTCTGCCCCCAGAAGAACTAGACTTAAGTAATAAAGAGCTCTTTCCTTCCCTTGGTCGTTCTCTTGTGCCCACAATGCACCTAAGAAACCTTCGAGGGCGGTTGTATAAAGAATGAGGGGTTTTCCCTTGACCGGAGCAGCCAGCACTGGCGGGTTCTGCAGGTACTGCTTGATTTCGTCCAGCGCGTCCTGGCATTTATGATCCCAGACGAACGGAGTTCCCCTCTTCATCAGGAGGCTGTAAGGACGGCATTTGCCTGAAAGATTGGCTATAAATCGCCGGATGTACGCGAGCTTCCCTTGGAGAGACTGCAGCTGTTTGAGAGTTCTTGGCGGAGGCATTTCCATGATCGCCTTGATCTTTGACGGATCTATTTCGATACCCCAGTGTCGGACGATGAATCCTAGGAATTTGCCCGAAGAAACTCCGAATGCGCACTTAAGAGGGTTCATCTTCAAGTTGTATTGTCGAAGGCGTTGAAATACGGTCTTCAGATGCTCAAGATGTTCCTCGTACGATTTGCTTTTAACCACGAGGGCGTCGATATAGCATTCGACGATTTCATGTATAAGTTCATCAAAGATCTTTGTCATGGCCTTTTGATAGGTGGCACCGGCGTTCTTTAAATCGAAGGGCATCACCTTGTAGCAGAATATACCTAAAGGGGTCCGGAAAGCGGTGTGCTTCTGGTCTTCGGGATGCATCTTTATCTGATTATATCCTGATGAGCCGTCCATGAAGGAGAAAACCTCGTGAGTGAACGTGTTATCTATCATCAGCTCGGTGACTGGCACTGGGAAATCGTCCTTCGGGCAGGCTTTATTGAGATCCCGGATGTCCACGCATATGCGCACTGTCCCATTTTTCTTCATCACCGGGACGATGTTGGCGATCCAATCGGGATATTGAACTTCTTGGATGAAGCCAGAGTCGATTAACTTCTTGACCTCGGCATTGATACTCATCTCAAGCTCGAGCCGCATTCTTCTCGGCGCCTGTTTGACTGGCTTGACGTCCGGGGATATCGCCAATTTATGTACAGCAATTTCTGGATCTAGTCCCGGCATTTCAGAATAGTTCTATGCGAAGCAATCTCTATGCTGCATAAGCACGTCTTTTAACGAAGCCATCCTTTCTTCAGATAGTAGCTCGCTGACGAATGTCGGTCGCGGGTCGTTCGCCGTCCCCAACTCAATTTTCTTGAGGTTATCTGCAGTAGTATGTATTCCATCTTCCAGCTCTTTTGGCGCTGGTGGGAATTCCGAGATCACTTCTTCATTGCTGTTTTCGAAGCACCACGGAAGGTCATCCATATTCTCGGGCTCTTCTTTCGATATTGTTATCATGTGACAAGTACGAGCTCGCTTCCAAGACCGATGTGGATCTGGTTCAGCTCTCGTGACTTTAAGCTCATGCTTCTGTGGCGGTGTTACATTCCAGCTGTCTGATAGAGCGAACTTGCCGAGCTGATACTGATCTTCGACCCAGTTCTTGAAGGTGAAGCAATCTTCGAGAGGATGGCCTATTACTCGGTGATAAGAGCAATAGTTCGGGTGCGAGACTTCGCCTTCTTGTTCGGGGTGTTTAGACTCCGGCGGTGTAAGCATTTGATGTTTTATAGCGAGGTCAAGTATCTTATTTGTCTTGTCTCGAGGAAAAGAGTACGCTCGACTCATCTTCTTCACGAAGGACAAATCCGGACCGCTCGATTCCCGCTTACGTGGCTTCTTAGCCCCGCTTTGTTGTTGTCGGGTGCCTTTTTCGCTTTTCGACTTGTTTCTGCCTCTGTGTCGAGCCTTTTTTATAACAGGTTGACAGGGAGCGACACTTTCATCTTTCACGGCCTGTTGGATGAGGCGTTGCGTTTTGGCTTTCTCGTAGATGGCTATTTCACGGCTGTGGTCGTCTCGGACCTTTTGACCAGCTTCCCGTATAAGCATGTCCATTTGTTCTTCGAACGACGGACTGGACACTTTGGCATCAGGAACTTTTTCTGGTTTAGGATTGGCACTCTCCCATTGAGCATCTCCCTCTTCATTGAAGTCATGTACGACGTAGCAGTCGCTGAGAAGCTCCCGTTTCTTGGATCGAATGTATCCAAGCCCGATTGTTTCCATCCTCCCACTAGGCAACTTGTGCTGAGTGCCGGGAACGTTCCAGACCCTGTCATAGAATTTGGCTTTTCGAGCGGTCTGTTTAAAAGGTATCCCCTGGCGCTTCAGCAGTCTTTTTAAGCCTTCTGTATAATATCTAGGTAGACGGATGGGCTGAAGCCTGTCAAGCGTAGGATCTGCGTCGTGCCGGATTTCTTTCTCCATTTTGGTTTCTTCAGAGCGGTAGAATAGAATTGCCTTCTCGCCTGGGAGGGACATAGAACGTTTGCAGCTCTTCCACACTATAGGTATCGAGCGCATCAAATTCTTTGTGATGTTTAAGTAGAATCATGGAGACTTTCAGAGTTTGCTCTTCGTCAACGGATGTTTGTTTTGAAGGCCGAGCAGAGAATATAGCATGGATCTCATCTTCCGAGTCACTACTAAAGATCAACGTAGGAGCAGATGGTCCCGGCTTGTTGTATTGGGATGGACCCGAATAAACTATCTCTTCCTCCTCCTCGGTATCACTCCCGAAGACAGGGATGGTGGCGTTAGCTTTGTTCTCCGGCTTGTGACACCTTTCTGTGTCCTCGAAATCCGGTAGGAAGTATTTTGCATCTTCATATTTGTGGACTTCGTTCACGGAGAGCGGGTTCAGCTCTCCTGTTACGGTATACTCGAGACCATCCTTAAAATATTTCATACACTAATGCTGTATAGAAGGGATGATATTGTACTCGTGTAACCAGGGTCGGCCGAGCAAAGCATTATAGCACGTCTTGGCGTCTATGACGTGGAATTTAATGTCCGTGACGAGTAGCCCAAATCGTAACGTCAGTATCACAGACCCAAGAGTCTGTGATGATTGAGAGTCGAACCCGGAGATGGTGATCTTATCCCGAGCGAGGTACTGGAGGCTCATGCAGATTTCCTTTAACACCCGCATGTTAAGGAGATTAACGGAAGATCCATTGTCGACCAGGATTTTGCCTATCTTTATATCGTGGCAGTACCCTGAGACATAGAGGGGGCGGTTGTGTTCATACGTCCCAAGGAGGAGGTCTTCATCACCGAAAGTGACATCGGCTGTGTGTACTTTCTCCAGCTCATCCTTCATCTTTTCTTCGGCAAGGAAAGCTCGGAATTGCTCGGGATCTTGCAGTGCTTTGATTAATGAATCTCTTGCTTCTTTTGATAACAAGAGGGCGTCAAGAATGCTGAGCTGTGAGGGTAGCTTCCTCAAGTGTGCCAGAATATTGTAGTCCACCTTATTTTTCTTTGGCGAGTCCTTGGCGGTTAGCTCTTCTATGATTTGGACATCTAAGGCGATATCCTCAGAGACCTTTTCTTTCCCTTTATCTTTTTTATTTGAGGGTCCAAGATTCCTTTCGGGTAGCATACGATTACGCAGCCGTATATTTTCGCAGGCCTTCGGCTCTTCCTCTTTTCCCGATGTGGACTCTTTAAAGAGAGAGCTAAGAGCCATTTCCTCGTTAGAGTCGCTCCCGAAAGTGAGAACTTACGATCCCCCCGCGTTAACTATGCGAAAATCGCAGGAAGTTCTGTTAAGCTCCTCAGTCGTACTTTTCCGCTCCCGACGAGTCTTGCGCTTCTCCCGCTTAAAGTGTTGTCGGTGAACAACATACCCCTGCCACCATTTATTGAAAGTTTTGCACTCTTCGGTGGGGTGCGAAATCTTCCGATGATACAAGCAGTAGGAAGGGTGCATTTCCGCTTTGCCAGCAATGTTTCCTTCAGAGGGTGGTAGCTTCATACCCATTGATATGGTTTTAGCAAACCTTTTCCTCGTCTTGAATTTACATTTATCTGCGGTGGATGTACTTTGATCCGGCCGGAGTGTCTCAACTCTTTCATCTAGTCGTCGGCGCTTGGCCTTTTCAAATATGACCGCCTCGCGTTCCCGATCAGCTTTACTTTTCAACAAGCTTCATTGAGGAATGCGTCAATTGTTTCATCCGATGGCCCCAGAAGTTCCGGTTTAGGATCTGCCCTCAACTTCTCAGTGCAAGGAGCTTCCCCATTGTCTGTAAACGAGTGGGAGATCATATGACAGCTCGCCACGTATTCCTCGGATTCATCCGACGAGCTTTCTCCATCATCTTCCTCTTGAAAGACGTGGCTGAGGAATTCTTGGAGTGTGATGTGAGTCCGTGCTTTTTGATTGTATTCCTCCAGCGTGTCAATTTGCTTATGTAAGTCCGTGCGCTTATCGCCAGGTCTCACGGGCTTTTTGGATCTTTTCTTCTTCTTCTTTGAAGATTTCGACGACTGGGTGTGAGTGCTTGGGCCACCACCATCGATCTTTGGAGTTGGGCGCGGTCTCAGCTTCCCTTCGATGATCTCAGGTTCCAACTGGTTTTTCCACCTGATCGCCGGGCACGTCTGGAGATCATTCAGCATTCTCTTTGTTTTGGCTGATAGCACAAACTCCTACGGAGCTTCTTCAACAAGGGAGCACGTTGCCCCCGGCGTACTCACCTTTTTAGGGGTATGAGGTTGCGGCGGGTTCACCTTCCATATTTTGGATAACGCGAACTTGCCCTGTTGGTATTGGTCTTCAATCCAGTTTTTGAAGACGTAGCAATTTTCGATTGGATGACCCAATACTCGGTGATAAGGACAGTAATTGGGATCATTGACGTCGTTTGGCTGCAACGGGCGTCTTGGATCCGGCAAATTGATAAGTCTGTTGCGCAATGCCAGCTCGAACAGTCTTCTCGTTTTATCTCGAGGAAACAAGTAAGGACGTCCCAGTCTCTCCTCGAGGGGTATGCGTGGAAGCATATTATTTTGACGGACAACCGGCTTCAAGTTTCTCGGCTGTTGTTGAGCATTGGCGACGACGATCGCTTTTCCTTTCCCCTTCTTATTTCGAGAGTCCGGCTTTGGAGGAGACGGTCTATGGCTCATCTGATCTATTTGAGCTAGCTTGTCAATCAGGGCCTGGAAGGTGGTCGGCTTGAAGAACATCATGAACTGTGAAATAGTTGTATGAGGATCTAAGGTGCCCACGAACATGCCTACTGCAGAAGCCTCTTCTATGCGTTGTTCGCATTTCAACCATAGGTTCCTCCACCGTATCGCATACTGAACCCATGTTTCGCCTGGCTTCACCCTGGCATTAATCAATGCTGTTATCGGGGTGCGTTCGCCGGCGCTTGCGAATTTTTATGTAAACAGCAGCTCCATCTCCGAAAATGTTTTGACAGATTCGTTCGGAAGCTCAGAGTACCATTCGAATGCCGCCTCCGACAAGCTGCCGACGAACTGGCGAAGTAGCAGTTTATCATCACCGCCGGTGTTGCCGCATAAGGTTCTGAACTGAGCGACGTGCTGGTGGGGATTGCCCGTCCCCTTGTAAACATGGAACTTTGGGATCGTGTAGCCCGGCGGATACTTTATCTGATCGTACCAGCTCGGATATGGTCGCCCCGTCTTGACAACTTGACCGGCCGCCTCAGTTGCTTGGTGAACCCTTATCTGCTAAGCTATATATCCATCTAGGGCAGCTTTGGAAATTGTCTTCTCCTTGGCTGTTGAAAGAGCCGGCTGTGGATTCGACGTTTCTCCTCTATCATCTTCAAGGACGATCGGAGGATCTTCAGCAGGAGGATCTTGCTGGATCATCATACCCACCATGTCCTGAAACAGAAGGGTCATTCGTTTCATATTGGCTGCTTGTTCCGCGGCCTCTCTGTCTTTCTTTTCAAGTATCCTGCGAAGGAATTCAGCGTCAGTTTCTTGCTCCCGGCGTTGATCCGATGACGCTTCAGGGCTTTCTTTTGGCCCAGTGAGTGCGGCCATCGCATTCATCATTTCCTGGAGCTTCTGCTGCTGCTCCTGAGCTTTAGTCACTGACCGTGTAAGCGGTCTATGACCTGTAGATGTACGGCTGTCCTCTTTCCCGGACGTCATGTAGACGGTGTGTACCACAATGCCCCCGGACTTAGGGCGTTTGGGCTCACTTCCTTTGACATTTGCCGCAGGCGTGGGGACTTTCTCCGGCTTTCTTCTCTTTTGAGTAGTCGACGTGGAGGGGGCCGTTGTAGTGGGCACCCAAGTGGTTGCCGTGCTTTGCTGTTTGACAGGACGGTTCTTTTCTTCCTGCACTTTCACCCTCTTCTGCCGACGAGAGTGATCTCGATCAATTACTGAGTCTTGAATTCGCCGCCAGACCTTGTAAATTTTGGAGGACAGCCGTTGAGGGGACTGCTCCGGCTTTGTTTCTATAACACTCTCCGTAGGTGAAGGAGATCTTTTCAGCGTGGCAGTCGGAGAGCTCTTGCGTACCCTCCTTAGCGGTTCAAAGCTGTTCCCAGTTGGAACAGCAGCATTAATTTCCACCGTTGGAGCCGTGGAGTTAGCCCAGAGGGGGAGTTTCCCCCGGCCTTCCTTACTCGGCGCCAGTGGCGACGTCGAGCGTGCCGAGCTGTTGGGGCTGGTTCGGCGATGGGGATGGTTTTGTCTTGTCCCCTGTCTAGATGAGGCGCCGCTAGTGCCAGCCTCTTGAAGACTGATGTCTTTTGAGTGGCAGTGTCCAATCTGTCAAAGACAGACCCTCGAACAAGAACGGGAGCCGGAATAGTCAGCCTTGAAAAGACCGACTCTTTAGCAGGAGAAGCCGTCTTGACGACTTCAGGAATAGAGATGGCTGTTGTTGGGGTAAAAATTTACACCCCCGTTGACCGAGTCAAAGTCAAGGTCAACCCCAAGCCAGGTGGGCCCAAGCCCAGGTCAAGCGGGCCCATGCCCAAGTCGAGCCCGCGGCCAGCCTCCTCCATGCTAAAATATAGATCATGTAATAAATAATTTTCATGTAATTTTTTATACATGAATGTATGCAAAATGGGCATAAAGCCAAATTTTTGTAAGCCCATGGCTTATGTGCAAAAATGAAATGGCACATGAGCCATGGGATAGGCAAAAATGCCATTTTTGTGAAGCCCAAGGGGCTATATGTAAATATGTAAGCCTATATAAGGCAAAATGATGATGAATAAAGTAACACTTTTCATTCCCCCAAAAATAGGGTTCTTTGTGCCTCCTGCTCCTTCTCCAAGGTTCTAAACCTTCTCATTTCTTTGAATTAAATCAAGAGTTTTACTCTTTCTTTTCTAAAACCAAGTAGTTTTCCACACAAAACCCACAAAGGGGAACTCAGATCTTCCATCAGATCTTAAAAAGGAGTGATTTTTAAAATCTCCTACTTCTTGATCTTCAAGATCCGGCCAAACAACAGGAGGAAGAAGAAGAACCCCCTTCATCAGCTTCAAAACATCCTAGGAGTTTAACTCCATATATATAAAACAATAAATATTTCCTTTTTGAAGCATAGCTTCTGTTTCTTAGGCTAAAAGCCTCCTTTTCTCGTCGGCGCTCAAGCGCAGAGCGCCCGCGTGCCGACACGTGGGGCGCTTGCGCTCAAGCGCAAGCGCTCGAGCGCAAGTCGCCCCGGTGCCGACACGTGGCGCGCTTGCGCTCCAGCGCAAGCGCTCGAGCGCAAGTCGCCCCCGTGCCGACACGTGGCGCGCAAGCGCTCGAGCGCAAGTCACCCCGGTGCCGACACGTGGCGCGCTTGCGCTCAAGTGCAGAACGCCCATGTGCCGACACGTGGCACTCTAGCGCCTGAGCGCACAGCACCTAGGCGCACAGCGCCCAAAGTGCTTCCCCCACGCATCCTTTTGGATGCCTTTTCCCCTCTTTCTTATATATATATATATATATATATATATACACACACACATATGTATACATATTTATACACACACATACTCCGCGACACTGTCCCTGTTAGAAAAAAAATTCTAACGGGGCGCTGCCCCGCACCCCGCAAGGGGTTCCCCTCTTTCTTTTATATATATATATATATATATATACACACACACACACACACACACACACACATATGTATACATATTATACACACACATACTCCGCGACACTATCCCTGTTAGAAAAAAATTTCTAACGGGGTGCTGCCCCGCATCCCGCATGGGGGCTGCTGGCCCCCTTGACCCCCAGCCCGCTATCCGGGTAGCGGGACCCCCGTAAAAACTCTGCGTGGCTCCCGATATATCCAAACCCCCCTTTTCAAAACACAACACACGTACACTGCACACTGAGTTCGCATGACCATTTTAACCCGTTAATCGGAGGTTCCCTCGCCCCAAAGGCGAGGGGTAATTAACGGCAGCTTAGTCCGCGGCTGCCGGAGATTTGGATCCCCACAATCAATAAACCCCGGCCTACCCTAGGCAGGGGGAATCTGTAGTATACGCCTGACAAGCGCGCGCGTATTCCCATCTCAATGGGGTGACGAAAAACACCCTACAGATTCTGGCACGCCCGGTGGGACAAATCTTTCCTCCCATATTTCGGGTTAAGCGTTCATGCGAACTCAATCAATATACACACCTGTATTTATCCTAAAAATAATGCTTTTCCATACAGATTTTCAAGCAATCACCTTCCGACGATGTCTTCGATGATGAACTCAGCTCCCGTCTCCTACACGATGAGGATAGACTCTAGGACGGTCCTTCCGGCCAGTCTCGAGCGACAATGGGAGGAGCCACTGCTACCATTCGGCTCTATTATGTTCATGCCAGTTGGCGCCATCCCAGCTCCTCAAGCCCCGGTGGCGGACAAACCGGTCTCGAAAGGCAGGAGACCAAATGTGGTGGTCGCGAGGGCACCTCAGCCCAAGCACAAATCCGTTTCCAAACGACCCTCCATCGCTCCAGCTGGGGGCATGGCCATCAACGTCAATAAAGCAACTGGGCATCTCGGGCAAGCTCCAGCGGCGCCCCTGACAAATGCTCGATCGGGTGTCTTCTCTAAGCTCTCCTCTGATCAACTCACAATGGCTTCTCGGATAGCGGATGCCCGCCAAGCCTTCAAAATCGAGAAGCTGAGGGAGAAAAGGCTCAGATATAGAGCCAACAAAAGGGCTAGGGCTCCTGCCAGACTAAACCTCATGAGGTTCGAAGAACAGGGTTACCCTGCCGAAGATGAGGAAATGGCTGGGTATGTGGTCCACACTGTCTACACGGTGGGCACGCGCAGCAAGAGCAAGGACGGGGCTACCACATCTCAAACCCAATCTGGCTTGAATGTGGTGGCCGCTTCCCAAGAACAGCCACCTCTGCTGGGTGATGAAAACCCTCTTGATGAGGACGATAGGCGGAAAGACCCTTCGGTCCATGAGGAGTCGGGCTCGGAAAGCGAAGAAGAGCCGACTTTCTGCCCCAGGACCGCGGAACAAGAGCTGCTTCAAGAGCTCCGAAAGCAGCTCAGAAACAAAGACAAGGAGATGGACAAACTCTACTCCAAAATTGATGACTTGACGAATGTCGTGATGCAGCTCACGGCCCGACTTGCCTCTCAGCCGCCCAATCAAGCGGAGGGCTCCGCTCGTGAACCAGGAAATGGTGTCCCAAAGCAGCCGACGCCTATTCCCTCAAATCCAAAAGTGGGCGAACTACATGAAAACCAGTCGCATCCTATCTCAGGAAATGTCTTGGCTACCGATGACAGTAGCCCGCTAACTCAAGATCAAATCATGGATTTGGTTGCCAACAAAGTCAAAACATTGGTGGCCGAAGCCGAAGCGCAAAAGGATGTCAGCAGTAGTGGGAGACCATATCCTGCTCAGTATGATCTGGTAGAATTTCCTAGCGGCTATGTCATCCCTAAATTCGGAAGATTTGATGGGACGGGAAATGCGAATCAGCATATCGCCCACTTCAAAGCCTCATGCGGGAATACTGGGGGCAATGATGCGCTTCTCCTCCGCCAGTTCGTTAATAGCTTGACCGATGTTGCTTTCGACTGGTACGCGAGCATACCGGATGGCTCCGTCACAACTTTTGTCCAAATGGAATCTCTGTTTCGGCAGAGGTTCATGAGCGTCGGCGATAAGATTACCATTGCCGAGCTCGTAAGGACAAAGCCCAAGAACAATGAAAGCAGCACGGATTTTATAACCCGATGGCGCAATCTCTCCGTCAAATGCGAACCGTCGATAGAGCAGGACCAATCTGTCAGTCTCCTCGTCGGAAATCTCAACAATTGGATGGCCCTATTTCTATGCACCGCGGGTCTCAAAACATTCCAGGAGCTGACCAGGAAAGTTCAGATGCTGGAGCGCTCAAAACAGGAGTCCTCCTCGGATTCCCAAAATAACAATAGGTCCTGGAGAAACCAAAAGGACGATAATCGCAAAGGCGGAAACTCCGATGATTCTGAATCTTTCAGCACTTCGGCTAACCGAAATAAGCAAGGGATGAATGGGCCTAGCGCCAACCAGCCTCGGAAGCCAATGTTCGGAGAGGGAGGAGAATCTCCACTGAAAGAGAAGCTGGATAAGGTCTATTCCTTCAGAAGGGACAAAATCCGCAAAATATTCAAAGACGCCCTAAAGAACGGTCTACAATTGCCAGAGTCAAAAAGACCGCAGGAAGTGAATAGAACCGACGACCCCAAATACTGCCCCTATCACAGAGTGATAGGTCATGCCATTGAGGACTGCTTCGTCTTCAAAGATTGGGTCGAAAAGCAATACAAGGCAGGAGAGATAGAACTGTCCAAAGGCGTGTCAACAAACAGTCAAGCTGCAACCGCCAATTTCATACAAACGGAGACCGAAGTTCTTCGTGAAACCGATTCTCTCAGACATCTGCCTTTCTCTGTAAACCGTCGACCACCACGTCATTAAACTGGGAACAATCGACCTCTAAGTCGTTAAACTGGGAATGTAAAAAAAATGTAAATAGAAAAAAAATGTGTAAATAAAAGAAAAATAAAGAAAAGCCGAAATGATAGGGCAACTCGCAATAAAAATCAGCGAGTAAAAATAAAAATGAAAATAAAGCCGAAATGATGGGGCAACCGCGAATAAATAGCCGAAATGATAGGGCAATCGCGACCTTCGCGATAAGAAAAGCTGAAATGATAGAGCAATCGTGGTAAAACAAAAAAAAAGCGGCGAATGATGAGTCGCTCCTGGTACCATATTCCAGTGCAGCGATGCAGAAGCCAACCAAAATCCAATTTCCCAAAATTCTCCCAGCCCTACGGCCAGTCCCCGAATTGACTACCGTATACAATCCACAGGCTCAAATAATTCTCAGCATACCCATGCCCCACCGCAACCACCAGTTACGCGGCTGGTCTCCGCCTTTGGAGTTATACTCTATTAAGAAGACCCACTCATGTGTCCCCACGATACATGAGTAGAACAAACCTTTGTGGGATCCTTACGACTCACAAAGGAAAAACACACTTAGGAGTCCTCACGACTCCTAAGGAGAAAATATACCTGCGGGATCCTCACGACTCACAGGGAGAAAATACTTTTATGGGACCCTCACGGCCCATAAAATTGAAAAGCCTTAGGCGATAGGGACCTAAACCCGTCTCCTAAGCCATCGCTCCCCAATCCCCAAGTGGCGAATGATGAGTCGCTCCTGGTACCATATTCCGGTGCAGCGATGCAGACGCCAACCAAATTCCAAATCCCATACCCCAATGGCGAATAGTGAGTCGCTCCTGGTACCATATTCCAGTGTAGCGATGCAGACGCCAACAAAGTCCCAAAATTTTTATGGCCCTACGGTCTGGATCATACATCCTGAAAAACCATATACAATCCACGGGCGTAAAACTATCCCAATCTCTCCCAAGTCCTCCCGGGGCAAATGATGAGTTGCTCCTGGCATTATTCCAGTGCAGCAATGCAGATGCCAAACAAAAAAAACAAATCCAAATCCTCTCGAGGCACATGATGAGTTGCTCCTGGCATTATTCCAGTGCAGCAATGCAGATGCCAAACAAACCAAATCCAAATCCGCTCGGGGCACATGATGAGTTGCTCCTGGAATTATTCCAGTGCAGCAATGCAGATGCCAAACAAAAACCCCAATTCCCAAATCCTCTCATGACAAATGATGATTCGCTCCTGGTACCATATTCCAGTGTAGCGATGCTGATGTCAACCCAAATCAAATCAAACCAGCAACCTCTACGGCGGAATCATGCTCTGTCCCAGAATGCACCCCGTGTCGAAATCATGCTTCGCCTCGGGATATATACCTTCCCTGCCGGAATTATGCTCCGCCTCGGAATCAAATCAACCAGCAAGCTCTGCGTCGGAATTATGCTTCGTCTCAGAATGCACCCCGTGTCGAAATGTTGCTTCGCCTCGGTGTACCTGCCTTCCCTGTCGAAATTATGCTTCGTTTCGGAATCAAATCAACCAACAAGCTCTGCGTCGGAATCATGCTTCGTCTCAGAATGTGCACCCCGTGTCGAAATGATGCTTCGCCTCGGTGTATCTGCCTTCCCTGTCGGAATCATGCTTCGGCTCGGGATCAACCAACGACCTCCTCGTCGGAATTATGCTCTGCCTCGAAATCAAGTCAACCAGCAAGCTCTGCTTCGGAATTATGCTTCATCTCAGAATGCGCCCTGTGTCAAAATGATGCTTCGCCTCGGTGTACCTGCCTTCCCTGTCGAAATTATGCTTCGTCTCGGAATCAAGTCAGTCAACAAGCTCTGCGCCGGAATCAAGCTCCATCTCGGAATTTACCCCGTGTCGAAATCATGCTTCGCCTCGGGATATCTACCTTCCCTGCTGGAATTATGCTCCGCCCATCGGAAAGATGCTCCGAACTCTGGAATTATGCTCCGCCCATCGGAACGATGCTCCGATCTCTGGAATTATGCTCCGCTCTTCGGAAAGATGCTCCGAACTCTGGAATCATGCTCCGCCCTTCGGAACGATGCTCCGAATCCTGGAATTATGCTCCGCTCTTCGGAATGATGCTCCGAACCCTGGAATCATGCTTCGCTCTTCGGAACGATGCTCCGAATCCTTGGAATTATGCTCTGCCCTTCGGAATGATGCTCCGAATCCTGGAATTATGCTCCGCTCTCTGGAATTATGCTCCGATCATCGGAATAATGCTCCGATCTCTGGAATTATGCTTCGCTCTTCGGAAAGATGCTCCGAACTCTGGAATCATGCTCCGCCCTTCGGAACGATGCTCCGAATCCTGGAATTATGCTCCGCTCTTCGGAATGATGCTCCGAACCCTGGAATCATGCTCCGCTCTTTGGAACGATGCTCCGAATCCTTGGAATTATGCTCCGCCCTTCGGAACGATGCTCCGAATCCTGGAATTATGCTCCGCTCTCTGGAATTATGCTCCGATCATCGGAATGATGCTCCGATCTCTAGAATTATGCTCCGCTCTTCGGAAAGATGCTCCGAACTCTGGAATCATGCTCCGCCCTTCGGAATGATGCTCCGAATCCTGGAATTATGCTCCGCTCTCTGGAATTATGCTCCGATCATCGGAATGATCCTCCGATCTCTGGAATTATGCTCCGCCCATCGGAACGATGCTCCGATCCCCTGGAATTATGCTCCGCAAATCGGAATGATGCTCCGACCCTAGAATTATGCTCCGCGCTTCGGAATGATGCTCTGACGTTGGAATTATGCTCCACGAATCGGAATGATAGTCCGATCCTCGGGAATCATGCTCCCCGGGATGATGCTTCGCCTCCGGAATGATGTTCCACCTCGAAGTTCAGCTTCAAGATCCATCAATTTCATGCACACAACTCAAATGTGCGGTGTGCATTTATTGATGGGGGGCACTTTGTTGGGGTAAAAATTTACACCCCCGTTGACCGAGTCAAAGTCAAGGTCAACCCCAAGCCAGGTGGGCCCAAACCCAGGTCAAGCGGGCCCATGCCCAAGTCGAGCCCGCGGCCAGCCTCCTCCATGCTAAAATATAGATCATGTAATAAATAATTTTCATGTAATTTTTTATACATGAATGTATGCAAAATGGGCATAAAGCCAAATTTTTGTAAGCCCATGGCTTATGTGCAACAATGAAATGGCACATGAGCCATGGGATAGGCAAAAATGCCATTTTTGTGAAGCCCAAGGGGCTATATGTAAATATGTAAGCCTATATAAGGCAAAATGATGATGAATAAAGTAACACTTTTCATTCCCCTAAAAATAGGGTTCTTTGTGCCTCCTGCTCCTTCTCCAAGGTTCTAAACCTTCTCATTTCTTTGAATTAAATCAAGAGTTTTACTCTTTCTTTTCTAAAACCAAGTAGTTTTCCACACAAAACCCACAAAGGGGAACTCAGATCTTCCATCAGATCTTAAAAAGGAGTGATTTTTAAAATCTCCTACTTCTTGATCTTCAAGATCCGGCCAAACAACAGGAGGAAGAAGAAGAACCCCCTTCATCAGCTTCAAAACATCCTAGGAGTTTAACTCCATATATATAAAACAACAAATATTTCTTTTTTGAAGCATAGCTTCTGTTTCTTAGGCTAAAAGCCTCCTTTTCTCGTCGGCGCTCAAGCGCAGAGCGCCCGCGTGCCGACACGTGGCGCGCTTGCGCTCAAGCGCAAGCGCTCGAGCGCAAGTCGCCCCGGTGCCGACACGTGGCGCGCTTGCGCTCCAGCGCAAGCGCTCGAGCGCAAGTCGTCCCCGTGCCGACACGTGGCGCGCAAGCGCTCGAGCGCAAGTCGTCCCGGTGCCGACACGTGGCGCGCTTGCGCTCAAGCGCAGAACGCCCATGTGCCGACACGTGGCACTCTAGCGCCTGAGCGCACAGCACCTAGGCGCACAGCGCCCAAAGTGCTGCCCCCACGCATCCTTTTGGATGCCTTTTCCTCTCTTTCTTATATATATATATATATATATATATATATATATATATATACACACACACACACACATATGTATACATATTTATACACACACATACTCCGCGACACTGTCCCTGTTAGAAAAAAATTTCTAACGGGGCGCTGCCCCGTACCCCGCAAGGGGGCTGCTAGCCCCCTTGACCCCCAGCCCGCTATCCGGGTAGCGGGATCCCCGTAAAAACTCTGCGTGGCTCCCGATATATCCAAACCCCCCTTTTCAAAACACAACACACGTACACTGCACACTGAGTTCGCATGACCATTTTAACCCGTTAATCGGAGGTTCCCTCGCCCCAAAGGCGAGGGGTAATTAACGGCAGCTTAGTCCGCGGCTGCCGGAGATTTGGATCCCCACAATCAATAAACCCCGGCCTACCCTAGGCAGGGGAAATCTGTAGTATACGCTTGACAAGCGCGCGCGTATTCCCATCTCAATGGGGTGACGAAAAACACCCTACAGCTGTCTTCTTTGTGATGGCCACGTCAGGGGTCATGGGCTTCTTGGCAAGCCCATCAGAGTTCAGGCTCAGCCTGGTAAAGACCGAGGCTGCCGGCTTGACATTGGACGACCCGTTGAGAGGGGCCGTGGTAGTAGTGAGCCGATCGAAGACCGACTTCTTTTGCGCTTCCGGTATGGGCACTGGAATGGTGAAGCTTGCTGGCGGGAGCATGGTCCCGAAAAACAGACCGATGGTGGCCTGAGTCACTTGTTCCACCGGCATAGCAAGGATGGAGGCCGCTTAAGGCCCATAGGCTACACCTCCAGGTGAGGCAGAGCGTCGGTTGCATTTGCATTTGGAGCAGTTCGAGCAGTTGGATGCCATTGATGCTTGATTTCTGCGCCAAGCAAGAGACCAAATCTTAGTAACTTCAATCCCGAGGGCAACTATTAACAAACAGCGATTCGTTCGCGAAGACGACACAGGAAGTATGGAGTGGAAAGAGGAAAAGGTTCCACCGGGCGTGCCAGAATCTGTTCCCCTCCGAAAGACGGCCAAGACGACATAGGGACGTCTTGCCTGAGATTCGAGGCAGATGCTATTTGGTTTTATCCATCCACCTCTCCGAAGATGCCAAGTTGATTTATGGCACCGTGTATCGGAGGTTTAGACGGATGCGGCCGATATAGCAGACTTCGTCAGATTCCCCCTCACTTGAGGGGTTTTTTATTATGGGGACGCTCTTCCCTGCAGGCGCAAGCCCCTGCAGTTAATTACGCTACCGCATAGCGGTAACAACTTTCTCCTTCTCCAGAATTTCACTTCGTGTCGTGTGTGTTTGTTTTGTTTGTGGTTGTCCGTGGATTGTATACAGAGACTAATTTATGTCGTCGTCCGTAGGACGTGGATTAGTCCAAATCCGTATTTTCTTAGATTTGGGTTTGGGGTTTTGGTTTAAGGATACGTTAGCCTCATTTGAGACTAAGATCAACTTAAACGTTTGTTAAGGATACGTTAGTCTCATTTTAGACTAAGATCGACTTAATGGGATCTTTTAGATCCGACAAAAGAGCATTTAGGGGCTCTATTGTTCCAGTTTAGAGACATAGTGGTTCGTTGTATGTATGGCCGTCGGGACCCATCACCTCTCTGACGACGTTGAAGGATTACAACGACGGATGTCGTAGGAGTTCAGAGATGTACCCTTGAACCAAAGTTGATTAGGGGATCTATAGTCCAATTTAGGACTAAAGTCTGTTTGAAGGTTTAAGGATACGTTAGCCATATTTGAGGCTAAGATCAACTTAAACGGGATCGTTTAGATCCGACAAAAGAGCATTTGGGGGCTCTATTGTTCCAGTTTAGGGACATAGTGGTCCATTGCCCGTTTAGGGACATGGTGGTCCAACATTCCCATTTTGGGGACGAATGTTGGTTTAAGGACGCATTAGTCCATGAGTTTAAGGACCCCACAGTCCGTGAGTTTAAGGACGCTTAAGTCCGTATATCGGTTTAAGGACGCTTAAGTCCATGAGTTTAAGGACCCCACAGTCCGTGAGTTTAAGGACGCTTAAGTCCGTTTATCGGTTTAAGGACGCTTAAGTCCATGAGTTTAAGAACCCCACAGTCTGTATCGTTGGTTTAAGGACGCATTAGTCCATGAGTTTAAGGACCCCACAGTCCGTATCGATGTGTGGTTGTCGGGACCCGTCACCTCTCTGACGACGTTGAAGGATTACAACGATGGATATCAGAGGAGTTCGGAGATGTACCCTTGAACTGGATGTAAATTGATTTAAGGGAGCAGTCGTGCTCAGTCAATTTAATTTGAGGACTTACGGACAGAATTGGGCTAAGTCCAGTTGAAGATGTTTAACATTTTTATCTATAGTTGGCCTGTTAGGCCTTGGTTTGGGCTCTACCCTTTGTTTAATAATGCATAGCATTAATCTTGGCCTCTATTGGACCTTTATTTGGGCTCTTCCCCTTTTTAAATGATACACAACATCTGTTTTGGTCTGACAGACCTTTGTTTGGGCTCTGCCCTTTTTTAAATAATGCACGGCATTTTATTAAGCCTGTTAGGCCTTTTTTTAATTGGGCTCGGCCCTCTTTAAATAATGCAGAACATTAGTGATCTGACAGTGGCCACGTGGCCTGTCAGGCGCTCTGCGCCAATTAATGAGCGCAAGCACATGTGGAGGTGACACGTGTCACGCTCTGGTGAGCGCAAGCGCAGTGCGCTGCGCTGTTGCGCTGCTGACACATGGCGCGCTCTGGTGCAGTGCGCCAATTTAAGAGAGCGGTGCTCTGTTTTAGAAGCGCAAGGCGCAACTATTCTGGGGCTGACACGTGGCGCTCTCTGGTGGCTTGCGCCAACCCAAGAGCGCCACAGTGCAAATTTCACAAGTGCAGGGCATTGTTTAATATCTTGATCCAATTTTGAATTAAAGAAAAGAATCTTTTAAGATTCCAGAACCAATGGTTCATCAAAAGGCAATGCCTTTATGTAGATCAAATGATCTGTGAAGTAATACTTCTTTTTAATCTTTTTGTGATTGGATCTTTTTTATCTTTTTTCCTTTTTAATTGAAGATCTTGATCTGTTCTCTGATCATTGATCTTTATAGAAGAAAATTCTTCTTTTTATTCAAAGGTTTTTACCTTTTTTTTTCTCTGAGCTCTTCTCAAAATTTTTCTGGAGGAGTTCTGAATATCTCTGTGTGTTTTAGACTTGGAGTCTAGGGACCTTTTTATAGTGCCAATTGATTTGTTAAATCAGTTAAAGAGATCTTTCTCTGAGTGATTTAGGGATTTTTCCCCACCATTGGATCTTTGATCCAAGGGCTTCTGTTTTACAGAAGAGAATCTTATTGTTTTAATAAGATTAGAAAGATCTTTCTGTTTGGTGCAAGCGCACATGTGCTTGACACGTGTCGCGCAGCGCAGAGCGCAGCAACTACGCTGACACGTGTTGCGCAGCGCAGAGCGCAAGTTGCCTGAAGTGTTGCTTCCTTTATTATTAAAATTTGAATTTTAAACAGAGCCTTGCTCTGATTGGGTGCGCTGCCTCGGGCGCTGCGCCGGCATGTCAGCTTTTGACACGTGGTGCAATGCGCGCAGCGCAAGGAATCTGAAGCGTTGCTTCAATTTTTTGAATTTTTGAAATTCAAACAGAGCTTTGCTCTGATTGGGGGAAACATTAACTATTTTTAAAATATTTTCTTTGACTTTATTTGTTTTATTAAAAAAATGTAAAAGTCAGATATAAATGCAAGCATGCAAGATATGCAACAAGAAAATGCACGGATCCATAAACTAGCAGGGATATCTCAAAGACAAGAATCAAGACGGTTTCCCGCAAGCGGGTCGGGTCACGGATACAATGCAGATGTCAAAAAATACTATTTGCACTCAAAACACAGCAAAACAAGAAACAACCATAATAAAGAAATACTCAGAAAAAGAACTGGTATAAATGAACTAGGGTGTTACAAAGATGCATTTGATCATTGCAAAACCTGTACACAGTGTCAGCATACGGGTAGGATTTTCCGGAGAAATGAGATGCCACAGCAACCTATCTTAGTGGTTGAAATTTTCGACGTTTGGGGTATTGACTTTATAGGTCATTTTCCCAACTCCTTTGGGAATCTGTACATATTGCTTGCGGTTGATTATATCTCGAAATGGGTTGAAGCTATTCCTTGTCGCACTAATGACAAAAAGGTTGTCATTAAGTTCTTAAAAGAAAATATTTTTTCGCGATTTGGATACCCACGCGCTATCATTAGCGATAACGGGACACATTTCTGCAATCGGTCTTTCGAGACTTTGATGCGGAAATATACAATCAACCATAAACTTTCCACACCCTATCATCCCCAAATGAGTGGGCAAGCTGAGGTTTCAAACAAACAGATC
Organism: Agapanthus africanus; assembly: GCA_030015575.1. Classification (NCBI taxonomy): domain Eukaryota; kingdom Viridiplantae; phylum Streptophyta; class Magnoliopsida; order Asparagales; family Amaryllidaceae; genus Agapanthus; species Agapanthus africanus. The sequence continues at coordinate 161,136,469 of CM057339.1, read as the reverse complement.
AAACAAATTTTGGAGAAAACAGTTTCTAAAAATCGAAAAGATTGGTCAACCAAATTAACGGATGCTCTTTGGGCGTTCCGAACTGCATATAAAACCGATCTAGGTATGTCTCCTTATAAACTAGTGTTTGGAAAGGCTTGTCACCTTCCGATCGAGATTGAGCACAAAGCAATGTGGGCCATTAGAGAGCTTAACTTTGACTTAAATCAAGCCTGCAACTTTCGGAAGCTGCAATTAAACGAGCTAAGCGAACTCCGCGATGAAGCTTACGATAATGCTGTGATTGTAAAGAATCGGACTAAGGTATTTCACGATAAAAACATTTTGAGAAAAACTTTTACACCTGGTCAACAAGTCCTTCTTTATGATTCACGACTCCATCTTCATGCGGGTAAGCTAAAATCTCAGTGGAAATGACCTTTTGTTGTGCGGTATGTATACCCGCACGGGGCAGTTGAGGTTGAAAATGTTGAAAATGGTACATTTTTCAAAGTAAATGGATATAGATTAAAACCGTATTTTTCCACTGACCCCACGGAGGAGCTCCTGTTTTTACAGGAGCCGCTTTATCTTGATTATAACTCCTCCATCTCACCTCCATGTCTTGTAAAATACTGTATCATCTTTAGAGTGGAGATGAGTGAAAAGAATAAGTTTGGGGGAGAGTTTCGCGATCATATTTATTGCCCCCATTAATAAATTTCCTCCCAAGCTTACAGGTTTTTGTGATCTAGCGGAAGGCAACAGTGAAGACACTGTTCTAAACAAGTTTGGGGGAGATTTGTGCTTATTTACGCATCACTTTGCATCATACTTTGCATAAGCACAAAACATATAATAAAAATAAAAATAATAATAATAAAAATTTGTATATAAATAAGATAATAAAAGATTAGATAGTGAAAAATTACGTCCAAAAGATTGGGAAAATTTAAGATAACCAAGAAAATTAGAAGTTTTCTTAAACGAACTAGTAATAAGTAGTTATGAGTCGTTGTCCCAAGGGTTAGTAAGATGAAAGAAGTCACTAATCTGCGGATAAAAATAAGTCTGAAAAATAGTTTCTATTCTGGAAGCCAAACATTTGAATGTTGATACCCCTCTATTCGCACTTACACACGTCTTGAAACTCGGGATAGTAGAGGATACCTTGAAATGCTCTTGTCTAAAAGCCAAAGTATGAAGGAAATTATAAATGAATAAAAGATAAAATGGTGAAGAAAAATGAACATTGGTTTTGTTATCGCCAAGGCAGCAATAAAAAAATATAGCGAGGGTGCTTCATCACCTAGTGCCTTAGACCAACTGGTTTGGGAGTCACTGCTAAGCCTTAGGTGGTGCAAGACGAGGAAAATACTAATCCACCTAATCAGCAAGCATATGAGTAATCGGTCGGTTAGTACCTCAACAAGTATTAACGATCGCACGAAAAATGTGTGAGCAAATCCATTTAAGTATTCATCGATTAAAAAGTACTGAGGTGATGGACAAGAGTATGATAGCTTGAATTGAATTCTCTGAGTGTAGGGATGTCCTTTACACACACGTAGAGGTATATGATCGATATTTGGAAGAAAGGTAGGAATGAAGAATAAAGACGATGTTTTATTGAGGGATGATGTGATTTCTAATATCTTTTCATGACTATTAAGATAGGGCTCATGACAACCGAAAAGCTAGTGTAGTTGGAAACTCTAATTTTCAAAGTCTTTCTTTTATAATTCTTATCTTTACATGTAATTTTCACGGTCTTCCTTTTATTATTGGATTTTGTGGGTGCAATCCGCTGGAAACCCTCAGGAGACAACACTCCTACTAGGGACACCTAGAGGTTTAAAGGCTTGTTGCACGTGCTCAGTGCAATCGTGTTGCTTACGAAAGTGTGCTAGTTAGTTTTTCTTATCCTATATTTTCTCCTTCTTTTGAATAAAACAAATTTGCTCGAGACGACCAAAATTAAGTTTGGGGGAATTTGATCAGTCGAAAATATTGTATTTTTAACACATCAATTTCTTACTCTTTGTAATCATCTAAAGGTGTTTGGTATAAATATAGCACATATTAGCAATTTGTCTACAAAATACAAAATAACATGTGTTATACATTATAACCAGCATTATAAGGGAAATTATGTGTTATTATTGCATACATGATCTTTGTATATCAAACACTTGTCTCGAGATTGTGTGCAGGAAATTCCCCAGGTAAAAGAGCCGGAACTGCTAAAAGTACTGATAAAATATGTCAAGTCAAAGACTTGAAATCTGGCAGTGAACAAGAAAGTATAAAAATATTCCAGACATCAGGAAAATTCCATAAAGCCAACATGAAATCAACCTGGAAGTTTCATGCAGAGATCACACCAAACGGCCGCGGATCCGCGGCCGAGTCAGGCCAATCCGCCGCGGATCCGCGGCCGCGTTGACTCATCGGTGGCAGAAAACTTTTTTTCAAGGCTTCTCTTTAAATGGCCAAGCTTCTCCAAGACGTTTCAGTTCCTCAAATTCTCCAGAAGCTTCCCTTCTAACAGCCATGGTTCTTGTGCAAGCTTAATACCTACCAAGCTTCTCATGCAAGCTAGCTAACTATCTTAATCTAGAAACTTCCCTCCAACTATCTAGCTTCCTATGTAAGCTTCATAACAACCAAGCTTCCAAGGGAAGCTAGACCTAGCTTCTAGAGGAAGCTAAAGGGAAAGCTATAAAAAGGGACCCAGCGCTTCATTACAAAGGTTGTTCGTTGTTGAATATTGAGCCAAAATTCCGCAAGTTGAGTGACACAATTTGCAACTAAAAACCCTAGCCCGAATCCAATTCCAAAGCCAAATCAAGATTCATCGAGTACCAAATCAAGCAAGTATTCAACGAGCCTTTGAATCAACGCCGATCTTCATCCGAGAAAGAGATCCACGACGATCCGCGACTCACAACGATCGAGCCACGCAAAGATCGACGCAAAATTCCTTCTCAATTGAGTGAACTAGAGCTAGTCTTGTAAACTTCAGTGAGAGTTGTAATTTGAAGAAGATCTAAATAAAGGTGAAAATCTCTATTCTTGCTTTCTATTCATTCTCGTATTATGATATTCTTAGTTCTTGATTGCTTTATAATAATGCGTGAGTAAATTCTCCGCTTGTATCGGAATCGAGAAAATAGGTAGATGATGATGATTAAATTCTTGAACAATTCTTAAGTCTTATGAGTTTTGTAAACTTTAGGAAATTGAATCATCGAAAACCTAATTTGAGTGAGATCGATTTCTTCGCTCTAAATTACAGATCGATGATTTAGTTTGCTAGAGGCTAGAATTTGAATGATAATCAATGAAAAGACAAGGGATGATGACGAAGAAACCATAGTTTCTTCAATAGTTCCCTAATTCTCATTGATCGTCATCGATCTAGCAACAAATCTTCAATAGATAAGAATTTGTAATAATTCGTATTCATCATCACTATCAATCGGATCGATTCCGACAAGCCTCTTTACAAATCTTGATAATTCAAACAATTTGGGACATTTCTTGATTCTTGATTTTAGATCTTTACTTTCCTTATGTTTCTTGAAATGAAAACTCACAAATCTTGAATCAATTTTATTGCAATTTCTTTTATCTTCTAATTTTTGACTCAACTAAAACAATAACGAGCAAATCACACTTTCTCAGTGGACGATCCGCATTCACCGACGAAACTATAATAGACACCGTTAATTGATTGCGGTATAAATTTCTTTGGTTGTAATCTTTTACACTCTTCCAAACACCACACACAAAGATGATTCAATCACTCACCATTTTCTTCAAGGTGGCGACGAGCACCTGGGAGTCTTCCAACTGGACCTCGACGGCTCGGGCGGACTCTCGGCACCTGGCGGCCTCCCGATTCGTAGCCGCCACCCGGTCTTCAAGGGCGGCGACCTTCTCCCTCGCCTCCTCCAGCTCCAGCTCCAGCCTCGAGCTCTCCTCCCGCGAGGAGAACTCGCTCGCGGCCCGCATCACCGGGGCAATCTCCTCATCCTCCATGTTGACGACGAGGGCGACGTGCTGGAGGACCGGAAGAAAAGAAAGAGGGTTAAAAAGGGAAGAAAGGCACCAACCCACGCAAGCAGAAATACCAAATGAAGAACCAAGCGGGGTGCGAACACTAATCTGCACGGCTTCTTGGGCTATGGCTGACATTTGAGCACGAAGGGTCCCCTGAGGGATTCTGCCCCCGGCCGACCTCTCCATCTCCGAGAGCAGGCTGTCGGCGACAGAAAGCCCTGAGGGCACTTCGAAGCGAAGATCCCCATCATCCACAAGGATCAGGGAAGCCGGGGAGCGGGGCGCCGTCCTGTGAAACCTCTTGAGGAGCGACGCGGGATAGCCAGTCTCGACTCCCACCTCGGGAGCCCGGGGCTCTTGCTCCCGAGCACGCTTTTCGACCGGCGCACGACTGGACTCGGGGGCTCGAGGAGCGCTTGGGCATCTGGATGGAGCGGCCACGGGTGGAACTGGAACCGACGACGGGCGAGAAGGGCCGGCGCCTCCGGCCTTCTTCCCCTTCGTCACGTCAACCACTGCCGCACGGAACTTGTTTAGGTCCATTGTATTGGGGTCAAAATTTGCACCCCAGTTGACAGGGTCAAAGTCAGGGCCAACCCCAAGCCAGGTGGGCCCAAGCCCAGATCAAGTGGGCCCATGCCCAAGTCGAGCACGGACACGAAGCATCCGGCCTTCCGCCACACCAAAATGAAATCATGTAATAAATAATTTTTTATGTGATTTTTTATGCATGAATGTAAGCAAAATGGGCATAAAGCCAAATTTTTGTAAAGCCCGTGGCTTTTGTGCAAAAAGAAATGGCACATGAGCTATGGGATGGGCAAAGTGCCATTTTGTAAAGCCCAAGGGGCTATATGTAAATGTGTAAGCCTATATAAGGCAACATGATGATGAATAAATATACTTTTCATTCCTCACAAAAAGGTTAGGGCCTGTGCCTCTTTCTCCTTCCTCAAGGTTCTAAAACCTTCTTCTTTCCTTTGAATTAAATCAAGAGTTTTACTCTTCCTTTTCAAAAACTAAATAGTTGTTCACCATAAAACCCACAAAGGGAAACTTAGATCTCCCATCAGATCTCAAAAATAAGAGATTTTTAAAATCTCACACTTCTTGCTCTTCAAGACCGGCCAACAGAGGAGGAAAGACGAGACTCGTCTCCAAAAATCCCATCTTGAGAAGATCCAAGGCCAAAGGGGAGAAACAAAGCAGCCCCCTTAGATCATTTCTAAATTTTTTAGGAGTTCAACTCTAAGGGTAAAATCGGGAGTACAGCTCCCAGTGCAGGGACCAAAGTCACCTTTCTGTTTGACGCCCAGCGCCCAGAGCGCTAGCGCCCACGTGCCGAGCACGCGGTGCGCCCAGCGTCCAGCGCCCAGAGCGCTAGCGCCCACGTGCCGAGCACGCGGTGCGCTCGCGCCCAGCGCCCAGAGCGCTAGCGCCCACGTGCCGAGCACGCGGTGCGCTCGCGCCCAGCACGAGACGCTGGCCCCCACGCATCCTTTGGATGTCCTTTCCCTTACACTCACACACTCCACTACACTGTTCCCGTTAGAAAAACTTTCTAACGGGGCGCTGCCCCGCATCCCGCAAGGGGGCTGCTAACCCCCTTGACCCCCAGCCCGCTATCCGAGTAGCGGGACCCCTGTAGAAAACTATGCGGGGCCCCCGATATATCCAAAACCCCTTTCAAAACACAACACACGTACACTGCACATTGAGTTCGCATGACCTGTTTTGACCCGTTAATCGGAGGTTCTCTCGCTCCAAAGGCGAGGGGTAATTAACGGCAGCTTAGTCCACATCTGCCGGAGATTCGGATCCCCACAATCAATAAACCACAGCCTACCCTAGGCAGGGAGAATCTGTAATGCGCCTGACAAGCGCGTGCGTATTCCCATCTCAATGGGGTGACGAAAAACACCCTACACATGGGTTCTGTATAAGACGAAAATACAAGGAGTCAGCAATGCCAGGAAAAATGAAAGAATGCAAGTCTAAACAGATCGCCTGAAAGCTCCTAACTTACCCTCGTAACAGGCAGGGCTGAGCTCGAACCAACTGAGGACCCGCTCAGACAGCAGCACATATCCCGAGGAAGGGGCTCCCACTCTGACACCGCCACCGCGTCGGGATCTTGCGACCGACTCACCCGCGGACAGCTGGCCCTTTGCCACTGGGTGGGCACAGGCCAATCCTCACCCTCGGGCGGGGCGATAAAGAAAAATTTCTTCTTCCATTCGTGAATGGAAGAAGGTACTACGATGACCCCTGACCCAGGGGCGTCCCTCCGTTCCTTCTAAATGAGAGGTATACCTAGCTCGGCTCGCTCCTACGAGCGCCTGAGTGGTTTTTGTAGCAAAGAGAAGAGAAAAGAAGGTTCAGGATGAAAGGGATCTGACACAATTTCAACCGGACCAGGAATCCGAGGAGGATCCTCCAAGAGTTCGGCACTAGCTGGCCCGGATCTAACCCAAAACAATTCAACACCTCACACACCTCAGGGGAGAAGGGCAGACGCATCCCGGCCCAAAAGGCCTCCAGGTACAAGGCAATCTCCTTGCCCTGTACCTGGTTTGCCCTCTCCCCCTCCTCGGCCAGACGAAGCGAATAGCCGGGAGGAATGAGGAAACGAGTCTTAATGTTAACAAGCTCCTCCGCACGCCTCGGCAAGGATCGCACGCCAAGAACACCCACGGCATGTGCTCTGGAGACCACCCTATCTTCCCGGGGGAACTCTAACTCATATGGGGAAGAGGAAGAAGTAGAACAGGAAGCTTCAGAAGACTCGCTAGACTCTACCCGCACTACATCTAGAGACTTCTCGGAAGAAGACATCTAACCTGGTCAAAAGGTGGTGTCCTCGGGAGATCAAAAACAAGGAATCCGACCTGAGAAGAAGAGCGCCGAGCTAACACGACTAGGGACGAGGAAACTATGAAGAGGTATGACCCCTGATGGGGATCCCACCTCTATTTAAAGCTGCCGGCGTGCGTATCCTACGGCTCCGATCGCCTCCCGCCAAAACAACGTTTCGCAATCAACGGCCGACAACGTCCCACCTGTCGCACTCACATTGGACACGTCCCTTCGAGCACGGGGACTCTTGCAACACGTCTCGCCAGCCAACCAATGCCAGACACGTGGGCCGTCGCTTCGATGAACGTACACACGACCCGGCACTTCCCCTTTAATGCGAGATCTCTTCCCTGATCTGCTGACGTCATCAAGAAAATACTACTCTTTGACCGGGAACACACGACGACGATATCTTCGAGCGAGAGCTCACCCCGGGTGATCGGTCAAACTACTCTCGATCCGACCTAGGAATGGGTCGAAACGAGAGTGGGGGGCTAATGATGAGGCTCGATATCGGTAACTCTCCAGATGCTGACACGTAGCAGATGACATGTCTCAGGACCTACCAGAAGGGGTCAGGAACCTCAGTTGGGATCACACCTCGGGCCCCCGGCCCGAGGAGTTTCCCGACCTTTGGGGACCTTCCAGGCCTCCCCCGGCTCACCTCCGAGCTATCAGGGAACCGAGATGCCTCGGCCTCCCGCTCGTGCCCGAGCCTCCCGCCGAGCTCATCTTCCTCGGTCTCATCCAGACCAACCCACAGCGTTGATCACAGGCGCCTACGCCACGCCTCCGCGAATCTCGCCATGCGCGAGATATCCGCCGTCCACGATCCCGCGTTCCACGCAATCACAATCCCCCATTAACGAGCATGTCTCGTCATTAATGCGGGATCCCGCATATCACACGGGCATGACGCCAGGGGCGTAACGGCCGGCTTGATTCTCGCACCTGCCTGCCCATTACTGCCGCTTTATAAACCTCTCTCTCAGACGATCGAGGTACACGATTCTTTCCACTAAGCCGCTACTCTGCCCAACTTGCTCCACTAACTTGATCGTCGGAGGGTTCTCGGTGGTACAACCACCCCGGGACTTTCTTGCGGGTAGCTCGGCCCCACCTCAAATTCTAGCCCATTGAGATCCATACGCTAAAAGAGATAACCTCAAATCAAATCTCGGTCGTCTGTCAACACGCGAAGAGATCAACGGAAGATAATATCTGAAGGAGATCCAGACCTCCATCACCTCTGAAGCCTATTATAAAATATTGAATAATTTGTCTAATTGTTCTCATATTTTATCCGTCAATAACACCTTACCGAGGTGTCAAGTATAAGTTTATCTTCTTTAGTCCTCTGCAATATTTCAAATATATTTCCGACTCTTCAAATACCATCTAATCAATTCAGGACAAAGCTATTTCTAATGAGTGCAGATGAAAATAGTTGTCTAACAGCTATTCTCAATGTTCTCCTTGGCCGGTCCTTAGAAATAACTAACTTCATGAGAGCACAACTTCTTCTTTTGGGTAGTCGGTTGGAACAAACAGTTAGAATTAGGACATACTGAGACAATATATAGTTAGAACTAGTCAATTAGAACTGGAACATAAAGTTCTAAATTCGGTGTTAGTCATGAATAGAACCGGAACCGGAACAAGAAGAAAAAATATTCCAACTAGAATTTTTTATACAAAATGAGCGTCCCACACTTAAAATTTATCCCACCTATTTGGATCGAACAAATATTAAAAATCAGAACAACCAAACCCTGACCTCCACTCTCCCTTCCTCCCTCCTCCCTCTTCCTCCCTCCTCCTCTAATTTCTTTATGTAAGCTTTCAAATCTTTTTTGTTCATCTTTTTTATCGACCAAATCCAACTGATCCAACACAAAACTTTTCTATCTCTTTTAAATCCCTCTAATTTAAAGACACCAAAAATTAATCAGAAAATATAAAAATTATTAAACATGTATATAATCCTAATTTGATCAAACTAAAAGAATGATAGATTTAATTATATTTTATTGGTATATAAAAAATCTCATTTTGTAAATTAATTTTTTATCTTACAAAACCATTTAGAAACAATTAAATATTTTCTAATTGAGTTTATATGTATAATTTGGACTTCACCAATAAAAATAAAATAATCCAATATAGTTTCAATTTTCAGTTCTAATTTAGTTCTTAAATCCTATAAAAAAAGTCCTAGATCTATTAAAATCCTACGAAAATATTCTAATTTTAAAAGTTATAGAAAAGTCATAATTCAACCCCCTTTCATTTTTCCCACTGAAACTATTAATAAGATGTTAAGGGAAGCTTTATAAATGTGTAAAGATCATGCACTTCTGGTTCACCAAAAAATGCCTGAATCATAATTTTCTTTTTTTAATAATTATTATCTTGCATGCTAAATACCGCTCCTGACATTAAAAAAATGTGTGAAGTTGACGCATAAAGAAATTGTCAATGTGGTTGGGCTTTAAGGACGTTGTTATGGGAAAAATAATTTTTTTATATAAATGCTTAATCTATGATTGCAATTTAGGTGAAATTATTTGATATATCATGTGCAATGCCAGTATCCATCCGAGCATGAGTGAGAACATGATAGATTTTTTCAGGCCCTTTAAATAGCCTGTGAGGTCTCTATTTTAATTTCTTTCTCTTTAAATAGCATGTGTAGATAGAAGAATTTTTAGCAATGTAGAGAATATTTAAGATGTGATCTTTGGAATGCCAAAAAAAAAGATATCATGGATAATTTTAACCGAAGAGAAAGAAAGCTTTCGGGGAAATACAAACCATTCCTTTTTGCAACATAAGATTAAGATTCTTCCTAAATTCAGTCTATAAACGAGCTAAACTTTTGGAGCAAGGGGTCTCACTCGAGTATTAATTTCTCATCGTTCAACAATAACGTTTAAGCATTTAACTTGTAATTCAAATATATTAAAGTTCTAATACCAAATAAAGGTACTTAATTGTAGAGAAACTCCGTGTCTATATCAAGTCCAGGCAGTGGAAATGCTTCGAACAAGGAGGTAAATGACAATAGTTAAAGTAAATGCCTCGGAAGGATACTAATCCTCTCTATTTAACAACCATATATGTTCGGTTATGAAAGAGAAACAAATAGTTCTATATAGTCCTCAAAGATGTCCCAAGATTTCCATCTCTTCCCAAGATTTCCATCTCTTTCGCTCTGTTGCTCAATTGCCTCCAATACACCAAATAATTTCTCCATCCAAAGAGCGATCGATGGGTGAGGTCCCTCTAAAGGTGTGTTCAAATTTTGTGAACGAGGGGAAGTGAGAAGGGGACTTTCCTAGTTTTTCTTGTGAATGAACAGCGACATTTACTTGTAGCACAAACAGGAATAGCATTGGATCAGTCCAAACCAAACTAGCTATTTAATAAATCCACACAAATAATTTTCAAAAGCAAAGCAAACTATTAGCTGCTGTGATATCGATACATACAAGCTCTACATTATGTTTTGCTGGCCGAGAAAAATTATGGGAACTCAACTTTGATGATCAATGAATACTGAAAGTAACCATTTGTAAGATGCAAATTCTTTCCACTGGAAGCAGAAAATGAAACAAACACGAACATTTTCATTGGAAGCAACCCACAGACTGATGCAGGAGTTCCATTTATAGTAATAAAAAAGCTGAAGATTATAACACTAATCCCAGCAGCATGATAACACTAGACATAATAACCACCAAAAGGTTCCGTTACCAATTTAAAAACTTAAAAGACAGCAATGTAGCAAAATTATAACATGACCAGCAACTCCGAAATTTAATATTAAAGCTAAAAACACTACTAAGTTTTTCTAATCTCGCCTCATAAAACCAAGCAGCAACAGACACCAAAGCACCAAACCTCCCCATCTCTGGTCTAGAGCCAACACATTTGCCACATACTTGTCAAACGCTTCACTTCTTTTTAGCAGCAGCTTTAGTGACCTTAGCACCAGTAGGATCCTTCTTCTCCACACTCTTGACAACACCCACAGCAACGGTCTGCCTCATATCCCTCACAGCAAAACGACCAAGAGGCGGATACTCGGCAAAAGTCTCCACAACCATCGGCTTAGTAGGAATCATCTTCACAAACCCAGCATCCCCATTCTTCAAAAACTTGGGCTCTTTTTCGATCTCTTTCCCGGATCGCCTATCAATCTTGGTCAAAATCTCTGCAAACTTAACTGCGATATGTGAGGTATGGCAATCAAGAACCGGCGCGTATCCATTCCCAATTTGCCCAGGGTGGTTCATGATGATAACCTGGATAGCATCATATTTTGTGTTATGACTTGCATCTTGGGACTACTTAGCTATTCTAACTACTAAGGGTAAATAACAGTTAAATAGCCATAGCAATCACAGTTTTTCAATAAACTACATCAAAGTAGTTTATTGCTGAGAAAAAAACTTATGAAACAATTTTGGTTAATATGATGGGAAATTCCCTTTAAACCAAAGCTTTAACGAATTTCACTGTGATTAAAAAAAATTAACAGTTATCTAGTCTAGTTTACCCAGTAACTTATTCGTTCCTTCTATGGACAGTAGTCTCGTTTTCAGATGTACGTGTCTTTAATTTGGAGTTTGTCTAGATTGGACTCTGTTCAAATATTTTGATCGTTGGGATTAGTATTAGTTTGAGTAAACCAAGATACGACAGTTTGCCTGGGCTGTAAAGTTTGCGGCTTCTTTTGCAGGATCATCTTTCGAGTTGGATGCAACAAAACCACGCTTGAGATCTTTAACAGCGACATTCTTCACATTGAAGCCAACGTTATCGCCTGGAAGGGCTTCCTGTAAAGCTTCATGGTGCATCTCAACAGATTTAACTTCAGTAGTCAAACCGGATGGACCGAAAGTGACGACCATTCCGGGTTTCAAGACACCAGTCTCAACACGACCAACAGGGACAGTGCCAATGCCTCCGATCTTGTAAACATCCTGAAGGGGGAGGCGGAGGGGCTTGTCGGTGGGGCGCTTAGGCTCACTGACGAGGTCCAGGGCCTCAAGTAGGGTGGGGCCCTTGTACCAGTCAAGGTTGGTGGAGCGCTCGATCATATTGTCACCCTCAAAGCCGGAGATGGGGACGAACGGGATCTTGTCAGGGTTGTATCCGACTTTTCTAAGGTAGGAGGAGACTTCTTTTACGATCTCCTCATATCGGGCCTTGGAGTACTTGGGGGTTGTAGCATCCATCTAGATGAGTACAAAGACAAATTTAATAATAAATCAAATTATACAACAAAGAAAGATCAATATGTTTAGATATCAAGTCTAACACGCGTCAGTTTCTAGTAAAGGGAGAATAATACAATAGCATGGAAAACAAAAGATAGGAAGCATGGAAATAGAAATTTGAATATATGTTTAAATTCAAGGGGGGAAATTTAAGGAAGCAGGTAAAAAAGAAAGCAAAACATTTCAAACGTCACAGAAGATTATCATACTACAAATTGTTTTGAGATCACGTCGAACATTTGAAACAGATAAATACAAAATAACAAAAAGGAAACAAATTGAAAAAATCAAATTTAGTACACATGGAAGACGATCACAAATCAGATCTCCCTGCTAAGGCATAAAGATTGTATTTAATCATCATTTATAACTAGAAATATGCTGGAAAATTTAAAATAAAGAGCCAAAAAACAGGGAACATGCCAGTACGGACATGGGATGTAAGACAATAAGGATACTTACCTAGATGAAATACAAAATAATTTTCTTAAATATCACAATTACACTAAGGTATATAAGTGGTAGACTATGTGGCGCTAACATAGAGATGCAATGAAAAGAGGGAGCATTTGCGAATATGCATGGGCATGGGATATAAGAAAAATAAGAATAAAGATAACAGCCAAAAGATCAGAAATATTTGTCTTGACAAAATACTACAAATAAAATACAAATTATAAGAAACACAAATACACTAATGATATATGACTTGGGCTAAGCTACATCATGCTAACATATGACGAAAAACAGGTGGTAAGCCAAGTTACAATGAATGGAAATACAGGTATTGGTTATCATAACCAATTAATATTGCAAACAAAGAAACAAAAGGCAACAGTTATCTCCAAACAGGTAAGTTACAGGGAATGAACAAATAGACATGACCAAATCGACATAATTTTACCACTAAAAGCAGTGAGAATCTCATTTTTCCAATTACATGGACCAAGGAAAATAAGCTAGAGTGTTACCTTGTTACAGCAGCAAATCATCTGCCTGACACCAAGAGTGAAAGCAAGAAGAGCATGCTCACGGGTCTGCCCATCCTTAGAGATGCCTGCTTCAAATCCACCAGTCGTGGAATCAATAATCAAAACAGCACAGTCAGCCTGAGAGGTACCAGTGATCATATTCTTAATAAAGTCACGATGCCCAGGTGCGTCGATAACCGTGCAGTAGTACTTAGTGGTCTCAAACTTCCATAGAGCAATATCAATGGTAATACCACGCTCACGTTCTGCCTTGAGCTTGTCAAGGACCCACGCATACTTGAATGACCTCTTGTTCATCTCAGCGGCTTCTTTTTCGAACCTTTCAATCACACGCTTGTCAATGCCTCCAAGCTTGTAGATGAGGTGGCCGGTGGTTGTGGACTTGCCAGAGTCAACATGACCAATGACGACAATGCTGATATGAACCTTCTCCTTACCCATGATTGCTGCGAGTGACAAAGGAGATTAAATGAAGTTGGATAGAAATTATCTGTGAATGGGTAAATGAGAAATTGCAGTAGTTCACAAAGTTGAGCCATATATCAGACAGTTACTGAATGCTACAACAATAGTAACAGACAATCATAACTAAAACAGGCATATGTATATGAAACTCCATCTGACACAGATGGCAGGCACTTAGAAACAAAAATCATCACAAGATAACCATAATGTGGAATAAAAGAATATGCAACTTAATATATATATTCGAATACTTCAATAAGAGTGGCTTTAACTTATATTACAAAAAGATAAGACCATATTACAGCTTATAAAGCATCTGTTGTTAATAAATAAGAAAAAAAAACAAAGAACAATCCTAAACGCTTAACCTGTTAAGAAAAACACTCTTCCTGGAATCAATACAAACTTATTCTATTGTTGAAATCGACAATTCTTGAAATGGATATAATGAAATGCAGAAATGGTTAGACTTTCACCATTGAATTTCGTTGTCATGGAACATACAAACTATGCAGCAATAAAGTTAACAATAAATCTGGATTAATAGGGTAATGAAATGGCTATCAGATAAGCAGTGGAGGCAAGCAAGTCCCAATGTAATTTTTCATTGAATCGGAAACCGAAATTCTACCAACGAGCTATAGCTCAGTTGGTATGGGCACTTCCCCTCTTGGGGAAAGTGTGGGATTCAAACCCCGGGAGGGGACATGGCCACAAATTAACACTTTCGTGGGTCCCATGGATGCTTGTGTGTTGTATGCTTGCGTGTGTTGTGTACATGGGTTAGGGCTTACGGGCCAGTGCCCAAAAAACCTGAAATTCTCATAATTGTACTTTGATGTCTCAATCTTCAAAAAGGAGGTAATAATTCAAAACATCACCAACGGATGCAAATTGAAATATAGTGTACTAATACATTAAAAATGGTGTATTATTAGCAACCAATGCAATAATTGATTCAACACAAAATTCTCAAAAATAGTTTGGTGTCTTTCTTTCTAGTCCCCGGAAAAAACATCTCAAAAATTGTAAATCAAATGCAAGTGTATGATTACAACATCAACATTTAGAAAATAACTCAATAACAATAATAAGGATATTACTAGAACTCTTATTGGTCCATGGAAAAAAATCCACGGCATAATTGATATCAGAAATAGAATGTGAATAGGTAGAGGATATACTCAACCAGTGTTGTAAAGGCCCAATGATTATAACCCATAAGCTGCCCCCAAGCATAAAGAGCTTGCCACCTCAAAAATATATATTCTAACAACCAATTAATGCTTCTCGTTGAAGCCTAATGATAATAGCATGTTTCTTCCTCACTGAATTACTGTTTTTATGTGTATTAGCACTACTAGCAGGAAAATGTAAATAACAATATATAAAGTAACTTTGTATTCCATGGTGATACATAAGAGTACCAATGAATACTGCTAACAGAAAGATCGAAATGCGGCACATCCTCTTCTGGTGATCAACAATAACTCAATGCAGAAGCAGAACAAATAAACATAGCAAAATCCACTCCAATACAAACAAAAGAGTAGGGTACATGAAGAGCAATCATAAACTGGTAATAATGCAAATGTATGAGAGAAGGAAGTCCCAAGCTAGTAAAAGTGACCTGGGACATGAAAACTCCCTAATTAACAACATTATTATCTGCCCCCAGAACAAAGCCATCAAGAATTACTTAACTTCTCTTGTAGCTGAAAGAAGAGGCATAAAGCATCCTAACAAATTAAATTTACAGAAATTACTTGATTAAAATTATCTAAATCTCTCTTATCACTTAAACACATGTTATAACTTGGCCAAAATAATCTGCAAAGCACTTAGAACTAAAAAATGGAACTGGTTGCTTTCAAATTGAATATTATGTTGGTTGATTCCATCATTTGAGATTTTAATTATAACGTTCATAAAATACATGACGAAGCAAAGCACTCACAGCTACTTATAAATTAGTTTGATCTTTTTATTTAATGTTCTCATTCAAACTAAATGAAATCTAATAGATCCTTTAGATCCTCGGTATCAGATCAAATGAACAATAATAACATAAGACAAAAAAATCATAAACAATTCTGAAATTTACAAGATCTAAAGAAAAGCAAGCTAGAATCGAGAAATAAAATTGAAGAAGTAGATGAAGGATCTCACCGTGAATGGATCAAACTCTCGATCGAATGTCGAGAGAGAGGCGGGAGCTGGGATAAAATGGAGAGCGTTTTGAGAAATGGGATTATTTAGGGTATTTATAGCGGAATATAGCGGAGGCGTTAGGGTTTCTTTCGTTGGCGTTGGATTAGTTGATTGGACGGCTGGGATGCGTCGGATTGATCTGGCCGTTGATGTGGTTTGATGGAATGGGATGGTGCCACGTAGAATGGAGTTTAATTAATTTGATATACGGCAGTTGCGAGGAAGGGCAAAAGTGTCTAAATTAATCTTGAATTTACTTCTAAAAAAATATGGAAACAGTAACTTCTTACACTTCTCATGTTTGTTTTGTTTATGGAAGTAATACTATTGAAGTAATAAATGCGATTGTTTTTTACAAACTTTAATAAATAAGGCATGAAAGAGAACGTAAAAAACTTAAAAGTAATTAGTGTCATTAATTGTGGTTGAGATCTAGATGTTGTCCTCCGTCGATCTGTCGCGAGCGCTGATGGACGGCTAAGATTTGAGTTGAAGGATATCTTCACAAGTGTATGGATCTCAATGGGTTGATTTTGAGGGGGAAGCCGAACTACCTGCAAAGATGATGGGTGACCACCGTAGGACCATCCGACGATCAAGCGAGCCGAGGCGTTTAAGCAGAGTAACGGCTTATTGGATTCGAATTGGCTTACCTGAATCGTATGGGAGAGGGGTTTTTATAGTTGCCGCGAGAAGCGAGCCGACGCGAGATCTTCGCCGTTAGTTACGTCCCTGACGTTACGTTTGCGCAAATAACGGGATTCCTCCATTAATGACGAAATACGTTCGTTAATGTAAGGATACGCTGGCGTAGATCACGGGATGTTGGGCGGCGGATATCTTGTTTATGGCAAAGAACCGTTGCGGAGGCGCTTGGGCTCGGTGTTCTCGGTTGCTCGGGAGAACCGAAGAGGCTTGCTTCGGCGGGAGGCTCAGGGATGAGCGGGAGGCCGTGGAAGCTTGGTTCTAAAACAGCTCGAAGGGGAGCTGATGAAGCAACAGCATGTAGGAGGCTCAGAGACGAGCTGCTGTATGTTTGTAATGCGAACATAGGAGTGTTCTCGGAGGCTACTGAAGGTCGGGTCATTCTTCGGGACGAAATCCCGGGGAATGCCTTCAGGGTATTGTGTTGGCTCTTGCCCCATGGGTTCCGGAGCACGTCACCTGCCACATGTCACAATCTGGGAAAATCCCACTTACGAGTATCACAATAGGTCGGAACAAGAATGGAGGCCTAATGATGATACTCGTAAATGGGATTTCCCCAGATTGTGACACGCAGCAGGTGACGTTGCCCCGAGGCTCATGGAGCAAGAGCCAACACGATCTGGGGACCCGACCTTCAGTGGCCTCCTAAAACACTCCTATGTTTGCATTACAAACATACAGCGGCTCGTTTTTGAGCCTCCTACACGCTGTGCTTCATCAGCTCGCCTCCGAGCTATTTTAGAATCGAGCTTCCTCGGCCTCCCGTACGTCCCCGAGCCTCTCGCCGAAGCAAGCCTCTCCGGTTCTCCCGAGAACGCTGAGCCCAAGTGCCTCCGCAACGGTTCCGCGTGTCTCTCCATAAGCGAGATATCCGCCACCTAACATCCCGTGATCAACGCCAGTGTATCCTCCCATTAACGAACGTACATCGTCATTAATGGAGGAACCCCGTTATTTCCGCAGGCGTAACGTCAGGGGCATAACTAACGACAAAGATCTCGCGCCGGCTCGCCCCTTGCGACCACTATAAAAATCCTCTTCCAGACGACTTAGATAGGCCAATTCAAATCCAACAAGCTGTTACTCTGCCTAAACACCTAGACTTACTTGATCGTCGGAGGGTCCTACGGTGGTCATCCATCCCGGGATCTCTTTGTAGGTAGCTCCGCTTCCCCCTCAAAATCAACCCATTGAGATCCACACGCCTGAGAAGATGGCCTTCAACCCAAATCTCAGCCGTTCATTAGCGCTCGCGACAGATGGACGGAGGACAACATCCGAAGGAGATCTCAGGCTCCATCAGGTGGGCTCATAGTGTTTGTCTCTTTGGCAAACTTTTAGGTAGACAAATTGCGGGGGAAAAGTATTTTTGTTCTCATATGCTGTTCTATTTGCAGATTCCAAGGAGTCCATGTTGTCCATAAGCATGGTTCAACATTTGGTTTTCAACTTACGACTAGTTATGGTTCCATCCCTGTTTGAAATTTAGAATTTTGGATCTGTAGCTGAAGAAACGGAATTGTTATAAAAACAAATAGCTGATGAAAGCTTTTGCTGTCGGAGATTATTAAAAGGGAATATCTACAAAGTCTCACGACAGTATTCAGGATCCATATAATTATTTTTTGGCCTATGATAGTGTATGCTATTAGATCTAGGGTGAAGTTGTAACACAAGCAGGTCCATAGGTTGGTTTGTTTTTTGTTTTTATTTATTTTTTGATCTGTAATGTGAAGACAGGTTCTAGCATGAAATAATATCAACATTCCCCAATCCCCTCCCCTGACGGCAGGCATTACTCAAGCAAATAAGGGCCACCAACACAAATTTGTAAATAAGAAGTCTGCACAAACAGGTAGACTATCAACATCCTGAATCAGAAAGTCTTTTCCAATAAATAAATAACAATGACTGAAAATCAACCCACCATCGTTCTACACTATAAGCACAATAAATTTTTTTCTAACAGTGAACTCCATTAAAGTTTTGTGGTGTTTTTCACCCCACTCAAACACCCTTAATGTAGCAGTTAAGGGAGCTTACTGTAATTTTTTAAATAAAACTTTATGGTATTGAAGGGAAAACATGGCGATGGTTAAGGGAGTTTAATGAAAATTTAACTTCTTTTCATATAAGCAAAAACATCTTCACAGTAACCTCTATTAACAAAACCGAAATGATCTAGAAACTGTTGCAGAATTATCTCAAGTTTACATGTTGGTAAGGCCATAACACCCAAGAACAAACTAGACATTTCCGGCAACTATATGGAACCTTTATCGCCTTCCATCTTTATCTGTGCTGCTCTCTCTGCCTCTTCCAATACAAAAGTTTTAAGTGACCCAACCGTTCTTGGTCCTGCATATAATTAGAGTTCAGAATGACTTCACAAACAATCGATTTGCAATTTGCTCAAAATATTTCCAAAATGGTAATAAGAAAAGGCGTGCAATGTCAAATTTCCAAACATATAGAGTAGCAGTCAAAGAAAACGACATAGCAAGTGCTAGATGCGCAGTTATAAAAGAACCTTTACCATCAAGATTTCCTGGTAGCATAAATTGGATGAAAACAATATCAAATAACACTGTGGAAACCAATTGACAGGTCCGATTTGGTCCACAGTCTAAAACATATACTACTTTAGGAATTAATTTACCTTAAAAAAAATAAGATGCGCATCTTCTAAGAGATAACGGAAGAAATTAGTGGAAAGATTTATTGCTAGTTTATATGGAGGATTTAAAGAGAGAACTAACGAAGATGGTTTGGACAAATGCAACGAAGATCACCATGTGCATTTATTATGAGAACACCTGAATCATAGTTAATAGGTTATTATTATTAGGGTAAATTGTTGAAAACCCTCCGGCCCATTGAAAACATGTGAAAAGGTCCCTGAGCCTTTCCCCCATGTTGAAAAACACCTAGGCCCATGGAATAAACCCTGGTCTATGTTGAAGTTTGACTTGTATTCTCGACCCCATATGTGTGAGACGGCTCAGGACAATATTGTTTGGAATCTTCATTTGTTCTTTGTTTGTATGAGCCGGCTCATGATCTTCTTGAACCGGCTCAAACAATCTCGGGCCAAATTCTGGGCTATTTTGATGAAGATTCGTTTTTGGAGATTTATTCGGAAGGTATTTGAAGATTTGTTTAGAGATTATTTTTGGAGATTTGATGAGATCTAAATTAGTTATATTAGGTAGTCTACCAGGAATAGGCTTAGGGTTTCTAGGCCTATAAATATAGATTAATTAGGGTATTTTATGTAGAAAAGAATAAGAAGAGTTGAAGAGAAGGTTTTTTGTAAACCGAGAGATCTTGTAATTCATATTGAAATTAAAATAAAAAGAACCTGAAATTTTTTGTGTGTTTGATTGTGCTTTAATTTTATTTTTTCTTCTCAAAAATCCTGTATTGGTTTTCTGAATTGTTTGGACCTTAAAATCCTAACAATTGGTATCAGAGCATTGGTTGAGAGAAGAACGACGAAAATGAAGAAAACTCAAATCGCAACAAAGATGGTATGTTTGGATAGCACAAATTGGTCGATATGAAAGTCGAGAATAGAGGACATGTTGTGCCTCAAAGATTTAGATGCGCCTCTTGCTGGGATTAGCGTCAAGCTAGAGAAGATGTATGATGATGATTAGGCAAGAATGGATCGAAAGGCGAGGAGTCTTATTCGCGGATGGATAGAAAATTCGGTGTTCTACCATGTAACATCAGAGATCACTGCAGAAACTTTATGAAAGAAGTCGACAGATCTCTATGAGAGAAAGACGGTTACGAACAAGACTTTTCTAATAAGAGAATTGATGAAGTTTCAGAAATATTCCTCAATAGCGGAGCACTCGAACGAAGTTCAGCTTGTAGCCATGAAGATGCCGATTGAAGACGAAATGCAAGCACTTATAGTATTGAATTCCCTTCCGAGCAGTTGGGAAACTCTGGTAGTTTCTTTGAGCAATTCGTCTCTTGACGGAGTTATTTCTATGAGCATGGTAACAAACTGCCTCCTATATGAAGAATTAAGAAGAAAATCATCAAGTAGATCATCTGACTCGTCTGCACTTGTTGAAAGAGAGTCCGAAGTGAAGAAAGAAACAAAGCAACGATAGAAGAAATCGGAGATCGTAGTCTGCAAGAGATGTTGAAAATAAGGTGTCATCACTGCAATGAGATGGGTCATTTTATGTCCGACTGTCCCAAGTTGAAGGAGGACTTAAACGATCTAAAAAGTCGTAAAGAGAAAAGGCAAGCGAACGCGGCCTACGATACCGAACCAAGGTGCGATTTACTTATGACTAATGATGAAAATGTAAAAAAGGAAGATATATTGTATATAGATTTGGGAGCATCCTTTCATGTATATTCAAATAAGGAGTAGTTCGACGAGATTGATGAGAAAAAAAAGACGGTGACATTAACGGATAATTCTGAAGTTGAAGTAGAAGTAGAAGGCGTGGGCAATGTGAAGATGAAGATGTTCGATGAGAAGCCGAGAGTTCTTAGTGATGTCAGGTATGTCCCAAAACTGAAAAGGAATTTAATTTTGCTTTGGAGATTGAATACAAAAGGTTACATAATTATTGTTCAAGATGGAGTAATGAGGGTGTGTCAGAAAAACCGTGTCGTGATGAAAAAAGTCAGAACCTCAAGCGACATATCAAGTTGTGCGGAAGCATGTGCATGGAAGAAGAATTTCGGAGCAAGATGAAGGAAACGTGAGTCAAGGTGGAGTTTTGTGCAAAGCCCAGGAGATATCGTAGGCGGAAGTTATGAAGAGAAGATAGAAGACGGCTTGTTGAATACAAATCAAGATAGAGATTTGTTGAAGTTTGACTTGATTCTCGACACGGCGTGTGTGAGATGGCTCAGGACAATATTGATCCGGCTCATAAGTCATTTGGAATCTTCATTTGTTCTCTATTTGTATGGACCGGCTCAAACCATCCCGGACCGAATTCTGAGCTGTTTTGGTGAAGATTCGTTTTTGAAGATTTATTTAGAAATTATTTGAAGATTTGTTTAGAGGTTATTTTTGGAGATTGGATAAGATCTAAATTAGTTAAATTGGGTATTCTAGTAGAAATAGGTTTAGCCTTTCTAGGCCTATAAATATAGATTGATTAGGGTATTTTATGTAGAGAGCAAGAATAAGAAAAGTTAAAGAGAAGGTTTTTTAAGAGAGATTTTGTAATTCGTATTTAAGTTGAATAAAGAAGAGAAATTGAAGAATTTCTTGTGTTTGATTATACTTTAATTTTATTCTTCTCAAAAAATTTGTGTTGATTTTCTGAATTGTTTGGGACCTAAAAACCCCAACGGTATGCAAAAGGCAATTTGTATTTTAGTATATTGCTCAATTGCCCCTGTCACAGATGGAAATTCGTGGCAGTTAAGGAGTTGTTAAGTTGCCTGCAATATCTATGGGTTTGCCTGTAACATCTCGGCGTTTACCTGTGAAGTTTTTGGTTTTAAAAACTGAGCATTAAATGTTCTTACCAACCCTTTTTCGCTTCAAATTCACTACTTATCCCGCCAGAACTTCAATTATCTCAATTACATTTTCTCCATTATCCATTATCTTCTCTCATTTACACCTCTTTTCTTTTTCATTTAATATCTAAGTTGTAGCCTGCAACATCTATACAGTTTGCCTGCAACATCTAAGTTGTTGCCTGTAATACCTATCTAGTTGCACATCTTAATATCTAAGCCGCGTTCAGTTGCCCGCAACAACTAGACAGTTACCTGCAACATCTATCCAATTGCATGATATGCTGCTCAGGACAGAGATCGATGGGGCAACAAGGATGAGGCGACGATGGGACGACAAAGATAGACCGATGATGAAGACGGACACGATGTAGGGAGTCGATGGACAGTCGATTGTGCGGCGAGATGGAGACAGTGAGATGAGGGCGACAAGTTAGGGCAACGGATTTGGGGCTGCGGCTTAGGACGACGATCGGGACGGTTGAAGAGGTGGTGGTGAAGGTCCGGTGGTGAGTATGGCAGCGGTGACGAGGGATGGGTTAGGGTTTGCGAGCACGAGAGGGAGACGGTTGCTAGAGTGAGAGAAAGCGAGAAGTGGTATTTTGGTCACTCTCTTTAAAAACATAACATGCCTAAATTTGTAATGGGCCCGGGGTTTTTTCACAAAGTTTTTAGATAGAATGTCCTTATCTCATATTTTGAGAATACCGAGGTTTTCTTGACATGTTTTGAACGGGCCGGGGGTTTTCTACAATTTACCTTTATTATTATTTGCAATAGCTCGTAAGTATTTGGGAGGAGAGACTGGATCCCTAAATCCGTTGAAAATTGCTCCACATATTCGAGCGAAAATTCCTCTTTGCCATTGCCGAGTGGAGGCGTATTATTGCTGCTCGAGCTAAGGCTTTTTGGACTTAATAAATATAGATGGAAATGGTAATAAATGATGTAACATTTGCTCACTTTAAATCACGAAACGATACTTAATGGAGGTTAATGGATGCGGGAGAAACCTCAAGAAGTTTAGAAATAAAAGTATTTAATATTTTAGGTTAAAAGGAATGCATTTATTGACAGGGTTTAATATATACAAGCCTATAATGGATGTTCATTTATGGGACCAAAATCAGCCATCTTGTCTACATCGGTCCTTTCACATCAGAGTATAGAAACTTTTTTCATCATATTATAAAAAAATTAAGAATTAGAATGTTTTTTTAAATAGACGTTACCTTTTAATTTTTATATGTCTGAAACTTTATTATAACTATACCCATTTGGACATTTGCAATTAATGATTTCAAATAAACCGATTCCCATTAATAAATCCACTAATTCATCTATAAACTTCATACTACCTTCGTTTCACCATACTAGTATATTTGGCTCCATATTTTTCCTGAAATTATCTGTCCCTTTACACTATCAAGTAGTATCTTTTAACTATGCTTCTATTACCAATACACTTTAAATATAGAGTTTCAAATCTAACCCCAAGGTTGCAATTAATAAAAGACTATTATAGGGTTAAATTTGGTATTTCAGATCCATGACATTTTAGAATTTAGAAAAGCTAATACTTATCTTAATAAGTGTGCAAAGGGGAAAAAAAGACAAGTACTTTGAAATGGAGGTTATACTAAAATCCCACTAATCAATTAGTAAACCCAATATCAAGGTTTACAATATTTTTATCCATACTCGACGGTCATTTTTTGAACCAGGATTGGCCGAGATTATAAACCATAATTATGAAAAGAGGGAAATTTCTAATAAGTATTATTCCGTAACTTTGCATTATTTAAGGCATCCACAAACATATGCATAGCCATTACAAAAATCACTGGTGGAAAGGCATAGAGCTTCCGCTACTCCACTGTATATGATATTACTTCGGAAAAAAATTCAGTATAGGAGAATTTGTTGGTTATGACCTAAAATTTTTCCTTTGTCCGGTAGAAATTGCTTGATTAATATTTAAACTTGCAAAACGATCGGATTGTATAAAACACAATTTTGATCTCAATTATTTCTTTGAATCCTCCGTGCACAAAGAGAATTTGGAAGTTGCACACATTTTTGCTTAATTATTTTAAGGTATAATTTCAGTAACTACCAAAAACCACATGCATTTTTTTCACTGAACTGCCAATATATATGTTAAGTATTAGGAACTGCCAAAAAGCTCCATACTGACATTACCCCTTTTTAAAATGAATTATACCCTACTAATTGTGTCAAAAATGTGTATATCATTGTTATAGTAGTGTAGTAAAAAAATGTGTAGCGTTGGTATGAAAGGTTTTGGGAGTTACTTGTAATTTATCGAGTTTTTGGTAGTTTAGTGAAAAAATCAGTAGTTTTTGGGTAGTTTAGTGAAATTAAGCCTTATTTTAAATTACATTTTGATGGGAATGGTGATATGATAATGTATTTTTCTTTATTGGATTTTAACATCTTATAAGTCTTTTACTTTCCAAATGGGCTTCAAGTATTGTAATTCCAACAATAACTATCATGACTCGAAATTTGGATCCCCAACAACTTGTGAAGCTAAACTATCAGGCCATGTTTAGCTTTGGAGTTAAGAAAATTAGCAGGCAAACTATAAACCTAATGTCACTGTGATGAAACTGCTAGCCAATTTCAGGGTACAGCATCTTACGAACTTGGTATCATTGGATACTAAAGGAATTGGCTTCATGTTTTTCCATTTAACGAGTACTGCCAGCAGAACATTGGAATCTTCACCTGATACCTCTTCTGACAGGGACTATCCTTGACAAAAGTATAAACTAATGTATTTGCGATGAGAACTGTTAACTAGTTCCGGGTACTATGTTAAGAACTTGTTGTAAAATACTAGGGGAGTTGACCTCATATGTTTTGAAGTTTTAATTACCAATTAAATGCCGGCGGAACTTCGGAATCTTCACCTAATACCACTTGTAGCAGATTTTCCTTAATAATCAAGCAAAAGGATTAAAGTAAAAATGTCTTTGTGATGAACACTGAACTTCGGAATTGTAAAATACTATGGGACTGGACTTCATATGCTTTCATTCAAAGAAGAAATGCCAGCAGAACACAATAATCTAATCTTCATGCAACACTGCTAATTCTCAATCATACTATAAAACTAAAGAGCAGAAGAAACTTGTTCAAAGCATTGCCATATTTTGTTTCATCTAAAGTTATGTATTTTTGACCTGAAATTTCCCTTTTGAAACATAAATTTGGTTGCTTATAGTTGGAATAAGCAATGCATTAGCAACTACATACCAATCAAAATACTACAATTGGTAAAATGTAGTTCTAACTAAATATTTTGCAAAATATATGTTTTTTTTTGGATATAACTGCAATACAAATATACAATAACTACATATCCCTTTATTTTTTGTGTTTCAATACCGTAGTTGGAACGGTGCTTAATTTGAGCATAGTTGCAACTACACGTCTCCTAACTCAAATTGTTGTTCTAGATACATGTAGGAGCAACAACTACTTAAAACCAAACACCTAGTTTTAGATTTTGGTGTTAGTTAGAACCGCATGGTGCACCATCTACGCCAAACCCAACAACCCCCAAGTAATACACAAGTCTAATTCCCGGAATTAACCTCGCCATTCATATGATTAAATTGAAAGAAAAAAGATTAAACGAAGTTCTAAATACTATGTCATATTAAATTTGATATATGGCTAATGCCTGAGAAATAAGTCACTGTCATATACGGTTATAAACTATTTGTTATCACTAAAATACGTCTTCCTTATGCCAATCATCATCACTTTGTTTATCCATTCTTAAATGAAGCCAGACTGTGATTCAGTTCTACATTAATTCCACAGATCAGTAATTACTAAATGAATAAAATAATGGCTACTGTACAGAAACTAAAGAAGATTAAATTGGCTCAGTAATATAAACATGTAAAACATCATACTTCACTAATAAGGAAATGCCATTTAGGTGCAGGAGGAATGATCAAGGATATCACAAGAAGAAATGAAGAGTAGGGGTACAAAATGTTGGGCTAATGAAAACCACAGAAATTTCAGCGGATAAAGTTACCTTTATATTTTGCAAACTCTTCTCCATCATAGAATATCTTAAACGTGGGATAAGAGTGAATATCAACTTTGGAGCATATTGGCTTGCTTAAAGTACAGTCAACTTCTCCAATCTCTATTTCATCTTCCCCTTCTACAGCCCTGCCTAAATCCTCCCAAAGTGTTCCCAAGTTCTGACTGCATATGATGCGTCAATTAGTAGTCAAGATAACATTAAAAAAATACTGGAATAAAGAAAAACTAAACAAGCCCTATTGCCAATGCTTGCAACTAGAGACATATTGTTTATTTGCTTTTGAAACCAAAATTGGATTTTATGTGGAAGCTAAATCAATTAGAATTTACCAATGTTTACACCAAGGGACGCAGAATTTCACAAACCATACAGTATCCTGCTCCTTTACCTGCACAAGGCACAAGCAAACAGGCCTTTGAAATTTAATTGAATTACTATATCAAGTTAGAAATACAATAATACTAGATTATTTAATGAAATACCTATAAAATGAAAGTTCTAAATTAATGTACCATACTTCCATGAACAGTATGGAACATGGAGTGGTATCAGATTTATCGTTCCAAACTTTAGTTAAGTACGAACTGTTATGTGAGCAGTATCTATACAAATTGAAAGTTACAGTAGGGTGTTTTTCGTCACTCCATTGAGATAGGAATATATGCGCGCTTGTCAGGCGTACTACAGATTCCCCCTGTCTAGGGTAGGCCGGGGTTTATTGATTGTGTGGATCCGAATCTCCAGCAGCCGCGGACTAAGCTGCCGTTAATTATCCCTCGCCTTTGGGGTGAGAGAACCTCCGATTAACGGGTTAAACTGGTCATGCGAACTCAATGTGTAGTGTTGTGTTTTGAAGGGGTTTTGGATATATCGGGGGCCACGCTAAGTTTTTACGGGGCGAGAGAATCTCTTTATCTTTGCTCCTGAGCTGTTTTTGAAGCTCTTGAAGCAGCTCTTGCTCCGCAGTCCTGGGACGGAAAGTCGGCTCTTCCTCGCTGTCCGAGCTTGACTCTGCATGGACCGAGGGGTCTTTCTGCCTATCATCCTCATCGAGAGGGTTTTCTTCATCCAGCGGAGGTGGCTGTTCTTGGGCAGCGGCAACCACATTCAAGCCAGATTGGGCTTGGGATGTGGTGGCCCCATCCTTTCTTTTGCTGCGAAGGTTGTCGCTGAGGCGCCCGCCCGCCATGTAGACCGTATGGATAATATATCCGGCCGTCTTTTTATCATCGGCGGCTGATTGCACAGATCGCTGTCTTGACCCCTTGTTTCGGTAGCGGGCAGTCGATTGAAGGCGGATGGCCTGGCCGGATTCTTGAATGGTGCTGGCGCTTCTTTTCTGGATTTGCCCCGCTGTAAGTCCATGCTACCCTTCCCCGGTTCTTTGGAGTTGCGGAAATGGTCAAAAAACAATTTTTGCTAGGGTGGTAATATGGACTCAAAATACGGATCTTTGTTAAACAACTAGCTAACGACCTAACTAGGAGTTGTTTACCTACTCGGTTAGGGGGTTATACCTTTCTTGAACTCCTTCGTCTTCAACTCTTTGTGGTGTACGGATCGGCCTCACCCCGTCGTCTCCTCGCGCCGAAAATCGATCCACCCGAAAGCTTCTACCTTTGGCTTTTACTTCGAACTTGAAGAAACTAGAACACTTGGCTTGCTAGGCCTTGTGAACTAGGATGAGTAAAGGAGTGTTTTGGTGTTTTTATTTCTAAGGCAATGGTTTTCAACTCATGAGAGGGAGTTGCCTTGAGCAAGAGAGAGCAAGAGAGAGCAAGAGGGAGAGCTTGAGCAAGAGAGAGAAATGAAATGAGAGAATGAGCAAGTCTTTTGCCATCCAAGCTCTCATAATCCAAAATCATCATAACAAGTAATAATAATTGAGTATAATGTGATGGTTATTATCATGACAAATGACAATATCATTTCTTACATTAAATGCAATTTGTGAAGTATCAAGCAAGCACGAGTCAATGCAAACAAATGATAGCCATTGTCATGATGGTGGTCAACAAGTCCAACCTAATCAACCGGTCAACAAAAGTCAACAAGGTCAACCTTTCAACTCTAACCATGTCACTATAATACTTAATTAATATTATTGTTAATCATAATTCTAATTCTCATTAGGGTTTAGCAAAAGTCAACAGTCAACAACCCTAATGAGAATCCTCTGCCTCTGTCTCTGTCAACCGTGCATACACACACGTATCCGCGTTCCGGGAAACACGAATACAAACGAGATAAAACCAATCCCAAAACGTATACTAGGATCCGGCTTAAACCAAAGCCCGCTAGTAATAACTGTCCGGTCACTAAACGTGCACAAGTGCGCGGATGTGACCGAACCCTGTCGCAAAACCATGCGACCTGTCGCAAAACCATGCGACCTCTACTCTTTTGCCTAAAGACGGATAGCTCTCTGTGTGGGACTCTAAAGACTCGACACTACGCTGGCAGTGAGTTTAACCACAGACCGCAAGCGGCACTAGCTGTGCGTAACGGCCCCCAGGTAGATACCGATAAGAAGACGGACAAGGTGAAACCCATCTGAACTCCTACTGAGCCTGAATGTGACAGTCTCCGTACAGTCCGGTCTGTTCATCTGAGAATATCGCATGGCGGGCCTAGGGGGCGGTAAACGTCAGTCCCCTAATAGCAGTACAAGTCGTGTCGGAGTGTAGCCCAGAACACCCTGAGATGATACTGGAAACCTACCAGTATATCTCGCTTGCCCTGGCCAGGGACTACTTATGTAATGGCTCTCCTAGACACAACGCGATGTCAACCCCCAATACCGGGAGAGACGAATCCTGTCTAACCGTCACTGCCTCCAAGTGCTTCGGGACTGCACCCAACTACTACCTGTTTGCACGACTCCTTTGAGCCGTGGTAGGGTAGTAATCAAAGTGCAGTGGGAACACACTCGAGGCGAAGTGACAGTGTCAAGTCATCGGACTAAGCTGTACTCATGTCACCTGGGAACTGACAACTGACGATAGGTATAGTACCAACCAAACAGTTCCCGACGAGTCCTGTCCAGTATACTCGTAACCTAACGAGCACCCGCATACTATCTCAAGTACGACATACTGACGGCTGTGGGACAGACCGTCTCCCTTGCTGGGATGAGAAGCGCATACGCTAGTCTACTCCGGAGTATCGATGCCCTGTTTCGATAGTCCTACGACTAGGGACCTGTATAAGGATGTGCTTGTGGATTACCCAGCCCCCACGAGTGTGACTGCCATCACAACGCTGATAATCAAGCAAAGATCCTAGGGGCTCCACTAATGTGTATAGGTGATATACTAAAAGAAACACATGTACACATTAAAGTAGAAACAAACCAAGTAGCATACTACCATTTTGAGCAAGATTGTCTATACAACTGTGAATATCCCAAGCTTCCATTAAGTAATATACAAACTGGTATGATACAGTAATGGCCTCTAGGGCATATACACTAACACCCGCTGCTTTTGTGTGGCACAGAGCGCCTGATAGACTCTTGAAGAAACAGTGTCATACTTTATCTATTGGGGCTAGTACATGTCTCTTTGTAGCGACGTTCGGACCGCTGTCTTCTTAATTCTGGCGGTCATGGCATTTTTCTGAACCCACCTCAGAGGTTCGAAGGAATTGCTGATTTTTACGGCCGACTTAGCCGTCGTCACAGAGTAACCCTGCTCTTAGAACTTCACAAGTTTCCATTTGGCCGAAGCTCTGGCCCTCTTGTTAGCTCGATACCTGAGCCACTTCTGCCTTAACTTTTCTGTTCTAAACACCTGGTAGACTTCGGCTCTTTGGAAAGACGTCGTAGACCGGGCGATGGAGGATTTTGGAGATATGCTCGATTGTGCATTTGTTGGAGTCATCGCCTGAGCTCGTCCGCAACATTTGATATTGCCTTTTGTACCGAAAGTCTTGCCCCCAGTTGGAGCGCCAGAGAGTCGTTCAGACACCGTCTTAAGTTTCGGTTGTGGTGCCTTAGCGATCACAACGTTCGGCCTCTTGCCCCTTGAGACCGGCTTGGCCACCTGTTTTACCGGGATTTCTGCCAGATGAGCACTTCCGGCAGGGTAGATGATGACGGAGCCAAACTGGCGGGGCAGTTCCTCCCACTGTCGACTGAGGCTTGCGGGGAGAACCACACGAGCATTGACCTTGACCACGTACGGGATCGGGATCGCGTTGGAAGCTGAATTCTTCTTGGGAGACATTGTCGTCGAAAGTTGATTGCTGCACGGAAAAAAACATCATTTCAGTATAGGCAATCGATATGTATATTGATTGAGTTCGCATGGACATTTAATCCGAAATATAGGAGGAGAGAAAGGTCCCACCGAACGTGCCAGAATCTGTAGGGTGTTTTTCGTCATCCCATCGAGATAGGAATATGTGCGCGCTTGTCAGGCGTACTACAGATTCCCCCTGCCTAGGATAGGCCGGGGGTTATTGATTGTGGGGATCCGAATCTCCGGCAGCCGCGGACTAAGCTGCCATTAATTACCCTTCGCCTTTGGGGCGAGGGAACCTCCGATTAACGGGTTAAATTGATCATGCGATCTCAATGTGCTGTGTTGTGTTTTGAAGGGGTTTTGGATATATCGGGGGCCACGCAGAGTTTTTACGGGGGTCCCGCTACCCGGATAGCGGACTGGGGGTCAAAAGGGCTAGCAGCCCCCTTGCGAGGTGCGGGGCAGCATCCCGGCCCAAAATTTTTTTTGAGGGGAACAGTGTTGTGGAGTTTGTGTATCTGTACATATATATACATGTATACATATATAAAAAAAAGGGAAAAAGCGCCCAAAAGACGCGTGGGGTCAGCGCCTTGAGCGCTGTGCGCTTAGGCGCTAGCGCGCCACGTGTCGGCATGTGGGCGCTTGAGCGCTGGACGCTTGAGCGCTGGACGCTTGAGCGCAAGCGCGCCACGTGTCGGCACGTGGACGCTTTGCGCTTGAGCGCTAGGAGCTTGAGCGCTAAGCGCGCCACGTGTCGGCACGTGGGCGCTTTGCGCTTGAGAGCAAGCGGGCCACGTGTCGGCACGTGGGCTTTTTGCGCTAGAGCGTAGACGCGCCACGTGTCGGCGTGTGGGCGTCTTGCGCTTGAGCGCTCGAGCGCAGCGTGGGCGCTTGGCGCTTGGACGCCGGCGAGAAAAAGAGGCTTTTAGCCCCAGAAATTCTCGAAAGAGAAATTATGGAGTGAGAACTCCTAAGCTGTTTTGAAGCTGATGAAGGGCTTCTCCCTTTGAGCCTTAGTTCTTCCCTAAAGTGGGGTTTCTGGAGATGGGTCTCCTTCTTCCTCCTCTGTTGGCAGGATCTTGAAAATCAAGAGATGTGAGATGTTAAAAATCTCTTCTTTTTGAGATTTAATGGAAGATCTGAGTTCCCCTTTATGGGTTTTGTGGTGAAAAACTATTTAGTTTTATAAAATGAAGAGTAAAACTCTTGATTTAATTCAAAAGAAAGAAGAAGGTTTTAGAACCTTGAGGAAGGAGAGAGATCTCAGATCTAAAAACTTTTTTGGAGAGAGAAAAAGTTGTTGAGATATTTTATTATCTTTGCCTTTATAGGCTATACACTTTACACATAGCCCCTTGGGCTTCACAAAATGGCATTTTGCCTATCCCATGGTTCATGTGCCATTTCTTTTTGCACATAAGCCATGGGCTTTACAAAAATTTGGCTTTATGCCTATTTTTCTTACATTTATCCATAAAATAAAATAAAATAAATACAACAAAATTATTTATTACAAAATTTTTATCTTGGCATTGGGGGAGGCCGGCCGCTTCATGTTCGGGCTCGACCCGGGCATGGGCCCACTGGATCTGGGCTTGGGCCCACTTGGCTTGGGTTTGACTTTGATTTTGACTTGGTCAACCGGGGTGTAAATTTTTACCCCAACAGTTACAAATCTAACCTCAAACTTAGACAAGCAATTAATTTCACTTGGCTTCCAAATTTTACTAAAAGAAAACATCAGCATGATCAGTTTGACTGCTCACGACCGCTCATGTCAACTTTAGAGGAGAAACTAGATTCGCATTGACTGCATATGCAATAAAGCTAAAGAAAATCTCAGTTCCCAAAATGAAAGAATTAAGAAGAAGATAGGTCTCTACTACAGTTTAAGACGAACAATATCATCCCATACATATAATCCAGGACAGCGTAAATACCTTTTGTAATTTTTTACTTTTAACCTAAAATATAGTGTATAATAATCTAACGAAGCCCCTCAACAGAATTGTACTGTGAACAGGTCTCTAGGACTGATTCACAATACCAATCCACAGTGGGTACAATATTCACAATTTTATGGTCAAGGGAAAAGACATGTAAGGTAAACTTGAGGATCTGCCGCATCTGAGAACTACTCCCCAAGCATGGTTTTGACTTCAATAATCATCATGATATAAACAGATATCACTGGAGAAGGACACAGCTTGCTTCTGCTAGAATCGGAACAAAAACATGGAATCTGCAATCTTTAACTTTTTTTTGTCGGAGGGAGCGTGGGGGGGGGGCTCATATCTGAACTTGAGTCAGTTAACTTTGAGTTTACTAAAATTAATCTTCATTTTTAAAGAAGTTTCCTACTCGACTTCAATTATCTAGATGAGGACGGGCCAGTGTTTTGTTAATTTAGCAAAGCTATCAACTTTTCCTCTTCTTCCTCCCATGTATAGAAGATCTTGACGGATAGTATACTAGCAAACCCATCTCTTGTCCATAGTCACTTCGGCCAAGAATTTGGCACTGGTTAAGAAAGGGTTGATATTAGGTCATCTGCTGGTTGAAAGACTTTGTCACAACTTTCATGGAACATCTTACTAGCTATCCCAATTTTGATGGCAGAAGGCTTATATGATGATCATGATAATGATGATCTATAGAAAAGGGCCCCAAGCCCCAACTGATAGCATGAAGCGACAAAACATCATATAAGTCAAACTTCCTAGAACAGCAAAGCATTAATGAGCTCATCATCGATCACTAGCATATATTTGAATGATGTTATCAACCGCTTAACCCAAAAGCTTACACACACCTAAATCCATTAGGCTAACTCAAAATGTAACATATAAATGTAATTGAATCCAGTATTGTGTGTTTTAGTCAGGTAGTGCAGCAAAGAGGGCCAATAAAAAGGCATGGACTGTCGCAGAGAATGAGAGATCAGAGGTAGGCCATGGTGATTCAGCTTCTTTCGCTTTGGCAGACAGGGCAGGTAGGATAGAAGAGGAGAACCGTAGGTATTGACGGTTTGCAGGGTCAGGTTTGAGGAGGGAGGAGGATGATTTTAGTGTTTATGGCGAGGAGTTAAACGTGTTTTTTCTTTATGTTGGGGATGTGTGCCCCATTGTCCTTTTTCTGGTTTTTTGCTTTTCCTTTCTTTTGCATTTACTTTGTTAGACGTTTGATGTAGTTTTTCATTAAATCATCGTTTAATGAAATGCGGGGGCTTTTAGCTTTCGTTTTATTCAAAAAAAATGTAACATATAAATATGACAATTATAAGATGGAAGGCTTGAAATACAACGCAGATACATCAATTAGTTTTTAAGAAACCATGTATCTGGAGATCCAGTTAGGTAAGAACTCATTGCCATATGCTAAGGGTCAAGAATACACAATCAGAATGCGATAGACTACAAAAGAAACTAAATAGCCCAACGGAAATCAACGAACTGAGGATCACTCCGGGTTGAATGATTAGATATCTCATATCATAAATTTATATAATAAGGATGGCCAGTAAGCCGTACAGTATTGATTGAGAGAGGAAATTCGGATGTTTATAGAAAGGATCATTCTTCAAGAAGATTAGAAATACAGACCATTTTAAATGGACCAAGCGAGCTCATGATTACTTACTTCTAAGCTAGAACAATGAATAATTGAAGTGATTTATTATAATCATTCTTGCAAAAAGGAATTATCCCATCTAATTATATTTGGCGTTGTACATGTTATTTGTTAGGTTTCCATGTAGACGTGATGGTGATTGAGAACCCTTCCCGGAATAGGAGGGATACTTAATCAGGATTGTATTTAAGATCTCATACTGAACATAAATCATACAGACCAGCATCCAAGCATCTATTCTTAAAAACAAAATATAAAACATGTACATTTGAGAAGAATCCCTTTATGCACCACAATATCAGTAACATAATCAAGACAAGGGTTGTATTCATTTCCATAATTTACATGAGACGTGCCTGTTCGTGATTGATAGATAGGTAAACCATGGGTATGATCTGGGCTGGAACTAGGTCAAGAAGGTTTGAACCAAACGAACAACATCTGTATTCATCAGATGCCTAATACATAAATCATTGGCAGTTCGAAATACTCAATTGAACAATCTCCAGGTAGCATGAACAGACTACCATCAAAACGTCCAGACCATGACATGTTTCCATCAAAATTCTGAAAATTCTCTATTTCACTGTGATTTACAAATAAGAGAAATTCTTATATTCGGTTATAAAGCCAATGAGTGATTAAACTTCGAATCCCCGACATAATTTTGTAAGAGTAAAGATTGTAGCTTTATTATAACATACTTGCTACTCGAATTGAACAAGACAAGGGACCTACTTGTCTGTGTAGATCTTGAATTAGAACCCTAGGATTGTCGTTTCACAATTCACATGTAAAAGTATAAAAAAATTCAGGAACTGCTATACTTTTCATTTGAAAACTAAGTAAATAAACTTGAGATGTTGATACAATCTCCCACTATGTAAAAAGAAAGATCAATGTCCAGGATATTCTGTCAAAAACAATTTGAGAGGTAAATTACAGTGATATATGGAAATATAACCTTTTCCCAGAAAAATCAGCGATATGGATCATTGTAAATGAACTATGTAAGAAGAAGAATCACTCGCTAAGAGTGAAGCAAATATATAAGCAATATTATCATAGACTCATAATCAAAAAAAGAATCATTCCCGGTCATATTTGGCTATGTCTTGCTTTGTTCCTATACATGAAAAAGTTATAAAAGGAGAAGCATCATCTGTTATTTTTACTTTTCTTTTTCTTCTTATTTTCTTTTATTTTTTGGCAGAAATGGGGGAATCTAAGAACCTGATGAATTAGCATGAAGGGCAGGGAAAAGAACATAACCAAATTGAAACAAATGATCAAAAGTCAAAAAAAGGATACTCTCTCTACGCACAAAACTATTGATCATGTGACATATATCCGAGTGTAGTTTGCATGGATCATCTTGTTCACAAACACTTAAATAGGAGAACCGCCATGTATCACGAACGTACTGACTAGCTCAATATGGCCAAACACCAAAATAATTAAACATCATGGGCATTCATCACATATTTAAGAAATCACCCATGGTCGATATGAACTTCAAAAAATGTTGATTTGTCTCCATGTAGCATGCAGAATCTAGATTCACTTGGAAGTCTTAGTCTTGATTGTGACTTCACCATTGCATCATATCCATCCATAAGCAGATAAATAAAAAAAATAGAAATGGGTTTATCGATAACCATATTGAGTGATAAAACTTAGAACAATTCTAGTGGTAAGTGGTAACGCTCTTAAGATCGAATATAAGATGCATGTTACTCCAACTGATGGCTTGCATCTGAACCCTTAGCATGAAGCAAACCTAAGATACCAGTTATAAAAAATAAAAAAAGGAAGAACATTCAACATAAATTTTATTGCACTATTATTCTTGCTAAGGGATTATAACCATTATCAAATAACTTGATTGAAGCAATCCTAGAGATTTCGTTGGGATCCGAAAAGATAAGAAGTATAAAAAATTCGATGGAATGACGTAAGCCCTGATTTTGGGAAGAAAGGGGGCGGTGCAAAGTTACCTTGTCACTGAAGGTTTCGGTTGTGAGGGTGACCACATCTGCCCTCGTCTGAAGAGATGCGATCTGGATGAATAGGAGAAGGGTCAGAACACCACGCCGGCAGAGGACCGGATCCATCGTCTCCCTCTCTCTCTCTCTCTTCTCTCTCTCTGTGAATTTTTTTTTTGCCGGAACTTGTTTATTCTAAGATTTATTAAGGGGGGTTCATCCCTTAAATTTAGCCTGTTTGGATATGAATTATGTTTAGTCTTGGAGCTCGTGCCGGGATGAACTCAATAAAATCTCATTCTTGATGGTTCAACGACTAAACGAGCCGAGCTCGGACATGAATCTAAGCTCACTGAAATAAACAAATGATCACGAACATCGCAGACTCTAGATCGACTTGCATTCAAGCTTAGCTTGTAAGCTTGTGTAATGTTATGGTTTGTATCTTATTGGATATTTAGTAGTAATAACTAAATCGATTAATTATAAAACTTAGATGATAACTATTGGTTTGTATCGCGGAAACCATGATTTACTCAACTTTACCGGAACCACCGTCGTGTGTAATCTCATCATCACAAAATCCGAAACTTTCATTCCATTACACATAAACTCCTAGCATATTCAAGTTTACTCGTACTTTCATTCCAATTAATGGGTCGTATAACCCCTTATGTGGGTGTGTTTTGTAATTTTGTGCCGAGATTACCCCCTCTTGCTATGTTAGCTCATTCTTCTCTAAATTTTGATCCAATTCCAAATTGCGATTTCTTTTCCAAATCCTTAACCCTAAAATCTTCTTCCAAATTGAGTCATGACATATTCATCTTGACGAAGGTCCAATCCTCCATCAGAATCCGGAGGAGTGTAAATGCAAATGGCGAAGTCTATTGCTCATAGCTGAGGGAGGTAATAATGTGTTATATAAGTGCTTTTTCTTGTGGCGAATTTAGTTGGATCTCTCTCTCACACACATTTAGACATGTCGCATTAAGAGAAGTGGGGATGGTGGATTTCTATCCATCAATCCAGTAAACATAAAAACATAAAAAGGAAAATCTAAAAAAAAATTAAATTAAATGTTTTAGCAATAAAAGTGGAAACCATACCTTCATTCATCTTTCATAATAGATTGACGTGTAAGGCCATGGCTGCCATGTGCTCTTGATCCTCTTCTGAGATACTGCGCCACAACCTGCAAAAGACGAAACGGTTCCAAGTTCCAAAAACAAGTTGGAGCCAATAAAAGTAATAACAATGTATGTTTTGGTTATGGGTAGTTTATATAATCATCAAAAGCTAGTCTTTTTCCATAAAAGTAATCATTTTTCAATAAAACAGTTTCTAAGTAAAATGTATCTTTTAAAAATAAACATTGTTTTTTTTTTGGGGTAAAAACAGTGTTTTTTCCTCCGAAATGGCGCTTTTCTTTAAAAAAAAACAGTGTTTTTTTTACATTGAAACAATCCATTTTCGATTAAAAAACGTTTTTTAAGTAAAAGTAATA
This sequence comes from Agapanthus africanus, assembly GCA_030015575.1. Lineage (NCBI taxonomy): Eukaryota > Viridiplantae > Streptophyta > Magnoliopsida > Asparagales > Amaryllidaceae > Agapanthus > Agapanthus africanus. The sequence continues at coordinate 161,098,938 of CM057339.1, read as the reverse complement.
ACAGTTTATGTTTTGGTTATGGGTATTAATCATTAAAAGTTAGTCTTTTTTTTTTCCATCAAACTAATTATGTTTCAAAAAACCGGTTTCCTTAACTAAAATGAATCGCTTTTAAAGTGAAAACAATTTTCTTTCTCAAAGAAATAAAGTTTTTTAGGTAAAAATACTGTCCGTGTCTGCTGGAAATTAAAATCCCCACAATCAATAAACCCCTGTCCAGGCAAAGGAAATCTGCACAGGCCTGAAACACAAGCGCGTCCATCTTCATGAGATGATGAAAAACACTCTACAAGCTATAAAAGTGAAAACCATACCTCCATTCATCTTTTATAGCAGATTGATGTGTAAGTCCATGCATGTCCATATGCTCTTTCAACATCAGAAGCAGTCCGGGAGCGTATGCTTGATTGAACATATTGTTCGATCCCTTGTAAGTTGATGTAATTATGCTTAAGAAAAACAACTAAATTTGTCGGGTACCTATACTTCGAAACTACACTTCCACAACAAAACACATTCTCACTAAAGTTTTCACTTCGACCATCGGCTGTAACTTTTGTCTCCAATTTCAACATATCCATCAATCCAACAAACATAAAAACGTAAAAAGGAATATCAAGAAAAAAAATTAAAAGTTTTAGCAATAAAAGTGGAAACTATACATTCATTCATCTTTTATAGCAGATTGACGTCTAAGGCCGTGTTTGTCCGTGTGCTATTTCAATATCATCAGAAGCAATCCGGGACATATGCTTGATCGAACATGTTGTTCGATCCCTTGTGTCCATGTAATTATGCTCAAGAAAAACAACTAAATTTTTCACTTACCTATATATGGAAATACACATCCACAACAAAGCATATTCTTACTGTCCTGAAAACAAAACTAAAGTTTTTCCATCAGCTGCTGATTTATTTCTTTGATTTCAGCCAATGCATTAATCCAGAAACTTAAAAACATTAAAAAAGGAAAGTATAGAAAATAAATTAAATGTTTTAGCAATAAAAGTGGAAACCATACCTTCATTCATCTTTTATAGCAAATTGGCATGTAAGGCCATGCATGTCTGTGTGCTCTTTCAACATCAGAAGCAGTCCGGGACGTATGCTCGATCGAACATATCGTTCGATCCTGTATAAGTTGATGGCATTATGTTAACATGAAACTCAGATCATAATATTTATTGTTTCAAATATTTTATGCCGCGATATTGAAGAATCTAGATAGTTGATGATTTTAAATTTAGACTTAGGGCGGTTGTAACCAAGTTTTAAACTCTTTGGAGGAAACAAAAAGTTTTTAACTCGTTTATTGTGTTATAACACCTATATTTCTCACCTCAAAATTTGTCAAATAAATGCGCATCTATTTACTCTTTTCATATACTATTGTGATTTTTGGTTGCTAGTTTTATAGATTTCAAACGAGTTCAAAAGAGCTCGGCTCGGCTCGGGCTGCTTGAGGGCTTGTCCAGTTTCGTTCGATAAATAAAAAATGGTTTTAAATAAGTTTTTAAACATGTTTAAATAATTGAACACACACGGTAATGGCTGGTTGACTCATTTTAACATGCTTGAATTGACTGCTGATCGTATTTCCTTTTCTTTTTAGCTAAAAAATTATGAATAAAGAAACTATCACTTTTAAAAAGTAAATTGTTGTGTTTTTTTTTCATATAGAACCCTCGAAACTTTATTATTACTAAGTAAGACCACCAAGAATTGGTATTTATATCTAAAAAACCCATAAAACCCCTGAATTTCTTACATTATTCATTTTAGGCCCCCGGTTAATTTACCCTCCATCCACCCACCCACGGTAGTAGTTAGCCCTTAAGAGATCGATTTTTCCACTTGACCCTTCTCTTACAAATTAAATGAGCCCTGAAATCACTATTTCTAAAACCGTGGTCTCCATTTCAACTGTCATTTACCACTTTGTGGTTCCATTTGAACATATCTTTAAACAAATATTTAGAAGAAGAGAGGTAATTTAGGAAATAAAGGCCAAACTAGCCTAACCAATTAACCATGTAAAAACCAATTAACCATGTAAATGAAGTAGAAGACTCAAGCGAGGCTATTTTGGATAGTGGAATAAAATTGTACATCTTATTTTTTTAATACCAAATTTTGGAGTCTTGTTTACAAATGAGTTAGATCCAAGAGTTGCATCTGGAAAAACCCTCAATTGTTTTATCAATGGTGTGTATCAATTTGCAAAATGCTGATGATTTCTAACGACAAATATTACACTTTAACAATATAGCATCAAACACTAGATTTTAAGAGGGGACGGATCCTCTCCATTACGAAAATGTAATGGAGAGTCCTGTGAAAATATAACAGCCGTTGGATTTCATGAAGAGGTTCTGAGGCATCCACCAAAATATGAGAGTGGACCCGTCCGAATAACTCAAACACCACCCATGCATTAGTAATCAGCATCCCCACCTCCTCTTTCTTCTCACATACCACCACCACCACGCCCCCTCCCCCGTCCCAATATATAATCACCATCTTTAAAAATTATTATTCATCATGAACCTGAACTCATGGGCTTCTTCCGTTCCATTTTTTAATACATAAAGCATAACTTGACTTGTTTCCGATTTGTCCAAATCCATCTATTCTGTATTTTTATTGAAATATCTTGTCATCAGGCAACAGATCGGTCTGTAATATGAAACAATGGGTAGATTTCAAGTCTTATTGCTTTTTGAACCAATCATATGTTGAAAGCCCTAATCCCAGCTTTAAGACAGAATACCCCACATTTTGTATTGTATATTAAGTTTGAGAGAAAAAGATGTTTTGAGATCGATGTTGTGCAAAATATGAAAGAAAAAATGAGAGAGATTGGAACATTTTTCAAAGAATGAGATATATAAGGATTTTTGTATTACAAAAGCAAAGATTTAGTGCTCTGTTTTCCCAAAATCCAAAAAGCAAAAAGGGTGAAACGCAAAGGAACAGAGGTGCTATTTCATTGGTTGGGGGTCCAAGGCCCATCTTATACTTGTTGAATCGTTCATAGCCGTTCGATCAAATCCCACGGTTGAAATTGCATTCCGCTCTAATCACACTCAAATAAACAATCCTTAAGGGTTGTTTGGACAAGGACAATAAGATTTATAGAAATTCATTTAATGATTTTCATGCCTCTCGACTTCCTTCTGAGTGTTGTATTTTTGTGTTTGGTACAATACGATCATTTCTTGTTAATATCGAGGATGATTGTTAGGCAACATCACTAATTTCAGCAACACATGGGAAGGAGATGTTGGGAGGGAGAGTCGATCCACGGAACAGTGCTCGTGACAAAACCCAAATCACACAAAAAATACAATCACGCAATTAAACGACGAAAGACAATATAAATTAAAGTGCAGGAATAAGAAAACAATCAATCACAAACAAGATAGATTTGTTACCGAGGTTCACCCACCGTATGGCTAGTCCCTGGCAGAGCGGAATCTGCAAACGTCTACTATACTTGAATCAAGTTTACACACAAGAACAACCCTAGGAGATTTATCTCAAATCTCTCTTAGCCTTTGCCTCTTGTGATGATACTTGTGATTGATACCAAATGCCTCACTCATAAGATGTGCTTTTATAGCACCTAGGACAATATCACTATCTAACAAAGTCACCACCTATTATTGTCATCACCTAACAATGTCATGAATGTCAAAAGTAGCACCTAACAAAGTCACCACCTATCATTGTTATCACCTAACAATGTTATGGATGTTAAAAATAGCACCTAACAAAGTCACCACCTATCATTGTCATCACCTAACAATGTCATACATGTCAAAAGGTGGCACCTAACCATAGACTTTAATTTGTATCAATTTTCAACAAACTCCACCTTGATGCAAATTCATCACAATCTCGACATTATCCCACCTGGAGTAATTTTTGGCTTGATTCTCGCACTAGTAAACTTCACACGATTCCGCTGTTGCTCTCTCCTCATTAAATTTTCATGGAGAGATTCACCAATCTGCAACAGAGATTCAGCTTATCTCTGTCTACTATTTTGGTGAACATATCCGCCGGATTCTTTTCTCCCGCGATCTTCTGCAATGTCAACTCACCATCTTCTAACGCCATGCGTATGAAGTGGTACCGCACCTTGATATGCTTCGTCCGAGAATGATATGCTGCATTCTTTGCCAAATGTATTGCACTCGGTTGTCGCTCCACAAGGTATTGAAGTCTTGCTTCTTACTCAACTCTTCGAGTAACCCTTATAGTCATATCATCTCTTTGCTGGCTTCCGTGATCTCCACGTACTCAGCCTCCATAGTTGACAATGCTACCACTTTTTGCAGTTGAGATATCCAACTTACCGCTGTTCCCCCAACTGTACTCTTCCCACTATCTCGATCACCCGAGCAGTCCTCATCAACGTAACCTTGCCCCATCAGAGAGTCGCCCCCGAAACATAAGCAGTGACTATACGTATCCCTAAGATACCTCAAAATCCACTTTACCGCATTCCAATGCTCCTTCCCCGGGTTTTGCATATACCGGCTCACAACTCCCACTGCATGTGCAATATCTGGTCTCGTACTCACCATTGCATACATTAAACTCCCCACTGCAGAAGCATAAGGCACTCTTGCCATCTCGTCATTCTGCTCTTGAGTTGTCGGGCAAAACTCTTTTATGAGTTTGAAATGTTTTGCTAAAGGCGTACTCACCGGTTTTGACTTGTCCATGTTGAACCGCTTCAAAACCTTCTCGATATAGTCGCTTTGCGATAACCACAGCTTCCGCTGCTTCCTATCTCGAACAATCTTCATACCCAAAATTTGTTTGGCCGCTCCCAAATCTTTCATAAAAAACTTTTCAGCCATCATTTTCTTCAGACTTTGAATTTTCTCAAAGTTCGGACCCGCTACCAACATATCATCTACATAGAGTGATAGAATGATATAGTTTCCATCCTCAAAAGTCTGAATATAGACACAGTGATATGACTCTCCACGCACAAATCCCGTCTCTAGTATGAACTGATCGAATTTAAGATACCACTGTCTTGGAGCTTGCTTAAGGCCGTACAAACTCTTTCGCAGTCTACATACCATAGTTTCTTTTCCCTTCATCTCGTATCCCGGTGGCTGCATCTGTCACGCACCGCTTCCCAGTGTACGGCGAAGTGGACGCGACGAGGCCCGCTACGTATATACTCAGAAGTATATACGCTAAGCGTAACTAAGCAATATAAAGTAAATCACAAGAGACGAATAATATAGAAATAACAGCAACTTTTATTAATAACATTCTTTTTACAATGCAGGAAAAGAAAATACAGCTGGAATGAAAAGCAATGCCTAAACAGTGGCATAACAGAAAATGAAATAAACTGGAAAGAACAAGATACAGTATCTAGAGCTCTGGATCTTCCTGGAACTGCTCCAAATCTTCACCGGTGGGCTCGATCTCAGCTTGGTCCAACGCACCTGACGACATTCAAAGAAGAAAGAGATAGAATGTTGTCAGCGAACAGGTCGCTCGGTAAGTCCCAAAGATAAGAAGAATGAGAATGACAGAGTAACTGTATTTTCTAAAGTATTATATTGTTGAAAATTATGGAACATTGTGTAACACTGTTGTTTGTAGCTTGGTACAGAAAGATACCAGTGTATACGAGGGGGATCTCTATATGCTAGAGATCGGGGCAAAAGGAAAGTACGAGGAACCGTTATGCCACGGTACAACAGCAATAGAATTCAGGTTAGGTGTCTTAATCTGACCACCTCGTGCCACCTTTAACACCTTCCGTACCAATCTACCCCTTAAACCCCGTAGTGTTTTAACAGTATTGTAGTGTTGGAATATGTAATTTGGGTGACTGATCAAAATCATGATATCAGTAAACATGTTGCAACTGTATAATCAGGTAAATGGAATATCAGGATAATGGATGAATATCCATGGTTTGATTCAGTCAAAATGAATATATTGTTAACTGGATTCATGGATTCATGGATTCATGTATTCAAATTGTATTGGGATATAAAAGAATAAGATTGACTTGAATCATATTCGAGTCAGGAATAGTCAGACTCTAACCCGAGTCAGGCCAAAAGAAAGATAATTCGAAGTTCAATATTGGCTAGGGGCCTTATTGTAATTTGTAAAACTTGAGTGGGTTTTATGTAAAAAGCACTTTTGTATAGTTTTCAAAATACACCTCAAGTATTTAATAATCGTCTTTATTGTTATAATGAATGTGAATTTTATTTGTGTTATTCTAGTGAATATATCATAATAGAAGTATTAATTGTTTTATCTGAAATCCATGGTGTTTTAGTGTAACTTTTAATCTTTTAATTTTAGAAAAAAATGTGGAAACTTATATTATGATAAAATAGATGTTTAAATGATAATTATATATATATAAACACATGAATAATTTTATATAAATATTTTATTTAGAAAAATCTCATTTTCCCTAAATATCGTATTTTGAACCTTTCGAGACCGAATGCTCCTTGCGGAGGTCTGAATCTCGCACTACTAGCCTACGGGTGCACGATGAACCGTACTATCCCTAACAGGTTCCCCAAAAGTGGGTTGTAGCGGCGCTTTACTTAGGTTTAACAAATACTTTTCATTTGGGAAAACGGTTTTATAAATATGGGGTATTTATTTGCAAAAAAATATAGTTTTCCGTATTTTAGTTATTAGGGTTTCCTAAACCAACTAGCCTATTTCTAAGGTCTAAACGATGAGTCATTAGAAGGCTCAAATCGCCTCTTCACCGTCAATTGCGGCCAGGTAAGTGCCAGGTAAGTGGGAAGGAACCACAGTCGTGGGCCTAATTAAAAACCACTAGCCTTAGACACACTTGCCTAGGCACCACAAGACAGTTTAGATAAATGATCGATGTCCATGACCAATCGTGTTTTCATTTTATTAAAAGATTTTATTTAGAAATGTTTACAACTTAACGCTTTCAATAAAGGTTATAAAGATTAGGGTATTTTAGTGAAAAATCCTGTAATTCCGTATTCTGTATTTTGATATTTATCAATTAGGGTTATATTGAGTGTGTAGGGGTAGGTCATTACCCCATGACTTATTTTAAGTTTTGGTGATGTTTAAAGGTAAAACATGCTATATTAAACTTAAAGGTATTATAGCGCAAGAATACGGTATTCGAAAACGTTATCATTTTATGTGTGAAATTTCATTCAAATTGGGTTCTACAAGTTTAGTGATCAAGATAAACCTATTTAGGAGTGAGGGAATTAATTAAACTAAGAAAAATGAACTTCATGGTATTTTTATGAAAAGAATACGATATTGTAAAGAAGCTATCATTTCATGTGAGTAACTTTATTTAAATTGGTTTCTAGGTGATTAATAGTCATCATACATAAGTTTAGGTATTATGTATTAGGTGACAAGTGGAAATTTATAGAAAAACCGAATCGGAAATCGGTTTGTCCGATTTCCGTCGGGTTCCAAAAAGTCGTATTTTTACCTTAAAGAAAAGAGAGATAGAAGAAGGTGGGACTTACGGTTTGGACAAGCTAAAGAAGCTAGAGGACGTGGTGGTTGTCGATTCGTTGAAAACATCGCGAAGGTTCTGATCCGGTCGCCGGAATCCGTCGTCGATTTCGGCAGCGCTTCGCTTCTCGCTCTTCGTACCGAATTCTCGAGAATTTGGGAGAGTGGACTTAGAGTTGTGAGGTGAAATGGTAGAGGGCAGGGGTCTTTATATAGGGCTAGGCTAGGGTTAGGGTTAGGATTAAAAAAAATATTAAAAAATGTAAAAATTCATTAAAAATCATTAAACCCAGGAGTAAAAGAGATTTATTGGCCAAATCAAAACCGATCCAGGTATAATAAGTATGCAAGAGGGTTGACCAAGTCAGGAGCCAACTTTTCTCAGTTGGTGACTCGGCCGTCCGGCCAAGTCCAGCCGGCGGCGCCGAGTCGGGCCGAGTCAGGGGTCCTATGGCCGGGGTTTTCCTGAGGAACAACTTGGTATTTTTACTTTTTGTTGTCCAGTACATATTTTGGGAGTTATGGCCTTTTTACCGTTGACTTCCAAAAAAATTAAAACAAAATAAATACAAAAATAATGTGGGGCATGGGATTTGAACTCCGGCGGCTTGGTTCAGCAGTGCAAGCTATTACCAATGAGCTACAAGCTCCTTCTTGTAATTATTGTAAGGAATTAGATACTTAAATTGTTTCCAGCAACATTAATACTCTAAGTATACACTATATTTAAAGCAAATTTTTGGTATACAAAATTGGAGTTGTTACAATCTACCCTCCTTACAAAAATTTCGTCCTCGAAATTTACAACTTTTATTTAAGGACTAATTTAAAAAAGGTGCGGATATCTTGCACGCATCTCATCCTCCCTTTCCTACGTGGATTCTCCTGGAGTGTCTTTCCTCCACATTACCCGGACCAAATTAACTTTTTTGTTCCGAAGTGTTTTCACTTTTCTGTCCAGGATCTCCACAGGTTGTTGTTCACAAGACAAATCGAGCTGTATCGTGAGTTCGGAATGATCAAGTACATGGCTGGGGTCACTCGCATACCTTCTGAGTTGAGATATGTGGAATACGTTATGCACTCCTTCCAGTGAGGGTGGAAGCGCTAAACGATATGCCACTTCACCGACTCGTTCGAGTATATCGAACGGTCTAATGTATCTCGGACTCAACTTTCCCCGTCTTCCAAATCCGATCACTCCGCGGTTCGGAGAGATTTTCAGAAATACATGATCTCCTGGCTGGAACTCCAAGTGTCGTCTCTTCGCATCAGCCCAGTGTTTCTGTCTATCTTGGGCTATGCGCATTCTTTCCCTGATAGTATGAACCACATCAACGGTCGCTACTATTATCTCTGGTCCAAGGAGTTCTCTATCTCCGATGTCGTCCCAACTTAATGGCGATCGACACTTCCTTCCATACAATGCTGCAAAAGGTGCCATTCCTATGCTTGTTTGGTAGCTGTTATTGTACGCAAACTCCACAAGATGTAGGTGATCTTCCCACGATCCTTTGAAGTCGAGCATACATGCTCTGAGCATATCCTCCAAGATCTGAATAGTTCGTTCCGACTGACCATCTGTTTGTGGATAATAAGCCGTGCTGAAGTTCAGACTTGTTCCCAAGCTTGCTTGCAGACTTTGCCAAAATTGCGATCGGAACCTGGTGTCATGATCGGAGACAATGCAGACCGGTACTCCATGAAGTCTCACAATTTCCTGTATGAGTTCATGGGTATCAGAGATAGTACATTATGAAGAGTTTAAATCTTAATTTAGATTATTACCTCCATGCACTTCTTCGCTAATGTCTCAGTTGATTGACCAACTCGAAATGGGATGAAGTGAGCCGACTTTGTGAGTCGATCCACAATGACCCAAATCGCATCGTTACCCTTTGTGCTGCGAGGAAGAGCAGTTACAAAGTCCATCGTGATATGCTGCCACTTCCATTCTGGTATTGGTAACGGTTGAAGTAGTCCAGCTGTCCTGTGATGTTCAGCCTTTACCTGCTGACACACCAAACATTTTGCGATACTTCTGGCTACTTCACGCTTCATTCCATGACACCAATAATTCTGACGTAGATCTTTGTACATTTTGGTATCTCCAGGATGTACTGAATAAGGAGAGCTGTGAGCTTCTTTCATTAACTCTTCCCGAACAGGACCCTTTGGTACACACAATCTGCTGCCGTATCTCAAAGATCCGTCTTCATGGATGATGAAATCTGTTCTGAGTCCATTCTCCACTTGTTCTCTGATCTTTTGCAACTTAGCATCGCTGGCTTAAGCTGCCTTGATCTGGTTGACAATAGTTGATTGGACTTGTAGATTCATCAAATTTGAAACACCATCTGGCATGACTAGTTCAATCTCCATCTGATGTAGGTCCTGCTGAAGCTTCCACTGGGCGGTGAGATTCATTGCTAATGGTTGGCGACTAAGAGCATCAGGTACTACGTTCACCTTCCCTGGATGATACTGCAAGTTGATATCAAAGTCCGCCATCAGTTCTAACCATCTTCTCTGCCGCATATTCAACTCCTTCTGAGTAAACACGTACTTCAGACTTTTATGATCTGTGTAGATGTTCACTCGTTCACCAAGTAAATAGTGGCGCCAAATCTTGAGAGCAAAAATAACGGCTGCCAACTCTAGATCATTCGTCGGATAATTGCGCTCATGAGTCTTCAGTTGTCTTGAAGTATAAGCCACAACCTTACCGTGCTGATGTAGAACACATCCTAGTCCCTTACCGGATGCATCACAATGTACTTCGAATCCTCCGGATTGATCCGGTATGACGAGAATAGGTGCAGATGTCAATCTTGACTTGAGTTCTACGAAAGCTTGCTCGCATGCTTCTGACCACACAAATTCTTCATCTTTTCTTGTAAGCTTGGTCAGGGGTGTTGCTATCTTCGAAAAGCCTTCAATGAATCTTCTGTAATATCCAGCTAAGCCCAAGAAACTCCGAATATCCTTCACTGATTTTGGTATAGGCCATTCGCTAACTGCTGAAACTTTTGCTGGATCCACAGAAATCCCTTCTCCTGATACGATGTGTCCAAGAAAACCAACCTGTTTTAGCCAAAACTCGCACTTGCTGTATTTGGCATAAAGCTTATGTTGTCGAAGAGTTTTCAGGACAATTCGTAAGTGCTCCGCATGCTCTTTCCGATTCTTAGAATATACCAGGATGTCGTCGATGAATATGACAACGAACCTGTCTAAATACTCCCGGAAAACTTGGTTCATAAGATTCATGAAGATTGCTGGTGCATTGGTCACTCCAAATGGCATTACTAGAAATTCGTAATGTCCATAGCGAGTTCTGAAAGCTGTTTTGTGAATATCAGCTTCCTTGACCTTCACTTGATGATAACCTGAACGAAGATCTAGTTTAGAGAAGACACAAGATCCACTTAGCTGATCGAATAAATCGTCGATGCGCGGAAGTGGATATTTATTCTTTATAGTAACTTCGTTCAAGGCCCTATAGTCGATGCACATTCTGTATGAACCTTCATTCTTCTTCACCAACAGTACAGGTGCTCCCCAACTTGAAGTGCTGGGACGAATCCATCCTTTCGCCAGTAATTCGTCCAGCTGTGTTCGAACTTTCTTCAAACCTTCCGGACTTAGTCTATACGGTGCTTTGATCACTGGTTGTGCTCCTGGTACTAAGTCAATACTGAATTCAAGAGCTCGATCGGGAGGCAAACCTGATATATCGTCAGGGAATACATCGCCGAACTCTCGAACTACCTCCGGTCTTGATTCTTCCTCTGCATGAGCTGCTGCAACTACTGCTTCCCTTGGTTTCGCTTTGTAAGTACTTGGCTCCAGGGTGCGATCTCCACTCTTGAAATAGAAAACCGGATGATCTGGAATCTCAAATACTACCCTCCTTTGACGACAGTCGATGGTAGCATAAAAGGTTCCAAGCCAGTCCATTCCTAGAACCACATCGAAATTTGGTATGTCCAGTACTTTGAAGTCAGCGTAAAACTATCGACTGCAGACGACGACTGGAAACATGCTATATCCCATAGTTGCCTTTGGAACACCATTTCCAGAACTGACGTTCCAGCTGGATACAAGCGGTGAGACTGGAATCGCATGGGTTCGGACAAACCGTTGCGACATAAAGCAGTGGGATGCTCCAGTATCAAACAGTGCAAGCGCAGGTAGTGAAGCTACTAGGATTGTACCTAAGGTAGTAGGGATAGGTTTTAGGTATAGGGAAAGTGTGTAGGTAAACAAGACTAAAAGATAAGTTTGGGAAGGAAAGTTTACCAGTAATGACTTGGCCAGTGGGCTCAGCTTCTTCCACAGACATCATGAAAGCTTGGCGCTTCGGCACATTCCTCCTGGCCTGAGGAGCATTCCTCTAAACGTTCCTTTGAGCTTGATGGAACTGTCGAGGAGGCGGTGCAGCTTGTGGTCCCCTAGGTGGTGCAGGCAGTGCAAGTCTGGGAGCAGGTACCTGAAGAGCTGGTCGCTGCTGATAAGTATTTGCTGGCCTGGGTGCAGCAAGTGAGTTCTGCCTTTGGGGACAAGATCCAATATCATGAGTGGCTGAACCGCAGATTAAGCAGAGGCGGTTGGCTCGACGACAGTCCTTCATCATATGTCCAGTTCTCTTGCAGTAGGTGCAAAAGGCTGGGCTAGGACGATGAGTTGGTACTCCGGGTCGCCTCGGCACGTAAGATGGTCTGGACGTGGCTCCACCTGCCATCTGGTTGGCAGGACGTTTGACTACTGAGTCTGCCCCTCTCTTTTATGACTGCCTCATAACTGCGGGCAGCTTCTAGGGCTTCTTCATGAGTCAAAAACTTTCCTGTGGCTAGAGCAGCCTTAATCTCTGTGTCCAAACCTTGCTGAAAACGATGGGCTCTGATCTCGTCCGTCGGTATCAGGTGTGCCGCGAATCTGTTTAAAAATTGTGTTAGCTATGTAGTATGTGGTATTTAAAAATTGAACTATTGTGACATATCTTACCGGCTCAACATAGTGAACTCAGCATCGTATTCATCTACCGATTTCTCCCACATTGATCCTTGCTGTAGATGAATAAACTGCTGCTCCATAGCGAACCTGGCAGTCACAGGAAAATATTTCGCGTCAAACTTCTAGCGAAATGTCTTCCATTCAATCGGCTGTGCTAGACGGGTTTTTTCCGCCTTCCACGAATTGCGAGCATTATCCGTGAGCTGTAGCTTCGCTACACGGACCCAAGCGTTATCTAGCACTTGAGCTGCTGCCAGATCGTCTTCGATGCTTTGTGCCCATTCTTCTGCTTCGAGAGGGCCTCCTTTACCAGAGAACTGCTTTGGGTCCAAAGCCCTGAATTGCTTTACTCCCGGTGTATCGTTATCAGGACGGCTCAGAAGTTGTTGCTGTCCCTCGAGAAGACTGCGGATCGCATCGAATAACAACGTCTGCTCAGTGGATGGTGCGGGAACAGCTGGTGTGAGAGGTAGTGCTGATGGGGTGTTGTTGACGTTGGTGCTGGTGTTGTTCGGGGAATCCATAATCCTGAAGAAAAATTTGGATTAGGACAAAATCAAATACATGAAATGATAAGATTCAAGGAATAGAGATTTGCAAGTTTCAAAGAACATGAATTGTAAAGAATGTTTTAGTTGCTGCTTCTTGTGTTATATTGCTTAGGTTGTTCACGCAGACCAGAACTGCATGACAGGTATTCATACAGCTCTGACCTGCATGGGCCACCAACAAAACCTATCACGCCCCGCTTCCCAGTGTACGGCGAAGTGGACGCGACGAGGCCCGCTACGTATATACACAGAAGTATATACGCTAAGCGTAACTAAGCAATATAAAGTAAATCACAAGAGACGAATAATATAGAAATAACAGCAACTTTTATTAATAACATTCTTTTTACAATGCAGGAAAAGAAAATACAACTGGAATGAAAAGCAATGCCAAAACAATGGCATAACAGAAAATGAAATAAACTGGAAAGAACAAGATACAGTATCTAGAGCTCTGGATCTTCCTGGAACTGCTCCAAATCTTCACCGGTGGGCTCGATCTCAGCTTGGTCCAACACACCTGACGACATTCAAAGAAGAAAGAGATAGAATGTCGTCAGCGAACAGGTCGCTCGGTAAGTCCCAAAGATAAGAAGAATGAGAATGACAGAGTAACATTATTTTCTAAAGTATTATATTATTGAAAATTATGGAGCATTGTGTAACGCTGTTGTTTGTAGCTTGGTACAGAAAGATGCCAGTGTATACGAGGGGAATCTCTATATGCTAGAGATCAGGGCAAAAGGAAAGTACGAGGAACCGTTATGCCACGGTACAACAGCAATAGGATTCAGGTTAGGTGTCTTAATCTGACCACCTCGTGCCACCTTTAACACCTTCCGTACCAATCTACCCCTTAAACCCCGTAGTGTTTTAACAGTATTGTAGTGTTGGAATATGTAATTTGGGTGACTGATCAAAATCATGATATCAGTAAACATGTTGCAACTGTATAATCAGGTAAATGGAATATCAGGATAATGGATGAATATCCATGGTTTGATTCAGTCAAAATGAATATATTGTTAACTGAATTCATGGATTCATGTATTCAAATTGTATTGGGATATAAAAGAATAAGATTGACTTGAATCATATTCGAGTCAGGAATAGTCAGACTCTAACCCGAGTCAGGCTAAAAGAAAGATAATTCGAAGTTCAATATTGGCTAGGGGCCTTATTGTAATTTGTAAAACTTGAGGGGGTTTTATGTAAAAAGTACTTTTGAATAGTTTTCAAAATACACCTCAAGTATTTAATAATCATCTTTATTGTTATAATGAATGTGAATTTATTTGTGTTATTCTAGTGAATATATCCTAATAGAAGTATTAATTGTTTTATCTGAAATCCATGGTGTTTTAGTGTAACTTTTAATCTTGTAATTTTAGAAAAATATGTGGAAACTTATATTATGATAAAATAGATATTTAAATGATAATTATATATATATAAACACATGAATAATTTTATATAAATATTTTATTTAGAAAAATCTCATTTTCCCTAAATATCGTATTTTGAACCTTTCGAGACCGAATGCTCCTTGCGAAGGTCTGAATCTCGCACTACTAGCCTGAGGGTGCACGATAAACCGTACTATCCCTAACAGGTTCCCCAAAAGTGGGTTGTAACGGCGCTTTGCTTAGGTTTAACAAATACTTTTCATTTGGGAAAACGGTTTTATAAATATGGGGTATTTATTTGCAAAAAATATAGTTTTCTGTATTTTAGTTATTAGGGTTTCCTAAACCAACTAGCCTATTTCTAAGGTCTAAACGATGAGTCATTAGAAGGCTCAAATCGCCTCTTCACCGTCAATTACGGCCAGGTAAGTGCCAGGTAAGTGGGAAGGAACCACAATCGTGGGCCTAATTAAAAACCACTAGCCTTAGACACACTTGCCTAGGCACCACAAGACAGTTTAAATAAACGATCGATGCCATGACCGATCGTGTTTTCATTTTATTAAAAGATTTTATCTAGAAATGTTTACAACTTAACGCTTTCAATAAAGGTTATAAAGATTAGGGTATTTTAGTGAAAAGTCCTGTAATTCCGTATTCTGTATTTTGATATTTATCAATTAGGGTTATATTGAGTGTGTAGGGGTAGGTCATTACCCCATGACTTATTTTAAGTTTTGGTGAAGTTTAAAGGTAAAACATGTTATGTTAAACTTAAAGGTATTATAGCGCAAGAATACGGTATTCGAAAACGTTATCATTTTATGTGTGAAATTTCATTCAAATTGGATTCTACAAGTTTAGTGATTAAGATAAACCTATTTAGGAGTGAGGGAATTAATTAAACTAAGAAAAATGAACTTCATGGTATTTTTATGAAAAGAATACGATATTGTAAAGAAGCTATCATTTCATGTGAGTAACTTTATTTAAATTGGTTTCTAGGTGATTAATAGTCATCATACATAAGTTTAGGTATTATGTATTAGGTTACAAGTGGAAATTTATAGAAAAACCGAATCGGAAATCGGTTTGTCCGATTTCCGTCGGGTTCCAAAAAGTCGTATTTTTACCTTAAAGAAAAGAGAGATAGAAGAAGGTGGGACTTACGGTTTGGAAAAGCTAAGGAAGCTAGAGGACGTGGTGGTTGTCGATTCGTTGAAAACGTCGCGAAGGTTCTGATCCGGTCGCCGGAATCCGTCGTCGATTTCGGCAGTGCTTCGCTTCTCGCTCTTCGTACCGAATTCTCGAGGATTTGGGAGAGTGGATGTAATACCCGAGCCCAATAATACTATTTCTGTTACTGGTTGAGTGTTTGGCTTTGCTCATTTCATTTATCTTGCTTGTTTGGTTCTTATTGCAAAATTTTAACCGGCTAAGTCATTCTGCATATAACAAATTTTAGCACTTAAAATAAAATTGAAAATATTCTTCTTGGCCTACTTGACACCCTTAGCCTCGTGGTAGCATCCGTGCATTGTATTCTCGTCCCGTTCAGTGAAACGGGCGAGTTTGGATGGCTACGTGCACGTGCATGTGTCCGTTTTTGGAGTATGCTTTTTAATCATAAAACATTTCATTTTAAAATTTGGAACCCGCTTAAAATCCTATTATTTGAATTTCGAATTTTTAGACCCAAACCGGGCGTAATTTGGAAATGTTTTATTTGGCGCCAAAATCCTAAATTTTAATATTATTAAAACCATCGCATATATTTTTTCTAACTAACCTGATATCTTACTGTTCATTACCTATCTTTTAAATCTTTAAGTTAACCATATAATATTTTTACAATCTTTTATATCCTTCTTAATTTATTCTCTTAGCCAATCACAACCTCCCCTTTAACCCTGTGGGCCCCACTTTCTCTCTCTCTCTCTCCACTTTTTTCTCTCTCTCCCTCTCCCTCATATATTCTCTCGTACTTCTCTTTATCATTCTTTCTCTTCTTGCTTCATGTTCCGTTTTTCATTTTTTTTAACTGTTCTTTTGTTGCCGGAATTCCGTCGTACCGGTGACGCTTCTCGACGTTCCAGTGATGTACCCCGACCCGTGTGGTTCCTTTGTTCGTCGTTTGGGTTCATTCCGTGAACCGTGCGCCCGTCGCGAGTTTTCCCCGCCGACGGTTAACGTTCCGTTTTCCCGATTCGCGACCCATCGAGGCAAGTTAATCTTGCTACATGCTATATACTTTTATAATCTTCATTTTATAATGTTATACATTTGAAAATCTTATAGTTTACACATGAAACGTCGTTGAAAAATCGGATATGACAAATCTGAAATTTACTGTACACCTTATCTTATAAAATTCATTATAAATCATAGAAAAATCATTAGTATACGTTCTTTAGTTCGTTACGAAGCTAATTCAGAATAATATAACTCTATGAAGTATTAACTGGCAAAATAAATTGTTTAAATAACGTAAAATGCAAATGAAAATGCCTTTAAACTGCTGTCCAGGGAAATTCCAGCAGCAAACTTTCAACTTCGAATATTCATAACTTTTTGTAGGGATAACCTGAGATGCTTATACTTATAAAACTGAAAACCTTATTGAATTATCTTTGTTTTGGTATAAGATACGTCTCTTTTGGAGAACATTTGTTATTTTTAAGCTATTTTACAAATTATGGTGACGCTGAATTTCTGAACGGAACCTTCTTGTGCGTGGTTAATCAATACCACTTTTATAGTTATTAATCGCTTTGAATATGCTATCCATATTAATATTATTATATCAATATTTATATCACATATTGCTTAGTTGTGCATCCCACATTACCATTTTATAGTTTTATAACCTTTCGGATACCCGTTTGCATCCATCGCATTTAAGTTGCATATAATTGCATCCATGAAGTCTTAAACTTATTAACATGATTAAATGACTATAATTGTCTTACTGCATTCTTGTAATGTTGAAATCCTCTCTGTGACACAACTAATAACTGTACTGCAAACTGAGTGCATCTGCCTATTGCTTAATTCATTGCTTATATCATGTTGTTGATGACCATGCTTGATTCTATAACTGACTGTGAATTCACATATGATATTGTTCACAACTTGACCTGACTTACTACATGTATATGGATCTACCCGACATGGTACCGTATACTGTTTAACTTGACCCGTTACCTGATCGTGTGTCTAATGCCAACAAACCTAACATGTAGTCCTCATGGACCGTTCCTGTTGTCTATCCAGACAAACCTGTTTACCTGATCCTGTGTTGGCATTAGTTTCTTGATTACGGGATACCTGACTTGACTTACACATATAACTTGGGGGTATGGGGAAATCAGTATTGTAACCGAACGTAACTCCAAGGGCCATCCTATTGTTTGCCGTTTTTCCGGGCGTTACGGAATATCCTATTGTTTGCCGTTTTTCCGGGCGTTACGGAATATCCTATTGTTTGCCGTTTTTCCGGGCGTTACGGAATATCCTATTGTTTGCCGTTTTTCCGGGCGTTACGGAATACCTATTGTTTGCCGTTTTTCCGGGCGTTACGGAATATCCTATTGTTTGCCGTTTTTCCGGGCGTTACGGAATACCTATTGTTTGCCGTTTTTCCGGGCGTTACGGAATATCCTATTGTTTGCCGTTTTTCCGGGCGTTACGGAATACCTATTGTTTGCCGTCTTTCCGGGCGTTACGGAATAACTACCGACGAGTTACGATGAGGATTACCTTACCTGGTTTCAAAGACTTTAGAACAGAGAACCTGATAGCTCAGTTTAGTTTACCCACTGCATACAACCCTGCACTGCTCTGATTCATATTATTGTTACTCTTGCATATTTCATGTTCATATTCGCATTGCCTGTCTATTATGTTATTACTGGTTGACATGACGCGCTGACGTCTGGGTTTTGCATGGCCCAGATTCCGTACCGCTGTCGCCGACCGAGCAGGAGTACTTCAGCCAGCAGGCTGATTTGTGAGTTCTGTAGTGATTTGTTTATTTCTTGCATTTTATTTCCAGATGTGAGCCCACATTATGGGACGTACTTTTCTATTATTGTATTGGATCATTTGCTTCCGCACTTATTTATCATTGACTCTTGTTATTCTGGATTTGGACATGTGTTAGATAGTTTATTTATCTTGTTCTTGATATCTCTACAGCCGTAATGTGACTGTGGATGGATACTTCCTACCCACAGGTAACATGGTTGGCTATGTCACGTGCCCAATCTTGCGTACTCTGGGAAGTGGGGCGTGACAGTGGACTTAGAGTTGTGAGGTGAAATGGTAGAGGGTAGGGGTCTTTATATAGGGCTAGGCTAGGGTTAGGGTTAGGATTAAAAAAATATTTAAAAATGTAAAAATTCATTAAAAATCATTAAACGTAGGAGTAAAAGAGATTTATTGGCCAAATCAAAACCGATCCAGGTATAATAAGTGTGCAAGAGGGTTGACCAAGTCAAGAGCCAACTTTTCTCAGTTGGTGACTCGGCCGTCCGGCCAAGTCCGGCCGGCGGCGCCGGACAGAGTCGGCCGATTCGCCGGCCGACGGCACCGAGTCGGGCCGAGTCAGGGGTCCTATGGCCGGGGGTTTTCCTGAGGAACAACTTGGTATTTTTACTTTTTGCTGTCCAGTACATATTTTGGGAGTTATGGTCTTTTTACCGTTGACTTCCAAAAAAAAATTAAAACAAAATAAATACAAAAATAATGTGGGGCATTGGATTTGAACTCCGGTGGCTTGGTTCAGCAGTGCAAGATATTACCAATGAGCTACAAGCTCCTTCTTATAATTATTGTAAGGAATTAGATACTTAAATTGTTTCCAGCAACATTAATACTCCAAGTATACACTATATTTAAAGCAAATTTTTGGTATACAAAATTGGAGTTGTTACAGCATCATATAGATCTCTTCCACCAAATCTTCATAAAGGAACGCGGTCTTCACATCAAGCTGCTCCAAGTGCAAATCCTCCACCGCCACAATACTAAGGATCACTCGAATTGATGTCATTTTTACCACAGGGGAAAATATCTCTTGATAGTCAATTCCTTCCTTTTGCGCATATCCCTTGACTACCAAGCGAGCTTTGTATCGCTTCACACCACCGGCTTTATCTTTTATCCTGTACACCCACCTATTCAGCAACGCTTTTCAACCTTTGGGTAGCTTCACTAGGTCCCACGTGCAGTTCTTCTTCAAAGAATCCATCTCCTCGTCCACAGCTCGCTCCCACTGCTCGCTCCCACTGCTTACTAGAACCGTCTTGCGTCTCCTCTTCAAGGGATTCAAGCTCTCCCGAATCCGTGTACAAAATGAAGTCGGTCACAAGTCTTTCAGGTAGTCTCATTTCACTTGTAGATCTCCTCAAAACTGGTACATCTGGTTGCTGAACATGGTCGCCATCATGTTCTTGAACCTGATCCTGCACTGCAGCTTCCTCCATATTTTGATCCCCACTTGTAGACATCTGATTGTTCTCTTGAGTTCCGTCTAACTCCACGAACTCAGATACAACACCATCTTTGGCTTGCTTTTCTTCTCTATATAAGTGCTGCTCATCAAAGACAACGTTCCGGCTTCGTATTACTTTCTTACTTGTGTAATCCCACAGCCGATATCCGAACTCGTCTCCACCATACCAGATGAAAGCACACTTTTTAGATTTGGAGTCATGCTTACTCCTTTCTGCCTTATCAATCAAAGAATATGCAATACAGCCAAAAACTTTAAGGTGCGAATAGTTGACCGGTTTACCCGACCAAATTTCTTCTGGAATGCCTCCATCAAGCGCACTCGCCGGGTTTCTGTTGATCAGATACACAGCAGCATCGACCACTGCTGCCCATAAGAATTTTGGCAGATTCGCATCCAAGGTCATGCTTCGCACTCGCTCTAGGATCGTTCTGTTCATCTGTTCAGCGATGCCATTCTGCTGTGGCGTCCCAGGTACCGTCTTCAACCAACGAATACCCTTTTTCGAGCAAAACTCCTCGAACTCTTGGGTGCAGTATTCCCCGCCATTATCGGACTTTAGGCATTTAACCTTCATCCCCGTTTGATTCTCCACCTGCGCAATCCAGTGTTTGAAGATGCCAAACACATCGGACTTTTTCTTCATCGCGTACACCCATGTCTTCCGACTTGTATCATCGATGAACGTCACGAAGTACCGATTTCCTCCATAAGACTCCACCGAGGCCGGACCCCACACGTCCGTATGCACCATCTCTAGTTTCTTGGACTTTTTCGCTACGCCTCCAATTTGAAATCTGAGCGCGCTTTGCTTCCCACAAATGCAGCTCTCGCAAAACCCCAACTCCACCTTTTTCAGCCCCGAAAGTGTTAGTTATGTATATGCCATAGAGGGCATTGTTGTACATATGATGTATATTATGATGGATGCTTGGATATATACAGAGAGGACTTTCTTGCTCGTCATGATAGTATGCTATTTGGTTTCACTTTATCTTAACATGTTGACTTGTATTGGTTTACTGACTTTCTCTCACATGTTGATAAAGCCCTTAGGATATGTACTCGACTACTGGGACTATGATGAGATCATACTAGTGGGGCCACGGTAGTCGACGAGTAAATCCTATAAATATTCCTAGTCGAGGGTGTATCGAAACAGGGCACCATGCACCAGAGTAGACTAGCGTATACGCATCTTGACCCATATGATGGGCGATGGATGATCCCATATCCATCGGTGTTTGACATCAAGGATGGTGTACGGGTGCTCAGTGGAGACTGGGTACACTGGACGGACTCGCCAAGAACTCCCAGATGGTGATATACCACACGTCAGATGGCAGTTCTTCGGTGACACTGATACAGGGTAGTCTGTAGACCCGAGATCGTCATAGAGTCTTGTGTGATTCCCACTGTGCTTTGATTTCCACCTTACCACGTCCAAGAGGGCGTGCAAAACGGTGGCTTTTGGGTACAGTCCCGAATCACATGGAGGCAATGAGCGATAGGAGGGGATTCGTCTCTCCCGGTATAGGGAGTTGATGTTGTGCTGTGTTCGATTGGCTATAACTGGAAGTCCCTGGCCAGGGCTGATATAGAGATTTACTGGTAAGTGTTACCAGTAGTTTCTCGACCTGTTATGAGCCACACATCGACATGACTTATCGGTTATTGGGGTCTGACGTATACCACCCCTACACTTGATATGCGACATATCAGACGAACATACCTGACTGTACGTGAGTGTTACTGATTGGATTCACAGGAGAACGGACAGGCTAGCTTGTTGATCTTCTGATCGCTCAATACCTGGGTGGCTGTTACGTTTAGCTGACCGCTTGCAGCTTGTGGGTGTTTGATATGATCATCACCTGCTACCGGCGTATTGACGATTCTTTAGAGTCCTACATAGAGGTTTCTTGGCTCAGGCAAAACGGAGTAGAGGCACATATGTGATATGTGCAGGACCGAGGATAATGCGATATGTGATACCGTATTATATTCTCACGATATTTAGATATGAACCGGGACATCGGATCAAGTGTTGATTTGATGAATCGGTACATGATATATTAGTCGGTTATATTCGATATAGCCGGATCGTCGGATCAAGTGTTGATTCGATGATTTAATGTATAATGATATATATGATATATTGTATTACATTATCTAATATTGGCTCGCTTTATTATTTCATTTTCTCACCGGATTAATACATTGATATATATGCGATATATGTTAATTGTATTATTTTCTTTTGTTGCAAATATATAATATATATGTGATATATATTATTGTGACATGATATGATTTATTATGAAACATGTTTAGGGATGATAAAAAGGGATTAGGGTTTGATTAGGGTTAGCTCCTTCTTGTTCTTTCTAGAAGGATTTCCTTTTGTCTTTGTTAAGATATTATGGTTGATACTTATCCATGACTCATACTTAACCTAACCAAACCCTAGCTTTAATTTATTCTCTACATAGGTTAAGCCTCTCATCCTTGACCATGGTTCCATAATAAATCATATAATCTTATCTACTATTCATCACAAAAAGAATTATCTCTTTATTCTTCATCTTCTTCTCTCTTGAGTTTTTGAGAGAGCTCACTTGTGATTTCTTTTGTGATGATTTCTTGTGAGAAAATGATATAAAAAGAAAGCATAAACACTACTCCATCATCCTCATCTAATCTAGCCCATTAGATTAGGGTGTTCACCTCATTAGAGTGAGAGAGCGTGAGCTATTGCAACTTCGACGTAGATCATCGGAGATAAGGAATACGACAAGCTTTCATGGATCGTTCGAGTCGTGGAGCCTCTCTTGAGTCCGGGAGATCATGGATCGCGGCGAAGAGACTTCTACTCGGAGCTTGTGAAGCGAAGGAGCGGACTACAAAGGTTGTAATCCCTCACACTTAGTAGTAAAGATGTTTACTTGCATGTTAAACCATAATAATCTAGCAAAGATCCCGACTTTGGGTTGTTCGGCACGTCTAAAATTTAATTCGGGCATGTTTGATACCTTATGAACCCTCACAAGAGTGCTTAGGAACCCTACAGTGGTATCAGAGCCTAGCTAGAGCATTAGGCGATGTGTTAACGAAGTTAAAACCCCGATCGAACCCGAATACGTCGAAATGAACCCCTCTCTGGACTTTTTCCAAAAAATGTGATTTTTCTGAATTAAAAATACCTAAAAAATCAGCAGGCAATTTTAAGCATTACGGTGAAAAAATTATGACGTCATCCGTACGGAACGCCGCGGAACTGCGGCCAATCCCTGCTTGGGCCACGGATCCGTGGCAGTACTATTTGATTTGACGTTTATTTTTCCACAGTAATGCCCTTTGCTGCAATTTTAGTTTTCTGGGTATTTTAAAAATGACTCAAGTGTTGAGTATTTTGGGGTTTATTTTGTAATCGTCGATTCGATCGGAGAATTTAATTTTGTTATGTTATTCCGGATAATTTAGAAAGTATTAAAATGTTCGAACGGATATCATTAACTCAATTTTTCTCGGCACGAAAAACATTCAAGTGTTGAATTTTTCTCGGGTTTAAATCTTTCGGAAAAACGTGCATGTGACGCGATGGACCCTCTAGAAGACAACAAAGCTTAACTCGATTATGTGACCGTCTTGAACTGCCCTTTGAACCTTAGGGTTTGGGGCAGTACGACATGCCACATATGAGGCGTTGGCTTGACCCTTCTACGGCTGGACCGTTTCTACTGTGACGTATTCTGGAATCTTTGAACTCCGCTCAAGTGTTGAGCTATTATGGAAATCTTGGATATTTGATTATTCGATCGGAAAGTTTAATACTGTCTATTTATCTGGAATATGATACAATATGTGGAATTCATACGGTTAGGCATGAAATGCGAAGTATGTGATATTTCGGATTTACGATGTCTAAAGAGATTGTGGATTCCAAATGTTGTAGTTTTACACTTTCTTTTCTGTGACCGTAAGTGTAATATGTGATATCGCCGGTTTCGTTGCTATATGTCAACGACAATTGGGATGCGCATATTTACTTACGTTGATGATATGTGATGTTCTGTGTTGCTGGATATGTTATATTGGATCGTCTCGTTCTGAATAACCTGGGGTTTTATGTGAGATGGGAGTTTTATATTTTCATTCATGTAAATTTAAATGTATGTAATATTCTTTTATCGGGGCACTTCCGGGATGAGGTTGATGTCACCATTTGTATATTATTTACTTTTCCGCACCAGGATAGACCCAAGGAGGGGAGCACAAGTAACCGGGTTCTAGGGTCCAGTGGGAGACCAACTCGAGGAGTCGAGTCCGGGTCTCCTAACCCTAGAATTGGTAGGGTTGCTTACCGCTCTCGTAGGGGTCCAGGGGTGTGGGTTTGGCTATTCGTCACGACCGTGGATTCCGCGTTTTATAGAGGCTCAAAATAAAACACGGACGTCCTAAAATATCCAATGTTTCATATGTTTCTTCTGCTGCGATATCTGTGATGTGATCATGAGATGTTCTGTGATAAATACTGTATATAGTATATATGATATATTATATAGATGTTACTTATGTTTTACACCCGTGCTAGCCCTGCTCTGCTCTGCCGTTAGTTACCTAACCTAACGGTGCACGAGGGGACATCGAGGCGAATGCGGATGGTATAAGTGTACGTCGTATTTATCTGTGATGTTTAGGTGACTTAAATGATGGGACTTCATTAATGTGATTAATGAAAGAAAAGAAACCTGAAAGATGTTGTAGAATCAAATTTTTCAAAAAGGGTAGCTACAGTTTTGCTTTGCATAGCGATATATATGATATATACTGCAACTTATTCGATGAGGAAAGAGCCGAGATCCTTTCACCGGTAGTGACCTCTTTAGCAAAACTGGCAGATGCTACAAAACTTGGTTTGCTTTTGATTGCTTTTGGAGTTTTGCTTTGCATAGTGATGTATATGATATATCCTGCACCTTATTCCATAAGGAAAGAGCCAAGATCTCTTCACCGGGAGTGACCTCTTTAGCAAAACTAATGAAAGCCTCAAAATCACTCCATTTCAAAATTTCACTTGATTCTACAACGATATCAAGTTCATTACGCAATAGGTTTTCAGAAAAACCTGTTGTAGCCCTCCGACATTTCAGATAGATATTACTTAGTATTCGTGCTACGGTTGTTTGGCATTCGTCAAGGCGTATGTTTACCATAATCAGAGCAAAGCTCTGTTCAAATTCCAAGACGGAAGATGAAGCAATGCTTCATCGTCCCCCAATCAGAGCAAAGCTCTACTTTGAAAATTCAAACTTTAATTAAAGAAGCAACTCTTCAGCTGGCCTGCGCTTTGCGCTGCACGCCACGTGGCAGCGCAGCTGCGCTGCGCTGTGCGCTGCGCGACACGTGGCAGCGCAGCTGCGCTGCGCTGTGCGCTGCGCGACACGTGGCAGCGCAGCTGCGCTGCGCTGTGCGCTGCGCGACACGTGTCACGCGTAGGGGCATTTGCGCCAGACAGAATTAAGATTTTAAAGAAATCTTTCTGTTCTTGTAAAAACAAGAAGATTTTCTTCTGTAAAACAGAATCTCTTGGATCAAAAATCCAACGGTGGGGAAAGTTCCCCAAATCACTCAAAGAAAGATCTTTTTAACAAATTTAACTAATTTATGGACACTATAAAAAGGACCCTAGAGCTCAATTCGAAGGGATCAACATTTTGATGAGAAATCAAAAATTTCAAATAGAGAGAACTCTGAAGAAATCTCAAGAGGAAAAAAGGTAAAAACCTTTAAAAGAGAAGAATTTCTTCTAATAGATCATTGATCTAAGAACAAGATCAATGATCTTCAATAAAAAAAGAAATAAAAACAGTGCTTTGCACTTTTTATGAACCTTTGGTTCTCTGAGATA
Source organism: Agapanthus africanus (assembly GCA_030015575.1). NCBI lineage: Eukaryota > Viridiplantae > Streptophyta > Magnoliopsida > Asparagales > Amaryllidaceae > Agapanthus > Agapanthus africanus. The sequence goes on along the minus strand of CM057339.1, from coordinate 161,073,006 downwards.
AGAAAAACAAGAGAGACTTGTTTTTTTTGATCTAAATTAGATCAAGAAAGCAAACAGTGTTTTGCACTTCTGTTATAAACCTTTGGTTTTTGAATCTAAAAGATTCTTAAATTTATAGTGCCTTGCACTTGCAAACTGCGCTGTTGCGCCCTTGGGAGAGCGCCATGTGTCAGCATCTGAACTACTTGCGCTATGCGCTTTAAGATAGAGCTTTGCTCTCTGTAATTGGCGCAACTCACCAAGGTGCGCCACGTGTCAGCAGCGCAAGCGCAGCGCACTAGCGCAGCGCATGACACGTGTTGTCACCACAAGTGCTTGCGCTCTCTGATTGGTGCAAAGCGCCTAAGAATGCAATGCATTTCTTTTGCTAAAAGGCCAGGCCCAAGTCAAAAAGACCTAACAGGCCAAAATAAAATTGCAAAGCAATAAAAAAAGGGAGAGAGCCCAAGTAAAATTGATGCTCTGCATCATTTATAAATGGGCAGAGCTCAAAACAAATTGATGCTCTGCATCCTTTATGGGTAGAGCCCAAATAAAAATAAAAAAAGAAATGCAATGTAAAAGCAAATAAAATGTTGAATATTTTCAACTGGACTTAGCCCAATCATGGCCGTAAGTCCTCAAATTAAATTGACTGAGCAAGATTGCTCTCCTAAATCAATTTACATCCGGTTCGAGGGTATATCTCCGAACTCCTCTAACACCTATCGTTGTAATTCCTCAACGACGTCAGAGAGGTGACGGGTCCCGACGACCACATATCAATATGGATTGCGGGGTCCTTAAACTCGTGGACCGAAATGTCCTTAAACTAATTGTAACACCCGAGCCCAATGCTACTATTTTTTCAGTTACTGTTTGAGCGTAGTGTGGTACTCATTTCATTTATCTTACCTGTTTGTGGCTTACTGTAAAATTTTACCCGGCAAAATCATTTCTGCAAATAACAAATTTTAGTATCTAAAATAAAATTAAAAATATTCATCTTGGTCTATTCGACACCTCTAGCCTTGTGGTAGCGTCCGTGCATCGTGTTCTCGTCCCGTTCAGTGAAATGGGCGAGTTTGGACGGCTAGGCGCGCGTACATATGTCCGTCTTGGGGGTATGCTTTTTAATCATAAAACACTTAATTTTAAAATTTGGAACCCGCTTAAAATCCTATTATTTCGATTTCAAATTTTTGGACCCGACTCGGGCGCGATTTGGAAATGTTTTATTTGGCGCCAAAATCCCAAATTTTAATAATTTAAAACATTCGTATATATTTCTTTAACTATACTAACTTTACTGTTAATTAATCTTTTGAATATTTTTTTTAACCTCTAAATCTTTGGCTTCAGCCAATCACGAGGCTGTAAATATCTCCCGTGGGCCCCACCTCTTCAATCTCTCTCTCTCTATCTCTCACATCTCTTTCTCTCTCTCCCTCACCGTCTCTCTTTCTCTCTCTCCCTTAAATCTCTCTCTCTAACCTCATTCTCTCTCTTCTTTTTAAATATCCCTCCTCTCCTTTTATTTTTCCCTCACGAGAAACCTGAGAACCCAACGAGCCTCGAACCCTAGCCACCGCCTCGTCCCCCGTCGCCGCCGCAACCCTGTCGCCGGCACCACCGTCACCCTAGCCCGCGCCTCCTCGTCTCAACCACGACCCTCGTCCTCCTTCCCCGTGCGCCTGCATCCTCACGCGACCTTGGCCTCGCCGCTGCAGCCACCTGCTCACCACCGCGACCACCTGCGCCGCCCCTGGTCGTCGCCGACGATCACCAGACCCCCTGTGATCGCCTCTGTAAGTACTCCTCTTATCTCCTCCTCTCATTCTTCCCTCCTTCTCCCTTTTCTGTTCAAGTCCGATTCTTGATGGCCGTAGTTCATCGCAGGCAAAGCACCGGAGCTCCGTCGACGTGGTCGGCAGTCACCATCCCTCCACAGATCCTCGTGAGCCCCCTCGTCTCTATCCTTCTTCTCTTCCCTTTTCTTGAGTCTCCATTTGGTTGTTCATTGAATTCTTGAATTTGTAGTTCGTTGTTAGCCGGAATCCGGCCGTGCCGGTGACGTGTCCCGACGATCCAGCGAGGTACCTCGACCCGCGTGGTTCCATTATTCGTTGTTTGGGTTAAATCCGTGAACTGTGCGTCCGTCGCGAGTTTCCCTTCCGACGTTTACGTTCCATTTTTCCCGGTTCGCGACTCGTCGAGGCAAGTACCCCTTGCTACATGCTATACAATATATTTATATATGTATTGTCACCCTAAACCTGTAAAATTTAACTTAATATAATCGTTTCCCATTTTCGGTTACAATATCGCATTATATCATTTTACTGTTAAACATGAAACTTACAGTTTGCAAATTGAACCTAATAATAATCATATCTACCTGTTCAATCATATTTTACTGTTAAAATAGCTGGTAGCAATTATCCCTGTAGTTCTGTTACATTCGGACACTCGTATGCATTTAACCTGAATAACTGTATTGAACCGTTACATAAATTATTGCACCGCTAAGGGTTCTTAAAACTGTTAACATGACTAAACGGCCATATCGTTTTACTGCACTCTTGTAATTGGAATGAACTGTTTATTATGTAATTCATTGCTTATCTCATGTTATTAATACCCACGTGTGATTATATGTCTGATTGGGAGCACACTCACGATATTGCTTACATCTTGACCTGACATTGCTACATATATATATATATATTGATATACCTGACATGGTACCGTATACTGTTGACTTGACCTGATGTACCATGACCTGACCCGTTACCTGATCTTGTGTCTAATGCCAACAAACCTGACATGTTGTCCTCATGGACCGTTTCTGTTGTCTATCCAGACAAACATGCTTTTACCTGATCCTGTGTTGGCATTAGTTCTTGATTACTGAATACCTGACTTGACATACATAACTTGGGGGTATGGGGAAATCAAAGGTGAAACCGACTTGTAACTCAACAGCTCGATACCTGTTCTAATCAGTCTTACGGGCTAGGCCAGCCCCGGAGTGATGATGCTGACATCACTCGCCCATCCTGCTACTTGTTACTACCTAGCGACACGTCTCGGATTCAGCCCCGAGAATCTTGACCGTGGTCCCGGGCACGCACGGGATACTATTGAGTTACATCGACGATTCATCAATTGATTTCAAATACTTTAGAATAGAAAACCTGATAGAACAGTTTAGTTACCCACTGCACACTACCCTGTACTGCTTGATTCATATTACTGCTACTCTCGTTTTATTCACGTTTATTTTGTATTGCCTGTTACATTGTTCATATTATATTATTTGTTGACATGACGCGCTGACGTCTGGGTTTTGCATGGCCCAGATTCCGTACCGCTGTCGCAGTCCGAGCAGGGGTACTTCAGCCAGCAGGCTGAGTTGTGAGTTCAGTAGTAGTTAGTTTTATTTTCTGCATTTATTTTCTTAATGTGAGCCCGCATTATGGGACATACTTTTCAGTTATCTGTATTGGATCATTTGCTTCCGCATTTATTTATTTTTGACTCATGTATTCTGGATTATGGACATATTTTAGATAGTTTTATCTTGTTCTTGATATCTCTACAGCCGTAATGTGACTGTGGATGGATACTTCCTACCCACAGGTAGCATGGTTGGCTATGTCACGTATCCAATCTAGCGTACTCTGGGAAGCGGGGCGTGACATGGTTCTTTTTGTATCAGTGCCATATGTTAGCTGGGTTGATTCTTTTGTAGTTGGGTATTGTACCCAATACACGAATCAGAATGCCCGTGTTTAGGAAACATGTCCTGCCACTTTGCCATTTACCATTCTTGAATCACATTCTTCCTGATTATGTCTTTTACGACGTGCAAACTTACTTTGCATGTCGACTCGAAAAACATGATTTCTTGTTATCTCTAGGACTTAGGCGACTTGGGTGGAGTTAAGTAATTGTGGTTATGATACCGCGGCATAGTTACAATGCGGTACTCTATTTAAGTATCTTGGAGTTCTAGCCTTGATCTATATATTGAATCTATCATCATGCTAATGTTGGGTGTTTTTGATTTCAGGAATATGGCAGATAAGAATTTCAAGACGTACCAGAGGCGTGTGGACGAAGCCGCTATGCTTGGAGTGATAAGAGGAATGCTGGAAAATCAAAAGAGACAGACCGAGCTGATCCAGCAGCAAGCAGAATCATTTCAGGAAGGTTTGCGGACCGTTCAGCAGTCCGTAGATAAGGTTGAAGCTAAACCAGTTGATCGAGTTGGGACCGTGGCAGATTTCAGACGTTTGGGTCCGTCTACATTCACTGGTTTGGAGGAGCCGTTACCAGCCGAGCAGTGGCTGGTTGACATGGAGAATTTGCTGATTGCGGCACAGATTCCAGATGACAAAAGAGTTGATGTAGTACGCATTCAGTTAGTGGACTACGCCCGAGAATGGTGGCTTGTGGAGGAGACCCGCTTGCCCAAGCCGATCAAGTGGGCGGATTTTTCTAAGAGTTTTCTGGAGAAGTTCTTCCCGCGGACTGCACGGGAGGAAATGGAAGAGAAGTTTATTGGGCTAAGGCAGAATGGAGCACCCGTGGACGTGCATGCAGCAGAGTGGACGAGACTCAGCAGATTCGCTGGACCTTTAGTCCCCAACGATGCAGACAGGGCACGAAGGTTCATGCACAGCTTGGATGTGGACATCCAGAGGCAGATTGTCTCCCTGGGTTTGACCACTTTCTCACAGGTTCTTACGGCAGCTCGGAAACAGCAGAGTTTATCAGGGATGAAAGGGAGCTTGCAGCAGACAGCAGTTGCGGCCAGGAAGCCCGCATTTGTACCTAACCGAGCTCATGGTCGCAAGGGTATTCCACCGTCAAGGTGTAGCACCCATGAAGAAACCTGTGGTTGTTGATCGAAGGAGGAGCATGATTTGTGACTACTGCCGTTTACCTGGGCACGTGCAGAAGGATTGTCGAAGGAGGCTGGGACTCTGTTTGGTTTGTGGAGCGGCTGATCACGCCGTTGGTGCTTGTCCGTCGAAGCTTCGTACAAGGGATGATATTCAAAAGCCTCCGCAGAGACCGTTCCAAGGGCAGAAACAGCTGACTCAAGGACCTAATCAGGCTCGAGCTTTTACCTTGACAGCTGAGGAAGCCAAGGCTTCAGGAGAAGTGGTTTCAGGTACTTTACCCGTTCATGGTTTTCCCGCATTGGCATTATTTGATTCTGGTGCATCCCACTGTTTACAACTACTCACTCGATTACCTGCACGACCCTGTCTAGTTTCTGGGACATACACACTGGGAATGGGAAAATCATAGCTAGTAGGGAATGTAAAGATTGTACAGTTGTTGTGTGCGGACGGGAACTCTTTGCAGATTTCTTGGTGATAGATACGGACAGCTATGAAGTCGTCTTGGGAATGGATTTTCTTGGCACTTTCCACGCTCAAATTGACTGTAGGGCAAAGAAATTAATTTTCCAGATTCTCGGACATCCCGAGTTTACCTTCACTGGAGGAAGCAGTTATGTCGGGCCAGTCAAGTTTATGGCTAGGCCGACAAACAGTATTCTTGCAGCAGTGGAAGTTGATAGTGGTGAAGAGCCGGCGGTTGTTCGCGATTTTATGGACGTATTTGAAAATATATCGGGTTTACCGCCGAAACGAGACGTGGAGTTCGCAATTGATCTTATTCCTGGTGCAGCGCTAGTATCTAAAGCGTATTATCCAATGGCACCAGTAGAGTTGGAAGAAGTTAAGAAACGGGTTGCTGAATTGCTTGAGAAGGGTTGGATTCGAAGCAGTAACTCGCCTTGGGGAGCTCCAGTTCTTCTAGTAAAGAAGAAGGATGGCACAAGAAGAATGTGCATCGACTATCGAGAATTAAACCGGGTGACTATTAAGAACAAGTACCCGATCCCTCGCATTGGAGAACTTTTTGAGCAGCTTAGTGGCGCGAGGGTATTCTCGAAGCTGGATTTGCGATTCAGATATCATCAGGTCCGAGTGAAAACAGAAGATATTTGCAAGACGGCATTTCGAACTCGGTACAGACATTACGAGTATTTAGTGATGCCCTTCGGAGTAACGAATGCGCCGGCAGTATTTATGGACTTGATGAACCGAATCTTTTCACCGTTCTTGGACCAGTTTATTGTGGTATTCGTTGACGATATTCTAGTTTACTCGAAGAGTTTTGAGGAGCATACTAAGCACTTGAAGATCGCACTGCAGACGTTGAGACATGAGAAATTGTACGCGAAGATGAGTAAGTGCGAGTTTTGGCTAAAGGAAGTGAAGTTTTTGGGGCAAGTTATGTCGGGAGATGGAATCGCCGTCGATCCAGAAAAGATTGCAGCAGTTCGAGATTGTCCTATTCCAAAGAATGTTGCTGAGATAAGAAGTTTTCTTGGATTGGTCGGATACTACAGGAGATTTGTGGAGAACTTTGCTCGTCTGGCAGAGCCGTTGACCAAGCTTACGCGCAAGGAGATACCTTTTGTATGGACGGATAAGTGTGCGTTAGCTTTCGAGACGTTGAAGCAGAAGTTGATAACCGCCCCTATTCTGACCGTGCCAGACAATTCCGGAGGATTGGTGATTCACAGCGACGCATCTGAGAAAGGATTGGGTTGTGTTTTGATGCAGCATGGGAAGGTTGTAGCATACGCATCGAGACAGTTGAAGACCCATGAGAAGAATTATCCAACTCATGACTTGGAGCTTGCGGCTGTGATTTTCGCTTTAAAGATTTGGAGACACTACCTTTTGGGCGAAAGAGTCGAAGCCTTTACAGATCATAAGAGCTTGAAGTATGTGTTCACACAGAAAGAGCTTAATATGAGGCAGCGTAGATGGTTGGAGCTGATGGCTGACTACGATCTTGATCTTAAGTACCATCCGGGGAAGGTTAATGTTGTGCCGGATGCGCTTAGTCGGTTACCAGCAATTCAGGTGTTAACTACGCAGAAGGAGATCATTGCAGATTTTCGAAGATTTGACTTGGAGGTTGTGCTACCGCGTTCTACAGGACAGTTGATGCAGCTGCAAGTGCAGTCGTCTTTAATTGAGAAAATTAAAGCGGCACAATCGCAGGATCCTAGACTGCAAAAGTTTCGAGAGCAAGTTGAAGCTGGACTACGAACAGATTTACTGATCCACGAAGATGGTTCGTTGAGGTATGGTAGCCGTTTATGTGTGCCAAAAGGAGATGTTCGTGAAGAGCTTATGAAAGAGGCACACAGTTCAGCTTATTCTGTACACCCAGGAGGCACAAAGATGTACCGAGATATTCGACAGCATTTCTGGTGGGAAGGCATGAAACGGGAGATTGCTTGCTTTGTGGCTAAGTGCTTGGTGTGTCAGCAAGTTAAGGCTGAACATCAAAGGGTTGCTGGTTTATTGCAACCACTTCCGATTCCTCAGTGGAAGTGGGAATATATAACCATGGATTTCGTGACGGCTTTACCGCGGAGTCCAAAGGGCAACAATGCAGTATGCGTGATTGTTGATCGGTTGACCAAGGCAGCTCACTTTATTCCTTTTCGGGTTGGTCAATCAACGAAGACTTTGGTAGAGCGGTACATGCAGGAGATTGTAAGATTGCATGGAGCACCGGTGAGCATCGTGTCCGATCGGGACACTCGGTTCTTATCACACTTCTGGAGGAGTTTACAGGAAAGTTTGGGGACTCGATTGAAGTTTAGCACAGCTTATCATCCTCAAACTGATGGTCAGTCGGAGAGAACGATCCAAACTCTTGAACATATGTTGAGAGCATGCATGTTGGACTTTAAGGGTTCGTGGGAGGATCATCTACACTTGGTGGAGTTTTCTTACAACAACAGTTTTCAGGCAACTATCCAGATGGCTCCGTTTGAAGCTTTGTATGGTCGTAAGTGCCGTTCACCTGTTTGTTGGGACGATGTCGATGAACGAAGATTGTTGGGACCAGATTTGGTTGTGCAGACTGTTGAAAAGGTTAACACTATCAGGAATCATATGAAGGCAGCACAAGACCGACAGAAGAGTTGGGCAGACACATCAAGAAGGCCTCTAGAGTTCGCCGTGGGTGATTTGGTGTTCTTGAAGATATCACCGACTAGAGGGGTGATTCGTTTTGGGAGTCGATGAAAGCTTAGTCCTCGATTCGTTGGACCCTTTGAGATCTTGGAACGCGTTGGTGAGGTAGCGTACCGTTTGGCGTTACTGCAGACCTTGGCAAATGTGCACGATGTGTTTCACGTATCTCAACTCCGTAAGTATGTTCGAGATGAAACACACGTTTTGGATCATTCGGAGTTAACAGTACAGGAAGACTTGACTTTTGAGGAGCGACCGGTTGAAATTGTGGATCGAAGGGAAAAGGTTCTCAAGAACAAGGTTATCCCCCTTGTGCTTGTTTCTTCGGGTAATCAATCGCATGGAGAGTCCACTTAGGAACGAGAAGATGAGATCCGGCAGAAGTTTCCTCAGCTTTTCCTGTAGTTTTCTATCTTTGTATTCTTGGAATTTCGAGGACGAAATTCTTTTTGTAGTTGGGCATGATGTAACACCCGAGCCCAATGCTACTATTTTTTCAGTTACTGTTTGATCGTAGTGTGGTACTCATTTCATTTATCTTACCTGTTTGTGACTTACTGTAAAATTTTACCCGGCAAAGTCATTTCTGTATATAACAAATTTTAGAATCTAAAATAAAATTAAAAATATTCATCTTGGTCTACTCGACACCCCTAGCCTTGTGGTAGCGTCCGTGCATCGTGTTCTCGTCCCGTTCAGTGAAACGGGCGAGTTTGGACGGCTATGCGCGCGTACATGTGTCCGTCTTGGGGGTATACTTTTTAATCATAAAACACTTAATTTTAAAATTTGGAACCCGCTTAAAATCCTATTATTTCGATTTCAAATTTTTGGATCCGACTCGGGCGCGATTTGGAAATATTTTATTTGGTGCCAAAATCCCAAATTTTAATAATTTAAAACATTCGTATATATTTCTTTAACTATACTAACTTTACTGTTAATTAATCTTTTGAATATTTTTTTAACCTCTAAATCTTTGGCTTCAGCCAATCACGAGGCTGTAAATATCTCCCGTGGGCCCCACCTTTTCAATCTCTCTCTCTCTATCTCTCACATCTCTTTCTTTCTCTCCCTCACCGTCTCTCTTACTCTCTCTCCCTTAAATCTCTCTCTCTCTCTCACCTCATTCTCTCTCTTCTCTTTAAATATCCCTCCTCTCCTTTTATTTTTCCCTCACGAGAAACCTGAGAACCCAACGAGCCTCGAACCCTAGGCACCGCCTCGTCCCCCGTCGTCGCCGCAACCCTGTCACCGGCACCACCGTCACCCACGCCCGCGCCTCCTCGTCTCAACCACGACCCTCGTCCTCCTTCCCCGTGCGCCTGCATCCTCACGCGACCTTGGCCTTGCCTCTGCAGCCACCTGCTCACCACCGCGACCACCTGCGCCGCCCCTGGTCGTCGCCGACGATCACCAGACCCCCTGTGATCGCCTCTGTAAGTCCTCCTCTTCTCTCCTCCTCTCCTTCTTCCCTCCTTCTCCCTTTTCTGTTCAAGTCCGATTCTTGATGGCCGTAGTTCATCACAGGCAAAGCACCGGAGCTCCGTCGACGTGGTCGGCAGTCACCATCCCTCCACAGATCCTCGTGAGCCCCCTCGTCTCTATCCTTCTTCTCTTCCATCTTCTTGAGTCTCCATTTGGTTGTTCATTGAATTCTTGAATTTGTAGTTCGCTGTTCGCCGGAATCCGGCCATGCCGGTGACGTGTCCCGATGATCCAGCGAGGTATCCCGACCCGCGTGGTTCCATTGTTCGTTGTTTGGGTTAAATCCGTGAACCGTGCGTCCGTCGCGAGTTTCCCCGCCGACGTTTACGTTCCGTTTTTCCCGGTTCGCGACCCGTCGAGGCAAGTACCTCTTGCTACATGCTATACAATATATTTATATATGTATTGTCACCCTAAACCTGTAAAATTTAACTTAATATAATCGTTTCCCATTTTCAGTTACAATATCGCATTATATCATTTTACTGTTAAACATGAAACTTACAGTTTGCAAATTGAACCTAATAATAATCATATCTACCTGTTCAATCATATTTTACTGTTAAAATAGCCGGTAGCAATTATCCCTGTAGTTCTGTTACATTCGGACACTCGTATGCATTTAACCTGAATAACTGTATTGAACCGTTACATAAATTATTGCACCGCTAAGGGTTCTTAAAACTGTTAACATGACTAAACAGCCATATCGTTTTACTGCACTCTTGTAATTGGAATGAACTGCTTATTATGTAATTCATTGCTTATCTCATGTTGTTAATACCCACGTGTGATTATATATCTGATTGGGAGCACACTCACGATATTGCTTACATCTTGACCTGACATTGCTATATATATATATATATATATATATATATATATATATATATATATATATTGATATACCTGACATGGTACCGTATACTGTTGACTTGACCTGATTTACCATGACCTGACCCGTTACCTGATCTTGTGTCTAATGCCAACAAACCTGACATGTAGTCCTCATAGACCGTTTCTGTTGTCTATCCAGACAAACCTGCTTTTACCTGATCCTGTGTTGGCATTAGTTCTTGATTACTGAATACCTGACTTGACATACATAACTTGGGGGTATAGGGAAATAATGGTGAAACCGACTTGTAACTCAACAGTTCGATACCTGTTCTGATCAGTCTTGCGGGCTAGGCCAGCCCCGGAGTGATGATGCTGACATCACTCGCCCATCTTGCTACTTGTTACTGTCTAGCAGCACGTCTCGGATTCAGCCGCGAGAATCTTGACCGTAGTCCCGGGTACGCATGGGATACTATTGAGTTACATCGACGATTCATCAATTGATTTCAAAGACTTTAGAATAGAAAACCTGATAGAACAGTTTAGTTACCCACTGCAGACTGCCCTGCACTGCTTGATTCATATTACTGCTACTCTCGTTTTATTCACGTTTATTTTGCATTGCCTGTTACATTGTTCATATTATATTACTTGTTGACATGACGCGCTGACGTATTGGTTTTGCATGGCCCAGATTTCGTACCGCTGTCACAGTCCGAGCAGGAGTACTTCAGCCAGCAGGCTGAGTTGTGAGTTCAGTAGTAGTTAGTTTTATTTCCTGCATTTATTTTCTTGATGTGAGCCCGCATTATGGGACATAATTTTCAGTTATCTGTATTGGATCATTTGCTTCCGCATTTATTTATTTTTGACTCATGTATTCTCGATTATGGACATGTTTTAGATAGTTTTATCTTGTTCTTGATATCTCTACAGCCGTAATGTGACTGTGGATGGATACTTCCTACCCACAGGTAGCATGGTTGGCTATGTCACGTACCCAATCTAGCGTACTCTGGGAAGCGGGGCGTGACACTAATATTGGACTGAAACGTCCTTAAATTAATATTCATCCCAAAATGGGAACGACGGACCGAAACGTCCTTAAACTAACGATGGACCGAAACGTCCTTAAACTAACGATGGACCACCACGTCCCTAAACTGGAACATGGACCACCACGTCCCTACACTGGGACAATAGAGCCTTCAAATGCTCTTTTGTCGGATCTAAACGGCCCCGTTTAAGTTGATCTTAGCCCCAAACACGGCTAACGCATCCTTAAATATTCAAATGGACTATAAAACTCCAAATCGACTTTGGTTCAAGGGTACATCTCCTAACTTCTCTGACACTTATCGTTGTAATCCTTCAACGACGTCAGAGAGGTGACGAGTCCCGACGGCCATATATTAAATGGATCACCACGTTAAGTTGATCTTAGTCTCAAAACAGGACTAACGTATCCTTAATGAATGTTTAAGTTGATCTTAGCCTCAATACGGCTAATGTATCCTTAAACTAAAAACACCAAACCCAAATCTAAGTAAATACGGATTTGGACTAATCCACGTCCTACGGGCGACGGCATTACTCAGTCTCCGTATACAATCCACGGGCAACCACAAACAAAACAAACACCCACGACACGAAGTGAAATTCTGGAGAAGGAGAAAGTTGTTACCGCGATGCGGTAGCGTAATTAACTGCAGGGGCTTGCGCCTGCAGGGAAGAGCGTCCCCACAATCAAAAACCCCTCAAGCGAGGGGGAATCTGACGATGTCTGCTACATCGGCCGCATCCGTCTAAACCTCCGATACACGGTGCCATAAATCAACTTGGCATCTTCGGAGAAGTAGACGGATAAAACCATATAGCATCTGCCCCGAATCTCAGGCTAGACGTCCTCGCGTCGTCGCCCGCCATTCAGAGGGGAACAGATTCTGGCACGCCCGGTGGGACCTTTTCCTCTTTCCATTCCACACTTCGTGTGTCGTGTTCGCGAACGAATCGCGGTTTACTGTGGTTGCCTGTGGATTCGAGGTACTAAGATTTGGTGTCTTGCTCCGTGCAGAAAACAGAAGATCAATGGCTTCAAACTGCACTGCCTGCAACTGCAACTCTCGCTCGATCCTTGCTGGAGGAGTGACTTATGGGCCCCAAGCGGCCTCCCTTTTCAAGATGCCAGTGGAGCAGGTAACTCAGGCCACCACTGGATTATTCTTCAAGACCAGGCTCCCACCGTTGAGCTTCAATGCCACAATGACGTTGCAAGAAGCCCCAAAGAAGTCGGTCTTTGATCGGCTTACCACTGCCGCGGCCCCTTTCAACGGGTCGCCCAACTTCAATACCTCAGTTTTCAACAGACTGGGCCAGAACGTCTGCAAACCCGCGATACCCGAAGCTGCCATCCCAAAGCGAATAGCTATCCCGGCTCAAGCGGACAAAATCAATGGAAAGGCTCCTCCTTCCAAGAAGTCAGTATTTACAAGGCTGACCATTCCGGTTGTTGCTCGAGGCGAAGTCCTCAAAGCTGTTTCCCCTGCCCAGAGATCTGTCTTTAACGGATTAGACATCGCTTCTCAACGGGCGTCAGTCTTTGACAGGCTAGCACCAATAACAGTCTCTTCTCAAAGCAGGGGGCATGGCGAAGCCACCCCCGTAGCTGAAACAACTCCATCCACAAGACACGCTCGACGTCGCCACTGGCGCCGAGAGAGGAAGGCTGGGGGCAACTCCCCCTCTGGGATAACTCTGCCAGCTCCAACGGTGAAGATCGATGCTGCTGTTCCAACCGGGAACAACTTTGAATTGCTGAACACGGTGCGCAGAAACTCTCCTGTTGCGGTGCTGAAGCAAACTCCTTCACATGTGGAGAATATTCCGGAAACAAAGCAAGAACAGCCCCCTCAACGGCTGTCCTCAAAAATATACAAGGTTTGGCGAAGGGTTCAAGACTCCGTGATCGACCCAGACCGCTCTCGTCAACAAAAGAAGACGAAGGTGCAAAAAGAAAAGGACCGTCCTATTAAACAGCAGAGGACAACAATCGTTAGGGTGCCCACTGCAACGGCCCCTTCAACTTCAACGGCCCACAAAAGAAGAAGGCCGGAGAAAACCCCCGCGCCGGCGACAAATATCAGAGATGGTGAACCCAAACGTCCTAAGTCAGGGGGCATTGTAGTTCATACCGTCTATATGGCGTCTGGTAAGGAGGACAGTCGCATATCTACGGGTCATCGACCGCTTACGCGATCAGTGACCAAGGCTCAGGAGAAACAGCAAAAGCTCCAGGAGATGATGACCGTGATGGCCGCACTCAATGGGCCAAAAGAAACCCCTGAAACATCCTCAGATGAACGTCAGGAACAAGAAATTGACGCTGAATTCCTTCGTCGCGTACTGGAGAAGAAGGATAAAGAAGCTGCGGAACAGGCAGCCAGCATAAAGAAAATGGCCCTCCTGTTCCAGGACATGGTGGGTATGATGATTCAACAAGATCCACCTGCTGAAGATCCCCCGATCATCCGTGAAGACGATAGGGGAGAAACGTCGAATCATCCTCCAGCTCTCTCAACGGCCAAGGAGGAGGCAATCTCCAAAGCCGACCTGGACGAATATATAGCTCAGCAGATACGGGTTCATCATGCGACTGAGGCAGCCGGTCAGATCGTCCAAACAGGACAACCATATCCGGGCTGGTATGATCAGATACAGTACCCGTCGGGCTATACAATACCTAAGTTCCACATATATAAAGGGACAAGGAATCCGCATCAGCATGTCGCTCAATTCAGGGCCTTATGCGGCAATACTGGAGGCGATAACAAATTGATGCTTCGCCAATTCGTCGGCAGCTTGTTAGAAACAGCGTTCGAATGGTATTCCAAACTCCCGAACGATTCTGTCAAGACGTTCGCTGAAATGGAGTTGCTATTCACTCAGCGATTCGCGAGCGCCAGCGAACGGGCCCCGATAACAGCGTTGATTAATGCCAGGGTAAGGCCGGGCGAGACGTGGGTCCAGTACGCTATACGCTGGCGAAACTTGTGGTCGAAATGCGAACAATGCATTGAAGAAGCGCCTGCGGTGGGCATGTTCGTGGGTACCCTAGACCCTCATGCCACTATCTCACAGTTCATGATGTTCTTTAAGCCGACCACATTCCAGGCTTTGATCGACAAGCTGGCCCAGATGGATCAAATGGGTTACAAACCGTCTCCTCCAAAGCCAGAACCGTGGAACGACAAGGGTAAAGGGAAGACAACCTTCGTTGCGAATGCTCATCAACAACCCAGCACCCCAAAGCTAGCAGATCAATCGGGAGAGAGACGGCGGTTTTATATTGAGAAAATGAGGCGCCCCTACTCATTCCCACGGGATAAGACGAAGAGGCTGTTCGAGCTGGCTGTGCGCAACAAGCTTATCAACCTGCCGAATCCAAGGCAACCGCCACAACCCAACGAGGCGAATAACCCCAATTATTGCCCTTATCATCAAACGGCAAGCCATCCGATTGAGGATTGCTTCGTCTTCAAGGGATGGATTGAAGATCAATACCTACAAGGCAAGTTTGCCCTATCTGAAAAGTGGAAGGTAAATCCACCACAGCCGCACACTCTAAAGAAGACGGACACGATGGGGGCAGCTTGTTCTTTTGTCAAGGACGAAAACGATGGAGAAAACTCATCAGACGAATCCGAAGACTACGTAGCGACTTGTCATGTGATCTCTCATTCACTGGTGGATGATGAAGAGGCTCCTTGCACCAAGAAACCAAAGGCGAACCCTGAGCCGGAAATTCTACGGCCGTCAGACGAGTTGATCGATATCTTCCTGAATGAAATTCGTCTGAAAGCAAAAGCCAATCAAGAGCGTGAGCTGGCCATACTAGAAAGAGCCAAGACATTCCCGTAAAATCAAAAGCCATCCACTGCAGATAAAAACAAATTCAAGACGAGGAAAAGGTTCGCCAAAACCCTATCAGCGGGAATGAAGCTACCGCCCTCTGAAGAAAATACTTTCGGTGGAGTAGAGATGCATCCTAACTTCTGCCTATATCATCAGAAGATCATACATTCTACTGAAGACTGCGAATCCTTTAACTGTTGGTGGCAAGGGTTTGTCGCTCAAAAGCAACACTTCGACAGGACAAAATGTGAAGCTCGTAGACGTCGAAAAAATGCGATAGATGAGCGCAAAGGAGCCGCCGCCGACTGTCATATAGCCGACTCCAAGGGATCGCAAATTATCACCTCTGGAAGCGACTCTGAGGAAGAAGCTGCCCTCAACCCTCTCCTCAAGGAATCTATTTCGAAAATGAAAGAATTGAGGAGCTGTGAGAACGTTCAGCCGTGCAATCGCACGCTGCTCGGAAAAAACCAGCGAGTAAAGGATTGAGCACAAAAGATAAAGGAAAGGAAAAACAACCCTCGAGGCCAACATTCAACAGCAATCGAGTGGCCCTAGACCGGTTGTTCGCCAAAACAATCTACGACCACGCCCATCCCTCGAAGAGAGGTTGAAACGTCCTTACTTATTTCCCCAGGGTGAAACAAGGAGGCTGTTCGAAGTGGCAGTGCATAACAGGCTTATCACTCTACCGGAACCGAAACACCAGCTACAACTGAATGACGTCAACGATCCTAATTACTGCCCTTACCACCAAGTATTGGGTCATCTGATCGAAAACTGCTACACCTTCAAAAACTGGGTTGAAGATCAACACCAGCAGGGAAACTTCGCGCTGTTTGAAGACTGTAAGGTGAGCCCACCACAGCCTCATGCTCCTAAAAAGATAGATACACCGGGGGCATCATGCTCGGTCATAGAGAAAGCCCCAAAGATCGAAAAGTCAATAAACTAGATGTTAGCCTCAAATACGGCGATGGCGGACCGAAACGTCCTTAAACTAACGACGGACCGAAACGTCCTTAAACTAATAGCGGACCGAAACGTCCTTAAACTACTACCGCAGCATCCTTAGGCCGACGAGATGAATAAAAAAAAAGAGAAAAAGAAAATAATAAAAAAAATGATGATGATAAAAACGGTATGTCCATAAGCAAAAAGGGCACGGATGAAAACCCGAAAGGGCTCCGTGAGTAAAAACAGCAGGGCTACCGGCGAGTCTTCGTGAAAACCCGAAAGGGCGCGACCTCGAAAAAAAAAAGGTAGGTCCATAAGCAAAATGGGCACGGATGAAAACCCGAAAGGGCTCTGTGAGTAAAAACAGCGGGACTACCGGCGAGTGTTCGTGAAAACCCAAAAGGGCGCAACCTCGTTCAAAGACACTTATAGGGTCCTCTCGACCTTGTAAGGAGAAACCACCCGCGTGAGATCCTTACGACTCACAAGGGAGCAACACACTTAGGGATCCTCACGATTCCTAAGGAGAAAATACACTTGCGAGATCCTCACGACTCGTAAGGAGAACTCTCTTATGAGACCCTCACGGCTCATAAGATTTGAAAGTCTTAAGTTACAGAGACCTGAACCTGTTCTTAAGCAAACCCTCCACAACCTTCGATATTGCCCTACAAGTGGCTCAATACTGACCCTTGTATACAATCCACGGGCGCGAATAAACATTTCCCTAATCAAGTTTCTTCCGCGATTGGGGATATGTACGCATGATGAACAACCCTTATAAGTCCTCTCGACTTACAAGGAGAAAACCCTCTTGTAGGATCCTTACGACTTACAGAGGAACATACACTTAGGAATCCCCACGATTCCTAGGGAGAAAACACACCTACAAGATCCTCACGACTTGTAGGGAGAAATACCTTTGTGAGACCCTTACCGCTCATAAAGTTAAAAGCCTTAGTCGACAGGACCCTAACCCTGTTCGCTAAGCCACCTTTGTTCGACATCGACAGAGGCAGATGATGATTCACTCCTGGCAATATCCCAGTAGTAGCGGTGCTGATGCCGAAATCGGTGTCTAATTTTAGGTTCACGGCAAAAAGCCAGCGAGCCACACATGCATACGAAATAGCCGAAATGATGGGGCAACTTGCAATAAAAAGCAGCAAGTAAGAATGTATGCATAAAAATAGCCGAAATGATGGGGCTACTCGCAATAAAAAGCAGTGAGTAAAAATAAAATAAATAGCCGAAATGATGGGGCACCGCGAAAAATAGCCGAAATGATAGGGCAATCGCGGCCTTCGCGATATAAAAGCTGAAATGATAGAGCATCGCGGAAAAAGAAACAAAATGAAAAAAATGAAATTTATGCCCTACAGGTAATGTTACATCAAACCCTGTATACAATCCAAGGGCGTAAACAAAGAAGGGATCATACTCCTCTCCCAGGTTTCATCATAAGAAGAAGCCAAATCTCGACGGGTCGCAAATGACCTGGAGGTCATCTTAACACGCGTCTCGTAACAACGAACACAACTTCAAGCGAAGCGGAACAGCGGCAGCTCCCAGTTCCATGGCTCGGCGATATACAGATCGCTAAGAGTCAAATCCCCACCCCGTGAAATGCGGATACAATCAACAAATTCCTGGTTACGTGGAACGCGGATAACATCACTCTTTGACCCCGTGGAAAACGTCCAGAGCGGAGCCTGGTCTTCACAGAACACAGCAGTGAACCCGTGGGAAGCATCCAGAGCAAAATTCTTGGTTACGTGGAACGCGGATAATGTCACTCTCTGACCCCGTGGAAAACGTCCAGAGCGGATCCTGGTCCTCGTAGAGCACGGCAGTGAACCCGTGAGAAGCATCCAGAGCGGAACCTAGTCCTCGCCGAACACGGCAGTGAACCCGTGGAAAGCATCTAGAGAAAAAATTCCTGGCTACGTGGAACGCGGCTTATGTCAATCCTAACCCCGTGTGAAACATCCAGAGCAAAAATTCCTGGCTACATGGAAAGCGGCTTATGTCAATCCTGACCTCGTGGAAAACGTCCAGAGCGGATCCTGGTCCTTGCAGAGCACGGCAGTGAACCCGTGCGAAGCATCCAGAGCGAAACCTAGTCCTCGCCGAACACGGCAGTGAACCCGTGGGAAGCATCTAGAACAAAAATTCCTGGCTACGTGGAACGCGGCTTATGTCAATCCTGACCCCGTGTGAAACATCCAGAGCAAAAATTCCTGGCTACGTGGAACGCGGCTTATGTCAATCCTGACCCCGTGTGAAACATCCAGAGCAAAAATTCCTGGCTACGTGGAACGCGGCTTATGTCAATCCTGACCCCGTATGAAGCATCCAGAGCAAAAATTCCTGGCTACGTGGAAAGCGGCTTATGTCAATCCTGACCCCGTGGAAAACGTCCAGAGCGGATTCTGGTCCTCGCAGAGTACGGCAGTGAACCCGTGCGAAGCGTCCAAAGCGGAACCTAGTCCTCGCCGAACACGGCAGTGAACCCGTGGGAAGCATCTAGAGCAAAAATTCCTGGCTACGTGGAATGCGGCTTATATCAGTCCTGACCCCGTAGAAAACGTCCAGAGCGGATCCTGGTCCTCCCAGAGCACGGCAGTGAGCCCGTGCGAAGCATCCAGAGCGGAACCTAGTCCTCGCCGAACACGGCAGTGAACCCGTGGGAAGCATCTAGAGCAAAAATTCCTGGCTACGTGGAACGCAGCTTATGTCAATCCTGACCCCGTATGAAACATCCAGAGCAAAAATTCTTGGCTACGTGGAACGCGGCTTATGTCAATCCTAACCCCGTGTGAAACATCCAGAGTAAAAATTCCTGGTACGTGGAAAGCGGCTCATGTCAATTCTGACCCCGTGGAAAACGTCCAGAGCGAATCCTGGTCCTCGCAGAGCACGGAAGTGAACCCGTGCGAAGCATCCAGAGCGGAACCTAGTCCTCGCCGAACACGGCAGTGAACCCGTAGAAAGCATCTAGAGCAAAAAATTCTGGTTACGTGGAACGCGGCTTATGTCAATCCTGATCCCGTGTGAAACATCTAGAACAAAAATTCCTGGCTACGTGGAACGCGGCTTATGTCAATCCTGATCCCGTGTGAAACATCTAGAGCAAAAATTCCTGGCTACGTGGAACGCGGCTTATGCCAATCCTGACCCCGTGTGAAGCATCCAGAGCAAAAATTCCTGGTACGTGGAAAGCGGCTCATGTCAATTCTGACCCCGTGGAAAACGTCCAGAGCGGATCCTGGTCCTCGCAGAGCACGGCAGTGAACCCGTGCGAAGCATCCAGAGCGGAACCTAGTCCTCGCCGAACACGGCAGTGAACCCGTGGAAAGCAACTAGAGCAAAAATTCCTGGCTACGTGGAACATGGCTTATGTCAATCCTGACCCCGTGTGAAACATCCAGAGCAAAAATTCCTGGCTACGTGGAAAGCGGCTTATGTCAATCTTGACCCCGTGGAAAACGTCCAGAGCGGATCCTGGTCCTCGCAGAGCACGACAGTGAACCCATGCGAAGCATCCAGAGCGGAGCCTGGTCCTCACCGAACACGGCAGTGAACCCGTGGGAAGCATCCAGAGCAACTCCTGACTCCGTGAAATGCGGATAAGGACAACTTCACCCATCACTTGCGGGTCCTCACAACTCGTAAGGGAATAAATTCTCTTGTAAGATCCTTACGACTTTCAAGAGAACGCGTTTAGGAATCCTCACGATTCCTAAGGAGAAAATACACCTACGAGATCCTCTCGATCCGTAGGGAGAAAAGTCTCTATGAGACCCTCACGGCTCATAGAGTGGAAAAGTCTTAGGCGGCAGATTTGAACCTGCGGCCTAAGCCATCGCTGCCTTTTGAAGAAGCCAATACAGGATGCTCGCTCTATCACCTATCAACCATATTTACTAAAGCAGTATACTGATAATAAGAGAAAGAAGAAAGCGACAAAAGGAGCATCCGATTTACATTTGATCAAGCGTTCGAGACACACTCATTCATGCATGTGCAAAAGACTCAGAACGAAAAATAGAGACAACCTGGGATAAAATTTTTCCATTAATATTGCCAAAAGTTCTTACAATTATAAAAGCAATAAACGAAAAATATAATTACAATGGAATAACCTCAGATCCAGGGCACGGATTGAGGAATTCAAAAGTAAGGCCATCCAGAGTTCTTCTGGCCTTTCTGATTATTCTTGTGCGCAGCCTCTCACGCTCCTGTGTGTCAAGATCCTCGGCAAGCCCTCCCCGCCTTCGATAAGCAGCGACTATCGTCGTCTGTTGGAAAATTTGATGTAGGATGTCGATGAGGCTGTCCCGCCGTTTCTTTGAGATCAGCCCCGTCAGGTACACTGAATGCACCTTGTCTTCGGCATCATCCAGCGCATTGAGCGGTAGGGCCTCGTGAAACCCCGGAAGTGCTCTCCATATTGCTCCGAGCACGATCTTCAAGAGAGCTGAACGACGAGGAAGCAGCCAACCACCGCTTGCGTTGAGGCGACCCATGACCTCCGCACACTGGGCTTCCGTAAACTCCTGGTTTTGATGACGGCCCTGTGCACGGATATCGTCGTAGGTGATGAACTCGTGCAGGCTATATAGACGCACCGCCATTATGCCTGGAGGAAATACCACATGAAGATTAGCGATAAAAAGAAAAATAATATACACAGAGAGTTAAACTCCTCGAGAGCAGTGCTCTGCAAACAGGACCGATTACCAAAATCCTAATAGGGGGAATTTAAATAAATCCCCCGAGAACTCTAAGATTGTTACTATTAAAAGATGATATAATCCATTAAATACAAAACTCCATTTTTTCTCATTATCCATATTCGAACTCTTAAGAGTTCATTTTTTTTTAGATCAAAGAGATCCATGTTTTGCCAAAGACGCAAAATTCTGTTCATGAGTTGAGAAACCCTGAAACAGATTCCTGAGAGTAAGGCTCTATTTGGTAAAACCCCAAAAGGATTTTCTTTAGATCAAAGATATATGAGAGCAAAGCTCTATTAATTAAAATTGATTTAATTTAAAACTAATTCTTACTTAAATAGTTTCTCTTAAAGAAATCTAACTCTGAGAGTTCTTGAAGGCAAGAGCAAAGCTCTGAAGTTTCTGAAAATGAGAATTTTAAAGATGATAATCATCTATGAAGGACCAAAGGTCCTATTTATAGGCATCAAGTGCCCTTTCAACTTCCAAAGTTGCCGCAACGGTTGGAATTCCGCCACCGTTGCGCTCATGTTTGGGGCCACGTAAGCGCAACGGTGGGGGGCATTTGTTTACCCCAATCAGAGCAAAGCTCTGTTCAAATTCTAATGCAGAAGATGAAGCAATGCTTCATCGTCCCTCAATCAGAGCAAAGCTCTACTTTGAAAATTCAAACTTTAATTAAAGAAGCAACGCTTCAGTTGGCCTGCGCTCTGCGCTGCACGCCACGTGGCAGCACAGTTGCGCTGCGCTGTGCGCTGCGCGACACGTGTCACGCTCTGAGGCATTTGCGCCAAACAGAATTAAGATTTTAAAGAAATCTTTCTGTTTTTGTTAAAACAAGAAGATTTTCTTCTGTAAAACAGAAGTCCTGGGATCAAAAATCCAACGGTGGGGAAAATTCCCCAAATCACTCAAAGAAAGATCTCTTTAACAAATTTAACTAATTTATGGGCACTATAAAAAGGACCTTAGACCTCAATTCAAAGGGATCAACATTTGGGTGAGAAATCAAAAATTTCAAATAGAGAGAACTCTAAAGAAATCTCAAGAGGAAAAAGGGTAAAAACCTTTACAAGAGAAGAATTTTTTCTAATAGATCATTGATCTAAGAACAAGATCAATGATCTTCAATAAAAAAAGAAATAAAAATAGCGCCTTGCACTTTTTATGAACCTTTAGTTCTCTGAGATAAGAAAAACAAGAGAGACTTGTTTTCTTTGATCTAAATTAGATCAAGAAAGCAAACAGTGCTTTGCACTTCTATTATGAACCTTTGGTTCTTGAATCTAAAAGATTCTTAAATTTATAGTGCCTTGCACTTGCAAACTGCGCTGTTGCGCTCTTGGGAGAGCGCCACGTGTCAGCATCTGAACTACTTGCGCTATGCGCTTTAAGATAGAGCTGTGCTCTCGGTAATTGGCGCAACTCACCAAGGTGCGCCACGTGTCAGCAGCGCAAGCGCAGCGCACTGCGCTTGCATGACACGTGTTGTCACCACAAGCACTTGCGCTTTCTGATTGGCGCAAAGCGCCTAAGAATGCAATGCATTTCTTTTGCTAAAGGGCCAGGCCCAAGTCAAAAAGACCTAACGGGCCAAAATAAATTGCAAAGTAATAAAAAAGGGAGAGAGCCCAAGTAAAATTGATGCTCTGCATCATTTATAAATGGGCAGAGCTCAAAACAAATTGATGCTCTGCATCCTTTATGGGTAGAGCCCAAATAAAAATAAAAAAAGAAATGCAATGTAAAAGCAAATAAAATGTTGAATATTTTCAACTGGACTTAGCCCAATCATGGCCGTAAGTCCTCAAATTAAATTGATTGAGCAAGATTGCTCTCCTAAATCAATTTACATCCGGTTCGAGGGTACATCTCCGAACTCCTCTAACACCTATCGTTGTAATTCCTCAACGACGTCAGAGAGGTGACGGGTCCCGACGACCACACATCAATATGGACTGCGGGGTCCTTAAACTCGTGGACCGAAATGTCCTTAAACTAATATTGGACCGAAACGTGCTTAAACTAATATTCATCCCAAAATAGGAACGAAAAACCGAAATGTCCTTAAACTGATGATGGACCGAAACGTCCTTAAACTAACGATGGACCACCACGTCCCTAAACTGGAACATGGATCACCACGTCCCTAAACTGGGACAATAGAGCCTTCAAATGCTCTTTTCCCGGATCTAAACGGTCCCGTTTAAGTTGATCTTAGCCCCAAACACGGCTAACGCATCCTTAAATATTCAAATGGACTATAAAACTCCAAATCGACTTTGGTTCAATGGTACATCTCCTAACTCCTCTGACACCTATCGTTGTAATCCTTCAACGATGTCAGAGAGGTGACGAGTCCCGACGGCCATATATTAAATGGATCACCACGTTAAGTTGATCTTAGTCTCAAAACAGGACTAACGTATCCTTAACGAATGTTTAAGTTGATCATAGCCTTAATACGGCTAACGTATCCTTAAACTAAAAACACCAAACCCAAATCTAAGTAAATACGGATTTGGACTAATCCACGTCCTACGGGCGACGGCATTACTCAGTCTCCGTATACAATCCACGGGCAACCACAAACAAAACAACCACCCACGACACGAAGTGAAATTCTGGAGAAGGAGAAAGTTGTTACCGCGATGCGGTAGCGTAATTAACTGCAGGGGCTTGCGCCTACAGGGAAGAGCGTCCCCACAATAAAAAACCCCTCAAGCGAGGGGGAATCTGACGAAGTCTGCTATATCGGCCGCATCCGTCTAAACCTCCGATACACGGTGCCATAAATCAACTTGGCATCTTCGGAGAAGTAGACGGATAAAACCATATAGCATCTGCCCCGAATCTCAGGCCAGACGTCCTCGCATCTTCGCCCGCTGTAACACCCGAGCCCAATAATACTATTTCTTTTGCTAGTTGAGTGTTATATATTGCTCATTCCAATTATCCTGTTTGTTTGGTGCTTTTTGCAAAATTTTAACCGGTTAAGTCAGTTTGGCACATAACAAATTTTAACTCCTAAAATGAAATTAAAAATATCCATGTTGGCCTACTCGTCGCCACTAGTCGCGTGGTAGCGTCCGCACGTCGAGATTCCGTCCCTTTCGGCTAAACGGACAAGTTTAGACGACTACGCGCGCATGCAAGTGTCCGACTTGGGGGCATGCATTTTAATCATTAAACACCTCTTTTCAAAATTTGGAACTCGCTTAAAATCCTATAATTTGAATTTGAAACATTTGGGCGCAAACCGGGCGCGATTTGGAAATGTTTCATTTAGCGCCGAAAATGCCCATTTAATTAAATATCTTAAAACTAAAAATATACGAATATATCTTCTTTAACCGTTAAATCATTTCAAATTTTCCTTTTTAATTTCTCCCCAGCCAATCATCGCGAGGGGCTGTACCCTCGTGGGCCCCGCATCCCATCTCTCTCTCTCTCTCCGCCTCGCTCTATCTCTCTCTAACCTCTTTCTCTCTCTCTCTCTAAATCTCTCACCCTCTCTCCAATCTCTCTCTCTCTCTCTTCCTATATATTTTCTCAACCTCCTGTTCATCTTCCTCCCCACGAGAACTCACCGAACCTTAACCCTAGCCTCCTCGTGCTTGCGCCGCCGGCCTCCCCACGACCTCGCCGTCGCCGTCATCGCCTCCTCAGCCTAGCCGCACCCTCCTACCTCCTTCCTCCGTCTCTTTCCGCGCCTGCACCCAACCCCGACGCCATCACCCGGCCGCAGATCTCGCCGCCGACGCCGCCTCTCGTCACCAACGACGCCTGCGACTCCCTCTCTTCCTCCTCGTCCCGACCTCGTCGTCGCCTTCCTCCTCCCCTCGTCGGACCACTAGAACCCGAGCCCGACCCTAGCACCAACCCCCGGGTCGCCGGAAAACATGCCGTCGACCCTCGTCGACGTCACCCGCGCCACCTCCGACCACCCCCTCTTCCCTGCGACCAGAACCCGGCCCTTACATCCCCTCATCGCACAGCACCACCCTCTTTCCAGCGAACAAGGAAAACTCCAGCCCTCGCCGCATCTCCTGTTCGCCGCCGGCGTGCCCATCGCCGTCGGGCCCGTCGTAGTTGCCCCTGGTTCTTCCCGGTAAGCATCCCTTTACTTTCCTTTTGTGCTAGATTTCCCCCGCTGATCCTTGTTACGTATATCATGTTGCTAACTTCGTTGCCGATGACTTTTGCCGGATTCCGGCCGTGCCGTCGTTTGGACCTGACGCTCCAGCGAAGTACCCTGGTCCGTGTGGTCCCGCTGTTCGCTGTTGGGACTCGATCCGTGGCCCGTGCGCCCGTCTCGTGTTTTCTGCCGACATTGCATCCGTGTTTTCCGGTTTGCGAAACCGTCGAGGCAAGTATCCGAATACTTGCTCTAACATGCTAAAACAAGATTAAGTCCTGCTTTACATTTAATTATCATATTATATAATACAACACAATGATGGTGATATCGATAGTACCGTATGACTGGAGTTGACGGTTGCATTTCCCTTTAACTTTAAATCAGTATAGTAGTCGTGAAATTAAGTGGTATGTTTTTAATCCATGATTCAACTAATTAAACCAATTAGAACGTACTTGCTTGATTTGCTAGATCATCCTTGTGACAATTATTATGCTTTAGTTTAAATTCATGTAGCTTCATTACGTATGTTGTTGATATTGTTTCACTTTGTGACTATTGCACCCCAAGGGTGCTTGAACCTATTAATAAGAGAATACAAAGCATCACTGTGTTTACATGGAATAATATTGTTATTTGCTGTTCCTGCTGTGGTTCCTTATTCGTTACTATACCTGTTATCAGCATACATTTGATTGCATTACATATTGACCGATCTTGATACACCTGACACGTGTAGTGATACACCGGACATGACACCCTGTGCATATCGACTCAACCTGTTGAAACGTGACCTGACCTGTTGCCTGATTTCATGCCTAATGCCGACAAACCTGACCATTCCTGCTGTCTATCCAGACAGACCTACTTTTACCTGATTTTGTGTTGGCATTAGTCCTTGACTACTGAATACCTGACCTGACATACATAACTTGGGGGTATGAGGAAATCAAAGGTGAAA
Organism: Agapanthus africanus; assembly: GCA_030015575.1. NCBI lineage: Eukaryota > Viridiplantae > Streptophyta > Magnoliopsida > Asparagales > Amaryllidaceae > Agapanthus > Agapanthus africanus. Next base: position 161,046,906 of record CM057339.1, on the reverse strand, counting down.
CCGACTTGTAACTCAACAGTTCGATACTTGTTCTGATCAGTCTTACGGGCTTGGCCTGCCCCGGAGTGATGATGCTGACATCACTCATCCATCCTACCACCTATTACTGCTTAGCGGCACGTCTCGGATTCAGCCCCGAGAACCTTGACCGTGGTCCCGGGCACGCACGGGATACTATTGAGTTACATCGACGATTCATCAATTGATTTCAAAGACTATAGAGTAGAAACCTGATAGGACAGTTTAGTCACCACTGCACATTACCCTGCTCTGTTATTTCTTAGTACTGCTTTATTCATGTTCATACCTGCATTGCTTATTACCATGTTTATATTATATTATTTGGTTGACATGACGCGCTGACGTCTGGGTTTTGCATGGCCCAGATTCCGTACCACTGTCGACGACCGAGCAGGAGCACTTCAGCCAGCAGGCTGTACTGTGAGTTCCTTAGGGCTTAGTTTATTTATTTCATTTCATTTCCAGATGTGAGCCCGCATTATGGGACGTACTGTTTATTTATTGTATTGGATCATTTGCTTCCGCACTTATTGTTTATTGATTCTGGTTATTATGGATTTGGACATGTATTAGATTAGTTATTATTTCGTTCTTGATATCTCTACAACCGTAATGTGACTGTGGATGGATATTTCCTACCCACAGGTAGCATGGTTGGCTATGTCACGTGCCCAATCTTGCGTACTCTGGGAAGCGGGGCGTGACATGGTTCTTTTGGTATCAGAGCCATAGGTTAATTGGGTTGATTCTTTGTAGTTGGGTATTGCACCCGATACACGAATCATAATACCCGTGATTAGGAAACATGTCCTGCCACCTTGACCGTTTTACCATCCTTGAATCATTCTTCCGGATCATGTCGACATGCAAACTTACTTTGCATTGTCAACTCGAAAACCTAATTTCTTGTTATCTCTAGGACTTAGGCGACTTGGGTAGAGTTAAGTAATTGCGGCTATGATACCGCGGCATAGCTACAATGCAGTACTCTATTTAAGTATCTTGGAGTTTTAGCCTTGATTTATATATTGAATCTATCATCATGCTAATGTTATTTGTTTTGATTTCAGGACCATGGCAGATAAGAATTTCAAGACGTATCAGAGGCGTGTGGATGAAACCGCCATGTTAGGAGTGATACGTGGGATGTTGGAAAATCAGAAGAGGCAAACTGAGCTGATCCAGCAGCAAGCAGATTCATTTCAGGAGGGTTTGCAGGCTATTCAGCAGTCTGTAAACACCGCTGTAGCGAAGCCAGTTGACCGAGTAGGGACCGTGGCAGATTTCAGACGATTGGGTCCTACTACTTTCACTGGTCTGGAGGAGCCGTTGCCAGCCGAGCAGTGGCTAGTGGACACGGAGAATTTACTGATTGCGGCACAGATCCCAGAAGACAAGAGAGTTGATGTGGTGCGCATTCAGCTGGTGGATTACGCCCGAGAGTGGTGGCTTGTGGAGGAGACCCGCTTGTCCAAGCCAAACAGTTGGGCGGATTTCTCTAAAAGTTTCTTGGAGAAGTTCTTCCCGCGGACTGCACGGGAGGAAATGGAGGAGAAATTTATTGGGCTGAGACAAAATGGAGCAGCTGTGGATGTACATGCAGCGGAATGGACGAGACTCAGCCGCTTCGCTGGACCCTTAGTCGCCAAGGAGGCAGACAGGGCGCGAAGGTTCTTGCGCAGTTTGGATGTGGACATCCAGAGGCAGATTGTCTCCCTGGGTTTGACCACTTTCTCGCAGGTTCTTACGGCAGCCAGAGAGCAACAGAGTTTATCAGGATCGAAAGGGAACCTTCACCAGACAGCAGTTACGGCCAGGAAGCCTGCATTTGTACCTAACCGAGATCATGGGCGCAGAGGTATTCCAGTGGACCGTCGAGGTGTAGCGCCAATGAAGAAACCTGTGATCGTTGATCGAAGGAAGAGCGTAATTTGTAATTACTGCCGATTACCTGGGCACGTGCAGAAGGATTGTCGAAGGAGACTGGGACTTTGTCTGGTTTGTGGAGCAGCCGATCACGCAGTTGGTGCTTGTCCGTCGAAGCTTCGCACGAGAGATGATATACAGAAGCCTCCGCAGAGACCGTTTCAAGGGCAGAAACAGCTGACTCAAGGACCAAATCAGGCTCGAGCGTTCACATTGACAGCTGAGGAAGCTAAGGCATCGGGAGAAGTGGTTTCAGGTACTTTACTCGTTCATGGTTTTCCCGCATTGGCATTATTTGATTCCGGAGCATCCCACTGTTTTATGTCATCCAAATTTATAACTACACACTCGATTACCTGCACGACCCTGTCTAGTTTCTGGGACATACACACTGGGAATGGAAAAATCATGGCTAGTAAGGAGTGTAGAGATTGTACAGTTGTTGTTTGCGGACGGGAGCTTTTTGCAGATTTCTTGGTGATAGATACGGGCAGTTATGAAGTAGTCTTGGGAATGGATTTTCTGGGCACTTTCCACGCCCATATTGACTGTAGGGCAAGGAAGGTAATTTTCCAGATTCCCGGACACCCTGAGTTTACCTTCACTGGGGGAAGCAGTTCTGTCGGGCCAGTCGAGTTTAGGGTTAGGCCGACAAACAGTGTTCTTGCAGCAATGGTAGTGGATAGTAATGAAGAGCCGGCAGTTGTTCGTGACTTTATGGATGTGTTTGAAGATATATCAGGCTTACCGCCGAAGCGAGAAGTGGAGTTTGCGATTGACCTTATTCCTGGTGCAGCGCCAGTATCAAAATCTTATTATCCGATGGCACCGGTGGAATTGGAAGAAGTTAAGAAACAAGTTGGTGAATTACTCGAGAAGGGATGGATTCGAAGCAGCAACTCACCTTGGGGAGCTCCAGTTCTTTTAGTAAAGAAGAAGGATGGCACGAGAAGGATGTGCATTGATTATCGAGAATTGAATCGGGTGACTATTAAGAACAAGTACCCGATCCCTCGCATTGGAGAACTTTTTGAGCAGCTTAGTGACGCGAGGGTATTCACGAAACTGGATTTGCGATCAGGATATCATCAGGTCCGAGTAAAAGCAGAAGACATTTGCAAGACGGCGTTTCGAACTCGATATGGACATTTCGAGTATTTGGTGATGCCCTTCGGAGTAACGAATGCGCCGGCAATATTCATGGATTTGATGAACATGATCTTTTCACCTTTCTTGGACCAGTTTATTGTGGTATTCATTGACGATATTCTGGTATACTCGAAGAGTCCGGAGGAGCATGCTGAGCATTTAAAGATCGCACTGCAAACGCTGAGACAGGAGAAATTGTTCGCGAAGATGAGTAAGTGCGAATTCTGGCTGGAAGAAGTAAAATTTTTGGGACATGTTGTGTCGGGCAATGGAATCGCCGTTGATCCCGAGAAGATTGCAGCAGTTCGAGATTGGCCAACTCCAAAGAATGTTGCGGAAATAAGAAGTTTTCTTGGACTCGCCGGTTACTACAGAAGATTTGTGGAGAATTTCGCTCGTTTGGCAGAGCCGTTAACCAAGCTCACGCGCAAGGAGGTACCGTTCGTTTGGACGGATGGATGTGCATTGGCCTTCGAGACGTTGAAGCAGAAGTTGATAACCGCCCCTATCCTAACTGTACCGGATAATTCAGGAGGACTGGTGATTCACAGCGACGCATCTGGAAAAGGATTGGGATGTGTTTTGATGCAGAACGGGAAAGTCGTCGCTTACGCGTCGAGACAACTGAAGACTCATGAGAAGAATTATCCGACTCATGACTTGGAGCTTGCAGCCGTGATCTTTGCCCTGAAGATTTGGAGACACTACCTTTTGGGCGAGAGAGTCGAAGTCTTTACTGATCACAAGAGTTTGAAGTATGTATTCACCCAAAAGGAGTTGAACATGAGGCAACGCAGATGGTTGGAGCTGATGGCCGACTACGACCTTGATCTTAAGTACCATCCGGGAAAAGTTAACGTCGTGCCGGATGCGCTAAGTCGGTTACCAGCAATTCAGGTGTTGACCGCACAAAGGGAGATCATTGCGGATTTTCAGAGATTTGACTTGGAGGTTGTGCTACCACATGCTATGGGACAGTTGATGCAGTTACAAGTACAGTCGTCCTTAGTTGAGAAGATTAAAGCGTCACAATCGCAGGATCCTAGACTGCAAAAGTTTCGAGAGCAGGTTGAAGCCGGACTGCGAACCGATTTACTAATCCATGGAGACGGTTCGTTGAGGTATGGTAGCCGTGTATGTGTGCCAAAAGGGGATGTGCGTGAAGAGCTCATGAAGGAGGCACACAGTTCAGCTTACTCTGTACATCCAGGAGGGACAAAGATGTACCGAGATATTCGACAACACTTCTGGTGGGAAGGTATGAAACGGGAGATTGCTCGCTTCATGGCTAAGTGCTTGGTGTGTCAGCAAGTCAAGGCTGAGCACCAAAGTGTTGCTGGTTTGTTGCAACCACTTCCGATCCCTCAGTGGAAGTGGGAACATATAACCATGGATTTCGTGACGGCTTTACCGCGGAGTCCAAAAGGCAACAATGCAGTATGGGTGATTGTCGATCGGTTGACCAAGGCAGCCCACTTTATTCCTTTTCGGGTTGGTCAATCGACAGAGACTTTGGCAGAGCGGTACATGCAGGAGATTGTGAGATTGCATGGAGTACCGGTGAGCATCGTGTCCGATCGGGACACTCGATTCTTGTCGCACTTTTGGAGGAGTTTACAAGAAAGTTTGGGGACTCGATTAAAGTTTAGCACAGCTTATCATCCTCAGACTGATGGACAATCGGAAAGAACGATCCAGACCCTTGAAGATATGTTGAGGGCTTGCATGTTGGACTTCAAAGGTTCTTGGGAGGATCATCTACACCTGGTGGAGTTTTCGTACAACAATAGATTCCAAGCGACAATTCAGATGGCTCCGTTTGAAGCGTTGTATGGTCGTAAGTGCCGTTCACCGGTTTGTTGGGATGATGTTGGTGAACGAAGGTTACTAGGACCAGATTTGGTGGTACAGACAGTCGAGAAGGTGAATACAATCAGGAAGCATATGAAGGCAGCTCAAGACAGACAGAAAAGTTGGGCCGACACGTCAAGAAGACCTCTAGAGTTCGCCGTGGGTGATTTGGTATTCCTGAAGATATCACCTACTAGAGGGGTGATTCGCTTTGGGAGTCGGGGAAAGCTTAGCCCTCGATTCGTTGGACCCTTCGAGATATTGGAGCGGGTTGGAGAGGTAGCGTACCGTTTGGCGTTACCACAGTCTTTAGCAGGAGTGCACGATGTGTTTCATGTATCTCAACTACGGAGGTATGTTCGAGATGAGACCCACGTCTTGGATCATTCGGAGTTGACCGTACGGGAGGACCTAACTTTTGAGGAGCGACCAGTTGAAATCAAGGATCAAAGAGAAAAAGTTCTTAAGAACAAGGTTATCCCTCTTGTGCTAGTTTCTTGGGGTAATCGATCGCATGGAGAATCCACTTGGGAGCGAGAAGACGAGATCCGACAGAAATTTCCTCACCTTTTCCAGTAGTTAGCTATCTTGTATTCTTGGAATTTCGAGGACGAAATTCTTTTTGTAGTTGGGTATGATGTAACACCCGAGCCCAAAAATACTATTTCTTTTGCTAGTTGGGTTTTATATATTGCCCATTCCAATTATCCTGTTTGTTTGGTGCTTCTTGCAAAATTTTAACCGGTTAAGTCATTTTGGCACATAACAAATTTTAACTCCTAAAATAAAATTAAAAATATCCATGTTGGCCTACTCGTCGCCACTAGTCGCGTGGTAGCGTCCGCACGTCGAGATTCCGTCCCGTTCGGCTAAACGGGCAAGTTTGGACGACTACGCGCGCGTGCAAGTGTCCGACTTGGGGGCATGCATTTTAATCATTAAACACCTCTTTTCAAAATTTGGAACTCGCTTAAAATCCTATAATTTGAATTTGAAACATTTGGGCGCAAACCGGGCGCGATTTGGAAATGTTTCATTTAGCGCCGAAAATGCCCATTTAATTAAATATCTTAAAACTAAAAATATACGAATATATCTTCTTTAACCGTTAAATCATTTCAAATTTTCCTTTTTAATTTCTTCCCAGCCAATCATCGCGAGGGGCTGTACCCTCGTGGGCCCCGCATCCCATCTCTCTCTCTCTCCGCCTCGCTCTATCTCTCTCTAACCTCTTTCTCTCTCTCTCTAAATCTCTCACCCTCTCTCCAATCTCTCTCTCTCTCTTCCTATATATTTTCTCAACCTCCTGTTCATCTTCCTCCCCACGAGAACTCACCGAACCTTAACCCTAGCCTCCTCGTGCTTGCGCCGCCGGCCTCCCCGCGACCTCGCCGTCGCCGTCATCGCCTCCTCAGCCTAGCCGCACCCTCCTACCTCCTTCCTCCGTCTCTTTCCGCGCCTGCACCCAACCCCGACGCCATCACCCGGCCGCAGATCTCGCCGTCGACGCCGCCTCTCGTCACCAACGACGCCTGCGACTCCCTCTCTTCCTCCTCGTCCCGACCTCGTCGTCGCCTTCCTCCTCCCCTCGCCGGACCACCAGAACCCGAGCCCGACCCTAGCACCAACCCCCGGGTCGCCGGAAAACGTGCTGTCGACCCTCGTCGACGTCACCCGCGCCACCTCCGACCACCCCCTCTTCCCTGCGACCAGAACCCGGCCCTTACATCCCCTCATAGCACAGCACCACCCTCTTTCCAGCGAACAAGGAAAACTCCAGCCCTCGCCGCATCTCCTGTTCGCCGCCGGCGCGCCCATCGCCGTCGGGCCCGTCGTAGTTGCCCCTGGTTCTTCCCGGTAAGCATCCCTTTACTTTCCTTTTGTGCTAGATTTCCCCCACTGATCCTTGTTACGTATATCATGTTGCTAACTTCGTTGCCGATGACTTTTGCCGGATTCCGGCCGTGCCGTCGTTTGGACCCGATGCTCCAGCGAAGTACCCTGGTTCGTGTGGTCCCGCTGTTCGCTGTTGGGACTCGATCCGTGGCCCGTGCGCCCGTCTCGTGTTTTCTGCCGACATTGCATCCGTGTTTTCCGGTTTGCGAAACCGTCGAGGCAAGTATCCGAATACTTGCTCTAACATGCTAAAACAAGATTAAGTCCTGCTTTACATTTAATTATCATATTATATAATACAACACAATGATGGTGATATCGATAGTACCGTATGACTGGAGTTGACGGTTGCATTTCCCTTTAACTTTAAATCAGTATAGTAGTCGTGAAATTAAGTGGTATGTTTTTAATCCATGATTCAACTAATTAAACCAATTAGAACGTACTTGCTTGATTTGCTAGATCATCCTTGTGACAATTATTATGCTTTAGTTTAAATTCATGTAGCTTCATTACGTATGTTGTTGATATTGTTTCACTTTGTGACTATTGCACCCCAAGGGTGCTTGAACCTGTTAATAAGAGAATACAAAGCATCACTATGTTTACATGGAATAATATTGTTATTTGCTGTTCCTGCTGTGGTTCCTTATTCGTTACTATACCTGTTATCAGCATACATTTGATTGCATTACATATTGACCGATCTTGATACACCTGACACGTGTACTGATACACCGGACATGACACCCTGTGCATATCGACTCAACCTGTTGAAACGTGACCTGACCTGTTGCCTGATTTCATGCCTAATGCCGACAAACCTGACCATTCCTGCTGTCTATCCAGACAGACCTACTTTTACCTGATTTTGTGTTGGCATTAGTCCTTGACTACTGAATACCTGACCTGACATACATAACTTGGGGGTATGGGGAAATCAAAGGTGAAACCGACTTGTAACTCAACAGTTCGATACTTGTTCTGATCAGTCTTACGGGCTTGGCCTGCCCCGGAGTGATGATGCTGACATCACTCATCCATCCTACTACCTATTACTGCTTAGCGGCACGTCTCGGATTCAGCCCCGAGAACCTTGACCGTGGTCCCGGGCACGCACGGGATACTATTGAGTTACATCGACGATTCTTCAATTGATTTCAAAGACTATAGAGTAGAAACCTGATAGGACAGTTTAGTCACCACTGCACATTACCCTGCTCTGTTATTTCTTAGTACTGCTTTATTCATGTTCATACCTGCATTGCTTATTACCATGTTTATATTATATTATTTGGTTGACATGACGCGCTGACGTCTGGGTTTTGCATGGCCCAGATTCCGTACCACTGTCGACGACCGAGCAGGAGCACTTTAGCCAGCAGGCTGAACTGTGAGTTCCTTAGGGCTTAGTTTATTTATTTCATTTCATTTCCAGATGTGAGCCCGCATTATGGGACGTACTGTTTATTTATTGTATTGGATCATTTGCTTCCGCACTTATTGTTTATTGATTCTGGTTATTATGGATTTGGACATGTATTAGATTAGTTATTATTTCGTTCTTGATATCTCTACAACCGTAATGTGACTGTGGATGGATATTTCCTACCCACAGGTAGCATGGTTGGCTATGTCACGTGCCCAATCTTGCGTACTCTGGGAAGCGGGGCGTGACACCCGCCATTCGGAGGGGAACAGCGTAGTGTACGGTAGCTATTTACTATTTATCTGTAGCATATGATGCGATTGGATTAGGGTATTCGTACGGCGTTGTTTGGCATTCGTTAAGGGTCGTGCGGGTGGGTTTAATTCAATCAAGAAATGTACGTGTTGAACTTGACTAGTGGACTATGAGTTGTTTGGCATTCGTCAAGATCATGGCATGTTAGGAGCAAAAGTATTATCGGGAATTTCAAGTGTTGAAATTTGCAATGAGATTGCATACCTCCTATGAGATAGTCGGATCCCGATACCCACTGCGAGTAAGAGTTACTCCTGAGAGAGTTTTACACAGGACAATTAGCCGATCAAGTAGGTGTCTAGAAAAGTGTTAACGGGGTTACGCCTCTGGGAAAACGAGGTTTACTTTAATTAGGTCCGTGCGAAAGCACGGGGAACCTCCCTCAAGTACCGACACTGATCTGGCTGAAAAATTGACGAAATTGTAGGGTGTAATTAATCCCGGCTAATCTAACCTTTTAGGGTTTGAAGGAAGATTTGATAAAAACAGTGGGAGACATCCCGATTAGATAAGATAATAACCAATCTAATCTTGCAAGAGCATACGCTAAAGTGTTTTCTTCTCTCTCTCTCCAGATAGCGACCATGTCAGGCCATAATCAAGATAATAATATGGATGTATTGACTGAACCCGCTTATTATACTGAGCAGGGGAACGTTGGACCCGTTCTTTCTTATAAGAGTTATAAGACTGAACAGGGAATAGGAGAATATCTGGATTCTCAAGCCGCCTAAAAGAACATGCATGTTGATGCATCTTCTTCAGGTGTGTTAGTTATTGAGAACTGTTTCTCAGTTCACCCTACGTCCTGGGTATTAGATACCGGATCAGGATCCCACATATGTAAATTGTTACATGGGCTACGTAAAGGTAGAGAATTGGGAAAATGTGATCATTCCGTTCAAGTAGGGAATGGGGCAAATGTTGCAGCCAAAGAAGTTGGTGAATATCACCTGATATTACCAAGTGGTGATACACTGATTCTGAATGAGTGCTATTATATACCGAACATGATGTGCAACATTATATCAGTTTCTTTATTAAGTAAAGAAGGATATAATTTTGTAGTATAGGATAATGTTATGAACATATTCCTAGATCAAAAGTTGATTGCATCAGGCTCGTTACATAATGACATATTCATTCTAAATCAAAATACAGTCCTTAATATACAAAACACACACAAAAGGAAAAGTTCAGAAATGAACGAATCCTTCTTGTGGCATTGTAGACTTGGTCATATCAATACGACATGACTGGCTAAGTTACATAAAGATGGATATTTGAATCCGTTCGAATTATCATCTTATGATACTTGTCATTCATGTCTCAAAGGAAAAATGACCAAAACTCCGTTTAGTGGACACGGAGAAAGAGTTACGGAACTCTTAGAACTGGTACATAGTGATGTATGCGGTCCCATGTCTATACACGCCAGGAACGGTTTTTCCTACTTCATTACATTCACTGACGATCTCTCCAGAAACGGGCATGTGTTCCTGTTGAAACACAAGTCTGAAGCTTTTGAGAAATTCAGAGAATATAAGGACGAAGTAGAGAAACAAACGGACAAAAGTATTAAGATCCTTTGATCTGATCGAGGAGGAGAATACTTAAGCAATGAGTTCCAAGATTATCTAAAAGAGAATGGGATTCTCTCTCAGCTTACTCCACCTTATACACCACAGCACAACGGTGTATCGGAACGGAGGAATCGCACCCTATTAGATATGGTGCGCTCAATGATGAGTACAGCTGAGTTACCTATTTCCTTCTGGGGGTATGCGCTTGAGACAGCCATACACCTATTGAATATGGTTCCAACCAAATCAGTACCTACCACTCCATATGAGATATGGAAAGGGAAGAGACCATCTCTTAAGTATGTTAAGATATGGGGTTGTCCAGCCTATGTCAAAAGACAAAATCCGGATAAACTCGAGGCAAGATCTGTCTTATGTAAGTTTGTAGGATACTCCAAAAATTCATAAGGGTATATCTTCTACCACCCCGAGGAACAAAAGGTGTTTGTTTCTCGACATGCCACTTTCTTAGAAAAAGGTTTTCTTATGAAACAGAATAGCGGCATTGAGGTAGAACTGGAAGAGGTTCCAGCAACATAAACTATAACAGAAGACTTAGTAGAACCAGAGGATTCAGTAGTACCCGACGAATCCCAGCCTCTCCGCCGATCTAGCAGGGTTTCTCATCCACCTGAGAGATACTACGGTTTTCTCATTGATGGTGGAAGCGAGGATTGCATCATGGAAGATGATGACCCAACTAGTTTCGAGCAGGCCATCACGAGTGGTGACTCTGTGAAATGGCTGGATGCAATGCGATCTGAGATGGAATCCATGTACACCAACAAAGTATGGACTTTGGAAAATGCTCCTGAAGGGGTAAAACCCATTGGGAGCAAGTGGATCTTTAAAAAGAAATTTGGTGTAGATGGAAAAGTTGAGACTTTCAGACCTAGACTTGTAGCCAAGGGTTTTCGTCAATGACCAGGTGTGGATTATGACGAAACCTTTTCTCCAGTGGCTATGCTTAAGTCCATCCGGATCTTACTTGCCATTACTGCATACCATGACTACGAAATCTGGCAAATGGATGTTAAGACCGTCTTTCTAAATGATGATTTAGAAGAGTGCGTGTACATGACTCAGCCAGAGGGCTTCGTAGATAGTGGGAGCAGCGGAAAGGTGTGCAAACTGCTTAAATCCATTTATGGGTTAAAGCAAGTATCACGGAGTTGGAACATCTGTTTTGATATTGTAGTCAAAGAGTTTGACTTCATCAAAAATATAGATGAACCTTGTATCTATAAAAAGGTAGCAGAGAGTAAGGTTGTTTTCCTCGTATTGTACGTGGATGACATACTCTTGATAAAAAATGATATTCCTATGCTGCAATCAGTCAAGCTCTTCTTATCACAAAGGTTCTCAATGAAAGATCTAGGTGATGCCTCCTGCATATTGGGGATTAGGATATATAGAGATAGATCCAAAAGGATACTGGGATTGTCCCAATCCAGGTACATTGACACCATACTAAAGAGGTTTAGTATGGAAGAATCCAAGCGTGAGAACCAACCCACGATCTCTGGACTCACTCTCTCCAAAGAGATGTCTCCCAAGACTGATTTGGAGAGAGCTCGCATGCAAGGGATACCCTATGCTTCGGCAGTAGGCTCTATCATATATGCGATGCTATGTACCAGACCCAATGTAGCATACTCACTAAGTGTAGTGAGTCGGTATCAAGCAGATCCTGGAGAGAGTCACTGGACAGCTGTGAAGAACATTCTCAAGTACTTGCGAAGGACTAGAGACATGTTCTTGGTGTATGGTAACGGAGAATTCCGGGTGGAGTCCTTTACCGATTCTAGCTTCCAAAGTGATAAGGACGACTTTAAGTCGCACTCGGGATTTGTCTTTACCCTCAACGGAGGGGCGGTATGTTGGAAGAGTTCCAAACAGGATACCGTTGCAGACTCGACGATGGAGGCTGAATACATCGCTGCCAACGATGCTGCCAAAGAGGCTGTCTGGATAAAGAAGTTTATCACTGAACTTGGTGTGGTTCCATCCATTGAGCATCCAATACCTCTGTATTGCGATAACAATGGAGCTGTGGCTTTGGCCAAAGAACCCAGGTCCCATCAGAAGTCCAGACATATTCTGATACGGTATCACCTGATCAGGGAGATAGTTGATCGCCGGAGGATCGAGGTTAGGAGAGTAGATACGAAGGACAACACTGCGCATCCACTCACGAAGGCCATTCCCCAGATACAGTTTGAGAGATTATTCGGGATGCTAGGTATGAGATACTACAACAGCTGGCCTTAGTGCAAGTGAGAGATTGTTAGTTATGTATATGCCCTAGAGGCCATTGTTGTACATATGATGTATATTATGATGGATGCTTGGATATATACAGAGAGGACTTTCTTGCTCGTCATGATAGTATGCTATTTGGTTTCACTTTATCTTAACATGTTGACTTGTATTGGTTTACTGTCTTTCTCTCACATGTTGATAAAGCCCTTAAGATATGTACTCGACTACTGGGACTATGATGAGATCATACTAGTGGGGCCACGGTAGTCGACGAGTACATCCTATAAATATTCCTAGTTGAGGGTGTATCGAGACAGGGCATCGATGCACCAGAGTAGACTAGCGTATACGCATCTTGACCCATATGATGGGCGATGGATGATCCCATATCCATTGGTGTTTGACATCAAGGATGGTGTACGGATGCTCAGTGGAGACTGGGTACACTGGACGGACTCGCCGAGAACTCCCAGATGGTGATATACCACACGTCAGATGGCAGTTCTCCGGTGACACTGATACACAGTAGTCTGTAGACCCGAGATTGTCATAGAGTCTTGTGTGATTCCCACTGTGCTTTGATTTCCACCTTACCACGTCCAAGAGGGCGTGCAAAACGGTGGCTTTTGGGTACAGTCCCGAATCACATGGAGGCAATGAGCGATAGGAGGGGATTCGTCTCTCCCGGTATAGGGAGTTGATGTTGTGCTGTGTTCGATTGGTTATAACTGGAAGTCCCTGGTCAGGGCTGATATAGAGATTTACTGGTAAGTGTTACCAGTAGTTTCTCGACCTGTTATGAGCCTCACATCGACACGACTTATCGGTTACTGGGGTCTGACGTATACCACCCCTAGACTTGATATGCGACATATCAGACGAACAGACCTGACTGTACGGGAGTGTTACTGATTGGATTCACAGGAGAACGGACATACTAGCTTGTTGATCTTCTGATCGCTCAATACCTGGGTGGCTGTTACGTTTAGCTGACCGCTTGCAGCTTGTGGGTGTTTGATATGATCATCACCTGCTACCGGCGTATTGACGGTTCTTTAGAGTCCTACACAGAGGTTTCTTGGCTCAGGCAAAACGGAGTAGAGGCACATATGTGATATGTGCAGGATCGAGGATAATGCGATATGTGATACCGTATTATATTCTCGGATATTTAGATATGAACCGGGACATCGGATCAAGTGTTGATTCGATGAATCGGTACATGATATATTAGTCGGTTATATTCGATATAGCCGGATCGTCGGATCAATACATTGATATATATGCGATATATGTTAATTGTATTATTTTCTTTTGTTGCAGATATATAATATATATGTGATATATATTATTGTGACATGATATGATTTATTATGAAACATGTTTAGGGATGATAAAAAGGGATTAGGGTTTGATTAGGGTTAGCTCCTTCTTGTTCTTTCTAGAAGGATTTCCTTTTGTCTTGGTTAAAATATTATGGTTGATACTTATCCATGACTCATACTGAACCTAACCAAACTCTAGCTCCAGTTTATTCTCTACATAGGTTAAGCCTCTCATCCTTGACCATGGTTCCATAATAAATCATATAATCTTATCTACTATTCATCACAAAATGAATTATCTCTTTATTCTTCTTCTTCTCTCTTGAGTTTTTGAGAGAGATCACTTGTGATTTCTTTTGTGGTGATTTCTTGTGAGAAAATGATATAAAAAGAAAGCATAAACACTACTCCATCATCATCATCTAATCTAGCCCATTAGATTAGGGTGTTCACCTCATTAGAGTGAGAGAGCTTGAGCTATTGCAACTTCGACGTAGACCATCGGAGATAAGGAATACGACAAGCTTTCATGGATCGTTCGAGTCGTGGAGCCTCTCTTGAGTCCGGGAGATCATGGATCGCGGCGAAGGGAATTCTACTCGGAGCTTGTGAAGCGAAGGAGCGGACTACAAAGGTTGTAATCCCTCACACTTAGTAGTAAAGATATTTACTTGCATGTTAAACCCTAATAATCTAGCAAAGATCCCGGCTTTGGGTTGTTCGGCACGTCTAAAATTTAATTCGGGCATGTTTGATGCCTTATGAACCCTCACAAGAGTGCCTAGGAACCCTACAGAAAGAACCCCCTTAGCTTGAAGAGTTTTCATGTTCTTCTCGCTGAGGTGTCCCAATCTTTTATGCCACAACGAAGTCTCCGAATCTTTCTTCGAACTTGCCGTCAATGCAACCGAGCCTTCACTGCTCCCATTGAATGAGTACAACGAACCGCTCAGCTTGTCCCTTGCAACCACCAACGACCCTTTGGAAATTTTCCATTGAGAATTCCCAAATGTTGTAATAAACCCTTCGTTGTCTAGCTGACTTGTGGAAATCAAGCTTTTCTTCAAATCCAGAATATGACGAGCATTCTTCAATTTGATTTGACCACCTCCTGACGGTTGCAAGATGATCGTCCCCTGTCCAACGATCTTACACGATTGCCGGTTTCCCACCGTCACATGTCCAAGATCGCCCTGAACATACTCACTAAAGTGATGTCTGCCCGAAGTGCAATGAAAAGAAGCTCCTGAATCTAGGAACCAAGTATCCGTCTTTGTGTTCTCGCTCGCCGATAGACAAAGACCTTGTTCTCCTTGTTCTTGTGTAGACACCACATTCACTTCCTTTTCATCCGTCTTCTCATCTGAGTCTTTCTTCGGAAGCCTGCATTCACTTCTTCTGTGGCCCTTCTTTCCGCAATTCCAACAGGCGCCTTGGATTTTTCCTTGAGATTTACCTCGGCTTTTAGACTTGCCCACTTTCCTCTTTCCTCTTTCCATTGTTCTGCCACGATTCTCCACCGAAAGTACAGAAGTTCCAGAACTCCTACTCACGGACTTTCTCCGCATCTCATCGTTTAATATGCAGCTTACCGCATCATTAAACGTGAGAATCCCCGAGATAGAGTTGCTAACCGCTATCACTAGGTTCTCCCAACTCTCCGGCAACGAACATAGGAACAGTAGGGCTCGAATCTCGTCTTCAAGGATGATTGAAACGGACTCAAGTTGGCTTGTCACGCTGTTGAACTCGTTCAGGTGCTCTATCACCGAACCATTCTCTACCATCTTCATGTTGAAAAGCTTCTTCATCAAAAATATTTTATTTGATGTCGATGGCTTCTCATACAACTTCGCTAACGTCGTCATTAGCGCCTTAGTTGTTTTCTCCTTTGAGATATTAAAGGCTACCTGCGGAATCAACGACAATCTGATCGTTGCCAGGGCTTTCCTATCCAAAATGTTCCACTCCTCATCGGTCATCTTCTCAGGCTTTTCTCCTAGCAACGGAAGATATAGATCCTTTTGGTATAGACAGTCTTCTAACTGCATGCGCCACCAACCGAAATTATGACCATTGAATTTCTCGATTCTTATCTTATCTTCTGCCATCTTTTGTCTGTATCGCAGCAAACCCGACTTCCTCCTAGATCTGAACCAACGCCTTCAAAACTATAATCTAAGAAAGTGGGGAAGAGGACACAAGCGTCGTTACCCACCGTTACCTAGATTATAGAATCGAAGAACCCTAGGTTCTCTTAACCTTGCTCTGATACCAGTTGTTGGGAGGGAGAGTCGATCCACGGAACAGTGCTCGCGACAAAACCCAAATCACGCAAAAAATACAATCACGCAATTAAACGATGAAAGACAATATGCATTAAAGTGAAAGAATAAGAAGACAATCAATCACAAACAAGATAGATTTGTTAATGAGCTTCACCCACCGTATGGCTAGTCCCCGGCAGAGCGGAATCTGCAAACGTCTACTATACTTGAATCAAGTTTACACACAAGAACAACCCTAGGAGATTTCTCTCAAATCTCTCTATACAAATCTCTCTTAGCCTTTGCCTCTTGTGATGGTACTTGTGATTGATACCAAATGCTTCACTCATAAGATGTGCTTTTATAGCACCTAGGACAATATCACTATCTAACAAAGTCACCATCTATCATTGTCATCACCTACCAATGTCATGGATGTCAAAAGTAGCACCTAACAAAGTCACCACCTATCATTGTCATCACCTAACAATGTCATGGATGTCAAAAGCAGCACCTAACAAAGTCACCACCTATCATTGTCATCACCTAACAGTGACATGCATGTCAAAAGATGGCACCTAACCATAGACTTTAATTTGCCTCAATTTTCAACAGGAGATCTGATGGGTACAATGGCAGCAGATGATGGAGGCCATGGTAATGATGTTATAAGACTTCTACAACCGGAAAATATTGGATAACCATCTTATTTTGGTAATTGGATTCTCATCTTTTGGACATGTATTAATTGGAAAAACGTATACTCCTTAAAAACCAAATTTGTACTGGGGAAACACTTTGTTGTGTATATTTTTCCCTCCAACAATTGTTTACACTGTCTTTCAACAAACCAAACATGGCTAAAATTAATAGTTAAAAAAGCTTGGCTCAAATTAAAACTTGTATTAACTTGAATTGGGATTAGGATCCTGCTTGCCAATTTTGGGCAAGAATCTTGCTCTGTGTCCGTTTGATCCCACACAAACTATGGGCTTCCGCAATACCCGCATTAGGGACTGTCAGATCCGTTTGATCCATGCTCTGCCAGCGAAGGATCCAGGTCTCTTGAATTGGCAAGCGTCACATCCGAGGCAAGCGTCTTCACGTATATTTTCATTTATATCTTAACCTAGCATTGCATCTTCGATTTAAAAGCCACTAATACCTACCACATGCAAAACCATCATCTCATCCACGAGCAAGCCTTTGTTGGGAGACTTTCTCACATGGGACCCAGCACTTCAGCCCAAAATCAAACCAAGGTCAATTTTTTAAATGTACGATTACGTAGGCTCACCACCTACCAAATAATTTTGTGTTGTATTATTCTAAATATAATGGACCACTTCATGATCAACTCTTATTAATATCATCTTCCCTAATGCTACTAGTTGTCTACTAGCGACCAATTTAACATATAATTTATTTTTTTCTTCACCAGCTCGTTTTGCACCAACAATCTTTTATCCAAGCATTTTATTATATATCAGTCTCCAGCAATATATAATGGATAAACTTGAGAAGGGCTGCTCGTCCTGATTTTTGTCTAAGAAAATATGATGGAAAATCGGTCGGGTGAGCAGTGGAGGAGTTGCCAGGTGCACTTTCAGTTGCTCGAAAACGATCTGACATTCCTTCGACCATTCGAACCTTAGGATCTTTCTCAAGGCCTTGAAGAATGGGAGGCACTTTTTTCCGGACCTTGACATGAAGCGACTTAGAGCGGCTACTCTCCGAGTGAGCCGCATGATTTCGACGTTGGTCTTTGGCGTGGCCATGTTGAGGATGGCGCTGATTTTCTCCGGGTTAGCCTCGATTCTTCGGCGGGTAACCATGAATCCAAGGAACTTTCCACTAGTGATCCCGAACGCGCACTTGGCGGGATTCAGCTTCATTTTGTATTTGCAGAGGATGTCGAAAGTCTCGCCAAGATTTTTGGCGTGCTCATCTGACATGGTCGACTTAACGAGCATGTCGTCGACATAAACCTCCATGTTCCTCCCGATCTATGGTTTGAACATCCTGTTGACCAAGCGTTGGTATGTAGCCCCGACGTTTTTGAGGCCGACGTGCATCACTTTATAGCAGTATACCCCCGGTCCGTCATGAATGCGGTGAGCTCTTCGTCTGCCGGGTTCATACGGTTGGAGATAGTGCCCTCAGAGTCAATTATTGGATCACAAGCACGTGATTGCAATGATTGAGGGAGGACATGTCCCAGTAGGACAATCTTACTCGAGATGATAGTATGCTATCTGGTTTATCTTTATCATCGTGTACTGTTTTAAGTGACCTGACAGGTCGCTATTACACGTTGGTAGAGCCCCTAGGATTCTTGCTTGACTGCCAGCAGTATGAGGGCGATCATATACGTGAGAGCTGGTGGTCTATAAGCACATCCTTAAAAGGTCCCTAGTCGTGGGAGTTTCGAGACAGGGCATCGATTCTCCAGAGTAGACTAGTGTATACAGTCGAGACCCCGACGAGGGGCGGTGGCCGGTCTCACAAGCCATTGGTGTCAGTTGGATCACCTAAGATGTATACAGGTGCTCATTGGGTTATGAGTACACCGGACAAGACTCGCCGGGAACATGCTAGTTGGTCTTATACCAGACGTCAGATAGCAGTTCCCTGGTGACATGTGTACAGGTTAGTTCATCGACCTGGGGATCGTCATTTGTCTCGTGTGAGTTCACACTGTACTTTGATCACTACCCTACCACGGCTCAAAGGAGTCGTGCAAACAGGTTTTAGTTAGGTACAGTCCCGAGCCACATGGAGGCAGTGAGCGTATCTTCAGGGGTTCGTCTCTCCCGGTATTGGGGGTGAGGTCGTGCTGTGTCTAGGAGAGCCGGAACATGAAAAGTTCTTGGCCAAGGCAGGAGATTTACTGGTAAGTATTCCAGTAGTATCTCAGGGTGTTCTGGGCTACACTCCGACACGACTTGTACCGCTTTTGGGGGTCTGACTTTTACCAACCCCCTAGGCCCGCCATGCGATGCTCATAGACGAACGGACCGGGCTGTACGGATATTATCACTGACAGGATCAGTAGGGTGTCAGGATGAGTTCGCTCATCGACGTCCCTTTTGGTCAATACCTGGTAGCCCGTTACGTATTGGCTTATACCTCTGACGTGCTGGTGGTTAAATCCACAACCAAGGTGTTGACGAGTCTTTAGAGTCCCCCACATTCTGTTACTCTAGCTTTCGGGCGAAAAGTTGTAGAGGCCGTATGGAGATATGGTAAGGTCCGATCAGATACGTGCGGTATTGCACGGATCAGAATCAGACAGTTTGTACTATAGGTCGTATGGATATATGGCAGGGTTCGATCAGATACGTGCGGTATTGCACGGATCAGGATCGAACGGATATTACTAGCCGGTTTTGGTTTAAGCCGGATCCTAGTATAGTACAGTGTAGATTGTCTCATTGCATTTGTATTTCGGTCGGAATACAGATGCGGGTGTGTATGCACAGTAGCGGGGTTTTCCTGTAATTTATTACGGGACCAGTTTTCTGGAGTTGCCAGTTTGTTTTTCGTTTCGGCCAATTTCCTTTGTATCGTTCATTGGCCGAAGATTGGTGGAGGGGGGCTTATTTGCAATTGTGCAAATAAGCTTTTGTGGAGGGGGTATTTGCATATTCTTGTGTCATGATGGTTGCACCATCCCTTGATCTTTTGACTTGATTTGTTCATGATGGCTTGACTATTTGGAGTCATCATGCTTGAGATGATGGTTGTGTTGGAGTGTTGGTTTAGACTAGTGATCATTACTTTGCATGATAGCATTTTCTCTCTCTCCTTTGGATAATAGAATGAGACTCTCCCCCATTTTTGATCTCTACACTCTCATTCTCTCCACTCACACATGCATGGCCGGCCACTTTGTGGAGGGGCTGTCCAAATTTTTGGGTGTGGGATTGGTTGTTCTTTTGATGCTCCAAAAATTCCCAAGTCCCTCTACATAGTTCTTGTATCATCCCTCCACCAAAATGGCACCTCCATAAACCCCAAATGAGACACAAGCCTCTACACTACATTCTACAGCAAACCTTGGGCACGTCGACTAGCCAGCTTCGTGCCCGAGTTGCCTCGGCATTGAGGTGGGAGCCCGTAAAAGATGTAGGCGATGTGGTGCCCTTCCGGCGACGAGGTGGAGACCGGAGCTTCCGCGAGAGATCGGGACGATGACGAGAAGACCGGAGGACTCGGATCAGTCAGTATATCTCTATTCCCTATCTTGTAGTTAGCTAGGACTAGTTAATGGTTCGATCCGGGTATTAGTGTGCGGTGGTGCCAGTTCATGAAAAATTTAAGTATATCACCGCTTCCGCATTTTGGCCTCGGGATGGAGGCCGGGGCGCCGCCGTGCACTTACAGTGGTATCAGAGCCTCGCCATTAACTTAGTCTAGCTTTGTCTAATGTGTTTTACATTTCCGATCGAACAAAATTCCAAAATCCGCGTTTTCTTCACATCAGTTTTCTGTTGATTTTTTTCTGGCTCGAAAATTTTTTCAGGTTGCAGAAAAGTGATGTACTGGAAATTCTAAGAACACTTTAGAAATTCGATACAGTGACTCCACAATGGGAGCGCGGAACCGCGGCCAAACCCCCTTTTAGGCCGCGGTTCCGCCGCACTATGTTGAGATCAGTGTGTCAAATTTCTACAGTTGCTTTCTGGGGTGATTTGAGGGGTTTTGGAATATTAATATTGGGCCCAGAATTTCTTTATGTGCTACAGTAGTACTTGGGGGCCCACTTGTTAAAATTTGATCGATCGGAATATTTTAAACACATTATTTCACAGTATTTACATTATATCTGCGACCGTGAATGTCACTTGATCGGTAAATCCTGTCTAACTGCTATAGCCCGGTTAGACGGATTTGCGAACGTAACTTTCACGTTGATGTTTTGTGATTTTGCTGTGATGTTGCGGATCGGTCGTGGGGATAGCCTGGATGCAATGCTAGTACAGTTGTGGTTGTATTATGTACATTTGATATTGCGGGGCGAGCGTCCGACATGTGGACTGCCGTCACTTCCTGTTTGTATTATTATTTTGGGGCACGACCAGGTTGCGGTCGATGTACCCGTTGTATGTATATTTTACTTTCTGTACTAGGATTACCCCAAGGTGGGGTGCACGGATAGCCGGGTTCTAGAGGGCAACAAGCCCGCATCTCATGGGATTGAGACGGAGGGGGCTTCACTCTAGAATTGGCGGGCTATCCGCCGCACTCGTAGGGGGTACAGGTTGACCCAGGAGGGGTGCCCAAGTTGCCGGATTCCGTGAAGTGCTGGGTGGTCCATTCACGGTGCTGAAGGGGGCTGCCTCGCTTCAGGTTTTGGCGGGTAACTTGTTGCGCCCGTAGGGGTCTAGGATTTCATTGCACAGGCTATCCACACGACCAGGGGAACGTCGGGTTTCAGTAGTGGCTCTGTGAAACCCGGGGATCCCAGATATCTGTATTGTTCTGTGATACTGTACATTTCTGTGATGTTGCATTTTTTATCACGCCTTGAGCGAATATAATATATTAGTATATATATTAGTAGATGTTGTATATGTTTTGCATCCGCGCTAGTCCAGTCCCCGCTCTGTCGTTAGTTAGCTAACCTAACGAGTAATGACGGGACCCAGTGGCGAATGCGGATGGCATATACGTACATCAGTATATTTTCGTTCTTTTTGGTGTGATCAATTGATGGGACTGCGTTGATTCGGATCAATGCAAGTTAAAAACAAACCTAATCTGATGTTGTTGGAACACTTTTCAAAAAGCTGTTATTGCAAGGACGTTCTCTTTTGTTTTGCACCGTGGTATTCAGTTGGAATATCCCGCTTCTCAGTTGACGAGGCAAGGGCCGAGATCCCTTCACCGGGAGTGACCCCTTGGACAAAAGGTTAGCGTCAGGGCATTAACTTCACTATAGCCGATTACTTTTGCTTTGCACCGTGGTATTTAGTTGGAATATCCTGCACCTCATTCTACGGGGAAAGAGCCGAGATCCCTTCACCGGGAGTGACCTCTTTAGCAAAGGTTTTCGTCACTATATTTTCAAAAAGCTATCCGTTCCTTCAACGATATCAAGTTCATTACGTTAAAGGTTTTCGCCAGAAACCATTCGTAGCCCTCCGTCATTTCAGACGGGTAGCACGCAGTATTCATGCTATGTTTGTTGACCTTCGTCAAGGCATAGTGTATGGTAGCTGCTTGTTACCTTTCTGCTGCATAGATAGATGCGTTGGTTTGGGACAGTCGTATAGCCTTGTTGACCTTCGTCAATGGCTTGTACGGGCGGGTTCAAATTAACCTGGACAATGACGGGTGGAACTTGACATGTGACTTATGATTTGTTGACCTTCGTCAAGGTCATAAGAGCATGGGGCAGAAATCACATCGGGAGTTTTAAAAGAACTGAAACTTGCCAAATATGCGCATACCTTCTGGAGTGTGATACCGTGAGCGGATTCCGTCAAGTTATCATGCGATGATAGTTGGATCCCGATTCCCACTGATGAGTTGGTTTACTCCTCGGGTGATCCCGACTAATTCTTCTTTCAGGTTTGGAGGAGAATTTGACGGTACAGTGGGAGGTTTCCAGATTAGATAAATTGATAACCATTCTGATCTAGGTTAGAGTGCACGCTGAGTGTTTCTTTTCTCTCTCTTTTTGGCAGCGACCATTGACCCGACCCCAAGACTATGACTCAGTGACTAAGTTGACCGAACCTTCTTTAACACTGGCTTTTGGATTGTCAGAGTTGCAAACCTCATTGCCACTCCTACTTTTACCCTTTTCTCCAGGACACCCCGTATTACTATGAACGTCCACTTCCATTGGACAAAACCATCGTATGGTTATATACGAACTCGAAAGAATTTATTTGAGGATGGTTTCAGGTTCTGGAGAAAACGAATAGGACTATTCAGTTGTCTTTTCCTTTTACCTTCTCTCAGATTACGAGTGCTCATTGGTTTAGGAGATAGTACATCTATTACGCAAATTGGATAGTCTTCTTCCAAACCATAGGCAGGTGCCGACCGGTAGGGAATGAAGAAAACCAATTAGCATAACGATGGTGTGCAGAAGGTATTAAGTTAAGACAAAGCAAGGGATTAGTAAGAGGGCAAAGTAAATTGCGACTGCTATTCACGACCAAACCAAGTATTCCTTCGCCAATCCTAAATCACCTTTGTATTTCTCCAGGACACTCCGTATCACTACGAAGATCCACAGTTTATTGGATACTCCATTGTATGGTTATATACGAACTCGAAAGGAACTTGTTCCAGTTCGGGGATGGATTCTGGTTCAGGAGAAATAGGAATAAGGTTTATTCGGGTGTCTTTTATCTTCACCTTCTCTCGCATTGCGAGTACTCCTAGGATTAGGACAGTACACCCATTAGGCTTATTGGATATTCTTCTTCCAAACCATAGGCTGGTGCCGAACGGTAGGGAGGGAAGAAAACCATTTGGCCTAAGGGGTGTGCAGAAGGTAATGACTAAAGACATATGAAGGGATTTAGAGAGGTGACAAAAAATTATACGGTTACAGTCGTGAATATGGAAGAGGCATTACTAGGAATACTAGGATACCCCATCAAGACATTTCAATGTTTCAGTTTCACTGTGTAATGTTAAAAGAAAACTGATTTCCCGATTAGATACTTACTCCAGGGTATGTATTTACTAGGTATGATTCTCACATCTGTGTGGTTTTACAGATGATGAGTGGGAGTAAGTTATTGGGGATTGGGTGATCATCCTCATTATATCGGGATTCGTTTTAATCGGTGATATTGGAGGAAGTCACCTGGGTTGTTTGCCAGACGGCAAATATTTGGTTTTGAATATCCGCTGTTATGCACCAATTACAAATCGATGTATCTGTACGTCTATTTTCATAGAGTGAGATATACCTTTTTGAAATTATGTCTGTGGCATTTACCTATATCGGTGGATGGTTAGGTAAGGAGTATTAAACAGCGGTGTAATTCTTCATAACCAAAGGTACAGTTTTCAACCTACGACACACATGGATTGAGTTATCAGACTCAAGGGACTTATACAGAGTATTGTATGTTGTCCAGGGTCCATCAGGACAGAGGGGTTGGTCCTCGTACTATATTCGGTTTACTTATGACTTCTCTAGTTTTTAGACAGGTGTTTCGTGGAAACACAGGGTCCGAATTTTGAGAAGTTATAGGTATTTGAATAAAGTAGAGAACCAGGTGTTGCAAGTATCAGGATTCTTCAAGTTGATCTAAGATGTAGATACTTGTGTATGGTATCCAGTTGATAGTAGTGATTAAGAGAACTTGCTTCTCTTTTAGGTTACTCATAATTGGAAGCATTCCTAAGTTGAGTAACGCTGATCGGCCTCCTTCCATTTAGTTGACATGCACTGGAAACAGCTGCATGATTTGAATCTGGTTCAATTAAATCAGTGCCTCTGATTCTATATTGGGTATAGAACAGTTCATATCTTAACGTTGTTAAGATACGGGGAGTTGTCTGGCTTATGATTAAAACCAGACTCTGGATAACTCAAGGCACGTTTCTGTAATGGCTGTTTGTGGGTTGACCCAGGCTATGACAAGGGTTGATTTTCTACCATCTGGCAGATCAATAGAAATATTGTTCTAGACTCGCCACAGTTTTATTAAAAATGGATTTTTTCAGAAAACAGTAGTGGGAGTATGGTAAAACTGGAAGTGATTCCAGAACCACAAACGATTACTGAAGATTTGATAGGAACCTAAAGATTCAATCTGATTTGATATTCCATTGGCCACTCCGCAGATAAGGTGGTTAACTTCAGGCACCCGAGAGGTACTCCGGTAAGCCTCAAGGACGGTGACAGGGAAGTTCTTGTTTACCCACAATTGCCATTGCTGTTGTTCCAGGCTGCGAGACCCGGCAGGAGCATGAGTATAGCGTCGTTCTAAACTTGTTTTAGAAGTGTACGTTTATATGACTCTGCCAGAGGGTTGTCGTAGTCAGTGGGAGCAGCGGAAGCATTGGTGGATAGGTAGCTTATGTTTATTTATAGACTAAAGCAGATGTAGCGGAGAAAGATCATCTATTTCTGATGTGACAGTCATAGGTTCGACTTCATCAGAATAGGGGATGGATCTGTTGAGAAGGTAGTAGGGTGTGATGTCATGGTTTCTTGGATGACATACACAGAATAGGAAAAGAAACTCCTATACTACGATCGGTTATACTTTGGTCGTCACACACTAGTTTCTCCACATGGGACTTGGACATCATATTAGACATACTGGTTACTAGATCTATGGTTTTAGATCTAGATTTGGATGGTTTCCCAATCAGGGTACTTAGACAGCATTCTAAGAGTATTTAGGATGGACGACTCCTGGCACGGTAGTGTACCTGCAGGTGATGAAGTCACCCTCTCTAAAGGTGTCTTACAGACTAAAGTGGAGAGGGATGTGCATGATTGGCAGATCACTTGCTCAGGCAATTGAGTCAATCATGAGATGTCAAGTACCACACCAGATGTTGTTCTTGCACTAGATGCAATAAGTTGACATTGATCCAATCCTGGAGAAACAGTCGGAAGCAGTTTTAGAACATAAGTGGATGTTCTAGGAATATGATAACGACAGCCTCATTCAGGAGACAGTTATCATTCCAGGCTTCCAAGGTGACCTGGACGACAAGGAGGTTGTCAGAATTATAGTATTTCCTTCTGAGGAGGGGCAGTATTTTGGACAGGTGGTCCAAGGCAATACTGAGGGAGGCATGGCGCAGGACACTGATTAAGTTCAGTTGACGGTACAGTTTAAGAAGTTTGGATTTGGAGTTCATTTATGAGCTAGGTCCCATCAGACATCCAGACACATTCTAAGACAGGTATTGCTCATTTCGGGAGATGGGTTTTCTCCGCGAACTTGAGATTATAGAGAGACATAGAAAGAAACATCAAGGCGGATCCACTCACTGAGGCTATTTCTCGAACACAATAGTTTCACAAACGGGTTTTGTGAGACTGACTAGTAGAGGAGTTGGGTGTTCGGTATCACACGGGCTGTGAGTATGCGACATCGCAATAATTAGCCTTGAGTGCAAGTGGGAGATTGTTGGAGATAGTGCCCTCAGAGTCAATTATTGGATCACAAGCACGTGATTGCAATGATTGAGGGAGGACCTGTCCCAGTAGGACAGTCTTACTCGAGATGATAGTATGCTATCTGGTTTACCTTTATCATCGCGTACTGTTTTAAGTGACCTGACAGGTCGCTATTACACGTTGGTAGAGCCCCTAGGATTCTTGCTTGACTGCCAGCAGTATGAGGGCGATCATATACGTGAGAGCTGGTGGTCTATAAGCACATCCTTAAAAGGTCCCTAGTCGTGGGAGTTTCGAGACAGGGCATCGATTCTCCAGAGTAGACTAGTGTATACAGTCGAGACCCCGACGAGGGGCGGTGGCCGGTCTCACAAGCCATTGGTGTCAGTTGGATCACCTAAGATGTATACAGGTGCTCATCGGGTTATGAGTACACCGGACAGGACTCGCCGGGAACATGCTAGTTGGTTTTATACCAGACGTCAGATAGCAGTTCCCTGGTGACATGTGTACAGGTTAGTTCATCGACCTGGGGATCGTCATTTGTCTCGTGTGAGTTCCTACTGTACTTTGATTACTACCCTACCACGGCTCAAAGGAGTCGTGCAAACAGGTTTTAGTTGGGTACAGTCCCGAGCCACATGGAGGCAGTGAGCGTATCTTCAGGAGTTCGTCTCTCCCGGTATTGGGGGTGAGGTCGTGCTGTGTCTAGGAGAGCCGGAACATGAAAAGTCCTTGGCCAAGGCAGGAGATTTACTGGTAAGTATTCTAGTAGTATCTCAGGGTGTTCTGGGCTACACCCCGACACGACTTGTACCGCTTTTGGGGGTCTGACTTTTACCAACCCCCTAGGCCCGCCATGCGATGCTCATAGACGAACGGACCGGACTGTACGGATATTGTCACCGACATGCTCAGTAGGGTGTCAGGATGAGTTCGCTCATTGACATCCCTTTTGGTCAATACCTGGTATCCCGTTACGTATTGGCTTATACCTCTGACGTGCTGGTGGTTAAATCCACAACCAAGGTGTTGACGAGTCTTTAGAGTCCCCCACATTCAGTTACTCTAGCTTTCGGGCGAAAAGCTTTAGAGGCCGTATGGAGATATGGTAAGGTCCGATCAGATACGTGCGGTATTGCACGGATCAGAATCAGACAGTTTGTACTATAGGCCGTATGGATATATGGCAGGGTTCGATCAGATACGTGCGGTATTGCACGGATCAGGATCGAACGGATATTACTAGCCGGCTTTGGTTTATGCCGGATCCTAGTATAGTACAGTGTAGATTTTGTCTCATTGCATTTGTATTTCGGTCGGAATACAGATGCGGGTGTGTATGCACAGTAGCGGGGTTTTCCTGTAATTTATTACGGGACCAATTTTCTGGAGTTGCCAGTTTGTTTTTCATTTCGGCCAATTTCCTTTGTATCGTTCATTGGCCGAAAATTGGTGGAGGAGGGCTTATTTGCAATTGTGCAAATAAGCTTTTGTGGAGGGGGTATTTGCATATTCTTGTGTCATGATGGTTGCACCATTCCTTGACCTTTTGACTTGATTTGTTCATGATGGCTTGACTATTTGGAGTCATCATGCTTGAGATGATGGTTGGGTTGGAGTGTTAGTTTAGGCTAGTGATCATTACTTTGCATGATAGCATTTTCTCTCTCTCCTTTGGATAATAGAATGAGACTCTCCCCCATTTTTGATCTCGACACTCTCATTCTCTCCACTCACACATGCATGGCCGGCCACTTTGTGGAGGGGCTGTCCAAATTTTTGGGTGTGGGATTGGTTGTTCTTTTGATGCTCCAAAAATTCCCAAGTCCCTCTACATAGTTCTTGTATCATCCCTCCACCAAAATGGCACCTCCATAAACCCCAAATGAGACACAAGCCTCTACACTACATTCTACAGCAAACCTTGGGCACGTCGACTAGCCAGTTTCGTGCCCGAGTTGCCTCGGCATTGAGGTGGGAGCCCGTAAAAGATGTAGGCGATGTGGTGCCCTTCCGGCGACGAGGTGGAGACCGGAGCTTCCGCGAGAGATCGGGACGATGATGAGAAGACCGGAGGACTCGGATCAGTCGGTATATCTCTATTCCCTATCTTGTAGTTAGCTAGGACTAGTTAATGGTTCGATCCGGGTATTAGTGCGCGGTGGTGCCAGTTCATGAAAAATTTAAGTATATCACCGCTTCCGCATTTTGGCCTCGGGATGGAGGCCGGGGCGCCGCCGTGCACTTACACATACGGATCTGATTGTAGACGGAGAAAGCGTCCATGAAGCTGAGTAACTCATGGCCTGCCGAGCTGTCGACGTGCTGATCTATCCGAGGGAGGGATAGTTATCTTTCAGGTAAGCCTTGTTGAGATCTGTGAAGTTGATGCACATGCGCCACTTCCCGCTTGCCTTTTTAACCATTACCACATTCGCCAGCCATTCTGAGTAGGCCACGTTTCGAATAAAGTTGGCTGCAAGCAACCTGTCAACTTCGTCCTCGATTGCCTTTTGCTTGATCGGAGCGAAACTTCGTTTCTTTTGCATGACGGGTCGGACCGTCGGGTCATCCCCGAGCTTATGTGAGATCACTTTGGGGTCGATCCCAGGCATCTCGGCGGGCGCCCAGGCAAACACATCCGAGTTCCCTCTGAGGAAGTGGATCAATTCGTCGCGCCGGGCCCCCGTTAAGAGTGACCCGATTTGGACGGCTCGTTCATTGTCCCCTTCGACGAGGGGGACCTCTGTTAGCGGCTCCACCGGGGCCCCTCGGATTTCTTTTTGTTCATCCCGAGTATCCAAGGACCCTTAGAAATCGCCTGCGCTTTCAAGGTCGTCGCTTCGTTCTTCGGGCGTAGTTGTCGTTGTAAAGCAAATCTTTGCGGTTTGCTGGTTCCCATAGGCCCGGTCTATTCCCCCTTGGTCGAGTGGAAACTTGATCGCGAGGTGGTAGGTCGAGATCTGGGCCCAAAGGGAATTTAGCGTTGGGCGTCCCAGGAGGATATTGTAGGTTGATGGAGTTCTAGCGACGATGAACTCCACTGGTACCGTTCGTGTGTGGCCTGCCTCCCCGATAGTAAGTAGGAAGGTGACCACTCCTTCTGCTGGGATGGAGTGGTTAGTAAACCCCGACGGGATGTGGGCGGTCAGCCTCATTTCCGCCGGGCCGAGGTCCATACGTAAAAAGCAGTCGTAGAAAAGGATGTCTGTCGAGCTTCCCGAGTCAATCGGTATCATTTGAACCTCATAACGGTGGACCCGTGCCATAATCACCAGGGGTCATTGTGAGGCAATGATATCCCGTGGAGGTCCTCGTCGGTGAAGGTGATGGGCTCGGCTGCTCCGCTCTTCTTCCGGGGCTGGCTGCTAGCCCCCTCGACCGGCACGAGGCATCGAATCTCGCTGGCTCCAGGCGCACTCCCCATTGATACGACCATGATTTGGCCGATCGTCAACTCGCCGGGAGGGGGATGGTTCTCTTGCTCCCGGTCTGCTTGTCGCTTCTTCCGCAAGCACTTTGCCAGGTGCCCCGAGCGAATCAACTCCTCGATGTAGTCGCAGAGCTGTTTGCAGTTCTCGGTGGGGTGTCCCTGCGACCTGAAGAAGGCGCGGTAAGGGCCTCATGTCTGTTTGGCCGCCCTATTGGTGACCGGAGGGAGTTTGAAAAATCGCTCGCCCTTTACCTCGTCCAACAGCTTTATTTGGAAGATGTTGAGCTGGGTATACTCCTAGAACTTCGGGGAGTATAGCTTTGGCCGGTCAACCTTCTTCTTCTTTTCTCTACCCTTCTTCTTTTGATCGGCTTGGTCGCTCCGGGGTAGGTTCTTATTTACCACGGACTCGAGCTGGATTTCTCGCTCTGTCCAGGCTTTTACCTTGGCCATAGTCCTAGGTTGCGCTAATGCAAAGGAGCGGAGCCACTCCTTGTGCCTAAGATCCGACCTAAGGACCGTGATGATAGTCTCGTCCCGGTGTTCTGGGACCTAAATAATAGCGTTGTAGAAGCAGGTGACGTATCCTTTGAAGGTTTCCTTGTCCCCGCTCTTTATAGTGAAG
Organism: Agapanthus africanus; assembly: GCA_030015575.1. Taxonomy (NCBI): domain Eukaryota; kingdom Viridiplantae; phylum Streptophyta; class Magnoliopsida; order Asparagales; family Amaryllidaceae; genus Agapanthus; species Agapanthus africanus. The sequence continues at coordinate 161,016,707 of CM057339.1, read as the reverse complement.
AAGTAATCGACGGTTCGCTTCTGCCATCTGTTCCCGACGAAATGCCCGAGGAACTGGGCGGCCAGCTCATCGAAGGTAGAGATGGAGCTTGGCGTAAGTCCTCGGAACCAATCTCGTCCGGCGCGGATGCGAGTGGCGGGGAACGCTCGGTATTGGGTGGCGTCAGAGTTGTCCTGGAAGCTCATCCCCGCCGTGAACGCGTCTAGATGATCTTTCGGGTCGGACTTTCCGTCGAAGAGGGCCACCTTTGGAGGCTTGTTTCTGGAAGAGACGCGGACAACGAGCAGCTCTTCAGTGAAGGGCTTCATAAGCGAGTCGGCGGCATACCTGGCCCCCTCACTTGAAGGACGACACTCTCGATGTATACCTTCGATCTTCTTTTCGAGGTCATCGAGACGGTCGTGGTGTCCCGAGGATTCGGCGTACTCGGAGTTATGGCCCCTCCTGCTGGCGGCTTGCGCTTGGCTGCGGTTTCGGTTCCGTTCTATGAAGTTCCTTAGGTCCCCTGGCGAGGTCGTTCTCGAGCCACCGTGGTGAATGCCGTCCGCGCGACCCTATTGAGGGAGAGGGTGTCGGCCATGCCTCGGAGTAGGCGGGTTGACCGACACCTCTTCGAGATTGGGACAGGAGTGCGATGGGCCTCGGGGCGGGGTGCTCTTTCATGAGACCTCGGCGTGGAGCTGTGAGGTGCCCAGCGGGTCATTGAATTGATCGCCATAGGGGATTTGAGGCCGCCGGAAATAGCGAGACGCTGTTCAGTCGTGCCAGCGTGGGCAGTGTCATCTCCCCCTCTGTGGAGGTCACGGTGCCGAGGTGGGGGAACAGCGACCTGGGGGGCTTGTCCAGCTGTTTGGACACGGACAAGGGCATCCACGATGGACGCGAGCCTGTTGATCCGTGCAGACAGGGGTGAACGGCGTTAGGGGGAGGAGAGGATCCGTCCGCGTCTCCATTGTAGGGAGGACGGCGGCTAGTGCTGGGATCGTCGCGATGATCACTCGCCATCAGCTCGAGATCAGAAGATCAACTTTCGATGAGTGGAATTTTCGGATTCCCACAGACGGCGCCAACTGATGGAGGTCTGGATCTCCTTCAGATGTTGTCTTCCAACGAACTGCCGACAGCGTTAGCGAGCGGCTGGGATTGGGTTTGAGGATTGTCGCCTGAGGCGTGTGGATCTCAATTGGTTTGGTTTGGTGTAAAGCCGAGCCACATGCAAAGAAGTCCCAGGGTGGTTGTACCACCGAGGACCCTCCGACGATCAAGTTAGTCAAGGTATTTGGGCAGAGTAGCGGCCTATTGAATAAGAATTGCCTTACCTGAGTTGTCTAAGAGAGGGGTTTATATAGCGGCAGCCATGGGTTAGCGGGCGTGATATTCTCACCGGCCGTTACACCCTTGGTGTTGCGTCTGCGAGAATGGCGGGATCCCCCATTAATGACGAGATACACTCGTTAATGAGAGGATGCGACAGCGTGGAATGCAGGATCGTGGGGCGGCGGATATCTCGCGTTTAGCAAGATTCGCGGAGCCGTGACGAAGACGCCTGTGATCTGCGTTCTGGGTCGCTCAATAGAACCGAGGAAGCTTAGCTCGGCGGGAGGCTCGGAGGCGAGCGGGAGGCCGAGAAAGCTCGGTTCTGTGATAGCTCGGAGGCGAGCTGGGAGGGCTGAGGAAGCCCAGCGTGTAGGAGGGCTCGGAGGTGGCCAATGGTCGTTTACTTGACGACTACAGGACCGTTCAAGGAATTCTCGGAGGTCGGGCCCAGGCAGCGGGACGATAGCCCGGGGGACGCCTCCAATGTGTGGTCCTTTCCCTCTCTCCGTGTGCATCGGGACACGTCATCTGCAGCGTATCACGATCCGGAAAGTTCCCATCTATGAGCATCATCATCATTATATTTTAACCTAGCATTGCATCTTTGATTTAAAAGGCACTAATACCTACCACATGCAAAACCATCATCTCATCCACGAGCAAGCCTTTGTTGGGAGACTTTCTCACATGGGACCCAGCACTTCAGCCCAAAATCAAACCAAGGTCAATTTTTTAAATGTACGATTACGTAGGCTCACCACCTACCAAATAGTTTTGTGTTGTATTATTCTAAATATAATGGACCACTTGATGATCAATTCTTATTAATATCATCTTCACTAATGCTACTAGTTGTCTACTTAGCGACCAATTTAACATATAATTTGTTTTTTTCTTCACCAGCTCGTTTTGCACTAACAATTTTTTATCCAAGCTTTTTGTTATATATCAGTCTCCGGCAATATATAATGGACAAACCTGAAAAGGGTTGCTCATCCTGATTTTTGTCTAAGAAAATACGATGGAAAATCGAGGTTTCAAGCATATACAATGAAATTCTAGTGTTTTACGGTTTGATAGCACCCTCCGTTTCAATTGCAATATTTTTGCAAGTACTATTTGTAAGGTGTTGAAGTAAAGACTGTGTATATTTAGCATGGAGCATTATGGCTTTATGACAAACCAAGTCTATCTCGGTAGGTATAACTTTTATCTACAAAATGAGAGGTCACCGGTTCGATTCCTGAAGGTGTTGCATCCATAAAACAATAGTCATGGCTTTGTGATTGGCGATGAACAGCTTATTCGCCGGTTGCCGCACAAATGAGCGGAAAGGATAACAAAACGGCTGACGTATGCATGCGACATGTTTTATATCTATTTTCCATGGGGTTATTTTTCGCCATGATGCATGATGTTGAAGTTTGAGATATGTTTTTCCTATTCACTTTTACTTCAACCCTTGTTTACGCATCTAAAAGATAAACACCATAGACCCACGTATGCATTAATATTTAAATCGTGAGCTGGACACTTTTTACTTCTTAGACACATGAACAGGTAGGTTTAGAGAGCAAGTAAAGAATCTATCCTATTTGAATGCAAAGAATAGGATTCATGGGAAACTTCCAATTTTAACTCAAAGGGAAAAATTAGAGAAATGAAAACAACTTCTTCGTTTTGTAGACATTGCGCAACATCATAAACTAAAATTTAGTTTCAGGGAAGATAACATAATTTAGGGCAAGCCGTGTTTTATGTAACCGCATGCAACACATGTTGTAAAAACTAATGCATCTTAAATTTTAAACCCAAAACATTATGGGAGTGTATCTTTGCAATTAGACAGGGTTTATTTATTTGCTTGTAAATTGATATAATTAAGAGTAATACATTATCTACCTGCTTGAAATCCTGCCATGATTTACCAAGAGATAAAACAGTGGAACCCACAACGCCTAAATACCAGTGTCAAATAAGTGGGTCCATGATTTTTGTATGTTGGATAGGTTTTGGCAGTATTTCTAACGGGTAGGTTAAATTTATATAATAATTAAAAGCAATACTTTACTTACCGGCTTGAATTCCTACCGCATTCTATCCAAAAGACAAAATGATGGAACCATAACATTTATATACCGGTGCCAAACAAGTGATCCCGTGATTTTTGTCTCTTCAGTAGATTGCGATAGGGATTCCAAGCCCGGCAAGTTAAATATTTATATATATCTCTACTGTTATAATACTAAAGGGAAGGGGTGCAAAACTTTCCAAATTGATTGTTTTGGCGGCATCCCCTCCTTCTAATAAAATACAAAGAAAAAATATAAATTTTCATGGCACAAATATCAAAATGTTAAATACTCTCTCAACTTTCAAAATCCAAACCCTACAATTTGCATTTCCAACTTTGTCGGGTTTTTTTTTGAAATATTATAATTTTAAAATTAAATTATAAAAATAGGGGGGGAATTTTATTTATGAGAATAGGATGGTTTCAAACCACCCCCCGGCCCACCCCCACCCCAAGTATAGGGGGCGGGTTCTGGGAACCCGCCCCCTATATGTATAGGGGGCGGGTTCCCAGAACCCGCCCCTTTTTTTATAATTAAATTAATTTTTAATTTTAATTTTAATTATTAACGTTTATAATTATAATATTATTATAATTATAATTATAATTATAATTCTTAAAAATAAAATAAAATTAAATAGACAAAAAAAAATATTTAAATTAAATAATAAAATTTCACTATATCAAATTTTTTTTACAGAATGAATCCGTCAAAATTTACAATGCCAAAAAATCCTATCTATTTGTAAAATGTAAATGCTATTTTTTTCCTTTCCCTTTTCCTTTATGAAATCCGAGAAGGCTTGACATAAGCCTATGCCTTCTGGGATGACTGGAGGAACCACCTGTTTCTTGGATAGATGGCGGTGGCGGCGTCGGCGTCTGCTCTGCTGCTTCGGGTTCGGGTTCTGTTTCAGCTTCGTCTTCAGCAACGTCTTGGACAGGCTGTTGATCCACAAATCCTGAACCTGAATGTGGGACAGGTGTCGGATATGTGTTGCTTCCCAACAAATTTGCGTAGGACGCTAAATCCGAAGTCCAACTGGGCAGTTGTAGCGAAGAACTTGTCCCGGTTTCATGCGGCTGATTTTGCACAAAACCTTGGCCCCATGCCTGCGCAAATCCTGACCCCCAAGGGTGCTGTTGTTGCGCTAAACCTAACCCCCAAGACGACTGTTCTGCAAAACCTGATCCCCAAGACTGTTGTTGTTGCGCCTGTCCGGTATGCCAGGGTTGCTGTTGACGGTATGGTGATCCAAACCACCGATCCTGCTGCGCTGGATCTCCTTGATGCTGCGGCTCTGGTGCCGGGTCATACTGCGGCTGCGGTGCCGGGTCATACTGCGGCTGCGGTGCCAGTTCATACTGCGGCTCCGGTGCCGGCTGATACTGCGGCTCCGGTGCCGGCGATAAATGTTGAGAAATACCATATGAACCAAGTACACCACCAATAAATTGGTCGAGATTTGAAAATTGAGCCTGAGTTGCCGGACCAGCATCAGTCGGGTATGGTTCCTGCACCATTGTTTGTACGAGATGCAACCCACGAGCCTGTCGTTACATTAGAAATAAGAAATAAGTATTGACTTATACCGTCGGATGTTAAAAAGTAATATGATATAAAGAGGGCGGCTTACCAAATCTCGTTCCATGTGGCCTCTAGGCTCGTACCGCGAGATGTTTGGGAAGTTTTTGGGAGGAGCAGAAAGATATCTTATGGTGACACGCTTATACCACTGTAGATATACTTTGGTAGCGTCGGTAGCTGTGTGGTCACCTATTTGCTGTAAGGCAATACTATGCTGCCTATCCTCCCATCTCAGCAAATACTGATGATGATGCTCCCTCCAATCACGCTCCGTATTTCCTCCTCGCATGTCTCCCTCTACTGTCATAGGCGAAGGCGGCGGGACAGGAATATGTTGCAATCTATCAAACTGCCGCAATACCCTATCTGGGAGGTGCATAACAACGACATTGATGCAGAGGAGTGGGCATCGAGCCCGCCAAACCGGCTCTCCTTCGAGACAGATGCCGGGTGAGTTTTCTAGACGATCTGCTGTATAAGGCGTCCACAGAAACTGCGCAAATAACATAGTAAAAAAATTGTGATTTAGGTATTTTCAAAATTGTAAAACAAATTAAATTACCCAAATTACGATTACCTGAGCCGCCTCCATGCGATCCAACTCATCTCTATAGTACCTAAGCACTCGACGAGGAGCCTTATACGCTTTCTTCCCATTCCACCAGCAACCGAGCGGCTTTCCGGGGTTATCCAAGCCAGTTATTTTAATATTCTCTGGTCTTCCTATATACATATGCTCCCACGACCAGATCTAGAAATAAAGTTTTAGATTATAAGAGAGAAAACCAATATTGCAAAATTCTAGCTGTGAAAAATAAAGAATTTACCTGAAGTAATGTACTGCATCCACAAATTTTATTCTTCGTAGGAGCACATGCTTTATCGAGTTCCTTATAAAGAAAGGCCAGGACCCCTGCTCTCCAAGCATATTGGCCACAGACATCAAAATCCGCTAGGAAGCCAAGGTATAACGGATGGACATGCGTTGCTGATTGGTCCGGCATTAACCAAGAACCGATCATGTACAGAATGTAGGCACGTGCATGTCTATCCAAAACTTCATCGGTGGCTTCATCAGGGATATTACTAAATGTATTTCTTAACCAGTTCAAATTGATTTTATACCCCTTACTGTGGCCTCCTGGTGCCTGATATTAGCATTTTTTTAAATATTAAAGCTAGAAATAATGTAAAACATAAAATTGGTACACTAAATAGGGAAAGCAGAATGAAATTGTTTACCTGTCCGAGAGCAGACTCGGCATATGTATCCCAGTATGGGTGGTCGGTATCTGGACCAACAATTTTTCCTCCGACCAACCCAAGCCCATTGACCCGTAAACCGAGTAAGAGGCCAATATCCTGGAGTGTGATTGTGGCCTCACCCCATCTTAGATGAAAGGTGTGGGTCTCTTTTCTCCAACGTTCGACCAGAGAGGTGACGAGGGCGTGGTCGATTTGGATATGCCGAATCAACGACGCTTCATAAAATCCGGCCCGTCTAAGCCGATGGTTTATTCGTTGGTCGCTAACTACCCATTTGTCTGAGCTATGCGTGACGACGGTGAGATTATCTCTATCCTGCAAAATTAAATAATGTTATTTTCAACTATTAGAATAAAATGAAAGGTGTAATTAAAAAAAATTAACTAAGTTTAGAATATTTCCTCCCCGTGTAATATATTGAACGATCTGTGTTCGTGTTGATGCACAAGCAGAGATTTGTCGAGTGGTTGATTCTCCATTGAAATGTACTGGAGCAGAGATTTGTCGAGAGTTTTATGAAAGTTAGAAAGTGTGAAAGAAAGTGGGGTTGATGAAAGTGTGGATGCGGCTTTTATAGAGGGTGAACGGGTTCGAGAAACCCGCTACAGTCTTTGTTCTCAAAGAGGGAGGGTTCCAGGAACCCGCCCTCTTCAATAATTCGTCAAATCAATTACTAATTAATGAAGAGGGCGGGATCCTGGAACCCGCCCTCTTCATTAATTACAGAGAGCGTTCTTATTCACAAAGAAGATGGCGGGTTCTAGGAACCCGCCCTCTTCATTAATTAGTGAGAGGTCACATCAGTACTATTTAAGTACTATTTGTACCTTTTCACAATGCTGAACTTTGTCACTTTTGATTTGAATTATTATTTATAAATTATAAATAATATACATATGTTGTCACATCATTAATATTCTGATGTGACATCAATTTCAGAAAGTAAGAGGGCGGGTTCCTGAAACCCGCCCTCTTCATTAATTTTGTTTGTTTATATTGTCTTGTCAAATCAATGTAGGTGTAAGTAAGTGTCACGACCCGAAAGAGCACGTGACTGGCCCTTGAACCATATGAAGTCTATAGGACTCCATCTGATCCAAGTAAGCCAAAAGCCCAGAAATCTAAAACCATTTTTAAGAATAAGTAAAGAAACTGGTTTTAAGAGGTGAAGAAAACATGTTTGAAAATCAAGTTTTTAAATAACTAAGCTGAATATGAATTTTTAAAATGTGTAGTTTTTCCTAAAAATTTCGGCAGAGTTTCTTTTGTAAAAACTGGCCCCGAACGGGGTACAACAAGAACAATATATATAACATGATAAAAGACATCCCCAAGCGGGAGCTAGCTCTTCGTCAATCGACGGTCACAACCACATAAGCAACAATAATATACAACGCCAAAGGGCGAGGATCTAAACTGAAAAGAAACTCAAAAACAGCCAGAAAACCGCAATACTACAAGCGCGACTCTAAGGTCGAAATAATACAACACTGTTTTCTAAGTCTGAAACAAAATACAAGTTTTGGTTGATAGACAATTCTAGATACAATAAATAATACATGAACAATGGCGGTTCTGATACAAAAGAACCCACCTATCCAAGCAAGTCACCCATAAGGAAACAGTGTGCCAGAAATGCCGCTATGGAATCTGTACGACAAACCTGCAAGAACTGGGGCACAACGGGGGTGAGTTGTCAACTCGTGAATAGAGAATATCTACAAGCAGAAACCGAAAGCAAGACATAATCCTAGGTCAATACGATCAGTATATAAAATCCTCAATATATAACATGCAGCCTATAACAAGGCTAGGGTAAATATCTAACCCGAGTGCAATCTCATGTGCCTGTGTCAGTGCCTCAAGTAGCAATATAACATATGAATGAGATATGAATGCGTGAAAACAGAATACATTTACATGAAGCAACTGTTTTCATAATTTAGTGAGATTTCCCTTGTATTTTTAAAATGAGGTATCATAATGAAATCATCATAAAACTGTGCCTAGCATCGGCACAAAACGTAATCCCAATATCTCGATATCTCATAGTCTCAACCACAATATCTAGGGCGCCGTCAGTCCAGACCGGCCCCTACCATCAATCTCAAGACCACGATGGTATCCTCCGGATATCCGACGCGTCGGGTAAAATCACCGGTAGGTAGTACTCCCCTGCCAGGCTCAACGTCATCACCACATTCATCTTGTCCCGGGGTACCGCACCGGGTCCACCATGTACCCGAAACGGTTCATCCGTCTCCTCGAATCGGGTTTCCAAATCCATCAGCAAACTCATGGTCGACGACTCATACATCATGGGAAAACCACACTTTTTATTTTAAAAGAGAGAAAATGTTTATTTGTGTTTTTGCGGTTTTCCTCCAAATCCAGAAAATCTCATGGAAATCCAAATCCAAAACCTCCATAGCATGTAAAATAGTGAATATATGCATGAGAGTCCATGAATGCGGCATAACAATGAATAACAGTATGCATGAAGTAGCAGGTAAAATCTACAAATGTCTAAACTATTTGCTAAAAGGCTATGTCAAGCAATAATATTTTCTAAGGTGTACGTGACATGGCAATTACCGATGAAAATGTGTGTGAGCCGGCAAGTAAGTGTACGTGGTACATACGCATCATCGGTAATGGTGCTGGTGTCCTATCAGCATGATATTAATAACGGAGTATGAAACATAATATAAGAATGCAATGCAAAGCGAACCACAAAAAAATGAGTGGGAGCTGAAACTAGACGTAACTAAAACTAATCTGCATTAATCTAATATAAGTCCTACAAATGGTGCCTTTTGAAATAACACGAATCATGGGGTTTTGAAAATAGGGACTACGGTGTTTTTATGAAAGATACGCCTTTTGAAATATCCGTAAATCCCTTGACCTGTCTTTTAAAATACCCACGACCCGCTAGTTTTGAAATAGGTAGGAGTCTAATCTAATCTAACAACTACACTAAACTATACGGCTGAACTAACAAGCTGAGCTACAGGTAAGGAAACCGCCTAACATCTGAGTCGATATATATAGATATAATAGTCGGTGATTCCGCCTCAATAGTATCGCGTACGATACAGTATATCATATGACATCCTCAAGTCATGAGTGCGGATCTAACATCAATGTAAAGCTCATACGGTAAATCGTCGTACGGCATCCCAATAGCTGGGTACGGGTCAATATCACACTATCTCATCACATTTCGGGTATCACTTATCATCATATCATATAATCTGGGGTACTGATCTAGGTCTAGCACAACTGATACCATCTACAAAGTATGAATGCGGGGGTAAACACACATCCCAAGCCCGCATGAATCACATGTCGTATCCCAAATATGAACCATATCAAATCACCGATCTTGCGGCACAAGGCCCAATATAATCAACTCATCACCAATGTCGCCCAATATCATCAACGAAGTGCAAGTATGAGGAACACACAAGTGTATGCGTGTGGGTGCAAATCTATCCTATGGTTCGCAACTAGGAACTATGCTAGTTATTTCTACCCCTAACTAACCATAACACACTATAACTATCACACACATAAATATAACTACATAGTACTAATTACGGACTGCGGGGGTGCTATACGCCATCCACCCGACTTCCCCCTGTAGATATAATCTACTCACCTTGCGTCATCATTTGCGGACGTCACCACGCATTTGCTTGTCGTCCCGAAGTCTTCATGGGTACCTACATATCAAAGTATCGTATATGCGCATTAAAACCAAATCCAAGCTGAAACGACACACGAAAACCAACACGATACGCTAAAAGGCTTATAGGTTAGAACCTATGGTTAGCCTTCGCAAAACAACCCGAAATCGCTCGATGTAGTCGTACAAACGTCACACGATCGAGATAACGTACAAACACCAAAATATGGAAATCAAAATACGTAAAACCAAATATTGAAAGTAAGGCAGCAACCCAAGAAAACGATCCCAGATTTTGACTCAGGTCAAAACAGGGCAAACAAACAAGCCTAGGGTGATGTACAGGGTCTGTGTGAGGTATGGAGGCAACATGGGCAAGCAATTCAACCAGGTGGCCGGCCACCACCCCTACAAAACCGGCCTGGCCGGCCCAGGCAGTGAATTGGGTGGTCGTGTGGTCAGGGTGCTCTCATATTGATCCTATTTGGCTCCTAGAGTTGTTTACTTTTCCAGAAAAAGTCCCCGTACACTCCAGATTTCCCTACATGCTCCAGGTTGTCACAAACCGATATGAAACTGCTCTGTTTTGGGTTTCAGGTCTTGTAATGTGTTGGATCTGGGTTTGTAGCACCAAGGGGGGTTCAATGGTCACTATTAGGGTTCAATTGCACAGCCACATCTCAACTTTACCCTAACCCTCTCTAGTTTGGTCCAAAGTGCACCAATTCACACGATATCGATATGAAACTAGTATAGATGCATATAGAACGAAAAACTACGATAATAGGTGCAGAAATTACCTCCTTAAGGACTCATGAACCTTCCCCAGCACCAAAACATCAACTTTCCTGGTCCGTTGCGTAGATCTTGGGCTTGTGGGCATTTTTCGTGAAAGGAATGTGAGATTTTGAGATAGTTTTTGAGATGAAGTGAGAGGATTTTGTGGAGGGGAGAATGGGGGCAGTAGCAGCAGCAGCACTAAGGGGAAGAGGGGAGAGAAAAATGAGAGGAAGAGATGAAGGAGGAATGGCTAAGTCAACACACCCCTACCTACTCTCTCTCTCTCTCCATGCTTCATAATCTATTCCATTACCTTTTCTCTTTTTCTTTTCCCTTTTTCCTTAATCCAAATCCTTCTCACACCAATAGTAGCCCCAAATAACATGAAAGAAAACGCACAAGTGTGATAAAAATGATATGTGCACATTTTTGCACAAAAAGCCAAAAAATCCGATTAGCAATTTTTAATCGCGATTAGCACTAAATTAGCATATAATTGATCACAAATACTTAAAAATGGCATAATTCCAATAAATACCCCATATTAGAATTTTCCATAATTTTTCTCAAATTTTTCCTATTTATTTGCATTTAATAATACCAAAATATTAAAATATTCGATAAAATAATATTAAATTATAAAAATTCCCAAAATTAATATTTTATCTTTTTGAAAATGTTACAATCTACCCCCCTTAAAGAAATTCGGTCCCCGAATTTAAATTTAAACCCCCAATACTAAAACAATTTCCGTAATAATCCAATTTGTCGGGGCTCCGAAGACATCAATACATAGAGAATATCATAAAAATGTACTGCTCTACTAGAAATCAATCCCCAAAATGCATATATAAGAATATCCTGTGCGTCTGGTGCGCAAGGAATCAAAATCCATATATATGTCAAACAGGTGTACAAAACAACATCTAGGTGCAACTGGTGTGCACGAAACATCTGTCGTAGGCAACATGTGTGCCTGACAGTAAAAAAAAAATCAGGTGCATGTGACATGCACGAAGAATCCCGATTTAGTGCATCTGGCGTGCACCAAAATAGTATATCAAAACACTAAAGGTGTATGAAAACTCTGCTGGAAGTGTAAATCAAATCACTGTATAAGATGGGCATGAATTCACAATCAATATCTCGAATGTAATAACTATGCGCAAAATATAAATTTCCAGTGGGTGCATGAAATAAATATCATGAAACTCAGTCATCAAAACTAAATCATGCAAACAGAACGCCCAAAATACCGAAATCCAAAATGACGGATACGTGATAATCGAATCACAAAATCACAAATCATAATACCGTCATCGGTAGTTCCTCCTTCAAGGTCGAGAAGGAGTCGGTGCATCCACTGCTAGCAGCGCAGGATATCTACTTGTCTCTTGCTCACGGTCTGGCGTCCTCTGACTCTGGGTCCTTATCTTCTCTGTGGATTACCTATCTCGCAGTCAATCGGCTCATCGGCCCTATCAGGTGTGCTAACGGGGACGATTCCGTTCTGGCACTTCTCTGGTCGTCTCTCGGTCAATCCTCACGACCACTCATAAAGCAGCATATCACTGGCGTCGGCCTCTGGCACTCTGAATGCACATCACACATCTGATCCTGGGTGCAAGCATCATTGCAGCAATGTCCTGGAAGGAATCCTGCTCAGGGTCTCTTCCAATCATGCCTATGCCAATCTGTACGGAGGCTGGCTCTCTTGCATAACCTCTTCTCGCTCAATGGACATCTGTGTCCTCTGCACAACATTTCTCGGAATCTGGTTGCATCCCAACTTCTCTGTAAGCATATCAGGTCTCTAGTCTCGACGGGAAGTAATGACAGCTCGTCAGCGTCTCGCTCGAACCTCTGGTTCCAACTGTCTCTATCGTCGTCCACTATGACGTCACGCCATGCATAACTACGCATTGCACTGTCCTTGGCCACGGTCAATCTGAAGTCTCTCACACGGACTCGAAATCGTTTACTCTGTAGCTTCATCATTCTGTAGAAGATGTCAGGCCGAACAGGTCCTCGGGAACACGTCCCAACCATCGGAGGAATACTCAATACTCGTCCGTCCTTGATCGATTCGCAACGCATCTGGGTAAGTTCCTTTATCCGAATCTGGTCAACTACCTCGTCGACAATGCTAACTCTGGCCTGCTGGTTGTACGCAATATGACCACTCCTGGGTCTAGGTCTTCTCGTATCGTTTTCCACAAAGGTCCTGTCGAGGTTTCTCTCTCAAATCTCATTCCTGCCGAATTGCCCGGAAGTCATCATCCATTGCTGAAGCAAATTCTTATTCCGGAACGCCTGCATACTTATCGCGCTTCTTTCTGGAAGATATATCCATATACAACGCCTCTGGGTGCGTATCACATCTCTGATGTCAGCGGAGTGGGACGTCATCCCGTCGAAATTTCTTGCGAACTCTTTTCTTCACTCTGCTTTAATATCGACTGATTCGGACTCGTCTCATCGCGGCTGCATGGACTGTGCTCCAACGGCTATACTCGTATCTGGAGTCTCCCAAGCAAGCATCCCATCACATGATATCCGAAATGCGTCGAACATTCGATCGACTCGTCAGAACCTTATAATCCCCCAAGAGATCAACATCTTGAGTACAGTTTAATAGTATCGAGTACATGCCACAGCGTCGGTGGTCCAGCCGTAGAAGGGCAAACCCAAGCCTCACTAATGGCGCCGAGGAACTGCCGCAAACCCTAAGGTTCAAAGGCTTTCACACGGTCATTAAGTCGAGTTAGGGTTTCATTCTTCTAGAGGGTCCATAGAATCACCTGCATATCTTTCCGTATACTTTAAACTTGGAAAATGGGCTCCCGACATCCGATCGTCTCAATCGACTCTCAACGAATCTGCGTGAAGTCGTCTCTAGCTGGAATCATAGTTACATAATTCGCGAATTATTCGCCGAATTCGCGAATAATTCGCGAATTATTCGCGAATAATTCGCGAATTATTCCCGAATTATGTGAAAAAACTGCGAATAATTCAAAAAACTGCAAATAATTCACAAAATTAAAACCTAGCGTCTCATATATTAATTTATTGCTCGAAATCCTTCCCGAACATTTCCCGAACACTTACCGAATCTTTCCCGAATACCTGCCGATTTTTTCCGAATAGTTCTCCGAATCCGAATTTTCGACCTCGCCGAATTATTCCCGAACGGCGAATTTGTGACTATGGCTGGAATCAATCTATCTGATGACTTCGCATCGGTAAACGAACGAACCACATGTCCTAGTCATTAGTCCTCAGGTGACTAGCGACCGTCCATCATATCTCTAAGTAGATGCTCATGCTGCAGTAGCTCCAACCATCTGGGCGATATCTCGTCATTTGCAGCAACAACTGACTCATTCGCCGGTACGTCGAACAGCGCCTCAATCCTCCGGGAAAGGCAATACATTGGCGGTCATCTCTAAGTCGGCCTGCTCTAGATCTGAGTAGGACTCTCCTCACTGGAAACCTTCAACTCAACTGGGCCCGCTCCGGCGCATAAATCGGACGAATCACCTTCGTCTCTCAAATCGGGTAGACTAGCTATCATCTGTCTCATATCTGCCTGGAAGCTCCGACAATCTCAGCTCGTAAGCTCCGAAAGCGATATCTTGTTAATCTCAGCAACAGCTGGTCCATCTGTCTGCACGGTAGGCGACATCATTATCTCTGAGGTATGCTGTACATCAACAGTACTCTCTCAACTGGCAGCTCTAACAATGGCCCGATCATCCGGTGCAAAACCAAGCACTCGCCTCCACTAGAGGTCACAATCACCAATACTAACTCGAGACGTTCCCATGTCACCAGAAAACACAATGGTCAGCCCTCGTACCAGACGAGATCGCCCTGACCGTAAACCTAGCAGCAGCCCAAACTGCGCTCAAACATGGCGACAGGAACCTCAATCGAGTATCGAACAGAGCAGATCAATGGCAAGAAAGAGAACAACAGATCCGGAGTGGATACATGATCATAAGAAGGAACAACATTAATAAAGGTATGATCATGAACTAATAGAATCGGGGATCTCAAATGGATGTATAATCATGGATATGAAGAGAATCACTGATCTCGAAAATATGTACATCCTAAGGTACCTTAAGCGGAGTGGCGTGTCGTAAGTATGCCGCGGAACATACCAACGGTACGTCACTCTACTTTAGTCACCTATTCCATCAACCAAGGGTCATCCTATACGACGAAAGTTCGGGTCTAATACCCCCTCGACCAAGTCTAAGTTCCGTAAGGTCAAGCCTAAGTTCCGTATATAGATAACGCCCTAGGCTTCACATAGTCAAACTTAGACTCGAACCAAGGTCAACCTAGCGCTCTGGTACCAACTTTGTCATGACCCGAAAGAGCACGTGACTGGCTCTTGAACCATATGAAGCCTATAGGACTCCATCTGATCCAAGTAAGCCAAAAGCCCAGAAATCTAAAACCATTTTTAAGAATAAGTAAAGAAACTGGTTTTAAGAGGTAAAGAAAACATGTTTGAAAATCAAGTTTTTAAATAACTAAGCCGAATATGAATTTTTAAAATGTGTAATTTTTCCTAAAAATTTCGGCAGAGTTTCTTTTGTAAAAACTGGCCCCGAACGGGGTACAACAAGAACAATATATATAACATGATAAAAGGCATCCCCAAGCGGGAGCTAGCTCTTCGTCAATCGACGGTCACAACCACATAAGCAACAATAATATACAATGCCAAAGGGCGAGGATCTAAACTGAAAAGAAACTCAAAAACAGCCAGAAAACCGCAATACTACAAGCGCGACTCTAAGGTCGAAATAATACAACACTGTTTTCTAAGTCTGAAAGAAAATACAAGTTTTGGTTGATGGACAATTCTAGATACAATAAATAATACATGAACAATGGCGGTTCTGATACAAAAGAACCCACCTATCCAAGCAAGTCACCCATAAGGAAACAGTGTGCCAGAAATGCCGCTATGGAATCTGGACGACAAACCTGCAAGAACTGGGGCACAACGGGGGTGAGTTGCCAACTCGTGAATAGAGAATATTTACAAGCAGAAACCGAAAGCAAGACATAATCCTAGGTCAATACGATCAGTATATAAAATCCTCAATATATAACATGCAGCCTATAACAAGGCTAGGGTAAATATCTAACCCGAGTGCAATCTCATGTGCCTGTGTCAGTGCCTCAAGTAGCAATATAACATATGAATGAGATATGAATGCGTGAAAACAGAATACATTTACATGAAGCAACTGTTTTCATAATTTAGTGAGATTTCCCTTGTATTTTTAAAATGAGGTATCATAATGAAATCATCATAAAACTGTGCCTAGCATCGGCACAAAACGTAATCCCAATATCTCGATATCTCAAAGTCTCAACCACAATATCTAGGGCGCCGTCAGTCCAGACCGGCCCCTACCATCAATCTCAAGACCACGACGGTATCCTCCGGATATCCGACGCGTCGGGTAAAATCACCGGTAGGTAGTACTCCCCTGCCAGGCTCAACGTCATCACCACATTCATCTTGCCCCGGGGTACCGCACCGGGTCCACCATGTACCCGAAACGGTTCATCCGTCTCCTCGAATCGGGTTTCCAAATCTATCAGCAAACTCATGGTGGACGACTCATACATCATGGGAAAACCGCACTTTTTATTTTAAAAGAGAGAAAATGTTTATTTGTGTTTTTGCGGTTTTCCTCCAAATCCAGAAAATCTCATGGAAATCCAAATCCAAAACCTCCATAGCACGTAAAATAGTGAATATATGCATGAGAGTCCATGAATGCGGCATAACAATGAATAACAGTATGCATGAAGTAGCAGGTAAAATCTACAATGTCTAAACTATTTGCTAAAAGGCTATGTCAAGCAATAATATTTTCTAAGGTGTACGTGACATGGCAATTACCGATGAAAATGTGTGTGAGCCGGCAAGTAAGTGTACGTGGTACATACGCATCATCGGTAATGGTGCTGGTGTCCTATCAGCATGATATTAATAACGGAGTATGAAACATAATATAAGAATGCAATGCAAAGCGAACCACAAAAAAATGAGTGGGAGCTGAAACTAGACGTAACTAAAACTAATCTGCATTAATCTAATATAAGTCCTACAAATGGTGCCTTTTGAAATAACACGAATCATGGGGTTTTGAAAATAGGGACAACGGTGTTTTTATGAAAGATACGCCTTTTGAAATATCCGTAGATCCCTTGACCTGTCTTTTAAAATACCCACGACCCGCTAGTTTTGAAATAGGTAGGAGTCTAATCTAATCTAACAACTACACTAAACTATACGGCTGAACTAACAAGCTGAGCTACAGGTAAGGAAACCGCCTAACATCTGAGTCGATATATATAGATATAATAGTCGGTGATTCCGCCTCAATAGTATCGCGTACGATACAGTATATCATATGACATCCTCAAGTCATGAGTGCGGATCTAACATCAATGTAAAGCTCATACGGTAAATCGTCGTACGGCATCCCAATAGCTGGGTACGGGTCAATATCACACTATCTCATCACATTTCGGGTATCACTTATCATCATATCATATAATCTGGGGTACTGATCTAGGTCTAGCACAACTGATACCATCTACAAAGTATGAATGCGGGGGTAAACACACATCCCAAGCCCGCATGAATCACATGTCGTATCCCAAATATGAACCATATCAAATCACCGATCTTGCGGCACAAGGCCCAATATAATCGACTCATCACCAATGTCGCCCAATATCATCAACGAAGTGCAAGTATAAGGAACACACAAGTGTATGCGTGTGGGTGCAAATCTATCCTATGGTTCGCAGAACTATGCTAGTTATTTCTACCCCTAACTAACCATAACACACTATAACTATCACACACATAAATATAACTACATAGTACTAATTACGGACTGCGGGGGTGCTATACGCCATCCACCCGACTTCCCCCTGTATATATAATCTACTCACCTTGCGTCATCATTTGCGGACGTCACCACTCATTTGCTTGTCGTCCCGAAGTCTTCATGGGTACCTACATATCAAAGTATCGTATATGCGCATTAAAACCAAATCCAAGCTGAAACGACACGCGAAAACCAACACGATACGCTAAAAGGCTTATAGGTTAGAACCTATGGTTAGCCTTCGCAAAACAACCCGAAATCGCTCGATGTAGTCGTACAAACGTCACACGATCGAGATAACGTACAAACACCAAAATATGGAAATCAAAATACGTAAAACCAAATACTGAAAGTAAGGCAGCAACCCAAGAAAACGATCCCATATTTTGACTCAGGTCAAAACAGGGCAAACAAACAAGCCTAGGGTGATGTACAGGGTCTGTGTGAGGTATGGAGGCAACATGGGCAAGCAATTCAACCAGGTGGCCGGCCACCACCCCTACAAAACCGGCCTGGCCGGCCCAGGCAGTGAATTGGGTGGTCGTGTGGTCAGGGTGCTCTCATATTGATCCTATTTGGCTCCTAGAGTTGTTTACTTTTCCAGAAAAAGTCCCCGTACACTCCAGATTTCCCTACATGCTCCAGGTTGTCACAAACCGATATGAAACTGCTCTGTTTTGGGTTTCAGGTCTTGTAATGTGTCGGATCTGGGTTTGTAGCACCAAGGGGGGTTCAATGGTCACTATTAGGGTTCAATTGCACAGCCACATCTCAACTTTACCCTAACCCTCTCTAGTTTGGTCCAAAGTGCACCAATTCACACGATATCGATATGGAACTAGTATAGATGCATATGGAACGAAAAACTACGATAATAGGTGCAGAAATTACCTCCTTAAGGACTCATGAACCTTCCCCAGCACCAAAACATCAACTTTCCTGGTCCGTTGCGTAGACCTTGGGCTTGTGGGCATTTTTCGTGAAAGGAATGTGAGGTTTTGAGATAGTTTTTGAGATAAAGTGAGAGAATTTTGTGGAGGGGAGAATGGGGGCAGTAGCAGCAGCAGCACTAAGGGGAAGAGGGGAGAGAAAAATGAGAGGAAGAGATGAAGGAGGAATGGCTAAGTCAACACACCCCTACCTACCCTCTCTCTCTCTCCATGCTTCATAATCTATTCCATTTCCTTTTCTCTTTTTCTTTTCCCTTTTTCCTTAATCCAAATCCTTCTCACATCAATAGTAGCCCCAAATAACATGAAAGAAAATGCACAAGTGTGATAAAAATGATATGTGCACATTTTTGCACAAAAAGCCAAAAAATCCGATTAGCGATTTTTAATCGCGATTAGCACTAAATTAGCATATAATTGATCACAAACACTTAAAAATGGCATAATTCCAATAAATACCCCATTTTAGAATTTTCCATAATTTTTCTCAAATTTTTCCTATTTATTTGCATTTAATAATACCAAAATATTAAAATATTCGATAAAATAATATTAAATTATAAAAATTCCCAAAATTAATATTTTATCTTTTTGAAAATGTTACAGTAAGTGTGTAGAAGTAACGTGTGTGCAGAAGTAACGTTGAGGGCGGGTTCCTGGAACCCGCCCTCTTCATTAATTTTGTTTTTTTATATTGTCTTGTCAAATCTGCAGAACATCATATTGAAGAGGGCGGGTTCTTGGAACCCGCTCTTTTCAATATCTTGCCGCTATAAATATGTCTCCGCACTACCCATTTCATTTTATCTCTGTCAAATTTTCATCTTACACCGCTCACTATCCATTTACTTTTTGCAATTCTTCTCCACTATCAATTTTGTGTAAGTGTGGAGTTTTAGAAGAAGGTGAAGTTCCAGGAACCATATTCTGCGAGTAAGCAATCTTCGGGCAGTAGAACAGTTCATAAAGTATTGGAAGTAAGCAATCTTCGAGTTTGAAAATTTTTTGCAATTTCAACACAACATAAAAAATATAACTGTTTTTTGTGCAGGATTATGGCCTCCCCAAGTATATTTGTTGTATGTAAATACGATGGTCAGGTTATCACAAGTGCACAAGGTCCCGAGTATATGGGCGGGTCTGCACGAATCATGCGATTGGAAGCATCAACGACTTATGATGAACTAGAGGCTAAAGTGTTCAAAATTACGAAATACGATCCCCGTGAAAGTAGGGTTAAGTTAAGTTGTATATGGCCCATGTTCAGTGGAAATGCATTGGTTGAAATTATAGACGATGCATCAATATCTTCGATGATAGATTTCGGTCTCTCGAGCACTTAGCATTCTTTCGAACTTTTGGTTCAGAAGGACCAATTGGAAGTATCAGATGTACCTCCAACGGGTAATTTTGATGGTAATGCTGGAGATAGTTCCTGGGGGTACGGTCACATGGTCAACGATGATGCCGTCAGTGCCGGTGGATATGACTATACACAACATTATTCAAATCTTCAAGCACATGGGTAAATATTTTATAAACCCATATTTAAACATTTTAGTAATACCTATATACTAATATTCAAACATTTAATAAAATGCATAAATCCAGGTTTCCCCAGTCGACTGCTGCAGTTACATGCACCCCAGAAGAACAGCAAGAATTACCATACACAGCCTTCCACAGGTAAATAAATTTGAAACAAGTGATAATTTAGTTACGAAAATATTAAGGAATAATATTATAATAACAATTTATATACTAAACGCAGATTTCCCCATACCTCCGCATCATTCCAACACGATCCAAGCAGCGCATTCCAAGCATGTCCGTCCACATCTTTCCGGTCTTCTCACCCCGAACCATCCACATTACACCGACCACAACCATCATATATTGCACCCGAGCCTTATGTTGCTACGGGTGATATTGATATGTGTGGCAGTGATGATGATGAAACCGGTGAAGATCATCAGGAGGAGGACAGCGTGGAATATGCTGCTGGATTGAATGAGGTAGCATTCTTTGATGGTATGATTGCGAATAACGATTTTGTCGAACTAGAAGATCCCGGCCTCGATCCGCTGGAAGATGATGGTTGGGTAGATTTAGCCGTTGCAGAAGTAAATACGGCACCCTATTTGGACGCGACAGCAGCAAGCGAAGATTGCATCAGCGTCGGGGATTTATTTCAGGAAAAAGGAGATCTTATTTGTAAGCTGAAGTCGTGGTCCATTCAGCAAAACGTTACATTTAAAACCGAAGAGTCAAATAAGACGTACTATACTGTGGTATGTACGAAAGCTCCTGAATGTCAGTGGAGATTGCATGCATGTTGTTCCAAAAGAGCCAAGGCTTGGAAGGTCACGAAATACAACCAAGAACACACTTGCATCAATTCTATCATGTTACAGGATCACCGGAATTGCACTTCATCTTACATTTGCTCGCTAATCATGCCCCTGATCCGTACAGATGTGGCGATGACTTCCCGAGAGATACGACTCTTGGTTAGCGGAGAGCATAAAATTCAGATTTCGTATGTGAAGGCATGGGATGCTCGTAGAAAGGCTTTGTGCAAGATATTCGGGGACTGGGAAAGCTCGTACAACTCACTAGTGCCTTTTATGGAAGCCATGAAAGTATCAAATCCGGGGACCGTATACCGGCTAAAAACCACAGAAACAGACGTCCAGGGCTCTGTCAGGTTTCAAAGAATTTTCTGGTGCTTTGGTCCATGTGCGGCTGGTTTCACACACTGTCGGCCGGTATTGTGCGTTGATGGTACGTATCTATACGGTAAGTACAGAGGCTGCATGTTAATTGCTACAGGTGTTGATGCTAATAACGGTATATTTCCGTTGGGATTTGCTATTGTCGAGGGTGAAAATACATCATCCTGGTCATGGTTTTTCCGCAACCTCAAAAATACCCCATCTGTTCTTCATAGAACGGATTTATGCATCATATCTGATAGACATCTGGGAATACTAGCTGCAATGAGATCTGTATTTCCGACGACCCCACATAGGTTTTGCCTACGACACTTCAGGCAAAATTTTGATCGAAAATTTAAAAATTCGGATCTACATAAACTTATGTACAGAGCCGGTGAAACGCCTGACCCTAATGTTCACGACATATATATGACGAAAATTAGGGAGATGAGTCAAGCCGCGAAAGCGTGGTTAGATGAGTATCCAGTACGCACGTGGTCACAAGCACATGATGATGGGTGCAGATATCTCCTAATGACGACCAATATGTCTGAAAGCTTCAACGGGGTCCTTAAAGGGGTTAGAGGCTTACCGATACAGGGGTTGATTGTTCGAACATTTTTTCGGATGAATACTTATTTTGTGCACAGAAGAGAAAAGTCCTTGGCGATGGACACTCCGTTCACCGCGTATTACGAAGATATCTTTCGGAAAAGAGAGCGCAGAGCACAATACTATAGATCCGAAAGGTTTGACACGGCGGAGTTTCAGGTGACGGGCGGTAATGGGAATCAATATACCGTGAACTTTAGAGATGAAGGGCTCTCTTCGTGTACATGCGGTCTTTTCCAGCAACAACATTTACCTTGTGCCCACGCAATTGCTGCTGCGAGCAGTATGCATACCTCACATTACAGTTTTGCTTCCCATTACTATACAGTTTCTAATTACCAAGATGCATACGATCCAAAATTTCATCCTATACCGGACAGTCGCTATTGGCACTATTATACTGCCAACAGACAAACACCGACTGTATTACCGCCGGAAAAAAATATAAGGCCCGGAAGACCTAAGGTACGTCGAGATCGAATGACAATGGATGCTGATCCTCAGCAAAGGCAATCCAGATGTAGCCTATGCAAACAACCATGCCATTATAGGACCAGATGTCCAGGATATGCATCAGGGGCGGGACCTTCAGGATCGTGACAAGTGCACTCAGATTTTTTTGTATTATAAATTTGACGGATTCATTTTGTTATTATAAATTCGACCGTCGATATAGCATTTACATTTTACAAATAGATATGATTTTTTGGCATTGTAAATTTTGACGGATTAATTCTGTAAAAAAAAATTTGATATAGTGAAATTTTATTATTTAATTTAAATATTTTTTTTGTCTATTTAATTTTATTTTATTTTTAAGAATAATAATTATAATTATAATTATAATTATAATAATAATAATAATAATAATATTATAATTATAAACGTCAATAATTAAAATTAAAAATTAATTTAATTAAAAAAAAGGGGCGGGTTCCCAGAACCCGCCCCTATACCCCAGAACCCGCCCTCTATAGAAAACTATAGAGGGCACGTTCTGGGAACCCGCCCCCTATACTGGGGGTGGGGGTGGGCCAGGGGGTGGTTTGAAACCACCCTATTCTCATAAATAAAATTCCCTCCTATTTTTATAATTTAATTTTAAAATTATAATAATTCAAAAAAAAATCCAACTTTGTCTCGGCCCCTTTAATTAATTTTTTTATTGATTTTATTTAATTCTCTTTTTCATGATTATGAATGAATGCACGTTAAAACTCAAGATGATAAGCACCATACCACTTTGAAATCAACTGATATTCAACAAAGGTAAATTATTTTGATAATAAGATAAGGTCGAAATCGCCTCATGTCGGTTGGGATGCAATCGATACTCATGACAAAGATTTTCCTCATATTTTCTGTGCAACATCGTTGGCGAGCTGTAACCTTTTTATTAGCACATAATAATTTCTTGAGAATTTACAACAGATTAGTTTCTTCCATACTTAAATATTTTTTTTATCGAAACACTAGTAATAATTAATGGTATTTTACTCACTAAAAGCTGCAATTAGCATATATACGGTACTTTTATAGCTGGTACCGTAACCGCCGGTCAGGATAATCAGTGCTTTTACAGTTACCATAACCGCAGGCACACCACGCCCCGCTCGCATTGACTGCTCTCACGCCGACCTCCACGTCTCCCTTTTTTGTCTCCGCGCACAGCTTCTAGTTCCAAGACACGTGGACGCTTAACCATCAATGAAATCGCTATACGCTGTTTGGATATATAGTACGGGATCGGGGAATGTAAAGGAGAAGCATCCTCGCGATTACCCATGCGCCTCGACCGGCCACAATCCATTATTCCATTTCCGCGCGCAATTCCACAACTGCTCCTCTCCGTCCCTTTTGTCTCCCTTCTCCTTGTCTCGGGGCGAACACGAAACACCAAAAGCCTCCTGTAGTGTGAAAACACGTCTCCATATAAAGATTTTGCATCTTAGTCCTTCTGGGCATTATTATTATTTACAGCAAATCTAATGCTAAATTGTTTTCAAGCTTGCTTAATAAATTTCTTTGCTAATATCAGATCATCCGGTTTCTAATTGCCATCCATCTAGATCTAGAGTGTCAACAATAGAAAGTTTCGGATCCAGCGAAGCTTTACCTAGAGAGAAGGTAATTCATAAGCCATCAACCATTTAAAAACCCGAATAAGCACTCGTTGCGTAGATCCATACTTTCAAAATTCATATGATTTAAGTTCAAATGTTTTGATTAGTTAACAAATTTTTTTGGTGATCAACCTCTTTCGGGGATCGAATTTGTGAGCTCTCATATTGGAAAGGAAATTAACACCAACTGAGCTAAGCCAAGTTGGTTAGTTAACAAATGTTGATGAGCCATAGAATCATTTGAAACACTTTACATTTTAAGCAAAAAAGTGATTAAAATACTATACTTTAAAAGTTAAATTGTAAAGAGAGATAGCAGGTTGAAAATATAAGATCAATTTTTTTTATCATAACTTAATTGGAGATTATAGACAAATCTAAATTGCAAAAAAAAAAAAAATTGTATTGCTAACCCCTGCAAGCATTGCAATAAAAATGATTCACAGGCAGTTAAAAGCGCTAAAAATGTAAAACCAAGAATTTCATACCATTGTTCTGCTCGAAGCAGCAGATCCAAGTTAACCGGCAAACCCAGGTGGCGCCCACCGACCTTCCCGAGTCCGTGACCGACGCGCCAGTCAATAAACTTCAACACGACAGAGATAACCTCTTGAACCTCCACGTGTCCAAATCCCCACCGTCCGATCACCACCCCCTTTCTTCTTCCCTCGTCAAAAAGGGCACGGCCTCCTCAAGCGGTGGCGGTGACCGCACCCTTATCCTCACCGCCGCCTTTAAAACGACCCCAGCTTCAACTGCACGCCACTCGAAAAGTACTCCCCCCCAAAAAATGCGAGAAGCGAATATCAATCCCTAAAATCCTTAAACCTCTCAAATCCCTATAAATATTCCAGTAATAACCCTAAAAGATGACCTCATCGCCGGCGATGATGTGGCAGGAGGAGCTCGCGAGCCTCGTCTCCGACACCGGCATCCGCTACTCCGACCCCGCCGCCCCCGGAGCCGGCGCACCGCCGGCGCCAGCGACGGCGTGGCAAGACGAGGCGGTGGATCGATCGGAGGAGAGCTTGAGGGATCAAGTGAAGGGGTTTCTGAAGGCGAGTGGGGAGCTGATGGTGGAGTTTGGGAGAGGGGTTAGGGATATAGCGCAGCAGAGCTTGGAAGGGGCTGAGGATTCCTACGTGGTGAAGAGAGTGAGGGGCCCGATGAGGGTTTTGGGCGGCAAGCTGGGGTTTTTGAACGAGTACTTGCCGGAGGATCGGGATCCGGTGCAGTCGTTGACGGTGGTGCTCTGCGTGTTGCTCGTCGCCGTTTCCGGTAAAATTTTTGATTGTTTTGTTTGATTTAAGTGTAGAGAAAGTGTGTATGTAATTTTTTTTTTGATTTTTCTTTGAAATTTTGATGTGTGTTTGCTACAATTGCGTAGCTATAAAAGCGAAAGAAAATTTGGATTGATTAACTTGCTGAAGTAATGGAAAGGCCGCATCTCTTCTGATGAGATGTAATAGTAACGCTTTAGCACTGATGGGTGAATCCAGTCGTTTGACCTTCAAACATTGGTTCTTGTTTCAATCTTTTGTGGATATAGAATAGTTAAGTGATATATAAATTCAACTTTAACAAGAAGATTTCTTTCTTTCTTTCTTTCTTCCTTCCTTTTTTTTTTGGGGAGGGCGGGGGGGCATAATTATAAACTAGCGATGATGGTGATATCTTACCATCCATTCTGTTTGTACAAAATCAAAGTAGTTGGACATCTAAAGCTTGTTGCTTCTTGATTGTTATAATGGGTGATGATAGTTTGAGTGTTTGTTTCCTTAATTATCTAGTCTTGGGGATCACTGAACATGTCTTTGATGCATGGTTTATTGGTCTACACGAAGGAAGTGATGAAGAAAGCAATAATTTAGTTAATTTAGTCAGATAGAGGCTTTCAACATCTGCCTGTTTATATTATTGGTCAACATTCCCAACATTCATGGAAAAAAATATGTATGCAACTCCTTGCATACGCTTCACATTTATAGTAAATTTAGCATATGCATGTTTTTTATAACTCGCTTCTCAATCTAGTTAACTTTTTGCAGTTTTGAATGTAAATAGTGGTGGACAACAAACTTCAGTTGAATTGCCGAAAAGACTGTACATACATCCCCCCCGTGCTAGTCGTATCCAGCTTCCAGATGGCAGGCACATGGCATATCAGGAAAAAGGAGTCTCAGCTGAAAAGGCCAGATTTACCTTAGTTGCTCCACATTCGTTTCTTTCTTCTCGATTGGCAGGTAGCAAACAATTCATTAGGGCATTTGTTTAAAATCCATAATTTTTGATGACAGGTTATGCAATTTCAAGAACTCTTGTAATTTTCTGTTGATTATTGAACAGGAATACCTGGTATTAAAACTTCTTTGTTGGAAGAATTTGGTGCGCGTTTAGTTACATACGATCTTCCTGGTTTTGGTGAAAGTGATCCTCATCCTGGCCGAAATCTTAATTCTTCTGCCAGTGATATGTTGCTTTTAGTAGATGCTTTGGGGGTCATTGACAAGTTTTGGGTGTTGGGTTACTCTGGCGGAGGCATGCATGCATGGGCTGCTGTTCGCTACATTCCTGAGAGGCTTTCCGGTACATTTCCCTTTGCAAGCATTACATAAGCTTTACCTTAACTAGCTATGAAGACATCAAACGATTGCCTAGCCTTTTCTAATCAATCATATATTTTGTTGATGCTGAAAGTTTTTGACTAAAGTTTGTGTACACACTCGTACCTTTTCCTTTAGCAATACTTATAAATGAAATGCATTCCCTGACAAGTATCTGTAACAATAGTTGGACTATGAATGCTAATCTGTCTCTTACTTTTTATACATTCCTTGAAGTTCCTTTATGGAGCTAAACAGTCCCAGAGGTTTATATGCATTCAGCTGTATTTTATGTGTGAAATATTTTAAAAAGAAATGTGTAATCCTGCATGGTAAGCCAACTTCTTGGGAAAATTTGACTGATATGTCAGCCGCTTCTCCTTATTGTACATTCAGCATCCTGCTGTGTTTCGTGGTGATATTGATATATCTGTGAAATATATACTCCATCCTGCTTGATCATTTTCACTGATTGTTATCTAATCACCATGACTCAGTGATGATTATATTAGCTATTAGAATGCTCCCTGGTATCATGAAATATTAAATGAGATGATGCATCTGAAATTATGAATATAGAAAGTCTGCAGACGACAATTTTGGTTGAGAATCTGATGGAAATTATGAAGTGCAAGATGAAAGAATGCAAGGACAAAAAAAGGATAGATACAGACTAAAACACAGACCATATGTTATTTTTTTAAAAAAGATTTCTGTGGCATGACGATGATGTAATAACTTGTGGACAGGAATTTTCTCAAACTTAATTGAATGGAAAAAATGGAGAAATGAGTATAATTTGGATGTGCTCAAATGAATTAAACGAAGTTAGAACCGGATATGGGATTTTCCTTTGAGATTTATAAATTACTTTAATAAATAGTTTGGATTGTGGAAACCAACCCCATGTTAACAAAAAAAAAGGCTTGGACAATGAAGACTCTGCGCACAAGGTGACAACTGTCTGTCAGGTGGCAATTGTAAATTTGATACTGAACACACACATGTAGGAGGGGTTATAACTGAAACTAATGGAAGTAGATATGATAGACGAGGAAATTATTCCATTGAAAGTGGTTTGGAATATTGGATTGATTTCTTCATCATTTTCTTCTACTTGTGTATTGAGAGTTGCTAAGAGTTGTTTTGATGGAAAGGGATCTTGCGTATCATGGGTGGTAATAAGGAGGGCGAGGCGAATAATACTTCATTAAGTAGAAACGAGGAAGAACCAAATGGACATATCGACTGTAGATAACTCGTCTAAATTGTAAACATATTATATTTCATTAGCCCATATCCATATATAATAGAGTTTATGTTTATTGTTTATAGATGCAGCTGATGATTGCGTTCAATGTTTACACACGCGCGCGCACACACACTCACACATCTGAGCATGGGAATACAAACACAACACAACCACAACCACCAATCAGCAACAAGTCTTTAATCCAAATTTTTGGGTTGGCTACACGAGTTACCAAATCTTTTTTTGACCGCTACATCCATGTTTGTTTTATGGGTAAATTGTCAAGGAAAAAAAAACCTGCCTAACTTTCCCGCTGTCAAAAAATCTGGCCCAAAGAATCTCCGCAACCCTGGCCCATTCTCCCGCTGCCAAGAACCCTTTGGCTGCAATATCTGCATAGTTTCCTACAATATCTAGTTAGCTGCATACACATTGCAGGAAATTATACAGATATGTAAGCAAGCTTCATACATATTGCATGAAACTATACAGATATGTAAGTTAACTAGATACATGAAACGATACAGATGCTGCAGCTAGGGGCTGCAACTAGGGGTTTTTTAACAGTGGGAGAATGGGCTGGGTTTTTTTTGATAGCGGGAAAGTTGGACAGGTTTTTTTTCTTTGAGCCCTTGTTTTATTAGCCTCTACTGCACTTAACCAATAGTAAATCGAGGGATTGATTCAAGAGTTTGTCTTTCGACAAATTTGAGTGTTTTTTTAATCACAAGCTTTTCTAGCATGGCCTTGTATGACTATTAGACTCCCTGGATACAATTACAACATTAGTTTTTTTGTTGCTGATAAAATCGGTGTTATCTACACCGTCATTCATTAAAGACCTTTAATGAAACGCAAAAATTACAACATTAGTTGGAAGCCTACAATAATAGGATTTCCCCCCAATCATAACTCTCCAAAATTAATTGCTAGTACAAGGAATAACTTCCAACCAGTTCTGGGTCATTATATGTGAGAGATTCTCTATTTAATATCTAACTTGTATCTTGGGATGGACATGTCCTCTATTCTGCATTCTGGGAATGCTAAGATGGAAAAAACTGAAAGAATGTCTTTAGATTCTTAACTTTAGTTTCTGATTATTTTTATAAAAGAAAATCAGCATTGAATGGCTTATATAGTTATGCAACCTACATATTAAGTGCCCTCGATCATGAAATGATAGAGATCTGCTCGTCTGTGATTCATATGATTGTGGGCCAATCTAAGCTGCATGGCTTCATTGTTGAGGAGATGCATTCATATTGGACTCATGTCCATATCGGATTGTTTTGGACTCATCAAGGATACTTGTGTAGCTCTTTTTGGCACTCATCTTCAATCTTGTCATCTAGATGCATCAAACATTTATCAGTAGATGAGACTGGGCTTAGCTCAGTTGGTACCTATTTCGGTATTTCCTCTCCAATGTGAGAGGCAAGTTTGATTCCCGAAGGGGGTTGATTTCAAAAAAGAAGAAGAAGATGAGACTCCAACAATATATGCATCAACAGTAAAAAAATTATTTGTATTTGTTCAAACAATAAAAGTAGTTTCCTATTGTTGATGCATATATGATTCTATTCTCAATTTAGATTTTGCGAAAGTGATATTTTTTTCTTATTATCATTATGTATACATATTTAAATAACAAAACTATTAGTGTGTTCCAACTAGTCTCATTCTAGACTTTGAAAGGTGTGAATTCACAAATCCAACTCGCCATTGTGTCCCATATCTGAATCGAAATTTGTTCCTTGCATTGTGTCGTATATCTGTATTGAAATCCGTGCTACTATGGACCTAGCTTCTCTAATTGGGGCTGGTTTTCCTGTCTTGGTCCAAGCTTAGCATGCCCCTTTAAAATTTTGATGGGGATATTTTTCTCCATTTTTTGCCAAGCCTAAGATGGAGAAACCTATATGCATGATATGCGTCCTACTTTAGTTTACTTCTGCATGAGCAAGGTCTTCGGGTAGAGTCGGGGAGGGTATTATAGGAAACGAAGAATGCAATTAGTAGACGATGATGCAATCACGGCCATGCATCTTTTTGTTATGGTAGATCAGATATGCTTTTGAGACAGACATTTGCAAGTGGCGATACCTTCTGAGACAAACATCTGCAAGTCTTATAAATTCACTATATTGAACTGAGAAACCAAGAATATAATTTATTTGAGGTTTTTTTTATGTACCCCACGTAAAGATTTCTATTTTTAGAAATCCCACCTAGATCATATTTTGAAAAACCCCACGCAAATCTTAGCTGTTAACTAACCCCCCCCCCCCCCCCCCAACTATGTTCGTTAGATGAGGTAACCGTGGCTGAGTCAGGCTAGCTATTGTCTAAATTACCCTCTTTTCTTTCTCTCCACCCTTTTCTTTTCTCCTCCAAGTTCGAGTAGGTGGGGCTGGGTATTATAGTCTTTTCTATCACTATTTTACAGATTATGGATGAAAATCGGATGGAAGTTACCTAGAGGACTTATTTAGTTTAATTTAAATGTTTGGGATTTGTAGAAATATAAAGATTTGAGTGGAGTTTTTTAAATTAAGAAAGATTTGAGTGTGTTATATCAAAAAATACCCTTTATTTAAAAGAAGCAAGAACAACTATATACTCAAAAGTTATTTTTGGTGAATTTGATAGATTTCAATTTGTTATGTAACTAAAAATATTTTGTACCTCTCTGATTGCAAGCCTTGCAAATGATTAGGCAATAAGAATATCACCAAGTTTAGGTTAGCTCATAGTATTTGACCATTGTATTTGGTTTGATGCCCCAAATGCTTATTTATTTTTAATATATTACTTTTAACACCAATTCTTCCTATTTAGCTAGTCTACGCCACTTCATGGGGTGAAAGGCTCTGCTTTTCAAGGCAATAAAGACTATTGCTGTTGCAATGTCTTGGTCACCATAACTAGATATATTGTTTTCAATAATTGGAGCATGAGTTATTTTTTGATGAAAATAATTGTAATATGTGAATTGCAGTAGTTTTAGGTCTTCTGTGCCCATCTCATTATCCTACATAGTTATTGGCTTTAATAATTGACGCAATTTAATTGAATATCTATTTTCACATTGAGATGTCCTGTATGAAACTTATATGCCAGTGAGAATGAACTCTGCTTGTTTGGGAAAGAACTGAATTATTTTTGGAACAAAGGTTGAGGAATTCAGGGCACATCTTTTCTTTCAAATTAGTCTGAGAATGGACTCTCTTTGTTTAGGAAAGAGATGAGCTTTATTCTTTCGTAAAAGAAAAATGGAGGGACATGCTAATTCAAAAATAAGAAAGTTAGCATTTGCCTCTATGTTTATGTTTCGTTTATATTTTCTTACTTGCTTTTGATTGATCTTTCAGGAGTAGCCATGTTTGCTCCTATGTGTAATCCGTATGATTCGAGCATGACCAAGGAAGAGAAGCATAGAACCTGGGAGAAGTGGACGACAAAGAGGAAACTGATGTATATTTTAGCTCGGAGGTTTCCTTCCCTTCTTCCTTATTTCTACCGCCGAAGCTTTTTATCAGGCATCCAAGGTCGACTAGAAAAGTGGTTATCATTGTCATTGGGAAAGAAGGTAATTACATTAATTTGCCAGTTCCCACGAAAACAGTAATGCTATAACCCATCTTGATATCAGAAAAGTAATTTTCAAAGCATCATTTAGAGTAGAACTCCCAAGCTTACTGTTTTTTTCAATGCTTATTCAATATCCTATTTAAATTGTCTTGCTGGAAAGCTGATAGCTCTAACACTGTCTTCTATTTTCTCCCATTTCTCAGATTCATGTGATTGCATTCACATATCATGTCTTATTCTTCCTTTACTATATTCTGAACTTTGCTTCATAACTATAGTTGGATGTGGATGATCCATGCCTGCAAGCATACACTAGCACCCTAAGCAATATTTGCTTGGAGTCCTGTGCATTTCATGAACGGCAAGAGATCATGATCACAATTAAGAATAAGATCCTTCTTAAGCTGGAAAATGACACCTTTACTATGTCCACGTAATTATCCTCTTCATGAGGTTTTTGAATGGTAATACGTGGTTATATTCCCTGCCAAACATTATTAGCATCAGGAATTAACTAATCTGTGTAGTAATATTAAATGGAAACACAACGAGGTGACACAAAATAATGAAAAGATGATGCTAACACACAACCTTACTATCTACCAAGTACTGCGATTTTAACGCATCAACTGTGTCGTTGAAGAATTGGTGGTTCCTTGATGGCCAAAACTCCTCATGTTATGGTTTAAGCATAGATCACCCCAATGCGACCTAATCCCCACCAACGTCTTGGAATGTTGATCAAATTTGTGTAATTCGGTCATCCTTCATTCCGATTAGGCTCCCCCGAAACTAGCAACCCAGGAACTAATTAAAGAGCAATAATGACTAGTTGTTCAATGAGTTGTGTAGCTTTTCCTTACATAACTTATATGAGGTTCTCGAGATTGATTGTAGTGCTTGCACTTCGGTTGTTATGTGATCATGTTTTTTCTTCCTAGCATTAAAGCAGTTGCCTTTTATTATAACTAACAGTTCAAGACATACAGATATCAAAAGATGAACTTCTATCTCTTAATCCTTAAGTTTACTTTTCAAATGAGGGTGTGGATTGTGTGTGTATCTTCATGTATACGTGCATGCATATAATGCATGAACACCAAAATGGCCCAAGTGAATGCTTAATGACCCCAAAATGTTGATCCGATCTCCCATTTGTGTTGCATAGCACCAACCATGAGTCCAGTAAAATATGGAATCATCATATTTATTAGAAATGTTATAGACAAATACAGATAACTTGTAATTGTGAACATATTACTGAAGTTATATTCATATTTTCACGCATATGTGAAAAGGTACATTCACATTTCCACACACTTGGTTTGAAAAGATATGTTCACATTTCTACACATGGTTTGATGAGTCAATACATTGATACTCAGCGTGATCAAAACTTCTAGGTTGATATGATCTGAATTGCCTTACCTAATATGATTCAATACATTTGCAATGCACTGTTCGTTAAGAAAACCTTATTCCATCATCTTCCAACTGTTACTCTACTGTAATATGTATCTGTAACCTTCGTGTTTATAGGATAAGGCTTTAATGGAAGACACAGTTTTCAAAGTGTTTTGGGAAAGAGACGTTGAGGAATCGGTAAGGCAGGGGGATTCAAAACCATTTGTGGAGGAATCCGTATTACAAGTATCAGATTGGGGTTTCAGTCTCGGTGGCCTTCAGGTGCAGAAGAAGCATGAGGGTATGGCTCTTCTTCTCTGGCTCAAATCCTTTTTCACCCAATCTGAAAAGGAGTGGACAGGCTTTCTTGGTCCTATACACATCTGGCAGGTTTGTATGCATTTCACACTTTTGTGTAGTGATGGGCTTATTTTACAGTTGCAACTAATGGCTTTATTTGTGCCTGAGCTGAAATTATTTCCTATGGCAAATGCATCGTGTTTTTCTTTCTTCTTGACCTCTTTCAACTCATGAAGAAATTATAAAATGCCAACACGTAATTTGGAATTATGACAAGTCTGTTGTGCATAGTTTCTTTGGCATGAAATTTGGCATTAATTGAGGGAGTATTGTTGTTAGGTCGACAGCCAGTAAAACTTTATATTACATGGAGCCTTGCTTCATTCCTACCCCTTATTTCAATGATGACGATGACGATGACGATGACGGTAGCCCTTTTCCCGCATTTGTATTAAGAATGCAGAGGGAATATCCTGAAACTGAAAAGAAAAGAAGTCTGGCCCTTTTAAGTAGCATACCATTGCTATTTTTAGAGTAGGCATAAAGTTAATTTGGAAGGCTTCACTACTTGAGAAATAATTCTTCTTTCTCCACTCCAAAAGTTTAATCAGAAGTGGTGAAATTTAGAATTTGAAGTAGAGCATATGCAACTTTTAAAAAAATTAAAATTATACTAACTTAATTCCAAAATCAGACAGAGCCTCAGATATTTGGTAATCATCAAAATGAATTTTTCCGTTATTTCTTAATCTGCAACAGGGGATGGATGACAGAGTGGTGCCACCATCGATGACCGAGTTTGTTAGGCGTGTCGTTCCAGGGGCAACAGTGCACAGATTGCTTGACGAAGGTCACTTCTCCTATTTCTGGTTCTGCGAGGAATGCCACAGGCAGGTGTTTTCAACACTTTTTGGCATCCCCCAAGGTTCACTTCCTGAACCTCCAGTTGTGTTGGAGAAGGAAGAAGAGCATGATCTATCATCGCCGTTGGTGACTGAAGAGACCTGCAGAGAAACTTTATTAGAAGAAACAATACAGAACTCAACCTCGGACAAATGAAATAGAGACTTCCCCATTCTTTTTTGCTTTTGGCCCAGATTTTTGTGGGGAATGTGTAGATAACGCAGTAACTATATAACCCATTTTACTGAGTAATACATCGTTTCGTTTTTAATCTGTCGTTTCACGGTCGATCTCAATAGTTTCACACGGCTGGCAGGGTTCTGTAAATGAAAGGGTAACATGTAGATCACGAGACACCATGTTTTCCTCCCATGTACTTTGGAACTAAAGATTTGGAATATGATGCTAAATCATCCGTTCATTATATTCATAGTTTCGATTTAAAAAATGTGTCATTTGATTCTTTTGAGTATAAAATATTGTTGGGAAGCCTCCCCCCCTCCCCCACCTTTTTCTCCCAGATGATGTGCGTGTTTCTTTCAATTGGAAGAGCGAACCGATTGAAAATCGCTCTTCAGAGAACTGTTATTTTATTTTGGGTGGTACATTATTTACAATGATGCTTTGCTCGAAGTTTGGTGGCTGTGGTTTTTAAGATCAGTAACATATCATGTTGGTGTCTGTGGTTGGAACGAAATAACCAATGTCTTAACAATCAATTTTGAGATCCTAAATCTATTTCGATTCAAGTTTTTGGTTTGGTTGATTCTTGGATAAGTGTGGTTGGAATCAAGAAGCGTTCGGCAAAATTCGACAATTCATTAACTTCCCTTGTTTCAGGCTCAGGACCCAGGCACTAGCAAATTTGATGGCCTAAGGCTTAAATTGGTTTAGTTCATCTCTGAGTTTTTTGTTATTGATCAGTGAGCTTGTAATTGTTGTTTCCTCGGCCTTTTGTGTATAATGTAGGCTTATTATCATAGACTTGTTGTTGCTAGTAACATGTGACGACAAGGTCCACTTCCCGTTCTATTAACCTCTTCCATGATAATATATAGTCATTATAGACGTGAATAGCTTTTATTTTTCCGAGTAAATGGTTTTTGTACATGTAATATTCTCTTTAAAATATTTTTCCTACTTTTTCCACCGAAAAAATAAATAAATAAAATTTCATGGTAAGCAGGACTATCTAATTGCAGTGAATAGAAACATTAACTGACTCTTTATTACTGAAAGTAAATATTAACTCAGCATGAGTTCCAGGGGATTTCAAACTCGGATGATAAATAATTGATCATTGACCTCTCAGCTTCATAATCTGCTTGATTATAAATAAGTTAAAGTAATGAAGCAACTGGCTTCCACAGGCAACCGTGCCTAGAAAATTCCTTTGCACAATGAAGACAACACAACATGAAGCATATTTTAAAAATTCCCACCAGAAGTCATCACATTCATTCCATGAATTAGATGAAAGAAGTGGCACATTTTAAATTAATCGAACAAATATAACCAATCTTTCAAACCACTCAAAACTATTCATCAAAATTAAACTTATACAAGCCAGTAGACATCGAAAGTTCTACCACCTTTCCGCTATGAAGATGATTCGCAATATAACCCGCAACACCAACTTTATTTCCTGGCATAATAACTGGGAACCCTTTCACAAATTCTTAAATGCAGAATCATGTGCAGGCTTCTGCGGCGTCAACATCCCCAACAGATTCTTATCAGAACAATGCTCGGCATCAACAAAATAAAAGTTCCCGTCCGCTTTGAAGGTCACAAATGGCCTATTCGTCTCTGCGTGCCTAACATCTGAAAATTTAAGAGTCTTGTTCACCGGCGTCGCCAACCATGACATCATCTCAACATCGAAAGAATCTGAACCGGGTTTCCACTTAAGCTTGTGGATATAAGGGCTCACAAACCAATGGAGAGCTGCAGTGGTCGATGCGCTCAGGAAAATTACGGTGGATGCCACTCCTCCCTTCAAGATTACGTTCATTTCGGGGGATGTCATGAAAGTTATCACGGGGCCCAGTGATACTGAGAGGCAGCAGGTTGAGAGAGAGAGAAGCTTTACTTTCTTTATGGTCGATGAGATCGGCCCATGATAAACAACTCCAGTTTCTTTCCCATCTTTCTCTACTTCTGTGTTGTTTGGACCGATGCTGATCTTGTTTTCGTCTTCTGTGGTTTTGGCGGCTCTTTTCTGAGCAGAAGTTGACATGGGGAAGATGAAGTTGAGTCCGAATGGGGAAGTATTGAAAGTGGTTATTTTGTTCCATAGTTCATGGCTTGAAGGCTGAAAACCTAATTGATGAGGGAAGAGAAAATGAGCATATGCTTGTATAAATATAGGAATTTAGACAGTGGCAACAAAATGTAGTCTGTAAATTACAAACTATGAATCGTTTCACATGAAAAAATTCATTTCCTGTGCTCCTATGGTTGTCAAAGAATGTGAAGAAAAGTGAAGGGTAGAATCGGATCTCTTTTGTCTGGCTAAATTAAATTAAACCACCCTAACCATAGTTTTCAGTTCACTACCTTAAAATTTAAAATAAAAACTGAAATGTCATTTGCTGTTCATTGCAACTACTTATTCTGTTGCAATACCAAATGCTGTAAGTAAACGAAGGAAAATGAAAGAGAAAAGAACTGGTCCAAGATACCAAATGGAAGACTATGGCTAACCTTTGTTCTTAAATTCATGACGTCTGTTTTGCCTTGGCTCTTTCTTCATAACAGAAAAAGAAGGAACCCTATTTTTCTCCTCTGACCAAGGGGTTGCTGGTTATGAGTATATTGAGATGAAATGGGGCAAAAACATTAAGACACAATAAACAAGCATTTTAGTAATGACATCTTATCCGAGATTTTGCTTTCCCGTGTTTGTTTCAAAGGAAATGTGGGGTTGAGAATTGAATATTATGTATCCCTAACTCATCAAACAACGAAAAGTGATTAATCTCGTTTTACCCTGAATTGGGTTGGAATTCTGATAATGGTGAGAATAAAAGAATTTAATATTTCTATGAGATTTTTTTCTATCTTGACTTGGATCAAACTGAGCAAAGGAATTTGAGGAAGTGTCGATAAACACAAAAGGGAATCACAATAGAAAATAATGATATTCTTGAGTTCCAGACTTATTGGAAAATACACTCTTTTTTTGTGTTACATCCTCTCAAACAGCCCCCAAATTATTAAATCAGGATAAATATTTCGGTAATAAAATTCATATGCTGAGAGCAAAGAAATGCCAAGGTGATGGCAAACTTCCATAGAAGTCTTTTGAATGTGCGTGCATCGGATCTCTAGTCTCCAATAATTGGTTAATGCTTTGTCCTAGTTCTTCCCTATGTATTCAACTTCTGACAAAAATAAAGGGCCTTGATCTGCTTCATTTCTCCAAGTATAGTAAATTCCAGTGCAATTATTGGCTCCAAAAGGAAAGGAGAATGTATAGCATTTGGAGAATTTCATTAAAGAGTAATAAAAAAATCATGTTTACAGAGATGAGAAAAATTCATAGTCTTAAAATATCTGCCTGCAACATTGAAGCAAGGAATGTCAATTATAGTTGATGGAGTTGTGGGATATTCCGGCAGATTATGTGGCTAATAATTCTGAAATATAAATTAGTATAAAATAAATAAATAATTGCAAGAGTGGTATCAAAATGGATGGGGGAGATTGATAAAAGGAATTTGAGTTCTGTGAAGCGATTATAAAGAGTGAATTTCATGGGGAACTTCGGGTATAAATCATGGAAGACTTTAGAGATTAATTTTTTCCTTTGTAGATTTGTATCGTCGTTGTTTTAAGAAGCGTCCACCTAGACACCTACGCAGTTATGAGAGCCTGGCCACTTCAATTTATTCTGATTACGCGGCTTATTACTGTCACCCTATCATTCATTGACTTCTACTCTTTTTGCTACTTAATAGGGTACTTTTAAAATATACAAGTCATATTAGTACTTTTCATTCAATGCGCTGCTATGTGATGTCGAGTGAGGGTGACTAAGGGTGATGACAAACCAATTGATAGGGAATACTGGAATAGCATACATGCGAAACCTGGGAAGAATTCATTACCTTAGTTTCAAATGTATGGGAGGCTGGTTCTAACTATCTTATCAAGACTTGCGTAATTAAGATTTAAGATATGCATTGGCTTCAAATGATATCCAAAAACTAAATAATAGAAAACTAACGTTTATGATTGGCTCCAAGCTTCCAATTTATTCGATGAAACACACAAACAATCTATACTCAAATAGAAGCAGAGTTAGCAGGATTAAGACTCTGCACTGGTAGCACAGCAGAATGCTCCAATTACTACGAGTTGACCGCATAAGCAAGAATTTGTAGGTGTTATTCAGTATGTGGTTATTCACAAGAGAAGATCAAACAAAAGCAAGAAGTTGAGGCAAACTGTCTTAAAGAACAATGACTATGGATGCATATGATGCCATGTTACAATATATATCCTTATTTTTTTAACAAGCAGTTCCATATTCAAATCAAACCAGAAGAACAACCATATTCCATAATTTCATGGACCCTGGATAAGGCATTGCACGTTAAAATACTAAAATGGTTTTTAACAAGTAATTGTAACACCATCATCATCAGTATAATCTTTAATCTATTGTTGTTCGAGGCTAAAAGAAAGTTAAGCACAAATTCTATCAATATCACAGTTAAGCACCTAAAAACCACACATATCTTAATTGTGTTAAATAAGAAAAAGAAATTGCATACTTTGGATTGGGGCAAAATGCTTCTTCACAGTGTTGTAACCATGTCGCTCCTCTTTACATAAGTAAGAAGAAAATATTCTGCAAAATAATAATAATACATGAAATTCTCAAAGAACCATCAAAAGAAAAGTCAGAGTGCATCAGGTCACATATTCAATTCACTAGACTACATAATTATATAAATCTTACTGAACAAATTAGATGGCGAGACTTGCATCTAAGAAACTCAAAACAAACAATTATCAAACCGAAAACAACTTAACAACTTCAACTACCTAGATATCAAATTAAAGAGTAAACACTTGCAACAACTAAAATAACAAGCCATTATCCCGGCTCTTGGGGTTGAATAAATGAATCCTTCTCTTCCATTCCTTCAACTTTCTCCTCAATTAAAATGACAACAAACATATCTTTAACCGACTACATCTATCCATGATCATTTAGGTCCACTCCTAACCCTTGTTGCACCATTAAACTCAATTTAATCATTTTCTCTAGCTAGAGCACTTAATGGACTCCATTGTACATGCCAAAACCAGCTAAAGCCGTTCTTTCTTGTTTTATCCACTATATGAGCTACTGTCAACTGTTTATGAGCAGATTCATTTGTAACCCTATCCTTAAAATATTATCATTGATAAATCTCAAATTTCTCTTTCATCAACTACTCATTTCTCGAAGTGTTCCTTAATTACCACACTGTGGTCCATAAAGCAGTGCCAGACTAATAGTCGTCTTATAAGATTTTTCCTTCATTTTCAAAAGAAATCTATAATTATATAATATTTCTGAAGCACTTGTCCAGTTCAACCATCCAATTTTTTGATTCTATGAAACACGAACCATAAACTTGTTGTTCTCATCATCATCATAAGTAAAATATTACAAGACCCTAAATAATGTAAATGGGTATTCTCACTATTTTGCTAATGTTAGCTTCCATATCTTTTTCCGTTCTGCTAATTCTACTTCCTTTAGATTTTAAACAATACCATCTTTCTAGTTTAAAAAATTGCTCATTCCATATACTACCTAATATATCCTAGCATAAAACCTAATTGAGGAAAAAATCAAGGAAAAAGTTCAAAAAAATGAGAAGAAATCAGAGAAATTAACCTTTTGGCGGCAAGAGAAGGCTGAGATGATCGAAAAAGATGAGATCTCATCGGAGCTGCTGCTGCTGCTGCCGAAGAAGAAGAAGCTCGAGGGTGCGTATTCAGCAGCTCGATGCCCTGGACTCTTTTATTAACGGGTACTGGGTATTGGGTACAGCCAGACCCATTTAGAGTAGTGGACTTGGTTTTGGAATCATGATAAAACTATTATATGGATAAATTGCTGAGGGTTTCACCACTTTTGCTTTTTAATACCTTACTTTTCTTCTCACTTTAACACCTGCCTAATATATTGCGCTTTACGATCTTATGCTTTCAGTGTTTTGCTTATTTTGCGTCGGTTTATTTCTATAATCATGTAGATAAAAAAATTATGAAAATGATTCAGAGTAAATAAACCGATGGAAAATAGACTTGAAAAACAGAAGGTAGCAAAGTGCTAACGGAGGCGTTTATGATTATAAAATTATGGACATATATCTTAAGTGCAACATGACATCATCATGGATCAGCAAGCCACATGACATTCGTACATCATCATGGATCAGCAAGCCACATGACATTCACATAATATCATGTGATTTTTATACTTTGCCCAAGTAAAAATTAAGAAAAAATAAAATTATCTACTGGCTTTAGGAGTTCATATTACAATTGTGGAGTTTGTTCAACTTTCCAACCATCTCGAAGGTATCATCTTAAACTTCGAAAAAAATCCATTTATCAAAAATTTTAGGGGAAAAACGAAGAAAGTAGTTTCAACAATAGTAGATTTATTGACAACATTAAAAATTGTTGAAAAGGTTAAACGGGCCAAGATTTCACGTGTTTTTTTTATAACAAAAGACATCGAAGAGGTATCCAATTGAATGAGAAACATATAGAACTCTAATGCTTTTGCATTTTTGTAATAAAGAAATGATACAAAGCAAGCAGAAAATTATGCTTATACTTTTAATATCGTGATACTCCATGAAGTCTATGGCGGAAATACATGCATCAATTTCCTAAAAATTGAAATTCTACCTAAAATTAAATGCTTACCTTTGATTCATCTCGATCTCATCGACAAAGGATCTGATCATATATAAATAAAGTACCTTTTGGTGCCCTCCACAAAAGCAAAAGCCTCCAATTGAAGTCCATCAACCTTTGTGGAAGTGACACCCCATGAATTGATAGGCATCCAAATAGGTTTAAAAGTAAATATTCATAATTCAACATCTATATCTCATGGCAAACCATTGCCCCATTTATATAGGGTTGTGGTACGATACCTCAAGTCTTAATATTAGATGTACGACTAAAAACCCACATATTAATAATATAACAATTATTTATTAATAATATTTCTTTTATGGTTGTATTTAAATCTTCCACCGAAAGGCTTATAAGTGGGACCAATTGGGTTTCACATCAAGAACCCACTATCAGCCTATATTAATTTTTAATTAATTAATTAATAATTTTAATTTAACGGTCAAACACTTATCTTGTCAACTGTTCATAAAAGCTCTACCATAATGTGAGATGACAATAAATATCAATTTACATGCAATCTTTTTCGATATTAAATTACTTATCTTTAAGCCATTAGATGAGCATGACATGTTCATCTAATTGCTCAAACCTAAAGTTTCATTCCTCATTAACACAAATTCATTTTGAAAATATAATTTTGAAAAAAATGTTCCTCAAAACATATGTCGACAGGAATTTTACGTCTTCATGGGAATGAATTATAAACTTATTATCATCAATATGATAATGTTGTCTTCTATCTAAATATCCATTGTCTTCCTAAATGTATTTCAGCAGTCCAATATTTCATGTGTATTATTCTTGTCAAACGACAAGAAGTACCATCATATCAAATCTTACTTAAATGACAGATCAGAGACAACAATGTCATCAAGCCAAAAGAATTATGTAACTGTTTAAATTCCATCTCATAGGCGACATATTCAGAGAATTCGAACGTGGTTCCGTACTACATGCATTGATGCGTCTCGGTGACATATCCAGAGACACATCACCACATTCCATCTCATAGGTGACATATCCAGAGAATTCGAATGTGGTTCCGTACTACAAGTCAAAAGGATTATGTAACTGTTTAAATTTCATCAAGTCAAAAGGATTATGTACCTGCTTATGTGAGTATGTGGGTGCGTATATATGTGTGTACGCCCCCGTGTATGAATATTTCACGAATTTATCTTAACTTTCAATTTGTATTTTATAATTTAATGATTCAAAATCTTGTTACCGTGTATAATTTATTGCCGATGGATTCATATTGTTCTCTGATTTTTTAGCCCGCGAGATGACTTTCTCTCTCCCATTTTCCCTAAAATTTTCACTGCCCGCGAATTTGAGCCCAAGAGGTGATTTCTCTCTTCATTTTCCTCCAATTCTTTCAAAAAATTTCTTTTTCCTTATCTAAATTTTTTAGGCATTGCAGCTGCTGCTGGTGTTCAAAATCCGATATTTTTAAAATTAAATATGGATGTTAGTAGGTTATGAACTGTGAGTTTATGTTATGAGGTGTGATGTAATTTTGATATTAGATTCTGAAATTATGATGTGGACGTTAAGTTATGAATTTTTGAAATTAAACGTGGTTGGTAAGGTTATTCAATTACATGTGAATGTTAGGTTATGAAATTTGTGATGATGAGTTGTACAAATTGAAGAATCTATAAACCCTAAATAAACCCTAATAATAACTTATAAACCTTAATAGCAAATTATAAACCCTAATTACAAATTATACCTCACTACTTGGTATTTGTGACATTTGTGATGATTGTTAAATTAATTTAGAATAAAATGGATTATAAGAAATTATTAGATGAATTTAGGGTTAGATGAATTTTAGGTAATTGAGAGTATGTGTGAGTGTGTGAGCGAGCGCGCGCACGCGCATGCGTGTTTATGCGTATGTGTGAGTGTGTGCTTGCGTGTACATACG
Source organism: Agapanthus africanus (assembly GCA_030015575.1). Classification (NCBI taxonomy): domain Eukaryota; kingdom Viridiplantae; phylum Streptophyta; class Magnoliopsida; order Asparagales; family Amaryllidaceae; genus Agapanthus; species Agapanthus africanus. Next base: position 160,973,723 of record CM057339.1, on the reverse strand, counting down.
TGAGTATGTGAGCGAGTGTATGTGTGAGTGTGTGAGTGTGCGCGTGTGTCTGTGTGAGTGTGTATATATGCATGTGTGTGTCCGCATATAAAGTATTTCATAAAAATATTCATCCTAACTTCTAGCTTATATTTTGTAAATTTAATAATTCAAAATCTTGTTGACTATGATTTACCGTTTAGATTTTTAAATTGTAGCTTCATCTATAAACCAAATCAAAATTTATATCAAATCCTTTAATATTGTTGCTTTAAGAGCCTTACTGGTCTACAATAAAATTTGATCTGCCCGGAAAGTTGAACGAACATATTTTTATATTCTAGTATGTCCTGGGGGTTGAGAGTCTTTTAGGCTGTAACTTACACTAGTAGAAACTGTACACATTAGAGACGGTATATTAGAGTCCAATCTAAATGGTCGTGTGAAATATCTGTGCCGCACATCGGGTACGTATATTACTTCTGTTCGTGTATACATATATGCTTGTGTGTGTCGGTATAAATTTTAATGCGGTTTAGTGTAAAAATTTATTAAATATTTATGGATTTGTATAAATTGCAGGATTGCTCGATGTACTCGCCTTCTCTCTGTTGGTATTTTTAGGGTCTAACTTATAAGATGGTTTATATCAAACAAATATTACCCTTCAAACGCAAGTTCATTTTTCTTTTCTAATTTCAGTATCCTTCCTTCAATTGTGCTCTCAATCACAAATCTCACGATTCTACTAAATATGGATAGAGAGTGAGACACAAAACACAACATCTATCGACACTCGATGACATACCTTCACCTCAATTCTAATTTAGAAATTGCCTGCCGATGTAACGCTGGCCGATAACGAGACAAGAACCGTCGTCATTGGGAGCGAAGGGTTGCCATTTCGAATGGGAGTGAAGTCACACTTCACTCCTAATCGCTGCGGTTCTTGTATCGTTACCGGCCAGCGCAACATCGGTAAGCAATTCCTTAATTGGAATTGAGGTGAAAGTATGTCATCGGGTGTCGATGGATGTTGTGCCTTGTGCCTAACTCTATATCCATATTTATTAGAATCGTGAGATTTGTGATTGAGGGCATAATTGAAAGAAGGATACTGAAATTACAATAGAAAAAGAAACTTGTTTTGAAGGATAATGTTTGTTTGATGTAAACTATCTTATAAGTTAGACTCATTGATATTCATATTTTACTCGAGGTTTTATCGGCCCAGGGTTGCAGCGAGGAACAGATTCACTAGATTTCCCAAATACTTAAGGTGGAGCACTTATTCACTGTCCTAGACGTCATAAACAAAACCGAAAAATACGTGCATGTAAGCACTCTTATAGTTATAGTATTAGTTAATAATTTTCAATTTATCTTTAAATATGTGCATGTAAGAAAAACCGAAAAATATCTAAAATAGTATGTGGCAGGAGAAAATGGATCATGCTCTACTCTTTAAAACTAAGTTTGAGCCTAAGCCTATGGGCTTTCATAAGTATATTGTTGACGTGTGAGTGTGCGCAAGTATGTGATTAATATTTGTAGGTTACAATCAAACGTATAGGCTAGGTATCTAATTAGGAAGGAAGACTTTCAGGATACCGCTCGATACTATTCAAGGAAGGCTTCTGATGATGATGACAGTGGCGGGAGTTGGTGAGGTACTTATATATATGTGTTGGTGTAGCTAGCGTTGGTTAAAAAATTATGATTTGAATTCATGTATTTTTTTTTTGGATTTGTAGGGTTCACAGGGTTGAATGAGCTGAGATTGCGCACGCTTTGGAGATTTTTTTTTTGTATTGTTGGACAACGCGGATCGATACTCTGCAAGGCGAGATTTTGGTGGCGATGACGCAGTGGAAGTTAGTAAAGTACACATTTACATGTGTTAATTAATGTAGCTAGTGCGTTGTTTAATTTCGAAAATTATGATTTGAGTTCATGTATTTATTAAACTTGTTTTGGATTTGCAGGGTTGAGTGAGATAGGATTGCGCACGCGATTTGGAGAGTTTTTCATATTGTTAGACATTTTGCAAGTAATGTATTATTTGTATTCAAAACAATATTGCCTGTGCTGATTTAGAAAGGGTTTCGTATTTTTCATATTATTTAAGTTGTTGAAATTGTTGGATTTATAATGGTTTGTGATGGAAATGCTATTGGTTTGTGATATATTGTGTTTGTAATCGAAACGCTATATTTGCGTATTATATTGTGATTAAATGTATTATTGTATGGAAAAAGTCATCTTCTGTAAAAAAAAATTCAAAAATATATAGGTATTAGTGACCGTTCAAGCTACAAGAACGATCTCTAATACCTATATTATTGACCGTTGACCAATACAGAAAACAATTTAGAGTCATTGGTTTGTTCATGTGGTATAGCATTGGCGACCGTGACGAACGGTCGCTAACACACGTGTCAGCAACCACTCTTTTTGCGACCGTGTATTAGCGACCGTTTAAAATAAGAACGGTTCCTAATACTCTTTAAAGACTGTACCTTTAGTATTAGAGACCGTTTAAGACAGTGTCTAATATCTATAGCATCCAATAGTGCATGTTAGTGTCAAACATGATAGCATGTTAGAAAACTAGCTATCCCATACTAAATATAGGCTAAGTGCTCATTTAAGAAAACAGTAGATTAGACCATGTTTTCATGTAAATGACATATCATAGTGCATGATCTAACATGATAATTTTCCGGGATATTATAACAATTATAAACACATATAACCCAGTTAACCAAATGCTTGAGCCTTTAGGAAAATAAAATTTTGGCTTTTTTTCCTATTTAACTCTGTAGTTAATTTCCTCAATCTCAATGAGTTTTATCATGTCACATTATTACTTTTGAACATAAATCTTTTCCTCATGAGTTAAATCGTAAAATTATCATTAACCTTATAAAGTTGATTAAATTTAAAATTTGATTTTAAAGTTGATTGTATTAGATCTATTTTTAGGATTGTTTAAAGTTAATGATTCTCTCTAATCAAATGAGTTAATGATGTCGACCATGGCAAGATTTTTTTTTTTCTCGTCTTCTTGTTATAGTGGATCCCCTTTGCCTCTCTTTCCAAGGATTAGGTATATTGTAGAAGTATGCCGCCGTTTCTCTTTATCTTTTGTTTGCTTTTTCCCGTTAATTAGATACACAACGTCGATGTATGTTAAATACCGCCGTTTCTTCCAGTAGATCATGGACACACAGTTGCTATTGGTTCTAATTAATACAAATTTACTAAGAGAAGAGCAGCCAATTAATACAAAAGGCATTAATGATAATTAAGCATCCAATTCCATTCTATGTCCAACCAATTTTGGGCTATTAACTTCAATTGAAGATGGATACTTCTAAGGGGACTCAGACTCAAGGCATAAACCCAACAAGATACTAAATTGTCGGTCTGTATGCCAAGAATGGCTCCAGCATAGCAAGCATTATACATGAATCTACACGAACTATATGTGGCTTGTATATAGAATGTGACGATGATTATGGAAACAAACTAACCATAAGTATGAGAAAGTAGATAAAAATAATTTGTTTGGTTCTTTAGCTCCAAAACTGAACGGATTCTAGATGCAAAACATGCAGCAAGGGCAAAACAGTAACAGCCAAAGCCAGAAACCGAAAATGTTAAATAAAATCGATAAGCAATAGCTTATTATTTGCTTTGCAGGCTTCCTCGGAAATAAGTGAAAGTAGAGTTTGTAGACATCTCAATTAATAATTAAATGCCATCAATTAATTGCACAAAATTAGTACATCAAAATAACTGTTGCAAGAAATATATGAAAAATAATGAATCGCTTGTCACGTGATTGAGATTATAAAATACATTGATTCATGAAAATGAAAATGGTAAACAAAAACCCAAGTAAGTTGAGTACTAACAAATCAATTCCATCCAAATCGTAACCAAAATTGGAAAGAACTAATTTTTACCTGAAGCTGACCCTAATAAAAAAAAATTTTGGAAAGCGAAAGGAGATTATGAGCTGGTCCTAAGCGTTACGTTTTTCTTCAATGGAAGGCATAATTAGTCCCTCATCGGAACAGTGTAAAAATCCTTCGGCCTTAGATAGGAAATATTGTAACATACTTTGGCTAATGGTGGCACCAAATCAAATCATTGTTGAGTTTGAGGTGCTTCACCTTTACGCTGTGTTGTGACATGCAAACCGAGCTTTAAATTCAAAACTAAAATTGCCTTGGAGACCTTCATATAAGTTCAAAATTGCACCTACACTTTTGCAATTAGGGGTGTTTTCCTCAAGACTTAGTTTCCTCCTTATGCTTTTTAAACGAATATAGGCCTTTAATTAAGTCAATAGGTGCTACCATGTACTCGAAAAATCAATGAATCCTTTATCAAATAATAAGTTTAAAATATATTTCTTAGATTTGAAAAAATATTTTTTAAGAATAAATCCACACAAACACTTTTAAAAATTTGCTAAGTGTTGAAGAAATTTTTTCTTAAAATAAAAATGCAAAAAAAATTACCATACATGTGAAAATAAATATTCTTAATATATGAAAATAACTAACGAGATTCTTCATCATATATGATAGAATACAAGAAAAAAAATGAGACAGTGAAAAGGTCTTAACTATCCCAACAAAAATTTTAGTTGATGTTAGAGGGAAAGCAAGATTTCGTATACTAACTAAAGGGAATATACAAACCTGTAACGATATGATTTCAATATCAAAATAGTTTTGCTCGTTGAACCGTTGAATATTTTGGAGAGATAATAAAATGAGAAAAAAAATCGCATATTATAAATCTACCTATAATTATAAAATAAAGGAAGTTTATTATCTTATTTATTATGCATCAGAGATTACTATAATTTAAAGAGAGAATATAAATTATAAAAAAGAAATATACTTTTATAACTCTTTATGTCAAAATTTAGTAATAGAATCATCAAAGGAAAGCAAGATTTCAATATACTAATTAAAGGGTCACAAATTCACATACCTTGGACTACAGCAACATCAACAACAACAACATCAACTTAAATTTCCTTTCTAATATGAGAGGTCGCAAGTTCGATCCCAGAAAAGGATTGATTTCCAAAAGAAAACATCAGCCTAAGTTTCATGGTTGGATTTTATGGACAGATGATAAAAGTGAGACAAGAAATATAAAATATTATAAATTTACTTATGATTGTAACAATGCAATAAAATTTTGTTGCATGAAAGGTTATTATAATTTAAGGAATGAATATGGATTATAAAAAAAAATTCAATATTTTATATTATTGAAATATAAAATTAGTATTATCAAATGAAAGCAAAACTTCAACGTAACAATTGAAGGGGTCGTCAATATATATACCGGAGACGGTTTCAACATCAAAATAATTTTGATGCGTTGGATTCTATGGAGAAATGATAAAATTAAGACAAAAAATATATAAAATTATAAATTTACTTATGATTATAAGAATATTATTATACTATTTATATTTATTATGAATGAGAGATTATTATAATTAAAAGAAGGAGTATAGCAGATCTTAATAATTAATTCTATGATAACGAAATTCAAAATTTGCATCATTAAATGAAAACAAGCAGAATATAAGAATTAAAGGATCAAATATATATATATATATATATATATATATATATATATATATATAATAATAATAATAATAATAATAAAAATAATAATAATAATAATAATAATAATAATAATAATAATAATAATGGATGAAAGACTCCTATGGCGTTGAAAAAATACACATTTCCTCATTTTTTCCGCCGATCGGTATCCACCATCTTCATCGTTATCATCTAAGATGTGGGTATACCAAATTTCATGTGATTCTACAACCATTTCACCGTTGATTTAGCAATATAAAAAGTTCTATTGTCGGTAAACTGTTAATTTGGAACCCACTAAATCAACAGTGAAAAAGTTGTGGAATCACATGAAATTTGGTGTACCCACATCTTAGATGATAACGATGAAGATGGTGGGTGCCGATCGTCGGAAAACACGATGGAGATTGTATTTTTTCGACGGCATAGGAGGAAATTCCCTCATATGGCATCTTTCCTCCATTATTCTCATATATATATATATGAGAATAATGGAGAAAATGTGCCATTGGAGGGAATTTCCTCTTATGGTGTCGGAAAAATGCATCCTCCATGTTCTTTTTTCGGCGATCGGCATATATCATCTCCATCTTTATCATCTAAGATGTGGATACACCAAATTTCATGTGATTATACCATCTTTTTACCGTTGATTTAGTTGGTGCAAAATTAATGATTTACCGAAAATAGAACATTTTACATTGCTAATTCAACGGTGAAAAAGTGGTGGAATCAAATGAAATTTGGTGTATGCACATCTTAGATGATAATGATGATGATGATAGATGCCGATCGTCGGAAAAAATGGTGGATGTTGTATTTTTTCGACGCCATAGGAGTAAATCCCCTCCTATGGCATCTTTCCTCCATATATATAGAGAGAGAAGAGAGAGAGAAGGAGGGGATTTTCTCCTATGGCATCGAAAAAATACAATCTCCATCGTGTTTTCCGACGATCGGCACTCATCATCTTCATCGTTATCATCTAAGATATGGGTACACCAAATTTCATGTGATTATACAACTTTTTCACCGTTGAATTAGTGGGTTTAAACGGTTTACCGACAATAGAACTTTTTACATTGCTAAATCAACGGTGAAAAAGTTGTAGAATCACATGAAATTTGGCGTACCCGCATCTTAGATGATAACGATGAAGATGATGGATTCCGATCGTCGGAAAATACGATGGAGGACATATTTTTTTGACGTCATAGGAGGAAATATACAAATTTCCTCATTTTTTCCGCCGATCGGCATCCACCATCTTCATCGTTATCATCTAAGATGTGAGTATACCAAATTTCATGTGATTCTACAACCATTTCACCGTTGATTTAGTAATGTAAAAAGTTCTGTTGTCGGTAAACCGTTAATTTGGAACCCACTAAATCAACGGTGAAAAAGTTGTGGAATCACATGAAATTTGGTGTACCCACATCTTAGATGATAACGATGAAGATGGTGGGTGCCGATCGTCGGAAAACACGATGGAGATTATATTTTTTCGACGGCATAGGAGGAAATTCCCTCATATGGCCTCTTTCCTCCATTATTCTTATATATATATATATATATATATATATAATGGAGGAAAGGTTGCATAGGAGGGAATTTCCTTCTATGGTGTCGGAAAAATGCATCCTCCATGTTCTTTTTTCGGCGATCGGCATACATAATTTCCATCTTTATCATCTAAGATGTGGATACACCAAATTTCATGTGATTATACCATTTTTTCACCGTTGATTTAGTTGGTGCAAAATTAATGGTTTACCGACAATAGAACATTTTACATTGCTAATTCAACGGTGAAAAAGTGGTGGAATCAAATGAAATTTGGTGTGTGCACATCTTAGATAATAACGATGATGATGATAGATGTTGATCGTCGGAAGAAATGGTGGATGTTGTATTTTTTCGACGCCATATGTCACGCCCCGCTTCCCAAAATACGGAATACGAGGGGTAGACAAGGCCAGCCATGCTCCTACGGTCGAGGAAATGTCCTGCCGCAGTCACACTTCGGTTTCTAGTTTTTCATGGTAAACAGTAAATGATGCGCAGGTAATGAGAAATGCAGTAACTGAATGAAACAATGTAAAGAACTGACCTGAGGGGAAACAAATTGAATATAACTCTGGATAGCAAGTCGAGATGTCTGTGATATACGTCTAGTCCTGGTCCAAGCTAAATCTTCTCCTCACACTGAGCATGCATACTCAGGTCGTCAGAGCGACACAATAGCAATATAATATATGAAATCTTATGACAATTCTAACAGTAATAATAGATATATATATATAACAGCAGATCAAAGGCAGTATGGGTATGAACATGCAGTAATCAATGCAGCGGAACAGTAAAAGCAGTAGAATGATATGTCACGTATGTCAACACAGTATGTAAGGTATATCAATGCCAGTATCCCTATCAGTCTCTAAGTCTCATTGTACAGATCACTAAGCCTATCGTCAGTCCAAGTGTGAGAGTCAACCACTCGCGAGTGTCCTCCACCCAAGGGTAGAACACAAGGGCAAGGGACCACGGGCCCAACATGTATATCACGGTGATAATCACATACCCTGTAAATCTCCATATATCTCCCTAAATATATAAGCCGGCATGGGACTCCCGAGATTCTGTTGAACTCACACTCAAACTACCCCACACCCCGTGGTCTACATCAAACGCCAACCATAACCCTAAATACCAATCGGTCTGTGACAAGTCTGCGCGAGAACTGGAGGCAGGACCTCCATCAAGCACATCCCGACTAATACCTAAGATAAATGGCAGTGTCTGGTGCCTTATCTGTGACACCCGTGCAAGAGCTTCCATAAGTGTCCCATACCACTTATAGTCACACATACACGTGTCCCACAGACGTCGACAATGCAATATAATAATAAGGTTCACTGATTGTGTACAAGTACGTATCACTTTCACTTATTCACTGATACACGAACACTAACGTACTTGCCACAATCATCACTAAAGCCTAACACTAGGTAAATGCACGTTATCACTAGGTTATCAATGCAATGACATGTGTATGATATGATGCGTGCACAGTATATAAAGCATGTTTAGGATGTCCCGAATCAATAATCTACCACTTGCATAATTTATCATAAATCATACGGTTACAATTTAGTGAGACGATGAACAGGTAACAATTGGTATGTTCAATTATCTATCCATCGAATTTAGTTTCATGCCAATCGGGTTCCAGGATCATTATTTATAGCCATTTCATTTTAAGCGTTCACGGCTGGAAATCTGGTTTCAGAATCAGAAATCCGTTTCGCAACGCATTTTAATCCTAGTTGGGATCAGATTTTAGCAACGCTACAGTTGGATGAAATCTAGGGTTATCAGTAAGGTTTTCAACTCAATAGACGGATCTTCAATCGAGTCTGTACGTCAGGAGGTATACACTATTCAATACCATTATGTCAGCTCTGATTCTGTTGGGACTGTTATGCGTTCCGATCTTTTAAATTACAGAATAAATAACAAACGGTAACGAAACAGAATGAAACCACTTGTGTTGTCTAGATAACAGGTTCACCTACAATAAAAAGTGGAGTTCCGCAACCTAAGGGTTTAGGAAACAGGGTGGTGTTCATTATGGAACAGCAAGCAACAATTGAAGTCGCTCTGGACTCCAGTCCAGAGTCGCACTCCGATCCAAATATCGACACCATTTAAGTACAGAAACTATTCTAAACTTGAATAGGGTTAAAGATCGTCGAGTCTTCTTCGATTTGAGCCCTCGAGTGCATCATTCCAGTATGTATATAATTTATGGTGATTTTAATAGTTTTCAGGTACAAGAAAATTCCAGTTTTACGGTTAAACTTGGGGGTAGTTGTTTTAGTCGTTCACGGTCATATTTTCCAGCGAAACTTGCACAATGTATTCATCACAGCAAGGGCCAATGTAAGTAATCCAGTTCCGTCAATTTAGAAAAGTATTTTCTTTGGGAACACGCGTCGAACAGGTATGGCACATAATTGGTTTAAACTTGTAACTTTATAATCTATGTACGTAACGATTGTAACTTAAGTAAATAGCATGTAAGCAAGTAAAATACTTGCCTGGGAACGTCTCGGGGTTGTACGGCAGCAGCGGAGACGACCGAGACAGCAGTGATCGACGACGTACGAAAAGTGCTCGATGAAATGCCAAACCTTGATTGTTTTGTGGTGATCTCGACTCGACTTGTGGGGGAGATGGTGGTTGCAATGAGGTGGAGGTTGCTGGCGGGGTTCAGGTAAGGTGCTCGGGATGAGAGTTCGAGAAAAGAAGTGTGCAGGGAGAGAGAGAACCAGAGAGAGAGGGGAGGCACACACAGAGAGAGAGGGTATAGAGAGAGAAAGACTGAGGGAGGGGAAAGAGAGAGTGTGAGAAAGAGAACAGAGGAAGAGAGAAGGGAGAGATCACAGAGAGAGACAGCGAGAGAGAGAGAGAGATATCATGAGAGAGAGGGAGAAACAGAGTGAGAGAGAGAGAGGTCGAGAACAGAGGAGGAGAGAGGGGACCAGGGAGATTGAGCGAGGGGGAGTGAGGAAGAAAGATCAAGAGAGAGAGAGAAGAGAATGGTGGCGACGGTGATGACGATGATGGGGTCGACGAGATGCAGTGGGCCGCCGGCGTCGGGGGTGGGGCTGAGCTCGGGTGCGGTGCTTGGATGGAGAAAACGATGGCGGTGGCTCTGGTGGGTCGCGGCGACAAAGTGCTGGCGTGACGGCGATAGCAATGGCTGCAGCGCCTGCTAGAGGGGGATGTGATCGATGATCGTTGGAGGTTGCAGGTGGGTGCTGATGGTGGGTTCGAGGGAGGTTTTGAGTGGAGAGAAAGTGAGGAGGTGATGGGGCTGCGAGGTTAGAGAGGGGAGTGCGAGGGGTCGCGCGTTGTGGGAGTAACGCGTGCGAGCACTGGCGTGGGCGACGGCGTGGATCACGGCGGAGGAAATGGATCGCGAGCGGGAAAGGTGGGAAGTGGCCGTTGGGAAGAAGGGAGTGTAGAAGCGGGTCAGGTCGTGGGTGAAGCGGGCGCGGGTGCTAAGGAGAGAAAGGTGGGCCGGGCCAGATGAATAAAAAGAAAATTAAATGGAGAATCTAAGATCTCTACGTCCAGGACAACTGAGATCTTCTGGTCTGCGCGATTCGAGCGAAACTCCTATTTCTTCGCTAACAACTATGGGTTTTGGTGGGCCGGCTCGGTGGGCTCGGGAAAAATTAAGGAAAAGGATTAATGTCACGCCCCGCTTCCCAGAGTACGCTAGATTGGGCACGTGACATAGCCAACCATGCTACCTGTGGGTAGGAAGTATCCATCCACAGTCACATTACGGCTGTAGAGATATCAAGAACAAGATAAAACTATCTAAAACATGTTAATAATCCAGAATAACAGGAGTCAATAATAAATAAATGCGGAAGCAAATGATCCAATACAAATAACTGAAAAGTGTGTCCTATAATGCGGGCTCACATCAGGAAATAAATGCAGGAAATAAAACTAACTACCACTGAACTCACAGCTCAGCCTGCTGGCTGAAGTACCCCTGCTCGGACTGCAACAGCGGTACGGAATCTGGGCCATGCAAAACCCAGACGTCAGCGCGTCATGTCATCAAGTAATATAATATGAACAGTGTAGCAGACAATGTAATATAAACATGAATACAGCAAGAATAACAATAATATGAATTATACCAGTACAGGGTAGCGTGCAGTGGGTAAACTAAATTGTTCTATCAGATTTTCTATTCTAAAGTCTTTGAAATCAATTGATGAATTGTCGATGTAACTCAATAGTATCCCGTGTGTGCCCGGGACCACGGTCAAGATCCTCGGGGCTGAATCTGAGACGTGCCGCTAGGCAGTAACAGATAGCAGGATGGGCGAGTGATGTCAGCATCATCACTCCGGGGCTGGCCTAGCCCGTAAGACTGATCAGAACAGGTATCGAACTGTTGAGTTACAAGTCGGTTTCACCTTTGATTTCCCCATACCCCCAAGTTATGTATGTCGAGTCAGGTATTCAGTAATCAAGAACTAATGCCAACACAGGATCAGGTAAAAGCAGGTTTGTCTGGATAGACAACAGGAACGGTCCATGAGGACTACATGTTATGTTTGTTGGCATTAGACACAAGATCAGGTAACAGGTAAAGCCATGGTACATCAGGTCAAGCCAGGTAATGTATAAAGGTGTCATGTCATGTCAAGAGTGTACGGTACCATGTCATGTCAAGTAGGAAGTGTAACAGGTCACGTCAGGAAGCACAAGATGTCATGTGGGTGCTCATAATCAAACTAACATAAGCATGTGTATAAATAAACAAGCATGAGTACTATCAGAACAATAAACTGGAACATGTAATATGATATGCAAATAGATATAATTTCAAGGATATGGATGCATAGTTATCGATTAGGGTTATATTTATAGTTCCAATATTAATTAGGATGCAATTTATTAAACATGGAGTGTTAATATCACATTATTATGTAGTAATGTGATCTATGGATGCAATTATATGTATCTTAAATGCGATGGATGCAAACGGGTATCCGAAAAGTTATAAAACTATAAAATGGTAATGTGGGATGTACAACTAAGCAATATGTGATATAAATATTGATATAATAATATTAATATGAATAGCATATTCAAAGCAATTAATAACTATAAAAGCGGTATTGATTAACCATGCACAAGAAAGTTCCGTTCAGAAATTCAGCGTTACCATAATTTGTAAAATAGATTAAAAATAACAAACGTTCTCCAAAAGGGATGTGTCTTATACCAAAACAAAGATAATTCAATAAGGTTTTCAGTTTTATAAGTATAAACATCTCAGGTTGTCCCTACAAAATGTTATGAACATTCGAAGTTGAAAGTTTGCTGCTGGAATTTCCTGGACAGCAGTTTGGAGAAATTTTCATTTGCATTTTACGTTATTTAAACAATTTATTTTGCAAGTAAATATTTCATATAGTTATAGAATTCTGAGTTAGCTTCGTAACGAACTAAATAACGTATACTAATGATTTTTCTATGATTTATAATGAATTTTATACGGTAAGGTGTACAGTAAATTTCAGATTTGTCGTATCCGCTTTTTCAACGACGTTTCATGTGTAAACTATAATATTTTAAATATATAATATCATAAAATGCAGATTATAAACTAATTAAAGATAATAATAAGAAATATTACGACGATGTATATTTTAATTGATATGGATGCAGTATAATGTAATCTAGTATGTCACAAGATAAGTTTTCATGATCTAGATTTAATATGATATAAACGGATGTAAACGGAACATCGAAACGTTATAAAATTAAACATGGGGCACTAGATTTAAACTATAGGTATGGTATTTATTTAAATAGGTATAAAATGAATTATACAGCATGTAGCAAGATTAACTTGCCTCGATGGGTCGCGAATCGAGAAAACGGAACGTTAACCGTCGGCGGGGAAAACTCGCGACGGGCGCACGGTTCACGGAATGAACCCAAATGACGAACAAAGGAACCACACGGGTCGGGGTACCTCGCTGGAACGTCGAGAAGCGTCACCGGCACGACGGAATTCCGGCAACAAAAGAACAGTTAAAAAAATGAGAAACGAGACATGAAGCAAGAAGAGAAAGAATGATAAAGAGAAGTACGAGAGAATATATGAGGGAGGGAGAGAGAGAGAAAAGTGGAGAGAGAGAGAGAGCGAGAGAGAGAGAGAAAGTGGGGCCCACGGGGTTAAAGGGGAGGTTGCGATTGGCTGAAAGAATAAATTGAGAAGGATATAAAAGATTGTAAAAATATTATATGGTTAACTTAAAGATTTTAAAGATAGGTAATGAACAGTAAGATATCAGGTTAGTTAGAAAAATATATGCGATGGTTTTAATAATATTAAAATTTGGGATTTTGGCGCCAAATAAAACATTTTCAAATCGCGCTCGGGTCGAGTTCAAAAATTTGAAATTGAAATAATAGGATTTTAAATGGGATCCAAATTTTAAAATTAAGTGTTTTATGATTAAAAAGCATACCCCCAAAACGGACACACGTACGTGTACGTAGCCATCCAAACTCGCCCGTTTCACTGAACGGGACGAGAACACAATGCACGGACGCTACCACGAGGCTATGGGTGTCAAGTAGGCCAAGATGAATATTTTCAATTTTATTTTAGATGCCAAAATTTGTTATATGTAGAAATGACTTTGCCGGGTAAATTTTACAGTAAGCAACAAACAAGTAAGTTAAATGAAATGAGTACCACATTATGCTCAAACAGTAACTGAAAATAGTAGCATTGGGCTCGGGTGTTACATTATACCCAACTATAAAAAGAATTTCGTCCTCGAAATTCCAAGAATACAAAGATAGATAACTACAAGAAAAGGTGAGGAAACTTCTGCCGGATTTCATCTTCTCGTTCCCAAGTGGACTCTCCACGCGAGCGATTACCCCAAGAAACAAGTACAAGGGGGATAACCTTGTTCTTAAGAACCTTTTCCCTTCGATCCACGATTTCAATCTGTCGCTCCTCAAAAGTCAAGTCTTCTCGTATTGTTAGCTCCGAATGATCCAAGACGTGTGTTTCATCTCGAACATACTTACGGAGTTGAGATACGTGAAACACATCGTGCACATTTGCCAAGGACTGCGGTAACGCCAAACGATACGCTACCTCACCAATACGCTCCACGATCTCAAGGGTCCAATGAATCGAGGACTAAGCTTTCCTCGACTTCCAAAACGAATCACCCCTCTAGTCGGTGATATCTTCAAGAATACCAAATCACCCACGGTGAACTCTAGAGGTCTTCTTGACGTATCTGCCCAACTCTTCTGTCGGTCCTGTGCTGCCTTCATATGATTTCTGATAGGGTTAACCTTCTCAACTGTCTGCACAACCAAATCTGGTCCCAATAATCTTCGTTCACCGATATCGTCCCAACAAACAGGTGAACGGCATTTACGACCATACAAAGCTTCAAATGGAGCCATCTGAATAGTTGCCTGAAAACTGTTGTTGTAAGACAACTCCACCAAAAGTAGATGATCCTCCTGAGACCCCTTGAAGTCCAACCTGCATGTTCTCAACGTATCCTCAAGAGTTTGGATCGTTCTCTCCGACTGACCATCAGTTTGAGGATGATAAGCTGTGCTAAACTTCAATCGAGTCCCTAAACTTTCCTGTAAACTGCTCCAGAAGTGTGATAAGAACCGAGTGTCCTGATCGAACACGATGCTCACCGGTACTCCATGCAATCTTACGATCTCCTGCATGTACCGCTCTGCCAAAGTCTCTGTTGATTGACCAACCCGAAAAGGAATAAAGTGAGCTGCCTTGGTCAATCGGTCAACAATTACCCATACTGCATTGTTGCCTTTTGGACTCCGCGGTAAAGTCGTCACGAAACCCATGGTTATATGTTCCCACTTCCTGTAACACCCGAGTCCAATAATACTATTTATGTTATTGGTTGAGTGGTTGACATTGCTCATTTCGTTTATTTTGCTTGTTTGGTGCTTGTTGCAAAATTTTAACCGGCTAAATCATTTTTGCATATAAAAACTTTTAACACCTAAAATGAAATTAAAAATGTCCATACTGGCCTACTCGTCACCACTAGTCGCGTGGTAGCGTCCGCGCGTCGAGATTTCATCCCGTTCGGTGAAACGGGCGAGTTTGGACGGTTACGCGCGCGTACAAGTGTCCGACTTGGGGGCATGCATTTTAATCATTAAACACCTCTTTTCAAAATTTGGAACTCGCTTAAAATCCTATAATTTGAATTTGGAGCATTTGGGCGCAATCCGGGCGCGATTTGGAAATGTTTCATTTAGCGCCAAAAGTGCCCGTTTGATTAAATATATTAAAACTAAAATATATACCTTAAAATCCAATTCCGTTACTGTTTAACATTTTTGAATCGTACTGTTGTTGTTTTCCTTAGTTTAAATCTCCAAAGATTTGATTTGCAGCCAATCACGAGAGAATAATTCTCGTGGGCCCCTTTCCCTCTGCCTCTCTCCATTCTTTCTCTCTCTTTTCCGTTAATCTCTCTCTCTCCACTCATCTTTCTCTCCACTAATCTCTCATTTTCTCTCCACTAATCTCTCCTTCTCTCCCGCTAATCTCTCCTTCTCTCCCGCTAATCTCTCACTCTCTTTCTTCCTATAAATATTTCTGTCTCTCTCTCTCTCTCCCCCCTCAAATCTTCTCCCTCTCTTCCTTTTAAATATTTTCCCCTCCCATTATTTTTCCAGAACACCACCTCCTCTGTGCCTGCGCCCACGTTGCCACCCGAGCACTCTGCTGCAGTTCCCTGCGGCAAACTCCTCGCCGGCGGGCCTCGTCGTCGCCTTCCGTGCCGACGACTTGACCCGACATCCCAGCCAGGTACTCCAGTCCGTGTGGTCCCGCTGTTCGTTGTTTGGACTCGATCCGTGACCCGTGCATCCGTCGCGTATTTTCCGCCGACGTACGACCGTTTTCCCGGTTCGCGAAACCGTCGAGGCAAGTATCACTTGCTACATGCTATACCCTACAATTATATATATTTTGACTCATTAAACCTGCAAAACTTAACTCGGTATAGTGATTTTCTTATTTAATTGCAGTATAATATAATATAAGTTAATATTAAATCAGGTTCTCTCTATATATGCCCTCTCATCAACCTCTTTTACCATCTCACATACATCGCTCACAGCCCATTCACAATCTAATGGGACAAACATGATTCCCCACTTTTATTAATTTATTCTCCTTGATTTATGCAATAGAATATCAGCTTTATTTTATCGAGCATGGTGGCTTAGGTCAGCATGAATGCTAACCATGGGCATGATAACCATATTGAGCAAAGATTATTGGGCTAAGGCCGAATTAGATTAAAAAAATAATAATAATAAAATAATAATAAAATAATAATAATAAAATAATAATAATAAAAAAAAATAATAAATAAATAAATAAATTTTGGAAGGAAAGATTAGGTGAACTGTTAGATGCATCTTTGATGTTTACTTTCAATATTGTTATGTATGTGCATTCTCCATCTTTCTCCCCTCCATTTTAATAGTGCTATGTGGTTATATTTGGTAATTACACTACCTTTTCAGTATATGAACATTTCTACACTCTTGGGTATTTTTCAACTAGAACCTGTTAATACAATAAAACGGCTGCACTATATTAATGCACTATTGTGATTGAATGAACTGCTTATTGTTGTTTCTCTTTATTGCTTACTTTCTGTTTTTAATCCTAGTTCGATTATATACCCGTTATGAGCATACCCTCGATTGTGTTACATCTTGACCTGACCTTGCTACACATGACATATATACATACCGATGCACCGGACATGATACCCTTTACTATTGACTTGACCTGATGTACCATGACCTGACCTGTTACCTGATCTCATGCCTAATACCAACAAACCTGACATGGAGTCCTCATGGACCATTCCTGTTGTCTATCCAGACAAACCTGACCTGTTACCTGATCCTGTATTGGCGTTAGCTTCAGATTATTTAACACCTGACTTGAACATATAACTTGGGGGTATGGGGAAATCAATGATGAAACCTGACTTGTAACTCGACAGTTCGATACCTTTACTGATCAGTCTTACGGGCTAGGCCAGCCCCGGAATGATGTTGCTGACATCATTCGTCTTTACATACTACCTTTTACTGCCTTGCGGCACGTCTCGGATTCAGCCCGAGAGTCTTGACCGTGGTCCCGGGCACGCACGGGATACTATTGAGTTACATCGACGAGTCATCAATTGATTTCAAAGACTGTAGAATAGAAAACCTGATAGAACAGCTTAGTTGCCCACTGCACATTACCCTGCACTGTTGGTTCATATTATTGCTTTATTCATGTTTAACCCTGCATTGCTTATTACCATGTTCATATTATATTATTGGTTGACATGACGCGCTGACGTCTGGGTTTTGCATGGCCCAGATTCTTTACCACTGTCGCCGACCGAGCAGGAGTACTTCAGCCAGCAGGCTGATTTGTGAGTTCTGAAGTGATTAGTTTATTTATTGCATTTCATTTCCAGATGTGAGCCCGCATTATGGGACGTACTTTTCTATTTATTGTATTGGATCATTTGCTTCCGCACTTATTTTTCGTTGACTCTTGTTATTCTGGATTTGGACATGTGTTAGATAGTTTATTTATCTTGTTCTTGATATCTCTACAGCCGTAATGTGACTGTGGATGGATACTTCCTACCCACAGGTAGCATGGTTGGCTATGTCACGTGCCCAATCTTGCGTACTCTGGGAAGCGGGGCGTGACATGGTTCTTTTGGTATCAGAGCATAGGTTTTAGGTTAATCGGGTTTGGTTCTTTTGTAGTTGGGTATTGGACCCAATACACGAATCAGAATACTCGTATTTAGGAACATGTCCTGCCACCTTGTTATCGTGATTCTTGAATCATATCTTTCTTTTATCCTTCGTCTTGACGATATGCAAACAACTTTGCATCTCGGCTTGAAACCCTTTTGGTTCACTATTGTTTCTTCCTGTTTCTTGATTCAGATACTAGGATTTGGGCGACTTGAGTGGAGTTATGTGATTGTACCCATGAACTGCAGCATGGTTACAATGCGTACTCTATTTAAGTAACTTGGAGTTCTGGTCTTGATTTATTTCCGTGTCCCATGGTCGTTAAATTGTCTTGCTTACCAGTTATTGTTTCATCGCCAGCTTGAATCATATTTACCGTGCTTTACCCTCTTCAGTATCTTGATTTCGGATGAAATCATCTTGGTATCTTACTTGTTCATGTTTTCCTCGCATTAGAATTATTCAATTCTGGTGCATCCCTTTGTTTGTTGTTGTCTTGGGAATGGATTTTCGCGGCACTTTCCACGCTCATATTGATTGTAAGGAAATGAAAGTGATTCTCTAGATTCCCGGGCATCCGGAGTTTGTTTGCTGGAGGAAGCTGTTCTGTCGGGCCAGTCGAGTTTAGGGCTAGGCCGACAAATGATGTTCTTTCGTCGATGGAAGTTGATAAGGAAGAAGCGCCGGCTATAATTTGAGAATTCATGGACGTGTTCGAATACATCTCGGGATTATCGCCAAAACGAGATATGGAGTTCGTGATTGATCTTGTTCCTGGTGCAGCGCCAATCTCAAAGGCGTACTATCCGATGGCACCAATGGAGTTGGAAGAAGTAAAGAAGCAGGTTACTGAATTGTTAGAGAAAGGTTGGATTCGCAGCAGCAATTCACCTTGGGGAGCTCCAGTTCTTCTAGTCAAGAAGAAAGATGGCACAAGGAGGATGTGCATCGATTATCGAGAATTAAACCGGGTGACTATTAAGAACAAGTACCCAATCCCTCGCATTAACGAGTTATTCGAGCAACTCAGTGGCGCGAGGGTATTCTCGAAATTGGATTTGCGATCCGGTTATCATCAAGTTCGAGTTAAATCAGAGGATATTTGCAAAACTGCGTTCCGAACTCGATATGGGCATTACGAGTATTTAGTGATGCCATTCGGAGTCACGAATGCACCAGCGATATTTATGGACTTGATGAACCGAATATTTTCACCATTCTTGGACCAGTTTATAGTGGTGTTTATCGATGATATTCTGGTGTATTCAAGGAGCCAGGAAGAGCATGCTGAACACTTGAAGATCGCACTGCAAACGTTGAGACAAGAAAATTTGTATGCCAAGATGAGCAAGTGCGAATTTTGGCTCGAAGAAGTGAAGTTTTTGGGGCACGTCGTATCCGGAGAGGGAATCGCTGTTGATCCTGAAAAGATTGTAGCAGTTCAAGATTGGCCGATTCCGAAGAACGTAGCAGAGATCAGAAGTTTTCTTGGACTTGCCGGATACTACAGAAGGTTCGTAGAGAATTTTGCTCGATTAGCTGAGCCTTTGACCAAGCTTACACGAAAGGAGGTACCATTCGTATGGACGAATAGTTGTGCGTCAGCTTTTGAGGCGTTGAAGCAAAAATTGATAACCGCTCCTATTCTGACTGTACCAGATGGTTCCGGAGGATTGGTTATTCACAGTGACGCATCTGGGAAAGGTTTAGGGTGTGTTCTTATGCAGCATGGGAAGGTCATAGCATACGCATCAAGACAATTGAAGACCCATGAGAAGAATTACCCAACTCACGACTTGGAGCTAGCAGCTGTAATATTCGCTCTGAAAATTTGGAGACACTAATTGTTGGGCGAAAGGGTAGAAGTATTCACCGATCACAAAAGCCTAAAGTATGTGTTCACACAGAAAGAGCTCAATATGAGGCAGCGTAGGTGGTTGGAGCTGATGGCTGACTATGATCTTGATCTAAAATACCATCCGGGGAAAGTTAATGTAGTGCCGGATGCGCTTAGCCGATTGCCAGCAATTCGGATGTTGACCGCACAGAAAGAGCTTATCGATGATTTTCGGAGATTCGAGTTGGAGATCCTGCTACCACACTCTTCGGGACAGTTGATGCAGCTGCAAGTACAGTCGTCATTGATTGATAATATTAAGGCAGCGCAATCGCAAGATCCAAGATTTCAGAAGTTTCGAGAGCAAGTTGAAGCGGGACTCCGGACGGACTTGTTGATTCATGAAGATGGTTCATTGCGATATGGTAGTCGTTTGTGTGTGCCGAAAGGAGACATTCGTGAAGAGCTTATGAAGGAGGCACACAGTTCAGCTTACTCTGTACATCCGGGGGGTACAAAGATGTACCGAGATATTCGACAGCACTTCTGGTGGGAAGGTATGAAACGAGAGATCGCTCGCTTCGTGGCTAAGTGCTTGGTATGTCAGCAAGT
The DNA here is from genome assembly GCA_030015575.1 of Agapanthus africanus. Classification (NCBI taxonomy): domain Eukaryota; kingdom Viridiplantae; phylum Streptophyta; class Magnoliopsida; order Asparagales; family Amaryllidaceae; genus Agapanthus; species Agapanthus africanus. The sequence continues at coordinate 160,953,230 of CM057339.1, read as the reverse complement.
CAAGGCTGAACACCAAAGGGTTGCTGGTTTGTTGCAACCACTTCCGATTCCTCAGTGGAAGTGGGAACATATAACCATGGATTTCGTGACAGCTTTACCACGGAGTCCAAAGGGCAACAATGCAGTATGGGTGATTGTCGATCGGTTGACCAAGGCAGCTCACTTTATTCCTTTTCGGGTTGGTCAATCGACGGAGACTTTGGCAGAACGGTACATGCAGGAGATTGTAAGATTGCATGGCGTACCGGTGAGCATCGTGTCCGATCGGAACACTCGGTTCTTATCACACTTCTGGAGGAGCTTACAGGAAAGTTTGGGGACTCGATTGAAGTTTAGCACAGCTTATCATCCTCAAACTGATGGCCAGTCGGAGAGAACGATCCAAACTCTTGAAGACATGTTGAGAGCGTGCATGTTGGACTTCAAGGGTTCATGGGAGGATCATCTACACTTGGTGGAGTTTTCTTACAACAATAGTTTCCAAGCAACTATCCAGATGGCTCCGTTTGAAGCTTTGTATGGTCGTAAGTGCCGTTCACCCGTTTGTTGGGATGATATTGGTGAACGAAGATTACTGGGACCAGATTTGGTGGTACAGACAGTTGAGAAGGTTAACACTATCAGAAAGCATATGAAGTCAGCTCAAGACAGACAGAAAAGTTGGGCTGACACGTCAAGAAGACCTCTAGAGTTCGCCGTGGGTGATTTGGTATTCTTGAAGATATCACCGACTAGAGGAGTGATTCGCTTTGGGAGTCGGGGAAAGCTTAGTCCTCGATTCGTTGGACCCTTCGAGATATTAGAGCGTGTTGGAGAGGTAGCGTATCGTTTGGCGTTACCACAGTCCTTGGCAGGTGTGCACGATGTGTTTCATGTATCTCAACTACGGAGGTATGTTCGAGATGAAACCCACGTTTTGGATCATTCGGAGTTGACTGTACGGGAGGACCTAACTTTTGAGGAGCGACCGGTTGAAATCAAGGATCGAAGAGAAAAGGTTCTTAGGAACAAGGTTATCTCTCTTGTGCTAGTCTCTTGGGGTAATCGATCGCATGGAGAATCCACTTGGGAGCGAGAAGACGAGATCCGACAGAAGTTTCCTTACCTTTTCCTGTAGTTATCTACTTTGTATTCTTGGAATTTCGAGGACGAAATTCTTTTTGTAGTTGGGTATGATGTAACACCCGAGCCCAATAATACTATTTATGTTATTGGTTGAGTGGTTGACATTGCTCATTTCATTTGTTTTGCTTGTTTGGTGCTTGTTGCAAAATTTTAACCGGCTAAGTCATTTTTGCATATAAAAACTTTTAACACCTAAAATGAAATTAAAAATGTCCATACTGGCCTACTCGTCACCACTAGTCGCGTGGTAGCGTCCGCGCGTCGAGATTTCATCCCGTTCGGTGAAACGGGCGAGTTTGGACGGTTACGCGCGCGTACAAGTGTCCGACTTGGGGGCATGCATTTTAATTATTAAACATCTCTTTTCAAAATTTGGAACTCGCTTAAAATCCTATAATTTAAATTTGGAGTATTTGGGCGCAACCCGGGCGCGATTTGGAAATGTTTCATTTAGCGCCAAAAGTGCCCGTTTGATTAAATATATTAAAACTAAAATATATACCTTAAAATCCAATTCCGTTACTGTTTAACATTTTTGAATCGTACTGTTGTTGTTTTCCTTAGTTTAAATCTCCAAAGATTTGATTTGCAGCCAATCACGAGAGAATAATTCTCGTGGGCCCCTTTCCCTCTGCCTCTCTCCATTCTTTCTCTCTATTTTCCGTTAATCTCTCTCTCTCCACTCATCTTTCTCTCCACTAATCTCTCATTTTCTCTCCACTAATCTCTCCTTCTCTCCCGCTAATCTCTCTCTCTCTTTCTTCCTATAAATATTTCTGTCTCTCTCTCTCTCTCCCCCCTCAAATCTTCTCCCTCTCTTCCTTTTAAATATTTTCCCCTCCCATTATTTTTCCAGAACACCACCTCCTCTGTGCCTGCGCCCACGTTGCCACCCGAGCACTCCGCTGCAGTTCCCTGCGGCAAACTCCTCGCCGGCGGGCCTCGTCGTCGCCTTCCGTGCCGACGACTTGACCCGACATCCCAGCCAGGTACTCCAGTCCGTGTGGTCCCGCTGTTCGTTGTTTGGACTCGATCCGTGACCCGTGCATCCGTCGCGTATTTTCCGCCGACGTACGACCGTTTTCCCGGTTCGCGAAACCGTCGAGGCAAGTATCACTTGCTACATGCTATACCCTACAATTATATATATTTTGACTCATTAAACCTGCAAAACTTAACTCGGTATAGTGATTTTCTTATTTAATTGCAGTATAATATAATATAAGTTAATATTAAATCAGGTTCTCTCTATATATGCCCTCTCATCAACCTCTTTTACCATCTCACATACATCGCTCACAGCCCATTCACAATCTAATGGGACAAACATGATTCCCCACTTTTATTAATTTATTCTCCTTGATTTATGCAATAGAATATCAGCTTTATTTTATCGAGCCTGGTGGCTTAGGTCAGCATGAATGCTAACCATGGGCATGATAACCATATTGAGCAAAGATTATTGGGCTAAGGCCGAATTAGATTAAAAAAATAATAATAATAAAATAATAATAATAAAATAATAATAATAATAAAAAAAATAATAAATAAATAAATAAATTTTGGAAGGAAAGATTAGGTGAACTGTTAGATGCATCTTTGATGTTTACTTTCAATATTGTTATGTATGTGCATTCTCCATCTTTCTCCCCTCCATTTTAATAGTGCTATGTGGTTATATTTGGTAATTACACTACCTTTTCAGTATATGAACATTTCTACACTCTTGGGTATTTTTCAACCAGAACCTGTTAATACAATAAAACGGCTGCACTATATTAATGCACTATTGTGATTGAATGAACTGCTTATTGTTGTTTCTCTTTATTGCTTACTTTCTGTTGTTAATCCTAGTTCGATTATATACCCATTATGAGCATACCCTCGATTGTGTTACATCTTGACCTGACCTTGCTACACATGACATATATACATACCGATGCACCGGACATGATACCCTTTACTATTGACTTGACCTGATGTACCATGACCTGACCTGTTACCTGATCTCATGCCTAATACCATCAAACCTGACATGGAGTCCTCATGGACCATTCCTGTTGTCTATCCAGACAAACCTGACCTGTTACCTGATCCTGTATTGGCGTTAGCTTCAGATTATTTAACACCTGACTTGAACATATAACTTGGGGGTATGGGGAAATCAATGATGAAACCTGACTTGTAACTCGACAGTTCGATACCTTTACTGATCAGTCTTACGGGCTAGGCCAGCCCCGGAATGATGTTGCTGACATCATTCGTCTTTACATACTACCTTTTACTGCCTTGCGGCACGTCTCGGATTCAGCCCGAGAGTCTTGACCGTGGTCCCGGGCACGCACGGGATACTATTGAGTTACATCGACGAGTCATCAATTGATTTCAAAGACTGTAGAATAGAAAACCTGATAGAACAGCTTAGTTGCCCACTGCACATTACCCTGCACTGTTGGTTCATATTATTGCTTTATTCATGTTTAACCCTGCATTGCTTATTACCATGTTCATATTATATTATTGGTTGACATGACGCGCTGACGTCTGGGTTTTGCATGGCCCAGATTCTTTACCACTGTCGCCGACCGAGCAGGAGTACTTCAGCCAGCAGGCTGATTTGTGAGTTCTGAAGTGATTAGTTTATTTATTGCATTTCATTTCCAGATGTGAGCCCGCATTATGGGACGTACTTTTCTATTTATTGTATTGGATCATTTGCTTCCGCACTTATTTTTCGTTGACTCTTGTTATTCTGGATTTGGACATGTGTTAGATAGTTTATTTATCTTGTTCTTGATATCTCTACAGCCGTAATGTGACTGTGGATGGATACTTCCTACCCACAGGTAGCATGGTTGGCTATGTCACGTGCCCAATCTTGCGTACTCTGGGAAGCAGGGCATGACACTTCCACTGAGGAATCGCAAGTGGTTGCAATAAACCAGCAACCCTTTGATGTTCAGCCTTAACTTGCTGACACACCAAGCACTTTGCCACAAAGCGAGCAATCTCCCGCTTCATGCCCTCCCACCAGAAATGCTGTCGAATATCTCGGTACATCTTTGTGCCTCCTGGATGTACAGAATAAGCTGAACTGTGTGCCTCCTTCATAAGCTCTTCACGAACATCACCATTTGGCACATACAAACGGCTACCATACCTCAACGAACCATCTTCGCGGATCAATAAATCTGTTCATAGCCCGGCTTCAACCTGCTCTCGAAACTTTTGCAGTCTAGGATCCTGCGATTGAGCTGCTTTAATATTCTCGATCAATGACGAATGTACTTGCAGCTGCAACAACTGTCCCGTATAATGTGGTAGCACAACCTCCAAGTCAAATCTTCGAAAATCTACGACGATCTCCTTCTGCGTAGTTAACACCTGAATTACTGGTAACCGACTAAGCACATCCGGCACAACATTAACCTTCCCCAGATGGTACTTAAGATCAAGATCGTAGTCAGCCATCAGCTCCAACCATCTACGCTGCCTCATGTTAAGCTCCTTCTGTGTGAACACATACTTCAAGCTCTTATGATCTGTAAAAACTTCGACTCTTTCGCCCAAAAGGTAGTGTCTCCAAATCTTCAAAGCGAAAATCACAGCCGCAACCTCCAAGTCATGAGTTGGATAATTCTTCTCATGGGTCTTCAACTGTCTCGATGCGTATGCTACAACCTTCCCATGCTTCATCAAAACACATCCCGATCCTTTCCCAGATGCGTCGCTGTGAATCACCAATCCTCCGGAATTGTCTGGCACGGTCAGAATAGGGGCGGTTATCAACTTCTGCTTCAACGTCTCGAAAGCTAACGCACACTTATCCGCCCATACAAAAGGTAGCTCCTTGCGCGTAAGCTTGGTCAACGGCTCTGCCAGACGAGCAAAGTTCTCCACAAATCTCCTGTAGTATCCGGCTAATCCAAGGAAACTTCTTATCTCAGCAACATTCTTTGGAATAGGCCAATCTCAAACTGCTGCAATCTTTTCTGGATCGACGGCAATGCCATCGCCAGACACAACATGCCCCAAAAACCTTACTTCCTCCAGCCAAAACTCGCACTTACTCATCTTCGCATACAATTTCTCCTGTCTCAACGTCTGCAGTACGATCTTCAAATGCTCAGCATGCTCTTTAAACTCTTCGAGTAAACCAGAATATCGTCAATGAATACCACAATGAACTGATCCAAGAACGGTGAAAAGATTCGGTTCATCAAGTCCCTGAATACTGCCGGCGCATTCGTTACTCCGAAAGGCATCACTAAGTACTCGTAATGTTCATACCGAGTTCGGAACGCCGTCTTGCAAATATCTTCTGTTTTCACTCGGACCTGATGATATTCGGATCGCAAATCCAGCTTCGAGAATACCCCCGCGCCACTAAGCTGCTCGAAAAGTTCGCCAATGCGAGGGATCGGGTACTTGTTCTTAATAGTCACCCGGTTTAATTCTCGATAGTCGATGCACATCCTTCTTGTGACATCTTTCTTCTTTACTAGAAGAACTGGAGCTCCCCAAGGCGAGTTACTGCTTCGAATCCAATCTTTCTCAAGCAATTCTTTATTGACTTCTTCCAATTCTACTGGCGCCATTGGATAACACGCTTCGGATACTGGCGCTGCTCTAGGAATAAGATCAATTGCGAACTCCACGTCTCTCCTCAGCGGTAAACCCGATATATCTTCAAACACGTCCATAGAATCACGAACAACAGCCGGCTCTTTACTTTCATCACTTCCATTGATGCAAGAATATTGTTTGTCGGCCTAGTCCTAAACTCGACCGGCCCGACCGAACTGCTTCCTTAACGCACTGCTGTCTGCTGCAAACTCCCTTTCATCCCAGATAAACTCTGCTGCTCTTGGCTGCTGCAAGTATTTGTGAGAAAGTGGTCAAACCCAGGGAGACAATCTGCCTCTGGATGTCCACGTCCAGTCTGCGCATGAACCTCCGTGCCCTGTCTGCATCGTTGGCAACTAAAGGTCCAGCGAAACTACTGAGTCTCGTCCATTCTGCTACATGCACATCTACGGGTGCTCCCTTCTGCTTTAATCCGATGAACTTCTCTTCCATTTCCTCCCGTGCAGTCCGCGGGAAGAACTTCTCCAGGAAACTCTTAGAAAAATCCACCCACTGGATCGGCTTGGGCAAGCGGGTCTCCTCAACAAGCCACCATTCTCGGGCGCAGTCCACTAGCTGAAAGCGTACCACAACAACCTTTTTGTCATCTGGAATCTGTGCCGCAAAAAGCAAGTTCTCTGTGTCAACTAGCCACTGCTCCACTGGCAACAGCTCCTTTAAACCAGTAAATGTAGACGGACCCAACCGCCTGAAATCTGCTACGGTCCCTACTCGGTCAACTGGTCTAGCTCCAACATTGTTCACAGACTGCTGAACGATCTGCAAACCTTCATGAAACGAGTCCGCTTGCTGCTGGATCAGCTCGGTCTGTTTCTTTGATTCTCTAGCATTCCTCTTATCACTCCAAGCATGGCGGCTTCGTCCACACGCCTCTGGTATGTCTTCAATTTCTTACCGGCCATAATCCTGAACTCAAAATACCCAACATTAGAATGATGATAGATTTTGAATATAGATCAAGGCTAGAACTCCAAGATACTTAAATAGAGTACCGCATTGTAACTATGCCGCGGTATCATAGCCACAATTACATAACTCCATCCAAGTCGCCTAAGTCCTAGAGATAACAAGGAATCAGGTTTTCGAATCGATATGCAAAGGAAGTTTGCACATCGTAAAAGATATAATCAGGAAGAATGTGATTCAAGAATGGTAAAACGGTCAAGGTGGCAGGACATGTTTCCTAAACACGGGTATTCTGATTCGTGTATTGGATACAATACCCAACTACAAAAGAATCAACCCGACTATCCTATGGCTCTGATACCAAAAGAACCATGTCACGCTCCGCTTCCCAGAGTACGCTAGATTGGGTACGTGACATAGCTAACCATGCTACCTGTGGGTAGGAAGTATCCATCCACAGTCACATTAAGGCTGTAGAGATATCAAGAACAAGATAAAATTATCTAAAACATGTCCATAATCCAGAATAACAGGAGTCAATAATAAATAAATGCGGAAGCAAATGATCCAATACAAATAACTGAAAAGTGTGTCCCATAATGCGGGCTCACATCAGGAAATAAATGCAGGAAATAAAACTAACTACTACTGAACTCACAGCTCAGCCTGCTGGCTGAAGTACTCCTGCTCGGACTGCAACAGCGGTACGGAATCTGGGCCATGCAAAACCCAGACGTCAGCGCGTCATGACATCAAGTAATATAATATGAACAATGTAGCAGGCAATGTAATATAAACATGAATACAACAAGAATAACAATAATATGAATCATACCAGTACAGGGTAGCGTGCAGTGGGTAAACTAAACTGTTCTATCAAGTTTTCTATTCTAAAGTCTTTGAAATCAATTGATGAATCGTCGATATAACTCAATAGTATCCCGTGCGTGCCCGGGGCCACGGTCAAGATCCTCGGGGCTGAATCCGAGACGTGCCGCTAGGCAGTAACAGGTAGCAGGATGGGCGAGTGATGTCAGCATCATCACTCCGGGGCTGGCCTAGCCCATAAGACTGATCAGAACAAGTATTGAACTGTTGAGTTACAAGTCGTTTTCACCTTTGATTTCCCCATACCCCTAAGTTATGTATGTCGAGTCAGGTATTCAGTAATCAAGAACTAATGCCAACACAGGATCAGGTAAAAGCAGGTTTGTCTGGATAGACAACAGGAACGGTCCATGAGGACTACATGTTATGTTTGTTGGCATTAGACACAAGATCAGGTAACAGGTAAAGCCATGGTACATCAGGTCAAGCCAGGTAATGTATAAAGGTGTCATGTCATGTCAAGAGTGTACGGTACCATGTCATGTCAAGTAGGAAGTGTAACAGGTCACGTCAGGAAGCACAAGATGTCATGTGGGTGCTCATAATCAAACTAACATAAGCATGTGTATAAATAAACAAGCATGAGTACTATCAGAACAATAAACTGGAACATGTAATATGATATGCAAATAGATATAATTTCAAGGATATGGATGCATAGTTATCGATTAGGGTTATATTTATAGTTCCAATATTAATTAGGATGCAATTTATTAAACATGGAGTGTTAATATCACATTATTATGTAGTAATGTGATCAATGGATGCAATTATATGTATCTTAAATGCGATGGATGCAAACGGGTATCCGAAAAGTTATAAAACTATAAAATGGTAATGTGGGATGTACAACTAAGCAATATGTGATATAAATATTGATATAATAATATTAATATGGATAGCATATTCAAAGCGATTAATAACTATAAAAGTGGTATTGATTAACCATGCACAAGAAAGTTCCGTTCAGAAATTCAGCGTTACCCTAATTTGTAAAATAGCTTAAAAATAACAAACGTTCTCAAAAAGGGACGTGTCTTATACCAAAACAAAGATAATTCAATAAGGTTTTCATTTTTGTAAGTATAAGCATCTCAGGTTGTCCATACAAAAAGTTATGAACATTCGAAGTTGAAAGTTTGCTGCTGGAATTTCCTGGACAGCAGTTTGGAGACATTTTCATTTGCATTTTACGTTATTTAAACAATTTATTTTGCAAGTAAATATTTCATAGAGTTATAGAATTCTGAGTTAGCTTCGTAACGAACTAAAGAACGTATACTAATGATTTTTCTATGATTTATAATGAATTTTATACGGTAAGGTGTACAGTAAATTTCAGATTTGTCGTATCCGCTTTTTCAACGACGTTTCATGTGTAAACTATAATATTTTAAATATATAATATCATAAAATGCAGATTATAAACTAATTAAAGATAATAATAAGAAATATTACGACGATGTATATTTTAATTGATATGGATGCAGTATAATGTAATCTAGTATGTTACAAGATAAGTTTTCATGATCTAGATTTAATATGATATAAACGGATGTAAACGGAATATTGAAACGTTATAAAATTAAACATGGGGCACTAGATTTAAACTATAGGTATGGTATTTATTTAAATAGGTATAAAATGAATTATATAGCATGTAGCAAGATTAACTTGCCTCGATGGGTCGCGAATCGGGAAAACGGAACGTTAACCGTCGGCGGGGAAAACTCGCGACGGGCGCACGGTTCACGGAATGAACCCAAACGACGAACAAAGGAACCACACGGGTCGGGGTATCTCGCTGGAACGTCGAGAAGCGTCACCGGCACGACGGAATTCTGGCAACAAAAGAACAGTTAAAAAAATGAGAAACGAGACATGAAGCAAGAAGAGAAAGAATGATAAAGAGACGTACGAGAGAATATATGAGGGAGGGAAAGAGAGAGAAAAGTGGAGAGAGAGAGAGAGCGAGAGAGAGAGAAGAGAGAGAGAGAGAGAGAAAGTGGGGCCTACGGGGTTAAAGGGGAGGTTGCGATTGGCTGAAAGAATAAATTGAGAAGAATATAAAAGATTGTAAAGATATTATATGGTTAACTTAAAAATTTAAAAGATAGGTAATGAACAGTAAGATATCAGGTTAGCTAGAAAAATATATGCGATGGTTTTAATAATATTAAAATTTAGGATTTTGGCGCCAAATAAAACATTTTCAAATCGCGCCCGGGTCGAGTCCAAAAATTTGAAATTGAAATAATAGGATTTTAAGCGGGATCCAAATTTTAAAATTAAGTGTTTTATGATTAAAAAGCATACCCCAAAACGGACACACGTACGTGTACGTAGCCATCCAAACTCGCCCGTTTCACTGAACGGGACGAGAACACAATGCACGGACGCTACCACGAGGCTAAGGGTGTCAAGTAGGCCAAGATGAATATTTTCAATTTTATTTTAGATGCTAAAATTTGTTATATGTAGAAATGACTTTGCCGGGTAAATTTTACAGTAAGCAACAAACAAGTAAGTTAAATAAAATGAGTACCACATTATGCTCAAACAGTAACTGAAAATAGTAGCATTGGGCTCGGGTGTTACAATTAAATATTTAGAGAGGGCCGGGCTGGGCTTAAGCTGCGGCTGAAGGGAAAGAAATTTAAGTTTATGAAACAATTAAATAAATGGGCTTGGGGAATAAGGAAAGGAATAATGGAAACGAAAGGAGAAATTTGGGGTTTTGGTTTAAATACAAATGAATTTCCATTTCCTTAATCTTTCTGGGCTGACCAATGATGTTGCGCTGAGGGAATCAAAAATGAGGGAAAAGAATAGGGCCGGCTTGGTGAAAATAATTTGGGACAATTTTGGATACTATGGGATTTGGGTTTTATTAAAATAACAAAATTTGGTTTAAAAAGGAAAATACGGATTTTAGGCGTATAAAAAGAACCGGGTCTTACACCATAGGAGGAAATCTCCTCCTATGGCATCTTTCCTCTATATATATATAGAGAGAGAGAGAAAGAGAGAGAAGGAGGGGATTTCCTCCTATGGCGTCGAAAAAATACAATCTCCATCTTGTTTTCCGACGATCGGCACACATCATCTTCATCGTTATCATCTAAGATATGGGTACACCAAATTTCATGTGGTTATACAACTTTTTCACCGTTGAATTAGTGGGTTTAAACGGTTTACCGACAATAGTACTTTTTACATTGCTAAATCAACGGTGAAAAAGTTGTAGAATCACATGAAATTTGGCGTACTCGCATCTTAGATGATAACGATGAAGATGATAGATTCCGATCATCGGAAAATACGATGGATGACGTATTTTTTTGACGTCATAGAAGGAAATACACATTTCCTCATTTTTTCCGCCGATCGGCATCCACCATCTTCATCGTTATCATCTAAGATGTGAGTATACCAAATTTCATGTGATTTTACAACCATTTCACCATTGATTTAGCAATGTAAAAAGTTCTATTGTCGGTAAACCATTAATTTGGAACCCACTAAATCAACGGTAAAAAAGTTGTGGAATCACATGAAATTTGGTGTACCCATATCTTAGATAATAACGATGAAGATGGTGGGTGCCGATCGTCGGAAAACACGATGGAGATTGTATTTTTCGACGGCATAGGAGGAAATTTCCTCATATGGTCTCTTTCCTCCATTATTCTCATATATATATATATATATATATATATATAAGAATAATGGAAGAAATGTGCCGTAGGAGGGAATTTCCTCCTATGGTGTCGGAAAAATACATCCTCCATGTTCTTTTTCGGCGATCGGCATACATCATCTCCATCTTTATCATCTAAGACGTGGATACAACAAATTTCATGTGATTATACCATTTTTTCACCGTTGATTTAGTTGGTGCAAAATTAATGGTTTACCGACAATAGAACTTTTTACATTCCTAATTCAACGGTGAAAAAGTGGTGGAATCAAATGAAATTTGGTGTATGCACATCTTAGATGATAACGATGATGATGATAGATGCCAATCGTCGGAAAAAATGGTGGATGTTGTATTTTTTCGACGCGATAGGAGGAAATCCCCTCCTATGGCATCTTTCCTCCATATATATATATAGAGAGAGAGAAGGAGGGGATTTTCTCCTATGGCGTCGAAAAAATACAATCTCCATCGTGTTTTCCGACGATCGGCACTCATCATCTTCATCGTTATCATCTAAGATATGGGTACACCAAATTTCATGTGATTATACAACTTTTTCACCGTTGAATTAGTGGGTTTAAACGGTTTACCGACAATAGAACTTTTTACATTGCTAAATCAACGGTGAAAAAGTTATAGAATCACATGAAATTTGGCGTACCCGCATCTTAGATGATAACGATGAAGATGATGGATTCCGATCGTCGGAAAATATGATGGAGGATGTATTTTTTTGACGTCATAGGAGGAAATTCCCTCCAATGGCCTCTCTCTCTCTCTCTCTCTCTCTCTCTATATATATATATATATATATATATATATATATATATATATATATATATATATATATATATGGGACGTATGTATGTATGTATGTATGTATGTATGAGACGATTTCAACATCACAATTACTTTTGATGGTCTGTCGTTGTATTAAACAACTGCATACAAGCGATCAATCATAAATTTATATTGGATTAGGAACCTCTGCTATTTTCTTCCCTGCTATTATGGTGCTCTTGAAGCATCCTGACCGTACATCACACGTGTAAAGAACGAGAAAACACCAACACCAAAGCCCATGTTTTACATCGTTTGGCAGCCGATCATGACCGTTGATTCTAAAACCAAAAAATTCCAGGCCGTTGTCTTAATAGCAGAGAATAGCAGGGGCTGATAATAGCAGGCACTCTGGATTCATTTATATTGAGAAGAACAAAATCATAATGCTAATAAGATTATATTAAACAATGAAGATTAAATTCTAATTCAAACTTTGAATTAAACACCTATAATATCGAACAGGTAGGATTAAAACAAAATTAGCTTGGACAAGAGGAGAATAATACAAGGGAAGAAAAATACAATTCTAATAACATCGAACGGCTAGGATTAAAACAAAATTAGCTTAAAACGGAAGAAAAATACAATTCTAATTTAAAAGTTTTATAGATTATAGATTATAAATAGATATATTTGCCGTCTCTATTTCAAACTATCATGTGCTTAATCAGTTTTTTAAACAAATTTTTCTTTTTATCGTGGAAGGTAGGATTGGCAAAGTAATCAAATCTAACCCTAGTTTGATTAGGTTTAAATATTTGGTCCTAAATAAAGATAGAGGTCTTGAGGATTTGATCCAAATCAAATTAGCTGTTTAATAAAATAAAATATATTTCGGCAAACAAATTAATTCAAATAAGGGAAAATTGTTTCTTGACCCAGTTGTGAAAGATAACTTATTTTTAAACCCATAATGTTCCAAAATTATGAAAACCCCAAAAATAACCTTGTACATTATTTTAAACCCAAACTCTAATTTTTATACGCATTATTGTCTATAACACCCTTTTAATATTTTTTTTGGTATTACAACAGGAGATTTTTTGGATTTCCCAAAATATAAGAATATGAGATTTATATTTTTTATTTACCTATAGTATTCTATGGCTTCTTTATTGTTATCTCTTTATTTTTACTTGACCTAATTTCTTTTCTAAACGTATTTTCTTTCTAAACTCATCTTCTTTATTGTTCCTTGTCCTTTTTGTTACCCTAATTTTCTGACTTCTTTATTATCTCTCTTTATTATTAGTCACCTTAGATCCAACCATCATGAGAGCAAAGATGTCGGAAATAGGAGAGGAGATTGATGGCTTAGGAATGGAGATACGGGAATAGGGGGAATTGGATCGAAGATTAGAAATTAAAAAAGTGAGATGCATAAATTGGAAATAGAGATTTAAAATTGGAGAAATTGGATTGGAGATGAAAGATTTGAAAATATAAATATAGATTTGGAAGAGAAGATTGGGGAGGAAAAAATAGGGTATTAGGAGTGAAGCATCGAGAAAGAAGGAACGGACCATAGTAGCCGTAAGAGGAAATCTTACGAATATTTATTTTAGAGAATAATCATATATGTTGTTACCCCTAGACACCAATATACATGTATTTGGTATTCTTTAAGATTTTTGTACTCGTAATTGTATTCGGGAAAAAACATGAATTTTCTTGAAAATGTAAAATACTTGTATTTGTACTTGAAAATATTTATAGAAATTTTATAAATTGAAAATTTATCGTATTTTTGATAAATATGATACTTGAATTTTAAATGTGGAATTATTTTACATATTTTTATTAAAAGAATTATTTATACAAAGTTTTAGGGGTTCATGTGTAATTTAATAACCTGAGAGGGGTTTTTATGCAAATTGACAAACCCAAGAATTCTCTTCTCATTTCTTTTTCTTTTCTTTTCTATTCTCTTTACTTTAATCTCAAGTAATATTACTTTATCCCCAAGCAATTAATCATTAATGTTTCTCCGCTAAAACTTTTCTCCACATTTCTTTTTCTTTCATCTTCTATAAACTATTTTCTCTTCTTCTTTTTCTTCTCTCTTTTTCCTATGAAAACTTTAAAAAAATTTACACAAAATTTCAAGAAGAGAAGTGGAGATTTATTTGTAAATAAAGACAAGTGCTTTAAATTATTTTTAAAGTTCAAGTTTTATACAAGTATTTACTCTAACTTGTTTGAATAATCAGTTATTTAGATCACTTGATTACCTTGTCTTAGTTGTTAGCTTAAATTAAGACCAAAGTAAGTTCTTTGATTTATTCTTGTTTAAATACATGTTTCTTTATAATTGATCCCTTGGAATATTATTCATAACTTGGAATATTATATAAAGGAACAATTGAAATCTTGGCTTGAATTGATATCTTAATTAGTCATATAATTAATTGCTTAATGTCATCTTTACTTGTCACCACACCATGCCTGAAAATATTAAAAAATTAGGGTTCCATGTAAAATTTTGGGGTTCAAGTCATTACTGGAACAAGTTATGAGTTTTGGAAAATATTTGATGCATCATTTTATACCAATTAGAAGATTTTGAGACTTCGCACAGAAAACGAGGCAATTCTGTATCGTTATGGCCGCTGATCTCTACTAAATCTCAGCCCAATTTTGGAGTTGGGATCTGGAATTTCTACAGCAGCTTGAATACCTCATATTTAAGTCAATTCCATATGCAAAATTTCCTAAATTTTCCTAAATTTGAATATGGAATAGGTTTAAGCTAAGATATCGTTTTCTAAATCCGTGTTTTTTAATTGATATAGTGTTTAGTTACTAGTAATGATAGGTAAATAATAAGTTTTAGCACCCAAAGTCACACACGTTATATATATATATATATTATGGAGGAAAGATGGGAGGGAATTTCCTCCCATGGCGTCGAAAAAATACAACATCCATCGTTTTTTCCGACGATCGGCACCTATCATCTTCATCGTTATCATCTAAAATGCGGGTACACAAAATTTCATGTGATTCTACAACCTTTTCATCGTTGAATTAGTGGGTTCAAAATTAACTGTAAATCCCTGTTCCATCAATAAATTTTTTCTATATTTCCCAAGTCCCCCGAATGTTTTCTCTTTCCTCGTAATTTTGCGTGAAACTGGTTGCTTAAGTTTTTAGTATTTAATTTTTCTAAACAAATAAAATCAAAGCCCAAACAAATAAAAACAAAAAAAAAAACTAAACACACATAAATAAATCCCAGCCCGTTTTCCCCCCAAACACCAGCCCAAAACTAAATGAAAATAATAAAAAAACGAAATAATTAATCCCTTTTCCCCGGCCCAAAGCTTCCAAGCCCATGCCCGCGCCCCAAACAAACCCGACCCGACCGTTAACCCCTCTCTTCTCCACTTCGTTTCACTTTCCCACTCGTTTTCCCACCAAGCTCCCCACGTCGTCAACGTCCCCGCCTCGTCGTGACTACGAACCCATGACCCACGATCGCGCGCGTCCGCGCACCCTCCTCAAGCCCCGCCTCGTCTCTAACTCTCTCTCGCCTGGCTCTCGATCTCTTTTCTTCCCTCCTCCTCTCCTCTCTCCCAACTCTTAGCTTCACTCCCTACAACCCGCTGAACCCCCCGACGACGACGACGACCACCTAAATCACTTCGTCATCCTCCCTCGCTCCTCTCTTCAGAACCCGAGCCCCACTTACCTACGCCCTTGCACCACCTCGCTGCAACCTCAACACCACTGTTGCGTCTCGCCGGAGCTACCTCCGCCGACCACCGCCGAACCCAGCACGTCCCCAGGAGCTTCACAGCACCCTACTCGCCTCCGGCGATCACGAGCCATCCCCCGGGAAAAACCGACGACGAACCCAAACTCGAGCCGGGGCCGTGAACCCAAACCGTGTCGTTCGTTGCGCGTTCGTGCCGTTGCCGCTGCCGTGCATCATCAACGCATCTCCAGGAAAGTACCCTACTTGCTACATGCTAGATTATTCTGTTACAATTCAAAATCGTATTAATTCCGTGTTTAAAATTCGTGAAAATTTATATGACACAAGTGTTTGATGCAAAACCCGATCGAAAACCTTCCATTAAACTGACGGAAATTGATCATATAAGCTGGCCCATGTGGTAATGAACATTGTGTTAAAATTTGACTGAAAAATATAATCGTTACTGACTTGAACGATCATCCCCAATCACACCCGTAAAATCTAAAAATTTCCCACGTTTGAAACTTGTAAAAATCATAATTAATTGTTCACAAATTAGAATGGTGCGTTCGAGGGCTCAAATCGAAGCCGAATCGACTATCTGGAACCCCATAAAAGTTTTAAATTGTTTCTATACTGAAAATACGATGGAAACTGGTTCGGAGAGCGGCTTTGGACTGCAGTCCAGAGCAGCTTTGGTTGTTGATTTCTATCTCGTAATTGTTTAACCCAATCAGAGCAAAGCTCTGTTCAAATTCCAAGGCGGGAAACAAAGCAACGCTTCTGTTTCCCCCAATCAGAGCAAAGCTCTGTTTTGAAATTGAAGTGAAAATTAAAGTTAAAAAAAATGAAGCAACGCTTCAGATCCCCTGCGCTGCGCGCAGAGCGCCACGTGTCAAAATCAGACACGCCAGCGCAGGGAGCGCAGCGTCCAAGGCAGCGCACCCAATCAGAGCAAGGCTCTGTTTAAAATTCAAACTTTAATAAAGGAAGCAACGCTTCAGATAATTTTTGCTCTGCGCTGTGCGACACGTGGCAGCGCAGTTGCGCGTAGGTGCGCTTGCGCCAATTGTGCCAGCACTAAAACAGAATTAAAATTCTAGAAAGATCTTTCTGATCTTGTTAAAACAAGAAGATTATCTTCTGTAAAACAGAAGCCCTTGGATCAAAGATCCAACGGTGAGGAAAAAATCCCTAAATCACTCTTAGAAAGATCTTTTTAACTGATTTAATAAATCAAATGATACTATAAAAAGGCCCCTAGAGTCCAAGTCTAAAACACATTGAGATTAGCACACAGAGAATTCACAGAGCTCTTCTAAGAACTTTGAGAAGAATTCAGAAAGAAAGAAAGAAAAAGGTAAAACCTTTAGAAAAAGAAGAATTTTCTTCTGAAAAGATCAATGATTTAAGAACAAGATCAAAAATCTTCAATAAAAAATGATAATATGAATAAAAAGAAGTAATTTACTTCTTCTTTAGATCTTTCTGATCTAAATAAAGGCATTGCCTTTTGATGAACCATTGGTTCTGGAATCTTAGAAGATTCTCCTCTTTGATCCAAAATCGGATCAAGATATTGAGCAGTGCCCTGCACTTGGAAAAATTGCACTGTTGCGCTCTCGGGTTGGCGCAAGCCACCAGAGAGCGCCACGTGTCGGCCCCAGAACAGACTGCGCTATGCGCTTCTAAAAAATAGAGTACTGCTCTCTTGGTTTGGCGCAAGTCACCAGAGCGTGCCACGTGTCAGCAGTGCAACAGCGCAGCACACTGTCGCAGCGCACTGCGCTAGCAGACTTGCGCTCACCAGAGCGTGACACGTGTCACCTCCACATAGACTTGCGCCTTGCGCTCCTCAATTGGCGCAAAGCGTCTGACAAGCCACGTGGCGCTCTGTCAGACTAATTAATGCAGCGTATTATTAAAGGGCAGGGCCCAATTAAGAGGCCCAATGGACCAAAATAGATGCTGTGCATCATTTAAAAAAAGGGCAGAGACCAAATAAAGGTCTAATAAACCAAACAAAAATGCCATGCATTATTAAACAGGGGTAGAGCCCTAGTAAAGGCCTAACATGCCAAATGCAGATAAAACGTTGAGCATTTTCCACTGGACTCAGTCCAATTCTGGCCGTAAGTCCTCAAATTAAATTGACTGAGCACGACTGCTCTCTCAAATCAATTTACACCCGGTTCAAGGGTACATCTCCGAACTCCTCTGACATTTGTCGTTGTAATCCTTCAACGTCGTCAGAGAGGTGACGGGTCCCGATAACCACACATCAATATGGACTTAAGCGTCCTTAAACCAACTCATGGACTTAAGCGTCCTTAAACTCACGGACTTAAGCGTCCTTAAACTAACGGACCACTATGTCCCTAAACTGGAACAATAGAGCCCCTCAAATGCTCTTTTGTCGGATTTAAACGATCCCGTTTAAGTTGATCTTAGTCTCAAATATGGTTAACGTATCCTCAAACCTTCAAACAGACTTTAGTCCCAAATTGGACTATAGATCCCCCAATCAACTTTGGTTCAAGGGTACATCTCTGAACTCCTCTGACATCTGTCGTTGTAATCCTTCAACGTCGTCAGAGAGGTGATGGGTCCCGATGGCCATACATGCAATGGACCACTATGTCCCTAAACTGGAACAATAGAGCCCAAACGCTCTTTTGTCGAATCTAAATGATCCCGTTAAGTTGATCTTAGTCTCAAACTGGACTAACGTATCCTTAACAAACGTTTGAGTTGATCTTAGCCTCAAATATGGCTAAAGTATTCTCAAACCAAAACCCCAAACCCAAATCTAAGAAAATACGGATTTGGACTAATCCACGTCCTACGGGCGACGACATAAATTAGTCTCCGTATATAATCCACGGGCAACCACAAACAAAACAAACACCCACGACACGAAGTGAAATTCTGGAGAAGGAGAAAGTTGTTACTGCGATGCGGTAGCGTAATTAACTGCAGGGGCTTGTGCCTGCAGGGAAGAGCGTCCCCACAGTCAAAAACCCCTCAAGCGAGGGGGAATCTGACGAAGTCTGCTACATCGGCCGCATCCGTCTAAATCTCCGATACACGGTGCCATAAATCAACTTGGCATCTTTAGAGAGGTGGACGGATAAAACCAAATAGCATCTGCCCCGAATCTCAGGCAAGACGCCCCATGTCTTGGCCGCCATTCGGAGGGGAACAGATTCTGACACGCCCGGTGTGACCTTTTCCTCTTTCCACTCCACACTTCGTGTGTCGTCTTCACGAACGAATCACGGTTTGTTAATAGTTGCCCTAGGGTTTCAAGTTACTAAGATTTGGTCTCTTGCTTGGCGCAGCAATCAAACAGCAATGGCGTCTAACTGCTCAAACTGCTCCAAATGCAACTGCAACCGATGCTCTGCCTCATCTGGAGGCGTAGCCTATGGGCCTCAAGCAGCCTCCAGCCTTGCTATGCCGGTAGAACAAGTGACTCAAGCTACCACCGGCCTGTTCTTCGGGACCATGCTCCCGCCAGCAAGCTTCACCATTCCAGTGCCCGTACCGGAATCGCAAAAGAAGTCGGTCTTCGATCGGCTCACTACTAGCACGACCCTTCTCAACGGGTCGTCCAATCTCAAGCCGGCAGCCTCGCTTTTAACCAGACTAAGCCTGAACCCCGATGGGCCTGCCAAGAAGCCCATAACTCGTGAAGTGGCCGTCCCAAAGAAGACAGCCATATCCGCTCCTGAAGTCGTCAAGATGGCTTCTCCTATTAAAGAGTCGGTCTTTGCAAGACTGACTATTCCAGTTCCCGTTCCTGCTCGAAGGTCTGTCTTTGACAGATTAGACACCGCCACTCAAAAGACATCAGTCTTCAAGAAGATGGCGCCAGCGGCGCCTCATCTGGACAAGGGGCAAGATAAAACCATCCCCATCGCCAAACCAGCCCCAACAGCTCGTCACGCCCGACGTCGCCATTGGCGCCGAGTAAGGAAGGCCGGGGGCAGCTCCCCCTCTGGGCTAACTCCACCGGCTCCAGCAGTGGAAATCAATGCTGCTGTTCCGACTGGGAACGGCTTTGAACCGCTAAGGAGGGTACGCAAGAACTCTCCGACTGCCACGCTGAAATGATCTCCTCCACCCACAGAGAATGTTACAGAAACAAAGCCAGAACAGTCCCCTCAGCGGCTGTCCTCTAGAATGTACATGGTCTGGCGACAGGTCCAAGACTCCGTGATTGATCAAGACTACTCCCGCCGACCAAAGAAGATGAAAGTTCGGTAAGAGAAGGACCACCCTATCGTACCGCAGAAGGTGTCACCTACTTGGGTTTCCGCTGCTACAGACCCCTCAACTTTGACCACCTACAAGGGGAGAAGGCCGGAGAAAATCCCTGTGCCTGCGACAAATGTCAAAGGCACTGAACCCAAACGTCCTAAGTCTGGGGGCATGGTGGTGCATACTGTTTATATGGCTTCCGGAAAGGAGGAAAGCCGTGCTTCGACGGGTCACCGACCGCTCACTCGATCCGTGACAAAAGCCCAGGAGCAATAACAGAAGCTTCAGGAAATGATGACTGCAATGGCCGCACTCACCGGACTAAAAGAAAGCCCGGAGGCGTCATCGGAGCAGCGTCGCGAACACGAGACCGATGCTGAGTTCTTTCGGAGAATGCTCGAAAAGAAGGACAAGGAGGCTGCGGAATAAGCGGCCAATATAAAGCAGATGGCTCTCCTGTTTTAAGACATGGTCGGGATGTTGATCCAGCCGGATCCCCCAGCCGAAGATCCTCCGATTATCCTTGAAGATGATAGAGGAGAAACGTCAAATCCACCGCCGGCTCTATCAGCAGCCAAGAAAGAGACCATCTCCAAAGCTGCCCTAGATGATTACATCGCTCAGCAGATACGAGTTCACCAGGCGAATGAAGCGACTGGGCAAATTGTTAGAACCGGACGACCCTATCCGGGCTGGTATGACCAAATCAGTTACCCGCCGGGATATACGATCCCAAAATTCCATGTCTATAAGGGGACTGGCAATCCCCATCAACATGTTGCCCAGTTCAGGGCCCTTTGCGGTAACACCGGCGGCGATGATAAACTCCTGCTTCGCCAGTTCGTCGGTAGCTTATCGGAGACGGCGTTTGAATGGTACTCCGAGCTTCCGAACGACTCCATCAAAACCTTTGCTGAAATGGAGTTGTTGTGTAACACCCGAGCCCAATAATACTATTTCTGTTACTGGTTGAGTGTTTGGCATTGCTCATTTCATTTATCTTGTTTGTTTGGTTCTTATTGCAAAATTTTAACCGGCTAAGTCATTCTGCATATAACAAATTTTAGCACCTAAAATAAAATTGAAAATATTCTTCTTGGCCTACTTGACACCCTTAGCCTCGTGGTAGCGTCCGTGCATTGTATTCTCGTCCCGTTCAGTGAAACGGGCGAGTTTGGATGGCTACGTGCACGTGCGTGTGTCCGTTTTGGGAGTATGCTTTTTAATCATAAAACATTTTATTTTAAAATTTGGAACCCGCTTAAAATCCTATTATTTGAATTTCGAATTTTTAGACCCAACCCGGGCGCAATTTGGAAATGTTTTATTTGGCGCCAAAATCCCCAATTTTAATATTATTAAAACCATCGCATATATTTTTTCTAACTAACCTGATATCTTACTGTTCATAACCTATCTTTTAAATCTTTAAGTTAACCATATAATATTTTTACAATCTTTTATATCCTTCTTAATTTATTCTCTCAGCCAATCGCAACCTCCCCTTTAACCCTGTGGGCCCCACTTTCTCTCTCTCTCTCCACTTTTTTCTCTCTCTCCCTCTCCCTCATATATTCTCTCGTACTTCTCTTTATCATTCTTTCTCTTCTTGCTTCATGTACCTTTTTTCATTATTTTTTAACTGTTCTTTTGTTGCCGGAATTCCGTCGTGCCGGTGACGCTTCTCGACGTTCCAGTGAGGTACCCCGACCCGTGTGGTTCTTTTGTTCGTCGTTTGGGTTCATTCCGTGAACCGTGCGCCCGTCGCGAGTTTTCCCCACCGACGGTTAACGTTCCGTTTTCCCGATTCGCGACCCATCGAGGCAAGTTAATCTTGCTACATGCTATATATTTTTATAATCTTCATTTTATAATGTTATACATTTGAAAATCTTATAGTTTACAGATGAAACGTCGTTGAAAAATCGGATATGACAAATCTGAAATTTACTGTACACCTTATCTTATAAAATTCATTATAAATCATAGAAAAATCATTAGTATACGTTCTTTAGTTCGTTACGAAGCTAATTTAGAATACTATAACTCTATGAAGTATTTACTGGCAAAATAAATTGTTTAAATAACGTAAAATGCAAATGAAAATGCCTTTAAACTGCTGTCCAGGGAAATTCCAGCAGCAAACTTTAAACTTCGAATATTCATAACTTTTTGTAGGGATAACCTGAGATGCTTATACTTATAAAACTGAAAACCTTATTGAATTATCTTTGTTTTGGTATAAGATACGTCTCTTTTGGAGAACATTTGTTATTTTTAAGCTATTTTACAAATTAGGGTGACGCTGAATTTCTGAACGGAACCTTCTTGTGCGTGGTTAATCAATACCACTTTTATAGTTATTAATCGCTTTGAATATGCTATCCATATTAATATTATTATATCAATATTTATATCACATATTGCTTAGTTGTGCATCCCACATTACTATTTTATAGTTTTATAACCTTTCGGATACCCGTTTGCATCCATCGCATTTAAGTTGCATATAATTGCATCCATGAAGTCTTAAGCTTATTAACATGATTAAATGACTATAATTGTCTTACTGCATTCTTGTAATGTTGAAATCCTCTCTGTGACACAACTAATAACTGTACTGCAAACTGAGTGCATCTGCCTATTGCTTAATTCATTGCTTATATCATGTTGTTGATGACCATGCTTGTAACTATAACTGACTGTGAATTCACATATGATATTGTCCACAACTTGACCTGACTTACTACATGTATATGGATCTACCCGACATGGTACCGTATACTGTTTGACTTGACCCGTTACCTGATCGTGTGTCTAATGCCAACAAACCTAACATGTAGTCCTCATGGACCGTTCCTGTTGTCTATCCATACAAACCTGTTTACCTGATCCTGTGTTGGCATTAGTTTCTTGATTACGGGATACCTGACTTGACTTACACATATAACTTGGGGGTATAGGGAAATCAGTATTGTAACCGAGCGTAACTCCAAGGGCCATCCTATTGTTTGCCGTTTTTCCGGGCGTTACGGAATATCCTATTGTTTGCCGTTTTTTCGGGCGTTACGGAATACCTATTGTTTGCCGTCTTTCCGGGCGTTACGGAATAACTACCGACGAGTTACGATGAGGATTACCTTACCTGGTTTCAAAGACTTTAGAACAGAGAACCTGATAGCACAGTTTAGTTTACCCACTGCATACAACCCTGCACTGCTCTGATTCATATTATTGTTACTCTTGCTTATTTCATGTTCATATTCGCATTGCCTGTCTATTATGTTATTACCAGTTGACATGACGCGCTGACATCTGGGTTTTGCATGGCCCAGATTCCGTACCGCTGTCGCCGACCGAGCAGGAGTACTTCAGCCAGCAGGCTGATTTGTGAGTTCTGTAGTGATTTGTTTATTTCTTGCATTTTATTTCCAGATGTGAGCCCGCATTATGGGACGTACTTTTCTATTATTGTATTGGATCATTTGCTTCCGCACTTATTTATCATTGACTCTTGTTATTCTGGATTTGGACATGTGTTAGATAGTTTATTTATCTTGTTCTTGATATCTCTACAGCCGTAATGTGACTGTGGATGGATACTTCCTACCCACAGGTAGCATGGTTGGCTATGTCACGTGCCCAATCTTGCGTACTCTGGGAAGTGGGGCGTGACATGGTTCTTTTGGTATCAGAGACATAGGATAGTCGGGTTAATTCTTTTGTAGTTGGGTATTGTACCCAATACACGAATCAGAATACCCGTGTTTAGGAAACATGTCCTGCCACCTTGACCGTTTTACCATTCTTGAATCACATTCTTCCTGATTATATCTTTTATGACGTGCAAACTTACTTTGCATGTCGACTCGAAAACCTGATTTCTTGTTATCCCTAGGACTTAGGCGACTTAGGTGGAGTTAAGTAATTGTGGTTATGATACCGCGACATAGTTACAATGCGGTACTCTATTTAAGTATCTTGGAGTCCTAGCCTTGATCTATATTCAGAATCTATCATCATGCTAATATTGGGTGTTTTGAGTTCAGGATTATGGCAAGTAAGAATGTGAAGACGTACCAGAGGCGTGTGGATGAAGCCGCCATGCTTGGAGTGATAAGAGGAATGCTGGAGAATCAAAGAAACAGACCAAGCTGATCCAGCAGCAAGCAGACTCGTTTCGGGAAGGTTTGCAGATCGTTCAGTAGTCTGTGAACAATATTGGAGCTAGACCAGTTGACCGAGTAGGGACCGTAGCAGATTTCAGGCGGTTGGGTCCGTCTACATTTACTGGTTTAAAGGAGCCATTGCCAGTGGAGCAGTGGCTAGTTGACACAGAGAATTTGCTTTTTGCGGCACAGATTCCAGATGACAAAAAGTTGTTGTGGTACACATTCAGCTAGTGGACTACGCCCGAGAATGGTGGCTTGTTGAGGAGACCCGCTTGCCCAAGCCGATCAAGTGGGCGGATTTTTCTAAGAGTTTCCTGGAGAAGTTCTTCCCGCGGACTGCACGGGAGGAAATGGAAGAGAAGTTCATCGGACTAAAGCAGAAGGGAGCACCCGTAGATGTGCATGTAGCAGAATGGACGAGACTCAGTAGTTTCGCTGGACCTTTAGTTGCCAACGATGCAGACAGGGCACGGAGGTTCATGCGCAGGCTGGACGTGGACATCCAGAGGCAGAATGTCTCTCTGAGTTTGACCACTTTCTCATAAATACTTGCAGCAGCCAAGAGCAGCAGAGTTTATCTGGGATGAAAGGGAGTTTGCAGCAGACAGCAGTTGCGTTAAGGGAGCAGTTCTATCGGGCCAGTCGAGTTTAGGGCTAGGCCGACTAACAATGTTCTTGCAGCAATGGAAGTTGATAATAGTGAAGAGCCGGCGGTTGTTCACGATTTTATGGATGTGTTTGAAGATATATCGGGCTTGCCGCCGAAGCGAGACGTGGAGTTCGCAATTGACCTTATTTCTGGTGCAGCGCCAGTATCTAAAGCGTATTATCCAATGGCACCAGTAGAATTGGAAGAAGTTAAGAAACAAGTTACTGAATTGCTTGAGAAGGGTTGGATTCGAAGCAGCAACTCGCCTTGGGGAGCTCCAGTTCTTCTAGTAAAGAAGAAGGATGGCACGAGGAGGATGTGCATCGATTATCGAGAATTAAACCGGGTAACTATTAAGAACAAGTACCCGATCTCTCGCATTGGAGAACTTTTTGAGCAGCTTAGTGGCGCGAGGGTATTCTCGAAACTGGATTTGCGATCCGGATATCATCAGGTCCGAGTGAAAGCAGAGGATATTTGCAAGACGGCGTTTTGAACTCGGTATGGACATTACGAGTATCTAGTGATGCCCTTCGGAGTAACGAATGCGCCGGCAGTATTCATGGACTTGATGAACCGAATCTTTTCACCATTCTTGGACCAGTTTATTGTGGTATTCATTGACGATATTCTGGTTTACTCGAAGAGTTTGGAGGAGCATGCTGAGCATTTGAAGATCGCACTGCAGACATTGAGACAGGAGAAATTGTATGCGAAGATGAGTAAGTGCGAATTTTGGCTGGAAGAAATGAAGTTTCTGGGGCATGTTGTGTCGGGCGATGGAATCGCTGTCGATCCCGAAAAGATTGCAGCAGTTCGAGATTAGCCTATTCCAAGGAATGTAGCTGAGATAAGAAGTTTCCTTGGATTAGCCGGATACTACAGGAGATTTATGGAGAACTTCGCTCGTTTGGCAGAACCGTTGACCAAGCTTACGCGCAAGGAGGTACCTTTTGTATGGACGGATAAGTGTGCGTTGGATTTTGAGATGTTGAAGTAGAAGTTGATAACCGCCCCTATCCTGACCGTACCAGACAATTCCGGAGGACTAGTGATTCTTAGCGACGCATCTGGGAAAGGATTGGGATGTGTTTTGATGCAGAATGGGAAGGTTGTAGCATACGCATCGAAACAGTTGAAGACCCGTGAGAAGAATTATCCAACTCATGACTTGGAGCTTGCGGCTGTGATTTTCGCTTTGAAGATTTGGAGACACTACCTTTTGGGGGAAAGAGTCGAAGTTTTTACAGATCATAAGAGCTTGAAGTATGTGTTTACATAGAAGGAGCTTAACATGAGGCAGCGTAGATGGTTGGAGCTGATGGCTGACTACGATCTTGATCTTAAGTACCATCCGGAGAAGGTTAATGTTGTACCGGATGCGCTTAGTCGGTTACCAGCAATTCAGGTGTTAACTACACAGAGGGAGATCATTGCAGATTTTCGAAGATTTGACTTGGAAGTTGTGCTACCACATTCTACGGGACAGTTGATGCAGTTGCAAGTACAGTTGTCCTTGGTTGAGAAGATTAAAGCGGCACAATCGCAGGATCCTAGACTGCAGAAGTTTCGAGAGCAGGTTGAGGCTGGACTATGAACAGATTTACTGGTCTACGAAGATGGTTCGTTGAGGTATGGTAGCCGTTTGTGTGTGCCAAAGAGGGATGTTCGTGAAGAGCTTATGAAGGAGGCACACAGTTCAGCTTATTCTATACATCCAGGAGGTACAAAGATGTACCGAGATATTCGACAGCATTTCTGGTGGGAAGGCATGAAACGGGAGATTGCTCGCTTCGTGGCTAAGTGCTTGGTATGTCAGCAAGTCAAGGCTGAACACCAAAGGGTTGCTGGTTTGTTGCAACCACTTCCGATTCCTCAGTGGAAGTGGGAACATATAACCATGGATTTCGTGACGGCTTTACCGCGAAGTCCAAAGGGCAACAATGCAGTATGGGTGATTGTCGATCGATTGACCAAGGCAGCTCACTTTATTCCTTTCCGGGTTGGTCAATCAACGGAGACTTTGGCAGAGCGGTACATGCAGGAGATTGTAAGATTGCATGGCGTACCGGTGAGCATCGTGTCCGATCGGGACACTCGGTTCTTATCACACTTCTGGAGGAGTTTACAGGAAAGTTTGGGGACTCGATTGAAGTTTAGCACAGCTTATCATCCTCAAACTGATGGTCAGTCGGAGAGAACGATCCAAACTCTTGATGATATGTTGAGAGCATGCATGTTGGACTTCAAGGGTTCGTGGGAGGATCATCTACACTTGGTGGAGTTTTCTTACAACAACAGTTTTCAGGCAACTATCCAGATGGCTCCGTTTGAAGCTTTGTATGGTCGTAAATGTCGTTCACCTATTTGTTGGGATGATGTCGGTGAACGAAAATTGTTGGGACCAGATTTGGTGATGCAGACAGTTGAGAAGGTTAACACTATCAGAAATCATATGAAGGCAGCACAAGACAGACAGAAGAGTTGGGCTGACACGTTGAGAAGACCTCTAGAATTCACCGTGGGTGATTTGGTGTTCTTGAAGATATCACCGACTAGAGGGGTGATTCGTTTTGGAAGTCGAGGAAAGCTTAGTCCTCGATTCGTTGGACCCTTGAGATCGTGGAACGTGTTGATGAGGTAGCATATCGTTTGGCGTTACCGCAGTCCTTGGCAAATGTGCACGATATGTTTCACGTATCTCAACTCCGTAAGTATGTTCGAGATGAAACACACGTTTTGGATCATTCGGAGCTAACAATACGAGAAGACTTGACTTTTGAGGAGCGACCGATTGAAATCGGGGATCGAAGGGAAAAGGTTCTTAAGAACAAGGTTATCCCCCTTGTGCTAGTCTCTTGGGGTAATCGATCGCATGGAGAATCCACTTGGGAGCGAGAAGACGAGATCCGGCAGAAGTTTCCTCACCTTTTCCTGTAGTTATCTATCTTGAATTCTTGGAATTTCGAGGACGAAATTCTTTTTGTAGTTGGGTATGATGTAACACCCGAGCCCAATAATACTATTTCTGTTACTGGTTGAGTGTTTGGCATTGCTCATTTCATTTATCTTGCTTGTTTGGTTCTTATTGCAAAATTTTAACCGGCTAAGTCATTCTGCATATAACAAATTTTAGCACCTAAAATAAAATTGAAAATATTCTTCTTGGCCTACTTGACACCCTTAGCCTCGTGGTAGCGTCCGTGCATTGTATTCTCGTCCCGTTCAGTGAAACGGACGAGTTTGGATGGCTACGTGCACGTGCGTGTGTCCGTTTTGGGAGTATGCTTTTTAATCATAAAACATTTTATTTTAAAATTTGGAACCCGCTTAAAATCCTATTATTTGAATTTCGAATTTTTAGACCCAACCCGGGCGCAATTTGGAAATGTTTTATTTGGCGCCAAAATCCCAAATTTTAATATTATTAAAACCATCGCATATATTTTTTCTAACTAACCTGATATCTTACTGTTCATTACCTATCTTTTAAATCTTTAAATTAACCATATAATATTTTTACAATCTTTTATATCCTTCTTAATTTATTCTCTCAGCCAATCGCAACCTCCCCTTTAACCCTGTGGGCCCCACTTTCTCTCTCTCTCTCTCCACTTTTCTCTCTCTCTCTCTCCCCCTCATATATTCTCTCGTACTTCTCTTTATCATTCTTTCTCTTCTTGCTTCATGTTCCGTTTTTCATTTTTTTTTAACTGTTCTTTTGTTGCCGGAATTCCGTCGTGCCGGTGACGCTTCTCGACGTTCCAGTGAGGTACCCCGACCCGTGTGGTTCCTTTGTTCGTCGTTTGGGTTCATTCCGTGAACCGTGCGCCCGTCGCGAGTTTTCCCCGCCGACGGTTAACGTTCCGTTTTCCCGATTCGCGACTCATCGAGGCAAGTTAATCTTGCTACATGCTATATACTTTTATAATCTTCATTTTATAATGTTATACATTTGAAAATCTTATAGTTTACACATGAAACGTCGTTGAAAAATCGGATATGACAAATCTGAAATTTACTGTACACCTTATCTTATAAAATTCATTATAAATCATAGAAAAATCATTAGTATACGTTCTTTAGTTCGTTACGAAGCTAATTCAGAATACTATAACTCTATGAAGTATTTACTGGCAAAATAAATTGTTATATAACATAAAATGCAAATGAAAATGCCTTTAAACTGCTGTCCAGGGAAATTCCAGCAGCAAACTTTCAACTTCGAATATTCATAACTTTTTGTAGGGATAACCTGAGATGCTTATACTTATAAAACTGAAAACCTTATTGAATTATCTTTGTTTTGGTATAAGATACGTCTCTTTTGGAGAATATTTGTTATTTTTAAGCTATTTTACAAATTAGGGTGACGCTGAATTTCTGAACGGAACCTTCTTGTGCGTGGTTAATCAATACCACTTTTATAGTTATTAATCGCTTTGATTATGCTATCCATATTAATATTATTATATCAATATTTATATCACATATTGCTTAGTTGTGCATCCCACATTACCATTTTATAGTTTTATAACCTTTCGGATACCCGTTTGCATCCATCGCATTTAAGTTGCATATAATTGCATCCATGAAGTCTTAAGCTTATTAACATGATTAAATGACTATAATTGTCTTACTGCATTCTTGTAATGTTGAAATCCTCTCTGTGACACAACTAATAACTGTACTGCAAACTGAGTGCATCTGCCTATTGCTTAATTCATTGCTTATATCATGTTGTTGATGACCATGCTTGATTCTATAACTGACTGTGAATTCACATATGATATTGTTCACAACTTGACCTGACTTACTACATGTATATGGATCTACCCGACATGGTACCGTATACTGTTTGACTTGACCCGTTACCTGATCGTGTGTCTAATGCCAACAAACCTAACATGTAGTCCTCATGGACAGTTCCTGTTGTCTATCCAGACAAACCTGTTTACCTGATCCTGTGTTGGCATTAGTTTCTTGATTACGGGATACCTGACTTGACTTACACATATAACTTGGGGGTATGGGGAAATCAGTATTGTAACCGAACGTAACTCCAAGGGCCATCCAATTGTTTGCCATTTTTCCGGGCGTTACGGAATATCCTATTGTTTGCCGTTTTTCCGGGCGTTACGGAATATCCTATTGTTTGCCGTTTTTCCGGGCGTTACGGAATACCTATTGTTTGCCGTTTTTCCGGGCATTACGGAATACCTATTGTTTGCCATTTTTCCGGGCGTTACGGAATATCCTATTGTTTGCCGTTTTTCCGGGCGTTACGGAATACCTATTGTTTGCCGTCTTTCCGGGCGTTACGGAATAACTACCGACGAGTTACGATGAGGATTACCTTACCTGGTTTCAAAGACTTTAGAACAGAGAACCTGATAGCACAGTTTAGTTTACCCACTGCATACAACCCTGCACTGCTCTGATTCATATTATTGTTACTCTTGCTTATTTCATGTTCTTATTCGCATTGCCTGTCTATTATGTTATTACTGGTTGACATGACGCGCTGACGTCTGGGTTTTGCATGGCCCAGATTCCGTACCGCTGTCGCCGACCGAGCAGGAGTACTTCAGCCAGCAGGCTGATTTGTGAGTTCTGTAGTGATTTGTTTATTTCTTGCATTTTATTTCCAGATGTGAGCCCGCATTATGGGACGTACTTTTCTATTATTGTATTGGATCATTTGCTTCCGCACTTATTTATCATTGACTCTTGTTATTCTGGATTTGGACATGTGTTAGATAGTTTATTTATCTTGTTCTTGATATCTCTACAGCCGTAATGTGACTGTGGATGGATACTTCCTACCCACAGGTAGCATGGTTGGCTATGTCACGTGCCCAATCTTGCGTACTCTGGGAAGTGGGGCATGACATGTTGTTTACCCAGCGCTTCGCAAGTGCCAGTAAGCGTACTCCAATAACAGGTTTGATTAATGCGAGAGTAAAGCCGGTCGAGACTTAGGTTCAATATGCAATCCGATGGCGGAACTTGTGGTCAAAGTGCGAACAACGCATTGAATAAGCGCCGGCGGTGGGCATGTTTGTGGGCACCCTAAATCCTCATGCAACTATCTCACAGTTCATGATGTTCTTTAAACCAACCACGTTCCAGGCCCTGATCGACAAGCTAGCTCAAATGGACCAGATGGGCCATAGACCGTCTCCTCCAAAGCCGGACTCTCGAAATGAGAAGGGGAAAGGGAAAGCGATCGTCGTCGCCAATGCTCAACAACAGCCGAGCAACTTGAAACTGGTTGTTCGTCAAAACAATATGCGTCCACACCTATCCCTCGAGGAGAGGCTAGGACGTCCTTACTCGTTTCCTCAAAATAAAACGGAAGACTGTTTTAACTGGCATTGCGTAATAGACTCATTAATCTACCGGAGTCAAGACGTCCGTCACAGCCAAACGACGTCAATGATCCCAATTACTGTCCCTATCACCGAGTATTGGGTCATCCGATTGAAGATTGCTACGTCTTCAAAAACTGGATTGAAGATCAATATCAGCAAGGCAAGTTCGCGTTATCCGAAAGATGGAAGGTGAACCCGCTGCAACTTCATACTTCTAAAAAGGTGAATACGCCAGGGGAAACGTGGTCCCTTGTTGAAGAAGCTCCATGGGAGGTTGTGTTATCAGCCAAAACCAAAAAGATGCTGAATGATCTCAAGACATGCCCGGCGGTCAGGTGGAAGAACCCGCTAGAACCCCAGATCATTGAAGGGATGTTGAAACCGCGCCCAACTCCAAGGAGCGGTGGTAATGGCTCAAGCATTCATACCCAGCCGTCGAAATCTTCAAAGAAGAAGAAGAAGAGATCCAAAAAGCCCGTGAAACCTGGCGACAAGCGCACGGACCTGCGGAAACAAATCGACGCGTTGGAAGAGTATAACCAGAAAGCGCGGACTCCGATCACGCTCCAGGAGTTCCTTGGCCACATCCTTGAAGACGGAGATGATGGAGAAGACTCATCAGATGAATCTGAAGACTACGTAGAAAGTTGTCATGTAATCTCTCACTCGTCGATAGATGATAAAGAAGCTCCTTGCACCGAGAAACGGGGGGCAGGTCCTGAACCAGAACTTCTGTGGCCGTCAGACGAGATGATCAATGCCTTCCTGAATGAGATTCGTCTGAAAAGTAAAGCCAATCAGGAGCGTGAGATGGCCATATTAGAAGGAGCCAAACGCCGGCGACTAGACGAAAGAGTCGAGGCACTCCCATCAAATCAAAAGACATCCGCTGCGGATAAAAACAAATTCAAGACGAGGAAAAGCTTTGCTAAAGCCATATCAATAGGAATGAAACTACCACCCTCTGAAGAAAACACTCTCGGAGGAGTAGAGATGCATCCTAATTACTGCTTATATAATCAGAAGATCGCACATCCTACTGAATACTGCGACTTCTTTAAGTGTTGGTGGCAAGGGTATGTCGCTCACAGGCAATACGTCAACAGAACAAAGCGGGAAGCTCGTAGACAGCGAAAAAATACGACAGATGAGCGTAAAAGAATTGCCGGCAATTGTCATAGGGTTGATCCCGGGGGATCACGTGTTCTCACCTTCGGGAGCGATTCTGACAAAAAGGTATCCCTCAGCCCTCTCTTCAAGGAGTCCATCTCTGAAGGATTGAGGAGTTGCGAGAACATTCAGCCGTGCAATTGCGCGATACCCGGAGAGAATCTCAGACCCACAAACAACGGGGCGAGCAAAAAGGATAAAGGAAAGGGAAAAATGGCCTTCGTCGCCAACACTCAACAACAATCGAGTGACCCTAAGCCGGTTGTTCGCCAAAATAACAAGCGGCAACCCCTCTATGAGAGGTTGAAACGTCCTTACTCATTTCCCCAGGATGAAACAAGGAGGCTGTTCGAAGCGGCAGTGCACAACAGGCTTATCACTCTACCGGAGCTGAAACACCAGCTAAAACTGAATGATGTCGACAATCCTAATTACTGCCCTTGCCACCGAGTGTTGGGCCATTCGATCAAAAACTGCTACGTTTTCAAAAACTGGGTCGAAGACCAATACTAACAGGGCAAGTTCGCGTTGTCTGAAAAATGGAAGGTGAGCCCGCCACAACCACATGCTCCGAGAAAGATGGATATGCCGGGGGCATCGTGCTCATTCATAAGGAAAACCTCATAGACCGAAAAGTCAGTAAACTAGAGATTCGCCTCAAATACAGCGACGGTGGACCGAAACGTCCTTAAACTAATGACGGACCACTACGTCCTAAAACTAGCTGACGGCCGAAACGTTTTTAAACTACTACCGCAACATCCTCAGGCTGACGAGATAAAAAAAGAGAATAAAAAAAGAACGAAAGATAATAAAGACGGTATGTCCATAAGCGAAATGGGCACGGATGAAAACCCGAAAGGGCTCTGTGAGTAAAAACAGCAAGGCTACCGGCGAGTGTTTGTGAAAACCCGAAAGGGCGCGACCTCGTTAGAAAAAAGAATAAAAAGATAATAAAGTCGGTATGTCCATAAGCGAAATGGGCACGGATGAAAACCCGAAAGGGCTCCGTGAGTAAAAACAGCAGGGCTACTGGCTAGTGGTTGTGAAAACCCGAAAGGGCGCAACCTCGTTAAAAGACACTTACAGGGTCCTCTCGACCTTGTAAGGAGAAACCACCTGCGTGAGATCCTTACGACTCACAAGGGAGCAACACACTTAGGAATCCTCACGATTCCTAAGGAGAAATTACACTTGCGAGATCCTCACGACTCGTAAGGAGAACTCTCTTATGGGACCCTCACGGTTCATAAGATTTGAAAGTTTTAAGTTACAAAGATCTGAACCTGTTCTTAAGCAACTTCCACAATCTTCGATATTGCCCTACAAGTGGCTCAATACTGACCCTTGTATACAATCCACGGGCGCGAATAAACATTTCCCTGACCAAGTCCCATCCGTGGCTAGGGATATGTCCATATGGTGAACAACCCTTATAAGTCCTCTCAACTTATAAGGAGAAAACCCTTTTGTAAGGTCCTTACGACTTACGGGGGAACATACACTTAGGAATCCTTACGATCCCTGAGGAGAAAACACACCTACGAGATCCTCACGACTTGTAGGGAGAAATACCTTTATGAGACCCTTACGGCTCATAAAGTCAAAAGCCTTAGTCGACAGCATCCGAACTCTGTTCGCTAAGCCACGTTTGTTCGACATCGACAGAGGCAAATGATGATTTGCTCCTGGCAATATCCCAGTTGTAGCGATGCTGATGCCTAAACCGGTATCAAATCCCAAGCCCTTTCATGGCAAATGATGATCCGCTCCTGGTGATATTCCAGTTGTAGCGATACTGATGCTGAGATTGGCGTCAGATTCCAAGTTCCACACTCGCGATAAAAAAACCAGTAAGCCATACGTGCATACGAAATAGCCGAAATGATGAGGCATCTTGCAATAAAAAGTAGCAAGTAAAAATGTATGCATGTAAAATAGCCGAAATGATTGGGCAACTCGCAGTAAAAAGCAGCGAGTAAAAATGAAATAAATAGCCGAAATGATTGGGCAACTCGCAATAAAAAGCAGCGAGTAAAAATAAAATAAATAGCCGAAATGATTGGGCACCACGAAAAAAAGCCGAAATGATTGGACAATCGCGACCTTCGCGATATAAAAGCTGAAATGATAGAGCATCGCGGGAATAAAATAATAGTATAAAAAAATGAATGAAACTAATGCCCTACAGGTGAGATCACATCGATCCCTGTATACAATCCAGGGGCACAAACAAAGAGGGAACCATACCTTCACAACAGGCTCCACCAGAAAGCGAAGCCAAATCTCGACGGTTCATAGACAACCTAGAGACAACCTCGACATTTGTCGCAATATTGCAGACACGATGTCAACAAACGGAGCAAAATAAGATCCTTAGCTTCAGGGTCTCGACGTCGATATCGACAACTTAGAGATCGCTAACGGTGTTTCTCCTCACTCCAACCAGATGCAGACATGACGTCAACAACCGACCTCAGAGTCTCAATGAAACGGAGCCACGGTATAGTCCCTAGTTCCAAATCTTAACGGCAATATCTACAGCCTAAGAATCGACAAAGGCGTTCCTTCGCAGTCCAGCAAGATGCAGATACAACGCCAACAAAAGACCTTGCGGTCGAAACAAAGCGAAGCGATGGCAAAATCCCAGCTTCACCTCAACATTCGTCTCGATACAGCAGACGAGATGTCAACAACGGCATTCCTTCACAGTTCAGCAGGATGTAGATGCAGCGTCAACAAAAGACCCTATGGTCAGTAAAGCGGAGTGACGGCAAAATCCCAGCTCCACCTCAGCATTCGTCTCGTTACAGCAGACGCAATGTCAACAACAATGTCCTTCCTCCAACAGGATTTGGATATGATAAAACAAATGAAGCGAAGGCCAAATACCTAGCTTCAGAGTCTTAACGGCAAGTCATATAAAGCCTGAAAGACAATCGGAGATCATCTCACACCAGTGCAGAGTGGTCACCACCTCGACGTTTGTCTTGATACAGCAGACGAGATGTCACCTCAGCGTTCTTCCTCCAACAGGATTCAGACGCGACAATCAAACAGCGGAGCCACGGCAAAGTCCCTAGTTCCAAACCTCTACGGTTCACCAACAACCTAGAGATAACCGCGACATTCGTCTCGATATAGAGGACGCAATGCCAGCAAACGAAGCGAAGGCCAAATTCCTAGCTTCAAGGTCTTAACGGCAAGTCATATAAAGCCTGAAAGACAACCGGAGATCATCTCACACCAGTGCAGAATGGTCACCACCTCGACGTTCGTCTCGACACAGCAGACACAACATCATCAAACAGCGGAGCCACAACAAAGTCCCTAGTTCCAAACCTTGACGGTTCACCAACAACCTAGAGACAACCGCGACATTCGTCTCGATATAGAGGATGCAATGTCAGCAAACGAAGCAAATGCCAAATTCCTAGCTTCAGGGTCTTGACGGCAAGTCATATAAAGCCTGAAAGACTATCGGAGATCATCCCACACCAGCGCGGAGTGGTTATGACTCATCGGGGATCTCCAAAATGAGCCTAACCTCAAGTAAAAAGTGACATGGAATATCCCTACGCTTGCTCTTTCGACGGTAATATTACCTGGAAGATTACTTGAAGACGTCTTGTCCAGCCCCCGAAGGGATCAGAGACACGGCAATCGCAAGGCTACTCGAACAGCAAGATTTCATATCGAGGAATATATTAGCCAACGCGACGGTACGACGGCCAAAACCCTAAGTACCACAGACCCTAACGGACCTCTGTCATAAAGAGAAGAGGTTAACTGTGACGTTAGGATATTCTTGGGAGGAGTGCTCGATTCGGCTCGATTCGTGAGGAAAAGCCTTAGGCAGCGGGGATTAAAAAAAACCTGTTTCCTAAGCACTAGGGCCCTGCAAGTCGGTCCAAAACGGACTCTTGCATACTATTCACGGGTCACACTCTCCGAAGTCAAATCTTGATAAGGAGGGAAACAACCGCTTACGGGTCCTCTCGAATCGTAAGAGGGAAAAATTCTCTTATGGGATCCTTACGACTTATAAGAGAAAACGTACTTAGGAATCCTCACGATCCCTAAGGAGAAAATACACCTACGAGATCCTCTCGATCCGTAGGGAGAAAATTCTTTATGAGACCCTTACGGCTCATAGAGTTGAAAAGTCTTAGGCAGTAGATCTGAACCTGCGGCCTAAGCCATCGCTACCTCTTGAAGAAGCCAAGACAGGCTGTTCGCTCTATCATCCGTCAACCATGTCTACTAAGGCATCATACTGATAAAAAAAGAAAGAAGAAAGCGACAGAAAGAACATCCGATTTGCGTTTGATCAAGCGTTCGAGACACACTCATTCATGCATGTGCAAAAGACTCAGAACGAGAAATAAGACAAGCTGAAATAAAAAAATTTCCATTCATATTGCCAAGGGTTCTTACAATCATGAAAGTAGTAAACGAAAAGCATCATCAAATGATTACAATAGCAAAACCTCAGATCCAGGGCATGGATTAAGGAATTCGAAAGTAAGGCCATCTAGAGTTCTTCTGGCCTTTCTGATTATTCTCGTGCACAGCCTCTCGCGCTCACGTGTGTCAAGATCTTCGGCAAGGCCCCCCTCCTTCGATAAGCAGCGATTATCGTCGTCTGCTAAAAATTTGATGCAGAATGTCGATGAGGCTATCTCGCCGTTTCTTCGAGATCAGCCCCGATAGGTACACTGAACGCACCTTATCTTCGGCATCATCTAGCGCATTAAGCGGCATGGCCTTGTGAAACCCCGGAAGTGCTCTCCAAATTGCTCCCAGCATGACTTTCAAGAGAGCAGAACGGCGAGGAAGCAGCCAACCAACGCGTGCGTTCAGATGACCCATAACTTCCGCACACTGGGCATCTGTGAACTCTTGGTTTTGGTGACGGCCCTGTACGCGGATATCCTTATAAGTGATGAATTCGTGCAGACTGTATAGATGAACAGCCATAATGTCTGAAGGAAACATCATTGGAAGATTAGCAAAAAAATAAAAATAAAAATAAAAAAATAAAAAAGGACATAGGGAGTTAAACTCCTCGAGAGCAATGCTCTGCAGACAGGAGTGACACCTGTCAAAATCAGTTATGAAGAGAATTTGAAGAAAATCCCCTGAGAGCATTGAGAGCTTTGCTCTGGAAAAATGATATAATTCATCAAAATAAAATAAAATCTTTTTGGAGAATAAAGGCTCTATTATTAGAACCCTAATAGGGTTCTCTTTAGTTCTCTCTAGATCCTTTTAGAGCAAAACTCTGCGAAGTGAAACCCTAAATGGGTTTTCTTTAGATCAGAGATCTATTAAGAGCAAGGCTCTGTCGATGAAAATTAATTTAATTTAATTTGATTTAAATTAAAAATTTTACCTAAAAGTTTTAAGAGTTTAATTCTTGGAGTTCTTGAAAGTAAAGAGCAAGGCTCTGAGATTTTGAAAGTAAAAATTTTGAAGATGATAATCATCTGTTGAGGGACCAAAGGTCCTATTTATAGGCATTGAGAACCTTTTCAACTTCCAAAAGTTGCCGCAACAGTTGGAATTCTGCCACCGCTGCGCTCACGTTTGGGGCCACGTAAGCGCAACGGTTGGGAGGGGCATTTGTTTACCCCAATTAGAGCAAAGCTCTGTTCAAACTCTAAGGCGGGAAACGAAGCAACGCTTCTGTTTCCCCCAATCAGAGTAAAGCTCTATTTTGAAATTGAAGTGAAAATTAAAGTTAAAATAAATGAAGCAACGCTTCAGATCCCCTGTGCTGCGCGCAGAACGCCACGTGTCAAAATCAGACACGCCAGCACAGGGAGAGCAGCGCCCAAGGCAGCGCACCCAATTAGAGCAAGGCTCTGTTTAAAATTCAAACTTTAATAAAGGAAGCAACGCTTCATATAATTTGCGCTCTGCGCTGCGCGACACGTGGCAGAGCAGTTGCGTTAGCGCAGTTGCGCTGCGCTCTGCGCTGCGCGACACGTGGCAGCGCAGTGGCGCTAGCGCAGTTGCGCTGCGCTCTGCGCTGCGCGACACGTGTCAAGCGCAGGTGCGCTTGCGCCAACTGTGCCAGCACTAAAACAGAATTAAAATTCTAGAAATATCTTTCTGATCTTGTTAAAATAAGAAGATTATCTTCCGTAAAACAGAAGCCCTTGGATCAAAGATCCAACGGTGGGGAAAAATCCCTAAATCACTCAGAGAAAGATCTTTTTAACTGATTTAACAAATCAAATGGCACTATAAAAAGGTCCCTAGACTCCAAGTCTAAAACACATTGAGATTAGCACACAGAGAATTCACAGAGCTTTTCTAAGAACTTTGAGAAGAATTCAGAAAGAGAGAAAGAAAAAGGTAAAACCTTTAGAAAAAGAAGAATTTTCTTCTGAAAAGATCAATGATCTAAGAACAAGATCAAAGATCTTCAATAAAAAATGATAATATGAATAAAAAGAAGTAATTTACTTCTTCTTTAGATCTTTCTGATCTAAATAAAGGCATTGCCTTTTGATGAACCATTGGTTCTGGAATCTTAGAAGATTCTCCTCTTTGATCCAAAATCGGATCAAGATATTGAGCAGTGCCCTGCACTTGGAAAAATTGCACTGTTTTGCTCTCGGGTTGGCGCAAGCCACCAGAGAACGCCACGTGTCGGCCCCAGAACAGACTGCGCTATGCGCTTCTAAAAAGCAGAGCACTGCTCTCTTGGTTTGGCGCAAGTCACCAGAGCGCGCCACGTGTCAGCAGCGCAACAGCGCAGCACACTGTCGTAGTGCACTGTGCTAGCAGACTTGCACTCACCAGAGCGTGACACGTGTCACCTCCACATGGACTTGCCCCTTGTGCTC
The DNA here is from genome assembly GCA_030015575.1 of Agapanthus africanus. Classification (NCBI taxonomy): domain Eukaryota; kingdom Viridiplantae; phylum Streptophyta; class Magnoliopsida; order Asparagales; family Amaryllidaceae; genus Agapanthus; species Agapanthus africanus. Next base: position 160,913,933 of record CM057339.1, on the reverse strand, counting down.
CTCAATTGGCGCAAAGCGCCTGACAAGCCACGTGGCACTCTGTCAGACTAATTAATGCAGCGCATTATTAAAGGGCAGGGCCCAATTAAGAGGCCCAATGAACCAAAATAGATGCTGTGTATCATTTAAAAAAAAAGGCAGAGCCCAAATAAAGGTCTAATAGACCAAACAAAAGTGCCATGCATTATTAAACAGGGGCAGAGCCCTAGTAAAGGCCTAACAGGCCAAATGCAGATAAAACGTTGAACATTTTCAACTGGACTTAGCCCAATTCTGGCCGTAAGTCCTCAAATTAAATTGACTGAGCACGACTGCTCTCTCAAATCAATTTACTCCCGGTTCAAGGGTACATCTCCGAACTCCTCTGACATTTGTCGTTGTAATCCTTCAATGTCGTCAGAGAGGTGATGGGTCCCGACAACCACACATCAATATGGACTTAAGCGTCCTTAAACCAACTCATGGACTTAAGCATCCTTAAACTCACGGACTTAAGCGTCCTTAAACCAACGGACCACTATGTCCCTAAACTGGAACAATAGAGCCCCTCAAATGCTCTTTTGTCGGATCTAAACGATCCCGTTTAAGTTGATCTTAGCCTCAAATATGGCTAACATATCCTCAAACCTTCAAACAGACTTTAGTCCCAAATTGGACTATAGATCCCCCAATCAATTTCGGTTCAAGGGTACATCTCTGAACTCCTCTGACATCTGTCATTGTAATCCTTCAACGTCGTCAGAGAGGTGATGGGTCCCGATGGCCATACAAGCAATGGACCACTATGTCCCTAAACTGGAACAATAGAGCCCAAACGCTCTTTTGTTGGATCTAAACGATCCCGTTAAGTTGATCTTAGTCTCAAACTGGACTAACGTATCGTTAACAAACGTTTGAGTTGATCTTAGCCTCAAATATGGCTAAAGTATTCTCAAACCAAAACCCCAAACCCAAATCTAAGAAAATACGGATTTGGACTAATCCACGTCCTACGGGCGACGACATAAATTAGTCTCTGTATACAATCAACGGGCAACCACAAACAAAATAAACACCCACGACACGAAGTGAAATTCTGGAGAAGGAGAAAGTTGTTACCGCGATGCGGTAGCGTAATTAACTGCAGGGGCTTGCGCCTGCAGGGAAGAGCGTCCCCACAATCCAAAACCCCTCAAGCGAGGGGGAATCTGACGAAATCTGCTACATCTGCCGCATCCATCTAAACCTCCGATACACGGTGCCATAAATCAACTTGGCATCTTCGGAGAGCTGGACGGATAAAACCTGTAACACCCGAGCCTAATAATACTATTTATATTACTAGTTGAGGGTTGTGGTTTGCTCATTTCCAATTTTCCTGATTTTCTGGTGTTTATTGCTAAATTTTACCCGGTTAAGTCATTTTGGCACATAACAAATTTTAACTCCTAAAATGAAATTTAAGATGTCCATGTTGGCCTACTCGTCGCCACTAGTCGCGTGGTAGCGTCCGCGTGTCGAGATTCCGTTCCGTTTGGCTAAACGGGCAAGTTTGGGCGACTACGCGCGCGTGCAAGTGTCCGACTTGGGGGCATGCATTTTAATCATTAAACACCCATTTTCAAAATTTGGAACCCGCTTAAAATCTTATAATTTGAATTTGGAACATTTGGGCGCAACCCGGGCGCGATTTGGAAATGTTTCATTTCGCGCCAAAAAGGGCCTGTTTCAATTTAATATAAAACTTTATATATACATATACGTATATTACTTTAACAGTGCAAATCCTCAGAATCTTCAATTTTAACAATTCTCTACCTCCTGCAGCCAATCACGAGCCATCATTAGAACTCGTGGGCCCCGCCTCAATATTTCTCAATCTCTCTCTCTCTCTCCTATCCCTCTCTCTCTCTCCAATCTCTTTCTCTATCTTCCTCTTTAAAATCCCATGCAGCAGCCGCCTCCCCGACCCATCTTCGTCACGAGAGAACCCCACAAACCCTAACCCTAGCGTCCTGCGACCTCACCGCCGGTTTCCCCGCGACCTCACCGTCGCCGCCCTCGCCACCGCGAGCCAGCCACACCTCTTCCTTCCTTCCTCCTCTCTCTCCTGCGCCTGCACCCATCACCCCGACGCCTCCATCGCCTCACAGACCTCGCCGTCGACGCCACCTACTGTCGATGACGACTCCCGCGGCACCCTCTCACCCTACTCGACCCGACCTCGTCGTCGCTGCCCTCCTCCCCTCGCCGGAACACCCACACGAGCCCTAACCCCTCGCCTACCCCGCTGTTCGCCGGAGAAACGCGCCGGCGACCTCGTCGACGCCACCTCCGACCACCTCCTTTCCCCCTCGACCACCAGAGTCGACTACCACCCTCACACCCGCTGCAGCACCCTCGTTCCAGCAACTCCGGATTTGTCCAGCCACCGTTCTTCGCCGTCGCTGCCTCGCCGGCGTCCCAGTGCCGTCGAGCCATCGTGTTTGCACCCTGTTTCTTCTCGTGAAGTCCCCTGGTCCGTGTGATCTCGTTGATCTCTGTTAGGACTCGATCCGTGGCCCGTGCTTCCGTATCGCGTTTTCTGCCGACATCGCATCCGTGTTCCAGTTTGCAGACCGTCGAGGCAAGTATCTGAATACTTGCTTGAACATGCTAGCGTGCGAGATCTAGTCTTACCACGCAATTTAATTCACACTATTTAATACCGTAACTTAATGATGGTAATGGATATCATATTATTGCAGTTATCTTAACCTGGAATCGTTACAACAGTTCCTAGTAATTAACTAACCCACATCACTCCATGCTTTAACTAAATAAAACGACTGAATCAGATCTGCTTGAACTGTTAAACTATTCTTGAGACAATGATTATACTTAGTATAATTTCATGTAGTTCCTTAATTTATAATTGTGAATATTGCTTTACCTTGTGGCTTTTGCACCCTAAAGATGATTGAACCTGTTAATAAGAGAATACAAACATCACTGTAGTTATATGGAACATTGTGATTAATTACTGTTTCCTGCTGTTATTCATTATTGATTGTATACCTGTTGTGAGCACTTACCCGATTGCACGACATATTGACCTGACCCTGCTACACCTGACATATACATACATACCGACTCATCCTGTTGTACCATGACATTACTTGTCTTACGATTTCATGCCTAATGCCGACAAACCTAACCATTCCTGCTGTCGATCCAGACAGACCTACCTTTACTTGACTTTGTGTTGGCATTAGTCCTTGACTACTGAATACCTGACTGACATACATAGTTTGGGGGTATGGGGAAATCAAAGGTGAAACCGACTTGTAACTCAACAGTTCGATACATTGTTCTGATCAGTCTTACGGGCTTGGCCAGCTCCGGAGTGTTGTTGCTGACATCACTCGTCCATCCTACTACCTTTTACTGCTTAGCGGCACGTCTCGGATTCAGCCCCGAGGATCATGACCGTGGTCCCGGGCACGCACGGGATACTATTGAGTTACATCGACGATTCATCAATTGGTTTCAAAGACTATAGAGTAGAAAACCCGATAGGACAGTTTAGTCACCATTGCACATTACCCTGCTTGTTATCTCTTATCATTGCTTTACTCATGTTCATACTTGCATTGCTTATTACCATGTTTATACTATATGCTTGATATCATGACGCGCTGACGTCTGGGTTTTGCATGGCCCAGATTCCGTACCACTGTCGACGACCGAGCAGGAGTACTTCAGCCAGCAGGCTGAACAGCGAGTCCTTAGGATTTAGTTTATTTATTTCTTTTCATTTCCAGATGTGAGCCCGCATTATGGGACGTACTGTTTATTCATTGTATTGGATCATTAGCTTCCGCACTTATTGTTTATTGATTCTCGTGATTATGGATTTGGACATGTATTAGATTAGTTTTATCTTGTTCTTGATATCCTTACAACCGTAATGTGACTATGGATGGATACTTCCTACCCACATGTAGCATGGTTGGCTATGTCACGTGCCCAAACTTGCGTACTCTGGGAAGCGGGGCGTGACAAAACCAAATAGCATCTACCCCGAATCTTAGGCAAGACGCCCCATGTCTTGGCCGCCATTCGGAGGGGAACAGTAATACTTACCCTTTTGCTGCTTGGACTTGTATGTTGCGAAACCCTACACCATAGTGAAGATGAAACAGTTAGATAAATAATGGAAGTGATTTCACCCCGTTTTACCGTCGTTTACTATTTAAACTGTGATTTAAATGAACAGGACGTATAACGGTCCCAAACAGAAATAGAACTGATACCCTATTGCTGTATAGTGCATAACTTCTGACGTAGAGACGCGATTGAGAATCCGTCTACTGAGTTAGAAACCCTATTGAAAAACCTAAATTTCGTTCATCTATAGCATCGCTAAATTCTGATCCCAACAGGGTGAAAATTGTGTCGCGAAACGGACGTTCAGTTCAGAAACTGAATTTCCTGCAGCAAGCACTTAAAATGAAACGGCTGTAACTTGCAAACCCGAAATCCGATTGCACTGAAATAAATTTTTCTGAACTTTTGACTGAGTCTACTTGTTACCGTCTTTGTATCGTTTCACTGAATTTTGAACGTATGATTTACTGTAATTTTTATAAGCTCATAAGGTGCACAGTAGTTCATATTACACATGACTTGTTAACTGCATAAATGCACAGATCTTAACCGATTGACATACACATAGTGATAGTACGCGTTATTGTTCAGTGTACAATGCATTGTCTTACGCGAATGGTATTGGTTTAGGAGTGTCAAGTATACCAATGAAAAAGTGAATGATTCGTGACAGTGAATAATACAGTGAACAGTGACAAAACCGTGTTATTGGTGCATACTTGTACACGACTAGACCATACTCATCAATAGTGTAAACCTGGGGAAAAGGGGGAAATCGAAGTGGAAAGAGCATCGTATTTAGCGAGGACAGTGATTTAGAGGATGATCATTCGAACATCGACTCTTATATATATTAGGTTGGGCCTAACGGTCTGGCTGACAGGGTTATATCCCGGGCGATAGCGGGCCGTAGTCTCGGGTATGTACGAGATCCTCGTTAAACATGATCCTCCTTTCCACGACTCGATTTCAAAGATGACTTAGAGACTGATAGGGACACAGATCATACTTGTATCAGCTAGTGACATATTGATTATCTGCATTTTACTTCTACTGTTAGTACCTTTTGTGCTTGTTACTTGTCACTATTATAATATTGCTATTACGTCGCTCTGACGACCTGAGTATGCATGCTCAGACCTCGAGGAAGAACCAGTGCAGGAGTCGGACTTGACCTTCGAGCTTGCGGAGATTTAGTCGGGAGAACCTCCTTCACTTTTACTGCCTTTCATAAAAGAGACCTTGTATTCGAGCTTGGTTAGTAGTTCTTTTCTTGTTTTATTGTAAATTGTGGACAATGAAAGTTGATGTAATAATTTAGTGATGTATTTCCTTTACTTCTGTGCTTTGTTTACTGATTACCATGTAATGCTAGAAGCCGAAGTGTGGCTACGGCGGGATTATTCCTTGACCGTAGGAGCATGGCTGGCCTAGTCATCCCTCGTTTTCCGTATTTTGGGAAGCGGGGCGTGACATGGTTTTGTTGGTATCAGAGCCAGGTTTAATAGTAAGGGATAACATTAACTACACTTTATTACATTATTTTCGCTTCACTATTCCCGACTTTCATCCTTGTATCTAATCATATCCTTTTAAATATCTTCCAGCGATATGACGTCCCCGAACGACCACTCCTCGGACTCAAGTTCTCAGGATCGCACGGAGAGGATACTTAGTGCACCGACGTCTCTCGCAGAAGCCCAGGAGAGAAAGACGGGTCTACTCATCGAGGGACTCAGGGCTATTACCGCTGTAGGGGGACCCTCCGCCCTCATTACCGCCTCTGAGGGCACTGCTCCACCAGCTGTTTCTGCCAGGGCTGACACCATATCAGATTTCTGGAGGTTACATCCAGCTGCATTTATGGGCCTAGCCGAACCACTCGAGGCCGAGAAATGGCTGGTTAATATGGAGAACTTACTGACGGCCGCCAGGGTACCAGAGGAAGATAAAGTGAATGTGATAAAGATTCAGTTGGAAGATGAAGCCCGTACATGGTGGTCAGTGGAAGAAAGCAGACTAGAAAGGTCAATCGAATGGAGCAAATTCAAGGAGTGCTTCTTGGACCACTATTTCCCTTCCACCGCCAAGGCAGAGATGAAAGAAAGATTCATCCTACTGAAGCAGAATGGCCGTCCCGTGGACGTATACGCGGCAGAATTCAACCATCTGAGCCGATTTGCTCCGTACATGGTCGCTTCAGAGGCCACCAGGGCCAGGTGCTTCTTACAGGGACTCGATTTCGAGCTGCAGCAGTTGATCGCATCACTCGAGTTGCAGACTTTTACACAGGTACTCAACGCATTCCGGAGAAACTGATCAACAAATTTAGGAAGCCCCCAGTTGTTCCAGCACACACCCACGTACCTTCTTTAGGAGTCATACCAGTTCACAGGCCTGGAACGACATAGATGAAGCGTCCATTCGTGCCCCAACATCGCCCCCAGAGCAAGAACGTAGTTTGCGGCTACTGCAACAGAGATGGGCACACCCAGAAGGACTGTCGCCGCGCCAAGGGGCAGTGTTTGATTTGCGGATCTAGCCAGCACAGAGTTAGCGGTTGCCCCGAGCGGATAGAGTTACAGGGAGGGTCTGGACCACAGCCGCAGAGATCACAGGAGAAGAGGCAACCCTACACAGGCCGCGGTCAGGGACGGGCTTTCACCTTGACCGCCGAGCAGGCTGAGGCTTCAGGCGATGTTGTCACATGTATTCTACTCGTACATTCCATACCAGCTAGAGTACTATTTGATTCTGGAGTATCACACTGTTTCATATCTGCGCATTTCGTTGATACACACTCCATACCACATGAACCATTAACCAAGGGCTGGGAAATGCATATGGGTAATAGTGTTATAGTATCTAGTCGAGAATGTAGATCATGTCCGGTTGTAGTGTATGGCAATGAATTCTATGCGAATTTCCTTTTGATCGGAACAGGCAGCTATGGCGCTATTCTCGGGATGGATTGGATGAGTACCTTCCATGCAGTTATTGATTGCCGAGTAAGGAATGCGATCTTCCGCATTCCCAATCACCCAGAGTTTATTTTCGAAGGCGGGAGCGAATCTTTAGAGCCAGCCAAGTATAGAGCCAAGCCAAAGGAGTTGACAGCTATGGAGATTGATGAGAGTCCAGCCCCAGAGATTGTTCGGGATTTCCTGGACGTGTTTCCTGAAGATTTACCAGGTCTACCACCTCCACGCGTCTTGGAATTCTCGATTGATTTGACTTCAGGTACGACACCAGTTTCCAAGGCCCCATACAGAATGGCACCGGTTGAGTTGGCAGAATTAAAGAAGCAAATTGAAGAACTCTTGGAGAAGGGATTTATCCGGCCCAGCGTTTCACCATGGGGTGCACCAGTTCTGTTGGTGAAGAAGAAAGATGGATCGCTGCGGATGTGTATAGACTATCGGGAGCTGAACAAAGTCACAATAAAGAACAAGTACCCAATTCCGCGCATCGACGACTTATTCGATCAGTTAAGTGGGGCCAAGGTATTTTCTAAGTTAGATCTCCGTTCTGGCTATCATCAGATCAGAGTAGCGGCCGAGGATATATGCAAGACGGCTTTCAGGACCCGATACAGACATTATGAGTTCCTTGTGATGCCGTTCGGTGTTACCAATGCTCCAGCGATATTTATGGATTTGATGAACAGGGTGTTTGCAAAGTACTTGGACACGTTTGTCGTTATATTTATCGACGATATACTAGTCTACTCGAAGACCCGGGAGGAACATGTCGAGCATTTGCGCACGGTTCTACAAATTCTTCGGGAAGAGAAGCTGTACGCGAAATTGAGCAAGTATGAATTCTGGCTTGACAAGGTTCAGTTCTTGGGATACATTGTTTCGGGCGAAGGCATCTCAGTGGACCCGGCAAAGATAGAATCTATCAGAGATTAGACAACACCAAAATCAGTGGGCGACATCAGAAGCTTTCTGGGATTGGCAGGATATTATCGGCGGTTCGTCCAAGACTTTTCAAGAATCACTGAACCGTTGACGAGGCTGACACGGAAGGATGTACCGTTTGCGTGGACAGAGGAATGTATTCGGGCATTTGAGACACTGAAGCAGAAATTAACCACGGCGCCCATTCTTACAGTACCTGATGATTTCGGTGGTCTGGTGATACATAGTGATACCTCAGGGAAGGGCTTAGGCTGTGTTCTGATGCAGCACGGTTGGGTGGTTGCTTACGCCTCTCGACAGCTGAGAAATCACGAAAGGAACTATCCTACGCATGACTTGGAGTTAGCTACAGTGGTTTTTGTGTAGAAGATTTGGAGGCATTACCTGTTGGGTGAGAAGGTAGAAGTGTACACAGATCACAAAAGTCTGAAGTACGTCTTCACTCAGAAAGAACTAAATATGAGGCAGCGCCGATGGCTAGAACTGATGACGGATTATGACTTGGACCTTCATTATCACCCGGAGAAAGTAAATGGTGTACCAGATGCTCTCAGTCGCAAGCCAGCGGTCATGATGTTGACCAGTCAGAGGAGCATCATTGAGGATTTTCAGAGACTCGATCTTGAAGTCGTTACACCGAGCGCAATCAGGCAGTTTTGGCAACTACAGGTGCAGTCTTCCCTTATGGATCGCATCAAGGCCGCACAAGCGGATGATCCTCGATTGCAAAAGTTCAGAGCGCAAGTAGAAGCCAGGCTGAGAACGGACTTACTCATACATGAAGATGGTTCTCTGAGATTCGGTAGCAGACTCTGCGTACCCAAAGGGGATGTTCGAGAAGAGGTACTGGCTGAGGCTCATAGTTCAGCTTATTCTGTGCATCCGGGAGGTACGAAGATGTATCGATATCTAAAGCAGCATTTTTGGTAAAACGGGATGAAGCGAGAAATTGCGCGGTTCGTATCCAGGTGCTTGGTATGCCAGCAGGTGAAGGCGGAACACCAGAGGACAACAAGACTGTTACAACCGCTTCCGATACCAGAATGGAAGTGGGAGCACATTACTATGGATTTTGTGACGACCTTACCACGGAGCCCTATGGGCAACAACGCCATTTGGGTTATCGTCGACCACCTCACGAAAGCTGCACACTTCTTACCTTTCCAAGTGGGACAGTCGACAGAGTCACTGGCGGAGAGATACATGCAGGAGATAGTACGACTTCATGGAGTTCCGGTCAGCATTGTGTTAGATCGAGACACCAGATTTGTTTCGCACTTTTGGAGGAGCTTACAGGAGAGTGTGGGTACCCGCCTCAAGTTCAGTACAGCTTATCACCCGCAGACGGACGGACAATCCGAGCGTACGATTCAGACACTCGAGAATATGCTGAGAGCCTGCATGTTGGATTTTCAGGGTTCCTGGGAAGATCATCTGCACCTAGTCGAGTTTTCTTATAACAACAGTTATCAGTCTAGCATCCAGATGGCTCCTTTCGAAGCACTTTACGGGCATAAGTGTCGATTCCTAGTTTGTTGGAATGATGTGGGAGAACGAAGATTACTGGGTCCCGAGCTCTTTGTTCAAACAGTCGACAAGGTCCAAATGATCAAGCAGCGCATTAAGACGGCTCAGGATCGATAGAAGAGTTGGGCAGATACCAGCAGAAGAGCACTAGAATTTGGAGTCGGAGATCATGTATTCCTGAAGATTTCCCCTACCCGCGGAGTTATCAGGTTTGGAGGTCGCGGGAAACTCAGTCCCCGTTTCATCGGATCTTTTGAGGTGCTAGAGCGAGTAGGAGAGGTGGCATATCGAATTGCCTTGCCTCCATCACTAGCTGGTGTGCACAATACCTTCCACGTGTCTCAGTTGCGGCGTTATGTTCGGGATGAGAGCCATATTCTAGACTATTCGGAGTTAGCTTTGGGTACCGACCTATCTTACGAGGAGCAGCCCACCACCATCCTCGACCACAGAGAGAAAGTGCTGAAGAATAAGGTCATTCCGTTAGTCCGAGTGTCTTGGGGCGGTCGTTCCCCAGGAGAATCTACCTGGGAGCGTGAGAAAGATATTCGTGCACGTTTTCCACATCTCTTTGTTTAGTACTTTTGTTTCGTTGTCTCTTTTTTAAATTTCGAGGACGAAATTTTTGTAAGGGGGGTAAGATGTAAATCCCCGTTCCCATCAATAAAATTTTTCTATATTTCCCAAGTCCCCCGAATGTTTTCTCTTTCCTCGTAATTTTGCGTGAAACTGGTTGCTTAAGTTTTTAGTATTTAATTTTCCTAAACAAATAAAATCAAAGCCCAAACAAATAAAAACAAAAAAAAACTAAACACACATAAATAAACCCCAGCCCGTTTTCCCCCCAAACACCAGCCCAAAACTAAATGAAAATAATAAAAAAACGAAATAATTAATCCCTTTTCCCCGGCCCAAAGCTTCCAGGCCCATTCCCGCGCCCCAAACAAACCCGACCCGACCGTTAACCCCTCTCTTCCCCACTTTGTTTCACTTTCCCGCTCGTTTTCCCACCAAGCTCCCCACGTCGCCAACGTCCCCGCCTCGTCGCGACCACAAACCCACGACCCATGATCGCGCGCGCCCGCTCACCCTCCTCAAGCCCCGCCTCGTCTCTAACTCTCTCCCGCCTGGCTCTCGATCTCTTTTATTCCCTCCTCCTCTCCTCTCTCCCAACTCCCAGCTTCACTTCCTACAACCCGCTGAACCCCGACGACGACGACAACCACCTAAATCACCTCGTCATCCTCCCTCGCTCCTCTCTTCAGAACCCGAGCCCCCACTTACCTACGCCCCTGCACCCCCTCGCTGAAACCTCAACACCACTGCTGCGTCTCGCCAGAGCTACCTCCGCCGACCACCGCCGACCCCAGCACGTCCCCAGGAGATTCACAGCACCCCACTCCGCCTCCAGCGATCACGAGCCATCCCCGAGCAACCCCGACGACGAACCCAAACTCGAGCCGGGGCCGTGAACCCAAACCGTGGCGTTCGTGCCGTTGCCGCTGCCGTGCGTCATCAACACGTCTCCAGACAAGTACCCTACTTGCTACATGCTAGATTATTCTGTTACAATTCAAAATCGTATTAATTCCGTGTTTACAATTCGTGAAAATTTATATGACACACGTGTTTGATGCAAAATCCAATCGAAAACCTTCCATTAAACTGACGGAAATTGATCATATAAGATGTCCTATGTGGTAATGAACATTGTGTTAAAATTTGATTGAAAAATATAATCGTTACTGACTTGAACGATCATCCCCAATCACACCCGTAAAAACTAAAAATTTCCCGCGTCTGAAACTTATAAAAATCATAGTTAATTGTTCACAAATTGGAATGGTGCGTTCAAGGGCTTGAATCGAATCCGACTCGACGACCTGGAACACAATAAAAGTTTTAAATTGTTTCTATACTGAAAATACGACGGAAATTGGTTCGGAGAGCGGCTCTGGACTGCAGTCCAGAGCAGCTCTGGCTGTTGATTTCTATCTCGTAATGCTTACCCCTTTGCTGCTTGAACTTGTATGTTGCGGAACCCTACACCATAGTGAATATAAAACATTTAGCTAAATAATGAAAGTGATTTCACCCCGTTTTACCGTCGTTTACTGTTTAAACTGTGATTTAAATGAACAGGACGTATAACAGTCCCAAACAGAAACAGAACTGATCCCTATTGTTGTACAGTGCATAACTTCTGACGTAGAGGCGCGATTAAGAATCCTTCTGGTGCGTTAGAAACCCTATTGAAAAACATAAATTTCGTTCAACTATAGTATCGCTAAATTCTGATCCCAACAGGGTGAAAATTGTGTTGCAAAACAAACGTTCAGTTCAGAAACTGAATTTCCTGCAGCGAGCACTTAAAATTAAACGGCTGTAACTTGCAAACCTGAAATCCGATTGCACTGAAATAAATTTTGCTGAACTTCAAACTAAGTCTACCTGTTACCATCTTTGTATTGTTTCATTGAATTTTGAACATATGATTTACTGAAATTTTTATAAGCTCATAAGGTGCATAGTAGTTCATATTACACATGACTTGTTAACTGCATAAATGCACATATCTTTCCCGATTGACATACACATAGTGATAGCGCGCATTATTGTTCAGTGTACAATGCATTATCGTGCACGAATGGTATTGGTTTAGGAGTGTCAAGTATGCCAATGAAAAAGTGAATGATTCGTGACAGTGAATAATACAGTCAACAGTGACAAAACCGTGTTATTGGTGCATACTTGTACACGACTAGACCATACTCATCAATAGTGTAAACCTGGAGAAAAAGGGGAAATCGAAGTGGAAAGAGCATCGTATTTAGCGAGGACAGTGATTTAGAGGATGATCATTCGAACAACGACTCTTATATATATTAGGTTGGGCCTAGCGGTCCGGCTGACAGGGTTATATCCCGGGCGATAGCGGGCCATAGTCTCGGGTATGTACGAGACCCTCGTTAAACATTATCCTCCTTCCCACAACTCGATTTCAAAGATGACTTAGAGACTGATAGGGACACATATCATACTTGCATCAGCTAGTGACATATTGATTATCTGCATTTTACTTCCACTGTTAGTACCTTCTGTGCTTGTTACTTGTCACTATTATAATATTGCTATTACGTCGCTCTGACGATCTGAGTATGCATGCTCAGACCTCGAGGAAGAACCAGTGCAGGAGTCGGACTTGACCTTCGAGCTTGCGGAGATTTAGTCAGGAGAACCTCCTTCACTTTTACTGCCTTCCTAAAAGAGACCTTGTATTCGAGCTTGGTTAGTAGTTCTTTTCTTGTTTTATTGTAAATTGTGGACAATGAAAGTTGATGTAATAATTTAGTGATGTATTTCCTTTACTTCTGTGCTTTGTTTACTGATTACCATGTAATGCTAGAAGCCGAAGTATGACTACGGCGGGATTATTCTTTGACCGTAGAAGCATGGCTGGCCTAGTCATCCCTCGTTTTCCGTATTTTGGGAAGCGGGGCGTGACATTAACGGTTTACCGATAATAGAACTTTTTACATTGCTAAATCAACGGTACAATAGTTTTAGAATCACATGAAATTTTGTGTATCCACTTCTTAGATGATAACGATGAAAATGATGGATTCCGATCGTCGTAAAACATGATGGAGGGTATATTTTTTCGACGCCATAGGAGGAAATTCCCTCCTATGGCCTCTCTCTCTCTCTCTCTCTATATATATATATATATATATATATATAGAGAGAGAGAGAGAGAGAGGCCATAGGAGGGAATTTTCTCCTATGACGTCAAAAAAGTACGCACTCCCTCATTTTTTCCGACAATCGGCATCCATCATTATCATCGTTATCATCGAAGATGTGGGTACACCAAATTTCATATGATTCTACAACTTTTTCACCGTTGATTTAGCAATATAAAAAGTTCTGTTGTCGGTAAACCGTTAATTTTGAACCCAAAAAATTAACGGTGAAAAAGTTGTAGAATCATATGAAATTTGGTATACTCATATCTTAGATGATAACGATGAAGATGATGGATGTCGATCGTCAGAAAAAACGAGAAAGGGCGTACTTTTTCGACGCCATAGGAGAAAATTCCTTCCTATGGCATCTTTCCTCCATTATTCTCTCACACACACACACAAAAGTTTAGTTTTCCTTATAAGTCAATATCGATATAAAATTAGTATACGATTACACTTTTATTTCTATGTTTAGTGTTAAAGTCAGAGACTACCAAATATAGATAAATATGAGATTGGACCTGAGTATACATCTATTTGTTTCATTACACGATTTGATACCCATTTACAATAACCTATTACACTGAAAGACATAATTTTATTTGTATTTGTGATACAATTACTGAAAATCATATACACCGAATAACATGACATGACTACTGCATGTATCTGTTTCACGACTTGCTTATTATAATATATTTACCTGTTCTTGTTACTTGATTCATTTTAACACAGCTTCCAAATTTGACGTGATATGATCCCGAACCAGGTTTCTATATTACTTATTTCATGACATGACATTTATATATATTTACTGTTACAAAACAAGACATGGATAACCTCAAACATGACACATTGTTACTGTTCCCCTCCGAATGACGCGGCGGAGACACGATAAACGTCTTGCCTGAAATTCGGGGTAGATACTATTTAGTTTTATCTGTCCACCTCTCTGAAGATGTCAAGTTGTTTTATGGTACCGTGTATCGAAGGTTTAGACGGATGCGGTCGATGTAGCAGACTTCGTCAGATTCTCCCTCGTTCGAGGGTTTTTTTTATTGTGGGGACGCTCTTCCCTGCAGGCGCAAGCCCCTGCAGTTAATTACGCTACCGCATCGCGGTAACAACTTTCTCCTTCTCTAGAATTTCACTTCGTGTTGTGGCTGTTTATTTTGTTTGTGATTGCCCGTGGATTGTATACGGAGACTAATTTATGTCGTTGCCCGTAGGACGTGGATTATTCCAAATCCGTATTTTCTTAGATTTGGGTTTGGGATTTTTGTTTAACGATACGTTAGCCGTATTTTAGGCTAAGATCAACTTAAACGTTTGTTAAGGATATGTTAGTCCAGTTTGAGACTAAGATCAACTTAACGGGATCGTTTAGATCCGACAAAAGAGCGTTTGGGCTCTATTGTTCCAGTTTAGGGACATAGTGGTCCATTGCATGTATGGCCGTCGGGACCCATCACCTCTCTGATGTCGTTGAAGGATTACAACGATAGGTGTCAGAGGAGTTCAGAGATGTACCCTTGAACCAAAGTTGATTGGGGGATCTATAGTCTAATTTGGGACTAAAGTCTGTTTGAAGGTTTAAGGATACGTTAGCCATATCTGAGGCTAAGATCAATTTAAACGGGATCGTTTAGATCCGACAAAAGAGCATTTGGAGGCTCTATTGTTCCAGTTTAGGGACGTAGTGGTCCATAGGTAGTTTAAGGACATTGCGGTCCATTGCCAGTTTAGGGACATGGTGGTCCATATTCCAGTTTAGGGACATGGTGGTCCATAGGTATTTTAAGGACATTGCGGTCCATAGGTAGTTTAAGGACGTTGCGGTCCATATTGGTGTGTTTAAGGACGCATTAGTCCGTTAGTTTAAGGACGCATAAGTCTGCGGGTTTAAGGACCACACAGTCCGTATCTTGGTTTAAGGACGCATAAGTCCGTGAGTTTAAGGACCCCACAGTCTGTATCTTGGTTTAAGGACGCATAAGTCCGTGAGTTTAAGGACCCCACAGTCCGTGTTGATGTGTAGTTGTCGGGACCCGTCACCTCTCTGACGTCGTTGAAGGATTACAACGATAGGAGTCAAAGGAGTTCGGAGATGTACCCTCGAACCGGATGCAAATTGATTTAAGAGAGCAGCTGTGCTCAGTCAATTTAATTTGAGGACTTACGGCCATGATTGGGCTAAGTTCAGTTGAAAAATGTTCAATGCTTTTATTTGTTTTTTGCCTATAATGCAATGCAGTTTCTTTTTTATTTTGTTTGGTCTCTGCCCCTTTTAAATGATGCACAACATCTATTTTTATTTGGGCTCTGATGCATTGCATCTGTTTGAAAATATTGCATAGCATTTACTAGGCCTGTTAGGCCTTTTGAATTGGGCTCAGCCCTTCTTTTTAATGATGTAGTGCATCAATCATCTGACAGTGGCCATGTGGTCTGTCAGGCGCTTTGCGCCAATAAATGAGCGCAAGCGCTTGTGGAGGTGACACGTGTCACGCAAGCGCAGTGCGCTGCGCCAGTGCGCTGCGCTTGCACTGCAGACACGTGGCGCGCTCTAGTGAGTTGCGCCAATTTCAGAGAGCAAGGCTCTTTCTTAAAAGCGCATAGCGCAAGTGATTCAGAGAACCAATGGTTCATAAAAAAATGCAAAGCACTTATTATTATTTGAAGATCCTTGATCTTGTTCTTAGATCAATGATCTATTAGAAGAAATTCTTCTATTTTTGTGAAGGTTTTTACCTTTTCCTTGAAATTTCTTCAGAGTTCTCTTTGTTTTTTTTGGTTCTCAATATCTCACCATGTTTATGATCTTTTGAATTGGGGTCTAGGGGCCTTTATATAGTGCCCATGAATTTGTTAAATTTGTTAAAGAGATCCTTCTCTAAGTGATTTGGGGAATTTTCCCCACCGTTAGATCTTTGATCCAAGGGTTTCTATTTTACAGAAGACAATCTTCTTGTTTTTAACAAGAACAGAAGAATCTTACTAGAATTTAATTCTGTTTGGCGCAAACGTCCCAGCGCGTGACACGTGTTGCGCAGCGCACGGCGCAGCGCAACTGCGTTTGCGCATCTGCGCTGACACGTGTCGCGCAGCGCGGCGCAGCGCAACTGAAACGTTGCTTCCTTTAATTTTGTTTTAAATAGAGGTTTGCTCTGATTGGGCGCGCTGCCTTGGGCGCTGCACCGGCGTATCAGCTTTTGACACGTGGCGCGTTGTGCGCAGCGCAAAGAATTTGAAGCGTTGCTTCGAATTTTGAAATTCAAACAGAGCTTTGCTCTGATTGGGGGAAACAAATGCCTCCCTACCATTGCGCTCACGTGGCGCGCACGTGAGTGCAGCGGTGGCAAGATCCTGTTCGTTGGATCAACTCAGGAGCTGAAGGTGCGCAAGCGCCTTATAAATAGGACCCTGGCCCTTAGGAAATCTTCACCATTTTCTAAAATTTTGATTTTCAGAGTTTTTCTCTTGCTTAATAATTTCAGAGCTTTGCTCTTGTTTCCAGAACTCTAGAGCTTTGCTCTCATTTCCAAAGTTAGAAAAGTTTAGGTAAAATTAATTTTAAATTAAATTAAATTAATTTAAATCAATTTTAACCAACAGAGCCTTGCTCTCATAGATCTTTTGATCTAAAGAAATCCCCTTTGGGGTTTCATAAACAGAGCTTTGCTCTCAAGAATTTGTTTCAGAGTTTCTTAGCCCATGAACAAAGCTTTGCTCATATTGGCAGAATATAGATCTTTGATCTTTTGATGATGAACTCTTAAGAGTTTTTTTTATATGGATCTTTAAGATCCCAGAACTTCAATTTTTTAGGAATTAATTAATTTTCTTTCTTTGATGAATTTTTTTTTATCATTATTACAGAGTTAGGCTCTTTTTTAAAGAACCTTATTCCCCTGAGACCAGAGTTTGACAAGTGTCACTCTGTGACAGGGCTTTGCTCTGAAAGAGGAGATTTTCTCCTTGTCTCTAGGGATTTTTTATTATTAATGGGAATATTCCCTTGGGGATTAACTGACAATCTTATCCAATGATGGGGTTGTTTTATTAACTGACGTATTGTCATCCAGATTTTGTGGGTGCCCCTTTGGTCTCCTATCCACTGCACTGCTGTGTGGTGTAATTCATTTTAATTTAATTTTAATTAATCTTTAATTTAATTAATTAATTAATTAAATTTTTTCAAACGCCAAGCGTTGGAATTACAACACTAACGGCTAATTTTGTTCCCTTGCAGTGACTATGTCTTTCGACACTTTAATCCTGTTCGCTCGTTCGGAGGAGGGGTTTCCTGAAGCGCCTTTAGACCGAGAAGTCTTAGCTATGATCAGGGACCACGACCCGGAATATAAGAGTCTCCACCTTCGGGGGTCGTGGTACAATCAGATTATCATGGGTCGACGGAACTTCACGTGCACAGAACCGTTAGAACCCATTACGGCGATTCATTATGCCAGCCCACCCCCAGTGCAGTATGCCGTGGAGATGGTTGACTGGACTTCGAAGGGCTTCCTTCATCCTGCCATAGATGCGATTCCGGTCCAGCGTCCTATGGTTTTGGATATCCTGGGACGCCATATCTGTCAAGGCGAGGCGCGACCTTGGGGGCAATCATATAACATAGGTCTGATCCCCCGCCACCCGATCGGCTATCTGCCGTGGGCTCACTATATCCTGTCGACGAAGAAGTCGCAGTTGATAAGGTTAGGATTGTACACTGCGGTTTACGTCTCCCTCTTCCAGTATCCCACGCTTCCTACCTGGTGGTTCAAGGCTTTCTTGGAGCAGTGGAACATTCCTACTCACACTTTCCTCGCAATGGACCAGGAAGTGTCAATTTCTCTGGAGGAATTCATAGAGGTCTCTGGTTTACCGGTTATAGGGGAGCACTATGAGGAGCTGCTTCCGACAGACGAGTATGTCTTCGGTGCTAAGCCGGCAGTAAGGGGCCTCACCCCGGAGAATGCTGTTCAACACCAATTCCCAAGTTTGATCAAAGTGTTGAACATCTATGAGGCCCTTTTCATCGAACGTGGGAGTCACAGAGTTAGCTTTGAGGATTTCATCGCTCGGTTCCTTCACCCAAGCGTCCTTTCGGCAGAAGCTGCCAAGTTTGCCATCCTTGAGGACCCTTTCGGTCTAGGTTTGGATAACCTACCAGCGAAGGAAATAGACCAAAAGGGTTTTTTCCTTCCTAACTCCCCAACTGTGTCCTTTGCGGAAGTTGCAGCCCTCGGGATGGACGAGGAGGCCTTCTTCTTAGGATTTCTCGGGCTATGGCTGAGTTGGTTTGCGCTCCCGATGCATTCCTGCCATATGCGGCCCTCTGTCTTTTACCCTGCTCACCGGATGACCATCGGGGTAAAAGTGGCCGTTGGGATCGCCGGCTTGGCACACTTGTATCACGGCCTCAGTCGAGTGGCGGATGCTAATGAGTCCGGAGTGCTGCACGTGATCTTCTCGATGCACTATTTCGTATCATGGCTCGAGCTACACACATCGGGTGTCTTTGGCATGCACAAAAGGCCCTCGTTCTATGACAGGTGCAGCTTACCTCGCATCATATAGTTGATTGGCGCATCAATTGTGAGTCCATCGCCACGGAATGCTAAGGGTTTACTCCTTCGCCCCCACACCGTTGGAGACAGGGTGTCTTTAATCGACAAGGTGTTGACTATTGGAAAGGCATCTACCACTGCAGTGGGGCCATTGCAAGACACTTTCAAAGATGGAGCCTCAGTTTTGACGGCCTGGGAGACCCTTCACTTATATTCTATCAGACCCGGCTTCCTGGTGTTCAGGCAGAACGGTGCGGCGATTTTCATGAGATACAACCCGTATTGTTTCGCCCAACAACTGAGCTACAATCAAGGGATACCACTGGAGGCTTTTTTATCGGAACCTGCTGCTACCGAAGAAGGGATGGAGAGCGCGCTGCATCACTTCATGCGTCTGAACACGGGTTCCCACTTTTTTATCAGTGAGTCGGCTTGCGCCCCACGACTCCTCAAGGTATATACAGAATGGTACAGTCATTCGACGGGAGCCGTCATAAAGGAGGAAAGGCGATTGCTGGTCGACCGTAAGGGTGCGCCTCCAGGTAGCGACCGCAACGCTCCTTTAGTGCCAAGTACCTCGGTAGTTCCCCCTCTAAAAGATGCTAGAGACGGACCACCGCGTGCGCAGAGTCCTCCACGCGGATTGCCGCTCCCCGATATTGCGGATGCACCACCAGCGCCCTGTGCTCCAGTGGAGACAGTGGTTGTAGCCTCGCCGGAGTCTGGTGTGGGTGCGGACATCGGGACCCGCCGCCCCAAGGTGCCTGCCAAGCGCAAGTCGATCCTGGGTGCACCTAGGGTTGGTGGGCAGAAGAAGAAAAAGAAGTCTCTCTTCGCTGCTGACGTCGCGTTCGGTCAGGAACCCCACGCTCCTTATGGTGAGGGCTTGAGTGAATACGGGACAAACAGGGGGTTAGTCATGCCGCCGGATGACACGGACTTGGAGGCCGCCCTCGTAGCCTCGGAGCGGTTGGCGAGGCATGACGCGTGGCTAGCTAAGCTTGCGGAATCAGGTAATCACTGGTCGCATTTTTTATTGCATCATGTCTTTATTATTGCCTTTGACTAACGTTTTTCCTCCTTTTCTTCCAACAGGCATCACCACTGAAGAAGCCATTGCCGCTTCCCTCAAGACTTCCCAAGAGGAGGAACGTCTTAGAGCGTCCTTAGGCCTTAGTAAGTTTCGATTCATCAAGTTTCCATTTTCTTTGTGTTATGGTCGATCTAACCTCTCCCTTTTATCGCAGGAACCTCAATGCCGATCCCGCCAGGTGACGCGGATACTCTGCCAGCTGCCGATGTTCCTGCTTCCTCAGGGCTACTGCGGGAGGTCTGTCTTGAAGAGCCGATGAGAGATGCCTTAAAGGCTCTGGAGGCATCTCTAAACGAGGACGACGACACCTTAATTAAGGAAGCGTCGAAGAGGTCTATCGCGACGGCCCGGGAGGAGAGGAAGCGGTTGAGGCGCGAAGCGAAGGCACACAGGGCTGCCTTGGCCATTGGAGCGGGCCCAAGCACCGTCCCTCGTGCCGATACTCCGTCAGAAGAGCCCCCGGTCGTCTTGTCTACCGCTCATAGACAGGCGGTTCGCGCCAATAGGGAGGCTAACGACAAGTCCACCTCAGGTAATATTTCTTTCAGAATTTCGTTGTAAGAATTATAAAGCTGTCGGTTCTTATATATTCTACCCTGCAGGGCCAAGCCCAACCGAGGGGGAGGCGGAGATTGTCGAACCTGAGGGGCTAGGGGAAGAGGCATTGGTCGAGCCCGAGCCGATGGTGGATGACACAATCGGGATTGCTGGGCCCGAGGTAGTGGTTGACGAAATGGTCACGTCCACTATGCCTGAGCAAGTGGTTGATGCCGAGCCCGAGGTAGCAGCGGGCGGAGCGCCTGAGACCGATGACCTCATGGTGATGGTGGACGAGACAACCGTGACTGCTGAGCCCGAGGGAGTAGCGGGTGAGGTAGACATGATTCCTGAGGACGAGCCAACCGCTCTTTCTCAGGAGTCTGGCAATGCTCCGGTCATAGCTCTCCCCGCCTATGGCCTTCCGCCGTCTCCTGGCCTCGCGAGCACGACGACGGCCCCCGTGGAGTCTGGGGATGAGGCCACGGGTGGTGGACTTATGTCGATAGAGGAGGGAGACGCCTCCGTCTTGGCTGGAGGTTCATCAGGTAAATTTCGGATTACCGTCCCCCTTTTTTTTTATCTCGCAATCTTTCCTGACAGGTTTACCCTTGTTTTTTAATGCAGGTGCGGCCAGTGCCGATGCTTCATTGCTTGAGGGAGCGCCGTCAACTACTGTTTTGGCGGTGGTCACCTCTCAGCCCTCTCTCGTATCATCGAAGATGTTGGACGGTATGTGTGTGCAACTTATTAGTCTTATTTTTCAGACACATAATTTATGTGCTAAAGTCGTACTGTTGTGTCTTTTCAGGAGTGCTTTTTGATCATCTTTATCAAGTGTTG
The DNA here is from genome assembly GCA_030015575.1 of Agapanthus africanus. Classification (NCBI taxonomy): domain Eukaryota; kingdom Viridiplantae; phylum Streptophyta; class Magnoliopsida; order Asparagales; family Amaryllidaceae; genus Agapanthus; species Agapanthus africanus. The sequence goes on along the minus strand of CM057339.1, from coordinate 160,892,563 downwards.
CTCCCACACTTCTCCTTCCCATCTGAATTCGCTTCTCCCTCTGGTGGCGCTGGTGAGTATGGTTTCCAATTGATATCTTTCTTTTTCAGTGATGGAATTATTTCTAACTTTTTCTCGTCCCGACTGCAGTGCTACAAATTGAAGGAGGGGATGAAAGATCGGCCGCGCCACCGGCCCTTCCGGCCTTGCCACCTGCCACAGCTGGTACATCAACTATCGCATTGATAACTCATTTTTTTTGTATTTCTTGAACTGTTATCTGATCATATCTTGTTTTTTCAGCTGTCGTTCCGGTCTCGGCGCCCTTCGAGCCTCGTGTCATAATGCCGGCAGGCCCTTTCTTGAGACGTCCATCCTCGAAAGGCGCTGCGAATAGCCTGCGCATGTTGAGCGACTACATCGAGGAACTCGACGTCAAGACTCCTACATCTGCTGCGGATTTCGCTACGGCGGTTAACCCGATGCTGGTGATACTCGTAAATTTCCATGACGAGGGTATCATCGCGTCTTGGGTTAACCACTGCAGGGAGATCGAGGCTCGTCTGCATCAGCTGGAGTTCATGTGCCCTGCTCCCGAGGACTTAGCCGTAAGCCATCAAAGAGCAGCGTGGATTGAGCAGAGCGCTTCTTACTTTCGCCATCTCGAACAAGAAGTTACTTAAAGGCGTAAGGAGCGCAGTGAGACTTCGAGCATATCTGCCCAACTGCATGCTCGGGTGGAGGCCAACGCTGCACGGCTGAAGGTTATCTTTGAAGGCCTTCTGCAATGCCTCTCCGAAGGGTTATCACTGAGGCAACAGCTTGACGTCGTCAAGCGGGATGCACTTAATCAGGAAGCAGCCCAGCAGGCAGCTGAGGAGCAACTTTCATCCTATTTGCAGCAGCGGGCCCAGGTGGAAGCGGAAATGGCCGCGACAGCCACTCAGGAGGAGGCGCTGAAGGAAGTGTGAGAGCAGCTTGCGGATTTGTTAAAGACACTTCCTTCTCAGTAGCTATTTTTTGTATCATTTGTACTTGTAAATAAAAATGTATATTTTTTATTCTTTAACACAATGTATCTTCTACTCAATCAAGTTTATGAATAAAAGATATATATTCTTTGTAATGTCTTATGTCATCTCTCCGCCTTTTCTTTCTTTTATTATCAGCATGCTACCTTAGTAAACATGGTTGACAGATAATAGAGCAAGCATCTTGATTTCCCCAAGAAATAGCGATGGCTTAGGCCGCAGGTTCAGATCTGCTGCCTAAGACTTCTCAACTCTATGAGCCGTGAGGGTCTCATAGAGACTTTTCTCCCTGAGGATCGAGAGGATCTCGTAGGTGGATTTTCTTCTTAGGAATCGTGAGGATTCCTAAGTGCATTTTCTCTTATAAGTCGTAAGGATCCTATAAGAGAATTTTCCCTCTTACGAGTCGAGAGGATCCGTAAGCGGTTGTTTCCCTCCTTGTCGAGATTCGAGTTTGGAGAGTGAGACCCGTGGATAGTATGCAAGAGACCGTTTTGGGCCAACTTGCAGGGTCCCAGTGCTTAGGGAACAAGTTTTTTTTTAATCCTTACTGCCTAAGGCTTTATCTTACGAGTCGAGCCGCATCGAGAATTTCTCGCAAAGACATCAATTTCTTCACAAGTAGAGACGAATCGAGCATTTCTCGCAAGAACATCCTAACGTCACAGTTAACCTCTGCTCTTTACGACAGAAGTCCGTTAGGGTTTGTGGTACTTAGGGTTTTGGCCGTCGTACCGTCGCATAAGCTGATATATTCCTCGATAGGCAATCGTGCTGTTCGAGTAGCCCTGCGACTGCCGTGTCTCTGATCCCTTCGGGAGCTGGACAAGACGTCTTCAAGCAATCTTCCTAGGCAGTTTGACCGTCGGAAGAGCGAGCGTTAGGAATTTTGCCATGCCGCTTTTTACTTGAGGTTAGGCTCACTTTGGAGAGCCCCGATAAGTCATAACCACTCCGAGCTGGTGTGGGATGATCTCCGATAGTCTTTCAGGTTTTATGTGAGTTGCCGTTAAGACCCTGAAGCTAGGAATTTGGCCTTTGCTTCGTTTGCTGGCATCGCGTCTGCTGTATCGAGACGAATGTCGCTGTTGTCTCTAGGTTGCTGGTGAACCGTCGAGGTTTGAAACTAGGGATTTTGCCGTGGCTCCGCTGTTTGATGATGTCGCGTCTGCTGTGTTGAGACGAACATCGAGGTGGTGACCATTCCGCACTGGTGCAAGATGATCTCCAATTGTCTTTCAGGCCTTATATGACTTGCCGTTAAGACCTTGAAGCTAGGAATTTGGCCTTTGCTTCGTTTGCTTTGTCACGTCCGAGTCCTGTTGGAGGAAGAACGCTGTTGTAACATCTCGTTTGTTGTATTGAGACGGGCGTCGAAGTGGTGACCACTCTGCGCTGGTGCGAGATGATCTCCAATTGTCTTTCAGGCTTTATATGACTTGCCGTTAAGACCCTGAAGCTAGGAATTTGGCCTTTGCTTCGTTTGCTTTGTCACGTCCGAGTCCTGTTGGAGGAAGGACGCTGTTGTGACATCTCATCTGTTGTATTGAGACAGGCGTCGAGGTGGTGACCACTCTGCACTGGAGCGAGATGATCTCCAATTGTCTTTCAGGCTTTATATGACTTGCCGTTAAGACTCTGAAGCTAGGAATTTGGCCTTTGCTTCGTTTGCTTTGTCACGTCCGAGTCCTGTTGGAGGAAAGACACTGTTGTTGACATTGCGTCTGCTGTATCGAGACGAATGCCGAGGTGGACCTGGGATTTTGCCGTTACTCCGCTCGTTTGACCATGGGGTCTTTTGTTGACGTTGCTTCTGCATCTTGTTGGACTGCGAAGGAACGCCTTTGTTGACATCTCGTCTGCTGTATCGAGACGAATGTTGAGGTGAAGCTGGGATTTTGCCATGGCTTCGTTTGATAGTGTAACATCTGTATCCTGCTGGAATGATGAGGCACACTGTTGTTGGTTTCTGGGCCGTAGATGTGGCCATTGAGATTTGGAACTAGGGACTTTGCTATAGCTCCGTTTCGTTGCGACTCTGAGGTCAGTTTGTTGACGTCACGTCTGCACTGGTTGGAGTGAGGAGAAACGCCGTTGGTGATCTCTAAGTTATCGATATTGACGTCGAGACCTTGAAGCTAGGGATCTTCCTTTGCTTCGTTTGTTGACCTTGTGTCTGCAGTATTGCGACAAATGTCGAGATTGTCTCTAGGTTGTCTATGAACCGTCGAGATTTGGCTTCGCTTTCTGACGGAGCCTGTTGGGAAGGTATGTTCTCTCTTTGTTTGTGCCCCTGGATTGTATACAGGGATCGATGCGATCTCACCTGTAGGGCAGAAGTTTCATTCATTTTTTTATTATTCTCTTTCCGCGATGCTCTATCATTTCAGCTTTATATCGCGAAGGTCGTAATTGCCCAATCATTTCGGCTATTTTTCGCGGTGCCCAATCATTTCGGCTATTTATTTTATTTTTCACTCGCTGTTCTTTTATTGCGAATTGCCCAATCATTTCGGCTCTTTATTTTATTTTTACTCGCTGCTTTTTATTGCAAGTCGCCCAATCATTTCGGCTGTTTTTGTATGCATACATTTTTACTTGCTGATTTCGTTGCAAGTTGCCCCATCATTTCGGCTATTTCGTATGCATGTGTGGTTCGTTGGCTTTTCGCTGCAAGCTAGGAATTAGACACCGATTTAGGCATCAGCATCGCTACAACTGGGATATTGCCAGGAGTGAATCATCATTTGCCATGAAAGGACTTGGAATTTGATACCGGCTTAGGCATCAGCATTGCTACAACTAGGATATTGCCAGGAGCGAATCATCATTTGCCTCTATCGATGTCAAAAAAGGTAGCTTAGCAAACAGGGTTAGGATCCCGTCGACTAAGGCTTCTGACTTCATGAGCCGTACGGGTCTCACAAAGGTATTTCTCCCTGCGAGTCGTGAGGATCTCGTAGGTGCTTTTTCTCCTTAGGAATCGTGGGGATTCCTAAGTGTGTGTTCTTTTATAGGTCGTAAGGATCTTACAAGATGGTTTTCTCCTAGCAAGTCGAGAGGACTTACAAGGGTTGTTAACCGTATGGACATATCCCCAGTCACGAGTATGACTTGGTTAGGGAAATGTTTATTCGCGCCCGTGGATTGTATACAAGAGTCAGTATTGAACCACTTGTAGGGCAAGATCGAAGGTTGTGGAGGTTGCTTAAGCATAGGTTTAGGTCTCTGTAACTCAAGACTTTCAAATCTTATGAGCCGTGAGGGTCCCATAAGAGAGTTCTCCTTACGAGTCGTGAGGATCTCGCAAGTGTATTTTCTCCTTAGGAATCGTGGGGATCCCTAAGTGTGTTGCTCTCTTGTGAGTCGTAAGGATCTCACGCGGGTAGTTTCTCCTTACAAGGTCGAAAGGACCCTGCAAGTGTCCTTTAACGAGGTTGCGCCCTTTCGGGTTTTCACAAACACTCGCCGGTAGTCCTGTTGTTTTTACTCACGGAGCCCTTTCGGGTTTTCATTCGTGCCCATTTTGCTTATGGACATACCGTTTTATTTTTATTATATTTTTTTTGTCAGCCTGAGGATGCTGCGGTAGTAGTTTAAAGACGTTTCGGTCGTTTGCAAGTTTTAGGACATTGCGGCCCATCATTAGTTTAAGGACGTTTCGGTCCGCCGTCGCTGTATTTGAGGCGAATATCTAGTTTATTGACTTTTCGGTCTATGAGGCTTTCTCTATGAATGGGCATGATGCCCCCGGCGCATCCGCCTTTCTCAGAGCGTGCGGTTGTGGCGGGCTCACCTTCCAGTTTTCGGATATGACGAACTTGCCCTGTTGGTATTGATCTTCAACCCAGTTTTTGAAGACGTAGCAATCCTCGATTAGGTGACCTACCGTTTGGTGGTAAGGGAAATAATTAAGATCGTTGACATCGCCTGGCCGCAACGGACGTTTTGGTCTCGGCAGATTGATGAGTCTGTCGCGCACTGCCAGATCGAACAGTCCACTTGCTTTATTTTGAGGAAACGAGTAAGGAAGTTTCAACTTTTCCTGGAGGGGTTGCTGCTTGTTGTTTCGGCAAACAACCGGTCTAGGGCCATTCGATTGCTGTTGAGTATTGGCTACGAGGGCTGTTTTTCCCTTCCCTTTATCCTTTTTGCTCAATCCCTTGTTTGCGGGGCCGAGATTTTTTCGAGCGGCGTGCGATTGCACGGCTGAACGTTCTCGCAACTCCTCAATTCCTTCATTTTTGAAATGGATTCCTTGAGGAGAGGGTTGAGGGCAGCTTCTTCGTCAGAGTCGCTTCCGAAGGTGATAATTTACGATCCCATGGAGTCGGCTCTGTGACAGTCGTCGGCGACTCTCTTGTGCTCATCTGTCGCATTTTTCTGATGTCTACGAGCTCCACACTTTGTCCTGTTGAAGTGTTGCTTTTGAGCGACATACCCTTGCCACCAACACTTAAAGGAGTCGCAGTCTTCGGTAGGATGTATGATCTTCTGATGATATAAGCAGAAGTTAGGATGCATCTCTACTTCACCGAGAGTATTTTATTCAGAGGGTGGTAGTACCATTCCTGCTGACAGGGCTTTAGCGAACCTTTTCCTCGTCTTGAATTTGTTTTTATCCGTAGCGGATGGCTTTTGATTTGACGGGAGTGCCTTGACTCTTTGGTCCAGTCGTCGGTGTTTGGCTCCTTCTAGTATGGCCATCTCACGCTCTTGATTGGCTTTAATTTTCAGACGAATCTCATTCAGGAAGGCATCGATCAACTCGTCTGACGGCTGCGGAATTTCTGGTTCAGGGTTCGCCCTCGGTTTCTCGGTGCAAGGAGCCTCTTCATCGTCCGCCAATGAGTGAGAGATCACATGACAACTCGCTATGTGGTTTTCGGATTCATCTGATGAGTCTTCTCCATCGTTTTCGTCCTCAACAAAAGAACAAGCTGCCCCCATCGTGTCCGTCTTCTTTGGAGTGTGCGGCTGTGGTGGGTTTACCTTCCAGTTTTCGGACAGCGTAAACTTGCTTTGTAGGTATTGATCCTCGATCCATCCCTTAAAGACAAAACAATCCTCGATCGGGTGACTTACCGTTTGGTGGTAAGGGCAGTAATCGGGATTATTGAGATCGCCTGGCTTCAACGTGTAGGGTTGCTAGGCACGCGCACAAGGGTCTACGAGGCATTAACTATGCCCGATTAAAAATTTAGCCGTGCCGAACAATCCGAATACGGAACTTTAAACTAGAGATTAGGCGAAAACTAGCATGCTAAACACTTTAACACTAAGTGAGAGGGATTACAACCTTTGTAGATCCGGTCCTTCACTTCATATGCTCCGTGTTGTGGTCCCTTCGCTGCGATCATCGGGATCCGGACTCTCGAGAGGTTCCTCGAAGAGAAAGACGCAAGCTTTGCTTCCGATCTTCGATACTATGATGATCTACCTTGAAGTTTCTTTAACACAAGCTAACACTCATGAAATGATGTGAACACCCTCATCTAAATGGCAAGGGAAGATGAGGATGATGAAGTAGGATTTTTGCTCTCTTTATTTATCTTTTTCTCATATTTATCCATCACAAAAATCAAAGCAAGAAACCATTTCAAGCAAAGAAGAAGAAGGAAGAAGATGATGAACAATAATAGAATCCTTTTGTGATGAATATGAAAAGAATAATATGATAGAATTATGCAACAATGGTCAAGTTAACCTTTGTAGAGAATTAACTAGGGTTAGGGTTTGGGTTGGGTTAAAGCATGAGTCACTTGAAAATATATTTCACAAAACAAAATGAAAAGCTTCTAGAAACATCTAGAAAGCTTAACCCTAATCCAAACCCTAATCATGTTTAAACTCCACTAAACAAGTTGCATTAGTTATCATATCATGTTACAATATTATATATCACATATATAATATTTATCGTAACAAAATAAAATAATACTATTAACATATATCGCATATATATCAATGTATTACCCGAGTGAGAAAAAGAATCTTTTAGTGAGCAAATATTAGTTAATGTAATTTAATATATCATATATATTATTATACATTAAATTATCGAATCAACACTTGATCCGACAATCCGGCTATATCGCATATAACCGGCTAATATTTATCCGTACCGATTCATCGAATCAACACTTGATCCGACGACCCGGCTGATATCAAATATCGCGAGAATATAATACGGTATCATATATCGCATTATCCTCGGTCCCGCACATATCACATATGTGCTCCTACTCTGTTTTGCCTGAGTCAAGAAACCTCTGTGTAGGACTCTAAAGAATCGTCAATACGCCGGCAGTAGGTGATGATCATATCAAACACCCACAAGCTGCAAGCGGTCAGCTAAACGTAACAGCTACCCAGGTATTGAGCGCTCAGAAGATCAACAAGCAAGCCTGTACATTCTCCTGCGAATCCAAACAGTAACACTCCCGTACAGTCCGGTCTCGTCGTCTGATATGTTGCATATCTCGCCTAGGGTGGTAAACGTCAGACCCCAGTAGCTTGATAAGTCGTGTCGATTTGAGGTCTATAACAGTTCGAGAAACTACTGATAACACTTACCAGTAAATCTCAGCAACCCTGGCCAGGGATTTCCGGTTATAGCCAATCGAACACAGCACAACATCAACTCCCTATACCGGGAGAGACGAATCCCCTCCTATCGCTCATTGCCTCCATGTGATTCGGGACTGTACCCAAAAGCCACCTTTTTGCACGCCCTCTTGGACATGGTATGATGGAAATCAAAGCACAGTGGGAATCACACAAGACTCTATGACGATCTCGGGTCGACAGACTACTCTGTACCAGTGTCACCGGAGAACTGCCATCTGACGTATGGTATAATACCATCTGGGAGTTCTCGGCGAGTCCGTCCAGTGTACCCAGTCTCCACTGAGCACCCGTACACCATCCTTGATGTCAAACACCGATGGATATGGGATCATCCATCGCCCATCATATGGGTCAAGATGCGTATACGCTAGTCTACTCTGGTGTATTGATGCCCCGTCTCGATACACCCTCGACTAGGAACAGTTATAGGATGTACTCGTCGACTACCGTGGCCCCACTAGTATGATCTCATCATAGTCCCAGTAGTCGAGTACATATCCTAAGGGCTTTATCAACATGTAATATAGAGACAATCAGAGTACATGTTAAGATAAAGTACAGCCAGATAGCATACTATCATGTTGAGCAAGAAAGTCCTCCCTATATATGTCCTAGGATCTACTACAATATACATCGTAAGTACAGTAATGGCCTCTAGGGCATACATATAACTAACAATCTCCCACTTGCACTAGGGCCATCTGTTATGGTATCGCATACCCAACAATTAGCTGCGGTTGAAGTATCTCATACTCAACAATCCCATAAAAGTCTCTACTGGGAAAAAGGCCTTTGTGAGTGGATTCGCGCTGTTGTCCTCTGTGTCTACTCTCCTAACCTCGATCTCCCTGGAGATCAACCATCTTCATGATCAGGTGATACTGCCTAAGAATTATATCTGGATTTCTGATGGGATGGTAGTTCCTTGGCTAAAGCCACAACTCCATTGTCACACAATGGTAGGAACGAAGTTCATCTTATGAACTTATAAATATCCAGACTGCCTCTTTTGCAGTATCATTGGTAACGATGTATCTTGCCTTTAATCGTCTAGTATGTCACGGTATCTAGCTTGGAACTCTTCCATCATACCGTCCCTCCACTGAGGGTAAAGACAATGCCCTCGACTGACATTCAGTCGTCCTTATCACTCTGGAACCTTTCCAGTGATTCTCCCCAGGATCGATTGATACCATCTCACTACAACTAGTGAGTATCCTAACATCCAATTAGATCTATCTCATAGATCCAAAACCCCGGATTTAGGAGGTATCGCTTTGATCCTATATGGAGAATCCTTGTGATAAGCAGAGATTGACCGATCGTAGCATAGGAAACTCTTTCCCTATCAAGAGTATGTCATCCACGTACTCTACAAGGATCACCACCATACTCTTTTCTACCTTTTTGTATATACAAGGTTCATCTACCATTTTGATGAAGTCAAACTCTTTGACTACCACATCAAAACAAATGTTCCAACTCCGCGATGCCTGTTTTGTCATATAAAACATCTTGCACACGTTTCCGCTGCTCCCACTGTCTACGAAGCCCTCTGGCTGTGTACTTATAGACGCTCTCTACTAAAACATCATTTAGAAAAGCGGTCATGACACCCAACCACCAGATATCGTAGTCATGGTATGTAGCCGTGGCAAGTAGGATCTGGATAGACCTAAGCATAGCTTTGAAAGTCTCAACTTTTCCATGTACACCAAGTAATCTTCTCAAGATATACTTGCTCCTGATGGGGATTTAACCCTTCAGATAAAGCAACCAAAGTCCATACTTTGTTGGTGTATAAGGATTCCATCTCAGATCGATAAGCATTCAGCCATTCTTACAGAGTCCCACTCCTGATGGCCAGCTCGAAACCAGTTGGGTAATCATCTCATGATGCATTCCTCGCTCACACTGTCATAGAGAAAACGAAGTATCTCTCAGGTGGGTGAGGAACCTTACTAGATCGGCGGAGAGGCTGAGGTTCGTTGGAAACTATTGAATCCACATTCAATAGGTATGCAGCTTCTCAAGTGCATAATGTTGGGGTAAAAATTTACACCCCCGTTGACCGAGCCAAAGTCAAGGTCAACTCCAAGCCAGGTGGGCCCAAGCACAGGTCAAGCGGGCCCATGCCCAGGTCGAGCCCGCGGCCAGCCTCCTCCATGCTAAAACATAAATCATGTAATAAATAATTTTTAAGTAATTTTTTATGCATGAATGTATGCAAAATGGGCATAAAGCCAATATTTTGTAAGCCCATGGCTTATGTGCAAAAATGAAATTACACATGAGCCATGGGATAGGCAAAAAGCCATTTTGAAAAGCCCAAGGGGCTATATGTAAATGTGTAAGCCTATAAAAGGCAACATGATGATGAATAAAGGGGAGACTTTTTTCATTCCCTCAAAAACTAGGGTTTGTTCCTCCACTCTCTCTTTTTCAAGTTCCTCCTCTTCCTTTTTATTTTTCAAATAAAGAGCTTAGCTCTCTTTTTTTTTAAACTAAACAAAGTTTTACCATCAACTTCATCTCCCAAAACTCCATCAAGAGAAGAAAAAGAGTCTCTTTTTTTTTCATCCAAGATCTAGATCTTGGAGTTTCAAGAGAACCCATTTTGGGTTTCTTCTCAAAGGAGCAAGGAGAAAATCTTTTGGAGTTTAACTCCACAAATAAAAATTCTTTTGGAGTTTAACTCCACAAAAAAATATTTTTTTTTTGGGAGTCTAACTCCACATTACATTTTTTTAGCCATTTTCCACTACACAAATTCTTTTGGAGTTTAACTCCACAGTAAGAATCTTTTGGAGTTCAACTCCACAAATAAAATTCCTTTGGAGTTTAACTCCACTACAGAAATTATTTTGGAGTTTAACTCCACAAAAAAATACTTTTTTTGGGGGAGTTTAACTCCACATTACAATTTTTTTTAGCCATATAAAATTCTTATGGAGTTGAACTCCACGTTTCCCAAAAAAAAAAAAGTGGCGGTCACATGCAAAGCATGTGACCCGCCCCATCACATGTTTAACATGTGATGGGGTCACATGCAAGGCATGTGACCCACCCCATCACATGTTTAACATGTGACTTTGCATGCCCCATCACATGTTTAACATGTGACGGGGTCACATGCAAGGCATGTGCCCGGGTCACATGTTTAACATGTGACCGGGTCACATGCAAGGCATGTGACCGGGATGCAAAGCATGTGACCCGCCCCATCACATGTTTAACATGTGACGGGGTCACATGCAAGGCATGTGACCAGGTCCATCACATGTTTAACATGTGACGGGTCACATGCTAAGCATGTGATGGCCTTCTCACATGCTAGCATGCGACCCCCCTCATATGAGGGGTCACATGCTAACATGTGACCCCACTTTAAAAAAAAAAAAAATTCTTTTCTTCTTTCTTCCTCCTTTTTTCATTTAAAATAAAAATAAATAAATATTAAATAAATTATAAATAATATTTAAAAATTAAAAAAAACATAATTATTTTCTTTTCTTCTTTTCTTTATTTAACCCCTTTTTCTATTTAAAAAAAATATTAAATAAATATTAAATAAATAAAAATAATATTTTTAAATTAAAAAAATATTTAAAAATTTATTTAAAAATAATAATAATTCTCCAAATATTTATTTACTTATTTATTTTCGTTTTTATATATAGAAAATATATATATATGTATATATCTCTTTTTACAAGTGGAATAAAACCAAAAAAAAATACACACACACCAACACACTGCATATTGAGTTCGCATGACCAGTTTAACCCGTCAATCGGAGGTTCTTTCGCTCCAAATGCGAGGGGTAATTAACGGCAGCTTAGTCCTCGGCCGCCGGAGATTCGGGTCCCCACAATCAATAAACCCCGGCCTACCCTAGGCAGGGGGAATCTGTAATGCGTCTGACAAGCGCGCGCGTATTCCCATCTCAATGGGGTGACGAAAAACACCCTACAGATTCTGGCACGCCCGGTGGGACAATCTCTCCTCCCATATTTCGGGTTAAATGTTCATGCGAACTCAATCCATATGCATATCGATTGCCTATACTGAAATAATGTTTCTATTTGTATGTTAACAATTTCCAATTGCCAAATTCGACGCAAGTCGGTATTTGAACGATTTTTCTTGGCCCTAACTGGGGGCAAGGCCATCAACACTGACAAAGTAATAAGGCATCTCGGGCAAACTCCAGCGGTGCCCTTTACAGCTACTCAATCAGGTATCTTCTCTGAGCTCCTCGTCGGATGACCTCTAAGTCTTTAAACTGGGAACACATGACCTCTAAGTCTTTAAACTGGGAACAGATGACCTCTACGTCTTTAAACTGGAAACAGATGACCTCCAAATCTCTAAACTGGAAACAGATGACCTCCAAGTTGTCAAACTGGAAACAGATGACCTCTACGTCTTTAAACTGGAAACATATGACCACCAAGTCGTCAAACTGGAAACAGATGACCTCTACGTCTTTAAACTGGGAAACAGATGTAACACCCGAGTCCAACAATACTATTTATGTTACTGGTTGAGTGGTTGACATTGCTCATTTCATTTGTCTTGCTTGTTTGGTGCTTGTTACTAAATTTTAACCGGCTAAGTCATTTTTGCATATAACAAATTTTAACACCTAAAGTGAAATTAAAAATATCCATGTTGGCCTACTCGTCGCCACTAGTCGCGTGGTAGCGTCCGCGCGTCGAGATTTCGTCCCGTTCGGTGAAACGGGCAAGTTTGGACGACTACGCGCGCGTACAAGTGTCCGACTTGAGGGCATGCATTTTAATCATTAAACACCTCTTTTCAGAATTTGGAACTCGCTTAAAATCCTATAATTTGAATTTGGAATATTTGGGCGCAACCCGGGCGCGATTTGGAAATGTTTTTTTAGCACCAAAATCCCAAATTTCTATAATCTTCAAACCATATATATATTCCAGTAAATTTAGTAAATCCCTATCCTTAACAGAATAATCTTTCAGCAGTTTAAATTTTGCCAAAATATTTCCTCAGCCAATCATTGCGAGACTGTTAAATCCCTTGGCCCCAAATATCCCACCGATTTCTCTCTTTCTCTCCACCAATCTCTCCATTCTTTCTCTCTCTTTTCCACTAATCTCTCCTTTTCTCTCCACTAATCTCTCCTTCTCTCCCGCTAATCCCTCTCTCTCTTTCTTCCTATAAATATTTCTGTCTCTCTCTCTCTCTCTCCCCTCAAATCTTCTCCCTCTCTTCCTTTTAAATATTTTCCCCTCCCATTATTTTTCCAGAACGCCACCTCCTCTGTGCCTGCGCCCACGTTGCCACCCGAGCATGCTGCTGCAGTTCCCTGCGACAAACTCCTCGCCGGCGGGCCTCGTCGTCGCCTTCCGTGCCGACGACTTGACCCGACATCCCAACCAGGTACTCCAGTCCGTGTGGTCCCGCTGTTCGTTGTTTGGACTCGATCCGTGACCCGTGCATCCGTCGCGTATTTTCCGCCGACGTACGACCGTTTTCCCGGTTCGCGAAACCGTCGAGGCAAGTATCACTTGCTACATGCTATACCCTACAATTATATATATTTTGACTCATTAAACCTGCAAAACTTAACTCGGTATAGTGATTTTCTTATTTAATTGCAGTATAATATAATATAAGTTAATATTAAATCAGGTTCTCTCTATATATGTCCTCTCATCAACCTCTTTTACCATCTCACATACATCGCTCACAGCCCATTCACAATCTAATGGGACAAACATGATTCCCCACTTTTATTAATTTATTCTCCTTGATTTATGCAATAGAATATCAGCTTTATTTTTATCGAGCCTGGTGGCTTAGGTCAGCATGAATGCTAACCATGGGCATGTTAACCATATTGAGCAAAGATTATTGGGCTAAGGTCGAATTAGATTTTTAAAAAAATAATAATAATAAAAAAATAATAATAAAAAAATAATAATAATAAAATAATAATAAAAAATAATAATAATAAATAAATAAATAAATTTTGGGAGGAAAGATCAGGTGAACTGTTAGACGCATCTTTGATGTTTACTTTCAATATTGTTATGTGTGCGCATTCTCCATCTTTTTCCACTCCATTTTAATAGTGCTATGTGGTTATATTTGGTAATTACACTACCTTTACAGTATATGAACATTTCTACACTCTTGGGTATTTTTCAACTAAAACCTGTTAATACAATAAAACGGCTGCACTATATTAATACACTATTGTGATTGAATGAACTGCTTATTGTTGTTTCACTTTATTGCTTACTTTCTGTTGTTAATCCTAGTTCGATTATATACCCGTTATGAGCATACCCTCGATTGTGTTACATCTTGACCTGACCTTGCTACACATGACATATATATATACCGATGCACCGGACATGATACCCTTTACTATCGACTTGACCTGATGTACCATGACCTGACCTGTTACCTGATCTCATGCCTAATGCCAACAAACCTGACATGGAGTCCTCATGGACCATTCCTGTTGTCTATCCAGACAAACCTGACCTGTTACCTGATCCTGTGTTGGCATTAGTACTTGATTACTGAATACCTGACTCGACATACATAACTTGGGGTATGGGGAAATCAAAGGTGAAACCGACTTGTAACTCAACAGTTCGATACCTGTTCTGATCAGTCTTACGGGCTAGGCCAGCCCCGGAGTGATGATGCTGACATCACTCGTCCATCCTGCTACTTGTTACTGCCTTGCGGCACGTCTCGGATTCAGCCCGAGAGTCTTGACCGTGGTCCCGGGCACGCACGGGATACTATTGAGTTACATCGACGAGTCATCAATTGATTTCAAAGACTTTAGAATAGAAACCTGATAGAACGGTTTAGTTACCCACTGCACACTACCCTGCACTATTGTTTCATATTATTGCTTATTCATGCTTATCTCTGCATTGCTTACTACCATGTTCATATTATATTATTGGTTGACATGACGCGCTGACGTCTGGGTTTTGCATGGCCCAGATTCTTTACCACTGTCGCCGACCGAGCAGGAGTACTTCAGCCAGCAGGCTGATTTGTGAGTTCTGAAGTGATTAGTTTATTTATTGCATTTCATTTCCAGATGTGAGCCCGCATTATGGGACGTACTTTTCTATTTGTTGTATTGGATCATTTGCTTCCGCACTTATTTATTTTGACTCTTGTTATTCTGGATTTGGACATGTGTTAGATTAGTTTATTTATCTTGTTCTTGATATCTCTACAGCCGTAATGTGACTGTGGATGGATACTTCCTACCCACAGGTAGCATGGTTGGCTATGTCACGTGCCCAATCTTGCGTACTCTGGGAAGCGGGGCGTGACAACAGATGACCTCTAAATCTTTAAACTGGAAACAGATGACCTCCAAGTCTTTAAACTGGAAACAGATGACCTTCAAGTCGTTAAACTGGAGACAGATGACCTCCACGTCGTTAAACTGGAGACAGATGACCTCTAAGTCTTTAAACTGGAAACAGATGACCTCCAAGTCGTTAAACTGGAGACAGATGACCTCCACGTCGTTAAACTGGAGACAGATGACCTCTAAGTCTTTAAACTGGAAACAGATGACCTCCAAGTCGTTAAACTGGAGACAGATGACCTCCACGTCATTAAAATGGAGACAGATGACCTCTAAGTCTTTAAACTGGGAACAGATGGCCTCTAAGTCTTTAAACTAGAAACAGATGACCTCTACGTCTTTAAACTGGAAATAGATGACCACTAAGTCGTTAAACTGGAAACAGTAGACCTCTAAGTCTCTAAACTGGAAACAATCGACCGCCACGTCATAAAACTGGGAACAATCGACCACCACGTCATTAAACTGGGAACAATAGACCTCTAAGTCGTTAAACTGGGAATGTAAAAAAATGTAAATAAACAAAAAAATGTGTAAAAAAAAATAATAAAGAAAAGCCGAAATGATGGGGCAACTCGCAATAAAAATCAGCGAGTAAAAAAAAATGAAAATAAAGCCGTAATGATGGGGCAACCGCGAATAAATAGCCGAAATGATAGGGCAATCGCGACCTTCGCGATAAGAAAAGCTGAAATGATAGAGCAATCGCGGTATAAAAAAAACCAAAAAAACAAAAAAAACAATGGCGAATGATGAGTCGCTCCTGTTACCATATTCCAGTGTAGCGATACTGACGCCAACAAAAATTCAAATTTCCAAATTTCTCCCGGCCCTACGGTTAGTCCCCAAATTGACTACCGTATACAATCCATGGGCTCAAATAATTCTCAGCATACCCATGCCCCACCGCAACCACCAGTTACGCGGCTGGTCTCCGCCTTTGGAATTATGCTCCATTAAGAAGACCCACTCATGTGTCCTTACGATGCATGAAGAGAACAAACCTTCGTGGGATCCTTACGACTCACGAAGGAAAAACACACTTGGGAGTTCTTACGACTCTTAAGGAGAAAATACACCTGCGGGATCCTTACGACTCGTAGGGAGAAAATGCTTTTATGGGACCCTCACGGCCCATAAAATTGAAAAGTCTTAGGTGATAGGGATCCAAACCTGTCTCCTAAGCCATCGCTCCCCAATCCCCAAGTGGCGAATGATGAGTCGCTCCTGGTACCATATTCCAGTGCAGCGATGCAGACGCCAACCAAATTCGCTCCCCAATCCCCAAGTGGCGAATGATGAGTCGCTCCTGGTACCATATTCCAGTGCAGCGATGCAGACGCCAACCAAATTCCAAATCTTATACCAACGACGAATGATGAGTCGCTCCTGGTACTACATTCCAGTGCAGCGATGCAGACGCCAACCAAATTCGCTCCCCAATCCCCAATGGCGAATGATGAGTCGCTCCTGGTACCATATTTCAGTGCAGCGATGCAGACGCCAACCAAATTCCAAATCCCATACCCCAACGGCGAATGATGAGTCGCTCCTGGTACCATATTCCGGTGTAGCGATGCAGACGCCAACAAAGTCCTGAAATGTTTCTGGCCCTACGGTCTGGATCATACATCCTGCAAAACCGTATACAATCCACGGGCGTAAAACAATCACGATCTCTCCAAAAAAAAAGAAGAAAAGAAGAAGAAAAGAACGGTATGTCCACAAGAAAAACGGGTACGGATGAAAACCCGAAAGGGCTCCGTGAGTAAAAACAACAGGACTGCCGGCGAGTTTGTGAAAACCCGAAAGGGCGCAAACTCGTAAAAAAAAGAAAGGAGGAAATGCACTCGCAAAGTCCTCTCGACTTTGTGAGGAGAAAATTCCCGCGTGAGATCCTTACGACTCACAAAGGAGCAACACACTTAGGAGTCCCCACGACTCCCAAGGAGAAAATGCACTTACGGGATCCTTACGATCCGTAGGGAGAAAATGCTTTGTGAGACCCTTACGGCTCACAAAATTGAAAAGTCTTAGGCGATAGGGACCTAAAACCTGTCTCCTAAGCCATCGCTTCCTGATAAGCAAGCGCAAATGATGATTCGCTCCTGGTATCATATTCCAGTGTAGCGATACTGATGCCAAACAAAAACCAATTCTCAAATCCTTCCGGGGAAAATGATGAGTTGCTCCTGGCATTATTCCGGTGCAGCAATGCAGATGACGACCAAAACCAAAATCCCCAAACCCTCTCATGATAAATGATGATTCGCTCCTGGTACCATATTCCAGTATAGCGATGCTGATGTCGACTCAAGTCAATCAAATCAAACCAACAACCCCTGCGGCGGAATCATGCTTCGTCCCAGAATTTACTCCGTGTTGAAATCATGCTTCGCCTCGGGATAACGACCTCCTTGCCGGAATTATACTCCGCCTCGGAATCAAATCAACCAGCAAGCTCTGCGTCAGAATTATGCTTCGTCTCAGAATGCACCCCGTGTCGAAATGATGCTTCGCCTCGGTGTACCTGCCTTCCCTGTCGAAATTATGCTTCGTCTCGGAATAAAGTCAACAACCCGACACTCCGCGCCGGGGAAAAGTCCATCAGCGACACTCCGTGCCGGGGAAAAGTCAACCACCGACACTCCGCTCCGGGGAAAAGTCCATCAGCGACACTCCGTGCCGGGGAAAAGTCAACCCGACACTCCGCGCCGGGGAAAAGTCCATCAGCGACACTCCGTGCCGGGGAAAAGTCAACCCGCGACACTCCGCGCCGGGGAAAAGTCCATAAGCGACACTCCGTGCCGGGGAAAAGTCAACCCGACACTCCACGCCGGGGAAAAGTCGATCAGCGACACTTCGTGCCGGGGAAAAGTCAACCCGCGACACTCCGCGCCGTGGAAAAGTCAACCCACGACACTCCGCGCCGGGGAAAAGTCGATCAGCGACACTCCGTGCCGGGGAAAAGTCAACCCGACACTCCGCGCCGGGGAAAGTCCATCAGCGACACTCCATGCCAGGGAAAAGTCAACCACCGACACTCCGCGCCGGGGAAAAGTCGATCAGCGACACTCCGTGCCGGGGAAAAGTCAACCCGACACTCCGCGCCGGGGAAAAGTCGATCAGCGACACTCCGTGCCGGGGAAAAGTCAACCCGCGACACTCCGCGCCGGGGAAAAGTCGATCAGCGACACTCCGTGCCGGGGAAAAGTCAACCCGACACTCCGCGCCGGGGAAAAGTCCATCAGCGACACTCCGTGCCGGGGAAAAGTCAACCCGCGACACTCCGCGCCGGGGAAAAGTCGATCAGCGACACTCCGTGCCGGGGAAAAGTCAACCCACGACACTCCGCGCCGGGGAAAAGTCCATCAGCGACACTCCGTGCCGGGGAAAAGTCAACCCGTGACACTCCGCGCCGGGGAAAAGTCCATCAGCGACACTCCGTGCCGGGGAAAAGTCAACCCGCGACACTCCGCGCCGGGGAAAAGTCGATCAGCGACACTCCGTGCCGGGGAAAAGTCAACCCGACACTCCGCGCCGGGGAAAAGTCGATCAGCGACACTCCGTGCCGGAGAAAAGTCAACCCGCGACACTCCGCGCCGGGGAAAAGTCGATCAGCGACACTCCATGCCGGGGAAAAGTCAACCCGCGACACTCCGCGCCGGGGAAAAGTCGATCAGCGACACTCCGTGCCGGGGAAAAGTCAACCCGCGACACTCCGCGCCGGGGAAAAGTCGATCAGCGACATTCCGTACCGGGGAAAAGTCAACCCGACACTCCGCGCCGGGGAAAAGTCGATCAGCGACACTCCGTGCCGGGGAAAAGTCAACTCGCGACACTCCGCGCCGGGGAAAAGTCCATCAGCGACACTCCGCGCCGGGGAAAAGTCAACCCGACACTCCGCGTCGGGGAAAAGTCCATCAGCGACACTCCGTGCCGGGGAAAAGTCAACCCGCGACACTCCGCGCCGGGGAAAAGTCGATCAGCGAAACTCCGTGCCGGGGAAAAGTCAACCCGACACTCCGCGCCGGGGAAAAGTCGATCAGCGACACTCCGTGCCGGGGAAAAGTCAACCCGCGACACTCCGTGCCGGGGAAAAGTCAACCCGCGACACTCCGCGCCGGGGAAAAGTCGATCAGCGACACTCCGTGCCGGGGAAAAGTCAACCCGACACTCCGCGCCGGGGAAAAGTCCATCAACGACACTCCGTGCCGGGGAAAAGTCAACCCGACACTCCGCGCCGGGGAAAAATCCATCAGCGACACTCCGTGCCGGGGAAAAGTCAACCCGTGACACTCCGCGCCGGGGAAAAGTCAACCCGACACTCCGCGCCGGGGAAAAGTCAATCAGCGACACTCCGTGCCGGAGAAAAGTCAACCTGCGACACTCCGCACCGGGGAAAAGTCGATCAGCGACACTCCGTGCCGGGGAAAAGTCAACCCGACACTCCGTGCCGGGGAAAAGTCCATCAGCGACACTCCGTGCCTGGGAAAAGTCAACCCGCGACACTCCGCGCCGGGGAAAAGTCGATCAGCGACGCTCCGTGCCGGGGAAAAGTCAACTCGACACTCCGCGCCGGGGAAAAGTCCATCAGCGACACTCCGTGCCGGGGAAAAGTCGACCACCGACACTCCGCGCCGGGGAAAAGTCGATCAGCGACACTCCGTGCCGGGGAAAAGTCAACCCGACACTCCGCGCCGGGGAAAAGTCGATCAGCGACACTCCATGCCGGGGAAAAGTCAACCACCGACACTCCGTGCCGGGGAAAGTCCAACACAGACACTCCGCATCAGGGAAACGTCAACTAGCCGATACTCCGCCTCGGGGAAACGTCAAGCAGACACTCCGTGCCGGGGGCACATCGACAACAGACACTCCACCTCGGGGAAACGTCGACCAGCGACACTCCGTGCCGGGGACACGTCTACCAAATCGCTCCGGATCAGAGCGTCGACCGTCTATGTCGCAAAAAGGGCAGTGCAGGCTCCCGCAAATTGGGAACCCAAATCGCTCCGTAACAGAGCGTCGACCGTCTATGTCGCAAAAAGGGCAGTGCAGGCTCCCGCGAATTGGGAACCCAAATCGCTCCGTAACAGAGCGTCGACCGTCTATGTCGCAAAAAGGGCAGTGCAGGCTCCCGTGAATTGGGAACCTAAATCGCTTCGTAACAGAGCGTCGACCGTCCATGTCGCAAAAAGGGCAGTGTAGGCTTCCTACAAAGCAGGAACCAGATCGCTCCGGGCCAAGGAAACGTCTACCACGGACACTCAGTCTCGGAGACGCGTTAAGCGTCGACCGTCCATGTCGTAAAAAGGGCGGTGCATCCCAAAAAGTGGGAACCAAAGCAAGTCGCCTCCACGTGAAAGAAGATCCATCAATTTCATGCACACGACCCATATATGCTGTGTGCATTTATTGATGGGGGCACTTTGTTGGGATAAAAATTTACACCCCCGTTGACCGAGTCAAAGTCAAGGTCAACTCCAAGCCAGGTGGGCCCAAGCACAGGTCAAGCGGGCCCATGCCCAAGTCGAGCCCGCGGCCAGCCTCCTCCATGCTAAAATATAAATCATGTAATAAATAATTTTTATGTAATTTTTTATGCATGAATGTATGCAAAATGGGCATAAAGCCAATATTTTGTAAGCCGATGGCTTATGTGCAAAAATGAAATGACACATGAGCCATGGGTTAGGCAAAAAGCCATTTTGAAAAGCCCAATGGGCTATATGTAAATGTGTAAGCCTATAAAAGGCAACATGATGATGAATAAAGGGAAGACTTTTTTCATTCCCTCAAAAACTAGGGTTTGTTCCTCCACTCTCTCTTTTTCAAGTTCTTCCTCTTCCTTTTTATTTTTCAAATAAAGAGCTTAGCTCTCTTTTTTTTTAAACTAAACAAAGTTTTACCATCAACTTCATCTCCCAAAACTCCATCAAGAGAAGAAAAAGAGTCTCTTTTTTTTCCATCCAAGATCTAGATCTTGGAGTTTCAAGAGAACCCATTTTGGGTTTCTTCTCAAATGAGCAAGGAGAAAATCTTTTGGAGTTTAACTCCACAGATAAAAATTCTTTTGGAGTTTAACTCCACAAAAAAATATATTTTTTTTGGGGAGTCTAACTCCACATTACATTTTTTAGCCATTTTCCACTACACAAATTCTTTTGGAGTTTAACTCCACAGTAAGAATCTTTTGGAGTTCAACTCCACAAATAAAATTCCTTTGGAGTTTAACTCCACCACAGAAATTATTTTGGAGTTTAACTCCACAAAAAAATACTTTTTTTTGGGGAGTTTAACTCCACATTAGAATTATTTTTAGCCATATAAAATTCTTTTGGAGTTGAACTCCACGTTTCCCAAAAAAAAAAAAGTGGCGGTCACATGCAAAGCATGTGACCGGGTCACATGTTTAACATGTGACCGGGTCACATGCAAAGCATGTGACCCGCCCCATCACATGTTTAACATGTGACGGGGTCACATGCAAGGCATGTGACCGGGTTACATGTTTAACATGTGACCGGGTCACATGCAAAGCATGTGACCCGCCCCATCACATGTTTAACATGTGACTTTGCATGCCCCATCACATGTTTAACATGTGACCGGGTCACATGCAAGGCATGTGACCCGCCCCATCACATGTTTAACATGTGACGGGGTCACATGCAAGGCATGTGACCAGGTCCATCACATGTTTAACATGTGACGGGCGTCACAAGCTAACCATGTGATGGCCTTCTCACATGCTAGCATGTGACCCCCCTCATATGAGGGGTCACATGCTAACATGTGACCCCACTTTAAAAAAAAAAAATCTTTTCTTCTTTCTTCCTCCTTTTTTCATTTAAAATAAAAATAAATAAATATTAAATAAATTGTAAATAATATTTAAAAATTTAAAAAAACATAATTATTTTCTTTTCTTCTTTTCTTTATTTAACCCCTTTTTCTATTTAAAAAAAATATTAAATAAATATTAAATAAATAAAAATAATATTTTTAAATTAAAAAAATATTTAAAAATTTATTAAAAAAAAATAATAATTCTCTAAATATTTATTTACTTATTTATTTTCGTTTTTATATATAGAAAAAATATATATATGTATATATCTATTTTTACAAGTGGAATAAAACCAAAAAAAAATACACACACACCAACACACTGCATATTGAGTTCGCATGACCAGTTTAACCCGTCAATCGGAGGTTCCTTCGCTCCAAATGAGAGGGGTAATTAACGGCAGCTTAGTCCGCGGCCGCCGGAGATTCGGGTCCCCACAATCAATAAACCCCGGCCTACCCTAGGTAGGAGGAATCTGTAATGCGTCTGACAAGCGCGCGCGTATTCCCATCTCAATGGGGTGACGAAAAACACCCTACACATAACTCCTAAAAGGAAATAGAAAACTCAGTAGTACTCATCATAGAGCATACCATATCACATATGGTGCTATTGCTCCACCCCGATACACCGACGTGCTGTGGTGTATGCGGAGGAGTAATGCTGAGAGAGAATCTCATTCTCCTTTAGAATAGTCCAGGAATTCCGTGCTCAAGTATTCTCCTCCTTGATCTCATCAAAGGACATAATACTTATACCCGTATTTTGATTCTCTACTTCTAATTTATATTCTGTGAATATCTCAAAAGGTTCAGAGTTGTGTTTCAGCAGGAACATATGCCTGAATCTTGAGAGATTATCAGAGAATGTAATGAAGTACAAAGAACCAATCTTGGCATGTGTAGACAGGGGACTTTCATACATCAGCATGTATCAATCCCAAAAGTTCACTAACTCTTTCTCTGTTTCCAATAAACAGAGCTGTAATCATCTTATCTTTGTGACATGACCGGCAAGTTTCACAAGATGTAAATTCAAACTAATTTAAATATGCATCTAAATGTAACTTCAGCCAGTCGGGTCGCATTGATATGACCTAGTCTGCAATACCTCAAGAAGGATTCATTCATTTCTGAACTCTTCCTCTTGTGTGTGTTCTGTATACTAAGAACTGTAGTTTGATTTAGAACGTCTATGCTTTTAGATAACGTGCCTGAATCGATCAACTCTTGATATAGGAAATGTTCAAAACATTATCCAACAATACAAAATTGTATCCTTTCTTTACTAATAAAGAGACTGATATGATTTTGTATATCAGGTTCGGTATCTAATAACATTCGTTCAGAATCAATGTATTTAGATAATACAGGGTGATAGTGACCAACAGACTTGGCTGCAACACTTGCACCGTTTTCTGTCTCATGAAATTTATCACCCGTTCTCAGTTCTCTACCTATCTGTAGCCCATGTAACAGATTACATATGCGGGATCTTGATCCGGTATCACATACCCAGGACGTAAAGGATACTGAGAAACAGTTCTCTGTAATGAACACACCCGAAGATGATGCATCAACATGCACTTTCTTCGTTTGGGTGGCACGGGAAATCTGGTATTCCCCAATTTCCTGCTCTGTCTTATAACAATTATAAGTTGGAGCGGAACCAACGTTCCCCAGCTTAGTATAACAAGCGGGTTCGGTCAATATATCCGTATTATTATCTTGATTAAGGCGTGATATGGTCGCTACCTGGAGAGAGAGAGAAGAAAACACTCAGCGTATGCTCTTGCAAGATTAGATTGGTTATCTAATATATCTAATCAGGATGTCTCCCACTGTTTTAGTCAAATCTTCCTTCAAACCCTAAAAGGAAAGACTAGCCGGGATTAATTACACGCTATAAGTTCGCCAATCTTTCAGCCAGGCCAGTGTCGGTACTTTGAGGGAGGTCCCCCGTGCTTTCGCACGAACCTAATTAATGTAAACCTCATTTTCCCAGAGGCGTAACCCCGTTAACACCTTTCTAGACACCTACTTGATCGGCTAATTGTAATGTGTAAAACTCTCCCAGGAGTAACTCTTACTCGCAGCGGGTATCGGGATCCAACTATCTCATAGAAGTATGCAATCTCATTGCAAATTTCAACACTTGAAATTCCCAATAATATTTTGCCCCTAACGTGCTATGACCTTGACGAAAGCCAACAAACTATAGCCCGCTAGTCAAGTTCAACACGTACATTTCTTGATTGAATTAAACCCACCCGCACGACCCTTGACGAAAGCCAACAAAGCCGCACGACTACCCTAATCCAATCGCATCGTATGCTAGCAGATAAGTAGCATATAGCTACCGTGCACTGCACCTTGACGAAAGCCAACAAATGCAGCACGAATACTATATACAACTTATCTGAAATGACGGAGGGCTACGACAGGTTTTTCAGAAAACCCTTTGCGTAATGAACTTGATATCGTTGTAGAATCGAGTGATTTTAAATGGAATGTTTTTGAGGCTTTTCTAGTTTTGCTAAAGGGGTCACTCCCGGTGAAGGGATCGTCGGCCCTTTCCTCATCGAATAAGGTGCAGGATATATCATATATACCGCTGTGCAAAGCAAGAACTATAGAAGCAATCAAAAGACAAACCGAGTTTGTAGCACTTGCCAGTTATTGCTAAAGGAGTCACTCCCGGTGAAGGGATCTCGGTCCTTTCCTTATCGAATAAGGTGCTGGATGTTCTACAAGGAACACCGCTATGCAAAGCAAGAACTAGAGCTACCAGTTTTTATAAATAAGTTTCTACAACATCTTAGGTTTCTTTTATTTCATTAATCTCATTAATGAAGTCCCATTTTATTATGCTTCACAAGCATCTCTTTTTGAAACGAAATCTGCAATATAACATATATCTCATATATATATATATAAAATATAAACATTCGTCTCAGGCAGTAATATGATCTCATCACAGAACATTGCAGCAGAAGAACATATATGAAATATTGGATATACTAGGACGTCCGTGTTTTCAATACGAGCCTGTATAAAACACGGATTCCACGGTCGCGATGAATAGCCAAACCCACATCCCTAGACCCCTACGAGAGCGGCAAGTAACACTGCCAATTTTAGGGTTAGGAGACCCGGTCTCGACTCCTCGAGATGGTCTCCCACTGGACCCTAGAACCCGGTTACTTATGCTCCCCGCCTTGGGTCTACCTAATGCGGAAAAGTAAATAATATACAACGGTGACATCTTCCGCTACCTGGAAGTGCCCCAATAAAAGAATATTACATACAAATGAATTTTACATGAATGAAAAAGAAAAACTCTCATCTCACATAAAACCCCCGGCTATTCAAAACGCGACGATCCAATATAACATATCACAGTAACACATAATATCTCATATCATCAACGTAAGAAAGTATGTGTATCCCGATTGTCGTTGATGTATAGCAACGAAGCCGGCGATACACCACATACTACGCTTACGGTCACAGAAAAGAAAGTGTAAAACTACAACAGTTGGAATCCGCAACTTCCTTAGACATCGCATGCCTAACCAAATGAATTCCTTAGACATCGCATGCCTAACAATTATAAACCCCGCATTTTAGTCTCATTATCGAAAACTCTTTTCAATATCTAGTCGGGCAATTCAACAAGATTCCCGACGTCTCGATCGAATGCTCGTCGCAAACTTTAGTAGACGGCCGCACCCCCGATACCGTCGACGAAGTGCACCAAGGCGGAACACCGCTACCGGGAGCACCCGAACGGATTCTTTCGGCGACGGGGTTCTCCTACAGTCACTTGGTCGGGGCTATGGAGTGAGGCTGTCTATTAAGTTTACCCGGCGAGTATCCGCGTACGCTACGTGATTGCGACGGACTTTTGATCGCATCAAAATTCCGTGGCAACCGATCATCTGAGACTAAACTGCTATGTTTATAATATTCAAATTAGTTATCTCATAACTACCTGTGGATTCCAATTGTTGTATCACATTCCAGATAAATAGACAAAATTAAACTTTCCGATCGAATCATCAAACACCCAAGATTTCCCCAATATATCTCAACACTTGAAATCAGTTTAAAAACATCCATTACATGCCTCAGTACCAATGGTCCAGCGGTAGAAGGGTCAAGCCAACGCCTCACATGTGGCACGCCGTACTGCCCCAAACCCTAAGGTTCAAAGGGCAGTTCAAAATGGTCACATAATCGAGTTAAGGTTTGTTGTCTTCTAGAGGGTCTACCGAGTTACTTGCACGACTTAGAACATTCTTAAACACGAGAAAAAATCCAACTTTTGAAAAAATTTCCGACAGGGGAAAAAGTGAGTTATTGATATCCGTTCGAACTTTTTAACAGTTTCTAAAAGTTATCCGGAAAACCACATAGACAAAATCTGATACTCCGATCGAAACACCGAATCCCCAAAACAACCCCAGAAAACTCAACTGTAGAATAAATATTAAAAATTCCCAGAGAACTCAGCACTGTGTAATAGGAATTACTGTGCAAAATAGGAGGGGTGACGTCATCAAATGGCCGCGGAACCGCCGCAGAAGCCAGGCTTCTGCCGCGGTTCCGCCGCACTTTTGACGAATTAGCCCCTCGAATTTCACAGTAATTCTAATAAGACCCTGCTGAATATTTTAGAAATTTTTAATCGACAAAAATCCAAATTTTCAGAAAATTTCCAGAGAGCATTTTGGAGTCGGGGTTTCGGGTTCGATCGGACTTTAAACTTCGTCTAGACTTCGCCTAAAGCTCTAGCTTGGCTCTGATACCACTGTAGGGTTGCTAGGCACGCGCACAAGGGTCTACGAGGCATTAACTATGCCCGATTAAAAATTTAGCCGTGCCGAACAACCCGAATACGGAACTTTAAACTAGAGATTAGGCGAAAACTAGCATGCTAAACACTTTAACACTAAGTGAGAGGGATTACAACCTTTGTAGATCCGGTCCTTCACTTCATATGCTCCGTGTTGTGGTCTCTTCGCTGCGATCATCGGGATCCGGACTCTCGAGAGGTTCCTCGAAGAGAAAGACGCAAGCTTTGCTTCCGATCTTCGATACTATGATGATCTACCTTGAAGTTTCTTTAACACAAGCTAACACTCATGAAATGATGTGAACACCCTCATCTAAATGGCAAGGGAAGATGAGGATGATGAAGTAGGATTTTTGCTCTCTTTATTTATCTTTTTCTCATATTTATCCATCATAAAAATCAAAGCAAGAAACCATTTCAAGCAAAGAAGAAGAAGGAAGAAGATGATGAACAATAATAGAATCCTTTTGTGATGAATAGGAAAAGAATAATATGATAGAATTATGCAACCATGATCAAGTTAACCTTTGTAGAGAATTAACTAGGGTTAGGGTTTGGGTTGGGTTAAAGCATGAGTCACTTGAAAATATATTTCACAAAACAAAATGAAAAGCTTCTAGAAACATCTAGAAAGCTTAACCCTAATCCAAACCCTAATCATGTTTAAACTCCACTAAACAAGTTGCATTAGTTATCATATCATGTTACAATATTATATATCACATATATAATATTTATCGTAACAAAATAAAATAATACTATTAACATATATCGCATATATATCAATGTATTACCCGAGTGAGAAAAAGAATCTTTTAGTGAGCAAATATTAGTTAATGTAATTTAATATATCATATATATTATTATACATTAAATTATCGAATCAACACTTGATCCGACAATCCGGCTATATCGCATATAACCGGCTAATATTTATCCGTACCGATTCATCGAATCAACACTTGATCCGACGACCCGGCTGATATCAAATATCGCGAGAATATAATACGGTATCATATATCGCATTATCCTCGGTCCCGCACATATCACATATGTGCTCCTACTCCGTTTTTCCTGAATCAAGAAACCTCTGTGTAGGACTCTGAAGAATCGTCAATACGCCGGCAGTAGGTGATGATCATATCAAACACCCACAGCAAGCGGTCAGCTAAACGTAACAGCTACCCAGGTATTGAGCGCTCAGAAGATCAATAAGCAAGCCTGTACATTCTCCTGCGAATCCAAACAGTAACACTCCCGTACAGTCCGGTCTCGTCGTCTGATATGTTGCATATCTCGCCTAGGGGTGGTAAACGTCAGACCCCAGTAGTTTGAGAAGTCGTGTCGATTTGAGGTCTATAACAGTTCGAGAAACTACTGATAACACTTACCAGTAAATCTCAGCAACCCTGGCCAGGGATTTCCGGTTATAGCCAATCGAACACAGCACAACATCAACTCCCTATACCGGGAGAGACGAATCCCCTCCTATCGCTCATTGCCTCCATGTGATTCGGGACTGTACCCAAAAGCCACCTTTTTGCATGCCCTCTTGGACGTGGTATGATGGAAATCAAAGCACAGTGGGAATCACACAAGACTCTATGACGATCTCGGGTCGACAGACTACTCTGTACCAGTGTCACCGGAGAACTGCCATCTGACGTATGGTATAATACCATCTAGGAGTTCTCGGCGAGTCCGTCCAGTGTACCCAGTCTCCACTGAGCACCCGTACACCATCCTTGATGTCAAACACCGATGGATATGGGATCATCCATCGCCCATCATATGGGTCAAGATGCGTATACGCTAGTCTACTCTGGTGTATTGATGCCCCGTCTCGATACACCCTCGACTAGGAACAGTTATAGGATGTACTCATCGACTACCGTGGCCCCACTAGTATGATCTCATCATAGTCCTAGTAGTCAAGTACATATCCTAAGGGCTTTATCAACATGTAATATAGAGACAATCAGAGTACATGTTAAGATAAAGTACAACCAGATAGCATACTATCATGTTGAGCAAGAAATTCCTCCCTATATATGTCCTAGCATCCACTACAATATACATCGTATGTACAGTAATGGCCTCTAGGGCATACATATAACTAACACAACGGACGTTTTGGATTCGGCAGATTGATGAGTCTGTTGCGTACTGCCAGTTCAAACAGTCATCTCGTTTTATTCTGAAGAAACGAGTAAGGACGTCCTAGTCTCTCCTCGAGGGACGGGCTTGGATGCGCGTTATTTTGGTGAACGACCAGCTTTGAGTTGCTCGGCTGTTGTTGAGCATTGACAACGACAGTCGCTTTCCCTTTTCCTTTCTCATTTCGAGAGTCTGGTTTTGGAGGAGACAGTCCGTGGCCCATCTGGTCCATTTGGGCTAATTTGTCGATCAATGCTTGGAAGGTGGTCGGCCTGAAGAACATCATGAATTGCGAGATGGTCGCTTGCGGATCAAGAGTGCCCACAAACATGCCTACCGCAGGTGCCTCTTCTATGCGTTGTTTGCATTTCGACCATAGGTTCCGCCATCGTGTTGCGTATTGGACCCACGTTTCACCTGGCCTTATCCTGGCATTTATCAGTACTGTTATCGCGGTGCATTCACTAGCACTCGCGAATCTTTGTGTAAACAATAACTCCATCTCCGCAAATGTTTTGACAGAGTCGTTAGGTAGCTCCGAATACCATTCAAAGGCTGTTTCTGCTAAGCTGCCGACGAATTGGCGAAGCAACAATTTTTCATCGCCTCTAGTATTGCCGCATAAGGCCCTGAATTGAGTGACATGTTGATGCGGATTCCCTGTCCCTTTATATACGTGGAACTTAGGGATCGTATATCCCGGCGGGTAACTGATTTGGTCATACCAGCCCGGATAAGGTCGTCCAGTTCTAACAATTTGCCCAGCCACTTCACTCGCTTGATGAGCTCGTATTTGCTGAGCTATATAGTTATCCAGTGCGACCTTGGAAATGGTTTCTTCTTTGGCCGCTGAAAGAGCCGGAGGAGGATTAGGTGTCTCCCCTCTGTCGTCTCCAACAATGATCGGAGGGTCTTCAGTTGGAGGGTCCGGGTGTAACATCATCCCTACTATATCATGGAAAAGGAGCGCCATTTATTTTATGTTGGCAGCTTGTTCTGCTGCCTCTTTGTCCTTCTTTTCGAGGACTCTGCGTAGATAGTCAGCGTCAGTTTCTTGTTCATGACGCTGCTCTGATGATACTTCCAAACTTTCTTTCGGTTCGGTAAGTGCAGCAATCACAGTCATCATTTCCCGAAGCTTCTGTTGTTGCTCCTGGGCTTTTGTCAAGGATCGGGTGAGCGGTCGGTGACCCGTCGAAGCGCGGCTTTCCTCCTTTCTGGAAGCCACATAAACAGTGTGCAGTACCATGCCCCCAGACTTGGGGCGTTTGCGCTCAACGCTTTTACGGTTCGCCATATTCACAGGGGTTCTTTACAGCCTCCCTTTCTTTTGAGCGATTGGAGTTGAGGGGGCCGTTGTAGTGTGCACCCAAGTAGCTGTTGCTTTTTGTGGCTTGACGGAGTAAGCTTTCTCCTGCTGAACCTTCATCTTTTTCTGTCGGCGGAGATAGTTTTCATCAATCACCGACTCCTGGACTTGACGCCAGACCTTGTAGATTTTAGAGGACAACCATTGAGGGGGCTGCTCTAGCTTCTTCTCTGGAGTATTCTTCACAGGTGAAGGAGTTTGTTTCAACATCGCAGTAGGAGAGTTTCTGCGCACCGTGTCCAGCAATTCAAAGCTGTTCCCGGTTGGAACAGCAGCCTCGATCCCCACCATCGGAGCTGGTGGCGTAAATTCAGAGGGGGAGTTGCCCCCAGCCTTCCTTACTCGGCGCCAGTGGCGACGTCGAGCGTGTCGTGCGGATGGAGTTGGTTCAGCGATGAGGATGGCTTTGTCATGCCCCCTGTTCTGGTGAGGTGCTGCTGGTACCAGCCTCTTGAAGACCGACGTCCGTTGAATGGGGATAGCCAACCTATCGAAAGCAGATTTTCGAGCAGGTGAAGCATCCTTGACGATTTCATGAGCAGGAATGGCTGTCCGCTTGGGGATAACACCTTCTGGTATTGTGGGCTTCTTCACGGGCCCATTGGAGTTTCGACCCAGTCTATTGAAAACCGATGCACTGGATTTGGGCGACCCGTTGAGAGGGGTCGCAGTAGTTGCAAGCCAGTCAAAGACCGACTTCTTTGGAGCTTCTTGCAACGACAAAGGGGCATTGAAGCTCATCGGCGGGAGCATGGTCCCGAAGAATAATCCAGTGGTGGCTTGGGTTACCTGCTCCACTGGCATCTTGAAAAGAGAGGCTGCTTGGGGCCTGTAAGTCACTCCTCCAACAGGGACGGAGTGAGAGTTGCAGTTGCAGGAAGTGCAGCTTGAAGCCATTAATCTTCTGTTTTCTGCACGGAGCAAGACACCAAATCTTAGTACCTCGAATCTACAGGCAACCACAGCAAACCGTGATTTGTTCGTGAACACGACACACGAAGTGTGGAGTGAAAAGAGGAAAAGGTCCCACCGGGCGTGCCAGAATCTGTTCCCCTCCGAATGACGCGGCGGAGACGCGATAAACGTCTTGCCTGAAATTCGGGGCAGATGCTATTTGGTTTTATCCGTCCACCTCTCCGAAGATGCCAAGTTGATTTATGGCACCGTGTATCGAAGGTTTAGACGGATGCGGCCGATGTAGCAGACTTCGTCAGATTCCCCCTCGTTCGAGGGTTTTTTTTTATTGTGGTGACGCTCTTCCCTGCAGACGCAAGCCTCTGCAGTTAATTACGCTACCGCATCGCGGTAACAACTTTCTCCTTCTCCAGAATTTCACTTCGTGTCGTGGCTATTTGTTTTGTTTGTGGTTGCCCGTGGATTGTATACGGAGAATAATTTATGTCGTCGCCCGTAGGACGTGGATTATTCCAAATCCGTATTTTCTTAGATTTGGATTTGGGGTTTTTGTTTAAGGATACGTTAGCCGTATTTGAGGCTAAGATCAACTTAAACGTTTGTTAAGGATATGTTAGTCCAGTTTGAGACTAAGATCAACTTAACGGGATCATTTAGATCCGACAAAAGAGCATTTGGGCTCTATTGTTCCAGTTTAGGGATATAGTGGTCCATTGCATGTATGGCCGTCGGGACCCATCACCTCTCTGACGTCGTTGAAGGATTACAACGATAGGTGTCAGAGGAGTTCAGACATGTACCCTTGAACCAAAGTTGATTGGGGGATTTATAGTCCAATTTGGGACTAAAGTCTGTTTGAAGGTTTAAGGATACGTTAGCCATATCTGAGGCTAAGATCAACTTAAACGGGATCGTTTAGATCCGACAAAAGAGCATTTGGAGGCTCTATTGTTCCAGTTTAGGGACGTAGTGGTCCATAGGTAGTTTAAGGACATTGCGGTCCATTGCCAGTTTAGGGACATGGTGGTCCATATTCCAGTTTAGGGACATGGTGGTCCATAGGTAGTTTAAGAACATTGCGGTCCATCGGTAGTTTAAGGACGTTGCGGTCCATATTGGTGTGTTTAAGGACGCATTAGTCCGTTAGTTTAAGGACGCATAAGTCCGCGGGTTTAAGGACCCCACAGTCCGTATCTTGGTTTAAGGACGCATAAGTCCGTGAGTTTAAGGACCCCACAGTCCGTGTTGATGTGTGGTTGTCGGGACCCGTCACCTCTCTGACGTTGTTGAAGGATTACAACGATAGGAGTCAAATGAGTTCGGAGATGTACCCTCGAACCGGATGCAAATTGATTTAAGATAGCAGCTGTGCTCAGTCAATTTAATTTGAGGACTTACGGCCATGATTGGGCTAAGTTCAGTTGAAAAATGTTCAACGCTTTTATTTGTTTTATGCCTATAATGCATTGCATTTTATTTTTTATTTTGTTTGGGCTCTGCCCCTTTTAAATGATGCACAACATCTATTTTTATTTGGGCTCTGATGCATTGCATCTGTTTGAAAATAATGCATAACATTTACTAGGCCTGTTAGGCCTTTTTAATTGGGCCCAGCCCTTCTTTTTAATGATGCAGTGCATCAATCATCTGACAGTGGCCATGTGGTCTGTCAGGCGCTTTGTGCTAATAAATGAGCGCAAGCGCTTGTGGAGGTGACACGTGTCACACAAGCGCAGTGCGCTGCGCTTGCACTGCGACACGTAGAGCGCTTTAGTGAGTTGCGCCAATTTCAGAGAGCAAGGCTCTTTCTTAAAAACGCATAGCGCAAGTGATTCAGAGAACCAATGGTTTATAAAAAAGTGCAAAGCACTTATTATTATTTGAAGATCCTTGATCTTGTTCTTAGATCAATGATCTATTAGAAGAAATTCTTCTATTTTTGTGAAGGTTTTTACCTTTTCCTTGAAATTTCTTCAGAGTTCTCTTTGTTTTTTTTTGGTTCTCAATCTCTCACCATGTTTATGATCTTTTGAATTGGGGTCTAGGGGCCTTTATATCGTACCCATGAATTTGTTAAATTTGTTAAAGAGATCCTTCTCTGAGTGATTTGGGGAATTTTCCCACCGTTGGATCTTTGATCCAAGGGTTTCTGTTTTACAGAAGACAATCTTCTTGTTTTTAACAAGAACAGAAGAATCTTACTAAAATTTAATTTTGTTTGGCGCAAACGCCCCAGCGCGTGACACGTGTCAAGCAGCGCAGAGCGCAGCGCAACCGCGCTGACACGTGTCGCGCAGCGCACAGCGCATCGCATCCGCGCTGACACGTGTCGCGCAGCGCACGGCGCAGCGCAACTGCGCTTGCTCATCCGCGCTGACACGTATCGCGCAGCGCAGCGCTTGCGCAACTGAAGCGTTGCTTCCTTTAATTTTGTTTTAAATAGAGTTTTGCTCTGATTGGGCGCGCTGCCTTGGGCGCTGCGCTGGCGTATCAGATTTTGACACGTGGCGCGTTGCGCGCAGCGTAAAGAATTTAATGCGTTGCTTCGAATTTTGAATTTTGTAATTCAAACAGAGGTTTGCTCTGATTGGGGGAAACAGTTACCAGAACATGAAAAGTTTATCTGGACATAATATGTTTACCTGTACACCGATACAATTCCTGTTTAAATTCTAAGTATTGACATTGATATGAAATCATGTTTCAACCTGTTTAATTCTATAATTGAAACTGATACAGCCAGGGGTCGGGAAAAGGACTTGGTAGACTAGATTAATAACTTTGGAATGCTTTATTTATGGTACCACATGTTAGGGCCCAACCTAAGGGTGTAACTGCACCTGCCATCATTCCAGTTATTATTATAGCTCGTACCAGTTAGGGCCATCTATGGTGGTCCGGGTAGCTTGCTACCATCATGTTATTGTTTTCTACTCCATAGAAATGTTTGAAAAAGTTTTTCGAGCTGTAACACCTATTCTTATTCCAGTAGCATCTAGCAGTGCATCCTGGGTTCAGCTCCAGGAATCAGAGGCCGTGGTCCCGGGTATGCACCGGATGCTTTCCATAGTTATTTGCTGGCTATCACTGACTTTCACAAATATAAGAGTAAACTATTTAATAACTTGATGCAAGCTGACCTACTACGTATACTCGGATGCTGGGATGAGGCAGTGCTAAGGTATATGTGAGGCAGTTCATGCTCACAACTTAATGAGATAATAACAACACTCATATTTTCACTTGATACCTAATTTTGCTTGGCCAGTGTGAATTTCTGTTAATGATTTAATACCGGTTTATTACTGTACATTGATACTTTATACCGACATGATTCTTCTGTTGACTTGACTAGTGGCTTATTGGTGAATGGAAATTAAGGATACTTATGCACTTGGATAATATCCACGCTACACCCATTGTTATCATATTTCCTGGATACTGAATCTGAATACTGAATACTGTTTACGAGATATCGTTTATCATGTTTATTGGACACCGTTTATCATTTTTACTGGATACTGTTTATACTTGGCATGCGTGTGCCAGCTAGTCATGCGATACCCCAAGATATGAGTATCTTACCGTCTATTTCCACAATACTCCCCTATCCATGCATGTCCTGATTCATCCTGACATCTATATACATTTTTGTAATAATCTCTATATTTCTGTATACACATGTGCATGAGTTCTTTCATTTTACCACTTGCTAGGTCGCTTTCTGACGACCCTGAGCTTACATGTCCAGATATCGGAGATCAGACGACTGACGTTTGAAACTGCAGATTATGATTTTCATTAGAGTTAATCAAAGATAGATTACCGGGTATCCATCTGTTCCATTTGAATTTTGATATTCTTGTATCATCCATGTTTATCAATTCCATCTTATTGTATCTTTAGCATGTGATATTTGAAGTACGAAACTTATACAGCTATCTACCTGTATTAGCTATGTTTTTAGATTAGTATTTTGCGCTGCTCAAGTTGATATCGATGGTATTAGCGTATATGAAGGGAGTATTTTTCTCCTTCTGAAAATATGTGTTTGCCGCCAGTCGCGAATTCTATCCCGTATTTTATTGTGGGTCCACTATTTTCTGTATTCCGAGATAGGGGTGTGTCATATGTTAATTATTTTTAGAGAATAATCATATATGTCCGATTAAAAAGAATGAGGGTCAATCTAGATTTTTTATAAAAAAATCCTTAGTATAATACAAACAAGCCTATTTTGGGTTTGAAATATCCTTCTTTTGTAAGTATTGGGTTTTTTTCATAATTTTGGACATGGGTTTAAAAATAAGTCATATCTACAAAGCAGGCACATAAACAGTTTTCCCTCAAAATAAAATATACAAATTTTAGATTTCGCAGTTTAATCCCCACAACTGAATATACTAATAGGGAGACAATATATCAAAATGGAAAAAAGAGAAAAAAAAAAAAAAGGAGATAAGTATGCCTGCCAAATTAACTTCTAAGGATTCCAATATTATGACAAATTTTAGATTTCGCAGTTTAATCCCCACAACTGAATATACTAATAGGGAGACAATATATCAAAATGGAAAAAAGAAAAAAAAAGGAGACAAGTATGCCTGCCAAATTAACTTCCAAAGATTCCAATGTTTATAAAACTCGGTTTAGGCCCAGGACACGGTGGGCCACACATAAATGCTCGTGGACTTTGATATACTGGAACTCCATCCAAAAAACGCAGGTCTTACCGTGGGTTGTCCCATATTATATCTTATATCTATATGCATGACACAATTTCCCTAATATGCTACTATCATCCTATATTCTCAACACTCATATGCAACGTGGACGAACTCAACCTCACGTGCAATGAGGACCCAGACTTCATGTGCAACGTGCACAAACAAACACCCAAGCTTCATTTGGAAAATCCATCCCAATATATATCGATATCTCTCTATCTCTATTTCTATCTTTACTATTATAATGCAAAGAGAATCTCTATTTCTATCTTTACTATTATAATGCAAAGAGAAGAGGGGGCTCGTGGCGCTCTCACGCTTTTCGGAATTTAATATTCAGAAGAACCTGAAAAATCCTTAATTATTAGATGGTCTAACCTATCAATTAAGAAAATCCTATAGAATCAATGATCGTAAAATCCTAAATAATAGTTTTCAAACAAAAAATATTTAAATAGATTATTATTATATCTAACAAGGTGCGAAATGAGGATATTCGTGCAAAAGTTGGTGTGGCATCCGTGGAGGAGAAGATGCGGGAAAACCGGCTTAGATGGTTTGGTCATGTGCGACGCAGACCTATGGAAGCACCGGTTCGACGAATAGATACTCTCGATATGGGTAATGGCAAAAGGGCAAAAGGGAGACCGAAGAAAACATGGATGGAGGTGATACGAAACGATATGGTTGCCAAAGGACTCAATGAAAGTATATTGTTCGATAGAAGTGAGTGGAGACAGAGGATTCATGTGCTGGACCCGGCGTGATTCTCATGTTGGTTCATGTAGCCTACCCCATATGCTTGGGATAAAAGGCTCAGTTGTTGTTGTTGTATTATTATATCTAACAAAAACTTAAACAGTTATAACAGATTTAATCCATCTTTTATTGTACCTGGCCAATTTCTTAATTGTATCCTCGCCTTTATCTTTAAAGATGCACGAGAATAAACTTGTCTAATGAACCAACTAATCAACTCCACCTTAAGTTAAATTTCGGAACCACCTTATGACGCTCAACCTTATGATTGTCCACGTCAAGTGTTTGACACCGTGATCCACCAAGTCATAGCTAACCAATGTGTATCATTATGACCCGAAGTTTTCTTACCATCAGCTTCTCGTCCTTAAACTATGTACCGAGATGTTTTACACCTCGACCAATCATCCCCTTAAATTCTAATACCAAAAGTTGGAAAAAAATCTCACTCGGAGGTACCCGACTATAATAATACAAGTTGTTGGGGGTAATCGCAACAGAAGAATATGAATAAATAAAGGAGTATTATTTAAATTAGGATAAGGATTTTATATATTGATTTAAATAAGGAAATCTTGTTTAACTAAGAAAAAAATTGCTCTCATCAAAGAGTTGTTAAAGAAAGCATATAGAATGTAGATAGAGGTTTGGAGGAGAGGTTTCTCAGCATCATGGGGAGAGAGATTTGGATTAGAGTTACGAGGGTCACTTCTTCAGAGTTTGAAGGTTAAAGCCAAGAGTTGAGGTATTGCCGCCATAAGAGAGGTTTGAATAACGATTTAGAAAAACTCTTGTACTCTTCTTATTATAGTGGATTCTCTCCGACTCTTTTCGTGGATTAGGTATGTTGTTGAATTATGTTAAATACTGCCGTATCTCTTTGTCGTTTGTTTACTTTTCTGTATTGTGTTTTGTTTCTCTGTTTTGCTTGTGTCTTTGATTGATCATCACAAGATGTCCCAGTAGAATTTTCAATACGTTTTTCTAACCGGGTCTACCTTAAAACACATGTTATTGTGAGAGAAGCCCAAAGGCGCCGATTTTTTTAGCCAAATGGTTTATTTATCAAGTCCTCGAATCCCCTTATAAATTAAACACCGGTGGTATTATCATCTTGTTTCAATTGTGGGACTAAACTTTAATTCCGGTTGCCCATCAACTTGAATATCGATCTTTACCAGGATGCGAGACTCAACCCCAACAGATCACCACCTTTGCTCGTTATTAGCCCCAAACCTTGGGGATCACAAGTTCACAATCTCATAGTGGGTTCCTTCCCCATGTATCCTCAGTCACCTTTTTCAAAGACGAGGCATCAACGATGCACGAGCTCAACCTTATTCTCCGCCGTATGTCACAACCCTTCAGTCACAGATTCAATCCTTCAATGAAAATAACTATTAATGATCAACTTCATCTTAGAACCATATTCCGAGACTGCCTTCTGGATTTAGCGCACATCGTACCGATGCCTAAAGCATCTCATAAGTACGGCAACATCCGCCATCATGTCATAGGGCTTGCTAACCAATGTGCAGCACCATTCCGATGCAGCTTGATCGTCGTGCACATTCACTTTAGGCTCTAGTACAAATGTATTGAGATAAGATCAGCAGCCAACATGAGGCATTAAGCACACCCATTTCCATTCTATTTCCAATTTTGGGCTATTAACTCAACTCCAGTTGAAGACGGATGCTTCTGACACGACGCGAGGCATAAACCTTACAAGATACTGAATTATCGGTATGTACAAGAACTATAAATGTCGAGTTTTAGTTTGGTTAAGACAGAATTAAAAGTTTTGAGACGTGTATGATACACTTTCTGAAAAAAGATATTGGGAGTACAGTAGAAGGCAATCACCCCCAAGATACAACAAAGCCCTTGAAACTCTATAATGAGAAGAAGATGCCAAAACTGTGAAGAGAAGGACATAATTTATAGAGTTGAACAGACACAACCGTTTGAACGTTGTGACTATTTAGAGTTGAACAGACACAACCGTTACTGTTATGTTCAGTGCCCAAGTGCCTCATCAAAGACAGTAGTAAATAAATGTTATAAGCCTGCTAGAAATCAGGCTCACTTGGCTCATAATCCACTTTATTCAAGATATTATTTAAATATTGAGATTTATTATAAATACTTGGGTATTCATATCTCCATCCGATGTGGGACTATTTCCCACATACAAATGCTACCAATAGATTCAAACTACTAATAATCGCCCACTAGTTTGTATATATTGGCTGCAAGCACATCTCTCTCGTGACAAATATTATGCATAAAGAAAGGTATCTCTCGATTTAAACCTTCTATTAGTGTGTATATATCAATCGTCTAACAAAGTTATTGGTGTCCGCAGATTAAACCAAAACTTTTATTATTAGAATTTGAAATACAACACACAGAATATTCATCTTATTTTCTAAGAGTTTTATAACTGCTTTAGCACTATTATGGCCATATGCTACTCTTGTACTTCATAAGCATTTACAAGAGAATACTTCATATCTTTTGTTGAAACGGCACCACTTCTATACTAATATAGGTGGAATTTCCTTTATTATATCACTGTTACTGTGAATATTTAAAAATTAAATAACTCCATTGAGAGCTTTCGCTCATCCTCTTTATCGTAATAGATAGCACCAGATACTTATTTATATAAGAATGAGACGTCTAGCGCAATACATGCACATGACAGTAACTTGTTATTACCTATTGAACTATTAGAATTAGTTTTTACTAATTAAAGTTGGGTTACCATTACTGGTGCCAAATTGTAAATGTTTAAGTCCCATTCCAATTGACGTATTCTTTACCAAATCTCTAGATAATGCCTTTGTAAAGGGTTCTGCTAAATTCTTTGCAGATCTCAAATAAACTATGGTAATTATTTCATTAGTAATTAATTCTCGAACATATTCATATCTTAAGCTAATGTGTCTAGATTTACCATTATAAACATTATTATAAGCTCTAGACATAGTCGCCTCACTATCGCAATGCAAGGAAATAGATGGCATTGGTTGTGGCCACAACTCTATATCCAATAATAAATTTCTCAGCCATTCCGCTTCCTTGCCGGCAGCAGCCAAAACGACAAATTCAGATTCTAATGTTGAATGTGTGATACAAGTTTGTTTCTTAGAGGCCCAACTAATGGCACCGTCTCCAATTGTAAATATCCAACCAGTTATGGATTTATTATCACTTGCATTTGTGATCCAACTTGCATCCGAATAACCTTCTAGTACTGCAGGATAATTGGAATAAAATAGACCAAATTCTTTGTTCTTTTTATATACCCAAGAACTCTACTGATAGCCTTCCAATGATTAGTACTGGGTTTACTGGTGTATCATGACAATTTGCATACTGCAAAAACTATATCAGGCCTTGTACAATGCATCGCATACATAAGGCTTCTAATAGCGCTAGCATATTCTAATTGTACAATTATATTGTCACAATTCTCATTTAATTTCATACTCGGATCATACGGAGTAACACTTTCTTTAATATTAAGATGTTGGAATTTATTTAATAATTTCTCTATATAATGAGATTGGTTTAGCACAAACCCTTCACTATAATTTTTCACTTTTATTTCTAAAATAGTATCTACTTCATTCAAATATTTCATTTTGAATACTGAAGTTAAATACTTTTTGTTTCATTTATTCCAATCATGTTTGTACCAAATATCAACATGTCGTCTACATAGAGACATATGATTACCCCATAATTCTGATTGAATTTGGAATATACACATTTATCCGCACTATTATGCTTAAAACCATTTGATATTATTGCTTTATCAAATTTCCCATGCCATTGTTTAGGGGCCTGTTTTAAACCATATAGCGACTTAGTTAATTTACAAACTTTGTTCTCATTTCCAGAAAGTATGAAACCTTCGGGTTGTTCCATGTATACTTCCTCATTCAATTCACCATTTAAAAAGGCTATTTTTACATCCATTTGATGCACATATAAATTATATTGAAGCCAAAGTTATAAGAACTCTAATGGATGTTATTCTAGCCACAGGTGCATAAGTATCAAAATAATTTATGCCCTCCTTTTGTGTGAATCCTTTAGCCACTAATCTTGCCTTGAAAGTTTGTATAGAGCCATCTGTATTTTTTTTCCTTCTAAATACCCATTTTACTTTATAGGCTTAGATCCTTGAGGCAAGTCAACCAATATCCAAGTATTGCTAGACATTATGGAGTCCATTTGGTCATCAATAGGCTCTTTCCAAAATGCAGCATCTCTTGATGATATTGCTTCACTAAATGTTTTAGGATCATCTTCTATATTAAGTAGAATATGTACTTTGTTAAGCACTTTGGTTCTATCTCCTTCAACGAGAAAAACTATTGAACGCGAATCAATAAAATCAGGACCAAAAGATTTTTCTTTCCTGATTCTTTGATTTTTTTTTGGTTCAATATTTTCATTACTTTCTCTTCTTTTCTCATTTGTAATTTTCTTAGAAATTGCTGCATTTTCTTTATTATACAAATTAGAATCAACATTGTCATGCATAAATTTATTTTCAAAAAATTCAACATGTATCGACTCAATTATGACATTTGATTCTAAATTTAGAAGTCGATATGCTTTAGAATTCGATGCATATCCAACAAATATACTTCTAATGCCTCTCGGCCCTAATTTAGATTTATATGGATCAGTCACTTTATAATATGCTATGCACCCCCACACTTTAATATAGTTTAAATTGGGTTTTCTACCATTCCAAATTTCATATGGTGAAACATGAGTTTTCTTGGATGGTATTCTATTATGAATATAGCATGCTGTTAAAAGTGCCTCACCCCAAAGATCAAAAGGTAATTTAGTATTTAAAAGCATAACATTTACCATTTCAACTAAACTCCTATTTTTCCTTTCGGCTAATCTATTGTGTTGAGGCGTATAAGGTGCAGTTCTTTGATGAATAATAACATGCATTTCGCAGAATTGAGAAAAAGAATCAGAAAAATATTCTCCCCCTCTATCACATTTAAGGATTTTAATCCTTTTATCTTTCTGATTTTCTACAACTGACTTATACTCTTTAAATTTCTCAAATGCTCTATCTTTTGTTCTTAATAAATATACATATGTAAAACGAGAATGATCATCAGTAAAAGTTATTAAATATCTTTTTCCTGCTCTAGTTAATCGACCATTTAATTCACAAATATCAGAATGGATAAGTTCTAATAAATTAGTATCTCTTTCGATTTTAAGGAAATGTTTTCTAGTCATTTTTGC
The DNA here is from genome assembly GCA_030015575.1 of Agapanthus africanus. Taxonomy (NCBI): domain Eukaryota; kingdom Viridiplantae; phylum Streptophyta; class Magnoliopsida; order Asparagales; family Amaryllidaceae; genus Agapanthus; species Agapanthus africanus. The sequence continues at coordinate 160,850,598 of CM057339.1, read as the reverse complement.
TTCTACGCAAATCTCACATTTCTCATTATGATCATTCTGACATGCAATGTAACCATGTTTAGACATATACTTTAAAGAGCGAAAATTTAAATGACATAATCTAGCATGCAACAAGGAAAAAGAATACTCAACAACATAAATAAACACACAATTAATACTGAGTTTGAACATGCCATCACAGGAATATCTCTTTCCTACAAATATACCATTCTTCGATATTACAACTTTGTCAGACTCTAGAACAATTTTAAATCCCTTCTTGCACAACAGATTTGCAGATACAATATTTTTTCTCAAATCAGGAACATGAAATACATTAAGCAGAGTAAGTTTCTGTCCAGATGTAAACTTCAATTCAACACTTCCTTTACCGAGCACTTTGGCCGAAACGTGGTTTCCCATCAATACCTCTTCAGGTTCTTTCTGATCCGTGTAGTTTTTGAACATTGCTTTGTTATTGCATATATGGATGGTTGCGCTAGAATGCAGCCACCAATCTGCAGTTCTAGTTACCACAGCCATATGCAATTCCGTAATCATGCCTATCTACATGTCAGAAACCATAGCAACAAGTTCTTTGACTTCATTTTCTATTAGATTTGCCTTGTTACTATTTTCTGATCCGAAACCAAGTTTTTTTCCGGTATTTCTGAATTTGCAATCTTTAATACAGTGGCCTTTCTTTCTACAGTTATAACAAGGCCATTTTTTCTTTGCAAAATTAGATTTCTTAAAATCATTTCCCTTCTTGTGGACTTTGATATTGTTCTGAAATTTTTTATGACCCTTTTGACTGACATGATTCACTTTAGAGTTAGATTTAGAGCTAAGAAAAATCATGTCATGTGCACGGTTCTCTGCCTCAATCTGTAGATGAGTCTGAAATTACTCTATGGTAAAATTTTCAGGAGAGTGCAGAATTTTCTTTCTGTATTCATTCCAAGTAGGAGGAAGTTTAGATAGAATTGCTCCAACTTGAAATGAATCAGGGACTTTAATTTCAAGTTCGCTCAATTTAGAGACGAGAATTTGTAATTCATGCACTTGATCCATGATTTGCATGTCATCAGTCATCTTAAATTCAAAAAATTTAAGCGCAAGAAATTTATCCGTACCTTTCTTCTTATTTTTGTACTTTGTTTCAAGGGCGCTCCAGATTTCTTTTGGTGTCTTCATATTTCTGTAAAGATCATATAGACGACCGGTGAGGGAATTAAGAATGTAACCGCGACAAACTAGTTCATCTTCTTCACGCTTGTTTTTCTCTGTTCTGCCACTCTCGGCATCATTCGAAGTTGAGACTGAATCTGGAATTGGTGGCAAGTTCCGATCGAGAATGTAAAATATCTTCAAGGCGGTCAACAAGAACACCATCTTGTCTTTCCATCTAGTGTAATTGTTCCCATCGAATCGATCCAGTTTGATAACATCTTGGTTCTGGAAATGAATCTTGACACTTGAATTTAATTCTGTCTCCATAATATCACCTTTCGACTGTCGGGTTTTAGTTTGGTTAAGACAGAATTAAAAGCTTTGAGGCGTATATGATACAATTTCCGAAAGGTGATATTGCCCCACTATGAGAGTACAGTAGAGGGCAATCACCCCCAAGATACAACAAAACTTTTAATTGAACAGACACAACCGTTACTGTTTTGTTCAGACAACCTTTGAATTTGAAATTCAAAATGTCAAACTCTGTTATTAAGTCAACCCAAGATGTCCCAAGTGCCTCATCAAAGACAATAGTAAATAAATGTTATAAGCCTGCTAGAAATCAGGCCCACTTGGCTCATAATTCACTTTATTCAAGATATTACTTAAATATTGGGATTTATTATAAAGACTTGGGCATTCGTCTCTCCATCCGATGTGAGACTGTTTCCCATATACAAATGCTACCAATAGATTCAAACTAGTAACAATAAATGTCTTATTTGTAATAGAATGCAACCGATGATTTTCTTCTGAAAGCAAACTAACCATAAGTAAAAGAAGGTAGATAAAAATCTATCTGTCTAGTTCTCTGATGTACTTCAATGTTATATCTATATTGGTAACCTAGTCTGAGAACTGATAGTATCTAAAGTTTCAATGTTAGATGCTAAACATACAGCGAGTAACGGCCAAAGCTAGAAACCTAAACGATAAACATATCCATCGGAGATAATAACTTACTGGCTTTGCAGGCTTCCTCGGAAATAAGTGAAAGTAGAGTTTGTAGACATGTCAATTAATAATTAACTGCCATCAATTAATTGAACAAAATTAGTACATCGGAATAATTGTAGCAAAGAATATGAACAATAATGAATCCTTTGTTATTGTGGCTTGTTCCATTAGTTATAATCATTCATTTGTCATAATTTTTTTTTTGAGATAATCATTTATCATAAAATTGAGATTAAACAATACAAAACCCTAGCAAGTTGAGTTCTCAAAATCGTAACCAAAATTAGCAAGAACCAAAAATTATTTGGAAAGCCAAAGGAAATTATGAAGCTCATTGCGTGGTCGATCATCGTCAATTAAAAGCATAATTTTTTTGAGAGCATAGTTTTTTTGAGATAATAGGTGGAATAAATTAGCCATCCATTCCGGATCGAACCCGGGTTCTCCAACCCCATACTCCCCGATACTCCAACACCCCTAGCCCTTTAATTGAAAGCATAATTAGTCGCACATGGAACCAATTTAGGAAATCAACTCATAGGATGCTATGACGTGGTTCTCTCGTGGCAGTATGTCACATGCACGCTTAGCTTTAAATATTAGCATGTTGAAAACTGCAGCCTCGGGGGCCATCGTTTGACTTCAAAATTGTTAATCCCTTCAATTTTTTCACCTTTTCCCCTAATTTAGTTTATCCGGCCGTTATTAAAAGCGGAATAAAAGAGGGGCAAAATATGGAGTCTTTTCAAAAAATTTCAATTTGCTTAAATTGGATTTGAGCTCTTGAAGACTTAGTTTTCCTCCTCTAATTTTTTTCATCTCAACCAAAGAGAAGATTGACAATTTGCTCGAATTTGATATAAGCTTATAAAGACTTAGTTTAACTCAATATGGTCTATAGATTATTTATCGATGTGCAGGATGTACTATATTATCGCACGTGCTGTGTATGTGAAAACATGATAAATATTTTATTAAAAATAATTTTAAAATATATTTTTAAAATTTAAAATAATATTGTTTATGGATAAATCCACACAAAAAATCTTTAAAAACTTGCCAAGTGTTGAAGAAACTTTTTCTAAAAATAAATATACAATATTTTTTTTTTGCAAATATGTGAAAAGAATATTATTAATAGAAATAACTAACGAGATTCATCATAATATACTAATAGAAAACAATTTGAGACAACAAAAAGATCAAAACTTTACCAACAAATTTTTTTAGTTGATGTTAAGGGAAAGCAATATTTAAATATACTAAAGGGTCACAAATATACAGATTAACTGAGACGATTTCAATATCAAAATAGGTTTGATGGTTGGATATTATGGAGAGAGAGTAATATGAGACTAAAAATGTCAAAATTTAAAAATGTACCTATGATTATAAAAAAAGGAATTAATTATTTTCTTATTTATTATGCACGTAGTAAAATTTAAAGAGAAAATATAGATTTATAAAAAAGGAATAGATTTTAATAACTCTTAATATCTTAATATCGAAATAAAGGATTATAATCATCAAACGGAAGCAAGATTTGAATATAAGAATTAAAGGGTCAGAAATTGACATAACTGAGAAGATTTCAACATCAGCATAGATTTGATGGTTCAATTTCATGGATAGATGATAAAAGCGAGACAAGAAAATATCAAAAGATTATAAATTAATTTATGATTATAACAAAGGAATACATTATCTTCAAGAAAGGTTGGTCCGAGAAAAGAATTTGTACACCAATAAAAAAATAATTTGGAAGAAGAAGACTCGAGAAAAGAATTTTTCATTGGATATTTTATACATATTTAAAATAAATAATAAAAACCAACAAAAAATAGTTACTTGGACGATGGAGATTGTGAGAATTTACTTGGTTGAAATTCAAAATCTTTGTTTAATTTTCAGAGAGATGAAAGCTATGACTAATAAGTACTACTAATCTCATAAGTTTAACCCCTATTTTCATAGTATAAAGTCGGGTCGGGCGAAAAGAGTATCTAACCCGTTTATCCTATTCAGGTTTGGATTCGGGTTGTGCTTTTAGGAAAATAAATTTTGGCTTTCTATTTAACTTTGCAGTTAATTTCGTCAATCACAATGAGTTTTTCCATGTCACAATATTACTTCTGAACATAAATCATTTCCACATGAGTTAAATAGTAAAATTATTATTAACCTTATAAAGTTGATTAATTATAAAATATGATTTTAATTAAAGTTGATTGTATTAAATCTACTTTTTAGGATTGTTTAAAGTTAATGATTCTATAGGATTATCTATCAGCAAATGAGTTGATGATGTCGACCATCTTAGAGTCAAGATATTTTCTCGTCGACTTATTATAGTGGATTCCCTGATTAGGTATATTGTCGAAGCATGCCTCCGTTTCTCTTTGTCGTTTGTTTACTTTTCCCCACGGATTAGACACATCCCCGTGGATTATGTCACGCCCCGCTTCCCAAAATACGGAATACGAGAGGTTGATAAGGCCAGCCATACTCCTACGGTCGAGAAAATATTCTGCCGTAGTCACACTTCGGCTTCTAGCTTTACATGGTAATCAGTAATTAATGCACAGGTAATGAGAAATACAGTCACTAAATCAAAATAAATACAAAGACTAACCAGATAGAGATCAAAGAAGTATAGCTCTGAATCGCTGATCTAGATATCCGGAATGTTCTCGAGGTACGTCAGGTCCTGGTCCAAGTTAAATCCACTTCTCTCTCTGAGCATGCATACTCAGGTCGTCAGAGCGACATAATAGCAATAAATAGAAATACATATGTAACATGTGTACTAATGATGAATATGAAACATAAAGCATGAAGTGATGATATGAGCATAAAGGAACCAGCACAGGTAAACGGTAAAGCGTGTAAACAGTAAGGCAGGTGTATCGAGTCAGTAATCAATGCATATCACTAAACCTACCAGTCTCTAAGTCTCACTGTCCAGGTCGCTAAACCTATCGTCAGTCCAAGTGTGAGAGTCAACCACTCGTGAGTATCCCCCACCCAAGGGTAGGGCCCCAGGAGCAAGGGAACACGGGCCCGAGTCGCTGATAGTCAGTAATATCACCCATATAACTCCCAGAATCGCTGTGTATGCCGGCTATGAGATTTCCGAGATTCCGTTGAACTCACACTCAAACTACCCCACACCCCGTGGTTTATATCAAACAGCAACCATAAACTCAAATACTAGTTGGTCCATGACAAGTCTACGCGAGAACTGAAGACATGATCTCCATCAAGCATTTCTCGACTGGTACCCAAGATAAATGGACAGTATTTGGTGTCTTATCTATGACATTAATATAAGTGCTTCCATAATTGTCCAATACCAATTATAGTCACACTTATACATGTCCCATAAACGTCGACAATGTAATAAATTAACTGGGTTCGTTGATTGTGGACAATCACGTGTCACTTTACTTATTCATTCACGCTTTAATACTAACGTACCTGCCACAATCAAAGCACTAATATCTATCACTGGGTAATGTACACGATCACTAGGTTACCAATGTATATGAGCTCCACATGATATGATGAGAATGCAATAATTATGATATGAATAAAATATCACCAGTCAGTGTCCTACCACTTGCAAAATTCATTATAAATCATACATACAGAGTTAAGCAAAACAATGTAAAAGGAGTAAGTAGTATATTTAATTATCTATTCATCAAAATTGATTTCGTATCAATCGGGTTTCAGGTTTGCTAGATATGGTCATTTTATTTTAAGTGTTTACTTCTGAAAATCCAGTTTCTGAATTGAAAGTCCGTTTCGTAACACGTTTTAATTCCAATTGAGATTGTAATTAGGAGACACTTTAGTTGAACAATATTTAGGGTTATCAGTTAGTTTTCTAACTCAATTGGCAGATCAGTAATATCCCATATCCACAGGGAGTTATGGCCAGGTTTACGTTGATGTGTAAAATCTATCACTGCAGAATTCAGCTGGACATGTCGACATTATAAAATGTATTAAAAATATCATACGGAACAGGAATCCAGTGAAACCAGTGGAGTAAGAAAGCTAACTAAATTTTCTACGTAACGATATAGGGTTCCACACATTTTCGCATTTGAGCAAGGATATACAATGATTTAAAAACAAGGGTTAACTAGGATTACTGCTCTGGACCGCAGTCCAGAATCGTAATTCTCCTGAGTTATCTCTATCATAATTTATTAAAATTCAGTGATCAATTATAGATTACTGTAGGTTAATCAGTTAGCTTCGATACAAGCCATGGAAAGCTAAAATCCGATTTGTAAAAGATTTAATATGAATTTAACGACTAGCGTGTTCAGGAAAATTCTGATTTCGCAATGATTATCGGGGGTAACATTTTATAGTGAAACGATATTGATTTTCAACCAAATTTCTGCGGTACCTCTATGAATGGTAAAAGGGTTTAACGATCACTAGTTCCTCCATTTAAAGATAGGTTCTCACATAAAGTTTAGTATCAAATACTTATAATAATATTGAATCGTAATTGAAATGATTATATATATAGCATGAAGCAAGTATGTAATACTTGCCCGACGACGACGATCGGTGATATGACAGCAGCGGACGACACAGTGGTGAACCACGGCTACAGTAGCGGCAACGGCGCGTTCACGACTCGAGCACGACAAGAGTTGGCCTCGGTGGAGCTTGATTCTTGGACTTGATAGCTCGGTGGGTGTGACGGACGTGCGCTGGCGTTGCGACGGCCGCTGCGTCGACTGCGGCGATGGGCACAATGATGGTGGCGATGGTTTGGACGATGATGCAGGTGGCTAGAATAGCCGCGATTGCGATGGATACAGGTGTTCGATGAAATGACCGGGGCTCGGTTTGAAACTTGGGCCAGCTTTGGTGCTGCAGTGAAGATGATGGGTCCGCTGGAAGTGATCGACGGTGCACCAAGAAGAGCTAGGAGAGGCTACGGAGGTCCAGGGGGCGCCGTGTTGGATATAGTGCCCTCAGAGTCAATTATTGGATCACAGGCACGTGATTGCAATGATTGAGGGAGGACCTATGCCGGTAGGACAGTCTACTCAAGATGATAGTATGCTATCTGGTTTATTTTTATCATCGTGTACTGTTTTAGGTGACCAGACAGGTCGCTATTACACGTTGATAGAGCCCCTAGGATTCTTGGTTGAATACCAGCAGTATGAGGGTGATCATATACGTGGGAGCTGGGGTCTGTGCGCAAATCCTTAAAAGGTCCCTAGTCGTGGGAGTTTCGAGACAGGGCATCGATACTCCAGAGTAGACTAGTGTATACAGTCGAGACCCCGACGAGGGGCGGTGGCCGGTCTCACAAGCCACTGGTGTCAGTTGGTTCACCTAAGATGTATACAGGTGCTCATTGGGTTATGAGTACACCGGACATGACTCGCCGGGAACATGCTAGTTGGTCTTATACCTGACGTCAAATGACAGTTCCCTGGTGACATGTGTACAAGTTAGTTCATCGACCTGAGATCATCATTTGTCTCGTGTGAGTTCCCACTGTACTTTGATTACTACCCTACCACGCTCAAAGGAGTCGTGCAAACAGGTTTTAGTTGGGTACAGTCCCGAGCCACATGGAGGCAGTGAGCGGATCTGCAGGGGTTCGTCTCTCTCGGTATTGGGGGTGAGGTCGCGCTGTGTCTAGGAGAGCCATTACACGAAGTCCTTGGCCAAGGCAGGAGATTTACTGGTAGGTATTGTTCCCCTCCGAATGGCGGCCGACGACGCGAGGGCGTCTTGCCTGAGATTCGGGGCAGATGCTACATGGTTTTATCCGTCTACCTCTCCGAAGATGACAAGTTGATTTATGGCACCGTGTATCGGAGGTTTAGACGGATGCGGCTGATGTAGCAGACTTCATCAGATTCCCCCTCGCTAGAGGGGTTTTTGATTGTGGGGATGCTCTTCCCTGCAGGCGCAAGCCCCTGCAGTTAATTACGCTACCGCATCGCGGTAGCCACTTTCTCCTTCTCCAGAATTTCACTTCGTGTCGTGTGTGTTTGTTTTGTTTGTGGTTGCCCGTGGATTGTATACGGAGACTGAGTAATGCCGTCGCCCGTAGGACGTGGATTAGTCCAAATCCGTATTTACTTAGATTTGGGTTTGGTGTTTTTAGTTTAAGGATACGTTAGCCGTATTGAGGCTAAGATCAACTTAAACATTCGTTAAGGATACGTTAGTCCTGTTTTGAGACTAAGATCAACTTAACGTGGTGATCCATTTATTATCTGGCCATCGGGACTCGTCACCTCTCTAACGTCGTTGAAGGATTACAACGGCAGATGTCTGAGGAGTTCAGAGATGTACCCTTGAACCCAAGTTGATTTGGAGTTTTATAGTCCATTTGAATGTTTAAGGACACGTTAGCCGTATTTGGGGCTAAGATCAACTTAAACGGGACCGTTTAGATCCGGCAAAAGAGCGGTTGGAGGCTCTATTGTTCCAGTTTAGGGACGTGGTGGTCCGTATTCCAGTTTAGGGACGTAGTGGTTCGTATTCCAGTTTAGGGACGTGGTGGTCTATGTTCCAGTTTAGGGACGTAGTGGTCCGACATTAGTTTAAGGACGTTTCGGTCCAGTATTAGTTTAAGGACGTTTCGGTCCAATATTAGTTTTTAAGGACGTTTCGGTCCACGAGTTTAAGGACCCCGCAGTCCATATAGTGTGTGGTCGTTGGGACCTGTCACCTCTCTGACGTCGTTGAAGGATTACAACGATGGGTGTCAGAGGAGTTGGGAGATGTACCCTTGAACCAAAGATAAATTGATTTTAGGAGAGCAATTTTGCTCAGTCAATTTAATTTGAGGACTTACGGCCATGATTGGGCTAAGTCCAGTTGGAAAATGCTTATCATTTTTATTTGTTTATGCATTGCATTTCTTTTTTATTTGGGCTCTGCCCATAAAGGATGCAGAGCATCAATTTGTTTTGGGCTCTGCCCATGATGCAGAGCATCAATTTTACTTGGGCTCTGCCCTTTTATAAAAGATGCAGAGCATCAATTTTACCTGGGCTCTGCCCATTTATTGCTTTGCAATTTGTTCTGGCCTGCTAGGTTTTTTTTCTGACTTGGGCCTGGCCCTTTAACAAAAGAAATGCATTGCATTTTTCAGGCGCTTTGCGCTAAATCAAAGAGCGCAAGCGCTTGTGGTGATGACACGTGTCATGCAGGCGCAGTGCGCTGTGCTAGTGCGTTACGCTTGCGCTACTGACACGTGGCGCGCTCTGGTAAGTTGCGCCAATTTCAGAGAGCAAAGCTCTATTTCAAAAGCGCATAGCGCAAATGGTTCAGACGCTGACACGTGGTGCTCTCTGGTGGCTTGCGCCAGCCCAAGAGCGCAACAGTGCAGATTTATAAGTGCAAAGCACTATTAATTTGAGAATCTTTTAGATTCAAGAACTAATGGTTCATAAAAGAAGTGCAAAGCACTATTTGATTTCTTGATCTAATTTAGATCAAATAAAAACAAGTTTTTCTTTTTATTTCAAGAACCAAAGGTTCATAAAAGTGCAAATCACTATTATTAGTTAGTTTTCTTTCTTATTGAAGATCATTGATCTTATTCTTAGATCAATGATCTGTTTTAAAGAGAATTTTCTCTTTTTCTGAAGGTTTTTACCTTTTCTGTTCTTGAGGAGTTCTTCAGAGTTCTCTTCTTTTTCCTCAGAAAATATTCATGCCTTTGAATTGAGGTCTAGAGTCCTTTTTATAGTGCCCATAAATTAGTTAAATTTGTTAAAGAGATCTTTCTCTGAGTGATTTGGGGAATTTTTCCCACCGTTGGATCTTTGATCCAAGGGCTTCTGTTTTACAGAAAAAATCTTCTTGTTTTAACAAGAACAGAAAGATTTCATTAAAATCTTAATTCCGTTTGGCGCAGACGTCCCTAGCGCGTGACACTGTCATACAACGCACAGCGCAGCGCAACTGCGCTAGCGCATCTGCGCTGACACGTGTCGCGCAGCGCACAGCGCAGGGCAACTGCGCGAGCGCATCTGCGCGAGCGCATCTGCGCTGACACGTGTCGCGCAGCGCAGTGCTTGCGCAACTGAAGCGTTGCTTCCTTTGATTTTGCTTTAAACAGAGCTTCGCTCTGATTGGGCGCGCTGTCTTGGGCGCTGCGCTGATGCATCTGCGCCTGACACGTGGCGCGTTGCGCGCAGCGCAAAGAATCTGAAGCGTTGCTTCATTTATTAAAGTTTAAATTTTCCAAGCAGAGCTTTGCTCTGGTTGGGGGAAGATGAAGCGTTGCTTCATCTCCCGCTTCGGAATTTGAACAGAGCTTTGCTCTGATTGGAGTAAACAAATGCCCTCCCACCGTTGCGCTTACGTGGCCCCAAACGTGAGCGCAACGGTGGCGGAATTCCAACCGCCATGGCAACTTTTGGAACTTGAAGAGGCACTTGATACCTATAAATAGGACCTTTGGTCCTCCACAGATGTTTATCATCTTTCAGATTTTTATTTTCAAAAACTTCAGGGCTTTGCTCTTGCCTTCAAGAACTCCAGAGCTTTGCTCTCCTTTCCAAAGTTTTTAGAAAAACTTTAGGTAAAATTGATTCTTAGATTAAATTAATTTTAATTAATCTTAACCAACAGAGCTTTACTCTCAAAGATCTTCTGATCTAAAGAAAATCCCTTCGGGGTTTCACCAGCAGAGCTTTGCTCATTTTTAAAGTTAGAAACTTTAAGTAAAATTAATGTAAATCAAATTAATTTAAATTAATCTCAACCCAAGAGCTTTGCTCTCACAGATCTTTTGATCTAAAGAGATCCCCATTGGGGTTTCATAAACAGAGCTTCGCTCTCAAAAAAAACTTATAGATCTGCAGAGCTTTTGTTCATGGGTTCTAATCCCTGAACAGAGCTTTGCTCTCGATGAATTTAGCCCTCTGTGTATATTATTTTTCTTCTATAGCTAATCTTCCTGTGGTATTTCCTCCAGGCATAATGGCGGTGCATCTATACAGTTTGCACGAGTTCATCACCTATGACGACATCTGCGCACAGGGTCGTCAACAAAACCAGGAGTTTACAGACGCTCAATGTGCAGAGGTCATGGGTCTTCTGAACGCAAGCGGTGGTTGGCTACTTCCTCGTCGTTCGGCTCTCTTGAAAATCATGCTGGGAGCAATATGGAGAGCACTTCCGGGTCTTCACGAGGCCCTACCGCTCAATGCGCTGGATGATGCCGAAGACAAGGTGCATTCAGTGTACCTGACGGGGCTGATCTCAAAGAAACGGAGGGACAACCTCATTAACATCCTACATCAAATCTTCTAGCAGATGACGATAGTTGCTGCTTATCGAAGGCCAAGAGGGCTTGCCGAGGATCTTGACACACAGGAGCGCGAGAGGCTGCGCACAAGAATAATTTGAAAGGCCAGAAGAACTCTGGATGGCCTTACTTTTGAATTCCTCAATCTGTGCCCTGGATCTGAGGTTATACCGTTGTAATAATTTGAATAATGTTTCTTATTCATTGCTTTTATGATTGTAAGAATTTTTAGCAATATGAATGGAAACCCCTTTTTTTTATTTCAGCTTGTCTTATTTCTCGTCCTGAGTCTTCTGCCCATGCATAAATGAGTGCGTCTCGAACGCTTGATCAAATGTAAATCGGATGTTCTTTCTGTCATTTTCTTCTTTCTTTTATTGTTAGCAGGCTATCTTAATAACCATGGTTGACGGATGATTAGAGCGAGTATCCCGACCTTCTCAAGAAACAGCGATGGCTTAGGCCGCAGGTTCAGATCTGCTGCCTAAGACTTTTCAACTCTATGAGTCGTGAGGGTCTCATAGAGACTTTTCTCCCTACGGATCGAGTGGATCTCGTAGGTGGGTTTTTCTCCTTAGGAATCGTGAGGGTTCCTAAGTGTGGTTTTCTCTTATAAGTCGTAACGATCCTATAAGAGAATTTTTCCCTCTTACGAGTCGAGAGGATCCGTAAGCGGTTGTTTCCCTCCTTGTCGAAACTCGATTTTGGAGAGTGAGACCCGTGAATAGTGTGCAAGAGACCGTTTTAGATCGACTTGCAGGGTCCCATTGTTCAGAAAGCAAGTTTTTTAAATCCCTGCTGCCTGAGGCTTCATCTTGCAAGTTGAGACGAATCGGGAATTTTCCTGCGGAGACACTGGTTTCTCTGCGAGCCGACGCGAATCAGGAGGCTCTCGTAAAGGATTTTTTGTATCCGTGAGTCGAGGAATTTGCTAGGGATTATTTGTTTCCCTAGCGCCAAGGATTATTTGTTTCCATGGGGTTTGAAACGAGTCGAGGATTTCCCACGGAGGCATTGCTGGCTCTGCGAGTCGACGCGGATCAGGAGGCTCTCATCAAGGAGTGTTTGTATCCGTGAGTCGAGGAATTTACTAAGGATTATTTGTTTCCCTAGCGCCAAGGATTATTTGTTTCCTTGGGGTTTGAAACGAGTCGAGGATTTCCCACAGAGGCACTGGTGGCTCTGCGAGTCGACGCGGATCAGGAGGCTCTCGTCAAGGAGTGTTTGTATCCGTGAGTCGAGGAATTTGCCAAGGATTATTTGTTTCCCTAGCGCCAAGGATTATTTGTTTCCTTGGGGTTTGAAATGAGTCGAGGATTTCCCACGGAGGCACTGGTGGCTCTGCGAGTCGACGCGGATCAGGAGGCTCTCGTCAAGGAGTGTTTGTATCCGTGAGTCGAGGAATTTACTAAGGATTATTTGTTTCCCTAGCGCCAAGGATTATTTGTTTCCTTGGGGTTTGAAACGAGTCGAGGATTTCCCACGGAGGCACTGGTGGCTCTGCGAGTCGACGCGGATCAGGAGGCTCTCGTCAAGGAGTGTTTGTATCCGTGAGTCGAGGAATTTGCTAAGGATTATTTGTTTCCCTAGCGCCAAGGATTATTTGTTTCCTTGGGGTTTGAAACGAGTCAAGGATTTCCCACGGAGGCACTGGTGGCTCTGCGAGTCGACGAGGATCAGGAGGCTCTCGTCAAGGAGTGTTTGTATCCGTGAGTCGAGGAATTTGCTAAGGATTATTTGTTTCCCTAGCGCCAAGGATTATTTGTTTCCTTGGGGTTTGAAACGAGTTGAGGATTTCCCACGGAGGCACTTGTGGCTCTGCGAGTCGACGCGGATCAGAAGGCTCTCGTCAAGGAGTGTTTGTATCCGTGAGTCGAGGAATTTGCTAAGGATTATTTGTTTCCCTAGCGCCAAGGATTATTTGTTTCCTTGGGGTTTGAAACGAGTCGAGGATTTCCCACGGAGGCACTGGTGGCTCTGCGAGTCGACGCGGATCAGGAGGCTCTCGTCAAGGAGTGTTTGTATCCGTGAGTCGAGGAATTTACTAAGGATTATTTGTTTTCCTAGCGCCAAGGATTATTTGTTTCCTTGGGGTTTGAAACGAGTCGAGGATTTCCCACGGAGGCACTGGTGGCTCTGCGAGTCGACGCGGATTAGGAGGCTCTCGTCAAGGAGTGTTTGTATCCGTGAGTCGAGAAATTTGCTAAGGATTATTTGTTTCCCTAGCGCCAAGGATTATTTGTTTCCTTGGGGTTTGAAACGAGTCGAGGATTTCCCACGGAGGCACTGGTGGCTCTGCGAGTCGACGCGGATCAGGAGGCTCTCGTCATGGAGTGTTTGTATCCGTGATTCAAGGAATTTTCTAAGGATTATTTGTTTCCCTAGCGCTAAGGATTATTTGTTTCCTTGGGGTTTGAAACGAGTCGAGGATTTCCCACGGAGGCACTGGTGGCTCTGCGAGTCGACACGGATCAAGAGGCTCTCGTCAAGGAGTGTTTGTATCCGTGAGTCGAGGAATTTGCTAAGGATTATTTGTTTCCCTAGCGCCAAGGATTATTTTTTTCCTTGGGGTTTGAAACGAGTCGAGGATTTCCTACGGAGGCACTGGTGGCTCTGCGAGTCGACGCGGATCAGGAGGCTTTCGTTAAGGAGCGTTTGTATCCGTGAGTCGAGGAATTTTCTACGGATTATTTGTTTCCCTAGCGCCAAGGATTATTTGTTTCCTTGGGGTTTGAAACAAGTCGAGGATTTTCCACGGAGGCACTAGTGGCTCTGCGAGTCGACGCGGATCAGAAGGCTCTCGTCAAGGAGTGTTTGTATCCGTGAGTCGAGGAATTTGCTAAGGATTATTTGTTTCCCTAGCGCCAAGGATTATTTGTTTCCTTGGGGTTTGAAACGAGTCGAGGATTTCCCACGGAGGCACTGGTGGCTCTGCGAGTCGACGCGGATCAGGAGGCTCTCGTCAAGGAGTGTTTGTATCCGTGAGTCGAGAAATTTGCTAAGGATTATTTGTTTCCCTAGCGCCAAGGATTATTTGTTTCCTTGGGGTTTGAAACGAGTCGAGGATTTCCCACGGAGGCATTGGTGGCTCTGCGAGTCGACGCGGATCAGGAGGCTCTCGCAAGGAGTGTTTGTATCCGTGAGTCAAGGAATTTGCTAAGGATTATTTGCTTCCCTAGCGCCAAGTATTATTTGTTTCCTTGGGGTTTGAAACGGGTCGAGGATTTCCCACGGAGGCACTGGTGGCTCTGCGAGTCAACGCGGATCAGGAGGTTCTCGTCAAGGAGTGTTTGTATCCGTGAGTCGAGGAATTTGCTAAGGATTATTTGTTTCCCTAGCGCCAAGGATTATTTGTTTCCTTGGGGTTTGAAATGAGTCGAGGATTTCCCACGGAGGCACTGGTGGCTCTGCGAGTCGACGCGGATCAGGAGGCTCTCGTCAAGGAGTGTTTGTATCCGTGAGTCGAGGAATTTTGCCGAAGACACTGGCTTCTTCGGGGTTGGGATGAACCGTCGAAATTTGGCTTCGTTTTCTGGCGGAGCCTGTTGGGAAAGTATGGTTCCCTCTTTATTTGCGCCCTTGGATTGTATACAGGGATCGATGTGATCTTAACTGTAGGGCCAAAGTTTTATCATTTCTTTTTTTTGTTTTATTTCCGCGATGCTCTATCATTTCAGCTTTTATATCATGAAGGTCGCGAGTGCCCAATCATTTCGGCTATTTTTCGCAGTGCCCAATCATTTCGGCTGTTTATTTTGTTTTTACTCGCTGTTTTTTTATTGCGAGTTGCCCCATCATTTCGGCTGTATATTTTGTTTTTACTCGCTGCTTTTTATTGCGAGTTGCCCCATCATTTCGGCTATTTCGCATGCATACATTTTTACTTGCTGCGTTTTATTGCAAGTTGCCCCATCATTTCGGCTATTTCGTATGCATGTGCGGCCTACTGGCTTTTCGCCGTAAACCTGAAATTAAACACCGATTTTGGCATCAGCACCGCTACAACTGGGATATTGCCAGGAGCGAATCATCATCTGCCTCTGTCGATGCCGAACAAGGGTGGCTTAGCGAGCAGGGTTAAGGTCCTGCCGACTAAGGCTTTTGACTTCATGAGCCGTAAGGGTCTCACAAAGGTATTTCTCCCTACAAGTCGTGAGGATCTTGTAGGTGTATTTTCTTCTTAGGAATCATGAAGATTCCTAAGTGTTTGTTCCTCTGGAAGTCGTAAGGATCCTACAAGAGGATTTTCTCCTTGTAAGTCGAGAGGACTTATAAGGGTTGTTCGTCATGTGCACATATCCCCAATCACGGATGAGACTTGGTTAGGGAAATGTTTATTCACGCCCGTGGATTATATAAAAGGGTCAGTATTGAGTCACTTGTAGGGCAATATTGGAAGTTGTGGGGGTTGCTTAAGCACAGGTTTAGGTCTCTGTAACTTAAGACTTTCAACTCTTATGAGCCGTGAGGGTCCCATAAGAGAGTTCTCCTTACGAGTCGTGAGGATCTCGCAAGTGTATTTTCTCCTTAGGAATCGTGGGGATCCCTAAGTGTGTTGCTCCTTTGTGAGTCGTAAGGATCTCACGCGGGTGGTTTCTCCTTACAAGGTCGAGAGGACCCTATAAGTGTCCTTTAACGAGGTTGCGCCCTTTCAGGTTTTCATAAACACTCGCCGGTAGCCCTGCTGTTTTTACTCACGGAGCCCTTTCGGGTTTTCATCCGTGCCCATTTTGCTTATGGACATACCGTTTTTTTATTCTTTTTATTTTTATATATTTTTTACGAGGTCGCGCCCTTTCGGGTTTTCACGAACACTCGCCGGTAGCCCTGCTGATTTTACTCACGGAGCCCTTTCGGGTTTTCATCCGTGCCCATTTTGCTTATAGACATACCGTTTTTTTTATTCTTTTTATTTTTATATAGTTTTTACGATGTCACGCCCTTTCGGGTTTTCACGAACACTCGCCGGTAGCCCTACTGTTTTTACTCACGGAGCCCTTTCGGGTTTTCATCCGTGCCCTTTTTGCTTATGGACATACCGTTTTTTTTATTTTATTTTTATATCTCATCAGCCTAAAGATGCTGCAGTAGTAGTTTAAAGACGTTTCGGTCTGCTATTAGTTTAAGGACATTTCGGTCCGACGTTTGAGAAGGGTGGCTACTGCTGATAGAGTTTGAGCTTAGGAAGATAGCGAGCGGACATAGTCGTCGTCATCTACCATTGACCTAGGCTATGGCTCATTAAGCATAGTATTTCTTTAGGAAGCGACCGTTTATTGGCCTGAAAGGCCTTTTACCGTGCATGTCCATGAGTAAATAGGCCCCACCCTGGTAGACCTTATCTATAATGTATGGGCCTTCATAGTTTGGCTCGAATTTTCCTCGCTTGGCGCGATTGGGAATCATAGGCCTTTTGACCACTAGCACAAGTTCGCCTTGGCGGAATGTCCTCGGTCGGGCCAATCTTTCATATGAGCGCGTCATCTTTGCTTTGTAAGCTTCTAGATTTTGTTGCGCTATGAGCCGGGTTTCATCAAGGGCGTCAAGTTCTTCAAGCCGAAGGTGAGCATTTTCTTCGTCCGTTAGCTCGTAGTGGACCGCCACTCGTAGAGAGGGTAGCTCTATCTCGAGGGGAAGTACTGCTTCTGTACCGAACACCAACGCGTACGGCGTTGTGTTCGTGGCCGTCTTGAACGTAGTTCGATACGCCCAAAGAGCTTCTTGCAGTCTTTCGTGCCAGTCCTTCTTATTTCGGGACACCGTTTTCTTTATGATCTTTGTCAAGGTCTTGTTGAAGACCTCAGCTAGACCATTAGCTCGTGGATTATAAACCGAGGAATATCTCCAGTCTATATTGTGCTGTTGCGCGAAGCGACTGATCTTGTGGCTTCTGTAGGCTGGCCCGTTATCGGAGATGATCTGTCTTGGCGTTCCAAACCGATATATGACGTGCGTCTTGAAGAAATAGAGGATATTCTCCGTCTTCACCTCCCTTAACGGTACTGCTTCTGCCCATTTGGAGAAGTAATCAGTCGTCGCCAGGATGAAACGATGTCCCCTGGACGATGCTGGTTCGATGGGGCCGACTATGTCAGTTCCCCACATTTCGAACGGCCAGCTAGCCACCGTTGGATGTAATGGATTTGGATGCCGATGGATGAAGTCCCCATGGATTTGGCATGAGTGACATTGCTTCGCGTATTCGAGGCAGTCTTGAATCATCGTGGGCCAGTAGTAGCCCATCCGTTTGATCTTCAACTTCATCTTTGGGCCTGCTTGGTGAGAACCACAGAGTCCGTCATGAACTTTCTGGACGACCCTTTTCGCTTCGTCAGGTCCTAAGCATCTCAGCCACAGAGAATCAAATGACCTCTTGTACAGAGTATCATTGACGAAGGTGAAAGACAGAGCTCGTTTCATGAGCTGGTGTCTTGTGGACGCTTCTTCAGGCATTCGGTAGGACTTGAAGTAATCTATGAAGACTTCTCTCCAATCCTCGGTATTTTCCCCATCTTTTACTTGCAGGGTTGTCTGCTCGTTCGCTCCTTTTTCTTCGGATGATTCCGGAGATACTTCTGCTGGGGCAAGCACTTGACGGCTTTGTACCATGATTCTAACGTCATCGAGGTTCTCGTCAGCCAGTTCTTTAGCAAGTTTGGCCAACGTGTCTGCTTTGCTGTTTTCCGCGCGCGGTATGTTCTCCAAAGTATAGGAGGGAATTTTGGTCAACAGTTGTTGCACCTTTTCGCCGTACTTTACCAATTCTGGCTTGCACGTCTGGTAGTCGCCGTTTACTTGACTAACGACCAGCTGGGAGTCTCCGTATATGAGGAGGTTTTCAATTCCCATGTCGATGGCGATCTCGAGGCCTGCTATCAAAGCTTCATATTCGGCTTCGTTGTTTGTCTTCGGCTCCGTCAGGGAGAAAGCAAAGCGCATTATCCCTCCTTGTGGAGTTACAAAGATGAGTCCTACCCCCGATTTGATTATAGGGGTACTTTTTTTGCGCTTCTTCACGGAAGATGCTCCGTCGAAATAAATCTCCCATCGGGTATCATCACCGCCGATCGCGTCAAACGCATGTTCGTCTGGAAGATCGCAGTTTAAAGGAGAGTCGGTCGGTATCGGGTGCTCAGCGAGGAAGTCGGCGATGGCCTGGCCTTTCACTGCCTTTAGAGGTTGATATGTTATCGAGAACTCCATCAAGAGCAGGGACCATTTAGCGAGTCGTCCCGTCAATATGGCCTTTGACATCAAGTATTTAAGGGGGTCCACCTTTGAAATGAGACGGACCTCATGCGTCAACGCATAGTGCCTGAGCTTTGTTATCGCGAAGATCAACGCCAGGCAGTCTTTTTCAATGGGGGGTACTTGCTTTCTGCCCCCAGTAGAACTCGACTTAAGTAGTAAAATGCTCTTTCTTTCCCTTGGTCGTTTTCTTGTGCCCATAACGCGCCTAAAGAACCTTCGAGGGCGGTTGTATAAAGAATGAGGGGCTTTCCCTTGACCGGAGCAGCCAGCACTGGCGGGTTCTGCAGGTATTGTTTGATCTCGTCTAGCGCGCTTTGGCATTTTTGGTCCCAGAAGAACGGGGTTCCCTTCTTCATCAGGTGGCTGTAAGGACGGCACTTTCCTGAAAGGTTGGCTATAAATCGCCGTATATACGCGAGCTTCCCTTGGAGAGACCGCAGCTGTTTGAGAGTCCTTGGCGGAGGCATTTCCATGATCGCCTTGATCTTTGACGGATCTATTTCGATACCCCGGTGTCGGACGATGAATCCTAAGAATTTGCCCGAGGAAACTCCGAATGCACACTTAAGAGGGTTCATCTTCAAGTTGTATTGCCGAAGGCGTTGAAATACGGTCTTTAGATGCTCTAGATGTTCCTCGTATGATTTGCTTTTAACCACGAGATCGTCGATATAGCATTCGACGATTTCGTGTATAAGATCATCGAAGATCTTCGTCATGGCCCTTTGGTAGGTGGCACCGGCATTCTTTAAACCGCAGGGCATCACCTTGTAGAAAAATATACCCAGAGGAGTCCTGAAGGCGGTGTGCCTCTGGTCTTCAGGATGCATCTTTATCTGATTATACCCTGACGAGCCGTCTATAAAGGAGAAAACCTCATGAGTGGACGTGTTGTCTATCATCAGTTCGGTGACTGGCACTGGGAAATCGTCCTTCAGGCAAGCTTTATTAAGATCCCGGAAGTCCACACATATGCGCACTGTCCCATTTTTCTTCATCACCGGGACGATGTTGGCGATCCATTCAGGGTATTGAACTTCCTGGATGAAGCCAGAGTCGATTAAGTTCTTGACCTCGGCGTTGATACTCATCTCAAGCTCGAGCCGCATCTTTCTCGGCGCCTGCTTGACCGGTTTGACGTTCGGGAATATCGCCAATCTGTGCAAAGCAATTTCTGGATCTAGTCCCGGCATTTCGGAATAGTTCCATGCGAAGCAATCTTTATGCTGTAGAAGCACATCCTTTAACGCAGCCACCCTTTCTTCAGATAGCAGCTCGCTGATGAATGTCGGTCGCGGGTCATTTGCCATTCCCAACTCAATTTTCTTAAGGTTATCTGCAGTGGTATGGATTCCATCTTCCAGCTCTTTTGGCGCTGGCGGAAATTTTAAGATTATCTCGTCGCTGCTGTTTTCGAAGCACCAAGGGAGCTCATCCATGTTCTCGGGCTCTTCTCTTGATATCGTTATTACGTGACAAGTACTGTTCCCCTCCGAACGGCGGCGTGGACTTCGGGTCCGTGGCCTGAGGTTCGGGGCAGATGCTATTTGGTTTTATCCGTCCACCTCTCCGAAGATGCCAAGTTGATTTATGGCACCGTGTATCGGAGGTTTAGACGAATGCGGCCGATGTAGCAGACTTCGTCAGATTCCCCCTCAGGGTGAGGGGTTTTTGATTGTGGGGACGCTCTTCCCTGCAGGCACAAGCCCCTGCAGTTAATTACGCTACCGCATTGCGGTAACAACTTTCTCCTTCTCCAGAATTTCACTTCGTGTCGTGTGTGTTTGTTTTGTTTGTGATTGTCCGTGGATTGTATACGGAGACTGAGTAATGCCGTCGCCCGTAGGACGTGGATTAGTCCAAATCCGTGTTTACTTAGATTTGGGTTTGGTGTTTTAGTTTAAGGATACATTAGTCGCGTTGCGGCTAAGATCAACTTAAACGTTCATCAAGGATACATTAGTCCTATTTTGGACTAAGGTCGACTCGACGTAGTGATTAATTTAATGTATGGCCATCGGGACTCGTCACTTCTCTGACGTCGTTGAAGGATTACAACGATATGTATCAGAGGAGCTCGGAGATGTACCCTCGAACCAGAGTTGGTTGGGAGTTTTATAATCCATTTGGATGTTTAAGGATGCGTCAGCCGTATTTGGGGCTAAGATCAACTTAAACAGGACCGTTTAGATCCGGCAAAAGAGCGTTCGGAGGCTCTATTGTTCCAGTTTAGGGACGTGGTGGTCCGTTCGCCAGTTTAGGGACGTGGTGGTCCATCGCCAGTTTAGGGACGTTTCGGTCCGATATTAGTTTAGGGACGTTTCGGTCCGATATTAGTTTAGGGACGTTTCGGTCCGATATTAGTTTAGGGACATTTCGGTCCGATATTAGTTTAGGGACGTTTCGGTCCAATATTAGTTTAAGGACGTTTCGGTCCACGAGTTTAAGGACCCCGCAGTCCATAAAAATGTGTGGTTGTTGGGACCCGTCACCTCTTTGACGTCGTTGAGAGATTACAACGATGGATGTCAAAGGAGTTCGGAGATGTACCCTCGAACTGGACGTAGATTGATTCAGGAGAGCGATTTTGCTCAGTCAATTTAATTTTAAGGACTTATGGCCACGATTGGGCTAAGTCCAGTTGAAAATATTTTATTTGCTTTTGCATTGCATTTTTTTATTTAGGCTATATCCATAAAAGATACAGAGTATCAATTTATTTTGGGCTCTGCCCATTTGTAAATGATGCAAAGTATCTACCTTGTCTGGGCTCTGCCCCTTTTAAAATGCATAGCATTCTTATTATCTTGTTTGGGCTCTGCCCATTTATAAATGATGCAGAGCATCTGTTTTGGTTTGGGATCTGCCCCTTAAAATAATGCATTGCATTTTATTAAGCCTGTTAGGCCTTCTTTTAATTGGGCTTGGCCCTTTTGTAAGCAATACAATGCATTTGCGCTTTGCGCTAAGTAATGAGCGCAAGCTCATATGGTGATGACACGTGTCGTGCTCTGGTGAGCGCAAGCGCACTAGCGCAGTGCGCTGCGTTGTTGCGCTGCGCTGTTGCGCTGTTGACACGTGGCACACTCTCAGTGAGTTGCGCCAATTCCAGAGAGCAAAGCTCTATCTTAAGAAAACTAAATTTTTCTTTTGTTTGAAGAACCAGAGGTTCTTAAAAGTGCAAAGCACTATTTTTTTTATTTTTATTGTTTTAAAGAACCAGAGGTTCACAAGAAGTGCAAAGCACTGAATCTTTTAGATTCAAAAAGGGAAGTGCAAAGCACTGTTTTAATTTCTTGATCTAGATTAGATCAAAGAAAACTAAATTTTTCTTTTGTTTGAAGAACCAGAGGTTCTTAAAAGTGCAAAGCACTATTTTTTTTATTTTTATTGTTTTAAAGAACCAGAGGTTCACAAGAAGTGCAAAGCACTGTTTATTATGTAAAGATCATTGATCTTGTTTTTAGATCAATGATCTATTAGAAGGAATTTCTTCTACTTCATGAAGGTTCTTTACCTTTTTCTTGAAATCTTCTCAGAGTTCTCTCTGTTTGAAGTTCTTGATTTTTTTTTCAAAAAAAATGTTCATGCCTTTGAATTGAGGCTTAGGGTCCTTTTTATAGTGCTCACAAATTAGTTAAATTTGTTAAAGAGATCATTCTCTGAGTGATTTGGGGAATTTTCCCCACCGTTGGATCTTTGATCCAAGAGCTTCTGCTCTGCAGACGAAAATCTTCTTGTTTTAACAAGAACAGAAAAGATTTCTTAAAATCTTAATTCAGTTTTGGCGCAGATGCCCCAGCGTGTGACACATGTCGCGCATCGCACAGCGCAACTGCGCTAGCGCATCTGCGCTGACACGTGTCGCGCAGTGCAGAGCGTAGCGCAACTGAAGCGTTGCTTCAGGCAAATAGAGCTCTGCTCTGATTGGGTGCGCCTTCTTGGGCGCTGCGCTAACGTATTAGCACCAGACACGTGGCGCGTTGCGCCCGAGACTTGAAGCGTTGTTTCCAAATTCGAATTTTGAATTCAAACAGAGCTTTGCTCTAATTGGGCGAAACAAATGCCCCCCCACCGTTGCGCTCACGTGGCGCACACGTGAGTGCAGCGGTGGCAACCCCCCTGACCGTTAGATCAAGGGGGAATCTCAAGAGGCGCAAGCGCCTTATAAATAGAGCCTCTGGCCCTTAGAAAACTCTCCACCATTTTTCTAAATTTAGATTTTCAGAGCTCTGCTCTTGCTTAAGAATTTCAGAGCTTTGCTCTTGCTTTCAGAACTCTAGAGCTTTGCTCTCATTTTCCAAGTTAGAAAATTTTAGGTAAACTTAATCTTAGATTAAATATTTTAATTAACTAATAGAGCTTGGCTCTTACAGATCTTTCGATCTAAAGAGGTCCCCATTGGGGTTTCATAAACAGAGCTTTGCTCTAAAAAAAATTTATAGATCCACAGAGATCTTTCATGGGTTCTAACCCATGAACAGAGCTTTGCTCTTGGATCAACTGTAGATCTTTTAGATCTGAAAAACAGAGAACTTTTTTTTGTAAGTTTTCATGGATTTTTCAAAATTCCAGAAATTTTAATTTTAAAATTATTTTCAAAATTTTCTTTTTGATGGGATATTACAGAGCTAAGCTCCTTTTTTAAGGCCAGAATTTGACAAGTGTCATAATTTGACAAGTGTCATTCTGTGACAGAGCTTTGCTCTGAAAGAGGAGATTTTCTCCTTGTCTCTAGGGATTCTTTCCCCCTTTTTTATTATGGGAATGTTCCCCCCCAGGGACCAACTGACAATCTCATCCAATGATGAGTTTGTCTTATTAACTGACGTATTGTCATTTAGATCTCATGGGTCCCTCTTTGGTCTCCTACTCACTGCACTGTGGTGCGGTGTAATTAATTAATTTTGATTTTAATTTAATTAATGCATTTTCTTTTTTCAATGCCAAACGTTGGGATTACAACACTGACGGCTACATTGCTCTTTTTGCAGCGATCATGTCTGAAGACACTTCATTCCCGTTTGTCCGCTCGGAGGAGGGATTTCCAGAGGCGCCTTTGGACCGTGAGGTCCTGGCCATGATCAAGGCATACGACCCGGAGTATAAGAGTCTCCACCTTTGGGGGTCATGGTACAATCAGATCATTATGGGTCGACGCAGCTTCACATGCGCGGTGCCGTCCGAGCACATCACAGCGATTCATTATGCTACCCCCTCCCTCGGTGCAGTATGCCGTGGAGTTGGCGGACTGGACATCGAAAGGCTTTCTACATCCCGCTATAGATGCGATACCGGTTCAGCGTCCTATGGTTTTGGACATCCTAGGACGTCGCATCTGTCAAGGTGAAGCGCGGCCTTGGGGGCAATCATATAACCTTGGTCTGATTCCCCGCCACCCGGTTGGCTATCTGCCGTGGGCCCGGTATATCCTGTCGACGAAGAAGTCACAGTTGATAAGATTAGGACTGTACACCGCGGTCTATGTCTCTCTCTTCCAGTATCCCACGCTTCCCACCTGGTGGTTTAAAGCTTTCTTAGAGCAATGGAATATTCCCACCCATACTTTCCTTGCCATGGATCGGGAAGTGTCAATCTCCCTGGAGGAATTTGCGGAGGTATCCGGTTTACCGGTGATGGGGGGACATTATGAGGAGCTGCTTCCAACAGACGTGTACGTCTTCGGTGCTAGGCCGACGGTGAAGGGGGTCACGTCGGATACTGCTGTTCAACACCAGTTCCCAAGCTTGATTAAAGTGTTGAACATATATGAGTCTCTCTTCGTCGAACATGGGAGTCGAGGAGTTAATTTTGAGGATTTCATCGCTCGATTTCTTCACCCGAACGCCCTCTCTGCGGCCACTGCCAAGTTTGCCACCCTTGAGGACCCTTTCGGTTTAGGTTTGGATAACCTGCCGGCGAATGAAATAGGCCAAAAGGATTTTTTTCTTCCTAACTTTCCAACCATGTCTCTCGCAGAAGTAGCGGCCCCTGGGATGGATGAGGAGGCCTTTTTCTTAGGGTTTCTCGGGTTATGGTTGAGTTGGTTCGCTATCCCAATGCACTCTCATCGGATGCGGCCCTCTGTTTTTTATCCAGCACACCGGATGGTCATCGGGGTGAAGGTAGCTGTTGGGATCGCCGGCTTGGCACACTTATACCACGGCCTCAGTCGAGCAGCGGATGCTAGCGAGCCCGGGGTGTTGCATGTGGTCTTCCCGATGCATTACTTCGCATCGTGGCTCGAGTTACACACAGCAGGTGTCTTCGGGATGCATAAAAGGCCCTCGTTCTTTGACAAGTGCGGTTTTACTCGCATTATGTAGCTGATCGGCGCATCAATTGTAAACCCTTCACCACGGAACGCTAGGGGCTTACTCCTTCGCCCTTATACCGTCGAAGCCGGGATGTCCTTTGTCGATAAGGTATTGACCGTTGGAAAGGTGTCTACCACTGTGACGCGGCCATTACAAGATATCTTTAAGGATGGAGCTTCAGTTTTAACGGTTCGGGAGACCCTCCACTTATATTCCATTAGACCGGGTTTCTTAGTTTTTAGGCAGAATGGTGTGGCGATTTTTATGAGGTATAACCCTCATCGTTTTGCTCAACAACTGGGCTACGATCAAGGGGTCCCCTTGGAAGCCTTCTTGCTGGAACCCGCTGCCACTGAAGAGGGGATGGAGAACGCATTGCACCATTTTATGCGTGTGAATACGAGCTCTCATTTTTTTATCAATGCGCCGGCTTACGCTCCGAGACTCCTCAATATGTACAAAGACTGGTACAATCATGCAACAGGAGTAGTTATAAAGGAGGAAAGGCGACTGTTGGTCGATCGTAAGGGTGCGCCTCCAGGTACCGATCGCAACGCTCCTTTGGTTCCTAGGACCCCGGTAGTCGCTCCTTTAAAAGATGCCGGGGGCAGACCATCACGTGCGCAAAGTCCTCCACGTGAATTTCCGCTCCCTGATATCGCGGATGCACCTCCTGTACCCCGTGCTCCGGTGGAAACAGTGGTTGTACCCTCGCCAGAGTCTGGCGTGGGTGCGGACATCGGGACCCGTCGTCCCAAAGCGGCTGCCAAGCGTAAGTCGCTTCCTCGTGAGTCTAGGGCTGGAGGGCAAAAGAGAAAGAAGTCGCTCTTCGCCGCGGACGTTGTGCTCGGCCAGGAACCCCATGCTCCTTATTCCGAGGGTCTGCTCGAATATGGGACTAACGCAGGATTAGTGATGCCGCCGCCGGACGATACAGACTTGGAAGCTGCTCTCAGAGCTTCGGCATGGCTGGTGAAGCGTGACGCGTGGCTAGCTGAGCTTGCGCAATCAGGTAACTACTAGTCGCCTTTTCTTTATTGCAACATATCCTCTTCATTACTTTTGACTTACGCTTTTCTTTCCTTTTCTTTCAACAGGCGTCACTGATGAAGAAGCCATTGCTGCTTCTCTGAAGACTTTTCAGGAGGAGGAACGTCTCAGGGCATCTATGGTCCTTAGTAAGTTTCGACTCATCAAGTTTTTCGTTTTCCTTGTGTTATGGTCGATCTAACCTTTCCCTTTTAATTACAGGAACCTCAATGCCGCTCCCTCCTAGCGACGCAAATGTCCTACTAGCTGCCGACGTTCCCGCTTCTTTTGGGCCACCGCAGGAGGTTCGTCTTGAAGAGCTGATGAGAGATGCCTTAAAGGCTCTGGAGGCATCCCTGAATGAAGATGATGATGCCTTGAAGGAGGCGTCACAGAAGTCCCTCATAACCGCTCGGGAGGAGAGAAAGCGGTTGAGGCGTGAGGCGAAGGCGCGCAGGGCTGCCTTGGCTATGGGAGCGGGCCCCAGCACCACCCCTCGAGCTGATACTCCCTCCGAAGAGGCCCCTGTCGCCCTATCCACTGCCCAGAGGGAGGTGGCGCGAGCAGTTCGGAGCGCAAACGTAAATCCGCTTCAGGTAATATTTCTCCCAGAGCTCCTATTATAAGGGTTTTTAATGTCATTGGCCCTTATATTCCTCATCTTGCAGGGCCGAGTCCGATCAAGGGGGATGCGGAAACCGTTGATCCCAAAGAAATAAAGGAAGCGGTACTTGCCGAACTCGAGCCGACGGTGGGCAACGTCGTTGAAGCCATGGAGCCTGAAGTGGAGGTCGAGGGGCCTACCGCCGAGAAGGTCATTGATGCCGAACCTGAAGCGATGGCAGATGATATGATCATTATAACCGAGTCTAGGGTGATGGTGGCTGAGGTGCTCGAGATCGGCGGTCCCCTGGCGATGGTAGACGATACAGCCGCAGCTACTGAACCTGAGAGAGTAGTGGGTGAGGTGGCCATGATTCCCGAGGACGAGCCAACCGCTCCCTCTCTGGAATCTGGCAATACTCCAATCATAACCCTTCCCGTCTATGGGCCTCTGCCGTCCCCAGGTCTTGCTAGCACGACGACGGTCCCCATTGAGTCAGGTGACGAGGCCACGAGTGGTGGTCTCATGTCGGTAGAGGAGGGAGCCGCCTCCGTTTCAACCGGGAGCTCCTCAGGTAAACCCTAAGTGGCTGCTTTTCTTTATTTTACAACCTTTTCTGACAAGTTCACCTTTTCGTAATGCAGGTGCGGCTAGCGCCGATGCCCCACTGCTCGAGGGAGCGCCTTCAACGACTGCTTTGGCGGTGGTCACCTCTCACCCTTCTCTCATACCCTCAAAGATGTTGGAAGGTCTGTGCTTACGATTTATTAATCTTGTTTTCCAGACATATAATTCGTGTACTAAAGTCACATTGTTGTGTTTTCAGGAGTGCTTTTTGATCATGTATATCAGATGTTGTTCCCACACTTTTCCTTCCCATCTGAGCTTGCTTCTTCGTCTGGTGGCGTTGGTGAGTATGATTTCCGTTGACATCCCTCCTTTCTTTTTTTCTTATTGATGGAATTAGCTCTAACCTCTTTTTCTCATCTCAACTGCAGTGCTACAGATTGAAGGAGGGGATAAAAGATCAGCTGCGCTACCAGCCCTTCCGACCTTGCCACCTGTCTCAACTGGTACAATGACCATCATATTGGTAACTTTCCTCTCTTTATTTTCTGTACTATTATCTGATTGCATCCTGTTTCTTTCAGCTGTCGTTCTGGCTTCGGCGTCCTTCGAACCTCGCATCACAATGCCGGCAGGTCCTTATCTGAGGAGTCTATCTTCAAAAGGCGCCGCGAATAGTCTGCGTATGTTGAGTGACTATGTCGAGGAACTCGACGTTGAAACTCCTACATCTGCCGCAGACTTTGCCCTGGTGGTTAACCCGATGCTAGCAATACTCATGAATTTTCATGATGAGGGCATCATTGCATCCTGGGTTAACCATTGTAAGGAGATCGAGGGTCACCTATATCAGTTGGAGTTGCTGCGTCCCGCTCCAGAGACCGTGGCTGCCAGTAATCAAAGGACAGCGTGGATTGAGCAGAGCGCTCCTTATTTCCGCCATCTCGAACAAGAAGTCATTTCAAGGCGTAAGGAGCGTGGTGAGGCTTCGAGCAAGTCTGCTCAACTGCATGCTCGGGTGGAGGCCAATGCCGCACGGCTGAAGGTTATCTTTGAGGGCCTCCTGCAATGCCTCTCCGAAGGATTATCATTGAGGCAAAAACTTAACGTTGTCGAGCGAGCTTCAGCCAGCCAGGAAGCAGCCCAGAAGGCGGCAGAGGAGCAACTTTCATCCTTCTTGCAGCAGCGGGCTCAGGTGGCGGCGGAGGTGGCCGCGGCTGTCACTCGAGAGGAAGTGCTGAAGGAAGTGCGAGAGCAGCTTGTGAACTTACTAAAGACACTTCCTCCTCAATAGCTATCCATTTTTGTATCGTTCGTACTTATAGATAAAAGAATGTATATGTATATTTTTTTTATCCTTTAACATAATGTAACCTGTATCCGATCAAGTTTATGAATAAAAGGTACACCTTTTTTGTAATGTGTCATTTCTTGGTCTTTTCCTTCTTTTATTATCAGCATATCACCTTAGCGTACATGGTTGACGGATAGTAGGGCACGCATCTTGACTTTCCTAAGAATCAGCGATGGCTTAGGCCGCAGGTTCAGATCTGCTGCCTAAGACTTTTCAACTCCATGAGCCGTGAGGGTCTCATAGAGACTTTTCTCCCTACGGATCGAGAGGATCTCGTAGGTGGGTTTTCTCCTTAGGAATCATGAGGATTCCTAAGTGTGGTTTTCTCTTATAAGTCGTAAGGATCCTATAAGAGAATTTTCCCTCTTACGAGTCGAGAGGATTCGTAAGTGGTTGTTTCCCTCCTCGTCGAAATTCGACTTCGGAGAGTGAGACCCGTGAATAGTATGCAAGTGACCAGTTTGGATTGACTTGCAGGGCCCCATCGCTCAAAAAGCAAGCTTTTCAATCCTTGCTGTCTGAGACTTCTTCTTACAAATCGAGAAGAATCGGGGATCTGTCTGTATTTGTAGCGGAACAGTTGACATGAGTTAAGAAGCTCTCATCACGGAGTGTTTGTATCCGTGAGTCGAGGAGTTTGCTAGGGATTATTCGTTTCCCAAGCGCCAAAGATTATTTGTTTCCTTGGGGTTTGACACGAGTCGAGGATTCCTACGGAGGCACTGGTGGCTCTGCGGGTCGACGCGGATCAGAAGGCTCTCGTCAAGGAGTGTTTGTATCCGTGAGTCGAGTAGTTTGCTGGGATTATTTGTTTCCCAAGCGCCAAGGATTATTTGTTTCCTTGGGGTTTGAAACGAGTCGAGGATTCCTACGGAGGCTCTGGTGGCTCTGCGGGTCGACGCGGATCAGGAAGGCTCTCGTCAAGGAGTGTTTGTATCCGTGAGTCGAGGAATTTGCTAGGGATTATTTGTTTCCCAAGCGCCAAGGATTATTTGTTTCCTTGGGGTTTGAAACGAGTCGAGGGTTCCCACGAGGGCTCTGGTGGCTCTGCGGGTCGACGCGGATCAAGAAGGCTCTCGTCAAGGAGTGTTTGTATCCGTGAGTCGAGGAGTTTGCTGGGATTATTTGTTTCCCAAGCGCCAAGGATTATTTGTTTCCTTGGGGTTTGAAACGAGTCGAGGGTTCCCACGGGGGCTCTGGTGGCTCTGCGGGTCGACGCGGATCAGGAAGGCTCTCGTCAAGGAGTGTTTGTATCCGTGAGTCGAGGAATTTGCTAGGGATTATTTGTTTCCCAAGCGCCAAGGATTATTTGTTTCCTTGGGGTTTGAAACGAGTTGAGGGTCCCACGGGGGCTCTGGTGGCTCTGCGGGTCGACGCGGATCAGGAAGGCTCTCGTCAAGAAGTGTTTGTATCCGTGGGTCGAGGAGTTTGCTGGGATTATTTGTTTCCCAAGCGCCAAGGATTATTTGTTTCCTTGGGGTTTGAAACGAGTCGAGGATTCCCACGGGGGATCTGGTGGCTCTGCGGGTCGACGCGGATCAGAAGGCTCTCGTCAAGGAGTGTTTGTATCCGTGAGTCGAGGAATTTGCTGAAGTCATTGGCTTCTTCGGTTGAAATGAACCGGTGAGGTTTGGGGTTCGTCGTCTGACGGAATCCGCTGGGAAAGTATGGTCCATTCTTTGTTTACGCCCTTGGATTGTATACAGGGATCGATGTGATCTTAACTGTAGGGCCAAAATTTTATCATTTCTTCTTTTTATTTTATTTTATTTCCGCGATGCTCTATCATTTCAGCTTTTATATCGCGAAGGTCGCGATTGCCCAATCATTTCGGCTATTTTTCGCAGTGCCTGATCATTTCGGCTATTTGTTTTTTTTTTATTTTTACTCGTCGCTTTTTATTACGAGTTGCCCAATCATTTCGGCTATTTTGCATGCATACATTTTACTTGCTACTTTTTATTGCAAGTTGCCCTATCATTTCGGCTATTTCGTATGCATGAGCGGTCTACTGGCTTTCGCCGTAAACCTGAAATTGGACACCGATTTCGGTATCAGCACCGCTGCAACTGGGATATTACCAGGCGCGAATCATCATTTGCCTCTGTCGTTGTCGAACAAAGGAGGCTTAGCGACCAGGGTTAGGGTCCTGTCGGCTAAGGCTTTTGACTTCATGAGCCGTAAGGGTCTCGTGAAGGTATTTCTCCCTACAAGTCGTGGGGATCTTGTAGGTGTATTTTCTCCTTAGGAGTCGTGAGGATCCCTAAGTGTTTGTTTCTCTGTAAGTCGTAAGGATCCTACAGGAGGGCTTTCTCCTTGTAAGTCGAGAGGATTTACAAGGGTTGTTTACCATGCAAACATATCCCTAGTTTCAGATGGGACTTAGTTAGGGAAATGTTTATTCGCGCCCGTTGATTGTATACAAGGGTCAATATTGAACCACTTGTAGGGCAATATTGGAAGTTTGTGGGGGTTTGCTTAAGCACAGGTTTAGGTCTCTGTGACTTAAGACTTTCAAATCCTATGAGCCGTGAGGGTCCCATTAGAGAGTTCTCCTTACGAGCCGTGAGGATCTCGCAAGTGTATTTTCTCCTTAGGAATCGTGGGGATCCCTAAGTGTGTTGTTCCTTTGTGAGTCGTAAGGATCTCACGCAGGTGGTTTCTCCTTACAGGGTCGAGAGGACCATATAAGTGTTTCTTAACGAGGTTGCGCCCTTTCAGGTTTTCACAAACACTCGCCGGTAGCCCTGCTGTTTTTACTCACGGAGCCCTTTCGGGTTTTCATCCGTGCCCTTTTTGCTTATGGACATACCGTTTTTTTTATTCTTTTTTTATTCTTTTTATTTTTTTTTCTTCTTTCTCTTTTTTTTTAACGAGGTCGCGTCCTTTCGGGTTTTCACGAACACTCGTCGATAGCCCTGCTGTTTTTACTCACGGAGCCCTTTCGGGTTTTCATCCGTGCCCTCTTTGCTTATGGACATACCGCTTTTTTTATTATTTATTATTTATTTATTTTTATATATTTTTTTATTCATCTCGTCAGCCTAAGGATGCTGCGGTAGTAGTTTAAAGACGTTTCAGTCTGCTATTAGTTTAAGGACATTTCGGTCCACTGTTGAGAAGGCCGGCTACTGCTTATAAAGCTTGAGCTTAGGAAGATAGCGAGCGGACATAGTCGTCGTCATCTACCATTGACCTAGGCTGTGACTCATTAAGCATAGTATTTCTTCAGGAAGCGACCGTTTATCGGCCTGAAAGGCCTTTCACCGTGCATGTCGATGAGTAGATAGGCTCCACCTTGGTAGACTTTATCTATGATGTACGGGCCTTCATAGTTTGGCTCGAATTTTCCCCGCTTGGCGCGATTGGGGATCATAGGTCTTTTGACCACTAGCACGAGTTCGCCTTGACGGAATGTCCTCGGTCGGGTCAATCTTTCGTATGAGCGCGTCATCTTTGCTTTATAAGCTTTCAGATTTTGTTGTGCTAGAAGCCGGGTTTCATCAAGGGCGTCAAGCTCTTCAAACCGAAGGTGAGCATTTTCTTTGTCTGTCAGCTCGTAGTGGACTGCCACTCGTAGAGAGGGTAATTCTATCTCGAGAGGGAGTACTGCTTCCGTCCCAAATACTAACGCGTACGGCGTTGTGTTTGTGGCCGTTTTAAATGTAGTTCGATACGCCCAAAGAGCCTCTTGCAATCTTTCGTGCCAATCTCTCTTATTTCGTGACACTGTTTTCTTCATGATCTTCGTCAAGGTCTTGTTGAAGGCCTCAGCTAGACCGTTAGCTCGCGGATTATAAACTGAGGAATATCTCCAGTCTATATTGTGCTGTTGTGCGAAGCGGCTAATTTTATGACTTCGGTAGGCTGGCCCATTATCAGAGATGATCCTTCTCGGGGTTCCAAACCGGTATATGACGTGCGTTTTGAAGAAATGGAGGATGTTCTCCGTCTTCACTTCCCTCAACGGTACCGCCTCTGCCCATTTGGAGAAGTAATCAGTCGTCGCCAAGATGAAACGATGTCCCTTGGACGATGCTGGTTCGATGGGGCCGACTATGTCAGTTCCCCACATTTCGAATGGCCAACTAGCCACTGTTGGATGCAGTGGATTGGGATGCTGATGGATGAAGTCCCCATGAATTTGGCATAAATGACATCGCCTCGCGTATTCCAGGCAATCCTGCATCATCGTGGGCCAGTAGTAGCCCATCCGTTTTATCTTCAACTTCATCTTAGGGCCTGCTTGGTGGGAACCGCAGAGTCCGTCGTGAACCTCTTGGACGACCCTTCCCGCTTCGTCAGGTCCTAGGCATCTCAGCCACAGAGAATCGAATGTCCTCTTGTATAGAGTATCGTTGACGAAGGCGAAAGACAGGGCTCGTTTCGCAAGCTGATGTCTTGTGGACGCTTCTTCAGGCATTCGGTGAAACTTGAAGTAATCTATGAAGACTTCTCTCCAGTCTTCGGCCTTCTCATGGTCTTTTATTTGTAGGGTCGCCTGCTCAGTTGCTCCCTTTTCTTTATATGATTCTGGATGTATTTCTGCTGGGGCGAGCACTCGACGGCTTTGTATCAGGATTCTAACGTCATCGAGGTTCTCGTCAGCCAATTCTTTAGCAAGTTTGGCTAGTGCGTCCGCTTTGCTGTTTTCCGCGCGCGGTATACTTTCCAACGTGTAGGAGGGAATTTGGGTTAGCAGTTGCTGCACTTTTTCACCGTATTTTACCAATTCTGGTTTGCATGTTTGGTAATCGCCGTTCACTTGACTGACGACCAATTGGGAGTCCCCATATATGAGGAGGCTTTCAATTCCCATATCAATGGCGATCTCGATGCCTGCTATCAGAGCTTCATATTCAGCTTCATTATTCGTTCTCGGCTCTGTTAAGGAGAAGGCGAAGCGCATTATTCCTCCTTGTGGAGTCACAAAGATAAGTCCTACCCCCGATTTGATCATTGGTGTACTTTGTTTGTGTTTTTTCATGGAAGATGCTCCATCGAAATAAAGCTCCCAACGGGTATCACCACTGTCGATTGCGTCAAACGCATGTCTGTCTGGCAAATCGCAATTTAAAGGAGAATCGGTAGGTATGGGATGCTCAGCAAGGAAGTCGGCGATGGCCTGGCCTTTTACTGCCCTGAGAGGTTGATATGTTATCGAAAATTCCATCAAGAGCAAGGCCCATTTAGCGAGTCGCCCTGTCAATATGGATTTTGACATTAGATATTTGAGAGGGTCCACTTTTGAAATCAGACGGACCTCGTGCGCCAACGCATAGTGCCTAAGCTTTGTTATTGCGAAGATCAACGCCAGGCAGTGTTTTTCAATGGGAGAGTAGTTGCTTTCTGCCCCCAGCAGAACTCGACTTAAGTAGTAGAGCGCTCTTTCTTTCCCTTGATCGTTTTCTTGTGCCCATAATGCGCCTAAGGAACCTTCGAGGGCGGTTGTATAAAGAATGAGAGGCTTCCCCTTAACCGGAGCAGCCAACACCGGCGGGTTCTGCAGGTATTGCTTGATCTCATCCAGTGCGCCTTGGTATTTTTGATCCCAAACGAATGGGGTTCCCTTCTTCATCAGGTGACTATAAGGACGACACTTTCCTGAAAGGTTGGCTATAAATCACCGTATGTATGCGAGTTTCCCTTGGAGAGACCGCAGCTGTTTGAGAGTCCTCGGCGGAGGCATTTCCATGATCGCTTTAATCTTTGACGGATCTATTTCAATACCTCGGTGTCGGACAACGAATCCCAGGAATTTGCCCGAGGAGACCCCGAACGCACATTTAAGAGGATTCATCTTCAAGTTGTATTGCCGAAGGCGTTGAAATACAGTCTTCGGATGCTCGAGATGTTCCTCGTATGATTTGCTTTTAACCACGAGATCGTCGATATAGCATTCAACGATTTCGTGTATAAGGTCGTCGAAGATCTTTGTCATGGCCCTCTGATAAGTAACACCGGCGTTCTTCAAACACGAAGGGCATCACTTTATAACAAAATATACCAAGAGGAGTCCTGAAGGCTGTGTGCTTCTGGTCTTCTGGATGCATTTTGATCTGGTTATACCCCGATGAGCCGTCCATGAAGGAGAAAACCTCATGAGTGGATGTATTGTCTATCATCAGTTCAGTGACTGGCACTGGGAAATCATCCTTCGGGCAAGCTTTATTAAGATCCCGGAAGTCTACGCATACGCGCACTGTCCCGTTTTTCTTCATCACTGGGACAATGTTGGCGATCCATTCAGGGTACTGAACTTCCTGGATAAAGCCAGAGTCAATTAACTTTTTGACTTCGGTATTTATGCTCATCTCAAGCTCGAGTCGTATTCTTCTCGGCGCTTGTTTGACTGGCTTGATATTCGGGGATATTGCTAGTCTATGTACAACAACTTCTGGATCTAGTCCCGGCATCTCGGAATAGTTCCAAGCGAAGCAATCTTTATGCTGCACAAGGACGTCTTTTAACGCATCCACCCTCTCTTCAGACATCAGCTCGCTGACGAACGTCGGTCGCGGATCATTTGTTGTCCCCAACTCGATTTTCTTGAGGTTATCTGCAGTAGTATGGATTCCATCCTCCAGTTCTTTCGGAGCTGGGGGAAATTATGAGATTACCTCATCGCTGCTATTTTCAAAGCACCAAGGAAGGCTGTTCATGTCCTCGGACCCTTCTTTTAGTATTGTTACCACGTGGCAAGTGCGAATTTTCTGCCAATCCCAATGCGGAGTTGGTTCTATCCTTGTGTTTTCGGGTTCGTGCTTTTGCGGCGGCGCTACCCTCCAACTGTCAGACAGCGCGAATTTGCCAAGCTGATATTGGTCCTCAACCCAATTCTTAAAGGTGAAACAATCTTCAAGCGGATGCCCTACTACTCGATGGTAAAAGCAATAATTTGGGTTGAACACCTCGCCTGCGTGCTCGGGGTGCTTGGACTCTGGCAACGTAAGCATTTGATGTTTTAGAGCGAGATCGAATATCTTCCTTGTTTTGTTCCGAGGAAATGAGTATGCTCGACCCATTTTCTTCCTGAGGGCTAAATCAATAACGCTCGATTCTCGGATACGTGGTTTCTTAGCTCTGCTTCGTGGTTGTTAAGCGCCTTTTCTGTCCTTTGACTTGTTTTTGCTTTCGAGTCGAGCCTTTTTTGCAGCAGGTTGGCATGGGGCAGCATCTTCGTTCTTTACTGCCTGTTGAAGGAGGCGCTGTGTCTTGGCTTTCTCATAGATTGCCATTTCACGATTGTGATCATCTCGGGCTTTTTGACTTGCATCCCTTATAAGTTTGCCCATTTGGTCTTCAAATGATGGACTGGGCGGTTTTGTATCAGGAACTTTTGTTGATTCAGGATTAGCGTCCTCCCATTGAGCGTCCGCCTCTTCATCGAAGTCATACATGGCATAACAGCTGTTTATTAGCTCCCGTTTCTTTGAGCGGACATACCCAAGCCCTTTTGTTTCTATTCTCCCGTTAGGCAGTTTGCATTGAGTCCCGGGAATGTTCCAGACCTTGTTATAGAATTTGGCTTTTCTAACGGTCTGTGTGAAGGACATCCCCTGGCGTTTCAGCAGTTTCTTCAAACCTTCGGCATAATATCGGGGAAGACGGATAGGCTGAAGCCTGTCGAGCGTGGGATCCGCGCCATGCCAAATTTCTTTTTCCACCTTGTTTTCTTCAGAACGGTAGAATAGGATTGCCTTCTCGCCTTTTCGTCCGGGAGGGATATAGAATGTCTGCAATTCTTCTATGTTGTTGGTGTCGAGTGCATCCAGTTCTTTGTAATGTTCAAGCGGCACCATGGTTATCTGCAGACTTCGCTCTTTATCAGCGGAGACTTGTATTGAAGGCCGAACAGGGAATACAGCATGAACTTCATCCTCTGAATCGCTACCGAAGATCAATGAAGGAACGGATGGTCCTGGCCTGGTGGATTGGGATGGACCTGAATAAATTATATCCTCCTCCTCCTCGGTGTCACTGCCGAAGACAGGGATGGTGGCGTTAGTTTTGTTCTCCGTTTTGTGACACCTTTCCGTGTCTTCGAAACTCGGCAAGAAGTATTTGGCATCTTCATACTTGCGAACTTCATTCACGGAAAACGGATTCAACTCTCCCGCCACTGTGTACTCGAGGCCATCCCTAGAATACTTCATGCACTGATGCTGTGTAGAAGGGATGATATTGTACTCGTGTAGCCATGGTCGGCCGAGCAGAGCATTGTAGCACGTCTTGGCATCTATAACATGGAATTTGATGTCTGTGACGAGCAACCCGAAGCACAGCGTCAATATCACAGATCCAAGAGTCTTTGAGGATTGGGAGTCGAAACCGGAGATAGTGATTTTGTCTCGGGCGAGGTGTTGGACACTCATGCAAATCTCCTTTAACACTCGCACATTGAGTAAATTGACAGACGATCCGTTATCGACCAAGATTTTACCTATCTTTATGTCATGGCAGTATCCTGAGACATAAAGGGGGCGATTGTGTTCACACGTCCCGAGGAGAAGGTCTTCATCACCAAAAGCAACGTCGGTTGTGTGCACTTCTTCTAATTCGTCTTTCATCTTTTCTTCGGCTAAGAAGGCTTGGAACTGGTCTGGGTCTCGTAGCGCCTTAATCAAAGAGTCTCTTGCCTCCTTTGATAGTAATAAGGCATCAAGGACGCTGAGCTGAGAGGGCAGTTTCCTCAGATGTGCCAGAACGTTGTAATCCACCTTACTTCTCTTCGGCGGGTTTTCGGCGTTTAGCTCTTCCAGAACTTGGTCATCTAAGACGATGTCTTCAGAGACCTTTTCTTTCCCTTTATCTTTTCTATTCGAGGGTCCGAGGTTCTTTTCAGGCAGTGTCCGATTCCGCAGCCGGATATTTTCACAAACCACTGGCTCCTCTTCTTTTCCCGAAGTTGACTCTTTAAAGAGAGGGGCAAGTTCTAGCTCCTCATCAGAGTCGCTCCCAAATGTAGGCACTTGTGACCTGGTAGTGTTAACCATGTAACAATTGCTGGCAGTTCTTTCAAGCTCTTTGGTCGTGTTTCTTTGCTCCCGACGAATTTTACGCTTTTCCCGTTTAAAGCGTTGTTGATTAGCGACGTATCCTTGCCACCATCTATCGAAAGCTTTGCAATCTTGGGTGGAATGCGAGATCTTCTGATGATATAAGCAATAAGAGGGGTGCATTTCTACCACGCCAGTAACTTTTTCTTCAGAGGGTGGTAGCTTCATGCCCATCGATATGGCCTCAGCAAACCTCTTTTTTATCTTGAGTTGGTTTTTGTCGGCGGTGGAGGCATTTTGCTCCAGCGGGATCATTTCAGCTCTTTCCTCAAGTCGCTGACGCTTGGCCCTTTCGAATATAGCCGTCTCGCGTTCTCGATCAGCTTTACTTTTCAGTCGAGCTTCGTTAAGGAACGCGTCAATCATTTCGACTGATAGCTCCGGAACCCTTGACTCAGTATTTGCCCCCGGCGTTTTGGTGCCAGAAATCCCTTCATCGTTCGTGGTCGAATGGGAGATCATATGACAGTTCGCCACATATTCCTCGGATTCATCCGATGAACTTTCTCCCTCATCTTCTTTTTGAAAGACGTGATCAAGGAAATCTTCGAGCGTAACGGGGGTCCGCGCCTTTTGGTTATATTCATCCAGCGCGTCGATTTGCTTTTGTAAGTCCGTGCGCTTGTCGCCAGGCTTCACGGGCTTCTTAGATTTCTTCTTCTTCTTTTTCGAAAATTTTGACGGCTGGTTATGAATGCTTGAACTACCATCATTGGTCTTCGGAGTCGGACGTGGCTTCAACATCCCCTCAATAACCTGCGGTTTCAAGGGGTTCTTCCACTTGACTGCTGGACAAGTCTGAAGATCATTTAGCATTCTCCTCGTTTTGGCTAATAATACAACCTCCCAAGGAGCTTCCTCAATGACGGAGCATGTTGCCCCCGGCGTATTCGTCCCTTTAGAGGTGTGGGGCTGCGGGGGATTCACCTTCTATTTGTCGGATAGCGCAAATTTGCCCCGGCGGTACTGGTTTTCAAGCCAATTTTTGAAAACGTAACAGTCTTCGATCGGATGTCCTAGCACTCGATGATAAGGGCAGTAATTAGGCTCGTTGACGTCACTTGGTTGCGACGGGTGTTTTGGATCTGGCAGATTTATGAGTTTGTTGCGCAATGCCTGCTCGAATAGCCTCCTCGTTTTATCACGGGGGAAGGAGTAAGCACGTCCCATCCTGTCCTCAAGGGGTACGTATGGGCGCGTATTGTTTGGACGAGCAACCGGCTTCGAGTCGCTCGGTTGTTGTTGGGCATTAGCGACAATGATCGCTTTTCCCTTTCCTTTATCGTTTCGGGAATCCGGCTTCGGGAGAGGGGGTTTATGGCCCATCTGGTCCATCTGCGCCAATTTGTCGATCAAAGCCTGGAAGGAAGTCGGCTTGAAGAACATCATAAACTGTGAAATGGTTGCTTGTGGATCAAGGGTTCAAACAAACATTCCCACCGCAGGGGCTTCTTCTATGCGCTGTTCACACTTAGACCATAGATTACGCCACCGTATAGCGTACTGAACCCATGTCTCGCCAGGCTTTACCCTGGCATTAATCAGTGCCGTCATCGGGGTACGCTCACTGGCACTTGCAAAACGTTGGGTGAAGAGCAGCTCCATCTCCGCAAAGGTTTTAATAGAGTTGTTGGGGAGCTCAGAATACCATTCGAACGCCGTATCTGATAGGCTTCCAACGAACTGGCGAAGCAAAAGTTTGCCGTCGCCGCCGGTGTTACCGCAAAGCGCCCTGAACTGGGCAACATGTTGATGGGGATTGCCGATCCCTTTGTAGATATGAAACTTGGGAATTGTGTAACCCGACGGGTATTTGATTTGGTCATACCAGCCTGGATACGGTCGCCCCGTTTTTACGACATGGCCGGCTGCTTCGGCCGCGTGATAAACCTTTATTTGCTGGGCTATATATTCGTCCAGATCAGTTTTAGAGATTGTATCCTCTCTAGCCGTTGATAAAACGGGTTGAGGGTTTGATGTATCTCCCCTATCATCCCCAAGGACAATCGGGGGTTCTTCAGTTGGGGGATCTGGTTGTATCATCATCCCTATCATGTCCTAGAAGAGGAGGCCCATACGCTGTATATTAGCTGCTTGTTCAGCAGCCTCTTTGTCTCTCTTTTCCAGTACTCGGCGGAGGAACTCGGCGTCGGTCTCTTCCTCTTGGCGTTCATCTAAGGACGTCCCAGGGTTCTCTTTTGGCTCCGTGAGTGCAGCCATTGTAGTCATCATCTCCTGGAGCTTTTGTTGCTGCTCCTGAGCCTTGGTCACTGACCGGGTAAGCGGTCGGTGACCCGTAGAAGTACGACTTTCTTCCTTTCCCGAAGCCATATAGACCGTATGAACTGTTATGCCCCCTGACTTGGGGCGTTTAGGTTCACCGCTTTTAAACTTTGTCAGTGTCACGGGAGCTTTCTCTGGCCTTTTCCTTTTGTGGACCATTGAGGTTGAAGGAGCCGTTGAAGTGGGCATCCTAGCATTTGTTGCCCCCTGCTGTTTAATGGGGCAGTTCTTGTCTTTTTCCACCTTTGCCCTTTTCTGGCGACGGAAGTGGTCTGAGTCAATCACGGAGTCTTGAACTCTCCGCCAAACTTTTTAAATTTTTGACGACAGCCGTTGAGAGGGCTGTTCCTGCTTTGTCTCCGGAGCATTTTCCATAGACGGAGGAGATCTTTTCAATGTGGCAATCGGAGAGTTCTTTCTCACCTTCCTCAGCAATTCAAAGATGTTCCCAGTTGGAACAGCAGCGTTGACCTCCACCACTGGAGCAGTGGGGTTAGCCCTGAGGGGGAGTTGCCCCCTGCTTTCCTTACTCGTTGCCAATGGCGACGTCGCGCACGACGAACCGTTAGGACTGGCTCGGAAATCGAGATGGTTTCTTGTTGCCCCCTGTTTGAGTGTGGGGTAACTGCCGATGTCAGCCTATCGAAGACTGATGCCTTTTGACCAGCTGGGGGGGGAGTGGGAACCGTCAATCTTGTGAAGAC
Source organism: Agapanthus africanus (assembly GCA_030015575.1). Taxonomy (NCBI): domain Eukaryota; kingdom Viridiplantae; phylum Streptophyta; class Magnoliopsida; order Asparagales; family Amaryllidaceae; genus Agapanthus; species Agapanthus africanus. The sequence continues at coordinate 160,809,939 of CM057339.1, read as the reverse complement.
CGACTCTCTGATGGGAGAAGCCGCTTTAACGGCTTCCAAAGCAGCGGCCGTTGCCCTCTTTGGGACAGCCACTTTATAGTTCTGACCTAGCCTGGTGAAAACGGAGGCTGTCGGCTTAGTAGCGGACGACCCGTTGACAGGGGTCGTGGTAGTAGTGAGCCGGTCGAACACCGACTTCTTGTTCGCTTCCGGTGCAGACATCGGCATAGAGAAGCTTGTAGGTGGGACCATGGTCCCGAAAAACAGGCCGGTGGTGGCCTGGATCACCTGTTCTACCGGCAGAGCGAGGAAAGAGGCCGCTTGGGGCCCATATGTTACACCTCTCGGTGAGGTGGAGCGTCCGTTGCAGTGGCATTTCGAGCAGTTGGTGCAGTTGGTGGCCATTGAATCTTGAATTCTGCGCCAGGTAAAAGACCAAATCTTAGTAACTTGAAATCCGAAGACAACCATTTAACAAACCGCGATTGGTTCGCGAAGACGACACACGAAGTGTGGAGTGGAAAGAGGAAAAGGTCCCACCGGGCGTGCCAGAATCTGTTCCCCTCCAAACGGCGGCGCGGACTTCGGGTCCGTGGCCTGAGGTTCGGGGCAGATGCTATTTGGTTTTATCCGTCCACCTCTCCGAAGATGCCAAGTTGATTTATGGCACCGTGTATCGGAGGTTTAGACGAATGCGGCCGATGTAGCAGATTTCGTCAGATTCCCCCTCAGGGTGAGGGGTTTTTGATTGTGGGGACGCTCTTCCCTGCAGGCGCAAGCCCCTGCAGTTAATTACGCTACCGCATTGCGGTAACAACTTTCTCCTTCTCCAGAATTTCACTTCGTGTCGTGTGTGTTTGTTTTGTTTGTGATTGTCCGTGGATTGTATACGGAGACTGAGTAATGCCGTCGCCCGTAGGACGTGGATTAGTCCAAATCCGTGTTTACTTAGATTTGGGTTTGGTGTTTTAGTTTAAGGATACATTAGTCGCGTTGCGGCTAAGATCAACTTAAACGTTCATCAAGGATACGTTAGTCCTGTTTTGGACTAAGGTCGACTCGACGTAGTGATTAATTTAATGTATGGCCATCGGGACTCGTCACCTCTCTGACGTCGTTGAAGGATTACAATGACATGTATCAGAGGAGCTCGGAGATGTACCCTCGAACCAGAGTTGGTTGGGAGTTTTATAATCCATTTGGATGTTTAAGGATGCGTCAGCCGTATTTGGGGCTAAGATCAACTTAAACAGGACCGTTTAGATCCGGCAAAAGAGCGTTCGGAGGCTCTATTGTTCCAGTTTAGGGACGTGGTGGTCCGTTCGCCAGTTTAGGGACGTGGTGGTCCATCGCCAGTTTAGGGACGTGGTGGTCCAATATTAGTTTAGGGACGTTTCGGTCCGATATTAGTTTAGGTACGTTTCGGTCCGATATTAGTTTAGGGACATTTCGGTCCAATATTAGTTTAGGGACGTCTCGGTCCAATATTAGTTTAGGGACATTTCGGTCCAATATTAGTTTAAGGACGTTGCGGTCCAATATTAGTTTAAGGACGTTTCGGTCCAATATTAGTTTAAGGACGTTTCGGTCCACGAGTTTAAGGACCCCGCAGTCCATAAAAATGTGTGGTTGTTGGGACCCGTCACCTCTTTGACGTCGTTGAGAGATTACAACGATGGATGTCAAAGGAGTTCGGAGATGTACCCTCGAACTGGACGTAGATTGATTCAGGAGAGCGATTTTGCTCAGTCAATTTAATTTTAAGGACTTATGGCCACGATTGGGCTAAGTCCAGTTGAAAATATTTTATTTGCTTTTGCATTGCATTTTTTTTATTTAGGCTCTATCCATAAAAGATACAGAGTATCAATTTATTTTGGGCTCTGCCCATTTGTAAATGATGCAAAGTATCTACCTTGTCTGGGCTCTGCCCCTTTTAAAATGCATAGCATTCTTATTATCTTGTTTGGGCTCTGCCCATTTATAAATGATGCAGAGCATCTGTTTTGGTTTGGGATCTGCCCCTTAAAATAATGCATTGCATTTTATTAAGCCTGTTAGGCCTTCTTTTAATTGGGCTTGGCCCTTTTGTAAGCAATACAATGCATTTGCGCTTTGCGCTAAGTAATGAGCGCAAGCTCATATGGTGATGACACGTGTCGTGCTCTGGTGAGCGCAAGCGCACTAGCACAGTGCGCTGCGCTGTTGACACGTGGCGCACTCTCAGTGAGTTGCGCCAATTCCAGAGAGCAAAGCTCTATCTTAAGAGCGCTTAGCGCAAGTGGTTCTATAGCTGACACGCGGCGCTCTCTTAAGAGCGCAACGGCGCAGTTTGGAAGTGCAAAGCACTAAGAATCTTTTAGATTCAAAAAGGGAAGTGCAAAGCACTGTTTTAATTTCTTGATCTAGATTAGATCAAAGAAAACTAAATTTTTCTTTTGTTTGAAGAACCAGAGGTTCTTAAAAGTGAAAAGCACTATTTTTTTATTTTTATTGTTTTAAAGAACCAGAGGTTCATAAGAAGTGCAAAGCACTGAATCTTTTAGATTCAAAAAGGGAAGTGCAAAGCACTGTTTTAATTTCTTGATCTAGATTAGATCAAAGAAAACTAAATTTTTCTTTTGTTTGAAGAACCAGAGGTTCTTAAAAGTGCAAAGCACTATTTTTTTTATTTTTATTGTTTTAAAGAACCAGAGGTTCACAAGAAGTGCAAAGCACTGTTTATTATGTAAAGATCATTGATCTTGTTTTTAGATCAATGATCTATTAGAAGGAATTTCTTTTACTTCATGAAGGTTCTTTACCTTTTTCTTGAAATCTTCTCAGTGTTCTCTCTGTTTGAAGTTCTTGATTTTTTTTTCAAAAAAAATGTTCATGCCTTTGAATTGAGGCTTAGGGTCCTTTTTATAGTGCTCACAAATTAGTTAAATTTGTTAAAGAGATCATTCTCTGAGTGATTTGGGGAATTTTCCCCACCGTTGGATCTTTGATCCAAGGGCTTCTGCTCTGCAGACGAAAATCTTCTTGTTTTAACAAGAACAGAAAAGATTTCTTAAAATCTTAATTCAGTTTTGGCGCAGATGCCCCAGCGTGTGACACGTGTCGCGCATCGCACAGCGCAGCGCAACTGCGCTAGCGCATCTGCGCTGACACGTGTCGCGCAGCGCAGAGCGCAGCGCATCTGCGCTAGCGCATCTGCGCTAGCGCATCTGCGCTGACACGTGTCGCGCAGCGCAACAGCGCGAGCGTAGCGCAACTGAAGCGTTGCTTCAGGCAAATAGAGCTCTGCTCTGATTGGGTGCGCCTTCTTGGGCGCTGCGCTGACGTATTAGCGCCAGACACGCGGCGCGTTGCGCCCGAGACTTGAAGCGTTGCTTCCAAATTCGAATTTTGAATTCAAACAGAGCTTTGCTCTAATTGGGCGAAACAAGTACGAATTCGCTTCCAATCCCAATGCGGAACTGGTTCTTCTTTCGTGGCCTTGGGCTCGTGCTTTTGTGGCGGCGCTACCCTCCAGTTGTCGGACAGAGCGAACTTGACAAGCTGATACTGATCTTCAACCCAATTCTTAAAGGTGAAGCAGTCCTCGAGAGGGTGCCCTACCACTCGGTGATAAAAGCAATAGTCTGGGTGTGAGACCTCGCCTTCTTGTTCGGGGTGTTTAGACTCCGGCAGTGTAAGCATCTGATGTTTTAGAGCAAGATCAAGTATCTTCTTCTTCTTGTCCCGAGGAAACGAGTACGCCCGACCCATTTTCTTCATGAGGGATAGATCAATAACGCTCGACTCCCGTTTGCGTGGCTTCTTATCCCTGCTTTGTTGCTGTTGAGCGCTTTTTTGGCCTTTCGACTTATTTCTGCTTTTGCGCCTAGCCTTCTTTATAACAGGTTGACAAGGAGCGGCATTTTCATTCTTCATGGCCTGTTGGAGAAGGCGTTGCGTCTTGGCTTTCTCATAGATGACCATTTCGCGGTTATGGTCGTCTCGGACTTTTTGATCCGCTTCCCTTATAAGCTTGTCCGTTTGTTCTTCGAACGACGGACTAGGCTCTTTTGTATCTGGAACTTTTACTGTTTCAGGATTAGCGTCCTCCCATTGAGCGTCCGCTTCTTCATCGAAGTCATACATAACATAGCAGCTGTTTAGTAGCTCTCATTCCTTTGACCGGATGTATTCAAGCCCGATTGTTTCTATTTTCCCATTAGGCAGTTTGCGTTGAGTCCCGGGAACGTTCCAGACTTTGTCATAGAACTTGGCTTTTCGAACGGTCTGCTTGAAGGATATCCCCTGGCGTTTCAGCAGCTTTTTCAAACCTTCCGTATAATATCTGGGAAGACGGATAGGCTGAAGCCTGTCGAGCGTAGGATCTGCGCCATACCAGATTTCTTTTTCTACCTTGGTTTCTTCAGAGCGGTAGAACAGAATTGCTTTATCGCTTTCTCGCCTGGGAGGGATATAGAACGTTTGCAACTCTTCTACATTGTAAATATTTAGTGCATCCAGTTCTTTATGGTGTTTAAGCGGCACTATGGCGACTTGTAGACTTTGCTCTTCGTCAGCGGACGTTCGTATTGAAGGTCGAGCAGAGAATACAGCATGGATCTCATCTTCCGAGTAGCTACCAAAGACCAACGTAGGAGTGGATGGTCCTGGCTTGTTGTGTTGGGGCGGACCCGAATAAATTATCTCCTCTTCCTCTTCAGTATCACTGCCGAAGACAGGGATAGTGGAGTTAGCTTTGTTCTCCGGCTTGTGACACTTCTCTGTGTCTTCGAAATCCGGTAAGAAGTATTTGGCATCTTCATATTTGCGGACCTCGTTCACAGAGAACGGGTTCAGTTCTCCCGTCACGGTATACTCGAAACCATCCTTAAAATACTTCATACACTGATGTTGTGTAGAAGGGATGATGTTGTACTCGTGTAACCATGGTCGGCCGAGCAAAGCGTTGTAGCATGTCTTGGCGTCTATGACGTGGAACTTAATGTCCGTGACGAGTAGCCCGAAGCGTTGCGTCAGTATTACAGACCCAAGAGTTCTTAATGACTGGGAATCGAACCCAGAGATGGTGATCTTGTCACGAGCAAGGTGCTGGACGCTCATGCAGATTTCTTTTAATACCTGCACGTTGAGGAGATTAACGGAGGATCCATTGTCGATCAGGATTTTGCCTATCTTAATATCGTGGCAGTATCCTGAGACATAGAGGGGGCGATTGTGTTCGCACGTCCCAAGGAGAAGGTCCTCATCGCCGAAAGTGACATCGGACGTGTGCACTTCCTCCAATTCATCCTTCATCTTTTCCTCGGCCAGGCATGCTTGGAATTGTTCCGGATCTTGGAGTGCCTTAATCAACGAATATCTCGCCTCTTTTGATAGTAAAAGGGCGTCAAGAATGCTGAGCTGTGAGGGCAGCTTCCTCAGATGTGCTAAAACGTTGTAATCCACCTTATTCTTCTTCGGCGGGTTGTCGGCGCTTAGCTCCTCCAGAACTCGGTCATCTAAGACGATATCTTCAGAGACCTTTTCTTTCCCTTTATCTTTTCTGTTTGAGGGTCCGAGGTTCTTTTCAGGCAGCGTCCGATTTCGCAGCCGAATATTTTCGCAAACCTTCGGCTCTTCTTCTTTTCTCGAGGTGGACTCTTTAAAGAGAGGGGCAAGTTCAAGCTCTTCATCAGAATCGCTCCCGAATGTAGGCACTTGTGACCCGCCAGTGTTAACCATGCGATAATTGCCGGTAGTTCTTTTAATCCCTTCGGTCGTATTTTGGCGCTCCCGACGAGTTTTACGCTTCTCCCGCTTAAAATGTTGTCGATGAGCAACATATCCTTGCCACCATCTATCGAAAGCTTTGCACTCTTGAGTGGGGTGCGACACCTTCTAATGATATAAGCAATAGGAAGGGTGCATTTCCATTTCACCAGTAATTTTTTCTTCGGAGGATGGTAGCTTCATGCCCATTGACATGGCCTTAGCAAACCTTTTCCTCGTCTTGATTTTGATTTTATCCGCAGTGGGTGTACTTTGCTCCAGCGGAAGCGTCTCAGCTCTTTCATCAAGTCACTGGCGCTTGGCCTTTTCAAATATGACTGCCTCGCGTTCTCGATCAGCTTTACTCTTCAACCGAGCTTCATTAAGGAATGCGTCAATCACTTCATCTGATGGCCCCAGAATTTTTGATTCAGGATCTGCCCCAGCGTTTCAGTACAAGAAGTCTCCTCACCATTCGTGAACGAACGGGAAATCATATGACAGCTCGCCACGCATTCTTCAGATTCATCTAACGAACTTTCTCCCTCACCTTCCTCTTGAAAGACGTGGTTGAGAAACTCTTGGAATGTAATGGGAGTCCGTGCCTTCTGGTTGTATTCCTCCAGCGCGTCAATTTGTTTTTGCAAGTCTGTGCGCTTGTCGCCAGGCTTCACGGGATTCATTGACTTCTTTTTCTTCTTCTTCAAGGATTTTGACGGCTGGTTGCGAGTGCTTGAGCCACCACCATCGGTCTTTGGAGTTGTACGTGGTTTCAACATCCCTTCAATGACCTGTGGTTCCAACGGGTTCTTCCACTTGATCGCTGGACATTTCTGAAGATCGTTCAGCATCCTCTTTGTCTTGGTTGATAATACAACTTCCCAAGGAGCTTCTTCAACGACGGAGCATGTTGCCCCCGGCGTATTCGTCCCCTTAGAGGTGTGGGGCTGCGGGGGATTCACCTTCCATTTGTCAGATAACGCGAACTTGCCCTGTCGGTACTGGTTTTCAAGCCAATTCTTGAAAACGTAGCAGTCTTCAATCGGATGGCCCAGTACTCGATGATAAGGACAGTAGTTGGGCTCGTTGACGTCTCTTGGTTGCAACGGACGTTTTGGATCCGGCAGATTTATGAGTCTGTTGCGCAATGCCAGCTCGAACAACTTTCTCGTTTTATCGCGAGGAAAAGAGTAAGGATGCCCTAGTCTTTCCTCGAGGTCTACGTATGGGCGCATATTATTTTGACGCACAACCGGCTTCGAGTTGCTCGGTTGTTGTTGAGCATTAGCGACGAAGATCGCTTTTCCCTTCCCTTTGTCATTTCGGGAGTCCGGCTTTGGAAGAGGAGGTTTATGGCCCATCTGATCCATCTGTGCTAGCTTGTCAATCAAGGCCTGGAAGGTAGTCGGCTTGAAAAACATCATAAATTGCGAGATGGTTGCTTGCGGATCAAGGGTTCCCACAAACATACCCACCGCGGGAGCTTCTTCAATGCGCTGCTCATACTTTGACCATAAGTTCCGCCATCGTATAGCGTACTGAACCCACGTCTCGCCTGGCTTTACGCTGGCGTTAATCAGTGCTGTCATCGGGGTACGTTCACCGGCGCTTGCAAAACGCTGAGTAAACAGTAGCTCCATCTCCGCGAAGGTTTTGATAGAGTCGTTCGGGAGCTCAGAGTACCACTCGAACGCCGTATCCGATAAACTTCCAACAAACTGACGAAGTAAAAGCTTGTCATCACCACCGGTGTTGCCGCAGAGTGCCCTGAACTGGGCAACATGCTGGTGAGGATTGCCCGTCCCCTTGTAGACATGGAACTTGGGAATTGTGTAACCGGGTGGGTACTTGATTTGATCGTACCAACTTGGATATGGCCGCCCAGTTTTTACGACCTGGCCGGCTGCTTCGGTCGCATGATGAACCCGTATTTGCTGGGCTATGTACTCGTCCAAATCAGTTTTAGAGATTGTATCCTCTTTAGCCGTTGACAGAGCTGGCGGAGGATTTGATGTCTCTCCCCTATCGTCTCTAAGGACGATCGGGGGCTCTTCAGCCGGAGGATCTTGTTGTATCATTATCCCTATCATGTCTTGGAAGAGGAGGCCCATACGTTGTATGTTTGCTGCTTGTTCAGCAGCCACTTTGTCCTTCTTTTCCAATATTCGACGAAGGAATTCGGCGTCGGTTTCTTCCTCTTGGCGTTCATCCGAGGACGTTTCAGGGCTTTCTTTTGGCCCAGTAAGTGCGGCCATGGCGTTCATCATCTCTTGGAGCTTCTGTTGCTGCTCCTGCGCCTTGGTCACTGACCGCGTGTGCGGTCTATGACCTGTTGATATGCGGCTGTCTTCTTTACCAGACGCCATGTATACGGTATGAACTACAATGCCCCCTGAATTAGGGCGTTTGGGTTCATCACCTATGATATTTGTCGCTGACATGGGGGTTTTCTCCGGCCTTCTTCTTTTGTGGACCGTTGAAGTTGAAGGGGCCGTCGAAGTTGAAGGGGCTGTTGCAGTGGGCATCCTAACGGTCGTTGTCCCCTGCTGTTTAATAGGATGGTCTTTTTCTTTTTGTACCTTCGTCTTCTTTTGTTGATGAGAGTGATCTGGGTCGATCACGGAGTCTTGAACCCTTCGCCAAACCTTGTATATTTTTTAGGACAGCCGTTGAGGGGGTTGTTCCTTCTTCGTTTCCAGAACTTTCTCCGCAGGCGGAGGAGATCTTTTCAGTGTAGCGGTTGGAGAGTTCTTACGTACCCTCCTCAGCAGTTCAAAACTGTTCCCAGTTGGAACAGCAGCGTTGACTTCCACCACTGGAGCCGGTGGAGTTAGCCTTGAGGGGGAGTTGCGCCCTGCCTTCCTTACTCGTCGCCAATGGCGACGTCGAGCATGACGAGCCGTTGGGACTGGCTCGGAGATTGAAACATCTTCTTTTTGCCCCCTGTCTGAATGAGGCGCCGCCGGTGTTAACCTCTTAAAGACTGAGGTTGTCTTTTGAGGGGTGATATTCAACCTGTCGAAGACGGACACCACAGGGTTTTAACGGGGTAGATTAGTACGGAATGTATTAGAAGTGGAACGAGATGGTCACAAAAAGACACCTACATGAACTGTAGGATTTCTTGGATGTACGGAATATGCTGAACTGTGCGCCTCCTTCATAAGTCCTTCGCGAATGTCACATTTTGGCACACACAAACGGCTACCATATCGCAACGAACAATCTTCACCAACAAGTCGTTCGAAGTCCAGTTTCAACCTGTTCTCGAAACTTTTGCAATCTTGGGTCCTGTAACTGCGCGGCTTTAATCTTCTCGATCAACGACGAATGTACTTGCAGCTGCATCAACTGTCCTGAAGAATGCGGTAGTACGATCTCCAAACCTTCAAAGCGAAAATCACAGCTGCTAACTCCAAGTCATGAGTTGGGTAATCTTCTTATGGGTCTTCAACTGTCTCGACGCGTAAGCTACAACCTACTCTTGCTTCATCAAAACACATCTCAATCCTTTCCCAGATGCATCGCTGTGAATCACCAATACTCCGGAAATGTCTGGCACGGTCAAAATAGGAGCGGCTATCAATCACTGCTTCAACACCTCAAAAGCTGACGCACACCTTTCCGTCCACACAAATGGTATTTCCTTGCGCATAAACTTGGTCAAAGGCTCTGCCAGACGAGCAAAGTTCTCCACGAACCTTCTGTAATACCCGGCAAGTCCAAGAAAGCTTCTTATCTCCGCAACATTCTTCGGAATCGGCCAATCTCGAACTGCTGCAATCTTTTCGGGATCAACAGCGATTCCATCTCCGGACACGACATGCCCCAAAAACTTCACTTCTTCAAGCCAAAACTCGCACTTGCTCATCTTTGCATATAATCTTTCTGGCACCAAAGTCTGCAGTGCGATCTTCAAGTGTTCTACATGCTCTTCAATACTCTTTTGAGTGGACCAAAATATCATCAGTGAACACCACTATAAACTGGTCCAAGAGTGGTGAAAAGATTCGGTTCATCAATCCCATAAATATCGCTGGTGCATTCGTTACTTCGGATGTCATCATTACATACTCGTAATGTCCATATTGAGTTCGGAACGCAGTCTTACAAATATCTTCTGATTTAACTCGGACCTGATGATATCCGGATCGCAAATCCAGCTTCGAGAATACCCTCGCACCACTAAGCTGCTCGAACAATTCGCCAATGCGAGAGATCGGATACTTGTTCTTAATAGTCACCCAATTTAATTCTCGATAATCGTTGCACATCCTCCTTGTGACATCATCTTCAATACTAGAAGAACTGGAGCTCCCCAAGGTGAGTTACTGCTGCGAATCCAATCCTTCTCAAGCAATTCAGCAACCTGCTTCTTGACTTCTTCCAACTCTACTGGTGCCATTAGATAGTACGCCTTTGAGATTGACGCTGCACCAGGAACAAAATCGATCGCAAACTCCACATCTCGTTTTGGCGGTAAACCCGAGATGTCCTCGAACACGTCCATGAACTCTCAAATTACAGATGGCGCTTCCTCCTTATCAATTTCCATTGACGAAAGAACGTTGTTTGTCGGCCTAGCCCTAAACTCGACTGGCCCGATAGAACTGCTTCCTCCAGCAAAACAACTTCGGATTTCTGGAAATCTGGAAAATCACTTTCCCTTCCTTACAATCAATATGAGCGTGGAAAGTGCCGTGAAAATCCATTCCCAAGACAACAACAAACAAAAGGATACACCAGAATTGAATAATTCTAATGCGGGGAAAACATGAACAAGTAAGATACCGAGATGACTTCATCCGAAGTAAAGATACTGAAGAGGATTAAGCACGGTAAATATGATTCAAGCTGGCGATAAAACAAGAACTGGTAAGCAATGAAACTGAGAGAAGTAAGGTAATATAACGATCATGAAACAAGGAAATGCATCAAAACTAGAATTTCAAGTTACTTAAATAGAGTACCACATTGTAACCATGCTGCAGGTCATGGGTACAATTACATAACTCCACTCAAGTCGCCCAAATCCTAGTATCAGAATCAAAGAACATGGAGAAACAATAGAGAACCAAAAAGGTTTCAAGTCGAGATGCAAAGCGGTTTGTATATCGTCAAGGCAAAGGATAAGAGGAAGATATGATTCAAGAATCACGATAACAAGGTGGCAGGACATGTTCCTAATCACGAGTATTCTGATTCGTGTATTGGGTCCAATACCCAACTATATAAGAATCAAACTCGATTAACCTATATCTTATGGCTCTGATACCAAACAAACCACGTCACGCCCCGCTTCCCAGAGTGCGCTAAGATAGGCACGTGACATAGCCAACCATGCTACCTGTGGATAGGAAAAATCCTTCCACAGTCACATTATGGCTGTAGAGATATCAAGAACAGGAAAGTAAACTAAACTATCTAGTACATGTCCATAAGCCAGAATGAACGAGTCAAGAAATAATAATATGCGGAAGCAAAAGATCCAATAAATAAAACAACTGGAAAGTAAAACTGGATACCAACAGGATCCTTACCGCTCGGTCTAACAGCGGTAATGCTCATGATCAGTCTGCAACAAAGGTAGAGGATCTGGGCCATGCAAAACCCAGACGTCGGCGCGTCATAACATCAAGCAATAATATATAAACAGGGTAACAAGACAAGCAAGTATGATCATAAAGGTAAAGCAGGTGTAACAGCAATATAAATCAGTGCAGTGAAAGGTAGTGTGCAGTGAGTAATCTAAACTGGTCTATTGGGTTAACTAATCTCAAGTCTTTGAAATCAATTTGATGAATCATCGATGTAACTCAATAGTATCCCGTGCGTGCCCGGGATCACGGTCTATGACTCTCGGGCTGAATCCGAGACGTGCTGCAAGGCGGTAAAAGGGTAGTATGTAATGACGAGTGATGTCAGCAGCATCACCCCGGGGCTGGCCTAGCCCGTAAGACTGATCAGAAAAGGTAGAGAACTATCGAGTTACAAGTCAGGTTTCAACATTGATTTCCCCATACCCCCAAGTTATATGTATTCAAGTCAGGTATTAAGTAATCAAGAGCTAATGCCAACTCAGGATTAGGAAGGTACATGTTTGTCTGGATAAATAACAGGAACTGTCCGTAAGGACGACAGGTTAGGTTTGTTAGCATTAGACACAAAATCAGGTAACATGTAAAGCCGTGGTACATCAGGTCAAGCCAGGTAGTATAAGTATCATATCATGTCGAGAGGTGTACGGTACCATGTCGTGTCAAGTAGTAGGTGTAACAAGTCGTGTCAGGGTGCACAAGATGTCATGTGGGTGCTCATAATCAAACTATAATAAGCATAGGTATACAAAACAAGCATGGGGTACTAATGGAACAATAAAATGGAACCTTGTAATGCGAAATGCAATCAGGTACAGATTAAGGTATATAGATGCACAGTTATGATTAGGGTTAAGATTAGAGTTCCAATACTAATTAAACTACAATTTATCAAATGTGGAATGTCAAAATTATAATATAATATATTCAAGTGATCTATGGATACGATAATATGTATATTAAACGAGATGGATGCAAATGGGTGTGTGACCAGTGATAACTATTTAAAGAGTACTATGGGCTAAGTAAATATAATAGCATGTAGCAAGTTTTACTTGCCTCAGAAAAAAGGTCGATATGCAGGCGGCGTGGTGCGACATGACACGATACGGTGTGTGAAACGGCACGGCACGGTATTGGGTCTAGTCGCGATCTAGTGCATGGTCTGGTCGCGATCTGTACACGATCTGGTGCATGGTCTGGTCGCGATCTGTACACGATCTGGTGGTGGTCTGGTCGCAATCTGGAGACGATCTGGTGGTAGTCTGGTCGCGATCTGGACACGATCTGGTGGTGGTATGGTCGCGATCTGGAGACGATCTGGTGCATAGTCTGGGCGCGATCTGGAGACGATCTGGTGCATGCTCTGGTTGTGATCTGGACACGATCTGGTGGTGGTCTGGTCGCGATCTGGAGACAATCTGGTGCATGGTCTAGGCGCGATCTGGAGATGATCTGGTGCATGGTCTGGGCGCGATCTAGACACGATCTGGCTGCGACACGGTAGTGACATGGAAGTGGTGATAATATGATTTTGGTATTGAAGTGGTACTGTGGTGATGGTATGGTTTGTCCGGATCGTCGGCGACGGCATGGCTCCGGCGATGACCGGAAAATCAAGAATGTAGAAAAGAAAAGAGAAGAAGAAGAAGAAGAAGGTGGTATATGGTTTGGTGTTTGGTGCTTTGGAGTTGTAGGAGTGCAGGGGGAGGAGAAAGGGACGACGACGACGAGGGGTCGTCGGCGTGGGGGTGTGCGGCGATGGTTTTCCAGTAAGGACAGCTAGGGTTAGGCTCGGGTGCAAGGTGCAGGTGAGGTTTTAGGGAGAAGGGAAGAGGAGAGGGAAAGGAAGAGATGGTGGTGGTGATTAGGGAATGGTCGTCGGTGATCGGAGCTCCGGCGAGGGTCGCGGATGTGCAGGCTTCGTGTGGTTCTCGCTCGGGGTTGAAGGAGAGTTCGGGAAAAGGAGGAGGTGAGTTGGAGGTGAGGTCAGAAAGGAGGGGAATGTGACGAAGAGGGTGGTGAGACGGCGAGGGGTCGGCGGCGGCGAGGGCGACGGCAGTCGAGGTTATAGGGTTGCAGGTTGTGCGGGGTTGTTGGTGCAGGCAGAGGAGATCGGGGTTGGAGAAGGAAGAGAGAGGAGTGGAGGCAGAGGTTGACGAGGGTGAGTCGAGTGGTCGCCGGCGCGAGGGCGACGGCGAGGCATGGGCTGGGTTCTCGTGGCGAGAGGCGAGAAACAGAGAAAAAAATGAAAGAAGAAGATGAGGGGAGAGAGAGAGACGTGGGCGTGAGTTTAGTTTTTAATATAAATTAATATATAGAGAGAGGAGAGAGAGAGAGAGATAGTCACGGGAGGGAGAGAGAGAGAGAATCATTTAGGATTTGTTTAGTTAAAAAAATATAATATATATATATATATATAGATAAATTATAACTGTTAGTATAAAGGATAATAATAATATTTGTTAGTTAAAATTATATTAATAGTTTATAAATATATAAAGAATATAATATTAGTCCGTTTTAAGATTTTGGCAAATACAAACTTACTCCAAAACATGCCCGGGTCGGGTCCAAAAATTCAGATTTAAAATATTAAAAATATATGCGACTTCTAAATTTCAAAATGAAAGCCCAGTTAAAGAAAAAGCATATCCCCATGAATGGATGCACGTACGTGCGCGTAGCCATCCAAACACGTCCGTTTCACTGAATGGGACGAGAACAAGATGTGTGGATGCTACCACGGGGTTAGGGGTATCATGCAGGCTATGAAATGCAATTTTAAATTATTTTCTGTGACCTAAAAATTTTATATGATAAAAGATGCAATACTAGATAAAATACCAGTATGTACTAAACATGAGATGCACGTGTCCATGCAATAAGTCAAGGTAATCTATAAATAAGAATCAAACAGGTTCAAGCGAGCGGGTCGGGTCGAATGCAATGTAAAGTGTAAAATACCATTCGCACCCACTATACGTTAAATCAAGAATATCACGAATAAAGAAATACGAGAACTGGAATTGGTATAAATGAACTCGGGTGTTACATTATAACCAAATACAAAAGAATTTCGTCCTCGAAATTCCAAGAACAAGAAAGGATAAACAATCAAGAATTGCAAGAATAGATGTGGAAATTTCTGTCGGATTTCATCTTCTCGTTCCCAAGTTGATTCTCCATGCGAGCGGTTTCCCCAAGAAACAAGTACAAGAGGGATAACTTTGTTCTTAAGAACCTTTTTCTCTTCGATCCACAATCGACATCGGTCGCTCCTCAAAAGTCAAGTCTTCTCGTACACTCAGCTTCCAATGATCCAACACATGTGTTTCATCTCGAACATACTTACAGGGTTGAGATACGTGAAACACATCATGAACATTCGCCAAGGATTGCGGTAACGCCAATCGACACGCTACCTCACCAACACGCTCCAAAATCTCGAAAGGTCCAACGAATCGAGGACTAAGCTTTCCTTAACTTCCAAAACGAATCACTCCTCTAGTCGGTGATATGTTCAAGGATACCAAATTACCAACAGCGAACTCTAGAGGTCTTCTCGATGTATCTGCCTAACTCTTTTGTCGGTCTTATGCTGCTTTCATATGATTCCGGATAGTGTTAACTTTTTCAATTGTTTGCACGATCAAATCCGGTCCCAACAATCTTCGTTCTCCAATATCGTCCCAACAAACATGTGAGCGACACTTGCGACCATTAAATACTTCGAATGGAGCCATCTGAATAGTCGTCTGAAAACTGTTATTGTACGAAAAACTCCACCAAGTGTAGATGATCCTCCCATGAACCCTTGAAATCTAACATGCAAGCACTCAACATGTCTTCAAGAGTTTGGATCGTTCTCTCCGACTGGCCATCTATTTGAGGATGATAAGCTGTGCTAAACTTCAATCGAGTCCCCAAACTTTCCTGTAAGCTCCTCCAAAAGTGTGATAAGAAGCGGGTGTCAAGGTCGGACACGATGCTCACCGGTACTCCATGAAATCTTAAAATCTTCTGTATGTACCGTTCTGCCAAAACTTCTGTTGATTGACCAACTCGAAATGGGATGAAATGAGCTGCCCTGGTCAATCGATCAACAATCACCCAAACTTCATTGTTGCCTTTTGGACTCCGCTGTAGAGCCGTCACGAAATCCATGGTTAAATGTTTCCACTTCTATTGAGGAATCGGAAGTGGTTGCAATAAACCAGCAACCTTTTGATGTTCAGCCTTAACTTGCTGACACACCAAGCACTTTGCTACAAAGCGGGCAATCTCCCGTTTCATACCTTCCTACCAGAAATGCTGTCGAATATCTCGGTACATCTTCGTGCCTCCTGGATGTACGGAATATGCTGAGCTGTGCGCCTCCTTCATAAGTCCTTCATGAATGTATCCTTTTGGCACACACAAACGGCTACCATATCGCAACGAACAATCTTCACCAACAAGTCCGTTCGAAGTACAGTTTCAACCTGTTCTCAAAACTTTTGCAAACTTGGGTCCTGTAACTGCGCTGCTTTAATCTTCTCGATCAACGACGAATGTACTTGCAGCTGCAACAACTGTCCTGAAGAATGCGGTAGCACGATCTCCAAATCTTCAAAGCGAAAATCACAGCTGCTGACTCCTAGTCATGAGTTGGGTAATTCTTTTCATGGGTTTTCAACTGTCTCGACACGTAAGCTACAACCTTCCCTTGCTGCATCAAAACACATCCCAAACCTTTCCCAGATGTGTCGCTGTGAATCACCAATACTCCGGAACTGTCTGGCACGGTCATAATAGGAGCGGCTATCAATCACTGCTTCAACACCTCAAAAAATGACGCACACCTTTCCGTCCACACAAATGGTACTTCCTTACGTATAAACTTGGTCAAAGGCTCTGCCAGACGAGCAAAGTTCTCCACGAACCTTCTGTAATACCCGGCAAGTCTAAGAAAGCTTCTTATCTCCGCAACATTCTTCGGAATCGGCCAATCTTGAACTGCTGCAATCTTTTCGGGATCAACAGCGATTCCATCTCCGGACACGACATGCCCCAAAAACTTCACTTCTACAAGCCAAAACTCGCACTTGCTCATCTTTGCACATAATCTTTCTTGCCCCAAAGTCTGCAGTGCGATCTTCAAGTGTTCTTCATGCTCTTCAATACTCTTTTGAGTGGACCAAAATATCATCAGTGAACACCACTATAAACTGGTCCAAGAGTGGTGAAAAGATTCGCTTCATCAAGCCCATAAATATCACGGGTGCATTCGTTACTCCGGATGGCATCACTAAATACTCGTAATGTCCATAACGAGTTCGGAACGCAGTCTTACAAATATCTTCCGATTTAACTCGGACCTGATGATATCCGGATCGCAAATCCAGCTTCGAGAATACCCTCGCGCCACTAAGCTGCTCGAACAATTCGCCAATGCGAGGGATCGGCTACTTGTTCTTAATAGTCACCCGGTTTAATTCTCGATAATCGTTGCACATCCTCCTTGTGACATCATCTTCTTTACTAGAAGAACTGGAGCTCCCCAAGGTGAGTTACTGCTGCGAATCCAGTCTTTCTCAAGTAATTCAGCAACCTGCTTCTTGACTTCTTCCAACTCCACTGGTGCCATTGGATAGTACGCATTTGAGATTGGTGCTGCACCAGGAACAAAATCGATCGCAAACTCTATATCTCGTTTTGGCGGTAAACCCGAGATGTCCTCGAACACGTCCATGAACTCTCAAACTACAGCTGGCGCTTCCTCCTTATCAACTTCCATTGACGAAAGAACGTTGTTTGTCGACCTAGCCCTAAACTCGACTGGCCCGACAGAACTGCTTCCTCTAGCAAATCAACTTCGGATGTCCGGAAATCTGGAAAATCACTTTCCTTTCCTTACAATCAATATGAGCGTGGAAAGTGCCGCGAAAATCCATTCCCAAGACAACAACAAACAAAAGGATGCACCAGAATTGAATAATTCTAACGCGGGGAAAACATGAACAAGTAAGATACCGAGATGACTTCATCCGAAGTCAAGATACTGAAGAGGATTAAGCACGGTAAACATGATTCAAGCTGGCGATAAAATAAGAACTGGTAAGCAATGAAACCAAGAGAAGTAAGTTAATATAACGATCATGAAACAAGGAAATGCATCAAAACTAGAATTTCAAGTTACTTAAATAGAGTACCACATTGTAACCATGCTGCAGTTCATGGGTACAATTACATAACTCCACTCAAGTCGCCTAAATCCTAGTATCAGAATCAAAGAACAGGGAGAAACAATAGAGAACCAAAAAGGTTTCAAGTCGAGATGCAAAGCGGTTTGCATATCGTCAAGGCAAAGGATAAGAGGAAGATATGATTCAAGAATCACGATAACAAGGTGGCAGGACATGTTCCTAATCACGAGTATTCTGATTCGTGTATTGGGTCCAATACCCAACTATAAAAGAATCAAACTCGATTAACCTATATCTTATGGCTCTGATACCAAACAAACCATGTCATGCCCCGCTTCCCAGAGTGCCCTAAGATAGGCACGTGACATAACCAGCCATGCTACCTGTGGATAGGAAAAATCCTTCCACAGTCACATTACGGCTGTAGAGATATCAAGAACAGGAAAGTAAACTAAACTATCTAGTACATGTCCATAAGCCAGAATAAACGAGTCAAGAAATAATAATATGCGGAAGTAAAAGATCCAATAAATAAAACACCAGGAAAGTAAAACTGGATACCAACAGGATCCTCACCGCTCAGTCTAACAGTGCAATGCTCCTGATTAGTCTGCAACAAAGGTAGAGGATCTGGGCCATGCAAAACCCAGACGTCAGCGCGTCATAACATCAAGCAATAATATATAAACAGGGTAGCAAGACATGCAAGTATGATCATAAGGGTAAGGCAGGTGTAACAGCAATATAAATCAGTGCAGTAAAAGGTAGTATGCAGTGAGTAATCTAAAGTGGTCTATTGGGTTAACTACTCTCAAGTCTTTGAAATCTATTTGATAAATTAACGATGTAACTCAATAGTATCCCGTGCGTGCCCGGGATCACGGTCTATGACTCTCGAGCTGAATCCGAGACGTGCTGCAAGGCAGTAAAAGGGTAGTATCTAATGACGAGTGATGTCAGCAGCATCACCCCGGGGCTGGCCTAGCCCGTAAGACTGATCAGAAAATGTAGAGAACTGTCGAGTTACAAGTCGGGTTTCATCATTGATTTCCCTATACCCCCAAGTTATATGTATTCAAGTCAGGTATTAAGTAATCAAGAGCTAATGCCAACTCAGGATCAGGCAGGTACAGGTTTTTCTAGATAGACAACAGGAACTGTCCGTAAGGACGACAGGTCAGGTTTGTTGGCATTAGACACAAAATCAGGTAGCAGGTAAAGCCGTGGTACATCAGGTTAAGCCAGGTAGTATAAGTATTATGTCATGTCGAGAGGTGCATGGTACCATGTCGTGTCAAGTAGTAGGTGTAACAAGTTGTGTCAGGATGCACAAGATGTCATGTAGGTGCTCATAATCAAACTATAATAAGTATAGGTATACAAAACAAGCATGGGGTGCTAATGGAACAATAAAATGGAATCTTGTAATGCGAAATGCAATCAGGTACAGATTAAGGTATATAGATGCACAGTTATGATTAGGGTTAAGATTAGAGTTCCAATACTAATTAAACTATAATTTATCAAATGTGAAATGTCAAAATTATAATATAATATATTCAAGTGATCTATGGATGCGATAATATGTATACTAGACGAGATAGATGCAAACGGGTGTTTGACCAGTGATAAACTATTTAAAGAGTAGTATGGGCTAAGTAAATATAATAGCATGTAGCAAGTTTTACTTGCCTCAGAACAAAGGTCGATATGCAGGCGGCCTGGTGCGACATGACACGATACGGTGTGTGAAACGACACGACACGGTAATGGGTCTGGACACGATCTGGTGCATGGTCTGGTCGCGATCTGGACACGATCTGGTGGTGGTCTGGTCGCGATCTGGTGGTGGTCTGGTCGCGATCTGGAGACGATCTGGTGCATGGTCTGGTCGCGATCTGGACACGATCTGGTGGTGGTCTGGTCACGATCTGGAGACGATCTGGTGCATGGTCTGGGCACGATCTGGACACGATCTGGACACGATCTGGCTGCGACACGGTCGTGACATGGAAGTGGTGATGATATGAATTTGGTATTGAAGTGGTACTGTGGTGATGGTATGGTTCGTCCGGATCGTCGGCGGCGACATGGCTCCGCGATGACCGGAAAATCAAGAATGTAGAAAAGAGAAGAAGAAGAAGAAGAAGGTGGTATGTGGTTTGGTGTTTGGTGCTCTGGAGTTGTAGGAGTGCAGGGGGAGGAGAAGGGGACGACGACGGTGAGGGGTCGCCGGCGTGGGGGTGTGCGGCGATGGTTTTCCAGCAAGGACAGCTAGGGTTAGGCTCGGGTGCAAGGTGCATGTGAGGTTTTGGGGAGAAGGGAAGAGGAGAGGGAGAGGGAGAGATGGTGGTGGTGATTAGGGAATGGTCGTTGGGGATCGGAGCTCCGGCGAGGGTCGCGGATGTGCATGCTTCGTGTGGTTCTCGCTCGGGGTTGAAGGAGAGTTCGAGAAAAGGAGGAGGTGAGTTGGAGGTGAGGTCGGAGAGGAGGGGAAGGTGACGAAGAGGGTGGTGAGACGGTGAGGGGTCGTCGGCGGCGAGGGCGACGACAGTCGAGGTTCGAGGGTTGCAGGTTGTGCGGGGTTGTGGGTGCAGGAAGAGGAGATCAGGGTTGGAGAAGGAAGAGAGAGGAGTGGAGGAAGAGGTTGACGAGGGTGAGTTGAGTGGTCGCCGGCGCAAGGGCGACGGCGAGGCAAGGGCTGGGTTCTCGTGGCGAGAGGCGGGAAGCAGAGAAAAAAATGAACGAAGAAGATGAGGGGAGAGAGAGAGAGACGTGGGCGTGAGTTTACTTTTTAATATAAATTAATATATATATAGAGAGAGAGATAGTCACGGGAGAGAGAGAGAGAGAATCGTTTCGGATTTGTTTAGTTAAAAAAATATAATATATATATATATATATATATATATATATAAATAAATAAATAAATTATAACTGTTAGTATAAAGGATAATAATAATATATGTTAGTTAAAATTATATTAATAGTTTATAAATATATAAAGAATATAATATTAGTCCGTTTTGTGATTTTGGCAAATACAAACTTACTCCAAAATATGCCCGGGTCAGGTCCAAAAATTCAGATTTAAAATATTAAAAATATATGCGACTTCTAAATTTCAAAATGAAAGCCCAGTTAAAGAAAAAGCATATCCCCATGAATGGATGCACGTACGTGCGCGTAGCCATCCAAACACATCCGTTTCACTGAACGGGACGAGAACAAGATGTCTGAATGCTACCACGGGGTTAGGGGTATCATGCAGGCTATGAAATGCAATTTTAAATTATTTTCTGTGACCTAAAAATGTTATATGATAAAAGATGCGATACTAGATAAAATACCAGTATGTACTAAACATGAGATGCACGTGTCCATGCAATAAGGCAAGGTAATCTATAAATAAGAATCAAACAGGTTCAAGCGAGCGGGTCGGGTCGAATGCAATATAAAGTGTAAAATACCATTCGCACCCACTATACGTTAAATCAAGAATATCACGAATAAAGAAATACGAGAACTGGAATTGGTATAAATGAACTCAGGTGTTACAGGAAGGCAGATGCATCCTTTCCCGGAACGCTTTCAAGTACAGAGCAATCTTGTTGCCCTGCACTTGGTCTGCTCGCTCGTCCTCCCTGGCCAGACGGAGCGAATACCAGAGGGAATATGAAAACAAGCCCGGATGTCCGAAAGCTCGTCCAAACGGTTCAAAACAGAGGGCGCATCGAAGGTATTCCCGATGCGCGCCTTGGGGGCCCTTTTCGCCCCTCGACGACGAAGGATATGGGCGTCGTTCCCCTTGGGGGCGAGCCGGATACAGAAGATGAAGATGATGAGGAAGAAGAAATATTTCAGCTATCGGAAGCTAAGGAGGAAGAAAAACCGCTGGACTAAGTGCACGGCGGCGCCCCGGCCGTCAATCCGACGCCGGAATGCAGAAGCGGTGATTTACTTTAACTTTTTAAACCGGCACCACCGCGCACTATAAACCCGGATCGTGCTATTAAACTAGTCGTAGCTAACTACAAGATGGGAAAGAGAGATATACCGAGCGATCCGTGTCCTCCGGTCTTCTCGCCGTCGTCCCGATCTCCCGCGGAATGTCCGGTCTCCACCTTCTCGCCGGAAGTGCACTACGTCGCCTGCTTCTTTTACGGGCTCCCACCTCTATACCGAGGCAACTCGGGCACGAAGTTGGCGAGTCGACGTGCCCAAGATTTGCTGTAGAATGTAGTGTAGAGAGCTATGTCTCATTTGGGGTTTGTATGGTGTTCCCATATGGTGGAGGAAATGAAGCATATACTTTTGTGGAGGAACTTGGGAATTTTTGCATGGCAAATGAGATGAACACCACCACCAAAAATGGGACAGCCCATATCTAATGTGGCCGGCCAAGCTTGGTGGGAGTGGAGCAATCACAAGAGAGAGAGAGAGAGAGAAGTGATCATGAAAAGTAATGATCACAAAAACAAACCTCACTCCAAAATCAACCATCAACAACAACCATGATTGCTCACAAAGTCAAGCAATCATGGACCATGGAAAGTCAAGGAATGGTCCTCCATCATGAGACCATCATGATACAAAGTCTTGCAAAAAACACCCTCCACAAATGCTTATTTGCACAAATGCAAATAAGCCCTCCTACACCAATCTTCGGCCAATGAAAGATACAAAGAAATATGGCCGAAACGGAAAGCAAACTGGCAACTCCAGAAAACTGGTCCCGTAATAAATTACAGGAAAAACCCCGATACTGTGTATACACACCCGCATCTGTATTCCGACCGAATACAAATGCAATGAGACAAAATCTACACAGTACTATACTAGGATCCGGCTTAAACCAAAGCCGGCTAGTATTATCCGTCCGATCCTGATCCGTGCAATACCGCACGTATCTGATCGAACCTGCCATATATCCATACGGCCTCTAGTACTAACCGTCCAATCCTGATCCATGCAATACCGCACGTATCTGATCGAACCCTGCCATATCTCCATACGGCCTCTACAACGTTTCGCCCGAAAAATTGAGTAACTGAATGTGGGGGACTCTAAAGACTCGTCAATACTATGGCTGTGGATTTAACCACTAGCACGTCAGAGGTATAAGCCAATACGTGACGGGCCACCAGCTATTGACCAAAAGGGACGTCGATGAGCGAACTCATCCTGACACCCTATTGAGCCTGTCAGTGACAATATCCATACAGTCCGGTCCGTTCGTCTATAAGCATCGCATGGCGGGTCTAGGGGGTTGGTAAAAGTCAGACCCCCAAAAGCGGTACAAGTCGTGTCGGAGTGTAGCCCAGAACACCCTGAGATACTACTGGAATACCTACCAGTAAATCTCCTGCCTTGGCCAAGGACTTTTCATGTTCTGTCTCTCCTAGACACAGCATGACCTCACCCCCAATACCGGGAGAGACGAACCCCCGAAGATCCGCTCACTGCCTCCATGTGGCTCGGGACTGTACCCAACTAAAACCTGTTTGCACGTCTCTTTTGAGCGTGGTAGGGTAGTAATCAAAGTACAGTGGGAACTCACACGAGACAAATGATGATCCTCAGGTCGATGAACTAACCAGTACACATGTCACCAGGGAACTGCTATCTGACGTCAGGTATAAGACCAACTAGCATGTTCCCGGCGAGTCCTGTCCGGTGTACTCATAACCCAATGAGCACCTGTATACATCTTAGGTGATCGAACTGACATCAGTGTCTTGTGAGACCGGCCACCGCCCCTCGTCGGGGTCTCGAATGTATACACTAGTCTACTCTGGAGTATCGATGCCCTGTCTCGAAACTCCCACGACTAGGAACCTTTTAAGGATGTACTTATAGACTACCAGCTCCCACGTATATGATCGCCCTCATACTGCTGGCAGTCAAGCAAGAATCCTAGGGGCTCTATCAACGTGTAATAGCGACCTGTAAGGTCACCTAAAGCAGTATACGATGATAAAGGTAAACCAGATAGCATACTATCATCTTGAGTAAGACTGTCCTACCGGGATAGGTCCTCCCTCAATCATTGCAATCACGTGCCTGTGATCCAATAATTGACTCTGAGGGAACTATCTCCAACAATCTCCCACTTGCACTCAAGGCTAATTATTGCGATGTCACATACTTACAGCCCGTGTGATACCGAACACCCAACTTCTCTACTAGTCAGTCTCACAAAGCTCATTTGCGAAACTATTGCGTTCGAGGAATAGCCTCAGTGAGTGGATCCGCCTTGAAGTTTCTTTCTATGTCTCTCTATAATCTCAAGTTCACGGAGAAACCCATCTCCCGAAATGAGCAATACCTGTCTTAGAATATGTCTGGATGTCTGATGGGACCTAGCTCATAAGTGAACTCCAAATCTAAACTTCTTAGACTGTATCGTCAACTGAACTTAATCAGTATCTTGCGCCATGCCTCCCTCAGTATTGCCTTGGACCATCTGTCCAAAATAATGCCCCTCGTCAGAAGGAAAAACTATAACTCTGATAACCTCCTTGTCGTCCAGGTCACCTTGGAAGCCTGGAATGATAACTGTCTCTTGAATGAGGCTGTTGTTATCATATCCCTAGAACATCCACTTATGTTCTAAAACTGCTTCCAACTGCTTCTCCAGGATTGGATCTGTTGGAGATAGTGCCCTCAGACTCAATTATTGGATCACAGGCACGTGATTGCAATGATTGAGGGAGGACCTATCCCGGTAGGACAGTCTTACTCGAGATGATAGTATGCTATCTGGTTTACCTTTATCATCGTGTACTGGTTTAGGTGACCTTATAGGTCGCTATTAGAGCCCCTAAGATTCTTGCTTGGCCACCAGCAGTATGAGGGAGATCATATACGTGAGAGCTGGCAGTCTATAAGCACATCCTTAAATGGTCCCTAGTCGTGGGAGTTTCGAGACAGGGCATCGATTCTCCAGAATAGACTAGTGTATACAGTCGAGACCCCGACGAGGGGCGGTGGCCGGTCTCACAAGCCACTTGTGTCAGTTGGTTCACCTAAGTTGTATACAGGTGCTCATTGGGTTATGAGTACACCGGACAGGACTCGCCGGGAACATGCTAGTTGGTCTTATACCTGACGTCAGATAGCAGTTCCCTGGTGACATGTGTACAGGTTAGTTCATCGACCTGGGGATCGTCATTTGTCTCGTGTGAGTTCCACTGTACTTTGATTACTACCCTACCACGGCTCAAAGGAGTCGTGCAAACAGGTTTTAGTTGGGTACAGTCCCGAGCCACATGGAGGCAGTGAGCGGATCTTCAGGGGTTCGTCTCTCCCGGTATTGGGGGTGAGGTCACGCTGTGTCTAGGAGAGCCATTACACGAAGTCCTTGGCCAAGGCAGGAGATTTACTGGTAGGTATTCCAGTAGTATCTCAGGGTGTTCTGGGCTACACTCCGACACGACTTGTACCGCTTTTGGGGGTCTGACTTTTACCAACACCCTAGGCCCGCCATGCGATGCTCATAGACGAACGGACCCGACTGTACGGATATTGTCACTGACAGGCTCAGTAGGGTGTCAGGATGAGTTCGCTCATCGACGTCCCTTTTGGTCAATAGTTGGTGGCCCGTCACGTATTGGCTTATACCTCTGACCTGCTAGTGGTTAAATCCACATCCATAGTATTGACGAGTCTTTAGAGTCCACCACACTTTCAGTTACTCAAGTTTCGGGCGAAACGCTGTGGAGGCCGTATGGAGATATGGCAGGGTCCGATCAGATACGTGCGGTATTGCACGGATCAGGATCGGACGGTTTGTACTAGTGGCCGTATGGTTATATGGCAGGGTTCGATCAGATACGTGCGGTATTGCATGGATCAGGATCGGACGGATATTACAAGCCGGTTTTGGTTTAAGCTGGATCCTAGTATTGTACAGTGTAGATTTTGTCTCATTACATTTGTATCCGGTCGGAATACAGATGCGGGTGTGTATGCACAGTATCGGGGGTTTTCCTGTAATTTATTACGGGACCAGTTTTCTGGAGTTGCCAGTTTGCATTCCGTACCGGCCAGTTTTCCTTTGTTCTTTCCCGGCCGGACTTTTCCGATGGAGGGGGTTATTTGCAAGTTTGCAAATAACATTTTGTGGAGGGCTTTCTTGCATATTGGTGGCATCGTGATAGTTTTTCATGATGAGATTCTTTTTCCTTCTTATCACTTGCTTTATGATGATTAGAGTTGATTAGATTTGGAGATGACATTGTTATCATTGCTTGGGGGTGTGGTCACCCATTCTCTTTTCCTACACTCACCTTCCTTCTTGTGTTGCTATTAATCCTCCACCATTCTCACAAAGAAGAGATAGGCCACACTTGAGAGAAAAATGAGAGAGTTCATTTTTGTTATGTGAGGAATTCTTCATCTCATATCCTTCTTGCTAGAAAATTGAAAGCACCAATTTTCCTAACCTCCTCCTCCATCCTCCATGGCAACAAAAACCCCCATATGAGACATAGCCTCTACACTACATTCTACAGCAAATCTTGGGCACGTCGAGTTGCCAGCTTCGTGCCCGAGTTGCCTCGGTATAGAGGTGGGAGCTCGTAAAAGATGCAGGCGATGTGGTGCCCTTCCGGCGAGGAGGCGACGACATGGAGACAGGACTTTCCGCGGGAGATCGGGACGATGACGAGAAGACCGGAGGACTCGGATCACTCGGTATATCTCTAACCCATCTTGTAGTTAGCTAGATCTAGTTTAATGGCCCGATCCGGGTGTTTAGTGCGCGGTGGTGCCGGTTTGCTAGTTTGCAAAATTAAAGTTTTACGCTTCCGCATTTTGGCGTCGGATTGACGGTCGGGGCGCCGCCGTGCACTTACATTGGTATCAGAGCCTCGCCATTAACATAGTCTAGCTTTGTTTGATGTGTTTGCATTTCCGATCGACCAAAATTCCAAAACCCGCGTTTTCTTCACATCAGTTTTCTGTCGATTTTTTTCTGGCTCGAAATTTTTTTCAGGTTGTAGAAAAGTGATGTACTGAAAGTCGTAAGAACACTGGAAAAATTCGGTGCCCTGATCCTTCCGTACGACCGCGGAACCGCGGCTATAACCCCTCTTTGGCCGCGGTTCCGCCCCAGGAATGTGGGTTCAGGTCATCATTTTTTTGTAGTGGGCTTGTGGGCTGAAAATAGGGGTTTTGGTATACTTTGTTTGGGCCCAGAATTTCTGTGAGTGCTACAGTATTGCTTGGGGGCCCACTTGGTAAAATTTAATCGATTGGATATTTTAAACACATTATTTCACAGTATTTACATTATATCTGCGACCGTGAATGTCACTTGATCGGTAAATCCTGTCTAACTGCTATAGCCCGGTTAGACGGATTTGCGAACGTGACTTTCACGTTGATGTTCTATGTTATGCTGTGATGTTGCGGATCGGTCGTGAGGATAGCCTGGATGCAATGCTAGTACAGTTTTTATTGTATTATGTACATTTGATATTGCGGGGCGAGCGTCCGACATGTGGACTGCCGTCACTGCCTGTTTGTATTATTATTTTGGGGTACGACCTGGTTGCGGTTGATGTACCCGTTATATGTATATTTTACTTTCTGTACTAGGATTACCCCGCGGAGGGGTACACGGATAGCCGGGTTCTAGAAGGCAACAAGCCCGCATCTCATGGCATTGAGACGGAGGGGGCTTCACTCTGGGATTGGCGGGCTATTCGCCGTACTCGTAGGGGGTACAGGTTGACCCAGGAGGGATGCCCAAGTTGCCGGATTCCGTGGAGTGCTGGGTGGTCCATTCACGGCGCTGAAGGGGACTGCCTCGCTTCAGGTTTTGGCGGGTAACTTGCCGCGCCCGTAGGGGTCTAGGATTTCATTGCACAGGCTATCCACACGACCAGGGGAACGTCGGGTTTCAGTAGTGGCTCTGTGAAACCCGGGGATCCCAGATATCTGTATTGTTCTGTGATGCTGTACATTCCTGTGATGTTGCCTTTTTATTACGCCTTGAGCGAAATATTATATATTGGTATATATATTAGTAGATGTTGTATATGTTTTGCATCCGCGCTAGTCCAGTCCCCGCTCTGTCGTTAGTTAGCTAACCTAACGGGTAATGACGGGACCCAGTGGCGAATGCGGATGGCATATACGTACGTCATATTATTTTCGTTCTTTGTGGTGTGATCAATTGATGGGACTGCGTTGATTCGGATCAATGCAAGTTATAAACAAACCTATTCTGATGTTGTTGGAACACTTTTTCAAAAGCTGTTATTGCAGGGGCGTTCTCTTTTGTTTTGCATAGTGGTATTCGGTTATGAATATCCAGCTCCTCAGTCGACGAGGCAAGGGCCAAGATCCCTTCACCGGGAGTGACCCCTTGGACAAAAGTTTGCGTCAGGGCAATAACTTCACTATAGCCGATTGCTTTTGCTTTGCATCGTGGTATTCAGTTGGAATATCCTGCACCTCATTCTACGGGGAAAGAGCCGAGATCCCTTCACCGGGAGTGACCTCTTTAGCAAAGGTTTTCGTAACTATATTTTTTAAAGCTATCAGTTCCTTCAACGATATCAAGTTCATTACGTTAAAGGTTTTCACCAGAAACCATTCGTAGCCCTCCGTCGTTTCATATGGGTGGTCAATAGTATTCAAGCT
This sequence comes from Agapanthus africanus, assembly GCA_030015575.1. NCBI lineage: Eukaryota > Viridiplantae > Streptophyta > Magnoliopsida > Asparagales > Amaryllidaceae > Agapanthus > Agapanthus africanus. The sequence goes on along the minus strand of CM057339.1, from coordinate 160,781,771 downwards.
GTGGTTGTTGGCCAAAGTCAAGGCACAGTGTTTGGTAGCTGTTGGGTATTCATATGCAGCATAGATAGATGCGTTGGTTTGGAACAGTCGTACTGCCTTGTTGGCCAAAGTCAAGGGTAGGTACGGGTGGATTCAAAACTACCTGGAGAATGACGGGTAGAACTTGACATATGACTTATGATTTGTTGGCCAAAGTCAATGTCATAAGAGCATGGGGTAAAAATCACATCGGGAGTTTCTAAAGAAACTGAAACTTGCCAGATATGCGCATACCTTCTGGAGTGTGATGACGTGAGCGGATTCCGTCACGTTATCATGCGATGAGAGTTGGATCCCGATTCCCACTGATGAGTTAGTTTACTCCTCGGATGACCTCGACTAATTCTTCTTTCAGGTTTGGAGGAGAATTTGAGGTACAGTGGGAGGTTTCCAGATTAGATAAAGTGACAACCATTCTGATCTAGTTTAGAGTGCACGCTGAGTGTTTCTTCTCTCTCTCTCTCTCTGGCAGCGACCATTGACCCGACCCTAAGACTATGACTAAGTGACCAAAATTGACCGAACCTTCTTAACACTGGCTTTTGGATTGTCGGAGTCGCTAACCTCATTGCCACTCCTACTTTTACTCTTTTCTCCAGGACACCCCGTATTACTGCGAACGTCCACTTCCATTGGAAAAAACCATCGTATGGTTAGATACGAACTCGAAGGAATTTATTCGAGGATGGTTTCCGATTCTGGAGAAAACGAATAGGACTATTCAGTTGTCTTTTCCTTTTACCTTCTCTTTCAGATTGCGAGTACTCCTTGGCTTAGGAGATAGTACACCTATTTACGCAAATTGGATAGTCTTCTTCCAAACCTTAGGCTGGTGCCGACCGGTGGGGAATGAAGAAAACCAATTAGCCTAACGATGGTGTACAGAAGGTATTAAGTTCAGACAAAGAAAGGGATTAGTAGGAGGGCAAAGTAAAATACGACTGCTATTCACGAACAAACCAAGTATTTCTTCGCCAATCCTAAAATCACCTTTGTATTTCTCCAGGACACTCCGTATCACTACGAAGATCCACAGTTTATTGGATACTCCATCGTATGGTTATATACGAACTCGAAAGGAACTTGTTCCAGTTCGGGGATGGATTCTGGTTCAGGAGAAATAGGAATAAGGTATATTCGGTTGTCTTTTATCTTCACCTTCTCTCGCATTGCGAGTGTTCCTAGGATTAAGACAGTACACCCATTATGCTTATTGGATAGTCTTCTTCCAAACCATAGGCTGGTGCCGAATGGTAGGGAAGGAAGAAAACCATTTGGCCTAAAAGGGTGTGCAGAAGGTAATGACTAAAGACATAAAAAGGGATTTGGAGAGGTGGCAAAGAATTACACGGTTATAATTGTGAATCTGGATAATGGAAGAGACATTACTAAGAATACCACGATACCCCAACGAAACATTTCAATGTTTCAGTTTCACTGTGTACTGTTAAAGGAAAACTGATTTCCCAATTAGTCCTTACTCCAGGGTATGTATTTACCAGGTATGATTCTCACATCTGTATGGTTTTACAGATGATGAGTAGGAGTAGGTTAGTTGGAATTAGGTGATCATCCTCATTATATCGGGATTCGTTGTAATCGGTGAAGTCACCTGGGTTGTTTGCCGGTCGGCAAATATTTGGTTTTGAATATCCGCTGTTATGCACCAATTTCAAATTGATATATCTGTACGTCTATTTTCATAGAGTGAGATATACCTTTTTGAAATTATGTCTGTCACATTTACCTATATCAGTGGATGGTTAGGTAAGGAGCATTAAACATCGGTGTAATTCTTCTTAACCATAAGTACAGTTTTCAACCTACGACACACAGTGAATGAGTTATCAGACTCAAGGGACTTATACAGAGTATTGTATGTTGTCCAGGGTCCATCAGGACAGAGGGGTTGGTCCTCGTACTATATTCGGTTTACTTATGACTTCTCTAGATTTTAGACAGATGTTTCGTGGAAACACATGGTCCGAATTTTGAGAAGTTATAGGTATTTGAATAAAGTAGAGAACCAAGTATTGCAAGTATCGGGATTCTTCAAAGTGATCGAAAATGTAGATACTTGTGTATGGTATTCAGTTGATAGTAATGATTAAGAGAACTTGCTTCTCTTTCAGGTTACTCATAATTGGAAGCATTCCTAAGTTGAATAACGCTGATCGGCCTTCTTCCATTTAGTTGACATGCACTGGAGACAGCTGCATGATTTGAATCTGGTTCAATTAAATCAGTGCCTCTGGTTCTATATTGGATATAGAACAGTTCATATCTTAACGATGTTAAGGTACGGGGAGTTGTCCGGCTTATGCTTAAAACCAGACTCTGGATAACTCATAGGCACGTTCTGTAATGGCTGTTTGTGGGTTGACCCAGGCTATGACGAGGGTTGACTTTCTACCATCTGGAAGATCAATAGTGATATTGTTCTTCACTCGCCACAATTTTAGAAGAAATGGTTTTTTTTTCAGAAAACAGTAGTGGGAGTATGGTAGAACTGGAAGTGATTCCAGAACCACAAACGATTACTGAAGATTTGATAAGGAACCTAAAGATTCAATCTGTTTTGACATTCCATTGGCCACTTCGCAGATATGGTGGGTAACCTCAGGCACCCGAGAGGTACTCCGGTATGCTCAAGGACGGTGGCAGGGAGGTTCTTGTTTACCCCCACTTGCCATTGCTGTTGTTCCAGGCTGCGAGACCCGGCAGGAGGATGAGTATAGCGTCGTTCTAAACTTGCTTTAGAAGTGTACGTTTATATGACTCTGCCAGAGGGTTGTCGTAGTCAGTGGGAGCAGCGGAAGCATTGGTGGACAGGTTGCTTATGTCTATTTATAGACTAAAGCAGATGTAGCGGAGATAGATCATCTATTTCTGATGTGACAGTCATAGGTTTGATTTCATCAGAATAGGGGATGGATCTGTTGAGAAGGTAGTAGGGTGTGTTGTCATGATATTTGGATGATATACACAAAGTAGGAAGTGATATTCCTATACTACGATCGGTTATACTTTGGTCGTCACACAGTAGTTTCTCCACATGGGACTTGGATATTATATCAGACATACTGGTTACTAGATCTATGGTTTTAGATCTAGATTTGGGTGGTTTCCCAATCTGGGTACTTTGACAGCATTCTAAGAGTAATTAGAATGGACGACTCCTGGCACGGTAGTGTACCTGCAGGTGATGGAGTCACCCTCTCTAAAGGTGTATTACAGACTAAAGGGGAGAGGGATATGCATGATTGACAGATCACTTGCTTAGGCAATTGAGTCAATCATGAGATGTCAAAGTACCACACCAGATGTTGTTCTTGCACTAGATGCAATAAGTTGAAATTGATCCAATCCTGGAGAAACAGTCGGAAGCAGTTTTAGAACATAAGTGGATGTTCTAGGGATATGATAACGACAGCCTCATTCGGGAGACAGTTATCATTCCAGGCTTCCAAGGTGACCTTGACGACAAGAAGGTTGTCAGAGTTATAGTTTTCCTTCTGATGAGGGGAAGTATTTTGGACAGGTGGTCCAAGGTAATACTGAGGGAGGCATGGCGCAGGATACTGATTAAGTTCAGTTGACGATACAGTCTAAGAAGTTTGGATTTGGAGTTCATTTATGAGCTAGGTCCCATCAGACATCCAGACACATTCCAAGACAGGTATTGCTCATTTCGGGAGATGGCTTTCTCCGCGAACATGAGGTATAGAGAGACATAGAAAGAAACATCAAGGCGGATCCACTCACTGAGGCTATTCCTCGAACGCAATAGTTTCGCAAACGAGTTTTGTGAGACTGACTAGTAGAGGAGTTGGGTGATCGGTATCACACGGGCTGTGAGTATGCGACATCGCAATAATTAGCCTTGAGTGCAAGTGGGAGATTGTTGGAGATAGTGCCCTCAGAGTCAATTATTGGATCACAGGCACGTGATTGCAATGATTGAGGGAGGACCTATCCCGGTAGGACAGTCTTACTCGAGATGATAGTATGCTATCTGGTTTACCATTATCATCGTGTACTGCTTTAGGTAACCTTATAGGTCGCTATTACATGTTGATAGAGCCCCTAGGATTCTTGCTTGACCACCAGCAGTATGAGGGCGATCATATACGTGAGAGCTGGCAGTCTATAAGCACATCCTTAAATGGTCCCTAGTCGTGGGAGTTTCGAGACAGGGCATCGATTCTCCAGAGTAGACTAGTGTATACAGTCGAGACCTCGACGAGGGGCGGTGGCCGGTCTCACAAGCCACTGGTGTCAGTTAGTTCACCTAAGATGTATACAGGTGCTCATTGGGTTATGAGTACACCGGACAGGACTCGCCGGGAACATGCTAGTTGGTCTTATACCTGACGTCAGATAGCAGTTCCCTGGTGACATGTGTACAGGTTAGTTCATCGACCTAGGGATCGTCATTTGTCTCGTGTGAGTTCCACTGTACTTTGATTACTACCCTACCACGGCTCAAAGGAGTCGTGCAAACAGGTTTTAGTTGGGTACAGTCCCGAGCCACATGGAGGCAGTGAGCGGATCTTCAGGGGTTCGTCTCTCTCGGTATTGGGGGTGAGGTCACGCTGTGTCTAGGAGAGCCATTACACGAAGTCCTTGGCCAAGGCAGGAGATTTACTGGTAGGTATTCCAGTAGTATCTCAGGGTGTTCTGGGCTACACTCCGACACGACTTGTACCGCTTTTGGGGGTCTGACTTTTACCAACCCCCTAGGCCCGCCATGCGATGCTTATAGACGAACGGACCGGACTGTAAGGATATTGTCACTGACAGGCTCAGTAGGGTGTCAGGATGAGTTCGCTCATCGACGTCCCTTTTGGTCAATAGCTGGTGGCCCGTCACGTATTGGCTTATACCTCTGACGTGCTAGTGGTTAAATCCACAGCCATATTATTGATGAGTCTTTAGAGTTCACCACACTTTCAGTTACTCAAGTTTCGGGCGAAACGCTGTAGAGGCCGTATGGAGATATGGCAGGGTCCGATCAGATACGTGCGGTATTGCACGGATCAGGATCGGACGGTTTGTACTAATGGCCGTATGGTTATATGGCAGGGTTCGATCAGATACGTGCGGTATTGCATGGATCAGGATCGGACGGATATTACTAGCCGGTTTTGGTTTAAGCCGGATCCTAGTATTGTACAGTGTAGATTGTCTCATTACATTTGTATCCGGTCGGAATACAGATGCGGGTGTGTATGCACAGTATCGGGGTTTTTCCTGTAATTTATTACGGGACCAGTTTTCTGGAGTTGCCAGTTTGCATTCCGTACCGGCCGGTTTTCCTTTGTTCTTTCCCGGCCGGACTTTTCCGATGGAGGGGGTTATTTGCAAGTTTGCAAATAACATTTTGTGGAGGGCTTTCTTGCATATTGGTGGCATCATGATAGTTTTTCATGATGAGATTCTTTTTCCTTCTTATCACTTGCTTTATGGTGATTAGAGTTGATTAGATTTGGAGATGACAATGTTATCATTGCTTGGGGGTGTGGTCACCCATTCTCTTTTCCTACACTCACCTTCCTTCTTGTGTTGCTATTAATCCTCCACCATTCTCACAAAGAAGAGGTAGGCCACACTTGAGAGAAAAATGAGAGAGTTCATTTTTGTTATGTGAGGAATTCTTCATCTCATATCCTTCTTGCTAGAAAATTGAAAGCACCAATTTTCCTAACCTCCTCCTCCATCCTCCATGGCAACAAAAAACCCCATATGAAACATAGCCTCTACACTACATTCTACAGCAAATCTTGGGCACGTCGAGTTGCCAGCTTCGTGCCCGAGTTGCCTCGGTATAGAGGTAGGAGCCCGTAAAAGATACAGGCGATGTGGTGCCCTTCCGGCGAGGAGGCGACGACATGGAGACAGGACTTTCCGCGGGAGATCGGGACGATGACGAGAAGACCGGAGGACTCGGATCACTCGGTATATCTCTAACCCGTCTTGTAGTTAGCTAGATCTAGTTTAATGGCCCGATCCGGGTGTTTAGTGCGCGGTGGTGCCGGTTTGCTAGTTTGCAAAATTAAAGTTTTACGCTTCCGCATTTTGGCGTCGGATTGACGGCCGCCGTGCCGCCGTGCACTTACAGGATCAATATCAACTTATTGAATCTAGTTCAAGAACAACATCTGGTGTGGTACTTGACATCTCATGATTGACTCAATTGTCTGAACAAGTGATCTGCCAATCATGCACAACCCTCTCCCCTTTAGTCTGTAAGACATCTTTAGAGCCTGCAGGTACACTACCGTGCCAGGAGTCGTTCATTCTAAATACTCTTAGAATGCTGTCTAAGTACCCTTAATTGGGAAACCGCCCAAATCTAGATCTAAAACCATAGATCTAGTAACCAGTATGTCTGATATAATGTCCAAGTCCCATGTGGAGAAACCACTGTGTGACGACCAAAGTATAACCGATCGTAGTATAGGAGTTTCTTTTCCTATTCTGTGTATGTCATCTAAATACCAGGACATCACACCCTACTACCTTCTCAACAGATCCATCCCCTATTCTGGTGAAGTCAAACCTATGACTGTCACATCAGAAATTGATGATCTATCTCCGCTACATCTACTTTAGTCTATAAATAGACATAAGCCACATGTCCACCAATGCTTCCGCTGCTCCCACTGACTACGACAACCTTCTGGCAGAGTCATATAGACGTACACTTCTAAAGCTAGTTTAGAATGACGCTATACTCATCCTCCTGCCGAGTCTCACAGTCTGGAACAACAGCTATAGCAAGTGTGGGTAAACAAGAACCTCCCTGTCACCGTCCTTGAGGCTACCAGAGTACCTTTCGGGTGCCTGAGGTTACCCACCTTATCTGCGGAGTGGCCAATGGAATGTCAAATCAGATGAATCTTTAGGTTCCTATGAAATCTTCAGTAATCGTTTGTGGTTCTGGAATCACTTCCAGTTCTACCATATTCCCACTACTGTTTTTTCTGAAAAAATCCATTTTTAATAAAACTGTGGCGAGTCTAGAACAATATCACTATTGATCTTCCAGATGGTAGAAAGTCAACCCTCTGTTTCCTGATTTAAAATCAGGAAAGCTTCTGTGGAAAGCTTCAAAAGGGGGTCACGTGCTTACACGTGACTAGTGGTCACGTGTTGGCACGTGACACCTAAAAACGTCATTAAGGCAAGTTCAATTCCCTGACTGCGAAGAAGGAAAAGAAAAGCTTCAAGGAGAGTCACGTGCTCCCACGTGATCAGGGTCACAGGGCGACACGTGACGTTTAAATGCAAGCGTCAAAGGCACGTCGGGTGACTGACCAAGTCAAGAAAAAGGCTTCAGAAGAAGTCACGTGCTCCCACGTGACCAGGGTCACGTGTTGGCACGTGACGTTTAAAGCAGCAAACGCATTCTTCAGAACAACCAAAGAAAGAAAGTTCAAACAAGGATCACGTGCTCACACGTGACCAGGGGTCACGTGGTAACACGTGACGGCTGAGCAGCAGAAGAGGGCAGAACGCAGAAAGAAAGAGGATCCTTCATTCCAAAGGGGGTCACGTGCTCACACGTGACCATGGATCACGTGGTCACACGTGACCGGCTTTCAAAGCCCATTTTATCAACAGAATTAAATTCTGAAAGAAATTCAGATCTTGCCAAAGGAACGTAACTATATGCATCCAATCAAATCAAAGATTCAGAGGTCATTTATTTATGGAAAACCTCGGGTTTGGAAAGATTTCCCCCTTAAATTTAACCAAAATAAAAAGGGAGAATCTCTGGGTTTGAAATCCAACGGTGAATAAAATTCACCTAATAATCCAAAGGTCCAGAATGAACAATGGATGCAAATCAAATATCTCCACGAAGATTCGTCAAAAAACTGATTGACTCGGCTGCTTCTCCTATAAATAGGAGCCAAGAGATACAAAAAAGACACACACGCGCAGAGAAAGAAAAAAGGAGAAAAGCTTTGATACTTGGAAAAGACTTCGATTTTCTGCGAAAACCCTAGGTAAGAAAGGGAAGGCCTTTTGAAAGAGGGGGAATTTAATTCCCAACAGAGTTTAACTCTGATACATAAAACAGAAGAGTACATTTCTTCTCTCTGTGATAGAGGATCTGCAAAGTGCACATCTCCCCTTTAGGTTGAGAATTTAATTCTCAATGGGTTGAGATCCTGCCATGCAGATCCAAAACATAGAGAGGGAACGCAAGCATGAGAATTTAATTCTCACAGAACTATAGGAATTCAATTCCTTTAAAAAAAAATAAAATTAGGGCTCGACCCCGTATCATGGGAATTTAATTCTTTTAAAACAAAAGAAACAGGGTTGAACCCTAATTAAGAATGTGGTTCTGTGGAGATAACAGGAATTTAATTCCCTTAATTATAATTCTTTAAAATGGGAAGTATAATTCCTTGAAAGCTTTTATTAAGGGTTGAACCCTCTTTAGTTCTCCATATAAACGAGGAATTTAATTCCTACAGAAAATTCAGAGTTCAACTCTATAAGTCTTCAAAAGGAAATAGGAATTTAATTCCTCTGAAATTTAAAGTTCGAGGAATTTAATTCCTGAAAAAAGGGAGTAACAGATCCTCTAAAAAGAAAAAACATAGAGGTAGGGTCACGTGCCACCACGTGACCCCCCAAAACCCCTACAGAAAGCCCCTTTGAGGCAGCACCCCACGTGACCCACGTGACCTTGGCAGAAACTCTAATATACAAGCATTTGAATGCCCGTCACGTGATGGCACGTGATGCTTTGAAAGAAGTGATAATTTCAGCAGAACAACTGAAGGGAGGGCGCTCTCACGTGCTGCCACGTGACTCTTCTTACCTTAGTGTTTAACACTAAAATTAAAACTCTCAAGCCCAGTGTTAAAACACTGTCGGGCCTTGGCATTCAATGCTGGTTAAAAAGCCTTATCGGCAGTGTTCAACACTGATCTGTTTTAGTGTTTAACACTAATTTGAGAAAGCCTTAGTACTGGTGTTTAACACCAATTATCTCTTAGTGTTGAACACTAACTCATCAATCTTATTCCCAGTGTTCAACACTGATTGCTCTGAAATATTTAACACCAGGCTTTGGCCCAATTGGCTAAAGGGATAGAGGCAAACATTCTCCCTCAATGGAACAACAAAGAGTCAATATTCCAGACCTGACTGGACTTAGCCCAAGCTGGCCATAAGTCCTCAATCTGTGATTAACTGAGCCGATGGGCTCATGACATAATCGAACAGTCTTGACCCAAATTGGGCCACGGACTATCTAATCCACCCCGGTTCTAGGGTACATCTCTTCACTCCTTTGATATTTGGCATTGTAATCCCTCAATGTCTTCAAAGAGGTGACGGGTCCCGAAGACCATTCATGACATGGACTATGGGGTCCTTAAACCCATGCATGATACAAAATTCTTGGTTACGTGGAACGTGGATAACGTCACTCTTTGACCCCGCGGGAAACGTCCAGAGCGGATCCTGGTCCTCGCAGAGCACGGCAGTAAACCCGTGTGAAGCATCCAGAGCGGAGCCTGGTCCTCGCCTAGCACGGCAGTGAACCCGTGTGAAGCATCCAGAGCACATACCGGACTGTGGAGTCCTTAAACCCATGGACTATGACGTCCTTAACCTTGACCGAGATGTCTTTAAACTACCCATTGACCGAGATGTCTTTAAACTACCCATTGACCGAGATGTCTTTAAACTATCCATGGACCGCAACGTCCTTAAACTACCCATGGACCGCAATGTCCTTAAAACTACCCACGGACCGCAATGTCCTTAAACTAGGATAATAGAGCCCCTATATGCTCTTTTGTCGGATCTAAACGGTCCTGTTTAAGTTGACCTTAGCCTCAAAGATGGCTAACGCGTCCTTAAACCTTCAAGCAGACTGGACTACGAATCCCCCTAATTAACTCTGGCTCGAGGGTACATCTCTGAACCCCTCTGACATCCGTCGTTGTAATCCTTCAACGTCGTCAGAGAGGTGAGGGGTCCCGACGGCCACACATACAATGGACCGCCACGTCCCTAAACTGGAACATTAGAGTCCAAACACTCTTTTGTAGGATCTAAACGATCCCGTTAAGTTGATCTTAGTCACAAAGCTAGACTAACGCATCCTTAACAAACGTTTGAGTTGATCTTAGCCCCAAGCATGGCTGACGTATCCTCAAACCAAACCCCCAAACCCAAATTTAAGATAATGCGGATTTGGACTAGTCCATGCCCTACGGGCGACGACATAACTCAGTCTCCGTAGACGATCCACGGGCAGTAAAACATAAAACAAAACCCACGACACGAAGTGACCATCTGGAGAAGGAGAAAGTTGTTACCGCAATGCGGTAGCGTAATTAACTGCAGGGGCTTGCGCCTGCAGGGAAGAGCGTCCCCATAATCAAAAACCCCTCAACGAGGGGGAATCTGACGAAGTCTGCTACATCGGTCGCATCCGCTCAAACCTTCGATACATGGTGCCATAAACCAACTTGGCATCTTCGGAGAGGTGAACGGATAGCATCAATCAGCATCTGCCCCGAATCTCAGCGCCAAGACATCGCAGCCTTGCGCGCCGTCTTTCGGAGGGGAACATATTCTGGCACGCCCGGTGGGACCTTTTCCTCTTTCCACTCCACACTTCGTGTGTCGTGATTCGCGAACCAATCGCGGTTCGCTAATAGTTGCCCTTGGGTTTCAAGATACTAAGAATTGGCGCCTTGCTTATTGCAGAAAGCAAAGGATCGATGGCTTCTACTTCTGCGAAATCCTCCAATTGCTCGAGCTGCAATCGCGACCAACGCTTTGCCTCGCCAGGAGGTGTAGCCTATGGACCCCAAGCTGCTTCGTTGTTCACAATGCCGGTGGACCAGGTGACTCAAGCCACTACCGGATTGTTCTTTGGGACTATACTCCCACCATCAAGCTTCACGGTGCCGGTGTTGACAAAGGAAGCGCTCAAGAAGTCGGTCTTTGATCGTCTTGCCCCTGCCGCGGCTCCTCTCAACGAGTCGCCCGATGCCAACGCCTCAGTCTTCTCTAGATTGGGCCAGAAATCCTGCGGACTCATCATAAGGCCTACAATCTCGGAGGAGGCTGCTTCTAAGAAAGTGGCCGCTCCTGCCCTCGAAATCGCCAAGGCGGCTTCTCCGGCCAAAAGGTCGGTCTTTACAAGGTTGACGGCTTCAGTTTCCGCTCCCGCTGCACAAAGGACATCGGTCTTTGACAGGCTAACACCGACAACGACCCCCCACCTACACAGGGGGCAAGACGAAACCATTCTTATATCTGACTCTACGCCGTCTGCTCGACGTGCTCGACGTCGTCATTGGCGCCGAATAAGGAAGGCTGGGGGCAACTCCCCCTCCGGATTGACTCCACCAGCCCCGGCGGTAGAAGTTGATGCTGCTGTTCCAACTGGAAACAGCTTTGAAATGCTAAATAAGGTGCGAAGGAATTCCCCTACCGCAGTGCTGAAGAGGTCTCCTCCCCCATCAGAAAGGGTTGTGGAAACAGAATCAGAACAGCCCCGATCTCCTCAACGGCTGTCTTCCAAAATCTATAAGGTTTGGCGGCGGGCCCGGGATTCAATCATCGATCCAAACTTCTCCCGCCAGCATAAGAAGCTGAAGATCCAACCAAAAGCTGGTCACCAGACGAAAACCCAAAAGGCTGTTTGGACGCCCACCTCGACGGCCCCCTCAACCTCCATGGCTCATAAAAGGAGGGAGCCCGAGAAGATCCCTCGACGTGCAACGACGGCTAAAAGCAACAAGCCCGGACACCCTAAGTATGGGGGCATGATGGTCCACACCGTATACATGGCCTCTGGAAAGGAGGAGAGCCGCACTTCTACAGGCCACCGACCGCTAACCCGATCCGTAACGAGATCCCAGGAGCAGCAACAAAAGCTCCAAGAAATGATGAATGCTATGGCCGCGCTCACCGGGCCGAAGGAAAACCCTGAAGCGCCCTCAGACGCACGCCGGGAGGAAGAAACCGACGCTGAATTCCTTCGCCGGACGCTGGAGAAAAGGGACAAAGAGGCTGCTGAACAAGCGGCCAACATACAACGGATGGGCCTTCTCTTTCAAGATGTGATAGGAATGATGATCCAGCAAGACTTACCAGCCGAAGATCCTCCGATTATTCTGGAGGACGACCGAGGAGAGACGTCAAATCCACCTCCAGCCCTCTCAACGGCCAAGGAAGAGACGATCTCTAAGGCTGACTTGGCTGACTATATAGCCCAGCAAATCCGGGTCCATCATGCAACTGAGGCAGCTGGTCAAGTCGTGAAAACGGGGCGGCCGTATCCAAGCTGGTACGATCAAATCAAATACCCGCAAGGCTATACGATACCGAAATTCCATGTGTATAAGGGGACCGGCAATCCTCATCAACACGTCGCCCAGTTCCGGGCCCTCTGCGGTAACACCGGCGGTGACGATAAACTGTTACTCCGTCAGTTCGTGGGCAGCTTATCAGAAACAGCATTCGAATGGTATTCAGAACTTCCGAACGATTCCGTCAAAACGTTCGCTGAAATGGAGTTGTTGTTCACTCAGCGGTTCGCAAGCGCCAGCGAGCGCACTCCAATTACTGCTTTGATTAACGCCAGGGTAAAGCCAGGCGAAACCTGGGTCCAGTACGCTATACGCTGGCGGAATTTGTGGTCGAGATGCGAGCAACGCATTGAGGAAGCACCCGCAGTGGGTATGTTCGTGGGAACCTTGGACCCCCACGCAACCATCTCCCAGTTTATGATGTTTTTTAAGCCAACCACCTTCCAGGCTCTAATTGACAAGTTGGCTCAGATGGACCAGATGGGTCATAGGCCACCTCCCCCGAAGTTGGAACCTCGGAATGATAAGGGTAAAGGAAGGGCCACCTTTGTCGCAAATGCCCAACAGCAACCTGACGCCCCAAAATCGGCAGATCAACTGGAAGAAAGACGCCGGTATTATAATGAAAAGATGAAGCGTCCCTACTCGTTCCCACGAGACAAGACGAGACGGTTATTTGAGCTGGCAATACGCAACAGACTTATTAACCTCCCGAATCCAAGGCGACCGCCGCAACCCACCGAGGTGAATAACCCCAACTATTGCCCTTACCATCAGACGGTAAGCCATCCGATTGAAGATTGCTTCGTCTTCAAAGGATGGATCGAAGATCAATACCTCCAGGGGAAGTTTGTACTGTCCGAAAAGTGGAAGGTGAACCCGCCACAACCACATACTCCTAAAAAGGCAGACACACCGGGGGCAACCTGCTCCTTTATCGAAGAAGTTCCATGGGAAGTCGCGCTATCAACGAAGACCAAAAGGATGCTAAGAGACCTTCATGCGTGTCCTGCAATCGAATGGAAGGACCCTCTTGAACCTCGAATTATCGAAGGAGCAGTGAAGCCCCGCGCAACTACGAAGACTGCTGATAAGGGCCCAAATACCCACGCCCAACCGTCAAAAGCTTCGAAGAAAAAGAAAAAGAAATCCAAGAAGCCCGCGAAGCTTGGAGACGAGCAAACAAACTTGCAGAAACAAATCGACGCGCTAGAAGAATATAATCAGAAGGCGCGAACTCCTGTCACACTGCAAGAGTTCCTCAGCCACATCTTTCAAGAGGACGATGATGGAGAAAACTCGTCGGACGAATCCGAGGGATATACGGCAAGTTGCAACATGATCTCCCACTCGTTTATCGATGATGAGAAAACTCCTATCACTAAGAAGCCGAAGGCAGAGCCCGAACCAGAGCGTGCGAGGCTGACAACTGATATGATCAATGCCTTCCTGGACGAGATTCGTCTAAAAAGTAAAGCGGATCAGGAGCGCGAGATGGCAACATCAGGAGGAACCAAATGCGGGCGACCGAACGAAAGAGTTGAGCTACCCCTGCCAGAGCGAAAGGCATCCGAAATGGACAAGAAGATATTCAAGACAAGGAAAAGGTTCGCCAAAGCCATGTCAATGGGAATGAGGCTACCCCCCTCGGAAGAGGACACGCACGATGGGGCGGAGAAACACCTCGATTACTGCGCATATCATCGGAAAGTCTCACACCCCACAGAGGAGTGCGACGCCTTTAAGATATGGTGGCAAGGATATGTTGCTCGCCGGCAACACTTCAAACGCATGAAACGAAAGAGCCGTCGGGAGCAAAGAAGCGCTGTTGACAAACCCAACAGAATTACTGGCAACTGCTATATGGCTCATACCGAGGGATCGCAAGTCCTCACTTTTGGGAGCGACTCTGATGAAGAAGTGACTCTGGGCCCTCTCTTTGAAGAATCCGCGCTAAGGAAAGATGAGGAATCAGAAGCCTGCGGAAACACTCAGTTGCGCAATCGCACACTCCCGGAAAAGAATCTCGGGCCTACGAACAGAAAAGATAAGGGAAAGGAAAAGGTCACTGAAGATATCACTTTGGATGACCAAGTCGCAAAAGAATTGGCTGCCAAAGACCCTCCTAGGAGGGGTAAAGTGGACTATAACATCCTCGCGCATCTAAGGAAGCTACCTTCTCAGCTTAGCATTCTCGATGCCCTCCTATTATCAAAAGAAGCACGGGACTCACTAATTAAGGCACTACAAGAACCTGAGCAATTCCAAGCCTTTCTCGCCACTGAAAAGATGAAGGACGAACTGGAAGAAGTGCATACGGCCGACGTCACTTTCGGTGATGAAGACCTCCTTCTCGGGACGTGCGACCATAACCGTCCCCTATATGTCTCTGGGTACTGTCATGACATCAAGATTGGCAAGATCCTGGTGGATAATGGATCCTCCGTCAATCTCCTTAATGTTCGGGTGCTGAAAGAAATCTGCATGAGTGTGCAGCATCTCGCTCGGGACAAAATTACTATCTCCGGTTTTGACTCACAATCGTCACGGACTCTCGGGTCCGTGATACTAACATTACGCTTTGGACTTCTCGTCACGGACATCAAATTCCATGTCATTGACGCCAAGACCTGTTACAATGCCTTGCTCGGCCGTCCTTGGTTACACGAGTACAACATCGTCCCTTCTACACAACATCAGTGTATGAAGTATTTTAAAGATGGTTTCGAGTATACTGTGACGGGTGAGCTGAACCCATTTTCCGTGAACGAAGTCCGCAAATACGAGGATGCGAAATACTTCTTGCCAGACTTTGAAGATACAGAAAAGTGTCACGACTCGGAGAACAAGGCCGCCGCCACCATCCCTGTTTTCGGAAGCGATACCGAAGAAGAAGAAGAGATAGTTTATACGGGGCCAGCTCAACGCAACAACCAGAGGACGCCCATCCCCATACTGGTCTTCGGAAGTGATTCGGAGGATGAGGTCAATGCCGTATTCTCCAATCGGCTTTCAATACAAGCACCTCCGTGCGATGACCATAACTTGCAAATCACCATGGTACCGCAAGAAAACTACAAGGACCTCGACACGCTTCAAGCTCACAGTGTGCAAGAGCTGCAAACGTTTTGCGTCCCCCCCAGGCGAAAGGGTGAGAAGATGATCCTATTCTATCGATCCTCAGAGTCGAAAGTAGAGAAAGAGATCTGGCACGGCGTAGATGCTACATGCGACAGACTCCAACCCATCCGTTTGCCCAGATACTATACAAATGGATTAAAGAAGCTATTGAAGCGCCAACGAGTACCCTTAAAACAAACTGTTCGACAGGCTCGGTTCTACAACAAGATCTGGGATGTCCCTGGAACCCAACGCAAATTGCCCAACGGGAAAATGGAGACACTCGGGCTTGGATACACGAGAACCGGAAAACGAGAGCGGGCCCACAGCAGCTACGCTATATATACCTTTGATGAAGAAGAGGACGCCCCGTCAGGAGATACCGATCCCTCATCAAAACCAGACCCTGCGATTGAAGCACCAAGTCCGTCGTTTGAAGAACGAATGAGCGAGCCTATCAGGAAAGTAGGTCAGAAAGCTCGGGAAGACCCCAACCACGAAATGGCCATCTACGAGAAGGCCAGGACGCAACGTCTATTTCAACAGGCTGCGAAAGGCAAGAATGCTCATCCTTGTCAACCCATCATGCGAAAGGCCCGATGCGGAGACGGAAATAAGTCGAGAAGCGGAAAAAAGAGCCGACAACAACGACGCAGGATTAGAGGGTTACGTGATCGGGTACTGCACAGCTCGGATTCGTCCTTCATAGAAAAGATGAGTCGAGCGTACTCCTTCCCCTGAGACAAGACGGAAAGATTACTCAAGCTCGCCCTAAAACATCAGATGATCACGCTTCCAGAGTCTAGACACCCCGAACAAGCTAATAAGGCCTCTCGCTCGGGCTATTGCTCTTATCACCGGGCCGCAGGACATCCTACCGAAGACTGCTTCACCTTCAAGAACTGGGTCGAGGACCAGTACCAACGGGGCAGATTCGCTTTATCCAAAAGCTGGAGGGTAACGCCACCACGAAAGCACGAACCCAAAGCCTGTCCAAAAGATGATTTCCCAGTGCCGGTAACCGAGCTAATGATAGATAACACGTCCACTCACGAGATCTTCTCCTTTATGGACGGTTCCTCAGGATACAATCAGATAAAAATGCATCCCGAAGACCAGAAGCACACCGCTTTCCGGACCCCTTTGGGTGTATTTTGCTACAGGGTTATGCCCTTCGGTCTAAAGAACGCCGGCGCTACCTATCAAAGGGCCATGACAAAGATCTTCGATGACCTCATACATGACATCGTCGAGTGCTATATCGACGACCTCGTAGTAAAGAGCATGTCATATGAAGATCACTTAAAGCACCTAGAGACTGTATTTCAACGCCTTCGGCAATATAATTTGAAGATGAATCCCCTCAAATGCGCGTTTGGAGTCTCCTCGGGAAAATTCTTGGGATTCGTCATCCGACACCGAGGTATTGAGATAGATCCGTCAAAGATTAAAGCGATCATGGAAATGCCCCCGCCAAGAACCCTCAAACAGTTGCGGTCTCTCCAAGGGAAGCTCGCATACATCCGGCGATTTATCGCAAATCTTTCAGGCAAATGCCGCCCCTACAGTCACCTGATGAAGAAGGGAACCCCATTCGTCTGGGATCAAAAATGCCAAGGCGCACTAGACGAGATCAAGCAGTACCTACAGAACCCGCCGGTATTAGCTGCGCCGGTCAGAGGAAAACCCCTCATTCTTTATACAACCGCCCTCGAAGGTTCCTTGGGCGCACTATGGGCGCAAGAGAACGATCAGGGGAAAGAGAGAGCACTCTACTACTTAAGTCGAGTTCTACTGGGGGCAGAAAGCAATTACTCTCCCATTGAAAAACATTGCTTGGCGTTAATCTTCGCGATAACAAAGCTCAGGCACTATGCGTTGGCACACGAAGTCTGCCTCATCTCGAAGGTGGACCCTCTTAAATATTTGATGTCAAAGGCTATATTAACGGGTCGACTCGCTAAATGGGCCCTACTCTTGATGGAGTTCTCGATAACATATCAACCTCTCAAGGCAGTGAAAGGCCAGGCCATTGCCGATTTCCTCGCTGAGCACCCGATACCGGCCGATTCTCCTTTGAATTGTGACTTGCCGGACGAGCATGCATTTGATGCGATTAGCGGTGGAAGCACCCGATGGGAACTCTATTTCGATGGAGCGTCCTCTATAAAGAAACAAAAGCAAGGTATCCCAATGATCAAGTCGGGGATAGGCCTCATCTTTGCGACTCCACAAGGAGGGATAATGCGCTTCGCCTTCTCCTTAACAGAGCCGAGGACAAACAATGAAGCTGAATACGAAGCCCTGATAGCAGGTCTTGAGCTTGCCATTGACATGGGAATCGAAGACCTCCTTATATATGGGGATTCTCAGCTGGTCATTAGCCAAGTTAATGGTGACTACCAAACGTGCAAACCGGAGTTGGTGAGATACGGCGAAAAGGTACAACAACTGTTGGCCCAAATTCCCTCCTATACTTTGGAGAACATACCGCGCACGGAAAACAGCAAAGCAGACGCGTTGGCCAAACTCGCTAAAGAACTGGCTGACGAGAACCTCGATGACGTCAGAATCGTAGTACAAAGCCGTCGAGTGCTCGCCCCGGCAGAAATATTTCCGGAATCATGCAAAGAAAAGGGAGCGACTGAGCAGATGACCCTACAAATAAAGGACCATGAGAAGGCCGAAGACTGGAGGGAAGTCTTCATAGACTACTTTAAGTCCCGCCGAATGCCCGAAGAAGCGTCTTCAAGACATCAGCTCATGAAACGAGCTCTATCTTTCGCCTTTGTCAACAATACCCTGTACAAGAGATCGCTCGATTCTCTATGGCTGAGATGCTTAGGACCTGACGAAGCAGAAAAAGTCGTTCAGGAAGTTCATGACGGACTTTGCGGTTCTCACCAAGCAGGCCCAAAGATGAAGTTAAAGATTAAACGAATGGGCTACTACTGGCCCACAATGATCCAGGACTGTCTCGAGTATGCAAAGCAATGCCACTCGTGCCAGATTCATGGAGATTTCATCCATCAACATCCAAATCCGCTACACCCAACGGTGGCCAGCTGGCCATTCGAGATGTGGGGGACTGACATAGTCGGTCCCATTGAACCAGCATCATCTCGGGGACACCGTTTTATCCTGGCGACAACTGATTACTTCTCCAAATGGGCAGAAGCAGTACCACTGAGGGAAGTGAAGACAGAGAATATCCTCCATTTCTTCAAAACGCACGTCATCTATCGGTTTGGAACCCCACGGCGGATTATCTCCGATAACGGGCCAGCCTACAGGAGCCATAAGATCAGCCGCTTCGCGCAGCAGCACAATATAGACTGGAGGTATTCTTCAGTTTACAACCCACGAGCCAACGGTCTGGCCGAGGCCTTCAATAAGACCTTGACAAAGATCATAAAAAAGACCGTTTCCCGGAATAAGAGAGACTGGCACGAGAGGCTGCAAGAAGCCCTTTGGGCTTATCGAACTACATTCAAGACGGCCACAAATACAACGCCATACGCGTTGGTATTTGGGACGGAAGCAGTACTCCCCCTCGAGATAGAGTTACCCTCTCTACGAGTGGCAGTCCACCACGAACTGACCGACGAGGAAAATGCCCACCTTCGACTTGAGGAGCTTGATGCCCTCGACGAAACCCGACTTATAGCGCAACAACATCTAGAAGCCTACAAAGCAAAGATGACGCGCTCGTACGAAAGATTGACCAGGCCAAGGGCGTTCCGCCAAGGCGAACTCGTGCTGGTAGTCAAAAGGCCTATGATCCCCAATCGTGCCAAGCGGGGAAAATTCGAGCCAAACTATGAAGGCCCATACATCATAGACCAGGTTTACCAGGGTGGAGCCTATCTACTCGTGGACATGCACGGTGAGAGGCCTTTCAGGCCAATAAATGGCCGCTTCTTGAAGAAATACTATGCCTAGTGAGCCACAGCCTGGGTCAACGATAGATGACGACGACTATGTCCGCTCGCTATCTTCCTAGGCTCAGACTTTACAAGCAGTAGCTGGCCTTCCCATAACGACGGACCGAAACGTCCTTAAACTAACAAGGGACCGAAACGTCCTTAAACTATCAACAGACCGAAACGTCTTTAAACTAACGGTGGACCGAAATGTCCTTAAACTAACGGTGGACCGAAATGTCCTTAAACTAACGACGGACCGAAACGTCCTTAAACTAACGATGGACCGAAACGTCCTTAAACTAACGACGGACCGAAACGTCCCTAAACTACTGCCGCAGCATCCTTAGGCTGGCAAGATAAAAAAAAAAAAAAAAAAAAAAAAAAAACGGTATGTCCATAAAGCAAAATGGGCACGGATGAAAACCCGGAAGGGCTCCGTGAGTAAAAACAGCAGGGCTACCGGCGAGTGTTTGTGAAAACCCGAAAGGGCGCAGCCTCGTTAAAAGACACTTACAGGGTCCTCTCGACCTTGTAAGGAGAAACCACCCGCGTGAGATCCTTACGACTCATAAGGGAGAAACACACTTAGGGATCTCCACGATTCCTAAGGAGAAATTACACTTGCGAGATCCTCACGACTCGTAAGGAGAATTCTCTTATGGGACCCTCACGGCTCATAAGATTTGAAAGTCTTAAGTTACAGAAACCTTAACCTGTTCTTAAGCAACTCCCACAACCTTCGATATTGCCCTACAAGCGGCTCGGACTGACCCTTGTATACAATCCACGGGCGCGAATAGACATTTCCCTAACAAAGTCCCACCCGTGACTAGGGATATATCTACATGGTGAACAACCCTCGCAAGTCCTCTCGACTTATAAGGGGAAAATCCTCTTTGTAAGATCCTTACGACTTACAAGAGAACATGCACTTAAGAATCCCCACGATTCTTAAGGAGAAAACACACCTGCAGGATCCTCACGACTTGTAGGGAGAAACACCTTTGTGAGACCCTTACGGCTCATGAGGTCAAAAGCCTTGGTCGACAGGACCCTTAACCCTGTTTGCTAAGCCACCTTTGTTCAAACGTCGACAGAGGCAAATGATGATCCGCTCCTGGCACCATTCCAGTTGTAGCGGTGCTGATGCCGAAACCCGTATCCAAGAAATCCGAGCTTGCCGCAAGAAGCTAGCAAGCCACACATGCATGACAAAATGGCCGAAATGATGGGACAACTTGCAAAATCTCAGCGGTTCACAGATAACTTAGTGTTCATCACCGTGACACTCGTCTCGATACAGCAGACGCGATACCAGCAAATGAAGCGAAGGCCAAATTCCTAGCTTTCATTATCTCGACGACACAACATCAAGCGAAACGGAACAGTGGCAACCCCAAGTTCCATGGCTCGGCGACACATATCGCCAAGAGTCAACCCCCATCCCGTGAAATGCGGATACAATCAGCAAACTTCCTGGTTACGTGGAAAGCGGATAACGTCACTCTTTGACCCCGTGGAAAACGTCCAGAGCGGATCCTGGTCCTCGCAGAGCATGGCAGTGAACCCGTGCGAAGCATCCAGAGCGGAGCCTAGTCCTCGCCTAACGCGGCAGTGAACCCGTGTGAAGCATCTAGTGCAAACTTCCTGGTTACGTGGAAAGCGGATAACGTCACTCTTTGACCCCGTGGAAAACGTCCAGAGCGGATCCTGGTCCTCGCAGAGCATGGCAGTGAACCCGTGCGAAGCATCCAGAGCGGAGCCTAGTCCTCGCCTAACGCGGCAGTGAACCCGTGTGAAGCATCTAGTGCAAACTTCCTGGTTACGTGGAAAGCGGATAACGTCACTCTTTGACCCCGTGGAAAACGTCCAGAGCGGATCCTGGTCCTCGCAGAGCATGGCAGTGAACCCGTGCGAAGCATCCAGAGCGGAGCCTAGTCCTCGCCTAACGCGGCAGTGAACCCGTGTGAAGCATCTAGTGCAAACTTCCTGGTTACGTGGAAAGCGGATAACGTCACTCTTTGACCCCGTGGAAAACGTCCAGAGCGGATCCTGGTCCTCGCAGAGCATGGCAGTGAACCCGTGCGAAGCATCCAGAGCGGAGCCTAGTCCTCGCCTAACACGGCAGTGAACCCGTGTGAAGCATCTAGTGCAAACTTCCTGGTTACGTGGAAAGCGGATAACGTCACTCTTTGACCCCGTGGAAAACGTCCAGAGCGGATCCTGGTCCTCGCAGAGCATGGCAGTGAACCCGTGCGAAGCATCCAGAGCGGAGCCTAGTCCTCGCCTAACACGGCAGTGAACCCGTGTGAAGCATCTAGTGCAAACTTCCTGGTTACGTGGAAAGCGGATAACGTCACTCTTTGACCCCGTGGAAAACGTCCAGAGCGGATCCTGGTCCTCGCGGAGCATGGCAGTGAACCCGTGCGAAGCATCCAGAGCGGAGCCTAGTCCTCGCCTAACACGGCAGTGAACCCGTGTGAAGCATCTAGTGCAAAATTCCTGGTTACGTGGAACGTGGATAAACGTCACCCTTTGACCCCACGGAAAACGCCCAGAGCGGAGCCTGGTCCTCGCCAAGCACGGCAGTGAACCCGTGTGAAGCATCCAGAGCAAACACCGGACTGTGGAGTCCTTAAAATCCACGGACTATGACGTCCTTAACCTCGACCGCGATGTCTTAAAACTAACAACCAACCACCCCTATTCCTCACAGATTTTTGCCTCGGTTTAAGGGTACATCTCTTCACTCCTTTGATGCCCGGCGTTGTAATTCCTCAACGTCTTCAAAGAGGTGACGGGTCCCTGTAACCAAACATCGGACTATGGAGTCCCTAAATCCACGGACTATGAGGTCCTTAACCTTGACCGTGATGTCTTAAAACTAACATCGGACTGTGGAGTCCTTAAATCCACGGACTATGAGGTCCTTAACCTTGACCGCGACGTCTTTAAACTACAATATCTGGAGAAACCCCTGACTCCGTAGAGCGCGGGCGAGGGTAACCGCATCCGGCACTCGCGAATCCTCACGGCTGGGGAGAGAAAACTCTTTATGAGACCCTCGTGGCTCGTAAAATGCAGAAGTCTCAGAAAGCATATCTTAAACCTGAACCCTGAGTCATCCCTGTCCTGCAAGGAGATCGAAATAGAATATCCGCAGAATGCATTCAATGAAAAGAGGACACATCATTGAGAGGAAAATTGTATCTTTTATTCATAAACCAAAATGGATACAAAATACAATTCATAAAAAAAAAGGAAGATACCCTTATTCATGAGTATGTACAAAAAATAGAAGAAAAGATACAAGTCCTTAAGCCGGCGGGCGGTGCAGTAATTTCACCAGCTCGTCATTCTGTTGTTGAGCCACAGCTTCATGACGCAGGATCTCCAGAAGACGAGCCTCTGCCTGAGCTTGCTGGGCCTGATATAAAGCAAGCCGGGCTTCAAGCTCTTTTTCAGTGGCCTTGTGAGCCTCAACCCTCTCGCGAGTAAACGTGGCGGCTTTATCAAGAGCCACCACCTCCTTAATGGACTCCTGAAGCACCCGCCACAGCTCATACGCTTCGTTGGCTTTAGCTGTAAGACTGGCCTGAAGCTCGCCCAACGCCTTGGAGGCTAGCTCCCTCTCCGAGAACTTACGGCCAAGTCTCTTCTCGCACGACGTCATGTTGGCCGCATGTCGTGCTATCAGATCTCGTAACTCCGCCTTTGCAACCACGGCCTCCGAGGAAAGGCGAGAACACTCGAGAGCATACAAACAGGCCTCCACCTTCCTACAAAAATCCACCCAGACCCGCACCACCGCCTCACTGTGATAGGTGGCGAGAAAAGGAAGGGAGCCGTTAGCTTCAGCGGCGAACGCTTCGGCCGTGGTTGCACTACCAGCACGAAGCTCCTCGATAAAGGAAGATAAGGAGACCAGGCTCAATTGGGCCAAGCGCTCTGAAGCCCGCAAAGCGTAGGGGCCGGACGGCATCACAATGCGTGATTCCAAAGCCATGGAGACTGGCAAGGCTGTTCAGATTTGGCAGATGTTAGTAAAACTTTTAAACGCAAGATGAACAGGACTTTGATGAGACGTCACTCACCGACAGTCATGCACGAGGGAGTTGAAGGTTCCCCTGGCCCTTCGACGACCTCGACCTCATCATCGGCTTCTAAAACTATAAAAGACATTAACGTCATTTCACAAAATAGTGACAATGCTATGATAAAAAATGGCAAATGACACCAACCCTGTCCGGAGGAAAGGACAATACGCTGAGGGGGAATCGCCTGCGGGGCTGCCATCTCCAATAAACGCTGAAATGATTGGCGAGGCGATAGATCCGCGATCGTGACTGCCAAACCGCGTAATTCTGGAAAAGATAAAAGATTTTAGACCATGAAAGGGTTACTAAATTAAAACGCAGAAGGATACCTTCGACACTCCTCCCATTTTGAGCCAGGGGGATAGCAGCCTCGACGGTCTCCGCCATAGCCTCAGGCTCCAACAAAGGGAGAGTAGCCCCGACTACCTCACTTCCAGCCTTTGGGCCACCTTCAGCAAGAGTCATTGAGGTGGCGGCCTCCATAAGAGCATTCCCCGAAGGGGCAAGCACTCCCTGATCAGGAGTCGCCGCTGGAGGTTCTATCACGAGAGGAGCAGCCTCATCAGCCCCCTCCACACCTAGCAAGGCCTCGTTGAGAATTTCGGCGGGCTTTAGCTTTAAGGGGCCAGTAGGAAGCTCCCCCAGCGTTGAAGATTCTGCACGGTTCAAATGAAAATAATGATACATACCCATGAGCATAAATAATCAGAAAGACTACAAAAGAAGCACAGCGTACCTATACGCAAAGAAGCCTTTAACATGGCTTCTTCAAGCCGCTTTTCCTTCTCAAGGAGATAAGCTCGCCGAGGTTTAAGGGTAGACTCATGACCACCGGTCCATAGAGAAAGTGCATCAGCTGCATCCTCTGAAGCGACCTGCTTCAAAGCCCTTTCCCCCCATTCCTCCAAAGGGCCGATAAATCGCCGCCGAATCCACGAAGGGTCCTCGTAAAAAATTACAGCGGGATAAGACTTCTTCGGAACCTTGGCATCATGGGACGGGTCTTGCGAACGCCGTAAGGCCTCAGCCAGTTGTGCGGCCTCCTCGTCAGCCGAACTCGGAAAGAGGAGTACAGTATCAGACGCGGGCAAGGCCAAGGGTTCGTCGTCAAGGATAGGCTCAGATTCCATCACAGAGTCGAGCGGGGTAGTAGCCACTTTCTTCTGTCGCTTAGACCCAGAGCCGGTCGCCGAAGATGGCCGCTTCCTCCCTCGCGAAGCCTTAGGGCGACGCTGGCCCACATCGCCTTCGATGCCTTCGTCCCTGGAAGACGTCGGCGTCGTCGACGCTGCGGGAGGCGGCGCCGCCACCGGCAGAGGTGCTGCCACTGGAGCCCGCCTACCTCGCGATCGAGAACCCAAGGGCATACCAGCGGTCGGAGTGAGGTCTACCCCTGACTCCCCCGGAATGAGGGCAGCGCCAATTTCCCTCAGAGGAAAGCGGACTGGAACCCTCGGTCGCAACTCAACTCGCGAGACCTGAGGAGGAGCGTCATGACCAAGAAGAACCCTTCTTTCTTCAGCAATAATCGGGGTGACCCGATGAAGATACCAACCTGTGAATGCACCCACACATCGAGGGATATACTCGGCTTCAGGGACCATGAAATGAGAGCCGGTGTTTAGCCTCATGAAATGATGAGCTGCGTCGCGAACAGCGTCGAGCGAAGGAACTGGAGCAATCATAAAAGCCTCAAAAGGAACGCCCTGGTCATATCCGAGCTGCCGAGCAAATCGATGAGGATTATACCGCATAAAAAGGGCTGCACTATCCTGGCGAAACACCAAGTAGCCCGGTCTAATTGAATACAAGTAGATGGCCTCTCGGGGCTTCAGAGAAGGTGCGTTGTCCTTTGACTGGTCCCAAAGTTGCTGAACAGGACCCGAAGAAGAAGACAGAACCCGATCATTAAAAGCTAACCCGCCGGCGGTAGCGTGAGGGGAAATCAGCACCCTAATAGCCCCAAATTGAGTTGGATCGACAGCGGAAGCACCTACCAGTCGCATAAGTCGCGGGAAGGTATAGGCGTCGTAAAAAGCGGGCCTTTGATGCGTGGCAAAAGACCCCAGCACATGCATTTCGATCCACGACGTGAAGTAATGAAGCGAAAAGTTCACTACGTCTACGCCAGGCATAGAGGTATTAGCCGCAGTACCCAATCCATTATAGAGGTGCGCCAGGGCTGGGATGCCAATAGCCAACCGCGTCCCCTCCGCGATACGATGCGCCGGGTAGATGACCGAAGCCCTCATGAAGCGGCGATGCATGGGGATGACGAACCAACTGAGCCAGACGCTAATAAACCCCACAAAGAACGTCTCCTCATCCATACCAGGTGCCGCAATGGACTCAAAAGACATTGGCGATATAATAGGGATGTAATACTGAGGTAGATCTGATTCGTTGGCCGGCAACCTTTTCGGACCAAACCCAAAAGGGTCCCCAATGTTGGCAAACTTTGGGGCTGTCTTCGGTAAGGCGTCCTCACGAATGAAACAAGCAATGAAGCTCTTGAAAGTAACGCCTTGCTCCTCAGACTCGGTGAATAATCGATCAAAAATGCCTAGGGCCCTAATTAGACTAGGGCGCTTGTGTCGAACAGCATTCTCAGCAGATAAGCCGTCAACTGGGGCGGGCTCAGATTCAAAAATGTACTCGTCAGGGGGCAGCAACTCCTCGTACATGTTACCCCTTATCGGCAATCCCGAAATTTCATAAAACTCGGCTAAAGAAATCGAAACCTCGCGATCTCCCAGAAGAAAGGTATTAGTGGGAAGATTCCACTGGTTCAGAAACGCCTTAACCCACCAAGCATGCGGGGACTTGTAATGGAATAGCGACGTGTATACGGCCTGATAAAGCCCGACTTTCTGCAATCGCGCCCGATGGGCAGAAAGGATGTAGCGAGCCCAAAGAAGGTAGCCCGTAGGATGCCTGGGAGTGAGCCCTATCTTATAAATCTGCCCCCACGGGTGGGCCTCACCCTGGCAAATGCGCCGTCCCAAGATGTCTATAGCCGGGATCGGATGGTTCGGAATGCCGGTCGTCGAAGGCTCCAGTCTCCCCGTTGGAGTCCAATTGGGCATTTCCACGGCGAAAGCTGTCCTTGGAGGATCCATCGGTAAAAACGGGAAAGTAGGCTCCGTTGGCACCGCGCAAAGAAAACTCCTGCGACCTTGAATAATCTGACTGTACCAAGGTCCCCATTGAAGAAGGTTGGCGCAGTTCGGGTCATGGGCTCTAATCATCGCCATCGCCTCTTCATCAGATGGTGACTGAGGAAAGGCCGCCTTCGAGCGAGAGAAAGGAAAGCGTGGAGCAGAAGTCATCGCACCTGAAAACCAATAAAGGAAGACCGTTAGAAGAAAAGTCGGCAACGTACATTCATGCATGAACATGAAGACTAAGTAAAGAAAGCAAAAACAAAGCTTCCTGGGACCATTGGCTACAAAACACATGGGCCCCACAGAATCCAGATGACGGCACATCAATAAGAAGGCCAAAACGCAACAATAAGACAAAGGGAATGTCCGCATTTAATAAAAGGTGGTAACCATGCATATTCCCCTCAACAAGATCTGGCTAGGGCGCTACAACGAACCCAACAAAATCAAGGGAATTAAGTTCCCACAGAAGGCATCATTACAAAATCCCCATCGCATTAATTGCAGAAGAACCGCCTCGAGCCAAGAGACCCCAGAGATTCTCTGTGTGAAGAAATCGAGTTCTTCGCTGGAATTTAATTCCTTACTAAGGAAAGGGAATTAAATTCCCAGAAACATTTTGAATGGAATTAAATTCCATTAGTTTGAACCGCCATCATCGTCTCCCTAAGGGATCATCTGAACCCTAAGTGATCTACTACGGGAAGTCAAGTGGTCTCATATTTTGGTTAAATTACTTGGAGAAAAATGAGTTCTTCGGGAAACCCTCGATCTGGATTTTAAATCCAGAGAGTTTTGTCAAAACAAAGGTGCTTCGATTACCATTACCTGAGGAAAAAGGGTCCTTTTCGAACAGAGTTAAACTCTGGAAAATCTTAAAACAGAGAACTAAGCTCTGGAAGAAGAGAATTAAATTCTCAAAGAAAAGTTCTCAGAGGAAGAAGACGAGCAGAGTGAAGGCTCCTATGAAGAGACAGCGGTATTTATAGAAAACAGTGGAAACGCTTCATCTCCCAAATCCCTAAATGAATCCAACGGTCGCAAGAGATGACAGCGTTGCACTCACGTGCAGACACGTGAGAACAACGCTGTGGGGGCATTTGTTTCCTGATTTAAAATCAGGAAAGCTTCTGTGGAAAGCTTCTGTGGAAAGCTTCAAAAGGGGGTCACGTGCTTACACGTGACTAGTGGTCACGTGTTGGCACGTGACACCTAAAAACGTCATTAAGGCAAGTTCAATTCCCTGACTGCGAAGAAGGAAAAGAAAAGCTTCAAGGAGAGTCACGTGCTCCCACGTGATCAGGGTCACAGGGCGACACGTGACGTTTAAATGCAAGCGTCAAAGGCACGTCGGGTGACTGACCAAGTCAAGAAAAAGGCTTCAGAAGAAGTCACGTGCTCCCACGTGACCAGGGTCACGTGTTGGCACGTGACGTTTAAGGCAGCAAACGCATTCTTCAGAACAACCAAAGAAAGAAAGTTCAAACAAGGATCACGTGCTCACACGTGACCAGGGGTCACGTGGTAACACGTGACGGCTGAGCAGCAGAAGAGGGCAGAACGCAGAAAGAAAGAGGATCCTTCATTCCAAAGGGGGTCACGTGCTCACACGTGACCATGGATCACGTGGTCACACGTGACCGGCTTTCAAAGCCCATTTTATCAACAGAATTAAATTCTGAAAGAAATTCAGATCTTGCCAAAGGAACGTAACTATATGCATCCAATCAAATCAAAGATTCAGAGGTCATTTATTTATGGAAAACCTCGGGTTTGGAAAGATTTCCCCCTTAAATTTAACCAAAATAAAAAGGGAGAATCTCTGGGTTTGAAATCCAACGGTGAATAAAATTCACCTAATAATCCAAAGGTCCAGAATGAACAATGGATGCAAATCAAATATCTCCACGAAGATTCGTCAAAAAACTGATTGACTCGGCTGCTTCTCCTATAAATAGGAGCCAAGAGATACAAAAAAGACACACACGCGCAGAGAAAGAAAAAAGGAGAAAAGCTTTGATACTTGGAAAAGACTTCGATTTTCTGCGAAAACCCTAGGTAAGAAAGGGAAGGCCTTTTGAAAGAGGGGGAATTTAATTCCCAACAGAGTTTAACTCTGATACATAAAACAGAAGAGTACATTTCTTCTCTCTGTGATAGAGGATCTGCAAAGTGCACATCTCCCCTTTAGGTTGAGAATTTAATTCTCAATGGGTTGAGATCCTGCCATGCAGATCCAAAACATAGAGAGGGAACGCAAGCATGAGAATTTAATTCTCACAGAACTATAGGAATTCAATTCCTTTAAAAAAAAAATAAAATTAGGGCTCGACCCCGTATCATGGGAATTTAATTCCTTTAAAACAAAAGAAACAGGGTTGAACCCTAATTAAGAATGTGGTTCTGTGGAAATAACAGGAATTTAATTCCCTTAATTATAATTCTTTAAAATGGGAAGTATAATTCCTTGAAAGCTTTTATTAAGGGTTGAACCCTCTTTAGTTCTCCATATAAACGAGGAATTTAATTCCTACAGAAAATTCAGAGTTCAACTCTATAAGTCTTCAAAAGGAAATAGGAATTTAATTCCTCTGAAATTTAAAGTTCGAGGAATTTAATTCCTGAAAAAAGGGAGTAACAGATCCTCTAAAAAGAAAAAACATAGAGGTAGGGTCACGTGCCACCACGTGACCCCCCAAAACCCCTACAGAAAGCCCCTTTGAGGCAGCACCCCACGTGACCCACGTGACCTTGGCAGAAACTCTAATATACAAGCATTTGAATGCCCGTCACGTGATGGCACGTGATGCTTTGAAAGAAGTGATAATTTCAGCAGAACAACTGAAGGGAGGGCGCTCTCGCGTGCTGCCACGTGACTCTTCTTACCTTAGTGTTTAACACTAAAATTAAAACTCTCAAGCCCAGTGTTAAAACACTGTCGGGCCTTGGCATTCAATGCTGGTTAAAAAGCCTTATCGGCAGTGTTCAACACTGATCTGTTTTAGTGTTTAACACTAATTTGAGAAAGCCTTAGTACTGGTGTTTAACACCAATTATCTCTTAGTGTTGAACACTAACTCATCAATCTTATTCCCAGTGTTCAACACTGATTGCTCTGAAATATTTAACACCAGGCTTTGGCCCAATTGGCTAAAGGGATAGAGGCAAACATTCTCCCTCAATGGAACAACAAAGAGTCAATATTCCAGACCTGACTGGACTTAGCCCAAGCTGGCCATAAGTCCTCAATCTGTGATTAACTGAGCCGATGGGCTCATGACATAATCGAACAGTCTTGACCCAAATTGGGCCACGGACTATCTAATCCACCCCGGTTCTAGGGTACATCTCTTCACTCCTTTGATATTTGGCATTGTAATCCCTCAATGTCTTCAAAGAGGTGACGGGTCCCGAAGACCATTCATGACATGGACTATGGGGTCCTTAAACCCATGCATGATACAAAATTCTTGGTTACGTGGAACGTGGATAACGTCACTCTTTGACCCCGCGGGAAACGTCCAGAGCGGATCCTGGTCCTCGCAGAGCACGGCAGTAAACCCGTGTGAAGCATCCAGAGCGGAGCCTGGTCCTCGCCTAGCACGGCAGTGAACCCGTGTGAAGCATCCAGAGCACATACCGGACTGTGGAGTCCTTAAACCCATGGACTATGACGTCCTTAACCTTGACCGAGATGTCTTTAAACTACCCATTGACCGAGATGTCTTTAAACTACCCATTGACCGAGATGTCTTTAAACTATCCATGGACCGCAACGTCCTTAAACTACCCATGGACCGCAATGTCCTTAAAACTACCCACGGACCGCAATGTCCTTAAACTAGGATAATAGAGCCCCTATATGCTCTTTTGTCGGATCTAAACGGTCCTGTTTAAGTTGACCTTAGCCTCAAAGATGGCTAACGCGTCCTTAAACCTTCAAGCAGACTGGACTACGAATCCCCCTAATTAACTCTGGCTCGAGGGTACATCTCTGAACCCCTCTGACATCCGTCGTTGTAATCCTTCAACGTCGTCAGAGAGGTGAGGGGTCCCGACGGCCACACATACAATGGACCGCCACGTCCCTAAACTGGAACATTAGAGTCCAAACACTCTTTTGTAGGATCTAAACGATCCCGTTAAGTTGATCTTAGTCACAAAGCTAGACTAACGCATCCTTAACAAACGTTTGAGTTGATCTTATCCCCAAGCATGGCTGACGTATCCTCAAACCAAACCCCCAAACCCAAATTTAAGATAATGCGGATTTGGACTAGTCCATGCCCTACGGGCGACGACATAACTCAGTCTCCGTAGACGATCCACGGGCAGTAAAACATAAAACAAAACCCACGACACGAAGTGACCATCTGGAGAAGGAGAAAGTTGTTACCGCAATGCGGTAGCGTAATTAACTGCAGGGGCTTGCGCCTGCAGGGAAGAGCGTCCCCATAATCAAAAACCCCTCAACGAGGGGGAATCTGACGAAGTCTGCTACATCGGTCGCATCCGCTCAAACCTTCGATACATGGTGCCATAAACCAACTTGGCATCTTCGGAGAGGTGAACGGATAGCATCAATCAGCATCTGCCCCGAATCTCAGCGCCAAGACATCGCAGCCTTGCGCGCCGTCTTTCGGAGGGGAACACCCTCGTCATAGCCTGGGTCAACCCACAAACAGCCATTACAGAAACGTGCCTTGAGTTGTCCAGTGTCTGGTTTTAATCATAAGCCAGACAACCCCCCGTACCTTAACATTGTTAAGATATGAACTGTTCTATATCCAATATAGAACCAGAGGCACTGATTTAATTGAACCAGATTTAAATAATGCAGCTGTCTCCAGTGCATGTCAACTAAATGGAAAGATGCCGATCAGCGTTACTCAACTTAGGAATGCTTCCAATTATGAGTAACCCGAAAAAGAAGCAAGTTCTCTTAATCATTACTATAAACTGAATACCATACACAAGTATCTACATCTTCGATCACTTTGAAGAATCCCGATACTTGCAATATCTGGTTCTCTACTTTATTCAAATACCTATAACTTCTCAAAATTCGGACCCTGTGTTTCCACGAAACACCTGTCTAAAAACTAGAGAAGTCATAAGTAAACCGAATATAGTACGAGAACCAACCCCTCTGTCCTGATGGACCCTAGACAATATACAATACTCTGTATAAGTCCCTTGAGTCTGATAACTCAATCCCTGTGTGTCGTAGGTTGAAAACTGTACTTATGATTAAGAAGAATTACACCGCTGTTTAATGCTCCTTACCTAACCATCCACTGATATAGGTAAATGTCATCGACATAATTTCAAAAAGGTATATCTCACTCTATGAAAGTAGACGTACAGATATATCGATTTGAAATTGGTGCATAACAGCGGATATTCAAAACCAAATATTTGCCGACCGGCAAACAGCCCAGGTGACTTCCTCAAATATCACCGATAACAACGAATCCCGATATAATGAGGATGATCACCCAATTCCCAATAACTTACTCCCATTCATCATCTGTAAAACCATACAGATGTGAGAATCATACCTGGTAAATACATACCCTGGAGTAAGGACTAATTGGGAAATCAGTTTTCTTTTAACAGTACACAGTGAAACTGTAACATTGAAATATTTCGATGGGATATCCTGGTATTCCTAGTATTCCTCTTCCATTATCCAGATTCACGACTGTAACCGTATAATTCTTTGCCACCTCTCCAAATCCCTTTATATGTCTTTAGTCATTACCTTCTGCACACCCCTTTAGGCCAAATGGTTTTCTTCCTTCCCCACCGTTCGGCACCAGCCTATGGTTTGGAAGAAGACTATCCAATAAGCATAATGGGTGTACTGTCCTAATCCTAGGAGCACTCGCAATGAGAGAGAAGGTGAAGATAAAAGACAACCGAATAAATCTT
The DNA here is from genome assembly GCA_030015575.1 of Agapanthus africanus. Classification (NCBI taxonomy): domain Eukaryota; kingdom Viridiplantae; phylum Streptophyta; class Magnoliopsida; order Asparagales; family Amaryllidaceae; genus Agapanthus; species Agapanthus africanus. The sequence goes on along the minus strand of CM057339.1, from coordinate 160,749,132 downwards.
ATTCCTATTTCTCCTGAACCAGAATCCATCCCCGAACTGGAACAAGTTCCTTTCGAGTTCGTATATAACCATACGATGGAGCATCCAATAAACTGTGGATCTTCGTAGTGATACGGAGTGTCCTGAAGAAATACAAAGGTGAAGTGGGAGTGGTAATGAAATACCTGGTTTGGTCGTGAATATCAGTCGCAATTTACTTTTCCCTCTTACTAATCCCTTGATATGTCTTTACTTAATACCTTCTGCACACCATCATTATGCTAATTGGTTTTCTTCATTCCCTACCGTTCGGCACCAGCCTAAGGTTTGGAAGAAGACTATCCAATTTGCGTAATAGGTGTACTATCTCCTAAACCAAGGAGTACTCGCAACCTGAGAGAAGGTAAAAGGAAAAGACAACTGAATAGTCATATTCGTTTTCTCCAGAACCGGAAACCATCCTCGAATAAATTCCTTCGAGTTCGTATATAACCATACGATGGTTTTGTCCAATGGAAGTGGACGTTCGTAGTAATACGGGGTGTCCTAGAGAAAAGGGTAAAAGTAGGAGTGGCAATGAGGTTTGCAACTCTGACAAACCAAAAGCCAGTGTTTAAGAAGGTTCGGTCAACTTGGTCACTTAGTCATAGTCTTAGGGTCGGGTCAATGGTCGCTGCCAAAGAGAGAGAGAAAAGAAACACTCAGCGTGCACTCTATCCTAGATCAGAATGGTTACCAATTTATCTAATCTGGAAACCTCCCGCTGTCACCTCAAATTCTCCTCCAAACCAGAAAGAAGAATTAGTCGGGGTCACCCGAGGAGTAAACTAACTCATCAGTGGGAATCGGGATCCAACTATCATCGTATGATAACGTGACGGAATCCGCTCACGTCATTATACTCTAGAAGGTATGCGCATATCTGGCAAGTTTCAGTTTCTTTAGAAACTCCCGATGTGATTTCTGCCCCATGTTCTTATGACCTTGACGAAAGCCAACAAATCATAAGTCACATGTCAAGTTCTACCCGTCATTGTCCAGGTTAATTTGAACCCACCCGTACAAGCCCTTGACGAAGGCCAACAAGGCTATACGACTGTCCCAAACCAACGCATCTATCTATGCAGCAGAAAGGTAACAAGCAGCTACCATACACTATGCCTTGACGAAAGCCAACAAACATAGCATGAATACTACGTGCTACCCGTCTGAAACGACGGAGGGCTACGAATGGTTTCTGGCGAAAACCTTTAACGTAATGAACTTGATATCGTTGAAGGAACTGGATAGCTTTTAAAATATAGTGACGAAAACCTTTGCTAAAGAGGTCACTCCCGGTGAAGGGATCTCGGCTCTTTCCCCGTAGAATGAGGTGCAGGATATTCCAACTGAATACCACTGTGCAAAGCAAAAGTAATCGGCTATAGTGAAGTTAATGCCCTGACGCAAACTTTTTGTCCAAGGGGTCACTCCCGGTGAAAGGATCTCGGCCCCTCGTCGTCTGAGGAGCTGGATATTCCAACTGAATACCACGATGCAAAACAAAAAAGAACGTCCTTGCAATAACAGCTTTTTGAAAAGTGTTCCAACAACATCAGATTAGGTTTGTTTTTAACTTGCATTGATCCGAATCAACGCAGTCCCACCAATTGATCACACCACAAAGAACGAAAATAATATGACGTACGTATATGCCATCCGCATTCGCCACTGGGTCCCGTCATTACCCGTTAGGTTAGCTAACTAACGACAGAGCGGGGACTGGACTAGCGCGGATGCAAAACATATACAACATCTACTAATATATATACCAATATATTATATTTCGCTCAAGGCGTGATAAAATGCAACATCACAGAAATGTACAGCATCACAGAACAATACAGATATCTGGGATCCCCGGGTTTCACAGAGCCACTACTGAAACCCGACGTTCCCCTGGTCGTGTGGATAGCCTGTGCAATAAAATCCTAGACCCCTACGGGCGCGGCAAGTTACCCGCCAAAACCTGAAGCGAGGCAGCCCCCTTCAGCAACGTGAATGGACCACCCGGCACTTCACGGAATCCGATAACTTGGGCACCCCTCCTGGGTCAACCTGTACCCCCTACGAGTGCGGCGAATAGCCCGCCAATCCTAGAGTGAAGCCCACTCCGTCTCAATGCCATGAGATGCGGGCTTGTTGCCCTCTAGAACCCGGCTATCCGTGCACCCCACCTTGGGGTAATCCTAGTACAGAAAGTAAAATATACATACAACGGGTACATCGACCGCAACCTGGTCGTGCCCCAAAATAATAATACAAACAGGCAGTGACGGCAGTCCACATATCGGACGCTCGCCCCGCAATATCAAATGTACATAATACAACAAAAACAACTGTACTAGCATTGCATCCAGGCTATCTCCCATGACCGATCCGCAACATCACAGCACAACACAGAACATCAATGTGAAGGTCACGTTCGCAAATCCGTCTAACCGGGCTATAGCAGTTAGACTGGATTTACCGATCAAGTGACATTCACGGTCGCAGATATAATGTAAATACTGTGAACTAATGTGTTTAAAATATCCGATCGATCAAATTTTACCAAGTGGGCCCCAAAGCACTACTGTAGCACATGAAGAAATCTGGACCTAAAAAATAACATTCCAGAAAACCTATTTTCCACTCAGGAGCATTCTGTAAAATTTTGGAGGCATGAACAGTGAACATTGCGGCGGAACTGCGGCCCAAGCATGGGTTTGGCCGCGGTTCCACGGTGGTATAGACTGTTCACGATACCAAATTTTCCCAGAACTCTTAAAATTCCCTGCACATCATTCTGAAACAACCTGAAAAAATTTTGGACTCCAAAAAATTTCGACAGAAACTGATGCTAGGAAAAATACGGTTTTTGGAAAATTGTTCGATCGGAAACGTAAACACATTAGACAAAGCTAGACTATATTAATGGCGAGGCTCTGATACCAATGTAAGTGCACGGCGGCGCCCCGGCCGTCGATCCGACGCCGGAATGCGGAAGCGGTGATTTACTTTAACTTTTCAAACCGGCACCACCGCGCACTATAAACCTGGATCGTGCCATTAAACTAGTCCTAGCTAACTACAAGATGGGGAAGAGAGATATACCGAGCGATCCGTGTCCTCCGGTCTTCTCGCCGTCGTCCCGATCTCCCGCGGAATGTCCGGTCTCCACCTCCTCGCCGGAAGGGCACCACGTCGCCTGCTTCTTTTACGGGCTCCCACCTCTATACCGAGGCAACTCGGGCACGAAGTTGGCGAGTCGACGTTCCCAAGATTTGCTGTAGAATGTAGTGTAGAGAGCTATGTCTCATTTGGGGTTTGTATGGAGTTCCCATATGGTGGAGGAAATGAAGCATATACTTTTGTGGAGGAACTTGGGAATTTTTGCATGGCAAATGAGATGAACACCACCACCAAAAATGAGACAGCCCATATCTAATTTGGCCGGCCAAGCTTGGTGGGAGTGGAGCAATCACAAGAGAGAGAGAAGTGATCATGAAAAGTAATGATCACAAAAACAAACCTCACTCCAAAATCAACCATCAACAACAACCATGATTGCTCACAAAGTCAAACAATCATGAACCATGGAAAGTCAAGGAATGGTCCTCCATCATGAGACCATCATGATACAAAGTCTTGCAAAAAACACCCTCCACAAATGCTTATTTGCACAAATGCAAATAAGCCTTCCTCCACCAATCTTCAGCCAATGAAAGATACAAAGAAATATGGCCGAAACGGAAAGCAAACTGGCAACTCCAGAAAACTGGTCCCGTAATAAATTACAGGAAAAACCCCGATACTGTGTATACACACCTGCATCTGTATTCCGACCGAATACAAATGCAATGAGACAAAATCTACACAGTACTATACTAGGATCCGGCTTAAACCAAAGCCGGCTAGTATTATCCGTCCGATCCTGATCCGTGCAATACCGTACGTATCTGATCGAACCCTGCCATATATCCATACGGCCTCTAGTACTAATCGTCCGATCCTGATCCGTGCAATACCGCACGTATCTGATCGAACCCTGCCATATCTCCATACGGCCTCTACAGCGTTTCGCCCGAAAACTTGAGTAACTGAATGTGGGGGACTCTAAAGACTCGTCAATACTATGGATGTGGATTTAACCACTAGCACGTCAGAGGTATTAGCCATACGTGACGGGCCACCAGCTATTGACCAAAAGGGACATCTGTGAGTGAACTCAGCCTGACACTCTACTGAGCCTGTCAATGACAATATCCGTACAATCCGGTCCGTTCATTTATGAGCATCGCATGGCGGGCCTAGGGGGTTGGTAAAAGTAAGACCCCCAAAAGCGGTACAAGTCGCGTCAAAGATCAGCCCAGAACACCCTGAGATACTACTGGAATACCTACCAGTAAATCTCCTGCCTTGGCCAAGGACTTTTCATGTTCTGGCTCTCCTAGACACAGCGCGGCCTCACCCCAAATACCGGGAGAGAGGAACCCCTGAAGATCCGCTCACTGCCTCCATGTGGCTCGGGACTGTACCCAACTAAAACCTGTTTGCACGTCTCCTTTGAACGTGGTAGGGTAGTAATCAAAGTACAGTGGGAACTCACACGAGATAAATTACGATCCTCAGGTCGATGAACTAACCTGTACATATGTCACCAGGGAACTGCTATCTGACGTCAGGTATAAGACCAACTAGCATGTTCCCGGCGAGTCCTGTCCGGTGTACTCATAACCCAATGAGCACCTGTATACATCTTAGGTGATCCAACTGACACCAGTGGCTTGTGAGACCGGCCACCGCCCCTCGTCGGGGTCTCGAATGTATATACTAGTCTACTCTGGAGTATCGATGCCCTGTCTCGAAACTCCCACGACTAGGGACCTTTTAAGGATGTGCTTATAGACTACCAGCTCCCACGTATATGATCGCCCTCATACTGCTGGAAGTCAAGCAAGAATCCTAGGGGCTCTATCAACGTGTAATAGCGACCTGTAAGGTCACCTAAAGCAGTACATGATGATAAAGGTAAACCAGATAGCATAGTATCATCTTGAGTAAGACTGTCCTACCGGGATAGGTCCTCCCTTAATCATTGCAATCACGTGCCTGTGATCCAATAATTGACTCTGAGGGCACTATCTCCAACAGGACTCAGCTTCATAAGCTGAAGTTTCATCGTCCGACTCAACCCTAACTACATCAATAGACACTTCGGAGGAAGACATCTAATCTGATTCAAGAAAGGATTGGCCGAGAAAAGTTTTTTTTTAGCCGAAGTTTCGACCTAAGTAGATGTATGCCGGGCAATCTTCATACAACAAAAGACAACTAGGGCAAAGTTTCAGCCATGGGATGACCCTCTCCTATTTATATACTCTGCAAGAAGGCATCCAACGGCCCAAATCCATTCCCGCCGAAACAAAGCGTCACACCTAGCGGCCAACGGGAGTCCGCGTGGCGACCGGCCATTGGACACGTCCCCCCACGCCAGGGTTCGGATGACAACCCCTCGCGTCCTACCAACCAGTGGCGGACACGTGGCACGTAGCCCAACTGACCAAAACGGCGCCCCCCTTTTAAAGCGCAATTATTTCACTGATCCTCTGACGTCACCAAAGATACGCACGGGAATTGAGGCGCTTCGTGAGCCGCCACATGGGTCCAAGGATCCAGGAGGAGTAGCCGCCAAACGTCGCATCTTCCTTGGACAACCCATTACGGGGAAATCCTAGGCTGAATCGTTAAAAACCCGGCTTCCATTCTCGACCCGACCTGTGAATAGGTCAGAGCGAAAGTGGGGGGCTTATAATAAGACTCATAAACGGGAATTTCACAGATTACGACACGAAGCTGATGACGTGTCGTCCACGTAAGCCTACTAGATTCCTGGGGGCCATGGAGGTAGAATTAGTATGACGCATGGGGGACTTTTCTCAGCACCTCGTCTCTGAGGTTGCATCCGACCTTTCGGATATCTTACCGGAGTACCTTCCTTATGCGCCTAGCAACCAGCCAACAACTCGCCCCCGAGCAATCCTGCAGCCGAGCTTTCACGGCCTCCCCGCTCATCTCCGAGCTATCCACCGAGCTGAGCTTCCTCAGTTTCCATGTTCAACCGAGAGCAAGAGCCTAAGCGCCCCCGTAACGACTCCGTATATCTCGCCAAAACGAGATCTCCGCCGCTCCACGTCCCGTGTCTCACACTGGTGCATCTCTCCATTAACGAGTGTATCCCGCTATTAATGGACACATCCTACCATCAGTGCGAACATGACGCAGAGGTGTAATGGACGGCAAGAATCTCGCGACAGTTCGCTCCATGCGACCGCTATATAAACCCTCTCTTCTAGATGACTCAAGTAACTCGAACTCATTCCAATACGCCGCTCTCCTACCATTATTCCTCGGTACTTAGTTAATCGTCGAAGGGTCCTACGGTGGTTACCCATCCCGGGACTTCCCTTGCAGGTAGCTCGGCGTCAACAACAATCCATTGAGATCCACACATTCAACCATCACACCAAATCTCAACCATTCAGACACGGTTGCTATCGGCTCTAATTATTACAAACTTGTTAAGTTAAGAGCATCCAAATACGTGAGGCATTAATGATAAGTACCCATTTCCATTCTATTTTCAAGTTTGGGCTATTAAACTCATCTCAAATTGAAGTTAGATACACGAAGAACGGCTGATGATTTTATAAAAGCAAACTAACCATAAGTTTCTATTAAAAATAAAAAAAAATAAAAAAAAGTAGATAATAATAATTTGTCTACTTCTTTGGCGTACATCAATGTTACCGAGACTAAGAACTGATGATATCTAAAGCTTCAAAACTGAATGAATGAATTCTAGATGCAAAGCAAGCGGAAACCAAGATTAAGAACTGATGATATCTAAATCCCTCAAAATTGAATGGATTTTTTATGCAAATGCAAGTGCAAAACAGTAACAGCCCAAAGTTTGAAACTAAAAAGGAGAAGCAACATTGATCGGCGATAACTTACATGCGCCCTCAGAAATAAGTGAAAGTAGAGTTTGTTGACATATCAATTAATAATTAATTCATTGCACAAAATTAGTACATCAAAATAATTGTTGCAAGAATATATATGAAAAATAATGAATCATTTGTCATATGATCGAGATTTAATAATACATTGATTCATGGAAATGAAAATGGTAAACAAAACCCTGGCAAATTGAGTACTAGCACATCGATTCCATCAAAGTCGTAACCAAAATTGGCAAGTACTAATTTTTACCTGCAGCTGACGAAATCCCTAGCAAAAATATAATTTGAAAAGCGAAAGGAGATTATGAGCAGCCCCTTTGCCTTATCGTTTTTCTTCAATCGAAGGTATTATTAGTCCCACATTGGACCAGTTTGGAAAACATTAGGCTTTAGATAGGAAATCCTGTGTCTCATTGTTGCCAACGAAGACACCAAATCAGCTTACTGGAGGCAACGAGATCGTTCCTATTGTTTTGGGCACTGTGTGACCTGCACGTTTAGCATATATGAAATCATTTTGTCAATGTCCCTTCTACCGCATCAAACTCCAAAGCTACTGTGAGGGTTGATGAATTTGTTTTTCATACTGTAACATGGTCCTGCATCAACGAGCAATAACTCAGTTGGTACAGCGCTTCCTCTCCAGTGGAGAGTGCAGAGTGTGATCCCTAAGAGGGGAACTGATCAGAATTTAACGTTTTCGGAGCAAATTCGTGGATCTACCGGTTCGTGTGTTGCATGAGTTAGATTTACGGGCCAATTCGAAAAGAAAAAACATGGCTCTGAAGGTTGAAAGACCTTTGGACCGAAACCTGCGTTTTTACGTAATGACATTTTTAATTTTAAATAAATTTGTATTAAATGTGCCCTTGGGTATCGAGTCTAGCTTGCTCTGGTATCATGTCACATGTCATTTCCACTGTGCACCAAAATTCCAATGTTATGATGAGGGTTGAGACATATATATTTGTATAGTTTAACATGTTCAGCAGGTCGAAGGTCCATTGGGCCAAAATCTAGATTTTTGTGCAGCCGTGTATTTAATTTAAGATTAATTCACACTTAATATGCGCCCGGTGGCCAATGGAATCGAACCCGGTTGCTTTGATTACTATGTCAAATTCTTTCGTGGCATCAAAACACTCTGAAATTATGATGAGAGTTAATGGATTTATTTTTATATTCTAACATGTTGGATTTGTTCTTATCGCAATGAAACTATCAATTAAAGTTTCTTGTATTTCCATTGACATCAGGGTGGAGATTCTGGTACCAAGAGGGTAAAATTCGCCAAAGATTCGAATGAGAAGTCTTCAGTCAAAACTTCTTTGAATGGACGACATACGAATTCAAAGGACATGGATTCTGATGGAAGCAATAAGCTCCCTAAGGAAATGAATGAATTGACGATAAAAATGAGAAGGTTGGTTAACATTATGTGATTTCTTTCGGATATATTTTATTAATCTATATCTGTAGCTTAAGGACGTGGTTCATGCAGGATACGGAAATTACAACGCCGAGGGGAAAAGGAACAGACACAGGTCAGATAATACAAACGTTAGTAGAAGGTCAGAATGGACAGCCAAAACAGGTGCGCTCACTTTCTTTAACCGTTGTGAACATGATTTATTACTAACATCGAAATTGACTCAGAGTGTCATGTCATATAACCACTTTATTCCAAAAACTTAAGCTAGTTATGGGATGCTAGCTAAGCATTGTATTTTGTTATGAGAAACAATATAAAGTGCCCTAATACGATAAAGAGATGATAAAAAAAAGAAGAATGCAGAGATTTAATCAGGTCTACGTCCTCCTCGGGAGAAGGAGAAGTCTACTGTATCAAAAATTGTGAGGAATACACAGATTAGGCCACTTTAACAATCATGTGTTTGCCCACATTCAAGACTGAATTGCCATACACTTGCGATTAGCCTTTTATTTTCCCTTAGTTTCCTTTTTCAAAAACTTTCAACTTACCGAGGTTCGATACAAGTTCTTCTCAAAGACTTAACTTTTCTACTTTGTTTTTCGCTTTATAATAAAAATCTATTCCTAAGAAGAGAATATTGGCAATTTGCTGGAATTTGATATAAGTTCATAAGGTCTTTTTTCTTCCTGAACTGGTCCATAAAACTCACCACAGCACTCCAGCATACAACACATACGCACACAGTATTGGACCCACGGATTTGCTCCAGAAACATTAATTTGTGTCCACTTCCTCTTTTGGGTTACCACGCACTCGCAGGAAGTGTCATACCAATTAAGCTATTGCTCACTGGTAAGTTTATAAGGACTTCGTGGGGTACGATTATTTATTGATATGTGTACGACGTACAAGTTTTTTGCACGTGGAAAAAAGATTGTCTTCATTGTATAATAATTCAAAATATGTTTTGTAACTTCAAAACATATATATTTTGAAATAAATTAAAAAAAAATTGCAAAGAGTTGAAGAAAAGTTTTCTTAAAATAAAATTGCAAAAAGATTTCAAATATAAGAAAGGAGATATTCTTCACAGAATTAAGTAGCGAGATTCTTCATCAAATAGTACAAGAAAAAATTTGAGGCAACAAAAAGATCAAAACTATAATTTGAAAAGCGAAAGGAGATTATGAGCAGCCCCTTTGCGTTATCGTTTTTCTTCAATCGAAGGTATTATTAGTCCCACATTGGAACAGTTTGGAAAACATTAGGTTTTAGATAGGAAATCCTGTGACTCATTGTCGCTAACGGAGGCACCAAAGCAGCTCACTGGAGGTAACGAGATGGTTCCCATCGCTTCGGGCAGTGTGTGACCTGCACGCTTAGCATATAACTAACAATTATGTGTTTGCCTAGATTCAGGACTGAATTGCGATACACTTGCAATTAGCCTTTTATTTTCCCTTAGTTTCCTTTTTCAAAAACTTTCAACTTGCTCAGGTTCGATACAAGTTCTCGAAGACATAACTTTTTTACTTGTTTTTCGCTTTATAATAAAAATCTATTTCTTAAGAAGAGAATATTGGCAATTTGCTGGAATTTGATATAAGTTCATATGGACTTTTTTTCCCGAACTGGTCCATAAAACTCACCACAGCACACCGGCATACAACACATACGCACCCAGTATTGGACCCATGGATTTGCTCCAAAAACATTAATTTGTGGCCACTTTCTCTTTTAGGTTACCATGCACTCGCAGAAAGTGTCATACCAATTAAGCTGTTGCTCATTGGTAAGTTTATAAATACTTCGTGGGGTACGATTATTTATTGATATGTGTACGACGTACAAGTTTTTTTCACGTGGAAAAATGATTATGTCTTCATTGTATAATAATTCAAAATATGTTTTGTAACTTCAAAACATATATATTTTTTGAAATAAATTAAAAAAATTGCAAAGAGTTGAAGAAAAGTTTTCTTAAAATAAAATTGCAAAAAGATTTCAAATATAAGAAAGGAGATATTCTTCACAGAATTAAGTAGCGAGATTCTTCATCAAATAGTACAAGAAAAAATTTGAGGCAACAAAAAGATCAAAACAATAATTTGAAAAGCGAAAGGAGATTATGAGCAGCCCCTTTGCGTTATCGTTTTTCTTCAATCGAAGGTATTATTAGTCCCACATTGGAACAGTTTGGAAAACATTAGGCTTTAGATAGGAAATCCTGTGACTCATTGTTGCCAACGGCGGCACAAAACCAGCTCATTGGAGGCAACGAGATTGTTCCCATCGCTTCGAGCAGTGTGTGACCTGCACGCTTAGCATATAACTAACAATTATGTGTTTGCCCACTTTCAGGACTGAATTGCGATAAACTTGCAATTAGCCTTTTATTTTCCCTTAGTTTCCTTTTTCAAAAACTTTCAACTTGCCCAGGTTTGATACAAGTTCTCGAAGACTTAACTTTTTTACTTGTTTTTCGCTTTATAATAAAAATCTATTTCTTAAGAAGAGAATATTGGCAATTTGCTGGAATTTGATATAAGTTCATAGGGACTTTTTTTCCCGAACTGGTCTATAAAACTCACCACAGCACACCGGCATACCGTACATACGCACCCAATATTAAACCCATGGATTTGCTCCAAAAACATTAATTTGTGGCCACTTCCTCTTTTGGGTTACCACGCACTCGCAGGAAGTGTCATACCAATTAAGCTATTGCTCATTGGTAAGTTTATGAAGACTTCGTGGTGTGCGATTATTTATTGATATGTGTACGACGTACAAGTTTTTTGCACGTGGAAAAAAAATTATGTCATCATTGTATAATAATTCAAAATATGTTTTGTAACTTCAAACAATATATTTTTTGAAATAAATTTAAAAAAATTGCAAAGAGTTGAAGAAAAGTTTTCTTAAAATAAAATTGCAAAAAGATTTCAAATATAAGAAAGGTGATATTCTTAACAGAATTAAGTAGCGAGATTCTTCATCAAATGGTACAAGAAAAAATTTGAGGCAACAAAAAGATCAAAACTATAATTTGAAAAGCGAAAGGAGATTATGAGCAGCTCCTTTGCGTTATCGTTTTCCTTCAATCGAAGGTATTTTTAGTCCCACATTGGACCAGTTTGGAAAACATTAGGCTTTAGATAGAAAATCCTGTGACACACTGCAGCTTATAGAGGCACCAAATCTCCCATCGGCTTATGGACTGAATTGTGTTACACTTGCAATTAGCCTTTTATTTTTCCTTTTTCAAAATCTTTTTTCCCTTAATATTTTTCCATTTTCAAAAAAAAATTTCCCTTAATATGTCATATCTCTGATACCAATTTTGTCACGACCCGAAATATTAGCTCGTGACCAGCACATGAATCATGCAACGTCTAAAGGCGTAACCGAATTCAAGTAAACTGAAACCCAGAAACCACCTAAACCTTTTAAGAAAAATAAAGGTATAATGAAATCAAGTTTTCTTAATGCATAGAAAAGGAACTTGAATGATGCAAGTGAAATTTACTAGTTTGAAAACATGTTTCGTATTTTAAAAATTTTGGCAGCACCTCCTTTGTATATTTTGATCCAAAACCACAAATACATAATAATGAGAATGGCATCCCCAAACGGGAGCTAGCTCTTCGCCAAACAGAGGCTCACAATTATTGGCTCAAAACAACGGGGCTCCGAAATCATGGAAAACGCAGAAATAACACAACGACTCCTAGGTCAACTATATCATAAAATTAATATTATGATATTTAGGGTGACCGGTCTGTATATGTGCCAACAAGGTAGTCAATATCTATAAGCACGTGTATAACATCCAACGGTATAGTCAATGCATGTATGCAAGTGGCTCTCGTCCGCCCATATAATCAAAGTATGTATCGAAGACATAACTTTTTTACTTGTTTTTCGCTTTATAATAAAAATCTATTTCCTAAGAAGAGAATATTATCAATTTGCTGGAATTTGATATAAGTTCATATGGACTTTTTTTTCCGAACTGATCCAGAAAACTCACCACAGCACACCAGCATACAACACATACGCACCCAGTATTGGACCCACGGATTTGCTCCAAAAACATTAATTCGCATTATAATAAAAATCTATTCCCTTAATTTCCTTTTCTGCCCACATTCAGGACTGAATTGCACTTGCAATTAGCCTTTTATTTTCACTTAGTTTCCTTTTTCAAAAACTTTCAACTTGCCCAGGTTCGATACAAGTTCTCGAAGACTTAACTTTTCTACTTGTTTTTCGCTTTATAATAAAAATCTATTTCATGAGAAGAGAATATTGGCAATTTGATGGAATTTGATATAAGCTATTGCTCATTGGTAAGTTTATAAAAGCTTCGTGGGGTACGATTATTTATTGATATGTGTACGACGTACAAGTTTTTTGCACGTGGAAAAAAGATTATGTCTTCATTGTATAATAATTCAAAATATGTTTTGTAACTTCAAAAAATATATTTTTTGAAATAAATTTAAAAAATTGCAAAGAGTTGAAGAAAAGTTTTCTTAAACTAAAATTGCAAAAAGATTTCAAATATAAGAAAGGAGATATTCTTCACAGAATTAAGTAGCGAGATTCTTCATCAAATAGTACAAGAAAAAATTTGAGGCAACAAAAAGATCAAAACTATAATTTGAAAAGCGAAAGGAGATTACGAGCAGCCCCTTTGCGTTATCGTTTTTCTTCAATAGAAGGTATTATTAGTCCCATATTGGAACAGTTTGGAAAACATTAGGCTTTAGATAGGAAATCCTCAGACTCACTGTCGCTAACGGAGGCACCAAAGCAGCTCACTGAAGGCAACGAGATGGTTCCCATCGCTTTGGGCAGTGTGTGACCTGCACGCTAAGTATGTAATAACAATCATGTGTTTGCCCACATTCAAGACTGAATTGTGATACACTTGCAATTAGCCTTTTATTTTCCCTTAGTTTCCTATTTCAAAAACTTTCAACTTGCCCAGGTTCGATACAAGTTCTCGAAGACTTAACTTTTCTACTTGTTTTTCGCTTTATAATAAAAATCTATTTCCTGAGAAGAGAACATTGGCAATAGCTGGAATTTGATATAAGTTCATAAGGACTTTTTTTTTTTCTGAACTGGTAAATAAAACTCACCACAGCACACCAGCATACAACACATACGCACCCAGTATTGGACCCACGGATTTGCTCCAGAAACATTAATTTTTGGCCACTTCCTCTTTTGGGTTACCACACACTCGCAGGAAGTGTCATACCAATTAAGCTATTCCTTATTGGTAAGTTTATAAAGACTTCATGAGGTACGATTATTTATTGATATGTGTACGACGTACAAGTTTTTTGCACGTGGAAAAAAGATTATGTCTTCATTGTATAATAATTCAAAATATGTTTTGTAACTTCAAAAAATATATTTTTTGAAATAAATTAAAAAAAATTGCAAAGAGTTGAAGAAAAGTTTTCTTAAAATAAAATTGCAAAAAGATTTCAAATATAAGAAAGGAGATATTCTTCACAGAATTAAGTAGCGAGATTCTTCATCAAATAGTACAAGAAAATATTTGAGCCAACAAAAAGATCAAAACTATAATTTGAAAAGCGAAAGGAGATTACGAGCAGCCCCTTTGCGTTATCGTTTTTCTTCAATAGAAGGTATTATTAGTCCCACATTGGAACAGTTTGGAAAACATTAGGCTTTAGAAAGGAAATCCTGTGACTCACTAGCGCTAATGGAGGCACCAAAGCAGCTCACTGGAGGCAACGAGATGGTTCCCATCGCTTTGGGCAGTGTGTGACCTGCACGCTTAGCATGTAACTAACAATCATGTTGTTTGCCCCACATTCAAGACTGAATTGTGATACACTTGCAATTAGCCTTTTATTTTCCCTTAGTTTCCTATTTCAAAAACTTTCAACTTGCCCAGGTTCGATACAAGTTCTCGAAGACTTAACTTTTCTACTTGTTTTTCGCTTTATAATAAAAATCTATTTCCTGAGAAGAGAATATTGGCAATTTGCTGGAATTTGATGTAAGGTCATAAGGACTTTTTTTTCTGAACTGGTCCATAAAACTCACCACAGCACACCAGCATACAACACATACGCACCCAGTATTGGACCCACGGATTTGCTCCAGAAACATTAACTTGTGCCACTTCCTCTTTTGGGTTACCACGCACTCGCAGGAAGTGTCATACCAATTAAGCTATTCCTTATTGGTAAGTTTATAAAGACTTCATGGGGTACGATTATTTATTGATATGTGTACGACATCCAAGTTTTTTGCACGTGGAAAAAAGATTATGTCTTCATTGTATAATAATTCAAAAAATGTTTTGTAACTTCAAAAAATATATTTTTTGAAATAAATTAAAAAAATTGCCACGAGTTGAAGAAAAGTTTTCTTAAACTAAAATTGCAAAAAGATTTCAAATATAAGAAAGGAGATATTCTTCACAGAATTAAGTAGTGAGATTCTTCATCAAATAGTACAAGAAAATATTTGAGCCAACAAAAAGATCAAAACTATAATTTGAAAAGCGAAAGGAGATTATGAGCAGCCCCATTGCGTTATCGTTTTTCTTCAATAGAAGGTATTATTAGTCCCACATTGGAACAGTTTGGAAAACATTAGGCTTTAGATAGGAAATCCTGTGACTCACTGGCGCTAACGGAGGCACCAAAGCAGCTCACTGGAGGCAACGAGATGGTTCCCATCGCTTTGGGCAATGTGTGACCTGCACGCTTAGCATGTAATAACAATCATGTGTTTGCCCACATTCAAGACTGAATTGTGATACACTTGCAATTAGCCTTTTATTTTCCCTTAGTTTCCTATTTCAAAAACTTTTAACTTGCCCAGGTTCGATACAAGTTCTCGAAGACTTAACTTTTCTACTTGTTTTTCGCTTTATAATAAAAATCTATTTCCTGAGAAGAGAATATTGGCAATTTTCTGGAATTTGATATAAGTTCATAAGGACTTTTTTTTTTCTGAACTGGTAAATAAAACTCACCACAGCACACCAGCATACAACACATACGCACCCAGTATTGGACCCACGGATTTGCTCCAGAAACATTAATTTGTGGCCACTTCCTCTTTTGGGTTACCACACACTCGCAGGAAGTGTCATACCAATTAAGCTATTCCTTATTGGTAAGTTTATAAAGACTTCATGGGGTACGATTATTTATTGATATGTGTACGACGTACAAGTTTTTTGCACGTGGAAAAAAGATTATGTCTTCATTGTATAATAATTCAAAATATGTTTTGTAACGTCAAAAAATATATTTTTTGAAATAAATTAAAAAAAATTGCAAAGAGTTGAAGAAAAGTTTTCTTAAAATAAAATTGCAAAAAGATTACAAATATAAGAAAGGAGATATTCTTCGCAGAATTAAGTAGCGAGATTCTTCATCAAATAGTACAAGAAAATATTTGAGCCAACAAAAAGATCAAAACTATAATTTGAAAAGCGAAAGGAGATTACGAGCAGCCCCTTTGCGTTATCGTTTTTCTTCAATAGAAGGTATTATTAGTCCCACATTGGAACAGTTTGGAAAACATTAGGCTTTAGAAAGGAAATCCTGTGACTCACTGTCGCTAACGGAGGCACCAAAGCAGCTCACTGGAGGCAACTAGATGGTTCCCATCGCTTTGGGCAGTGTGTGACCTGCACGCTTAGCATGTAACTAACAATCATGTGTTTGCCCACATTCAAGACTGAATTGTGATACACTTGCAAATTAGCCTTTTATTTTCCCTTAGTTTCCTATTTCAAAAACTTTCAACTTGCCCAGGTTGGATACAAGTTCTCGAAGACTTAACTTTTCTACTTGTTTTTCGCTTTATAATAAAAATCTATTTCCTGAGAAAAGAATATTGGCAATTTGCTGGAATTTGATATAAGTTCATAAGGACTTTTTTTTTCTGGACTGGTCCATAAAACTCACCACAGCACACCAGCATACAACACATACGCACCCAGTATTGGACCCACGGATTTTCTCCAGAAACATTAATTTGTGGCCACTTCCTCTTTTGGGTTACCACGCACTCGCAGGAAGTGTCATGCCAATTAAGCTGTTCCTTATTGGTAAGTTTATAAAGACTTCATGAGGTACGATTATTTATTAATATGTGTACGACGTACAAGTTTTTTGCACGTGGAAAAAAGATTATGTCTTCATTGTATAATAATTCAAAATATGTTTTGTAACTTCAAAAAATATATTTTTTGAAATAAATTAAAAAAATTGCAAAGAGTTGAAGAAAAGTTTTCTTAAAATAAAATTGCAAAAAGATTTCAAATATAAGAAAGGAGATATTCTTCACCGAATTAAGTAGCGAGATTCTTCATCAAAAAGTAAAAGAAAATATTTAAGCCAACAAAAAGATCAAAACTATATTTTGAAAAGCGAAAGGAGATTATGAGCAGCCCCTTTGCGTTATAGTTTTTCTTCAATAGAAGGTATTATTAGTCCCACATTGGAACAGTTTGGAAAACATTAGGCTTTAGATATGAAATCCTGTGACTCACTGGTGCTAACGGAGGCACCAAAGCAGCTCACTGGAGGCAACGAGATGGTTCCCGTCGCTTTGGGCAATGTGTGACCTGCACTCTTAGCATGTAATAACAATCATGTGTTTGCCCACATTCAAGACTGAATTGTGATACACTTGCAATTAGCCTTTTATTTTCCCGGGGTTTCCTATTTCAAAAACTTTCAACTTGCCCAGGTTCGATACAAGTTCTCGAAGACTTAACTTTTCTACTTGTTTTTTGCTTTATAATAAAAATCTATTTCCTAAGAAGAGAATATTGGCAATTTGCTGGAATTTGATATAAGTTCATAAGGACTTTTTTTTCTGAACTGGTCCATAAAACTCACCACAGCACACCAGCATACAACACATACGCACCCAGTATTGGACCCACGGATTTGCTCCAGAAACATTAATTTGTGGCCACTTCCTCTTTTGGGTTACCACGCACTCGCACGAAGTGTCATACCAATTAAGCTATTCCTTATTGGTAAGTTTATAAAGACTTCATGGGGTACGATTATTTATTGATATGTGTACGACGTACAAGTTTTTTGCACGTGGAAAAAAGATTATGTCTTCATTGTATAATAATTCAAAATATGTTTTGTAACTTCAAAAAATATATTTTTTGAAATAAATTAAAAAAAATTGCAAAGAGTTGAAGAAAAGTTTTTTTAAAATAAAATTGCAAAAAGATTTCAAATATAAGAAAGGAGATATTCTTCACAGAATTAAGTAGCGAGATTCTTCATCAAATAGTACAAGAAAATATTTGAGCCAACAAAAAGATCAAAACTATAATTTGAAAAGCGAAAGGAGATTATGAGCAGCCCCTTTGCGTTATCGTTTTTCTTCAATAGAAGGTATTATTAGTCCCACATTGGAACAGTTTGGAAAACATTAGGCTTTAGATAGGAAATCCTGTGACTCACTGTCGCTAACGTTGGCACCAAAGCTGCTCACTGGAGGCAACGAGATGGTTCCCATCGCTTTGGGCAGTGTGTGACCTGCACGCTTAGCATGTAACTAACAATCATGTGTTTGCCCACTTTCAAGACTGAATTGTGATACACTTGCAATTAGCCTTTTATTTTCCCTTAGTTTCCTATTTCAAAAACTTTCACCTTGCCCAGGTTCGATACAAGTTCGCGAAGACTTAACTTTTCTACTTGTTTTTCGCTTTATAATAAAAATCTATTTCCTGAGAAGAGAATATTGGCAATTTGCTGTAATTTGATATAAGTTCATAAGGACTTTTTTTTCTGAACTGGTCCATAAAACTCACCACAGCACACCAGCATACAACACATACGCACCCAGTATTGGACCCACGGATTTGCTCCAGAAACATTAATTTGTGGCCACTTCCTCTTTTGGGTTACAAAGCACTCGCACGAAGTTTCATACCAATTAAGCTATTCCTTATTGGTAAGTTTATAAAGACTTCATGGGGTACGATTATTTATTGATATGTGTACGACGTACAAGTTTTTTGCACGTGGAAAAAAGATTATGTCTTCATTGTATAATAATTCAAAATACACTTGCAATTAGCCTTTTATTTTCCCTTAGTTTCCTATTTCAAAAACTTTCACCTTGCCCAGGTTCGATACAAGTTCGCGAAGACTTAACTTTTCTACTTGTTTTTCGCTTTATAATAAAAATCTATTTCCGGAGAAGAGAATATTGGCAATTTGCTGTAATTTGATATAAGTTCATAAGGACTTTTTTTTCTGAACTGGTCCATAAAACTCACCACATCACACCAGCATACAACACATACGCACCCAGTATTGGACCCACGGATTTGCTCCAGAAACATTAAGTTGTGGCCACTTCCTCTTTTGGGTTACCACGCACTCGCACGAAGTTTCATACCAATTAAGCTATTCCTTATTGGTAAGTTTATAAAGACTTCATGGGGTACGATTATTTATTGATATGTGTACGACGTACAAGTTTTTTGCACGTGGAAAAAAGATTATGTCTTCATTGTATAATAATTCAAAATATGTTTTGTAACTTCAAAAAATATATTTTTTGAAATAAATTAAAAAAAATTGCAAAGAGGTGAAGAAAAGTTTCCTTAAAATAAAATTGCAAAAAGATTTCAAATATAAGAAAGGAGATATTCTTCACAGAATTAAGTAGCGAGATTCTTCATCAAATAGTACAAGAAAATATTTGAGCCAACAAAAAGATCAAAACTATAATTTGAAAAGCGAACGGAGATTATGAGCAGCCCCTTTGCGTTATCGTTTTTCTTCAATAGAAGGTATTATTAGTCCCACATTGGAACAGTTTGGAAAACATTAGGCTTTAGATAGGAAATCCTGTGACTCAATGTTGCTAACGGAGGCACCAAAGCAGCTCACTGGAGGCAACGAGATGGTTCCCATCGCTTTGGGCAGTGTGTGACATGCACGCATAGCATGTAACTAACAATCAAGTGTTTTCCCACATTCAAGACTGAATTGTGATACACTTGCAATTTTCCTTTTATTTTTCCCTTAGTTTCCTATTTCAAAAACTTTCAACTTGCCCAGGTTCGATACAAGTTCTCGAAGACTTAACTTTTCTACTTGTTTTTCGCTTTATAATAAAAATCTATTTCCTGAGAAGTGAATATTGGCAATTTGCTGGAATTTGATATAAGTTCATAAGGACTTTTTTTCTGAACTGGTCCATAAAACTCACCACAGCACACCAGCATACAATACATACGCACCCAGTATTGGACCCACGGATTTGCTCCAGAAACATTAATTTGTGGCCACTTCCTCTTTTGGGTTACCATGCACTCGCACGAAGTGTCATACCAATTAAGCTATTCCTTATTGGTAAGTTTATAAAGACTTCATGGGGTACGATTATTTATTGATATGTGTACGACGTACAAGTTTTTTTCACGTGGAAAAAAGATTATGTCTTCGTTGTATAATAATTCAAAATTTATTTTGTAACTTCAAAAAATATATTTTTTGAAATAAATTAAAAAAAATTGCAAAGAGTTGAAGAAAAGTTTTCTTAAAATAAAATTGCAAAATGATTTCAAATATAAGAAAGGAGATATTCTTCACAGAATTAAGTAGCGAGATTCTTCATCAAATAGTACAAGAAAATATTTGAGCCAACAAAAAGATCAAAACTATAATTTGAAAAGCGAAAGGAGATTATGAGCAGCCCCTTTTCGTTATCATTTTTCTACAATAGAAGGTATTATTAGTCCCACATTGGAACAGTTTGGAAAACATTAGGCTTTAGATAGGAAATCCTGTGACTCACTGTCGCTAACGGAGGCACCAAAGCAGCTCACTGGAGGCAACGAGATGGTTCCCATCGCTTTGGGCAGTGTGTGACCTGCACGCTTAGCATATAAATGATAATTATGTGTTTGCCCACATTCAAGACTGAATTGCGATACACTTGCAATTAGCCTTTTATCTTCACTTAGTTTCATTTTTCAAAAACTTTCAACTTGCCCAGGTTCGATACAAGTTCTCGAAGACTTAACTTTTTTACTTGTTTTTCGCTTTATTATAAAAATCTATTTCTTAAGAAGAGAATATTGGCAATTTTCTGGAATTTGATATAAGTTCATAAGGACTTTTTTTTCCGAACTGGTCCATAAAACTCACCACAGCACACCGGCATACAACACATACGCACCCAGTATTGGACCCATGGATTTGCTCCATAAATATTAATTTGTGGCCACTTTCTCTTTTGGGTTACCACGCACTCGTAGGAAGTGTCATACCAATTAAGCTATTGCTCATTGGTAAGTTTATAAAGACTTCGTGGGGTACGATTATTTATTGATATGTGTACGACGTACAAGTTTTTTGCACGTGGAAAAAAGATTATGTCTTCATTGTATAATAATTCAAAATATGTTTTGTAACTTCAAAAAAAAAATTTTTTGAAATAAATTTAAAAAAGTTGCAAAGTGTTGAAGAAAAGTTTTCTTAAAATAAAATTGCAAAAAGATTTCAAATATAAGAAAGGAGATATTCTTTACAGAATTAAGTAGCGAGATTCTTCATCAAATAGTACAAGAAAAAATTTGAGGTAACAAAAAGATCAAAACTATCCTAGCAAAATTTTTAGTTGATACTATAGAGGAAGGAAGATTTCAATATACTAATTAAAGGGTCACAAATATATAAACCTGTAACAATTTCGAAATCAAAATAGTTTTGATTGTTGAATATTTTACAGAGTTAATAATATGAGACAGGAAAAAAGGTAATTTTTTTTAAATCTACCTATCATTATAAAATAAAGGAAGTGTTATTATCTTATTTATTATTCATGAGAGAGTAATATAATTTAAAGAGAGAATATAGATTATAAAAAAGAAATAGATTTTTTAGAACTCTTAATATCGATCGAAATTTAGTAAAAGTATCATCAAACGACAGCAAGATTTCAGTATAAGAATTAAAGGTCTGCAAATTTACATACCGATGGAGATCCGAATCTCCCTCGGATGTTGTTCTCCGTCGATCTTGCAGCAAGCGGTTCTAAACGGTTGAGATTTGGTGTGAAGGTTGAATGTGTGGATCTCAATGGGTTGTCCTTGACGCCGAGCCACCTACAAGGGAAGTCTTGGGGTGGGTAACCACCGTAGGACCCTCCGACGATCAAGCAAGTACCGAAAAATAATGGCAGTATAGCAGCGTATTCGAATGAGTTCGAGTTACCCAAGTCGTCTGGAAGAGAGGGTTTATATAGTGGTCGCATGGAGCGAACCGGCGCAAGATTCTCGTTGTCCGTTACACCTCTGCGTCACGTTTTCATTGACGGCGGGGTGCATCTATTAATAGCGGGATACACTCGTTAATGGAGAGACGCGCCAGTATGAGACGCGGAATGTGGTGCGGCGGAGATCTCGTTTTGGCGAGATATACAGAGCCGTTACGGGGGCCTTGGGCTCCTTGCTCTCGGTTGAACAGGGAAACCGAGAAAGATCAGCTCGGTGGATAGCTCGGAGATGAGCGGGGAGGACGTGAAAGCTCGACTGCTGGATTTCTTGGGGGCAAGTTATTTGCAGGTTGCTAGGCACATAGGTAAGGTACTCCGGAGAGGTCTCCGAAAGGTCGGATGCAACCTCGGAGATAAGATGCCGAGAAAAATCCCCCATGCATCAAACTAATTCTACCTCCGTGGCTTCCAAGAATCTAGTGGGCTTACGTGGACGACACTGTTCCCTCATAAAGAGAGAGAAAAGAGGAGAAAATTCTCCACGACTCAAGCCTCACATGTTAAACACGTGAGCGCTTATATGAAAAGCATATAGGCGCTGCAATCAAACAACTATAGGCTAAATAAGTCTCATGTGTTAAACACGTGAGCGCCTATATGTATTAAACACGTGAGCGCCTATATGCAAAACATATAGGCACTGCAATCAAACAACTAAAGGATAAATGGGCTTCACGTGTTAAACACGTGAGCGCCCATAAGCACAAAGGAAAATCCTCATTAGGGGTCACGTGTTAGACACGTGAGAATAACCTTTTGAAGCATTAGCTTCAAATAGAGTTAAACTCTATGCATAGAATTAAATTCTATTTTTTATATATGCAAAGCATATAAGCATTAAAAGTAAATAGCCAAAGGCCAAATTGACCTCATGTGTTAAACATGTGAGCGTCCATATGCAAGGCATATGGGCGCCAAATTAGAGAAGCTAAATAAGCTACACGTGAGGTCACCTCCTTACATAGAATTAAAATCTACTCTTTGGAAATGCTTCCCTGGATTTTTCTAAAAAAAAGATCCTCTCTGTTAAACAAGGAACCGTTGGATCAAAGATCCAATGGTGATTAAGCATAGAATTAAATTCTATTGGGAAGGGTATTTTTTGTTAAACAGAAAGTTGGTGGATCAAAGATCCAATGAGATGGAAAATATTTTCTATATCTTTCTAAACAGAGAAAGATTGTGCTCCGTTAAACCGAGCACTCTTGGATTAAAAATCCAACGGTGATAAAAATATCACCGTTCAATAGAATAAAATTCTATATATGGGAAAATATTTTCTCAATCTTGTTAACAACAAGAAAACATGTTCTGTAAAACAGAAATTCTTAGATCAAAAATCCAATGGTGGGTAAAATTCCCCAAATAAGTTTTGAGACCAATTAAATCAATTGGAATCTCTCAATAAGAGATTTTCTCAAAAACTAATTAACAATTTGCTTCCAATATATAAAGGACTCGAGATCTCAAGTCTCATATAGAGGGAACCGTCTATAAGCTTCTGAAAAAAAATACAGTGAGCTCTTGAAAGAACAGAGAATTTAATTCTCAAAGAAGAAGACTTTTCTCCTCAAAACCCTAGATTAAGAAAACACAGAGATCAAAATATATCTTTTTGCCTATATAAGGGTTTGACCTTTCTCAAAGAGTTTAGTTCTTCCTCTAGACCAGAGATCCACAAGACAAGTCTCCCATAAGTTGAGAATTTAATTCTCATCGGAAGATCTTGTTCTTGAGAATCAAAGATTCAGAAAAGAACTAGGTTAAAAAGAAAGAAAAAGATAAAGAACACATGGTCTGCGAATTTAATTCCTCCGAAATTAGGGTTTAACCCTACATAAAGAACTTAGTTCTTATAAAAATAAAAGAAGAACTTAGTTCTCCAATATAAAAAACGATCTAAGATCTTCAAAACAGAAATCCTGATGATCATCAATGACTAAAATGTCATTAACAGAGATTAGCATCTCTATAAATAAGAACTTGGCATCTCACATGAAATACACATGAGCAAAATTAGACTATTATAGTGCTTCACATACTTCCTACGCGAATGCCTAAAACAAACAAAAGAAGAGCTAAAACGCTTCGCGTGCTTCCTATGTGAGCGTCTAAAAGAAAAAAATAAAAGAGAACTTATTTGGGTTGATTGGGTATCCACCAAATAAAGCAGCCCAACACCCTGAAAATAAACTAGCCACATGAAATACACGTGAAACACTCTTGGAAACCTGAAATCTGGTGCCTCACATGCTTCACACGTGAGCGCCAGAGCTCTAGCCAAAGTGCTTAGCACTTCTGTCAAAAGAAAAGGGGGTGAACAAACAAACCCGAAATCAATACTCAGCATTCACGTGCTTCCCACGTGAGTGCCATGCAAAATGCTTAGCACTCTATGTTTAGTCAAAGTGACTGAGTGCTTAGCATTGATTGGGCAGCGCCCATATCTGGGCACTTCACGTGTTTCACACGTGAGCGCCAGAGAAAATTAGTACTTAGCACTATGGTAGCGCTTCACGTGAAAAGCATGCGAGCGTCCAAGGCTAAAAAACGTAGCGCCTCACGTGAAAAACACGTGAGCGCCAGAAAAGATTAGTGCTTAGAACTATTCCAGTGCCCTATGTGAAACACACGTGAGCACCGTATATCTTAGTGCTTAACACTGCTGGGTAGTATAGAAATCCAATCTAAGCCCAAATTGGCTAAGTTTCCTGAGGATAAACCTCTTTGATTTTAAATCAACCGAGCCCATATGCTCGTTGTAGGGTTAGCATAGCACCTTGTGAAGGTTTTGGAAAGCATCAATCATGCTACTTAAGAGTTTTGGGGTGCTAAACAAACCCTAACCAAGATCTTAACTAGAGAATTAGGGTTAACTTGCATGTAAACAACTTTACATCTAAGAGAAAGGGATTACAACCTTTGTAGTCCGTTCCTTCGCTTCATAAGCTCCGTGTTGAGGTCCCTTCGCTGTGATCATCAAGAACTCCGACTCTAGAGAGGCTTCATGAGGTGAATGAGGCACCTTGCTTGTAGTCTTCATGATCTAAGATGATCTACCTTGAAGAATCTCAAACCCAAGCTTACACTTCACTAATGAAGTAATTAAAGAAGTGAACACCATAATCTAAGTGTCTAGAATAGATGAGGATGATGAAGTAGGAATTATGTTCTCTTTTGTTTTCAATTTCTCACACTAAATCATCACATGTAAAAAGCTAGCAAGCTTTTTTAAAGAGGAAGAAGAAGAAGAAAGCTTTTGTGATGAATAATGAATTATTGTTGTGGTTACAATTGCAACCATAGGTTAAGAATGAAAGGCTTAACCCTTGTAGAGAATAAACCATAGGTAAAGGGTTTGAGTTGGGTTAACAAATATCTACACAAAATATCAAGCTAGATGACAAAAGTCAAAGCTTCATGAAGCTTCATGAAAAAGCTAACCCAAAAGCTAACCCTAATCCAAACCCTAACTTGGTTTAAACTTAACAACCATGTTGCATTTGTAACCCTAACTTGTTACAATATTATATATCACATATATAATATATTTTGTAACAAAAGAAAATAATACAATTAACATATATCGCATATATATCAATGTATTATCCGGTGAGAAAAAGAATCAATAAAGCGAGCTTATATTAGTTAACGTAATGTAATATATCACATATATAATTATACATTAAATTATCGAATCAACACTTGATCCGACAATCCGGCTATATAGCATATAACCGACTAATATAACATGTACCAATTCATCGAATCAACACTTGATCTGATGACCCGGCTATATCATATATACCCGGCCGATATCTCATATCACGAGAATAGAATACGGTATCTCATATCGTATGTATTATTCTCGGTCCCGCACATATCACATATATGCTCCTACTTCGTTTTGCCTGAGCCAGGAAACCTCTGTGTAGGACTCTAAAGAATGTCAATACGCCGGCAGCAGGTGATGATCATATCAAACACCCACAAGCTGCAAGCGGTCAGCTAAACGTAATAGCCACCCAGGTATTGAGCGATCAGAAGATCAACAAGCAAGCCTGTACATTCTCCTGTAAATCCAATCAGTAACACTACCGTACAGTCCGGTCTCTTCGTCTGATATGTCGCATATCCAGTCTAGGGGTGGTAAACGTCAGACCCCAGTAACCGATAAGTCGTGTCGATGTGAGGCTCATAACAGGTCGAGAAACTACTGATAACACTTACCAGTAGCACTCTATATCAGCCCTGGCCAGGGACTTCCAGTTATAGCCAATCGAACACAGCACAACATCAACTCCCTATACTGGGAGAGACGAAACCCCTCCTATCGCTCATTGCCTCCATGTGATTCGGGACTGTACCCAAAATCCACCATTTTTCACGCCCTCTTGGACGTGGTAAGGTGGAAATCAAAGCACAGTGGGAATCACACAAGACTCTATGACGATCTCGGGTCTACAGACTAACCTGTACCAGTGTCACCAGAGAACTGCTATCTGACGATAGGTATAAATCCATCTAGGAGTTCTCTGTGAGTCCGTTCAGTGTACCCAGTCTCCATTGAGCACCCGTACACCATCTTTGATGTCAAACACCGATGGATATGGGATCATCCATCGCCCATCATATGGGTCAAGATGCGTATACGCTAGTCTACTCTGGTGTATCGATGCCATGTCTCGATACAATCTCGACTAGGAACAGTTATAGGATGTACTTATTGACTACCCTGGCCCCACTAGTATGATCTCATCATAGTCCCAGTAGTCAAGTACCTAAGGAATTTATCAACATGTGAGAGTAAGACAGTAAACCAATACAAGTCAACATGTTAAGACAAAGTGTAACCAGATAGCATACTATCATATCGAGCAAGAAAGTCCTCTCTATATATATCCAAGTATCCACTATAATATACATCATATGTACAATAATGGCCTCTAGGGCATATACATAACTAACAATCTCCCACTTGCACTAAGGCTAGTTGTTGTAGTATCTCATACCCAACATCCCGAAGAGTCTCTCAAATTGTATCTGGGGTATGGCCTTCATGAGTGGATCTGCAGTGTTGTCCTTCGTATCAACTCTCCTGACCTCGATCTCCCGGCGATCAACTATTTCCTGGATTAGGTGATACCGCCTCAGAATATGTCTGGACTTCTGATGGGACCTGGGTTCGTTGGCCAAAGCTACAGCTCCATTGTTATCACAATACAAAGGTATTGGATGCTCAATGGACGGAACCACACCAAGTTCAGTGATGAACTTCTTCATCCAGACAACCTCTTTGGCAGCGATGTATTCAGCCTCCATCGTCGAGTCTGCAACGGTTTCCTGTTTGGAACTCTTCCAACACACTGCCCCTCCATTGAGGGTAAAGACAAATCCCGAGTGCGACTTAGAGTCGTCCTTATCACTCTGGAAGCTCGAATGGACTCCACCTGGAGTTCACCATTACCATACACCAAGAACATCTCCTTAGTCCTTCTCAATTACTTGAAAATGTTCTTCACAGCTGTCCAGTGACTCTTTCCAGGATCTGCTTGATGCCTACTCACAACACTTAGTGAGTATGCTACATCGGGTCTGGTATATAGCATCGCATACATGATAGAACCTACTGCCGAAGCATAGGGTATCCCTTGCATGCGAGCTCTCTCCAAATCAGTCCTGGGAGACATCTCTTTGGAGAGAGTGAGTCCAGAGATCGTGGGTTGGTTCCCACGTTTGGATTCTTCCATACTAAACCTCTTTAGTATGGTGTCAATGTACCTGGATTGGGACAATCCCAGTATCTGTTTAGATCTATCTCTATAGATCTTAATTCCCAAAATGCAGGAGGCATCACCTAGATCTTTCATTGAGAATCTATGTGATAAGAAGAGCTTGACCGAGTGCAGCATAGGAACATCATTTCCTATCAAGAGTGTGTCATCCACGTACAATATGAGGAAGACAGCCTTACTCTCTGCAACCTTCTTGTAAATACAAGGTTCATCTATGTTTTTGATGAAGTCAAACTCTTTGACTACAACATCAAAACAGATGTTCCAACTCCGCGATACTTGCTTTAACCCGTAGATGGATTTAAGCAGCTTGCACACCTTTCCGCTGCTCCCACTGTCTACGAAGCCCTCTGGCTGAGTCATGTATACGCACTCCTCTAAATCACCATTTAGAAAGGCGGTCTTAACATCCATTTTCCAGATTTCGTAGTCATGGTATGCAGCAATGGCAAGTAAGATCCGTATAGACTTAAGCATAGCCACTGGAGAAAAGGTTTCATCATAATCCACACCTGGTCGTTGACGAAAACCCTTTGCAACAAGTCTAGCTTTGAAAGTCTCCACTTTTCCATCCACACCAAGTTTCTTCTTAAAGATCCATTTGCTCCCAATGGGTTTTACCCCTTCAGGAGCAACTTCCAAAGTCCATACTTTGTTGGTGTACATGGATTCCATCTCAGATCGCATTGCATCCAGCCACTTCACAGAGTCCCCACTCGTGATGGCCTTCTCGAAGCTAGTTGGGTCATCATCTTCCATGATGCAATCCTCGCTCCCACCGTCTATGAGAAAACCGTAGTATCTCTCAGGTGGATGAGGAACCCTGCTAGATCGACGGAGAGGCTAGGGTTCGTCGGGAACTACTGAATCATCTGGTTCCACTAAATCTTCAGTTGTAGTTTGTGGTGCTGGAACTTCTTCCAGCTCTACCTCTTCGCAACTAATTTCTTTTGCAAGAAATTCCTTTTCTAAAAAGGTGGCATGTTGAGCAACAAACACCTTTTGCTCCTCATTGTGGTAGAAAAATTATCCATAAGAATTCTTTGGATATCCTACAAACTTGCAGAGAACTGATCGTGTCTCGAGTTTGTCCGGATTTTGCCTTTTGACATAGGCCGGACAACCCCATATCTTAACTCGTTTAAGATAAGGTCTCTTCCCACTCCATATCTCATATAGTGTGGTAGGTACAAATTTAGATGGAACTTGATTCAATAAGTATGCTGCTATCTCAAGTGCATAACCCTAAAAGGAAATAGGCAACTCAGCATTGCTCATCATAGAGCGCACCATATCTAATAGGGTGCGATTTCTCCACTCCGATACACCGTTGTGCTGTGGTGTATAAGGAGGAGTAAGCTGTGAGAGAATCACATTCTCTTTTAGATAGTCTAGGAACTCATTGCTCAAGTATTCTCCTCCTCAATCAGATCGAAGGATCTTAATACTTTTGTCCGTTTGGTTCTATATTTCGTGCTTATATTCCCTGAATTTCTCAAAAGCTTCAGACTTGTGTTTCATCAGGAACACATGTCCGTATCTTGAGAGATCGTCAGTGAATGCAATGAAGTAGGAAGAACCATTTCTGGCATGTGTAAACATGGGACCACATACATCACTATGTATCAGCCCTAAGAGTTCTGTAACTCTTACTCCGTGTCTACTAAACAGAGTTTTGGTCATTTTGCCTTTGAGACATGACTGGCAAGTGTCATAAGATAAAAATTCGAACGGATTCAAATATCCATTCTTATGCAATTTAGCAAGCCGTGTCGTATTGATATGACCAAGTCTACAATGCCACAAGAAGGATTCGTTCATTTCTGAACTGTTCCTCTTGTGTGTGTTCTGTACATTAAGTACTGTAGTTTGGTTGAGAACGTATATGCCATTATTTAACGATCCTGATCCAATCAACTTTTGATCCAGGAATATGTTCATAACATTATCATGTACTACAAAATTATATCCTTCTTTGCTCAATAAAGAATCTGATATAAGATTTCATATCAGGGTCGGAATGTAATAGCATTCGTTCAGAACCAATGTATTACCATTTAGTAACACAAGGTGATATTCACCAACTGCTTTGGCTGCAACATCTGCACCATTCTCTACTTTTACGGAATGATCATCCATTCCCAGTTCTCTACCTTTACGTAGCCCACGTAACATATTACATATATGGGATTCATATCCGGTATCTAATATCCAGGACGTAGATTGAACTGAGAAACGGTTCTCGATAAATAACACACCCGAAGAAGATGCATCAGCATGCTTGTTCTTCGTTTGGGCGGCGTGAGAATCCAGATATTCTCCTATTCCCTGCTCAGTCTTATAACACTTATAAGAAAGAACGGGACCAACATTCCACTGCTCAGTAGAATAAGCGGGTTCAGTCAATACATCCATATTATTATCTTGATTAAAGCCTGACATGGTCGCTACCTGGAGAGAGAGAGAAGAAAACACTTTAGCGTATGCTCTTGCAAGATTAGATTGGTTATTATCTTATCTAATCAGGATGGCTCCCACTGTTTTTATCAAATCTTCCTTCAAACCCTAAAAGGTAAGACTGGCCGGGATTAATTACACCTTACAAGTTCGCAAATCTTTCGGCCAGGCCAGTGTTGGTACTTTGAGGGAGGTTCCCCGTGCTTTCGCACGGACCTAATTAAAATAAATCTCGTTTTCCCAGAGGCATAACCCCGTTAACACCTTTCTAGACACCTACTTGATCGGCTAATTGTCCTGTGTAAAATTCTCCCAGGAGTAACTTTTACTCGCAGTGGGTATCAGGATTCATCTATCTCATAGAAAGTATGTGATTGATGTGTATTTTATGTGTTTGTAGTTAACCGCAATCAATAACGGTGTCGCGCGTAGCTAGACCGAGATTAGTACGGGTCGTCCTCTGGGAAACGTGGAATCTTTTATTCTTACTTTAGGCATGTTGAAAAAGAGAGGAGGGATAAAGAATGTTGAAGAATGGTTGTAGGTTCTAGATCTACATTAAACACTGATGCAAAATATAGATCTAGATTAACTACGGAGGTAAGTTTATATGAAAAGGGGGCTTGTAGGGTTCATTAGGATTTAGTAGTTATGGATGATTAATTAAAGATTACCCTTTTTATCCTTTAATAGATTTAAAACTAGAACGACAGTGATGCATGTAGATTAGGGTTTCTGGAGGGAAAAGGGTTCTCACTCTTAACCCCTATCTTGACATGGAACTCCGTTCATATCTAGCCTTTAACAAAACAATCATTAATCTAATCTCTAATCGCGGTCGAGACTAACAATAAATTGGTAGCGCGCCCGATTAGGATGTTAATGATTCTTTTGATAAAGTTTATAAATTTTATAGGACGTAAAAAGAGTTTAAAGATCTTCATCATCCATTAACCTACCCTAATCCTACGAACCCTAACAAATGGAGAATTACTCGCGCATGTTGGGAGAAGAAGAGATGGAGAGAGAATTCATAATGAAACTACAAAGAAATAGAAAAAGAAAAAGAACTATCTTTATTAATCAACAAAACTCATTTACACTTTGTTCCCTTAGAAAATGATTACAAATACTAGTTTGCTTCTCGATCTCTTCTAAGGAGGTAGATGAACCATTGATGATCAGCCTGGATGCGTGAGCCATCGTGGACTTCGTGATCACGTCGACTTGATGATTTTTCCAAGGGGCTCTCGGTCTTTATTTATAGTCCCAAAGCCAGAACCCTAGATGCCAAAATTGGGGAATAGTAGTTACGATCCAACAGAAGAAATTCCAGCCCTTGATTCATCTGGCACGCGGCGGATCCGCGGCCAAGAGGGGGTTTGGCCGCGGATCCGCGGCCAAGTAGAGGGATCTTTTGATTTTCTCTTCTGGGCTTTTCTCCTTATGACACGTGGAGATCTCTGGAACCTCTGGAATTTGGAAATCTTTTCTTCGTTTCTGCCAGACTTGATTTCTTAGTTTACTTTTTTAATTAGGCAGGTTTGCTCTTAACAACTTTGATTTCCTTGATTTCGGCCCTGCAAATTCTGCACAACAACTCCACAAATAATATTTAGTAGAGTTTGTTATATTAATATTTGGTCAATGGTATTCTTTGCATACATTTTCCTACCAAATGTTAATTATAATATATCAACACATGAAAAATAGTATTTTTACAGATAAACCCTCATATGTATCATATATTATAATAAACACCTTTTCTAGTATAGAAATAGTAGGAAAAATATAATAACAAATGTGCAGTTTTATCAACTGAACAAATACCCCCAAACTTATCTTTGATCATCCCGAGCAAACTAGTTTATTCAAGAGAAGGAGAAAAAGAAAGGAGAAAACTAAGCACACTATCGTAGGCAAACACAATTGCACTGAGCATGTGCAACAAGCCGTTAAACCTCTAGGTGTCCCTAGTAGGAGGAGTGTTGTCTCCTGAGGGTTTTCAGCGGATTACACCCACAAAATCCTATAATAAAAGAGAGATGGTGAAATTTACATATAAAGATAAGAACTATAAAAGAAATACTTTGAAAATAAGAGTTTCCAACTACACTAGCTTTTCAGTTGTCATGAGTCCTATCTTAATGGTCATGAAAAGGTGTTAGAAATCACATTACCCCTCAATAAAACATCGTCTTTATTCTTCATTCCTACCTTTCATCCAAACATCGATCATATAACCCTACGTGTGTGTAATGGACATCCCTACACTCGGAGAATTCAATTCAAGCTATCATACTCTTGTCCATCTACCTCAGTACTTTTTAATTTGATGAATATTTAGATTTGCTCACATTTTCATGCGACCGTTAATACTTCTTGAGGTACTAACCGACCGATTACTCATGTGCTTGCTGATTAGGTGATAGTATTTTCCTCGTCTTGCACCACCTAAGGCTTAGCAGTGACTCCCAAACCAGTTGGTCTAAGGCACTAGGTGATGAAGCACCCTCGCTATATTTTTTTATTGCTGCCTTGGCGATAACAAAACCAGTGTTCATTTTTTTTCTTTTCACCATTTTTATATTTTCTTCATTTATTACTTCCTTCATACTTTGGCTTTTAGACAAGAGCATTTCAAGGTATCCTCTACTATCCGAGTTTCAAGACGTGTGTAAGTGCATATAGTAGGGTATCAACGTTCAAATGTTTGGCTTTCAGAATAGGAACTATTTTTCAGACTTATTTTTATCCTCAGATTAGTGATTTTTTTCATCTTACTAACCCTTGGGACAACGGCTCATAACTACTTATTACTAGTTTCGTTTAAGAAAACTTCTAATTTTCTTGGTTTTCTTAAACTATTCATATCTTTTGGATGTAATTTTTCACTATCTAATCTTTTGTTATCAAAATTTTTTTTTGTGTGCTTATATATAGTATAATGCAAAGTAATGCGTAAATAAGCACAAACCTCCCCCAAACCTGTTTGCAGCAGTGTCCTTACTGTTGCTTCTTTTAAATCTCAAAAACCTGTAAACTTGGGAGGAAAGGTTATTAACTGGGGCAACAAAAATTGAAAGTGAAAATCCTCCCCCAAGCTTATTTTTGGCTCACAATTTTGAGGACAAATTTTATTTTCAAGAGCCGAAATACCCCCCCCCCCCAAACTTGAGTTAAACAATATTAATCTTTTAAAATCACATGAGGGGGTCAAAGTCATTGGTCAATGCCAAGTTTTGCAAAGACCGAAAGTCAACACCAACCATTCGAAGATTTTATCGGTGTAGTGCATCGGTTGGTGGAGGAACAAGTTGAAAAGAGCCAAGAAGAAATGGGGAAAAAATAAGTGGTGGGATGGAATGGATTTGCGTCTCAGTTTGGAGAGACGACTCAATGATTGTGATGAATTACTCGCATTCTTTTTATAGTCCAGAAGAAGGGGTGGAGGTTCAATTTCTTTGTTTTGTAGATGATTCATCTCAACACCCGTGTTTGCTAAAAATGCGAGTTCATCGGCGAAGATTTCCTCAAAGCTTTCATCGATACCCCGAAGAATAATGTCATCAGAAAAAATGGGGTGATCGTCAAACTCTATAAAAAGTTCCTCATCAGCGTTAGATGTTGACCCGGAAAACTCGGTGGAAGAGCCCGTGTATGTATAATACATGGTTGGGTCAAACAACAACATATGAAAAGAGTCGGTATCATGAGGTTGATCAAATTCGCTGCTGTCGACATCCATTAATTCGACAGAACACACATGAGCATAGGGTTCAGAGGGTTCACTTCCCAACTTGTAAATGTTAAACTCAATTGACTTCTTTCCAAAGGATAGGGTCATAGAGCCGTTTCTACAATTGATTACAGCGTTGGAAGTTGCCAAAAAGGGTCGACCGAGTATCACCGGGATTTGATTGCGTAGGTTTGCTACAGGTTGTGTATCTATAACAATAAAGTCCACAGGGAATATGAATTCCCCGACTTTTATTAACACATCCTCTAGCTCACCCCTAGGTTGGGTGATAGATCGATCGGCCATCTGAAGAGTGCAATGCGCCGGTTTTAACTCTCCGATCCCTAATTGCTCATAAAAAGAATACGGAAGCAAGTTAACACTAGCACCTAAATCGAGTAGAGCACGATTGATATTTTTACCCCCAATGGAAATAGAAATTGTAGGTCTTCCGGGGTCCTTTCGTTTCTTGGGTAATTGTTGTGTAAAAGCAGTGCTCACATTACTCGCAAGGAAAACTTTTTTAGGTACTTGAACTTTTCTCTTCCTAATGCACAAGTCCTTTAGGATTTTCGCATAAGACGGAACTTGTTGAATAGCATCTAGGAGAGGAATGTTTATGTTAACTTGCTTAAAAATTTCCACAATCTTCTCCATTTGTGGACTTGGTCTGTTGCCCCTTAACCTGTTTAGATAAGGTGCTTTATCAATAAGGGTTTGGTCCAACATTGGAGAGGATTGTAGGGATGGAGTCGATCCCAGAATTGGAGTGGGGATCGTTTTAGGTAGATTCGAGAAAATGGACGAAGGGTTCGAGCCTTGGGGAAAACGGAGAATAGGCTCAGCTGAAGGTGGGAGACAAGACGAATTAGGGGAAGAAGAAGAAGGTGGGGTATCATTGGTGTCACTAACATCATCACATTGCTCACCCACTCGGTTATTCAGCACTTTTCCCGATCTCAACGTAGTAACGGCACTCACACTATAACTTTTTGAGTGGCCAGGATTAGGTATGGGTTGAGATGGGAGTTTCTCTTTCTCTCTCGCACTCATTGCGGCGTTCAACTGTGCAATTTGGTTTTCTATTGATTTAATACTCTCACCGTGGGAGGCGGAGTCTTTCGTTAGGGTATCAATAGAAGACTTCATATCAGCCGACATTTGCATGGAATGTTTCATAAACATATCCAAAGTTTGTGCGAGTGAAGAGTTGTCAGTACCGGCCACTTGTGGTGTAGACGTGTTGGCCGGATTTTGAAAATTTTGTGACTGAAAGAGGAGCTGACTTTGTGGTTGTGGTTGTTGTGGAGGAGGTCTTTGATAATTGCTTTGGAACTGATTTTGATTTTGGGGTTGGTTTTGGTTACAAGCAAAGTTAGGATGATTCCTCCATCCTTGATTGTACATGGAAGAATAAGGATCGTTTCTAGGTCGCTGCTGAAAAGCAGCCTTAGTTTGAAACGATGCATTCATAGGACATTCTTTCGTTAAGTGTGAAGGATCTGAATAGCAACCACAGACGGTTTTAGGAAGTGTAACCTGGTTTAGGGAAGCTAATGAAAATTTGTTCTCAATAGCGTCTAATTTCTTCTGCATCGCTGCCATTTCAGCTTTCACTGCGATGGAAACATCGAGCTGATGAATACCTCCCCTAGATGAAGGTGGTCTTACGCTTTCCCACTGCAAAGTGTTTTCAGCGAGATCTTCCAGATATTTCCAAGCTTCGCCGTCGTCTTTGGACATGAAATTGCATTGACACATTATTTCAAGCATCTGCTTTGTCGCTAGATTAATGCCCTCATTATAATTCAGCATAAATCCCATCTTTGTATTCCATGATGAGGACATTGGACAAGCAGATCTTAGAAACGTTCAAAGCACTTCCAAAATGGTTCATTGGGAAGCTGGGTAAACTGGTTGATCTCGCTCCTAACACGGGCGGTCTTATGGTTTGGGTAAAACTTCTTAAGAAATTCTATTACGAATTCATCCCAGTTAGTGATAGAGTGTGCGACAGTATTATAAAGCCATTTTTCTGCCAAGTCGCATAGAGAGAATGGGAGAAGACGCAGGCGCATAGCATCCACAGTCAATTGTGAAGTACCCATCATTGCGTATACGTTTTCGAATTTGGTGATGAAAACGTGCGCGTCTTCTGACTCAAGCCCATGAAATTTGGGCAACAGATTGATGTAGTGGGGTTTAATTTCAAAATTATCCCCGTTAGCTGGTGGAATGGATAGACAAGTGGGAAGTGGACCACGGATAGGATAACATCTCTCTTGGAGAGAGATGCGAGGTGGATTCTGCGCACCTACGGGCGGTGGCAGCGTGGTGTTATAATCTAATGGAGTACCGTCCATCTCGGTCGATAAGCAGGTTTAATGCAAGTGGCAGCGTGTGTGTGATTTAAAATTGGTCTGTTTTGAAAAAAAAATGGGACTTAAGACAAATCACACAATAATGCACAAACAACCCTAGAACTGAGGTTACCTAGGTCCAGTCTCTAGACCGCTCCTAGACTTCCAAAGGACAAGCCGTAGAATCAATCCTCTACCACCTCTTTACTACTCTTGTGGCCAAGTAAGTGCCAGGTAAGTGGGAGGTATCCGCTATACGAATCACCGAAAATAGCGGGCCTTAATTAAGTAACCGCTTGCCTTAGACACACTTGCCTAGACACCACAAAAGTAATGCGGATAAGCGATAGATTACCCACGACCATCCTCTGTCCTTATTGAGCACGACAGTCCTTAGAGTCTGGTCTAGATATTTTTTAAATTAATGTAGGGTTGATGCAGATGCTTGGTTTGTGATTTGTAGGGCTTAGGAAGGGTGATGAAATCCCCACCTAATCTGGATTTGGTCTTTGCCCCTTAAAGTCTGTATTAAAATATGCAAAAACAAACCACAAAACAAAACTTGCAAAAAGATTTTTGAGCGGCGATATTTTGCAAAGAATCCTGTAGAAAAGATATTTTATTGGATTTGAGAGGAGAGAGAAAGAGGTTAGAATCTTACCAAAGAATTTTGAAACCCTAGATCTCCAAACCTGCCGCGCTTCGGCCGCAAATATGGGCTATCGGCCGCGGTTCTGCCGCAAGGAAGAGGGTTCAGGTGATGATTTTAGCTATGTGGCCTTCTGTTCTCATGTTGGTTCATGTAGCCTACCCCATATGCTTGGGATAAAAGGCTCAGTTGTTGTTGTTGTTGTTGTTGTTGTTGGCCTTCTGTTCTCCTCTGGATCTCAATGAATGTCTCTTTCTCCTGTTTCCTCAAGTCTGAAGCTCCAGATCTCCTTGCAAAAATTTCACACACTTCGTTAAATATACGATTTGCAGTTTTGTTTTAATTATGATATAGATCGGATAAGAATTCAACACAAATAATAAGAATAAAAAATTACGCACGTATCCCCGGCAACGGCGCCATTTGATTGATGTGTATTTTATGTGTTTGTAGTTAACCGCAATCAATAACGGTGTCGCGCGTAGCTAGACCGAGATGAGTACGGGTCGTCCTCTGGGAAACGTGGAATCTTTTATTCTTACTTTAGGCGTGTTGAAAAAGAGAGGAGGGATAAAGAATGTTGAAGAATGGTTGTAGGTTCTAGATCTACATTAAACACTGATGCAAAATATAGATCTAAATTAACTACGGAGGTAAGTTTATATGAAAAGGGGGCTTGTAGGTTCATTAGGATTTAGTAGCTATGGATGATTGATTAAAGATTACCCTTTTTATCCTTTAATAGAGTTAAAACTAGAACGACAGTGATGCATGTAGATTAGGGTTTCTGGAGGGAAAAGGGTTCTCACTCTTAACCCCTATCTCGACATGGAACTCCGTTCATATCTACCCTTTACCAAAACAATCATTAATCTAATCTCTAATCGCGGTCGAGACTAACAATAAATTGGTAGCGCGTCCGATTAGGATGTTAATGATTCTTTTGATAAAGTTTATAAACTTTATAGGACGTAAAAAGAGTTTAAAGATCTTCATCATCCATTAACCTACCCTAATCCTATGAACCCTAACAAGCGGAGAATTACTCGCGCATGTTGGGAGAAGAAGAGATGGAGAGAGAATTCATAATGAAACTACAAAGAAATAGAATAAGAAAAAGAACTACCTTTATTAATTAACAAAACTCATTTACACTTTGTTCCCTTAGAAAATAATTACAAATACTAGTTTGCTTCTCGATCTCTTCTAAGGAGGTAGATGAACCGTTGATGATCAGCCTGAATGCGTGAGCCGTCGTGGACTTCGTGATCGCGTTGACTTGATGATTTTTCCAAGGGGCTCTCGGTCTTTATTTATAGTCCCAAAGCCAGAACCCTAGATGCCAAAATTGGGGAATAGTAGTTACGATCAAACAAAAGAAATTCCAGCCCTTGATTCATCTGGCACGGGGCGGATTCGCGGACAAGAGGGGGGTTTGGCCGCGGATCCGCGGCCAAGTAGAGGGATCTTTTGATTTTCTCTTCTGGGCTTTTCTCCTTATGACACGTGGAGATCTCTGGAACCTCTGGAATTTGGAAATCTTTTCTTCGTTTCTGCCAGACTTGATTTCTTAGTTTGCTTTCTAAATTAGGCAGGTTTGCTCTTAACAACTTTGATTTCCTTGATTTCAGCCCTGCAAATTTAGCGCAACAACTCCATAAATAATATTTAGTAGAGTTTGTTATATTAAGATTTGGTCAATGGTATTCTTTGCATACATTTTCCTACCAAATGTTAATTATAATATATCAACACATGAAAAATAGTATTTTTACAGATAAACCCTCATATGTATCATATATTACGGCCTCTACAGCGTTTTGCCCGAAACTTGAGAAAGCGGTCTGTGGGGGACTCTAAAGACTCGTCAGCACTTTGGCTGTGGATTTAACCACTAGCACGTCAGAGATATTAGCCATACGTAACGGGCTACCAGGTATTGACCAAAAGGGACGTCGATGAGCGAACTCATCCTGACACCCTACTGAGCCTGTCAGTGACAATATCCGTACAGTCCGGTCCGTTCGTCTATGAGCATCGCATGGCGGGCCTAGGGGGTGGTAAAAGTCAGACCCCCAAAAGCGGTACAAGTCGTGTCGGAGTGTAGCCCAGAACACCCTGAGATACTACTGGAATACCTACCGGTAAATCTCCTGCCTTGACCAAGGACTTCGTGTAAGGCTCTCCTAGACACAGCGCGACCTCACCCCCAATACCGGGAGAGACGAACCCCTGCAGATCTGCTCACTGCCTCCATGTGGCTCGGGACTGTACCCAACTAAAACCTGTTTGCACGTCTCTTTTGAGCGTGGTAGGGTAGTAATCAAAGTACAGTGGGAACTCACACGAGACAAATGACGATCTCAGGTTGATGAACTAACCTGTACACATGTCACCAGGGAACTGCTATTTGACGTCATGTATAAGACCAACTAGTATGTTCCCGGCGAGTCCTGTCCGGTATACTCATAACCCAATGAGCACCTGTATACATCTTAGGTGAACCAACTGACACCAGTGGCTTGTGAGACCGGCCACCGCCCCTCGTCGGGGTCTCGACTGTATACACTAGTCTACTCTGGAGTATCGATGCCGTGTCTCGAAACTCCCACGACTAGGGACCTTTTAAGGATGTGCTTATAGACCACCAGCTCCCACGTATATGATCGCCCTCATACTGCTGGCAGTCAAGCAAGAATCCTAGGGGCTCTATCAACGCGCAATAGTGACCTGTAAGGTCACCTAAAGCAATACACGATGATAAAGATAAACCAGATAGCATACTATCATCTTGAGTAAGACTGTCCTATCGGGATAGGTCCTCCATCGATCATTGCAATCACATGCCTGTGATCCAATAATTGACTCTGAGGGCACTATCTCCAACAATCTCCCACTTGCACTCAAGGCTAATTATTGCGATGTCGCATACTCACAACCCGTGTGATACCGAACACCCAACTCCTCTACTAATCAGTCTCACAAAACCGGTTTGCGAAACTAATGTGTTCGAGGAATAGCCTCAGTGAGTGGATCCGCCTTGATGTTTTTTTCTATGTCTCTCTTTATCTCAAGTTCGAGGAGAAAGCCATCTCCCGAAATGAGCAATACCTGTCTCAGAATATGCCTGGATATCTGATAGGACCTAGCTCATAAATGAACTCCAAATCCAAACTTCTCAGACTGTATCCTCAACTGAACTTAATCAGTATCCTGCGCCATGTCTCCCTTAGTATCTACCTGGACCACCTGTCCAAATACTGCCCCTCGTCAGAGGGAAAACTATAACTCTGACAACCTCTCTGTCATCCATGTCACCTTGGAAGCCTGGAATGATAACTGTCTCCTAAATGAGGCTGATATTATCATATCCCTAGAATATCCACTTATGTTCTAAAACTGCTTCCTAATGTTTCTCCAGGATTGGATTAATATCAACATATTGCATCTCCTGCAAAAACAATATCTGGTGTGGTACTTGACATCTCATGATTGACTCAGTTGCCTAAGCAAGTGATCTGTCAATCATGCACATCTCTCTCCACTTTAGTCTGTAAGACATCTTTAGAGAGGGTGACTCCATCTCTTGCAGGTACACTACCGTGCCTGGAGTCGTCCATTCTAAAACACCTTCAGAATGCTGCCTAAGTACCCTGATTGGGAAACTACCCAAATCTAGATCTAAAACCATAGATCCAGTAACCAGAATGTCTTGATATTATATCCAAGTCCCATGTGGAGAAACTACTGTGTGACAACCAAAGTATAACCGATCGTAGTATAGGAACATCACTTCCTGCTCTGTGTATGTCATCCAAATACCAGGACATCACAGCCTACTACCTTCTTAATAGATCCATCCCCTATTCTGATGAAGTCAAACCTATGACTGTCACATCAGAAATAGATGATCTATCTCCGCTATATCTGCTTTAGTCTATAAATAGACATAAGCCACATGCCCACCAATGCTTCCGCTGCTCCCACTGACTACGACAACCCTCTGGCAGAGTCATATACATGTACGCTTCTAAAACCAGTTTAGAACGACGCTATACTCATCCTCCTGCCGGGTCTCACAGCCTGGAGCAACAGCAATGGCAAGTCTGGGTAAACAAGAACCTCCCTGCCACCGTCCTTGAGCATACAGAAGTACCTCTCGAGCGCCTGAGGTTACCCACCATATCTGCGGAGTAGCCAATGGAATGTCAAATCAGATTGAATCTTTAGGTTCTTATTAAATTTTCAGTAATCGTTTGCGGTTCTGGAATCACTTCCAGTTCTACCATACTCCCACTACTGTTTTCTGAAAAAATCCATTTTTATTAAAACTGTGGCGAGTCAAGAACAATATCACTATTGATCTTCCAGATGGTAGAAAGTCAACCCTCGTCATAGCCTGGGTCAACCCACAAACAGCCATTACAGAAATGTGCCTTAAGTTATCCAGAGTCTGGTTTTAAGCATAAGCCGGACAACTCCCCGTACCTTAACATCATTAAGATATGAACTGTTCTATATCCAATACAGAAACAGAGGCACTGATTTAATTTAACCAGATTCAAATCATGCAGCTGTCTCCAATGCATGTCAACTAAATGGAAGAAGGCCGATCAGCGTTACTCAACTTAGGAATGCGTCCAGATATGAGTAACCTGAAAGAGAAGGAAGTTCTCATAACCATTACTATCAACTGAATACCATACATAACTATCTACATCTTCGATCATCTTGAAGAATCCTGATACTTGCAACACCTGGTTCTCTACTTTATTCTTATACCTATAACTTCTCAAAACTCAGACCTTGTGTTTCTACGAAACACTTGTCTAAGAACTAGAGAAATCATAAGTAAACCGAATATAGTACGAGGACCAACCCCTCTGTCCTAATGGACACTGGACAACATACAATACTCTGTATAAGTCCCCTGAGTCTAATAACTCATTCTCTGTGTGTCGTAGGTTGAAAACTGTACTTATGGTTATGAAAAATTACACCGTTGTTTAATGCTCCTTACCTAACCATCCACTGATATAGGTAAATGTCATAGACATAATTTCAAAAAGGTATATCTCACTCTATGAAAATAGATGTACAGATATATCAATTTGAAATTGGTGCATAACAACGGATATTCAAAACCAAATATTTGCCGTCCGGCAAACTACCCAGGCGATTTCCTCAAATATCACCAATTACAACGAATTCCGATATAATGAGGATGATCACCTAATTGCCAATAACTTACTCCCACTCATCATCTGTAAAACCATACAGATGTGAGAATCATACCTAGTAAATACATACCCTGGAGTAAGGACTAATTAGGAAATCAGTTTTCTTTTAACAATACACAGTGAAACTGAAACATTGAAATATTTCGATGGGGTATTCTGGTATTCCTAGTAATGCCTCTTCCATTATCCAGATTCACAACTGTAACCGTATAATTCTTTTCCATCTCTCCAAATCCCTTTATATGTCTTTAGTCATTATCTTCTGTACACCCCTTTAGGCCAAATGGTTTTCTTCCTTCCCTACCGTTCGGCACCAGCCTATGGTTTGGAAGAAGACTATCCAATAAGCATAATGGGTGTACTGTCCTAATCCTAGGAGCACTCGCAATGCGAGAGAAGATGAAGATAAAAGACAACCGAATAAACCTTATTCATATTTCTCCTGAACCAGAATCCATCCCCGAACTGGAACAAGTTCCTTTCGAGTTCGTATATAACCATACGATGGAGTATCCAATAAACTGTGGATCTTCGTAGTGATACGGAGTGTCCTGGAGAAATACAAAGGTGATTTAGGATTGGCGAAGAAATACTTGGTTTGGTCGTGAATAGCAGTCGCAATTTACTTTGCCCTCTTACTAATCCCTTGATATGTCTTTACTTAATACCTTCTGTACACCATCGTTATGCTAATTGGTTTTCTTCATTCCCCACCGTTCGGCACCAGCCTAAGGTTTGGAAGAAGACTATCCAATTTGCGTAATAGGTGTACTATCTCCTAAACCAAGGAGTACTCGCAACCTGAGAGAAGGTAAAAGGAAAAGACAACTGAATAGTCCTATCCATTTTCTACAGAACCGGAAACCATCCTCGAATAAATTCCTTCGAGTTCTTATATAACCATACGATGGTTTTATCCAATGGAAGTGGACGTTCGTAGTAATACGGGGTGTCCTGGAGAAAAGGGTAAGAGTAGGAGTGGCAATGAGGTTTGCAACTCTGACAATCCAAAAGCCAGTGTTTAAGAAGGTTCGGTTAATTTTGGTCACTGAGTCATAGTCTTAGGGTCGGTTCATGGTCGCTGCCAAAGAGAGAGAGAAAAGAAACACTCAGCGTGCACTCTAACCTAGAT
Organism: Agapanthus africanus; assembly: GCA_030015575.1. Taxonomy (NCBI): domain Eukaryota; kingdom Viridiplantae; phylum Streptophyta; class Magnoliopsida; order Asparagales; family Amaryllidaceae; genus Agapanthus; species Agapanthus africanus. The sequence goes on along the minus strand of CM057339.1, from coordinate 160,705,962 downwards.
CAGAATGGTTATCAATTTATCTAATCAGGAAACCTCCCACTGTACCATCAAATTCTCCTCCAAACCTGAAAGAAGAATTAGTCGGGATCACCCGAGGAGTAAACTAACTCATCAGTGGGAATCGGGATCCAACTATCATCGCATGACAACGTGACGGAATCCGCTCACGTTATCACACTCCAGAAGGTTTGCGCATATCTGAAAAGTTTCAGTTTCTTTAGAAACTCCCGATGTGATTTTTACCCTATGCTCTTATGACCTTGACTTAGGCCAACAAATCATATGTCACATGTTAAGTTCTACCCGTCATTCTCCAGGTTGATTTGAACCCACCCATACCTACCCTTGACTTTGGCCAACAAGGCAGTACGACTGTCCCAAACCAACGCATCTATCTATGCTGCATATGAATACCCAATAGCTACCAAACACTGTGCCTTGACTTTAGCCAACAAACACAGCTTGAATACTATTGACTATCCATATGAAACGACGGAGGGCTACGAATGGTTTCTGGCGAAACCTTTAACGTAATGAACTTGATATCGTTGAAGGAACTGGATAGCTTTTATAAAAATATAGTGACGAAAACCTTTGCTAAAGAGGTCACTCCCGGTGAAGGGATCTCGGCTCTTTCCCCGTAGAATGAGGTGCAGGATATTCCAACTGAATACCACGATGCAAAGCAAAAGTAAACGACTATAGTGAAGTTATTGCCCTGACGCAAACTTCTGTCCAAGAGGTCACTCCCGGTGAAGGGATCTCGGCCCTTGCCTCGTCGACTGAGGTGCAGGATATTCCAACTGAATATCACTGTGCAAAACAAAAGAGAACGCCCTTGCAATAACAGCTTTTTTTGAAAAATTGTTCCAACAACATCAGAATAGGTTTGTTTAGCATGCATTGATCCAAATCAACGCAGTCCCATCAATTGATCACACCAATAAAGAACGAAAATAATGATGTACGTATATGCCATCCGCATTCGCCACTGGGTCCCGTCATTACCCGTTAGGTTACTTAACTAACGACAGAGCGGGGACTGGACTAGCGCGGATGCAAAACATATACAACATCTACTAGTATATATATATCAATATATAATATTCGCTCAAGACGTGATAAAATGCAATATCACAGAAATGCAATAAGCATCACAGAACAATACAGATATCTGGGATCCCCGGGTTTCATAGAGCTGCTACTGAAACCCGACGTTCTCCTGGTCGTGTGGATAGCCTGTGCAATGAAATCCTAGACCCCTATAGGCGCGGCAAGTTACCCGCCAAATCCTAAAGCGAGGCAGCCCCCTTCAGCAACGTGAATGGACCACCCGGCACTTCACGGAATCCGGTAACTTGGGCACTCCTCCTGGGTCAACCTGTACCCCTTACGGGTGCGGCGAATAGCCTGCCAATTCTAGAGTGAAGCCCTCTCCGTCTCAATGCCATGAGATGCGGGCCCGTTGCCCTCTAGAACCCGGCTATCCGTGCACCCCTCCGCGGGGTAATCCTAGTACAGAAAGTAAAATATACATACAACGGGTACATCGACCTCACCCCGGTCGTGCCCCAAAAGAATAATATACAAACAGGTAGTGACGGAAGTCCATATGTCGGACGCTCGCCCCGCAATATCAAATGTACATATAAAACGAAATTGTACTAACATTGCATCCAGGCTATCCCCCATGACCAATCCGCAACATCACAGCACAACACAGAACATCAACGTGAATGTCACGTTCGCAAATCCGTCTAAAAGGGCTATAGCAGTTAGACAGGATTTACCGATCAAATGACATTCACGGTCGCAGATATAATGTAAATACTGTGAACTAATATGTTTAAAATTTTCGATCGACTAAATTTACTGAAGTGGGCCCCAAGCACTATTGTAGCACTCAAAGAAAATCTGGGCCCAAAAAGAATATTCCAAAAACCCCATTTTCCACTCAGAAGCTCTCTGTAAAATTTTGGTGCAATGAACAGTCAAGGTGGCGGCGGAACCGCGGCCAATGCGTGGGTTTGGCCGTGGTTCCACGGTGGAAAGGTGACGTCACGCAACCAAATTTTTACAGAATGCTTATAATTCCCTGCACGTGTTTCTGCAATGTACTGAAAAATTTTTCGAGCCAAAAATAAATCGACAGAAAACTGATGCATGAAAAATGCGGTTTTTGGAAAATCCGATCGATCGAACTTTTAAACATGTTAGAGCAAGCTAGACTAGGTTAATGGCATGGGTCTGATACCAATGTAAGTGCACGGCGGCGCCCCGGCCGTCAATCCGAGGCCAAAATGCGGAAACGATAACTTACTTTAACTTTTGAATCGGCACCACCGCGCACAAAAAATCCCAGATCGGGCCATTAATCTAATCCTAGCTAACTAGAGAAGGGGTAGAGAGATATACCGAGCGATCCGTGTCCTTCGGTCTTCTCGTCGCCGTCCCGATCTTCCCGCGGAATCTCCTGTCTTCAACTCCTCGTTGGAAGGGCGCCACATCGCCGGGTTCTTTTACGGGCTCCCACCTCTGGACCGAGGCAACTCGGGCATGAAGTTGGCTAGCCGACGTGCCCAAGAAGTGCTGTAGAATAGTATGGAACTCTATGTCTCATGGGGGTTGAGAAAGTTGCCCTTTTGATGGAGGTGAACAAAAGAACTTTTGGAGGAGGAGCTATATGATTTTTGCAAAGCCAAAAGAACATTTTTTTCCTTCCAAAAATTTGGGACAGCCACCATCAAAATGTGGCCGGCCTCATCACTTGAAGAATGAATAATTGGAGTGGAGAGAATGAATGAGGGAGCTCAAAAATAATGCATGAAAGAGAAAAGGTTACCATGATGAAATCATGATCACAAACCAAGTCCAACACTCATAAACCCATCATCAAAAGTCAAGCCATCATGAACTCAAGAAAGTCAAGGGATGGTGCAACCATCATGAAGCATCAATATGTAAAGACCACCCTCCACAATGCTAATTTGCACAATTGCAAATAAGCCCTCCTCCACCAATTTTCAGCCAAGGAAAGATACAAAGGAAAATGGCCGAAACGGAATGCAAACTGGCAACTTCAAAAAACTGATCCCGTAATAAATTACAGGAAACCCCGCTACTGTATATACATACCCACATTTGTATTCCGACCGAATACAAATGCAATGAGACAAAATCTACACTGTACAATACTAGGATCCGGCTTAAACCAAAGCCCGCTAGTATTAACCCTCCGATCATGATCCGTGCAATACCGCACGTATTTGATCAAACCCTGTCATATCTCCATACGGCCTCTACAGCGTTTTTCCCGAAACTTGAGAAAGCGGTCTGTGGGGGACTCTAAAGACTCGTCAGCACTTTGGCTGTGGATTTAACCACTAGCACGTCAGAGGTATTATCCATACGTAACGGGCTACCAGGTATTGACCAAAAGGGACGTCGATGAGAGAACTCATCCTGACACCCTACTGAGCCTGTCAGTGACAATATTCGTACAGTCTGGTCCGTTCGTCTATGAGCATCGCATGGCGGGCCTAGGGGTTGGTAAAAGTCAGACCCCCAAAAGCGGTACAAGTCGTGTCGGAGTGTAGCCCAGAACACCCTGAGATACTACTGGAATACCTACCGGTAAATCTCCTGCCTTGGCCAAGGACTTCGTGTAAGGCTCTCCTAGACACAGCGCGACCTCACCCCCAATACCGGGAGAGACGAACCCCTGCAGATCTGCTCACTGCCTCCATGTGGCTCGGGACTGTACCCAACTAAAATCTGTTTGCACGTCTCCTTTGAGCGTGGTAGGGTAGAAATCAAAGTACAGTGGGAACTCACACGAGACAAATGACGATCTCAGGTCGATGAACTAACCTGTACATATGTCACCAGGGAACTGCTATTTGACGTCAGGTATAAGACTAACTAGTATGTTCCCGGCGAGTCCTGTCCGGTGTACTCATAACCCAATGAGCACCTGTATACATCTTAGGTGAACCAACTGACACCAGTGGCTTGTGAGACCGGCCACCGCCCCTCGTCGGGGTCTCGACTGTATACACTAGTCTACTCTGGAGTATCGATGCCCTATCTCGAAACTCCCACGACTAGGGACCTTTTAAGGATGTGCTTATAGACCACCAGCTCCCACGTATATGATCGCCCTCATACTGCTGGCAGTCAAGCAAGAATCCTAGGGGCTCTATCAACGCGCAATAGTGACCTGTAAGGTCATCTAAAGCAGTACACGATGGTAAAGATAAACCAAATAGCATACTATCATCTTGAGTAAGACTGTCCTATCGGGATAGGTCCTCCATCGATCATTGCAATCACGTTCCTGTGATCCAATAATTGACTCTGAGGGCACTATCTCCAACAGGTGGATCAAAAATCCAATGAGTTAGAAAATATTTCTTATATCTTTCTAAACAGAGAAAGATTGTGCTCTGTTAAACTGAGCACCCTTGGATTAAAAATCCAATGGTGATAAAAATATCACCGTTCAATAGAATAAAATTCTATATATGGGAAAATATTTCCCCAATCTTGTTAACAACAAGAAAACATGTCCTGTAAAATAGAAATTCTTGGATCAAAGATCCAACGGTGGGTAAAATTCCTCAAATAAATTTTGAGACCAATTAAATTAATTAGAATATCTCAATGAGAGATTTTCTCAAAAACTAATTAACAATTTGCCTCCACTATATAAAAGACACGAAACCTCAAGTCTCATATAGAGGGAACCCCCTATAAGCTTCTGCAAAAAAAATATAGTGAGCTCTTGAAGGAACAAAGAATTTAATTCTCAATGAAGAAGACTTTTCTCCTAAAAACACTAGGTAAAGAAAACATAGAGAACAAAATATCTCATTTTGCCTATATAAGGGTTTGACCCTTCTCAAAGAACTTAGTTCTTCCTTTGGACCGGAGATCCACAAAACAAGTCTCTCACAAGTTGAGAATTTAATTCTCATCGGGAAGATCTTGTTCTTGAGAATCAAAAATTCAGAAAAGAACTAGGTTAAAAAGAAAGAAAAGAACACATGGTCTGAGAATAATTCCTCCGAAATTAGGGTTTAACCCTACATAAAGTACTTAGTTCTTATAAAAATAAAAGAAGAACTTAGTTCTCCAATAGAAAAAACGATCCAAGATCTTCAAAACAGAAATCCTGATGATCATCAATGACTAAAATATCATTAACATAGATTAACATCTCTATAAACAAGAACTTGGCGTCTCACTTGAAACACACATGAGAAAAATTAGTGCTTAGCACTATTATAGCGCTTCACATGCTTCCTACGTGAGTGCCTAAACAAACAAAAGAAGAGCTAAAACGTTTCACATGCTTCCCACGTAAGCGTACAAAAGAAAAAAATAAAAGAGAACTCATTTGGGTTGATTGGGCAGCCACCAAATAAAGCAACCCAGCACCCTGAAAATAAAGTAGTCACGTGAAATGCACGTGAAACACTCTTGGAAACCTGAAATCTGGTGCCTTACGTGCTTCACGCGTGAGCGCCATAGCTCTAGCCAAAGTTCTTAGCACTTCTGTCAAAAGAAAAGGGGGTGAACAAACAAAACCCAAAATCAATGCTCAGCATTCAAGTGCTTCCCACGTTAGTGCCATGCAAAGTGCTTAGCACTTTATGTTCAGTCAAAGTGACTAAGTACTTAGCACTGATTGGGCAGCGCCCATATCTGAGCGCCTCATGTGTTTCACACGTGAGCGTCAGAGAAAATTATTGCTTAGCACTATAGTAGCGCCTCGCGTGAAAAGCACGCGAGTGCCCAAGGCTAAAAAAAATCAGCGCCTCACGTAAAAAACACGTGAGTGCCAGAAAAGATTAGTGCTTAGCACTATTCCAGCGCCCCATGTGAAACACACGTGAGCACTGTATATCTTAGTGCTTAGCACTGCTGGGTAGTATGGAAACCCAATCTGAGCCCAAATTGACTAACTTTCCTAAGGATAAACCTCTTTGATTTTAAATCAACCAAGCCTTTATGCTCGTGATTTCCAAACTGATCTTAGTCTCAAACATGACTAATGATCTCTCATTGATGATATCCAAAATGATATTCATCCCATATCTCTTAAGGTAGTCTTAGTCTCAAATATGACTACCGATTCTCAGTTCCACCACAACCCCTTTTTCCCTCATATACAGGATTTGGTTCAAGGGTACATCTTTCCATATCTCTGATATATGCCGTTGTAATTCCTCAATGTCTTCAGAGACGTGGCAAGTCCCGACAACCAACTATTTTCTCATCCCAACTTGATCAAGACAGGGAATGATACATCCCACGTTGATGCACTTCCAACTTGACGTGCACACCTCAAATCGAATCGCACCCCAAATTGGGCGCATTCCATGTCACCACCGTTCACTCCGCCATGTAACAAATACACGTGTGCGCAAGATGAATGTTGGACCGAAATGCACTTAAACTCATTCGTCCCCAAAATGGGAATGTTGGACCAAAATGTCCTTAAACTAACATCCGTCCCCAAAATAAGAATGTTGGACCGAAATGTCCTTAAACTAATATCCGTCTCTAAAACGGGAATGTTGGACTGAAATGTCCTTAAACTAATATTTGCCCCAAACATGGAGATAATGGACCATGATGTTCTTAAAATAAAATTATTGGGTCAAATGTTCATATGTTTAAGTTGATCTTAATCTCAAACCAGATTAACGATCCTTAAATAAACCAAACCCAAATCTAAAATATACGGATTTGGAATGATCTGTGCCCTATGCTTACGACATAAAATAGTCTTCGTATACAATCTCGGGCAACCAAAATAAAACAAAACACACACGACACGAAGTGAACTGCCGAAGTAGGAGAAAGTGGCTATTGCAATGCGATAACATAATTAACCGCAGGGGCTTACGCCTGTAAGGAAGAGCGTCCCCACAATCAAAAACCCCTCACAAATGAGGGGGGATCTGATGAAGTCTGCTACAACGGTCGCATCTGTCCAAACCTACGATATATGGTGTCATAAATCAACTTGGTATTTTCGGAGAGGTGGATGGAGAAGTCCAAATAGGATCTGCCCCCAAATTCAGGCAAGACGATCTATCCCAGTTCGTCTCTGTTTTCGGTGGTGAACAGACACATCATCTGCTTCGTGTCGTAATCTGGGGAATTATTTATGAGCCTTATCATTAGCCCCCCACTCTCGCTCTGACCTATTTATGGGTCGGGTCGAGAGTGGTAAGCCCGGTTTTTAATAATTCAGCCTAGGATTTCTCCGTAATGGGTTGTCCGAGGAAGATGCAACGTTTGGAGGCTACTCCTCCTAGATCTTAGGACCCATGTGGCAGCTCACCAAGTGCCTCAATTCTCACGCGTATCTTTGGTGACGTCAGCGGATCAGTGAAATGATTGCGCTTTAAAGGGGGGCGTCGTTTCACTCGCTTGGTCAGTTGGGCTACATGCGACATGTTCACCTCTACGTGGCGGGATGCGAGGGGTTGTCATCTGAATCCTGGTGTGGGGGGACGTGTCCAACGGCCGGTCGCCACGCGGAGTCCCGGTGGCCACTAGGTGTGACGCTTCGTTTCGGTGGGAACGGATTTGGGCCATTAGATGCCTTCTTACTGAGTGTATAAATAGGAGGGGGCCATCCCATGGCTGATATTTTGCCCTAGTCGTCTTTTGTTGTTTGAAAATTTCCCGGCGTACATCTGCTTAGGTCGGAACTTCGGCTAAAAAAACTTTTCTCGGACAATCCTTTTTTGAATCAGGTTAGATGTCTTCCTCCGAAGTGTCTATTGATATAGTTGGGGTTGAGTCGGGCGATGAGGCTTCAGCTTCTGAAGCTGAGTCCAGCGGGTCTTCTTCCTCTTCGGCTTCCGATAACCAAGAGAGTTCTTCTTCCTTTTCATCTTCGTTTTCTTTGTCGGGCTCGCCCTGCAGGGGAAACAACGCCCTTGTCCTTCGTCGTCAGGGGTGAAAAGGGCCCCTGAGGCGCGCATCGGGAATACCCGCGATGCGCCCTCAATTTTGAACCGTTTGGACGAGCTTTCGGACATCCGGGTTCGTTTTCATATTCCTCCTGGCTATTCGCTCCGTCTGGCCAGGGAGGGCGAGCGGGTAGATCAGGTGCAGGGAAATAAGATTGCTCTATATTTGGAAGCATTCTGGGCATAGATGCGTCTGCCCTCTCACTTGAAGTTTGCGCCGTGCTCCATTGTTTCCGTCTTGCTCCGGGCCAGCTAGCGCCGAATTCGTGGAGAATCCTCCTCGGGTTTCTAGTCCTGTTGAAAATTGATCGGATCCCTTTTGATTTGAATCTTCTCTTCTCCTTTCTTTGTTACAAAAATCACCCCGGCACCAGTAAGGACAAACCGAGTTGGGTGTACCTTTCGTTCAAAAGAAATAAGGGTAGGGCGGCCGGGTCAAGGGTAGTGGTCGTCCTTTCTTCCATCCATGAATGGAAGGAGAAGTTTGTCTTCGTCAGGCCCCCGAAGGGTGAGGATTGGGTTGCCAACTCATGAATAGAAAACATCAGCAGGTAGAAATCGAATAAAACAATGATTTCCTAGGTCACTATATCCTGAAGGTAATACTATGATATCTAGGGTGACCATGTATGCATATATGTCAACAATCGAATCAATACAATGACATATATAAATAAACATCTGACATCATATGCTTGTATGCATATGGATATCATCCAGGTGTCCATCAATGACACAAACAACATCATGGAACCTAAGTGTCCCACACCAACACTCGAACATCATGAAAACATATGCCTATATATATATATAAGGATATCAACCACGTGTGCCCATCAACGACACATAAAAATCATGGAACCTGAGTGTCCAACACCGACACTCAAAACATCATGAAAACCCGTGTCCAGCATTGACACGTAAATCCTCATATCTCGGGCTCCGTTAGACCGGATCAGCTAATATCACGACCACGGTCGGTATCCTCCGGATATCCGCCGCGCCAAACTATCTCGGGCTCCGTCAGTCCGGATCGGCCCATATCATCTCACGACTCCAGTCGGTATCCTCCAGATATCCGCCGAGCCCAAAACTATCACCGGTAGGTAATGCTCCCCCTTCCAGGCTCATCGTCTACATCTCGAGCTTCTTGCCCCGGGGTACCTCATCGGGTCTACCATGCACCCGCATACGGTGCCTCCCACTCCTCGAATCGGGTATACTCACTGCTCAAAACCGAGAAAACTCATGATGGACACCTCGAAATATCATATCAAGAGAAACCGTGTTTTAAAGCAATACATAATTCTCGTTGAAATATAACAGCGGTTTTCAAATCCAGAGATCTCATAAAAACAGCATCTCAATGCATATAACCATAAAGTACGATGTATGCAACATAGAGTAGTAATATGAGCATATCGAGTATATCATGCAAGCATGTCAAGTGATAATACTGAACAATGAATGTACTTTTACGTTTAAGATTAAACTCATGATATGGCAGTTCTACTGTGTAAGTGGCATGGCAATTACAGATGATGAATGTGTGTGAGCCGGCAAATCTGTGTAAGTGTAACATGCGCATCAACGGTAATTGTGCAGGTGTACTAGAAAATGATGTCATATGGCATTTAATACCGGAACGTGGTATGTACATCACGAGGGGTAATGTCCTACTTCGGCGATTCTGACTCATAACATCCGATATGACAGTAATCCTCGATCATCATGCTCAAATCACTAGCATAGATCATTCATCCGGTAACTCATCACGTACGGTAATCTATCGTACGGTAACAACAAACAGAATAGGGATTCTATCGTCCTATTAATCAATAAGGGTACGGATCTAAAATTTTGTACGGCATATCACTTTTATCCGCATAAATAAATATATATACACATATATCTCAAATCATATTTGTATCAATCTCATATAATGATATCTTGCATATACATCATATCTTATTAATCTCAAGTCATATCGATCTCGATCTCATATCATACCAATATCAACTCATACTTGTTCTCTTCAATTCATACTTATCATAATTCACTTTCTCATTTCATATTCTCATATATCAATCCGAGTCATCTATATCTATCATCTCAATATCCCACATCATGTTATCTTATATACCTATATCATATTCTCAAACCAATATATCCATTAATGTCAACTTTTATCATATCATCTCTTTCTAAATCCTATAATCATGTTATCTTAAGTTCGTAGAATATCCTTTATCAAAATTATAATTTAAACAACAATCTTTCCATATCAATGGTTGCGGGGGTGCTTGTTGGAGATAGTGCCCTCAGAGTCAATTATTGGATCACAGGCACGTGATTGCAATGATTGAGGGAGGACCTGTCCCAGTAGGACAGTCTTACTCGAGATGATAGTATGCTATCTAGTTTATCTTTATCATCGTGTACTGCTTTAGGTGACCTGACAGGTCACTATTGCACGTTGATAGAGCCCCTAGGATTCTTGCTTGACTACCGGCAGTATGAGGGCGATCATATACGTGGGAGCTGGTAGTCTATAAGCATATCCTTAAAAGGTCCCTAGTCGTGGGACTTTCGAGACAGGGCATCGATACTCCAGAGTAGACTAGTGTATACAGTCGAGACCCCGACGAGGGGCGGTGGCCGGTCTCACAAGCTACTGGTGTCAGTTGGTTCACCTAAGATGTATACAGGTGCTCATTGGGTTATGAGTACACCGGACAAGACTCGCCGGGAACATGCTAGTTGGTCTTATACCTGACGTCAGATAGCAGTTCCCTGGTGACATGTGTATAGGTTAGTTCATCGACCTGGGGATCGTCATTTGTCTCGTGTGAGTTCCCACTGTACTTTGATTACTACCCTACCACGCTCAAAGGAGACGTGCAAACAGGTTTTTGTTGGGTACAGTCCCGAGCCACATGGAGGCAGTGAGCGGATCTTCAGGGGTTCGTCTCTCCCGGTATTGGGGGTGAGGTCGCGCTGTGTCTAGGAGATCCATTACACGAAGCCCTCGGCCGAGGCAGGAGATTTACTGGTAGGTATTCCAGTAGTATCTCAGGGTGTTCTGGGCTACACTCCGACACGACTTGTACCGCTTTTTGGGGTCTGACTTTTACCAACCCCTTAGGCCCGCCATGCGATGCTCATAGACGAACGGACCGGACTGTACGGATATTGTCACTGACAGGCTCAGTAGGGTGTCAGGATGAGTTCGCTCATCGACGTCCCTTTTGGTCAATAGCTGGTGGCCCGTCACGTATGGCTAATACCTCTGACGTGCTAGTGGTTAAATCCACAGCCATAGTATTGACGAGTCTTTAGAGTCCACCACACATTCAGTTACTCAAGCTTTCGGGCGAAAAGCTGTAGAGGCCGTATGGAGATATGGCAAGGTCCGATCAGATACGTGTGGTATTGCTCGGATCAGGATCGGACAGTTTGTACTACATGCCTTATGGATATATGACAGGGTTCGATCAGATACGTGCGGTATTGCACGGATCAGGATCGAACGGATATTACTAGCCGGCTTTGGTTTAAGCCGGATCCTAGTATAGTACAGTGTAGATTTTGTCTCATTGCATTTGTATTTCGGTCGGAATACAGATGCGGGTGTGTATACACAGTATCGGGGTTTTCCTGTAATTTATTACGGGACCAGTTTTCTGGAGTTGCCAGTTTGCTTTCCGTTTCGGCCATTTTCATTTGTATCTTTCAATGGCCGAAGATTGGTGGAGGAGGGCTTATTTGCATTTGTGCAAATAAGCATTTGTGGTGGGTGTTCTTTGCATTTTGTTGCATCATGATGGTACACCATCCATTGACTTGACTTTTTGCTTCATGATAGTTTTCATGATTGCTTGACTTTGGATATGATGATGGTTGTTGTTGGAGTGTTGGGTTTTGTTGTGATCATTTGATTTTCTCATCATCACTTGCTTTTCACCCACCTCCTTGTCTTTGCTCTCTCTCTCCATTCACAAGAGGAATGGCCGGCCACTAGTGAGGGTGGGGTTTTTTTCTTTTGGTTATGAGAAAAATGTTAATCTCATTCTTTGCATGCCACATTTTTCCTCACCTCTCTCCAAGTTCATTTTCCTCCACCACAAAGGCAACATCCTCTACCCCAAATGAGACTTGAGTACTACACATTCTACAGCAAACCTTGGGCACGTCGACTGGCTAGCTTCGTGCCCGAATTGTCTCGGTATAGAGGTGGGAGCCCGTAAAAGAAGCCGGCGACGTGGTGCCCTTCCGGCGACGAGGTAGAGACCGGACATTCCGCGGGAGATCGGGACGACGGCGAGAAGACCGGAGGACTCGGATCACTCGGTATATCTCTCTTCCCTATCTTGTAGTTAGCTAGGACTAGTTAATGGCCCGATCCGGGTTTTTAGTGTGCGGTGGTGCCGGTTTAAGAAAATTAAAGTTAACCATCGCTTCCGCAATTGGCCTCGGGATGGAGGCCGAGGCGCCGCCGTGCACTTACAGTGCTATACGCCATCCACCCGACTTCCCCCGTAGATATAAATCTAATCACCTGCTAAACTCCTCGCTTAGCCAAAGTCGATGTGCTTCGTCATCTCGGAATTCCACGCGAAGATACCTACAATCAATACACATCGAAATGCAATTAAAACCAATATCCGAAAACCGATACGGCACACGGATTGCTTATAGGTTAGAACTTATAGCCTACGCATGCAAGATCAACCAAATAACTCTCGTCTGTTGACGTACAAACGTCCAACGACGGAATCCAAACTAAAATATAAAAACCAAGTTTCAGAAATCAGAAAACGAAATTCTGCAACTAAGGAAAACACCTCCAGATTTTGCCTTAGGTATAATTAGCTAATTTTGCATACAGGGTTGCTCTAGATATCACATAACAAGTCCACTCACCAAAATCCAAAAAATCCCTCGCAATGTGGCCGCAATTTGCGTCCACTAGGATTAAATCTGCGGCCAGAAGGGAAGAGGAGGGGCTCGGGTTTCTAGGGTTGGTTCCTGGTTGCCTGCACGTCTCTCTGTAATCGCTAAATAATTTTTAGGGTACCCGGGTTATAGCAGATCTCAATAACATATCACAATTCTCACAAAATACGATATCGGGGAAATTCTAACTTCATGTTTTGGGTTCTAGTCTCGGGTCTTGGTCCAGAAATCATCACCCAAGTCTTGCAAACACTCACTACACCTCACTTTACCACTTAACATCAACTTGTAAATTTTCAAGATCACATAACTCACTAAATCGATTTCTAAACTAAACTAGGATATACTAAACACAAATACTTAACTAAAAGTGTAGGTTTATACCTCATTAATAACTGAAGAAAATTCTTGAGTTGCCCAAATCCTTCAAAATCCACACTTGATTGGTCCAAAGGGTTTAGGATGAGCTTGTGTATCTTTATTGTGAAGGTGGAATAGGGTTTAGGTTATAAATTTGAGATAATACATGGAGGTAGAGAAGGTTGAAAGAAATGAAGAAAATGGATGAAGAAATGAATAAGGAAGAAGAATGGAATGAAGGAGAAGATTTAAGAAGAAGTCACAGGTCTCTCTCTCTCTTAAGCTCACTCTCTCTTAAGCTCACTCTCTCTCTCTCTAAATATCTCTTTTACTTTATCCCTCTCTCTCATTAACCATGGTGACTCCTTTATTTTCTTTTCTTTTCTAAATAAAACCAAATGAAACAACAAAACAACACAACATGCAACAAAATGCACATGACATGGTGCACTAGCCATGGAAAAATGTAAAAATATGGATTTGGCTTAATCGCGATTAGTAGTGCACTATTCAATTTAATTTAAACTTGCATATCATTAATTATAAAAATGCCAAAATCTGATAAATATCATTATAATAAATAAATCATTTTAATCTCCGATTATTTTCCAAATATTGGTATATACTTATACCATTTTACGAAAAACCCTATTCGCAAATCGAATAGTTTTCGCGAAATATATTATTTTATTATTAAATTTCCAAAATAATATTTTATATTTATGAAATGTTACAATCTTTCACCCTTAAATAAATTCGGTCCCCGAATTTAAATTTAAACCCCTAAATACTAAAACATTTCAATAATCAGCTCAAATCAACGGGGCTCCGAAATCACGGAAAATACAGAAATACCACAGCGCATCGTGTGCAGATGAAAACGAGTGTGAAACTCAAAATCAAACTCCATCAAGCATCACGCAATCATCGGAGTTATAAAAGAGATGCAAATCTCGAAATCCAATATCATACTCAATTATGCTATACTCAAAATCATAATACGTGAATAGTACGCATACTCATAAAATCCTCTAAAACTGAATAAAATACATGCAAATCTTTTCCAAATCTCCGTTCTATGCGTAGCTCATGGCACAAGTGGCGGACGATCATTTGTAAAGTAGTAAATATATACTTATATATATTTTGCTCAAATTATACGTCCCGCCTTTTTGAAATATCCCAGATGGTTTTCCTTATAAAATTTCGTGTCACTCGCGGACAGGTAGGAAATAGCGAGACTATAGCTCCTTCTTTTGAAAACCTCTTAGTAACTTTTTATGCATGCAAAAGTACTCAGGCATTGTTCTCAGACCAGCCCTGCTCGGCTACTATATAATATAGTATCCATCATCAAAACGCGATGCTCATAAATAAAATCAGCCTCAAAAGGTGTATCCAACATCACGTACGTCTGTTGCGCATGGAAATCAAATCTAATACAAGTGTCACGATATGCACAAAAGCAAAACTAAGTGCAACGGACGTGCACGAAATCATATATCTAGTGCAACGGATGTGCACAACAACAATATCAAGTGCATTTATAGTGCATGAAAATCTCAACCTAGTGCAACTAATATGCACGAATGAAAATCCCAATCAAGTTCATCCAACATGCACGAATAAAAATTCCCAATCGAGTGTACCAAGTGTGCACAAAATCTCATATCATGCGCCCAACATGCGCGAAAATCCAAATCAAGTGCGTCAGGTCCGCAAAAAACATCTAGTGTGGTAGCATGCACGATAACGAACGCCAAGTGCAGACGCTCACGAAAACATAAATCTGGTGCAACAAATGCACGAAATACAAATCTGGTGCAACCAATGCACGAAATACAAATCCGGTGCAACCAATGCACGAAATACAAATCCGGTGCAACCAATGCACGAAATATAAATCAATATCTCAAATGCTCACAAAAATGACACCGAGTATATCAAGGTGTATAGAATCATAAACGTGTGCAGTTGTGTGCACAAAACATGAATCAATGCACTGCAAGCACATATAAGCTATACCGAGTGCATAAGTAAAGGCAAGTGCATACAATATGCACGAAATTAAATCGACAGTTTTGAATCCATGAAACCATTAATACGTGCAACGAAGGCACAAATCGATACCAAGTGCAATAGATATGCACAAATCATAACCCAATGTAGCGGTGTATAAAACATAAATCAAGTGCAATAACTGTGCACAAAATATAAATCTCCAGTAGGTGCAGCCATAGTGCACGAAAACATAAATCACGAAACCCAATCATCGAAACTCAAGTCCAAGCGATAAAAGTGTGATACTCGGATCACACAACGCCATCGCAATAAATGACATTGAGGTACACCTCCTACAATGTCGAAAAATGACGGTACGCCTAAGCTTGCAGAGCAAGATCATCTACTTGCCTCCTGCTCACAATATGGCGTCCCCGGTCTCAGGGTCCTTGTTTTCTCTGTGGATTACCAATCTCACGATCCTTCTGCTCGTCGGCCTGGTCAGGTGTACTAACGGAACAGTTCTGCTCAAGAACTCCTCTGATCACCGTTTGGCCAATCAACATGACCACTCTCAACGATACATTTTTGACGGCGGCATCCGGCCCTCTGAATACGCACGATTTAACTGATCCTAGGTGCAAATCTTTATCGCTGTGGTGTCCTGAATGAACCTGCTCATGGCTTCTTCCGATCTCACCTATGCCGAACTATACGAAGGTTGGCACTCTTGCTTAACTCTTTTCTCATAACCGGACAGTTGCGTCCTCAGCACTGCTTTCCTCTGAAATTTGGATGTATCTAACGCCTCTGCACACATATCAATTCTCTAGCGTCAACGGAGCGTAACAACCGCTCGCTAACATCTCACACGAACCTCTTGTTCCACTCGTCTTTATTATCGTCCACTTCGACGTCATCTCTTGCTGTCTGCTAGACTTTATTACACGTCCTCGGGAACTCGTCCAAATCATCGAAGGAATCACTTTATTCGTCCGTTCTCGATCAACTCACAACACATCTGGTGAGGTCCTTCTATCTGAAACTGGTCAACTTACTGATCTCACATTGGAGCATCTGACGAACAACGTCCTCTCTTGATCGATCTACTCTAGATCCAAGTAAGATCCTTCAACTGAAATTCTTCAACTCAACTGAGCCTGCGTCAGCACATCAAATCTGACGAATCATATCAGTCGCTCAACTCGAGATAGACTAGCTATCTCCTGTCGCATCTCTTCCTGAAATCTCCAGCTGTTTCAGCTCATAAACTCTGGAAATGACATCCCATCAATCTCAGCAACAGCTGGGTCATCTGTCTGCACGGTAGACAACATCACGATCTCTGAGGTAGGCTGTACATCAACAGTCCTCTCAATCTGGTAGCCTCTATCAATGGGCCGATCATCCGGTGCAAAACCAAACACTCGCCTCAAACGAGAGATCACAACACAACACTATACCTACACGTCCCTATGTCACCAGAAACAACATGGTCAGTCCTCGTCCATGACGAGCTCGTCCTGACCGTATCCCTAGCAGCAGCTCTCTCTGAGCTCAAACCAAGGTGATAGAACCTCAAGCAGGTATCGATGATGATAGATCAAATGAACGAAAGAAATCAACAGATCCCAAATGGATATATGATCATAGGAACGAGTAGTATCACAGATCTTAAGATAAGTACATCCTAAGGTTTCTTAAGTGGAGTATCGTATCGTAAGTATGTCGCAGAACATACGTACGGTACGTCACTCTACTCAAGCTACCTGCTCCATTAATCAAGGTCAAACTATGAAACGAAAGTTCGGGTCTAATACCCCCCTTCAAGTCTAAGTTCCGTAATATCAAGCCTAGGTTCCGAAATATATATTACCTCCCAGACTCCGCATAGTCAAACCCAGACTCAAACCAAGGTTAAACCTAACGCTCTGATACCAACTTTGTCACGACCCGTAATTTAGCACGTGACCGGCACTTAAATTACGCAACGTCTAAAGGCGTAACGTAAATCAAGTAAGCCGAAGCCCAGAAAATGTAAACCTTTTTTCGGAAAATAATAGGGGTGCGGTTTTGAAATAAAGGTATAATGAATCATGTTTTTCTTTGAATGCATAGATAATGAAACATGAAAATGCAAGTGGGTTATACTACAGTTGAAAACATGTTTCATCTTTAAAAATTTGGGCAGCACCTCCCTTGTATATTTTGATCCAAAAACATATACACCACAATATATAGGCATCCCCAAGCGGGAGCTAGATCTTCGCCAACTGGTGGAATCACAATCACGCAATAACATATATACGACGCCCAACGGCGAAGAATCAACCAAGAAAGAACAAATAAAGAATCAAGACATCAAAACTCAAGAAAAGCGATCATAAACCCATCGCTCTAAGTCTCGCACAATACCCAAGTCTGACTAGGTCTACCAATATACAATGTCTAGTTTCTGATTTGATTTGATGGAGTTTATCTAGATACAACGGAATATAAAGTACGAGAGTGGGCACGATCCAACATGTGTCCCATCTACCAAAGCAAAAACACCCTGGAAGAAGTTGTGTGCCAGCGATACCGCAACTGATCCCAAGCAGTCAAACCTGCAAGAACTGTGGCACAACGGGGATGAGTTTCCAACTCGTGAATAGAAAACATCAGCAGGTAGAAATCAAATAAAAAAATGATTTCCTAAGTCACTATATCCTGAAGGTAATACTATGATATCTAGGGTGACCATGTATGCATATATGTCAACAATCGAATCAATGCAATGACATATATAAATAAACATCTGACATCATATGCTTGTATGCATGTGGATATCATCCACGTATCCATTAACGACACAAACAACATCATGGAACCAAAGTGTCTCACACCGACACTCGAACATTATGAAAACATATGCCTGTATATATATGGATATCAACCACGTGTGCCCATCAACGACACATAAAAATCATGGAACCTGAGTGTCCAACACCGACACTCAAAACATCATGAAAACCCGTGTCCAGCATCGACACGTAAATCCTCATATCTCGGGCTCCGTCAAATCGGATCAGCCCATATCACGACCACGGTCGTTATCTTCTAGATATCCGCCGTGCCAAACAATCTCGGGCTCCGTCAGTCCGGATCGGCCCATATCATCTCACGACTCCAGTCGGTATCCTCCAGATATCCTCCGAGCCCAAAACTATCACCGGTAGGTAGTGCTCCCCCTGCCAGGCTCATCGTCTACATCTCGAGCTTCTTGCCCCGGGGTACCTCACTGGGTCCACCATGTACCCGCAGACGGTACCTCCCGCTCCTCGAATCGGGTATACGCACTGCTCAGAACCGAGAAAACTCATGATGGACATCTCGAAATATCATATCAAGAGAAACCGTGTTTTAAAGCAATACATAATTCTCGTTGAAATATAACTGCGGTTCTCAAATCCAGAAATCTCATAAAAACAGCATCTCAATGCATATAACCATAAAGTATAATGTATGCAACATAGAGTAGTAATATGAGCATATCGAGTATATCATGCAAGCATATCAAGTGATAATACTGAACAATGAATGTACTTTTACGTTTAAGATTAAACTCATGATATGGCAGTTCTACTGTGTAAGTGGCATGGCAATTACCGATGATGAATGTCTGTGAGCCGGCAAATCTGTGTAAGTGTAACATGTGCATCAACGGTAATTGTGCAGGTGTACTAGCAAATGATATCATATAGCATTTAATACCGGAACGTGGTATGTACATCACGAGGGGTAATGTCCTACGTCGGCGATCCCGCCTCATAACATCCGATATAACAATAATCCTCGATCATCATCCTCAAATCACTAGCACGGATCATTCATCCGGTAACTCATCGCGTACGGTAATCTATCGTACGGTAACAACAAACAGAATAGGGATTCTATCATCCTATTAATCAATAAGGGTACGGATCTAAAATCTCGTACGGCATATCACTTGTTTCCCCAATCAGAGCAAGGCTCTGTTTGAATTTCAAAAAATTCAAATTTTGAAGCAACGCTTTAAATCCCGTGCGCTGCGCGCAACGCGCCACGTGTCAGAAGTTGATATGACAGCGCAACGCCCAAGGCGGTGCGTCCAATCAGAGTAGGGCTCTTTTAAAAAACTAAAAGTAAAAGAAACAACGTTCATTTGCGCAAGCGCTGCGCTGCGTGACACGTGGCTGCGCAGTTGCGCAAGCACAACTGCGCAAACACAGTTGCGCAAACGCTGCACCGCGCGACACGTATCCCGCAGGTGCGCAAGCACAGCTGCGCAAGCACAGCAAGCGCAGCTGCGCAAGCGCTGCACCGCGCGACACGTGTCTGCGCAGCTGCGCAAGCGGACTGCACTGCGCGACACGTGTCTGCGCAGCTGCGCAAGCGCTGCGCTGCGCGACACGTGTCTGCGCAGCTGCGCAAGCGCTGCGCTGCGCGACACGTGTCTGCGCAGCTGCGCAAGCGCTGCGCTGCGCGACACGTGTCTGCGCAGCTGCGCAAGCGCTGCACTGCGCGACACGTGTCACGCGCTAAGCGAGTTGCGCAAAACAGAATAAATCTTTTCTGTTCTTGTTAAAACAAGAAGATTTTCTTCTTTAAAACAGAGGCTTTTGGATCAAAGATCCAACGGTGGGGAAAATTCTCCAAATCACTCAGAGAAAGATCTTTTTAACAAATTTAACTAATTTATGGGCACTATAAAAGGGACCCCAGACCTCAATTCAAAGGCATGAACATTTTCTGAAAGAAAAAAAAAGAGAACTCTGAAGAGCTCCTCAAGAACAAAAAAAGATAAAAACCTTCAGAAAAAAAGAAAAAAATTCTCTTAAAAAAACAGATCATTGATCTAAGAACAAGATCAATGATCTTCAAGAAGAAAGAAAACTAACTAATAATTGTGCTTTGCACTTGCTTATGAACCATTGGTTCCTTGAAAACAAGAAAAACTTGTTTTCTTTTATTTAAAATCAATCAAAAGATAAAATAGTGCTCTGCATTTGCAAGAACTGCGCTGTTACGCTCCTGTGTTGGCACAAGCCACCAGGAAGCGCCACGTGTCAGTAGCGCAGCAGCGCAGCGCACTAACTCAGTGCACTGCGCTATTGCGCTTGCGCTCACCAGAGCGTGACACGTGTCACCACCATATGAGTTTGCGCTCATTACTTGGCGCAAAGCACCTGACAAGCCACATGGGGCACTGTCAGAGTATTTAATGCTCTACATTATTAAAGAAAAGGGACAGAGCCCAATTAAAAAGCCTAACAGGCCTAATAAATAAAATGCTATGCATTTTAAAAAAACGGGGTGGGGGGGCAAAGACCAAACAAAAAAATAGATGTTCTGCATCATTTATTAAAGGGCAGAGCCCAACCAAAACAAGAATAATGCAGTGCATTACTAAAAAGGGGTAAAGCCCTAGCACAGGCCAAGGACAAAAAATGTTGAAACTGGACTTAGCCCAATTTTGGCCATAAGTCCTTAAATTAAATTGACTGAACAAGATTGCTCTCTTAAATCAATTTACTACCGGTTCGAGGGTACATCTCCGAACTCCTCTGACACCTATCGTTGTAATCCTTCAATGACGTCAGAGAGGTGACGGGTCCCGACGACCACACATCAATATGGACCGAAACGTCCTTAAACTAATATCGGACCGAAACGTCCTTAAACTAATATCGGACCGAAACGTCCTTAAACTAATATCGGACCGAAACGTCCCTAAACTAATAGCGGACCACCACGTCCCTAAACTGGAATTTGGACCACCACGTCCCTAAACTGGCGGTGGACCGAAACGTCCTTAAACTAATATCGGACCGAAACGTCCCTAAACTAATATCGGACCGAAACGTCCCTAAACTACCTATGGACCACTATGTCCCTAAACTGGAACAATAGAGCCTCCAAATGCTCTTTTGACGGATCTAAACGATCCCGTTTAAGTTGATCTTAGCCCCCAAACACGGCTAACGTATCCTTAAACATTCAAACGGACTATAAAACTCCATATCAACCTGGGTTCCAGGGTACATCTCTGAACTCCTCTGACATCTGCCGTTGTAATCCTTCAACGACGTTAGAGAGGTGACGAGTCCCGATGGCCAGATATTAAATCGATCATCACGTCAAGTTGATCTTAGTCCAAAACAGGACTAACGTATCCTTGACGAATGTTTAAGTTGATCTTAGCCGCAACGCGACTAATGCATCCTTAAACTAAAAACACCAAACCCAAATCTAAGTAAATACGGATTTGGACTAATCCACGTCCTACGGGCGACGGCATTACTCAGTCTCCGTATACAATCCACGGGCAACCACAAATAAAACAAACACACACGACACGAAGTGAAATTCTGGAGAAGGAGAAAGTTGTTACCGCGATGCGGTAGCGTAATTAACTGTAGGGGCTTGCGCCTGCAGGGAAGAGCGTCCCCATAATCAAAAACCCCTCACCCTGAGGGGGAATCTGACGAAGTCTGCTACATCGGCCGCATCCATCTAAACCTCCGATACACGGTGCCATAAATCAACTTGGCATCTTCGGAGAGGTAGACGGATAAAACCACATAGCATCTGCCCCGAATCTCAGGCAAGACGCAAAGTCTAGGCCGCCATTCGGAGGGGAACAGATTCTGGCACGCCCGGTGGGACCTTTTCCTCTTTCCACTCCACACTTCCTGTGTCGTCTTCGCGAACCAATCGCGGTTTGTTAAATGGTTGCCTTCGGATTTCAAGTTACTAAGATTTGGTCTTTTGCCTGGCGCAGAACTCAAGATTCAATGGCCTTCAACTGCACCAACTGCTCGAAATACCACTGCAACGGACGCTCCACCTCACCAGGAGGTATAGCATATGGACCCCAAGCGGCTTCCTTCCTCGCTCT
The DNA here is from genome assembly GCA_030015575.1 of Agapanthus africanus. Classification (NCBI taxonomy): domain Eukaryota; kingdom Viridiplantae; phylum Streptophyta; class Magnoliopsida; order Asparagales; family Amaryllidaceae; genus Agapanthus; species Agapanthus africanus. The sequence continues at coordinate 160,683,735 of CM057339.1, read as the reverse complement.
GCCAGTAGACCAGGTGACCCAAGCCACCACTGGCCTGTTCTTCGGGACCATGATCCCACCTACGGGCTTCTCTGCGTCAATACCTGCACCGGAAGTGAATAAAAAGTCGATCTTCGACCGGCTCACTGCTACGACGGCCCCTGTCAACGGGTCGCCCACCGCCGAACCAACAGTCTATGTTTTCACCAGGTTAAATCAGAACTCTAAACTGGGTGTCCCAAGGAAGGAAATGACCGCTGCTTCAGAAGTCGTCAAGGCGGCTTCCCCTATCAAAGAGTCAGTCTTTTCAAGGCTGACGATTCCTGCTCCTGTCCCTGCTCGAAGATCTGTCTTCGATAGGTTGGATATCACACCTCAGAAGACAACCTCAGTCTTTAAGAGGTTAACACCGGCGGCGCCTCATTCAGACAGGGGGCAAAAAGAAGATGTCTCAATCTCCGAACCAGTCCCAACGGCTCGTCATGCTCGACGTCGCCATTGGCAACGAGTGAGGAAGGCAGGGGGCAACTCCCCCTCAGGGATAACTCCACCAGCTCCAGTGGTGGAAATCAACGCTGCTGTTCCAACTGGGAACAGCTTTGAACTGCTAAGGAGGGTACGGAAGAACTCTCCAACCGCTACACTGAAGAGATCTCCTCCACCTGCGGAGAGAGTTCCAGAAACGAAACGAGAACAGCCCCCTCAACGGTTGTCTTCAAAAATTTATAAAGCTTGGCGGAGGGTTCAAGACTCTGTGATTAACCCAGGTCACTCTCGTCACCAGAAAAAGGCGAAAGTGGAAAAAGACAAGGACTGTCCCATTAAACAGCAGGGGACAGCAGCTGCTAGGCTGCCCCCTTCAACGTTTCCTTCAACCTCAATGGCCCACAAAAGAAGGAGGACAGAGAAAACTCCCGTGTCAGCGGCAAAAGTTAAAAATGGTGAACCTAAACGTCCCAAGTCAGGGGGCATAACAGTTCATACGGTTTACATGGCATCGGGAAAAGAAGATAGCCGCATATCAACAGGTCATAGACCGCACACGAGGTCAGTGACCAAGGCTCAGGAGCAGCAGCAGAAGCTCCAAGAAATGATGAACGCTATGGCCGCACTTACAGGGCCGAAAGAAACCCCGGAAACATCCTCGGACGAGGGTCAAGAACAAGAAACGGACGCCGAATTCCTTCGTCGTGTATTAGAGAAGAAAGATAAAGAAGCTGCGGAGCAGGCAGCCAACATAAAGAAAATGGCCCTCCTGTTCCAGGATATGGTGGGTATGATGATTCAACAAGATCCACCTGCTGAAGATCCCCCGATCATTCTTGAAGACGATAGGGGAGAGACGTCGAATCCTCCACCGACTCTATCCGCAGCTAAAGAGGATACCATCTCAAAAGCTGATTTGGATGAATACATCGCCCAGCAAATACGGGTTCATCATGCGACCGAAGCGGCTGGTCAGGTCGTAAAAACGGGGCGGCCATATCCAAGTTGGTACGATCAAATCAAGTACCCACCTGGTTATACGATTCCCAAGTTCCATATCTACAAGGGGACGGGCAATCCACACCAGCATGTTGCCCAGTTCAGGGCACTCTGCGGCAATACCGGCGGTGATGACAAGCTTTTATTGTGCCAGTTTGTTGGAAGTTTATCGGATACGGCGTTTGAGTGGTACTCTGAACTCCCGAACGACTCTATCAAAACCTTCGCGGAGATGGAGCTACTGTTTACTCAGCGTTTTGCAAGTGCCAGTGAGCGTACCCGATGACGGCACTGATTAACGCCAGGGTAAAACCCGGCGAGACATGGGTTCAGTACGCTATACGATGGCGGAATTTATGGTCGAAGTGCGAGCAACGCATTGAAGAAGCTCCCGCAGTGGGTATGTTTGTGGGAACCCTCGATCCACAAGCAACCATCTCGCAGTTTATGATATTCTTCAAGCCGACTACCTTCCAAGCCTTGATTGACAAACTAGCATAGATGGATCAGATGGGCCATAAACCTCCTCTTCTAAAGCTGGACTCCCAAAGTGATAAAGGGAAGGGAAAAGCGATTGTCGTCGCTAATGCTCAACAACAACCGAGCGACTCGAAGCCGGTTGCTCGTCAAAATAATATGCGCCCGTACGTACCCCTTGAGGATAGGATGGGACGTCCTTATTCCTTTCCCCGCGATAAAACGAGGAGGTTATTCGAGCTGGCGTTGCGCAACAGACTCATAAATCTGCCGGATCCAAAATGTCCGTTGCAACCAAGTGACGTCAACAAGCCTAATTACTGTCCTTATCATCGAGTACTGGGCCATCCGATTGAAGATTGCTACATTTTCAAAAATTGGCTTGAAAACCAGTACCGACAGGGCAAGTTCGCGTTATCTGACAAATGGAAAGTGAATCCCCCGCAGCCCCACACCTCTAAAGGGACGAATACGCCGGGGGCAACATGCTCCGTCATTGAAGAAGCTCCTTGGGAGGTTATATTATCAGCCAAGACAAAAAGGATGCTAAACGATCTTCAGACATGTCCAGCAATCAAGTGGAAGAACCCGTTGGAACCGTAGGTCATTGAGGGGATGTTGAAGCCACGTACAACTCCGAAGATCGATGGTGGTGGCTCAAGCACTCGCAACCAGTCGTCAAAATCCTTGAAAAAGAAGAAAAAGAAGTCAAAGAAGCCCGTGAAGCCTGGCGACAAGCGCACAGACTTACAAAAGCAAATTGACGCGCTGGATGAATACAACCAAAAGGCACGGACTCCCATTACGCTCCAAGAGTTCCTCAATCACGTCTTTCAAGAAGAGGATGAGGGAGAAAGTTCATCGGATGAACCCGAGGAATATGTGGCGAGCTGTCATATGATCTCCCATTCGATCGCGAACGATGAGAAGACTCCTGGCACTAAAATGCTGGGGGCAGATACTGAATCAAAAATTCCGAAGCTATCAGTTGAAATGATTGACGCGTTCCTTAACGAAGCTCGACTGAAAAGTAAAGCTGATCGAGAACGCGAGATGGCTATATTTGAAAGGGCCAAGCGCCAGCGACTTGATGAAAGAGCTGAGACGATCCCGCTGGAGCAAAACACCTTCGCTACCGACAAAAGCCAATTCAAGATAAAGAAAAGGTTTGCTAAGGCCATATCAATGGGCATGAAGCTACCATCCTCTGAAGAAAAAATTACTGGTGAAATAGAAACGCACCCCTCCTATTGATTATATCATCAAAAGATTTCGCACCCCACTCAAGAGTGCAAAGCTTTCGATAGATGGTTGCAAGGATACGTTGCTCATCGACAACGCTTTAAGCGAGAAAAGCGCAAAACTCGTCGGGAGCAAAGAAATACGACCGAAGGGCTTGAAAGAACTACCGGCGATTGTTGCATGGTTAACACTGGCGGGCCACAAGTGCCTACATTCGGGAGCGATTCTGATGAGGAGCTGGAACTCGCCCCTCTCTTTAAAGAGTCCACTTCGGGAAAAGAAGAAGAGCCGAAGGTCTGTGAAAATATTCGGCTGCGGAATCGGACGCTGCCTGAAAAGAACCTCGGACCCTCAAGCAGAAAAGATAAAGGGAAAGAAAAGGTCTCTGAAGATATCGTCTTAGATGACCAAGTTCTGGAAGAGCTAAACGCCAACAACCCGCCGAAGAAGAATAGGGTGGATTACAACGTCTTAGCACATCTGAGAAAGCTGCCCTCACAACTCAGCATTTTTGACGCCCTTTTGCTATCAAAAGAGGCGAGAGATTCGTTGATCAAGGCACTATAAGATCCGGAACAATTCCAAGCATGCATGGCCGATGAAAAGATGAAGGATGAGTTGGAGGAAGTGCACACGGCCGATGTCACTTTCGGCGACGAGGACCTTCTCCTTGGGACTTGCGAGCATAATCGCCCCCTTTATGTCTCAGGATACTGCCACGATATAAAGATAGGCAAAATCCTGATCGACAATGGATCCTCAGTTAACCTCCTCAATGTTCGGGTGTTTACAGAAATCTGCATGAGCGTCCAGCACCTTGCTCGTGACAAGATCACCATCTCCGGGTTTGACTCCCAGTCATCAATAACTCTTGGGTCTGTGATACTGACGCTACGCTTCGGGCTACTCGTCACGGACATTAAGTTCCACGTCATAGACGCCAAGACATGCTACAATGCTTTGCTCGGCCGACCATGGTTACACGAGTACAACATCATCCCTTCTACACAACATCAGTGTATGAAGTATTTTAAGGATGGTTTCGAGTATACTGTGACGGGAGAACTGAACCCGTTCTCTGTGAACGAGGTCCGCAAATACGAAGATGCCAAATACTTCTTACCGGATTTCGAAGATACGGAGAAGTGTCACAAGCCAGAGAATAAAACTAACGCTACCATCCCTGTCTTCGGCAGTGATACTGAAGAGGAAGAGGAGATAGTTTATTCGGGTCCGCCCCAACACAACAAGCCGGAACCATCCGCCCCTACGTTGATCTTTGGTAGCGACTCAGAAGATGAGATCCATGCTGTATTCTCTGCTCGACCTTCAATACAAATGTTCCCTGATGAAGAGCAAAGTCTGCAAGTCGCCATGGTGCCGCTTGGACACCATAAAGAACTGGATGCACTTAATACCTACGGTGTAGAAGAGTTGCAGACATTCTACATCCCTCCCAGGCGAGAAAGCGAGAAAACAATTTTGTTCTACCGCTCTGAAGAAACCAAGGTAGAAAAAGAAATTTGGCATGGTGCGAATTCTACGCTCGACAGGCTTCAGCCCATCCGTCTCCCCAGATATTATACGGAAGGTTTGAAAAAGCTGCTGAAACGTCAGGGGATATCCTTGAAGCAGACCGTTCGAAAAGCCAAGTTCTATGATAAAGTCTGGAACGTTCCCGGGACTCAACGCAAACTGCCTAATGGGAGAATGGAGACGAAAGGACTCGGATACATCTGGTCAAAGAAACGGGAGCTATTAAACAGTTGTTACGTCATGTATGACTTCAATGAAGAAGCAGATGCTCAATGGGAGGACGCTAATCCTAAGCCCGTGAAAGTTCCAGATGCGAAAGTGCCCAGTCCGTCGTTCGAAGAACAAATGGACAAGCTTATAAGGGAAGTGGGTCAAAAAGTCCGAGACGATCATAACCGCGAAATGGTCATCTACGAGAAAGCCAGAACGCAACGCCTTCTCCAACAGGCCTTGAAAGATGAAAAGGCTGCTCCCTGTCAACCTGTTACAAAGAAAGCTCGGCGCAAAAGCAGAAATAAGTCGAAAGGCCAAAAAGGCACTCAACAACAACAACAAAGCAGGGCTAAGAAGCCACGCAAACGGGAGCCGAGCGTTCTTGATCTATCTCTTATGAAGAAAATGGGTCGAGCGTACTCGTTTCCTCAGGACAAGACGAAGAAGATACTTGACCTCGCTCTAAAACATCAGATGCTTACACTGCCGGAGTCTAAGCACCCCGAACAAGAAGGCGAAGTCTCTGACCCAAACTATTGCTCTTACCATCGAGTAATAGGGCATCCTCTTGAAGATTGCTTCACCTTCAAAAATTGGGTTGAAGATCAGTACCAGCTTGGCAAGTTCGCCCTGTCTGACAACTGGAGGGTAGCGCCGCCACAGAAGCACGAACCCAAAGACACGAGGATAGAGCCAGCTCCACGTTGGAATTGGAAGCGAATTCGCACTTGTCACATGATAACAATATTAAAAGAAGAGCCTGAGAACATGGATGACCTTCCCTGGTGCTTCGAAAACAGCAACGATGAGATAATCTCAGAATTCCAACCAGCGCCAAACGAGCTGGAAGATGGAATCCATACCACTGCAGATAACCTCAAGAAGATTGAGTTGGGGACGGCAAATGACCCGCGACCGACATTCATCAGCGAGCTGCTATCTGAAGAAAGGGTGGCTACGTTAAAGGATGTACTTCTACAGCATAAAGATTGCTTCGCATGGAATTATTCCGAAATACCGGGACTAGATCCAGAAATTGTTATACACAGATTGGCGATATCCCCGGACGTCAAGCCAGTCAAACAGGCGCCGAGGAGAATGCGGCTCGAGCTTGAAATGAGTATCAATGCTGAAGTCAAGAAGCTGATCGACTCTGGCTTCATCCAGGAAGTTCAATACCCTGAATGGATCGCCAACATCGTCCCGGTGATGAAGAAAAATGGGACAGTGCGTATATTCGTAGACTTCCTGGATCTTAATAAAGCTTGCCCGAAGGATGATTTCCCAGTGCCAGTCACCGAACTGATGATAGACAATACATCCACTCATGAGGTTTTCTCCTTCATGGACGGCTCATCGGGGTATAACCAGATAAAGATGCATCCCGAAGACCAGAAGCACACAGCCTTCAGGACCCCTCTAGGTATATTCTGTTATAAAGTGATGCCCTTCGGTTTAAAGAACGCCGGTGCTACCTATCAAAGGGCCATGACAAAGATCTTCGATGACCTTATACACGAGATCGTCGAATGCTATATCGACGATCTCGTGGTTAAAAGCAAGTCATATGAGGAACATCTCGAACATCTGAAGACCGTATTTCAACGCCTTCGACAATACAACTTGAAGATGAACCCGCTCAAGTGTGCATTCGGAGTTTCCTCAGGCAAATTCCTGGGATTCATTGTTCGACATCGAGGTATTGAAATAGATCCGTCAAAGATCAAAGCGATCAAGGAAATGCCTCCGCCAAGAACTCTTAAACAGTTGCGATCTCTCCAAGGGAAGCTCGCATACATACGGCGATTTATAGCCAATCTTTCAGGCAAGTGCCGTCCCTATAGCCACCTGATGAAGAAGGGAACCCCGTTCGTCTGGGATCAAAAATGCCAAAACGCACTAGACGAGATCAAGCAGTACCTGCAAAACCCTCCAGTGTTGGCTGCTCCAGTTAAGGGAAAGCCTCTCATTCTTTACACGACCACCCTCGAAGGTTCTTTAGGCGCATTATGGATACAAGAGAACGACCAAGGGAAAGAAAGAGCACTCTACTAGTTAAGTCGAGTTCTACTGGGGGCAGAAAACAACTACTCCCCCATTGAAAAACACTGCCTGGCGTTGATCTTCGCGATAACAAAGCTTAGGCACTATGCGTTGGCGCATGAGGTCCGTCTCATTTCAAAGGTGGACCCCCTTAAATACTTGATGTCAAAGGCCATATTGATGGGACGACTCGCTAAATGGGCCCTACTCTTGATGGAGTTTTCAATAACGTATCAACCTCTCAAGGCAGTGAAAGGCCAGGCCATCGCCGACTTCCTCGCTGAGCATCCCATACCCGCCGATTCTCCTCTAAATTGCGATCTTCCAGATAAACATGCATTTGATGCGATCGACGGTGATAATACCCGATGGGAGCTTTATTTCGACGGAGCATCCTCCGTGAAGAAGCGCAAACAAAGGACCCCTATAATCAAATCGGGCGTAGGGCTCATCTTTGTGACTCCACAAGGAGGGATAATGCGCTTTGCTTTCTCCCTAACAGAGCCGAGAACAAATAATGAAGCCGAATACGAAGCTCTAATAGCAGGCCTCGAGATCGCCATCGACATGGGAATTGGAAATCTCCTTATATATGGAGACTCCCAACTGGTCGTTAGTCAAGTAAACGGCGACTACCAGACATGCAAACCAGAATTGGTGAAGTATGGAGAAAAGGTGCAACAGCTGTTGACCCAAATCCCCTCTTATACTTTGGAAAATATACCGCGCGCAGAAAACAGCAAAGCAGACGCGTTGGCCAAACTTGCTAAAGAACTGGCTGACGAAAACCTCGTTGACGTTAGAATCGTGGTGTAAAGCCGTCGGGTGCTTGCCCCAGCAGAAGTATCTCCGGAATCATCCGAAGGAAAAGGAGCGAGCGAGCAGACGACCCTGCAAGTAAAAGATTGGGAAAATACCAGGGATTAGAGAGAAGTCTTCATAGATTACTTCAAGTCCCACCGAATGCCCGAAGAAGCGTCCACAAGACATCAGCTCATGAAACGAGCTCTGTCTTTCGCCTTTGTCAATGATACTCTATACAAGAGGTCATTTGATTCTCTGTGGCTGAGATGCTTAGGACCTGACGAAGCGAGAAGGGTCGTCCAGGAAGTTCATGACGGACTCTGTGGTTCTCACCAAGCAGGCCCAAAGATGAAGTTGAAGATCAAACGCATGGGCTACTATTGGCCCACGATAATCCAGGACTTCCTCGAATATGCGAAGCAATGCCACTCATGCCAAATTCATGGGGATTTCATCCATCAGCATCCGAATCCACTACATCCAACGGTGGCTAGCTGGCCATTCGAAATGTGGGGGACTGATATAGTCGTCCCCATCGAACCAGCATCGTCTAGAGGACATCGTTTCATCCTAGCGACGACCGACTATTTCTCTAAGTGGGCCGAAGCGGTACCGCTGAGGGAAGTAAAGACGGAGAATATCCTCCATTTCTTCAAGACGCATGTCATATATCGGTTTGGAACGCCAAGACGGATCATCTCCGATAACAGGCCAGCCTACAGAAGCCACAAGATCAGTCGCTTCGCGCAACAGCACAATATAGACTGGAGATATTCCTCGGTTTATAATCCGCGAGCTAACGGTTTAGCTGAGGCCTTCAGCAAGACCTTGACGAAGATCATGAAGAAAACAGTGTCGCGAAATAAGAAAGACTGGCACGAAAGACTGCAAGAAGCTCTCTGGGCGTATCGAACTACGTTTAAAACGGCCACGAACGCAACACCATATGCGTTAGTATTCGGGACGGAAGCAGTACTCCCCCTCGAGATAGAGTTACCCTCTCTACGAGTGGCAGTCCACTACGAGCCGACGGATGTAGAAAATGCTCACCTTCGGCTTGAGGAGCTTGACGCCCTTGATGAAACCCGACTCATAGCACAGCAAAATTTGGAAGCTTATAAAGCAAAGATGACGCGCTCATATGAAAGATTGACCCGACCGAGGACATTCCGCCAAGGCGAACTTGTGCTAGTGGTCAAAAGGCCTATGATTCCCAATCGCGCCAAGCGAGGGAAATTCGAGCCAAACTATGAAGGCCCATACATCATAGATAAGGTCTACCAGGGTGGGGCCTATCTACTCATGGACATGCACAGTGAAAGGCCTTTCAGGCCAATAAACGGTCGCTTCCTAAAGAAATACTATGCTTAATGGGCCACAACCTAGGTCAATGGTAGATGACGACGACCATGTCCGCTCGCTATCTTCCTAAGCTCAAACTCTATCAGCAGTAACCAGCCTTCTCAAAGTCGGACCGAAATGTCCTTAAACTAATAGCAGACCGAAACGTCTTTAAACTACTACAGCAGCATCTTTAGGCTGACAAGATATAAAAAAAACATATAAAAATAAAATTAAAAAAACGGTATGTCCATAAGCAAAATGAGCACGGATGAAAACCCGAAAGGGCTCCGTGAGTAAAAACAGCAGGGCTACCGGCGAGTGTTCGTGAAAACCCGAAAGGGCGCGACCTCGTAAAAAAAATATATAAAAATAAAAAGAATAAAAAAAAGACGGTATGTCCATAAGCAAAATGGGCACGGATGAAAAAACCGAAAGGGCGCCGTGAGTAAAAACAGCAGGACTACCGGCGAGTGTTTGTGAAAACCCGAAAGGGCGCAACCTCGTTAAAGGACACTTATAGGGTCCTCTCGACCTTGTAAGGAGAAACCACCTACGTGAGATCCTTACGACTCACAAAGGTGCAACACACTTAGGGATCCCCACGATTCCTAGGAAGAAAATACACTTGCGAGATCCTCACGACTCGTTAGGAGAACTCTCTTATGGGACCCTCACGGCTCATGAGAGTTGAAAGTCTTAAGTTACAGAGACCTAAACCTGTGCTTAAGCAACCCCCACAACCTTCGATATTGCCCTACAAGTGGCTCAATACTGACCCTTGTATACAATCCACGGGCGCGAATAAGCATTTCCCTAACCAAGTCTCATCCCCGACTGGGGATATGTTCGCATGGTGAACAACCCTTGTAAATCCTCTCGATTTATGAGGAGAAAACCCTCCTGTAGGATCCTTACGACTTACAGAGGAAACGAACACTTAGGAATCCTCACGATTCCTAAGGAGAAAATACACCTACAAGATCCTCACGACTTGTAGGAAGAAATACCTTTGTGGGACCCTTACGGCTCATGAAGTTAAAAGCCTTAGTCGACAGCGCCTTAACCCTGTTCGCTAAACCACCTTTGTTCGACATCGACGGAGGCAAATGATGATTCGCTCCTGGAAATATCCCGATTGTAGCGGTGCTGATGCCGAAATCGGTGTCTAATTCCAGGTTTACGGCGGAAAGCCAGTAGGCCGCACATGCATACGGAATAGCCGAAATGATAGGGCAACTTGCAATGAAAAGCAGCAAGTAAAAATGTATGCATGCAAAATAGCCGAAATGATTAGGCAACTCGCAATAAAAAGCAGCGAGTAAAAATAAAATAAATAGCTGAAATGATTGGGCACCGCGAAAGAAATAGCCGAAATGATTGGGCAATCGCGACCTTCGCGATATAAAAGCTGAAATGATAGAGCATCGCGGAGATAAAACAAAAAAAATGATGATAAAACTTTGGCCCTACAGTTAAGATCACATCGATCCCTGTATACAATCCAAGGGCGTAAACAAAGAGGGAACCATACTTCCCTAACAGGCTCAGCCAGAAGACGAAGCAAATCTCGACGGTTCAGTCCAACTCCGAAGAAACTAGTGTCTTCAACAGATTCCTCGACTCACGGATACAAACACTCCTTGACGAGAGCTTCCTGATCCGCGTCGACTCGCAGAGCCACCAGTGCCTCCGTGGGAAATTCTCGACTCGTTTCAAACCCCAAGGAAACAAATAATCCTTGGCGCGTGGGAAACAAATAATCCCTAGCAAACTCCTCGACTCACGGATACAAACACTCCTTGACGAGAGCCTCCTGATTCGCGTCAACTCGCAGAGCCACCAGTGCCTCCGTGGGAAATTCTCGACTCGTTTCAAACCCCAAGGAAACAAATAATCCTTGGCACTTGGGAAATAAATAATCCCTAGCAAATTCCTCGACTCACGGATGCAAACACTCCTTGACGAGAGCTTCCTGATCCGCGTCGACTCGCAGAGCCACCAGTGCCTCCGTGGGAAATTCTCGACTCGTTTCAAACCCTAAGGAAACAAATAATCCTTGGCGCTTGGGAAACAAATAATCCCTAGCAAACTCCTCGACTCACGGATACAAACACTCCTTGACGAGAGCCTCCTGATTCGCGTCGACTCGCAGAGCCACCAGTGCCTCCGTGGGAAATTCTTGACTCGTTTCAAACCCCAAGGAAACAAATAATCCTTGGCGCTTGGGAAACAAATAATCCCTAGCAAACTCCTCGACTCACGGATACAAACACTCCTTGACGAGAGCCTCCCGATTCGCGTCGGCTCGCAGAGAAACTAGTATCTCCGCGGGAAATTCCCGATTTGTCTCAACATGCAAATGAAACCTCAGGCAGCAGGGACTAAAAAAACTTGCTTCCTGAACCATGGGACCCTGCAAGTCAATCCAAAATGGTCTCTTGCATACTATTCACGGGTCTCACTCTCCAAAGTCGAATTTCGACGAGGAGGGAAACAACCGCTTGTGGGTCCTCTCGACTCGTAAGAGGGAAAAATTCTCTTATAGGATCCTTACGACTTATAAGAGAAAGCCACACTTAGGAATCCTCACGATTCCTAAGGAGAAAACCCACCTACGAGATCCTCTCGATCCGTAGGGAGAAAAGTCTCTATGAGACCCTCACGGCTTATAGAGGATCTCGTAGGGAGAAAAGTCTCTATGAGACCCTCACGGCTTATAGAGTTGAAAAGTCTTAGGCAGCAGATCTGAACCTGCGGCCTAAGCCATCGCTATTTCTTAAGAAAGTCAGGATACTCGTTCTAATCATCCGTCAACCTTGGTTACTAAGGTGGCATGTTGATAATGAAAGAAAGAAAAGAAGGAGAAAATGACACATTACAAAAAAGGTGTATCTTTTATTCATAAACTTGATTGGATACAGGATACATTATGTCAAAGAATAAAAAAAAATATGTATATATATACATTCTTTTATCTACAAGCGCAAACGATACAAGGATGGATAGCTACTGAGGAGGAAGTGTCTTTAATAAATTCACAAGCTGCTCTCGCACTTCCTTCAGCGCTTCCTCCTGAGTGACAGCCGCAGCCACCTCCGCCTCCACCTGGGCCCGCTGCTGCATGAAGGATGCAAGCTGTTCCTCAACGACCTGCTGAGCTGCTTCACGGCCTCGGGCATCATGCTCAGCGGCATCAAGCTTCCGCTTCAGTGCTAGCCCATTAGAAATACGATCCAGAAGGCCTTCAAAGACGACTTTCACCTCAGCAGCATTCGCCCTAACTTCAGCGCGTAGGCGAGCAGTTGCGCTTGAAGATTCCTGACGTTCCTTCAACCGTAAAGCTGCTTCTTGCTCCAAATGGCGGAAATAAGAAGTGCTTTGCTCGAGCCAAGCTGTCCGTTGGGTGCTTATAGCCAAAACTTCAGGAGAAGGACGTGTCGACTCCAGCCGATGTAGGCAGGCCTCGACCTCCCTGCAGTGGTTAACCCAAGATTCGACGACGCCTTCGTTGTGAAAGTTTACGAGCGCCGCCAACATTGATTTAACTTCCACAGCGAAATCTGCGGCAGAAGGGAGAGCGTCCGCGTTAAGCTCTTCGATATACCTGCTCAGCATGCCCAAACTCATCACGGCACCCTTTGAAGATGGACGTTTCAAGAAAGGGCCTGCCGGTGAAAGGACACGAGACTCAAGAGGGACCGGAGCCGGAACGATAGCTGCAAAACAAAATATGGTTAGACGATGGTTCAAGAGATGTTGAAGGGTCATAAAAAAAGGGAGATTTACTATACCAGCTGCAACGGACGGTAAGGCCGGAAGGGCCGGTGGCGTGGCAGGCCTTGCACCCCCTCCTTCGATTTGTGAGAAGAGGAAAAGTTAGAAATAATCCTATAAAAAAAAAGGGGAAAAGAAAGACATCGAAATGAAAATATACTCACCGGCACCACTAGAAAGAGAAGCGAATTCGGATGGGAAGGAGAAGTGTGGGAGCAACACTTGGTATAGATGATCAAAGAGCACTCCTGAAAGGACACAGTGGTATAACATTAGTACATAAACTACACATTTAAAAGATTAACTCATGAGTCGTAAATCCATACCTTCCAACATCCGCGCTAGCACAAGGGAAGGCTGGGAGATGACCACCGCCAAAGCAGTAGTTGACGGTGCTCCTTCGAGCAATGGAGCATCGGCACTGGCCGCGCCTGCGTTAAAAATAAAGACAGACTTGTTAGAAAAGATCGCAAGATATATAATAAAAAAGAAGGAATGATGGTAACTCGAAGTTTACCCGACGAGCTGCCAGCCGAAACTGAGGCAATTCCCTCCTCCATCGACATGAGGCCACCACCCGTAACCTCATCACCCGACTCGATAGGGACCGTCGTCGTCCTCGCGCGACCAGGAGACGGTAGAAGATCGTAAACGGGGAGGGCAATGATTGGAGCGTTGCCGGACTCTTGGAAGGAAGCGGCTGACTCTTCCCCAAGAGTCGTACCCATCTCACCCGCTACTTCCTCGGGCTCCGCTGTCTCCATCGGCTCATCTATCGTCACCACGAGGTCGCCAGCCTCAAGTGCCTCGTCCGCCATCATCCCGGACTCAGTTGTAATGATCATTTCATCTGCCGCCACTTCAGGCTCGGCATCAACGATCTTCTCGGCTATAGGCCCCTCAACCTCTGCATCAGGCTCCATGGCCTCAACGATGTTGCCTACTGTCGGCTCGAGTTCGGCAGGCACCGCCTCCTCTGTTCCCCTGGGTTCAACGGTCTCCGCCTCACCCTCGGTCGGACTTGGCCCTGCAAAATAATAGATATAAGAACCGTCGGCATTATAACTCTCACAATAAAAATTCTGAAAGAAATGTTACCTGAAGTGGACTTATCATTTGCGCTTCGAACGGCGCGCGCCACTTGTCTGCGAGCAATGGATAGGGCGACAGGGGCCTCTCCGGAAGAAGTATCTTCCCGAGGGACGGTGCTTGGGCCCGCTCCCATAGCCAAAGCAGTCCGGCGCGCCTTCGCCTCGCGCCTCAGCCGCTTTCTCTCCTCCTGGGCCGTTGAGACGGACCTCACCAGAGCCTCTCTCATTGAGGCGTCTTCGTCCATGAGTAGGGATGCCTCCAAGTTTTTCAAGGCATCCCTCGTCGTTTTGTCAAGTTGAGGCTCTTGCAGCAGCCCCGACGAGACCGGGACTTCAGTAACAGGCTTGGGGAGGATCCCCGCATCAACTGATATAGCTCCTACAAAGAAATAAAAGAAGAAGGTTAGGTTGACCATGAGAAGAGATAACAATTTTTTTTCTTATAAAAGAAAAAGGGGTGGGACGCACCAACGCCTGCTAGAGCACGTTTCTCCTCCTCCTCTTGGAAAATTTTTAAAGAGGCAGCAATAGCTTCTTCAGTAGAGACACCTGTTGAAAATGGGAAAAGTATTAGTCAAGAATAATGATAAAAAAATGCGATGAAATGATAAGGAAAGCGGCTAATGATCACCTGACTCCGCGAGTTTGCTTAACATCGCTTCGAGCCTTGCTGATCGCTCAGAAGCTGCAATAGCGGCCGCCAAATTGGTGTCTGCAGGGTCTACCAAGAAGCCCTTATTGCTGCCATATTCACTTATTCCTTTGGTAAGAGGGGCCTCAGGCTCTAAATTGAGGATCGCGTCAAGAGAAAGGATCGACTTCTTCTTCTTTTGCCCGCCGGCTCTAGATGCACCTGGAATTGATTTGCGCTTGGCAGTCACCTTGGGGCGGCGGGTCCCGATATCCGCTCCTGCACCGGACTCTGGAGATATTACATTAACCGTCTTCGTGGGAACACGGGGCGCCTGTGGTGCATTCACCGTAGCAGACAGCGGCAATCCACGCGGGGGGCTCAACACGCGTGGTCGGTCGACTCCGGCATCTTTTAACGGAGGAATGACCGGGATCCTTGGTTGCAAGGGGGCCTTGCGATCACCGCCAGGAGGCGCACCCCTACGGTCAACCAGTATACACTTCTCCGTTAAGATAATTGGGCCCATCGCATGCGCATACCAAGCCACGTACGTGTTAAGCATCTTAGGGACACAGCTGGGTTCACTAATGAAGAAATAGGAACCCGTGTTAAGCCGTGTGAAATGGTGCATTGCATTCTTCATCCCCTCTCGGCTGACCACGGGCTTTTCCAAGAAAGCTTCCATCGGGATCCCTTGGTTGTAGCTCGATTGCTGAGCAAACCGGTGCGGGTTATACCTCATAAAAAGTGTTGTCTCATTCTGCCTAAACACTAGATAGCCCGGCCGAATAGAGTAGAGGTGGAGGATTTCCCGAGCCTTCAATACGGAAGCCCCGTCCTTGAAATCATCGCGCAGTGGCACTACTGACTTAGTAGTCTCTGAGCCTATGGTTATAACCTTATCCACAAAGGAAATCTTCACTCCGACCAGATGTGGACGAAGGAGCAGCCCCCTAGACTCCCGTGGGGGTGCAACCACAATTGAAGCGCCGACCAACCGCATGACTCTCGGGAGTCTGCATTTCTCAAAGAACGGAGGAATCTTATGGACACCGAACACCCCTTGCACGTGCATTTCCATTCAGGAGGTGAAATAGTGCGTCGGGAAGTTAGCGGGCTGCACCCCAGGCTCACTAGCATCCGCCGCTACGCTAAGTCCTTTATAAAGGTAGGCCAGCCCGGCGATTCCTACCGATAACTGCAAACCAGCCACCATCCGATGCGCTGGGTAAAAGACGGAGGGCCGCATGTGACGCGGGTGCATGGGGAGCGCAAAGCTGCATAGCCACAAACCCAAGAACCCAATAAAAAAGGTCTCCTCATCCATGCCCGGGACGGCGATTTCTGAGAAAGGGACGATGGCAGCGTCGGGGAGATAAAAATCCCTTTGATCATTCTCCGATACAGGTCGGCGGTCTAAGCCGAAACCGAAAGGGTCATCGAGCTGGGCGAACTTCTCACTCCGCTCTGATAGGAGCTCCGGCCGAATGAAGCAGGCAATAAAATCTGCGAAACTGACGCCCCGGTCGCCCGATTCCAGATGGAGTCCTTCATAGATCTCCAACATCTTCACCAGGCCCGGATATTGATGCTGAACGGCGTTCTCCGGAGTCAGGTCAAAAACCAGCGGCTTGGTGGCAAAAACGTATTCGTCAGGAGGTAGCAACTCCTCGTAATGCTCCCCCCTCATCGGCAAACCCGAGAGTTCGGCAAACTCCTCCAAAGAAATTGAGACCTCCCTATCCGCCATCAAGAAAGTGTGGGTGGGGATATTCCATTGTTCGATGAAGGCCTTGATCCACCACGTTGGAGGAGAGGGATACTCGAAGAGCGAGACGTAGACGGCTAAATACAATCCAATCTTCATTAGATGAGTCCTTTTCGTCGATAAAATGTATCGGGCCCACTGCAAGTATCCGGCGGGCGGTCGCGGCACCAATCCAATATTATAGGCCTGTCCCTAAGGGTGTGCTTCACCCTGACAGATTCGCCTTCCTAAAATATCTATTGCCGGCGGCGGTTGCACGGGAATAGCACCAATTGCGGGTTGGAGGAGGTCATTAGAGTTCCAATTTTTAACCTCCACGGCATACTTCACCGGGGGTTCGTCCGCATAAGGGATTGAAGTTATGGGCTCAGACGGCGTGGCGGAACTGAAACTGCGACGACCTTGGATGATTTCATTGTACCACTTTCCCCACAAGTGAAGGTTTTTGTGCTCGGGGTCGTGATCCTTAATAAGAGCGAGCGCCACCCGGTCCACTGGTGCATGGGGAAACCCTCCTTCCGAGCGAACAAATGGGAAAGACAAGTTGGCAGACATGTTTCCTGTAGAAAGACAAAAATAACCGTTAGTGTTCTAACGCTTGGCATTTTAAAATCTTACTCCACACTGTGATGCAGTGGGTAGGGGACCAAAAGGGGACCCACAAAATCTGGATGAAGGTGCATCATTTAATAAGACAATCCCATCATTAGATGAGACTGTCAATTCATGAAAAGATCCCCAAGAGAATATCCTCATTGATAGGAAACCCCTGGAGACAAGTAGAAAATCTCCTCTTTTAGAGCAAAGCTCTGTCACAAAGTGACATTTGTCAAACTCTGGTCTCAGGGGAACAAGATTCCTCAAAAGAACATAGCTCTTTAGTAATAATGGAAAGATCCATCAAATTTTTTTTAACACACTTAAAAGAATTAAAATTTTGGAATCTTGAAAAATCCATGAAAACTTATGAAAAATTCTTCATTTTTCAGATCTAAAAAGATCTACATTTGATCCAAGAGCAAAGCTCCGTTCATGGGTTAAAACCCATGGACGAGATCTCTGTAGATCTGTAAGTTTTTGAGAGCAAGGCTCTGTTGATGAAACCCTAAAGGGATTTTCTTTAGATCAAAGATCTATTAGAGGAAGGCTCTGTTAATTAAATTTAATTTAATTTAAATTACCTAGAGTGATTCTAAGTTCTGAACTTTGAAGTTCTTAAGCAAGAGCAGGGCTCTGAGAATCAAAATTCTTGAAAGTTGTAAGAATTTTATAAGGACCAAGGGTCCTATTTATAGGCGTCTGCGCCCCTTCAACTTATCAGTTGATCCAAAGGCTGGGATCTTGCCACCGCTGCACTCACATGCGCGCCACGTGAGCGCAACGGTGGGGGGACATTTGTTTCCCCAATCAAAGCAAGGCTCTGTTTGAATTTCAAAAAATTCAAATTTTGAAGCAACGCTTCAAATCCCGTGCGCTGCGCGCAACGCGCCACGTGTCAGAAGTTGATACGACAGCGCAACGCCCAAGGCGGTGCGTCCAATCAGAGCAGGGCTCTTTTAAAAAACTAAAAGTAAAAGAAACAACGTTCAGTTGCGCAAGCGCTGCGCTGCGTGGCACGTGTCTGCGCAGTTGCGCAAGCACAGCTGCGCAAACACAGTTGCGCAAACGCTGCACTGCGCGACACGTGTCCCGCAGGTGCGCAAGCACAGCTGCGCAAGCGCAGCTGCGCAAGCGCTGCACCGCGCGACACGTGTCACGCGCTAAGGGAGTTGCGCAAAACAGAATAAATTTTTTCTGTTCTTGTTAAAACAAGAAAATTTTCTTCTGTAAAACAGAGGCCTTTGGATCAAAGATCCAACGGTGGGGAAAATTCCCCAAATCACTCAGAGAAAGATCTTTTTAACAAATTTAACTAATTTATGGGCACTATAAAAGGGACCCCAGACCTCAATTCAAAGGCATGAACATTTTCTGAGAGAGAAAAAAAGAGAACTCTGAAGAGCTCCTCAAGAACAAAAAAAGATAAAAACCTTCAGAAAAAAATTCTCTTAAAAAAACAAATCATTGATCTAAGAACAAGATCAATGATCTTCAAGAAGAAAGAAAACTAACTAATAATAGTGCTTTGCACTTGCTTATGAACCATTGGTTCCTTGAAAACAAGAAAAACTTGTTTTCTTTGATTTAAAATCAATCAAAAGATAAAACAGTGCTCTGCACTTGCAAGAACTGCGCTGTTGTGCTCCTGTGTTGGCGCAAGCCACCAGGAAGCGCCACGTGTCAGTATCGCAGCAGCGCAGCGCACTGACTCAGTGCACTGCGCTATTGCGCTTGCGCTCACCAGAGCGTGACACGTGTCACCACCATATGAGTTTGCGCTCATTACTTGGCGCAAAGCACCTGACAAGCCACGTGGGGCACTGTCAGAGTATTTAATGCTCTGCATTATTAAAGAAAAGGGACAGAGCCCAATTAAAAAGCCTAACAGGCCTAATAAATAAAATGCTATGCATTTAAAAAAACGGGGGGGGGGGGGGGGGGGCAAAGCCCAAACAAAAAAATAGATGCTCTGCATCATTTATAAAAGGGCAGAGCCCAACCAAAACAAGAATAATGCAGTGCATTACTAAAAAGGGGTAAAGCCCTAGCACAGGCCAAAGACAAAAAATGTTGAAACTGGACTTAGCCCAATTTTGGCCATAAGTCCTTAAATTAAATTGACTGAACAAGATTGCTCTCTTAAATCAATTTACTACCGGTTCGAGGGTACATCTTCGAACTCCTCTGACACCTATCGTTGTAATCCTTCAACGACGTCAGAGAGGTGACGGGTCCCGACGACCACACATCAATATGGACCGAAACGTCCTTAAACTAATATCGGACCGAAATGTCCTTAAACTAATATCGGACCGAAACGTCCTTAAACTAATAGCGGACCACCACGTCCCTAAACTGGAATTTGGACCACCACGTCCCTAAACTGGCGATGGACCACCACGTCCCTAAACTGGCGGTGGACCGAAACGTCCTTAAACTAATATTGGACCGAAACGTCCCTAAACTAATATTGGACCGAAACGTCCTTAAACTAATATCGGACCGAAACGTCCTTAAACTAATATTGGACCGAAACGTCCCTAAACTACCTATGGACCACTATGTCCCTAAACTGGAACAATAGAGCCTCCAAATGCTCTTTTGCCAGATCTAAACGATCCCGTTTAAGTTGATCTTAGCCCCCAAACACGGCTAACGTATCTTTAAACATTCAAACGGACTATAAAACTCCAAATCAACCTGGGTTCCAGGGTACATCTCTGAACTCCTCTGACATTTGCCGTTGTAATCCTTCAACGACGTTAGAGAGGTGACGAGTCCCGATGGCCAGATATTAAATCGATCATCACGTCAAGTTGATCTTAGTCCAAAACAGGACTAACGTATCCTTGACGAAAGTTTAAGTTGATCTTAGCCGCAACGCGACTAATGCATCCTTAAACTAAAAACACCAAACCCAAATCTAAGTAAATACGGATTTGGAATAATCCACGTCCTACGGGCAACGGCATTACTCAGTCTCCGTATACAATCCACGGGCAACCACAAATAAAACAAACACACACGACACGAAGTGAAATTCTGGAGAAGGAGAAAGTTGTTACCGCGATGCGGTAGCGTAATTAACTGCAGGGGCTTGCGCCTGTAGGGAAGAGCGTCCCCATAATAAAAAACCCCTCACCCTGAGGGGGAATCTGACGAAGTCTGCTACATCGGCCGCATCCGTCTAAACCTCCGATACACGGTGCCATAAATCAACTTGGCATCTTCGGAGAGGTAGACGGATAAAACCACATAGCATCTGCCCCGAATCTCAGGCAAGACGCAAAGTCTAGGCCGCCATTCGGAGGGGAACATCACTCTTATCCGCATAAATAAATATATATACACATATATCTCAAATAATATTTGTATCAATCTCATATAATGATATCTTGCATATACGTCATATCTTATTAATCTTAAGTCATATCGATCTCGATCTCATATCATACCATTATCAACTCATACTTGTTCTCTTAAATTCATACTTATCATGATTCACTTTCTCATTTCATATTCTCATATATCAATCTGAATCATCTATAGCTATCATCTCAATATCACACATCATGTTATCTTATATACCTATATCATATTCTCAAACCAATATATCCATTAGTGTCAACTTTTATCATATCATCTCTTTCTAAATCCTATAATCATGTTATCTTAAGTTCGTAGCATATCCTTTATCAAAATTATAATTTAAATAACAATCTTTCCATATCAATGGTTGCGGGGGTGCTATACGCCATCCACCCGACTTCCCTCGTAGATATAAATCTACTCACCTTCTAAACTCCTCGCTTAGCCGAAGTCGATGTGCTTCGTCGTTTCGGAAGTACACGCGAAGATACCTACAATCAATACACATCGAAATACAATTAAAACCAATATCCAAAAACCGATGCGGCACACGGATTGCTTATAGGTTAGAACCTATAGCCTACGCATGCAAGATCAACCAAATAACCCTCGTCCGTTGATGTACAAAAGTCCAACGATGGAATCCAGACTCAAATATAAAAACCAAGTTTCAGAAATCGAAAAACGAAATTCAGCAACTAAGGAAAACACCTCCGGATTTTTCCTCAGGTACAATTAGCCAATTTTCCATACAGGGTTGCTCTAGATATCACATAACAAGTACATTCACCAAAATCCAACAAAATCCCTCGCAATTTGCGGCCACTAGGATTAAATCTGCGGCCAGAAGTGAAGGGGTGGGGATCGGGTTTCTAGAGTAGGTTCCTGGTTGCCTGCACGTCTCTCTGTAATCGCTAAATAATTTTTAGGGTACCCGGGTTATAGCAGATCTCAATAACACATCACAATTCTCACAACATACGATATCGGGGAAATTCTAACTTCGTGTTTTGGGTTCTAGTCTCAGATCTTGGTCCAGAAATCATCACTCAAGTCTTGCAAACACTCACTACACCTCACTTTATCACTTAACATCAACTTGTAAATTTCTAAGATCACATAACTCACTAAATCGATTTCTAAACTAAACTAGGATATACTAAACACAAATACTTAACTAAAAGTGTAGTTTTATACCTCATTAGCAACTGAAGAAAATTCTTGAGTTGCCCAAAACCTTCAAAATCCACACATGATTGGTCCAAAGGGTTTAGGATGAGCTTGTGCATCTTTATTGTGAAGGTGGAATAGGGTTTAGGTTATGAATTTGAGATGATACATGGAGGTAGGGGAGGTTGAAAGAGATGAAGAAAATGGATGAAGAAATGAATAAGGAAGAAGAATGGAATGAAGGAGAAGGTTTAAGAAGAAATCAAAGGCGTTACGCCCCGCTTCCCGGTATACGGTGAAGGGGACGCGACGAGGCCGCTACGTATTTACTCTGAAATAAATACGCTAAGCGTATCTAAGCAATATAAATGAAAATGCACAAGAGAAAAAAGATATAATTGAACAGCAACTTTATTTATTAACATTCTTTTGTACAATGCTTGGAAAAGTAAATACATCTAAATGAAAGCAATGCCTAAACAATGGCATAACAGAAATGGAAAGTATTGAAATGAACTGTGTACAAGTGTAACTACAGCTTGGGATCTTCAATAAACTGGTCCAATTCTTCAGTGCTAAGCTCGATCTCTGGAAGGTCCGAATCACCTGACGACATTCAAAGAAGAAAGAAAGAGAATGTCGTCAGCGAACAAATCGCTCGGTAAGCCCCAAAAATAAGGGAGAAATAGAATAGACAAAAAGAGAATGTAGCTTTTAAAGTTGTATTATATTGTTATAATGTTGTATTTAGTGTTAACGCTGTTGTTTGTAGTTTGGTACAGAAGGATGCCAGTGTATACGAGAGGAGTCTCTATATGCTAGAGACTAGGGAAACGGAATGTCCAAGGCTCCGTTATACAACCCGGAACAACGGCAATTGGATTCAGGTTAGGTGTCTTAATCTTGCAGTCTCGTGCCACTTCTAACACCTTCCGTACCAATCTACCCCTTAAACCCCGCGAAGTATTGATTGTATTATTTGTGTTGTATTGTAAATTGTATTGCCTTGTATATATGGACGACTTGCCAAAACCATGATATCAGTAAATGGATGTAACTGGAGAATCATGGATGTAACTGGAGAATCATGTAAATGGAAGTATATCCATGGTTCGGTTCAGTCAATATAGCTTGAATAGATTGAATATATGGAATATATGGATTCATGGATTCATGTTGAATTGTAGTATTGTAGATTGTACTTGAATCATATTCAAGTCAGATTATTATAATGAGACTCAGTCTGAGTCAGACCAATTAGGAAAGAAATTGAAGTCCTGATTATTTTGATGTTATCGGTAACCGCTGCACATGGGCGGCAGGATTTGTGTCTTTTTCAAAGACGATTACCGTGTTGATAACACCATTGTTAAATTGTCTACCTTAAATTGGCAAGCACCCATTTCTCCGGCTCCATGAGGCTCAAGAGATCGGTCCCGCTTAAACCTATATTTACTAGGGTCCTTAGGGTAATTTATAAAACTTGAGGGGGGTTTATGTAAAAATACTTTTGTATAATTTTGAAAATACACCCTAAGTATTTATTTATTGTTTTTAGAGTTTTCATAGTTGTAGATTTTATATTTGTGACATTTCTAGTAAATAAACCTATTTTTCATAATACATGGTATTTAATTGTAAAGTGTTGGACTTGTATGGAATTTCATGGTATTTTTATGTAAAGTGATTCTTATGATTTAGAAAAATTGGAATATTTATAATATATCAAAAATAGATATTTTGATGATACATACATACATACATACATACATACACACACACACATATATATATATATATATATATTAATTTATTATTTTCTAGAAATCTCATTTTCTTAAGATATTTGTATTCTAAATCTCTCGAGACCGAATGCTCCTTGCGGATGTCTGCATCTCGTACTACTAAGCTCAGGGATGTGCGATAATCCTCACTATCCCAGTCGGGTTCCCCAAAATGGGTTGTAGCGGCGCTTTGCAAAGATTTATAAAAATACTTAATTTTATAGAAAACGGTTTTAATAGTTAGTGGTATTTATATGTAAAGTTTCGTTTTCAAGTATTCTATGTTCCCGAAAGATATTATGCTATGTTGCATATGAGTGTTGTGAGGAGGTAGGTCATTACCTCATGATCTAATTAAAGGTATAACAAGATTTATGATGTTGTAAAGTCGAAACTAAACTACATGGTATTTTACTGAAAAAGAGCGGTAAAAGTTACAAAATAAAATATTTTGCTATGAAACTTATTCAACATGTTTTGTTAATGATTAATAGTCAACATGTAAGGGTTTGGTATATTTGTATTTAAGAAAAGGTTGGATTTTTAGGAAGAACCGAATCGGAAATCGGATTAACTCCGATTCCGTCGGGTTTTAGAAATACGTGTTTTTAGAATAGCAAGGTGAAGAGGGAGAAGGGACTTATGGGTTTGTAGTATAGAGAAGAGGGAGAGAAAGACGTAGGAGGCGCCGGTGCGTCGTTTCGTCGCCGGGAGCTCCTAGGGTCGTCGTCGGAAGATCGCCGGAGTTTTGCCCTTCGCTAAATCCACTTGTACACAAAAGTTCTATAGAGTTTTCTTGAGAGTTTGGACAGAATTGTGAGTGAGGGGTGTGTGTTTAGGGTTGATATTTATAGGTTAAATTTAGGGTTAGGGTAGATGAAAAGTTGTATTGAAAATGTAATAAAAATTGTATTTAAAATGGAGTAAATAGGTGTTTTAAAAGACTCTGTTATTGTGCAGTAAATTTAAACCATACAAGGGTTTAGGGAAGACCAAGAGGAAGAACTTTCATGTTGGACAATCGGTGATCCGGCCGAGTCCGGCCGGCGGCGGCAGGCCGAGTCGACCGAGTCGGGCCGGGGCTCGCCGCCATGTGTCCCTCGTCGCTTAGTGTAGCTCCTGGGTCAGTTTGTTTTACATGTGTAGTGGGGTTTTTACGAGTTATGCACATGTAGACCCTTGGACTTCTAAAAATTCAAAACAAAACAATATTAAAAAATAATGTGGGGGATGGGATTTGAACTCTGGTGCTTTGGTTCAGCAGTGCAAGGTCTTACCAATGAGCTACAAGCTCCTTCTTGCTATTAAAAAGCAAAACAAACTTATAACTTGTGCTCAGGCAAAAATACCCCTTTCTGTAATTTTGAAAAAATTGTACAGAAAGTTGTACAGAAAGTCTAGGCATGTTACATTTTACCCTCCTTATAAAAATTTCGTCCTCGAAATTTGTAAAAGGAAAGTGTAACAGATTCAAGGAAACTTTGGTGATAAAACTATTGGTGGTGTATGAAAAATATGTGAAAGAATGCGAAGGTTTTGGTAAGATTGTAAAAGAGGTGAGGGAATTTTGGGGTAGGACAGATTCAAAATATATGATAAGATTCAAGGAATAGGTATTGTAAAGAATGTTTTAGTTGCTGGTTCTTGTGTTATATTGCGTAGATTGTTCACGCAGAATAGAACTGCATGGTAGTGTTCCCTATAGCTCTGACCTATATGGGCCGCCAACAAAACCTGTCACGCCCCGCTTCCCGGTATACGGTGAAGGGGACGTGACGGGGCCGCTACGTATTTACTCTGAAGTAAATACGCTAAGCGTATCTAAGTAATATAAATGAAAATGCACAAGAGACAAAAGATATAATTGAAAAGCAACTTTATTTATTAACATTCTTTTGTACAATGCATGGAAAAGTAAATACATCTGAATGAAAGCAATGCCTAAACAATGGCATAACAGAAATGGAAAGTACTGAAATGAAATGTGTACAAGTGTAACTACAGCTCGGGATCTTCAATAAACCGGTCCAAGTCTTCAGTGCTAAGCTCGATCTCTGGAAGGTCCGAATCACCTGACGACATTCAAAGAAGAAAGAAAGAGAATGTCGTCAGCGAACAAATCGTTCGGTAAGTCCCAAAGATAAGGGAGAAATAGAATAGACATAAAGAGAATGTAGCTTTTAAAGTTGTATTATATTATTATAATGTTGTATTTAGTGTTAAAATTGTTGTTTGTAGTTTGGTACAAAAGGATGCCAGTGTATACGAGAGGAGTCTTTATATGCTAGAGACTAGGGCAAACGGAATGTACAAGGCTCCGTTATACAACCCGGAATAACGGCAATTGGATTCAGGTTATGTGTCTTAATTTTGCAGTCTCGTGCCACTTCTAAAACCTTCTGTACCAATCTACCCCTTAAACCCCGCGAAGTATTGATTGTATTATTTGTGTTGTATTGTAAATTGTATTGTCTTATATATATGGATGACTTGCCGAAACCATGATATCAGTAAATGGATGTAACTGGAGAATCATGGATGTAACTGGAGAATCATGTAAATGGAAGTATATCCATGGTTCGGTTCGGTCAATATAGCTTGAATAGATTGAATATATGGAATATATAAATTCATGGATTCATGTTGAATTGTAGTATTGTAGATTGTACTTGAATCATATTTAAGTCAGATTATTATAATGAGACTCAGTCTGAGTCAGACCAATTAAAAAAGAAATTGAAGATCTGATTGTTTTGATGTTATCGGTAACCGCTGCATATGGGCGGCAGGATTTGTGTCTTTTTCAAAGATGATTACCGTGTTGATATCACCGTTGTTAAGTTGTCTACCTTAAATAGGCAAGCACCCACTTCTCCGGCTCCATGAGGCTCAAGAGATTGGTCCCGCTTAAACCTATATTTACTAGGGTCCTTAGGGTAATTTATAGAACTTGAGAGGGGTTTTATGTAAAAATACTTTTTTATAATTTTCAAAATACACTCCAAGTATTTATTTATCGTTTTTAGAGTTTTCATAGTTGTAGATTTTATATTTGTGATATTTCTAGTAAATAAACCTATTTTTCATAATACATGGTATTTAATTGTAAAGTGTTGGACTTGTATGGAATTTCATGGTATTTTTATGTAAAGTTATTCTTATGATTTAGAAAAATTGGAATATTTATAATATATCAAAAATAGATATTTTGATTATACATATATATATATATATATATATATATATATATATATATTTATAAAAATAATTTTAATTTATTATTTTCTAGAATTCTCATTTTCTTAAGATATTTGTATTCTAAATCTCTCGAGACCGAATACTCCTTGCTGATTTCTGCATCTCGCACTACTAAGCCCAGGGATGTGTGATAATCCGCACCATCCCAGTCGGGTTCCCCAAAATGGGTTGTAGCGGCGCTTTTCAAAGATTTATAAAAATACTTAATCTTATAGAAAACGGTTTTAATAGTTAGTGGAATTTATATGTAAAGTTTTGTTTTCCCGTATTCTATGTTCCCGAAAGGTATTGTGCTATGTTGCATATGAGTGTTGTGAGGAGGTAGGTCATTACCTCGTGATCTAATTAAAAGTATAACAAGATTTATGATGTTGTAAAATCGAAACTAAACTACATGGTATTTTACTGAAAAAGAGCGGTAAAAGTTACAAAATGAAATATTTTGCTATGAAACTTGTTCAGCATGTTTTGTTAATGATTAATAGTCAACATGTAATGGTTTGGTATATTTGTATTTAAGAAAAGGTTGGATTTTTAGGAAGAACCGAATCGGAAATCGGATTAACTCCGATTCCGTCGGGTTTTAGAAATACATGATTTTAGATTAGCAAGGTGAAGAGGGAGAAGGGACTTACAGGTTTGTAGTATAGAGAAAAGGGAGAGAAAGACATAGGAGGTGCCGGTGCGTCGTTTCGTCGCCAGGAGCTCCTAGGGTCGTCGTCGGAAGATCGCCGGAGTTTTGTCCTTCGCTAACTCCACTTGTACACAAAAGTTCTAGAGAGTTTTCTTGAGAGTTTGGACAGAATTGTGAGTGAGGGGTGTGTGTTTAGGGTTGATATTTATAGGGTAAACGTAGGGTTGGGGTAGATGAAAAGTTGTATTGAAAATATAATAAAAATTGTATTTAAAATGTAGTAAATAGGTGTTTTAAAAGACTCTGTTACTGTGCAGTAAATTTAAACCATACATGGGTTTAGGGAAGACCAAGAGGCAGAACTTTCATATTGGACAATCGGCGATCCGGCAGAGTCCGGCCGGCGGCGGCGGGCCGAGTCGGCCGAGTCGCCGGCCCGAGTCGGGCCGGGGCTCGCCGCCACGTGTCTCTCGTCGCTTGGTGTAGCCCCTGGGCCAGTTTGTTTTATATGTGTAGTGGGGTTTTTACGAGTTATGCACGTGTAGACCCTTGGACTTCTAAAAATTCAAAAGAAAACAATATTAAAAAATAATGTGGGGGTGGGATTTAAACTCTGGTGCTTTGGTTCAGCAGTGCAAGATCTTATCAATGAGCTACAAGCTCCTTCTTGCTATTAAAAAGCAAAAAAAACTTATAACTTGTGCTCAGGCAAAAATACCCCTTTCTGTAATTTTGAAAAAATTGTACAGAAAGTTGTACAGAAAGTTTAGGGATGTTACAAAAGGTCTATCTCTCTCTTAACCTCACTTTTTCTTAAGCTCACTCTCTCTCTTTCTAAATATCTCTTTTGTTTTATCCCTCTCTCATTAACCATGGCATCTCCTTTATTTTCTTTTCTTTTCTAAATAAAACCAAATGAAACAACAAAACAACACAACATGCAACAAAATGCACATGACATGGTGCACTAGCCATGGAAAAATGTAAAAATACGGATTTGGCTTAATCGCGATTAGTAGTGCACTAATCAATTTAATTTAAACTTGCATATCATTAATTATAAAAATGCCAAAATCCGATAAATATCATTATAATAAATAAATCATTTTAATCTCCGATTATTTTCCAAATATTGGTATATACTTATACCATTTTACGAAAAACCCCTATTCGCAAATCGAATAGTTTTCGCAAAATATATTATTTTAATATTAAATTTCCAAAATAATATTTTATATTTCTGAAATGTTACAGCTGCCTTCAGCGGATGGGCCGAGCAGGGAACTACTCGGCCGCCTCTTGACAAGGGCCTTGGATCCACAGAGCGGCCGGGCAGGAAGCTGCTTTCAGCGGATGGGGAGAGCAGGAAACTACTCGGCCGCCTCTTGACGAGGGCCTTGGATCCGCAGAGCGTCCGGGAAGGAAGCTGCCTTCAGCGGATGGGCCGAGCAAGAAACTACTCGGTCGCCTCTTGAAGAGGGCCTTGGATCCCCAGAGCGACCGGGCAGGAAACTGCCTTCAGCGGATGGGCCGAGCAAGAAACTACTCGGTCGTCTCTTGATGAGGGCCTTGGATCCGCAGAGCGGCCGAGCAGGAAGCTGCCTTCATATTTTTGGCCTTCTTGATTGTAGGGATTTCCTGGGAAGTCGTTCAACCTTCCGTGACCCGCATGGGGGGAGCGACCAGTAATCGGATGCCACATGGCCGCGCCTTATCAGGAAAGTGCGATATTCCGTGATTTGCATTGTGACGCAAGAAGATCTCGACCATTGGAAGATTTTTGTTGAGGCTATAAATATCGAAGGTATGGTCTCACCTTCGGATACCCACATTAACTTCCTTCTAGACGTTTCATTTCTTCCAAATAACAGACCATGTATACACTATCAGGGAGATCGTATCTCGGGACAACGTGTATTTCTATGATCTCGATCATTCCAAGGCGACGTATGAGGCCATGATAAGTCGTCTGGAGGGCCACTGCGGGCGTCTACTTCCCCGCTGATCTCCTCTCCTACAAGTGCTAGTCTACGCGATATGGAGATCTTCCCTGGGCCTTTATAATTCTCTGTCCCCGCAGGAGATGGATGAGGCATTTGATAAGATGCATATGGCCCACGAGCTTGGTCTGATCTCGAAGAGCAGGCGGGATCGCTTGGTGGACATTCTTCTTGAATGTTTTCAGCAGAGCTTGGTCGTGGTCCATGGGTACCGACAGAGGGAACGGGCGAAGGTTGCCTGGGCTCGGCTGGAGGAACTCTCTTTCGAGTATCATCATCGATGTTTTCTTAACCCACTTCCTCCTTTGATGTAATAGTTGTAAGGCTGTGGAGCCAAGAATACTTCCGAATAAATTTTCTTTTGGACAAGGTTATGGTGTATTATCTCTCTCTCCTTCTTTTTATATATTTTTGTGCATCGGCTGACCTGTGCCTTCTCCCTACCCCCTAACTCGAAGCCGAGGAAAGGAAGGAAGAGTTGGGGCCCTGGGTCAGTGCAGAAGTCTATTTGCGTGAGAGCTCAGCTTGGAAATTTTAGTCGATGCGGAAGGGAATTGTATTATTTGGAAAGGGGTATAAGTTTATCTGTACAATTTAAGCTTTTCGGTGTTATATGGCCAAGGAAAATTACGCCCTCTGGAGTCTTTGAGGCGGTAGGCTCCACCGGGCAATGCCTCTGTCACGAGGAATGGCTCATCCCACTTTGGGGAGAACTTATGTAGCTTCTCTTGGTCTACAAATTTGTTTCATCATAAGACCAGGTGTCCTGTCTTGAAGACTCGATATTTAACTCAGGAGTTATAGTAGCAGGCGGTCTGCTGCTAATAGGCGGCCATTTTGATTTATGCCCGATCTCCTTTTTCCAACAAGATGTCCAAGTTGCTTCTTAGCGCCAAGGTGTTAGTCTCGTCATCAAAGTGCTTGACCCGATAACTGGGCAATTCAATTTCTGTGAGGACCATTGCCTCGGTACCGTAGCATAGGCTGAACGAGGTTTCTCCCGTAGGTGTCTTTCTTGATGTCCGTCGCGCACACAGTACCCGAAGCAGTTCCTTGACCCAGCCGCCTTGCCTTCCTTCCAGGCGGGCTTGGAACCCGCGAATAACGTCTCGGTTTGCTATTTCGGCTTTCCCGATGTATTGAGGATGTGCGACCGCGACGAACTTCATCAATATATGATAGTCGTTGCAAAAATTTTTGACTTTGTCATTGTCACGCCCCGCTTCCCAAAATACGGAATACGAGGGGTAGACAAGGCCAGCCATGCTCCTACGGTCAAGGAAAAGTCCTGCCGTAGTCACACTTCGGCTTCTAGTTTATCACGGTAAACAGTAAATGATGCGCAGGTAATGAGAAATGCAGTAACTGAAAGGAACAATATAAAGACTGACCTGAAGTGGAACAAACGAAAGTGGAGTAGCAAGTCAAGAAGTCTGTGATACACGTCTAGTTCTGATCCAGGCTGAATCTTCTCCTCATACTGAGCATGCATACTCAGGTCGTCAGAGCGACACAATAGCAATATAATATATATATAATCATGCAACAGTTCTAACAGTGGTAGTAGATATGAATCACAGTAAATCAATGACAGCATGTATATGAATGTGCAGTAATCAACGCAGCGGAACAGTAAAGCAGTATAACGATATGTCACGTATGCCAACACAGTATATAAGGAATATAAATGCCAGTATCCCTATCAGTCTCTAAGTCTCACTGTACAGGTCACTAAGCCTATCGTCAGTCAAAGTGTGAGAGTCAACCACTCGCGAGTGTCCTCCACCCAAGGGTAGAACCCAAGGGCAAGGGACCACGGGCCCAACATGTAATGAGAATATCACGGTGTATATATCACGTACCCTGTAAATCTCCATATAACTCCCTAAATATATAAGCCGGCATGGGACTCCCGAGATTCTGTTGAACTCACACTTAAACTACCCCATACCCCGTGGTCTACATCAAACGCTAACCACAACCCTAAATACTAATCGATCTGTGACAAGTCTGCGCGAGAACTGGAGGCAGGACCTCCATCAAGCACGTCCCGACTAATATCTAAGATAAATGGAAGTGTCGGATGCCTTATCTGTAACACCCGTGCAAGCGCTTCCATAAGTGTCCCATACCACTTATAGTCACACGTACACGCATCCCACAGACGTCGACAATGCAATAGAATAATAGGGCCACTGATTGTGTACAAGTACGTATCACTTTCACTTAATCACGAATACACGAACACTGACATACTTGCCACAGTCATCACTAAAATATAATACTGGGTGAATGCACGATATCACTAAGTTATCACTACAATGATATGGGTATGATACGATGCATGAACAGTATATAAGCATGATTAGGATGTTATGAAACAGTATTTTATCACTTGCACGATTTATCATGAAACGTACATAAATAATTTAGCAAAACGATAAACAGGTAGTAATAGTGTGTTCAGTTATCCATCCATAGAATTTTGTTTCAAGCCAATCGGGTTCCAGGATCATTAGTTATAACCATTTCATTTTAAGCGCACGCGGCTGGAAATCCGGTTTCAGAATCAGAAATCCATTTCGCAACGCATTTTAATCCCAGTTGGGATCGGATTTTAGCGACGCTACAGTTGGATGAATTCTAGGGTTTTCAGTAAAGTTTTCAACGTAACAAACGTATCTTCAATCGCGTCTGTACATTAGGAGTTATAATCTGTTTAACATTAACATGTCAATTCTGATTCTGCTGGGACTGTTATGCGTCCCGATCTTCTAAATTACAAATTAAATATCAAACGGTAACGAAACAGAATGAAATCAATTGTGTTGTCTATCTAACAGATTTATTTATAATAAACAGTGGAGTTCTGCAACTTGCAAGTTAAGGAAATCCTGTGGTATCCAATACGGAACAGCAAGCACGACTGGAGTCGCTCTGGACTGCAGTCCAGAGTCGCACTCCGACACAATTATCATCACGATTTAAGTACAGGAATGTCTGGAAACTAGCATAGGATTAAAGTTCGTCGAGTTATCTTCGATTTGAGCCCTCGAACGCACCATTCTAATATGTATATGATTTATGGTGAATTTAACGATTTTCAGGTACAGTAGAATTTCAGTTTTACGGTTAAAACTTGGGGTAGTCGTTTTGGTCATTAACGATCAAATTATCCAACTAAATTTACACAGTAGGCCCACAGAAATACGGGCCAAGCAATGATATCCAATTCCGTCCAATGTGATAATAATTTTCTAAGAGGACAAGCATCGAACAGTTTTGTTGTAATTTTAGCATAAGGCAAAACATGGAATATATATACGATTTTGATTTGTAAACTAATAATAAATAGCATGTAGCAAGTAAAAACTTGCCTGGATCAGTCCCGGGGATGCACGGTGATCGTAACGTCACGAACGCGCGATGCACACGCGTCACGGCACTCGACTTGGCTCGAATTCGAGTCTCGGCCACGACGGCTCGCAGTTTTGGTGAAGTTGGCTGTTGCGGCCTCGGGCAAAGTCGTGGCTAGGGATCGCTGATGCTGTCGGGGCCGATGAAGTGAGTTATTGAGAGAGAGTGTGTGTGTTAGAGAGAGAAAGAGGTTTAGAGAAATGGACAGGGAATTAGAGAGTGAGAGAGAGAAAGACAGAGGGAGAGGGAGAGTGTGTATGCAGTGAGAGAGAGGAGAGGGAGAGTAGAGAGTGAGAGAGACAGAGAGATAGAGGGATGAGCAGAGAGAGGAACAGGGGAGAGAGAGAGAGAGAGCAGCACATAGAGGGGGAGAAGAGGAGAGCAGAGAGAGGGAGAAGAGGAGAGCAGAGAGAATTCGAGAAAGAGAGAGACGATGACGACAACGACGATGATGATGGGGTGACGGCGTGGTTGAACGGCGGTGAGGCGGGGGTCGACCAGAGGCGACGGGTTCAGGTGAGGGGTGCAGCTCGGGAAATGGTGCAGGCGAGCTTGGATGCTTGGGGCTCGGCTTGGCTAGGGGAGCTCGGCAAGATGGCAGTAAGGATGACTTCGTGGTGGGCTCGTCGGCGTTGAGAACTGGTCGATGATGGTCGGCCGCTGAAAGGAGTTGGGTGGTGAAGGTGAGCAGTGAGGGGGTGGCGGCGGATAAGGTGTCGTTGTTGGGGGAAAGCTAGGTGTGCTTGGAAGGAGAAGGCGATAGCGGTGGCTCCGGTGGGTCGCGGTGGTTGTGGTGGGTCGCGGTGGTTGTGGTGGTGCTTGGTGAAGTTGGGTAGTCGAGGGAGTCGGAGCTCGAGCGAGGGTGTGCAGGGGGTATAGAGAGAAGAAAGTCGTCGGGAGCGGGGAAAAGGAAGAGAGGGAGACGGGAGAGTGAGGGATATGGAGACATGGTCACGGGTCGTGGGGAGTATTGGCAGCGCGAGCAAGGGCGCGGGGAGCGGCGAGGAACGCGGTCGCGAGCAAGATTGAGGGAAAAGAGCCGTTGGAGGTTTAAATGGAAGATGCACAGTGATGGAGTCGGGTCGGGTGAGTGAGGACACGGGCTTGGAGGGGAACGCGGGAGCGGGCCGGTGGGAATGGGCCTGATAAAGAATTGAAGAGGAGGAGGGCCGGGCCGAGGGTTAAAAGAAATATATGAAAAAAAATTTAAATGTGTAAAAAGAAACGGGCTGGGATTAATGAATGCTGGGCCGGGGCTTAAAGTAAGAAATTGGGGAAAATAAGGAGATGGGCCGCAGCAAAAAAATATAATTAAGGGATTAGAAAAAAAGATGTGGGCTGGCAATTGAATAATATTAATATTAAGGAAGAAAAATAGGCAGTGGGCTGAGAGAAAATAGGTTAGAAGAAATAGGGTATGGGCTGAGGAATTTAGGGAAAAATCACATTGGAAAAATAAAGGGAGTGGGCTTGGGATTTGGGTTAAAATTCGATTAATTACTAAACGAAAAGAAAGTGAGCTGAGGCACTGGGCCGCTGGAAAAACTGGGGAAGTAAATTGAAATGGGAACGACTTTTAAACTGCGGCTGAGGAAAATATAGAATGGAAAATAGATGGGCTCGGAAAAATTTTGTTAGGTTTTAGGATAGGTAAAATTATAAATGCAATAAGTAAATTTATAAATATAATTATAAAATAAAATGAATAAAATTATAAAGCAACAAAAATACAGATTTTTGATACGAAAGGGGCTGGGTATTACATCATACCACCCTTACAAAAATTTCGTCCTCGAAATTTAAAATGAACGATAGATTATACCAACATAACGAAAGCTATTATGTTGCACATTAACACAAAAGATTTATTAGTCGTACGAGGACGAAGAAATTGAAAATATATAAGGACAACGTACGAAAAGGTATGTCTAAATAGCTATAAGGCAGGAATAACTATAAGGGTAACTGCAAGTATACGAGAATACAGTCAACAATAATGAATAATATTGATCAAAGTGCTCGATAAGAATCGAAACCCGATATGTGCACATCTAAGTTTATCAAAGGTAAGCAGAAAAATAAGTGTAAGGCTCAATCATTTATAATAGCAATCATATGCACAAAACCCAAAAATAAATTTACGACAATGAAGCAGTGAGAATTAGTCGGTAGGTTAAACAGCTTAAGATAATGCATCGGGCAAATAGTTTCAAAATAGCTTAGAAAACTCATATCGTGAAAATAAGAAACATGGAACAAAATGTGCGCGGTTTAAGGTTGCACTACTAAAAAGAATAATAATAATGCACTTAAAATACGTAAAACGGGGTAATCAATAACACGTACTTTTGACAAATGCAAAAATACTAAAACTACATTTTAAAATAATAGTGCCCCTAAATATAGTTGGGGTAACACGGAAAAGCATAAGTGTGTCCAGGCTTAGGTAGGGTAGAGATTACAATGGGATGTGGCTGATACAAAAGGTCGAAGGATGACGGCTTTAGGCTGAAGATCAAGGAAATTGGGATCGGGTCAACACCAAAGTAAAGGTGAGCCACAAAGGGCTACAAGGGAAACAGTATGGGGAGGATAACTTTCGGTACATCGTATGAATCAAGAATTTGAAGGGTTAGCTAACTCAAGGGTTTCACTATGAACTTCTCCTCCCAGAAGGATCTCAATCGAGGCACAGACGAAAGATGATTGGCGGCTCATTCCAAGGATCAGGGTGCGGTACTTTCGAGGGTGAAAACTATACAATGAGTAGATAGGGACAGTCAGGGATCTCAGCAGAAAATAAATGGATGTGGGCAATAAACAAGTATCAGGCGAAACAATAATCAAAAGGTTTACGAATCCAGAAGGTTTACTTTATTCAAGAAAATTTGAAACAAGACATTCTCAAGGACGATAAGTGGCCCTAAACTATACATATTTTATTTGGCCAGAAAGACAACATCAAGAGAAATTCCGTCAGACGCGGTTGTGGAGATTCAGCAGGTTGCGGTAGGCTCGTGCGCTCAGGTAGCGACGTCCATTTCCATAGCACCTTGCGGGGGCCGCCATTAGGAGTTCTTCCACAGGAGGGTCCTGATCTTCTGGTCCTTCTTCCTCGGATGGAGCTTTTTCATCGAGGTCCGACTCCATCTGATTCTCTTCTTCTGGATTTTCTTCCACATGATTTTCCTCAACGAGATTTTCTTCTATCGGGTCTTCCTCTATAGGGTTCTCTTCAGGATCTCCTTCTTCTTCGTCGGAATCAGCTATCATGTTAAACTCTGGGGCGGCTGCTCCTTCGTCCTCTGAATCATTGTTTTCGAAGTTGACCTGGGGACCGTTGACCTCATCATCAGAACTCGTCAGTGTGTGATCTAAGGAAACGCATAACTGTGTATCCTCATCTAGATGCGGCGCTGCTCCAGGGTGGGCCATGGTCTGAAAGAAAGAGAGTCATGATTAGACAATGGAATGAATAAGGAAAATGGCCAAGTGTACGAAGTATCAAAAGATATGCGGTAGCAGGAATTGTAAAATCAAGATTAAAATGTTATGCTACTGAATAATATGAACAAGGGTAATGACAAGAGAATGATACATATAATACGATTCAGATTTTATTGAATTCAACTAAAAGTTCAGCGGATACAAGGTTTCAAACGGAAAGAAACATTCATTAACATGAAAAATCATTCTTCGTCTGTTATAACAGTGCATTCTCGTCGCATGAGTTGAATCCTGCGTTTGATCCGCCTTATCGTCGAAGTCCGAACTACGCGGCAATCCTCACTTGGCAGAAGTGGGGAGTGTAGACAAGTTTCTTCCTTGCAGTTCTTTCCTTTCTGGGCAGCCGTTGATGAGGTGTTTGTTGGAACCGCATATCAGACATTTCCCTTGGGCACGGCGACAATCCCTCTGAAGGTGTCCTGGCCTCTTACAATATCCACAGCAAGGGTTCTTCTGATGCTTCTGTTGACGCTTCATCTTCTTCTCCTTTCCTCGTCCAATAGGGATCCCTTTATGATAGGAGACCCCCGCTGGGGTCTGACTCACCTGTCTTCTCAGCCCTTCAGCTAATAAGTTGTTTGTTCGCTCCTGGGCTTCCTTTAAACCTTGTAGTACACTAAGGATCTCAACAGTCTGATTCTGGGGAGAGGATAAAGATGAAGAGTAGTTGGAAGACATTATCCTGAAACAACAATTTCGAGAATGATATGAGTCACACGCTAAATGAATCAAAATATGATATGGGTAGGACAAGGATTCAAGAATATCAGAGATGATGAATTTTATTACAAGTGGAGAATCAACCGTATGACTTTAAGTCACCTAAACCGAATACGGTAGTGCAATTGCAACCACGTAATCTTGTCAGGTCACCCAAAACCATAGCGAATGGATAGCTGAACACACGATGTGAATATGGATCAAGAATGACAAGTTTACAATCTAGACCGATGAACGTCTTAGATTGCCAAACTGTACACGGAAAACTGCAATCCCAATCGATACAAAACCTGTCTCTGATACCAACTAAACCATGTCACGCCCCGCTTCCCAAAATACGGAATACGAGGGGTAGACAAGGCCAGCCATGCTCCTACGGTCAAGGAAAAGTCCTGCCGTAGTCACACTTCGGCTTCTAGTTTATCACGGTAAACAGTAAATGATGCGCAGGTAATGAGAAATGCAGTAACTGAAAGGAACAATATAAAGACTGACCTGAAGTGGAACAAACGAAAGTAACTCGGAGTAGCAAGTCAAGAAGTCTGTGATGCACGTCTAGTTCTGATCCAGGCTGAATCTTCTCCTCATACTGAGCATGCATACTCAGGTCGTCAGAGCGACACAATAGCAATATAATATATATATAATCATGCAACAGTTCTAACAGTGGTAGTAGATATGAATCACAGTAAATCAATGACAGCATGTATATGAATGTGCAGTAATCAACGCAGCGGAACAGTAAAGCGGTATAACGATATGTCACGTATGCCAACACAGTATATAAGGAATATAAATGCCAGTATCCCTATCAGTCTCTAAGTCTCACTGTACAGGTCACTAAGCCTATCGTCAGTCAAAGTGTGAGAGTCAACCACTCGCGAGTGTCCTCCACCCAAGGGTAGAAACCAAGGGCAAGGGACCACGGGCCCAACATGTAACGAGAATATCACGGTGTATATATCACGTACCCTGTAAATCTCCATATAACTCCCTAAATATATAAGCCGGCATGGGACTCCCGAGATTCTGTTGAACTCACACTTAAACTACCCCACACCCCGTGGTCTACATCAAACGCTAACCACAATCCTAAATACTAATCGATCCGTGACAAGTCTGCGCGAGAACTGGAGGCAGGACCTCCATCAAGCACGTCCCGACTAATATCTAAGATAAATGGCAGTGTCGGATGCCTTATCTGTAACACCCGTGCAAGCGCTTCCATAAGTGTCCCATACCACTTATAGTCACACGTACACGCATCCCACAGACGTCGACAATGCAATAGAATAATAGGGCCACTGATTGTGTACAAGTACGTATCACTTTCACTTAATCACGAATACACGAACACTGACATACTTGCCACAGTCATCACTAAAATATAATACTGGGTGAATGCACGATATCACTAAGTTATCACTACAATGATATGGGTATGATACGATGCATGAACAGTATATAAGCATGATTAGGATGTTATGAAACAGTATTTTATCACTTGCACGATTTATCATGAAACGTACATAAATAATTTAGCAAAACGATAAACAGGTAGTAATAGTGTGTTCAGTTATCCATCCATAGAATTTTGTTTCAAGCCAATCGGGTTCCAGGATCATTAGTTATAACCATTTCATTTTAAGCGCACGCGGCTGGAAATCCGGTTTCAGAATCAGAAATCCATTTCGCAACGCATTTTAATCCCAGTTGGGATCGGATTTTAGCGACGCTACAGTTGGATGAATTCTAGGGTTTTCAGTAAAGTTTTCAACGTAACAAACGTATCTTCAATCGCATCTGTACATTAGGAGTTATAATCTGTTTAACATTAACATGTCAATTCTGATTCTGCTGGGACTGTTATGCGTCCCGATCTTCTAAATTACAAATTAAATATCAAACGGTAACGAAACAGAATGAAATCAATTGTGTTGTCTATCTAACAGATTTATCTATAATAAACAGTGGAGTTCTACAACTTGCAAGTTAAGGAAATCCTGTGGTATCCAATACGGAACAGCAAGCACGACTGGAGTCGCTCTGGACTGCAGTCCAGAGTCGCACTCCGACACAATTATCATCACGATTTAAGTACAGGAATGTCTGGAAACTAGCATAGGATTAAAGTTCGTCGAGTTAGATTCGATTTGAGCCCTCGAACGCACCATTCTAATATGTATATGATTTATGGTGAATTTAACGATTTTCAGGTACAGTAGAATTTCAGTTTTACGGTTAAAACTTGGGGTAGTCGTTTTGGTCATTAACGATCAAATTATCCAACTAAATTTACACAGTAGGCCCACGGCAATACGGGCCAAGCAATGATATCCAATTCCGTCCAATGTGATAATAATTTTCTAAGAGGACAAGTATCGAACAGTTTTGTTGTAATTTTAGCATAAGGCAAAACATGGAATATATATACGATTTTGATTTGTAAACTAATAATAAATAGCATGTAGCAAGTAAAAACTTGCCTGGATCAGTCCCGGGGATGCACGGTGATCGTAACATCACGAACGCGCGATGCACACGCGTCACGGCACTCGACTTGGCTCGAATTCGAGTCTCGGCCACGACGGCTCGCAGTTTTGGTGAAGTTGGCTGTTGCGGCCTCGGGCAAAGTCGTGGCTAGGGATCGCTGATGCTGTCGGGGCCGATGAAGTGAGTTATTGAGAGAAAGAGAGAGTGTTAGAGAGAGAGAGAGAGGTTTAGAGAAATGGACAGGGAATTAGAGAGTGAGAGAGAGAAAGACAGAGGGAGAGGGAGAGTGTGTATGCAGTGAGAGAGAGGAGAGGGAGAGTAGAGAGTGAGAGAGACAGAGAGATAGAGGGATGAGCAGAGAGAGGAACAGGGGAGAGAGAGAGAGAGAGAGCAGCACAGAGAGGGGGAGAAGAGGAGAGCAGAGAGAGGGAGAAGAGGAGAGCAGAGAGAATTCGAGAAAGAGAGAGACGATGACGACAACGACGATGATGATGGGGTGACGGCGTGGTTGAACGGCGGTGAGGCGGGGGTCGACGAGAGGCGACGGGTTCAGGTGAGGGGTGCAGCTCGGGAAATGGTGCAGGCGAGCTTGGATGCTTGGGGCTCGGCTTGGCTAGGGGAGCTCGGCAAGATGGCAGTAAGGATGACTTCGTGGTGGGCTCGTCGGCGTTGAGAACTGGTCGATGATGGTCGGCCGCTGAAAGGAGTTGGGTGGTGAAGGTGAGCAGTGAGGGGGGTGGCGGCGGATAAGGTGTCGTCGTTGGGGGAAAGCTCGGTGTGCTTGGAAGGAGAAGGCGATGGCGGTGGCTCCGGTGGGTCGCGGTGGTTGTGGTGGGTCGCGGTGGTTATGGTGGTGCTTGGTGAAGTTGGGTAGTCGAAGGAGTCGGAGCTCGAGCGAGGGTGTGCAGGGGGTATAGAGAGAAGAGAGTCGTCGGGAGCAGGGAAAAGGAAGAGAGGGAGACGGGAGAGTGAGGGATATGGAGACGTGGTCGCGGGTCGTGGGGAGTAACGGCAGCGCGAGCAAGGGAGCGGCGAGGAACGCGGTCGCGAGCGGGATTGAGGGAAAAGAGCCGTTGGAGGTTTAAATGGAAGATGCACAGTGATGAGTCGGGTCGGGTGAGTGAGGACACGGGCTTGGAGGGGAACGCGGGAGCGGGCCGGTGGGAATGGGCCTGATAAAGAATTGAAGAGGAGGAGGGCCGGGCCGAGGGTTAAAAGAAATATATGGAAAAAAAATTTAATGTGTAAAAAGAAACGGGCTGGGATTAATGAATGCTGGGCCGAGGCTTTAAAGTAAGAAATTGGGGAAAATAAGGAGATGGGCCGCAGCAAAAAAATATAATTAAGGGATTAGAAAAAAAGATGTGGGCTGGCAATTGAATAATATTAATATTAAGGAAGAAAAATAGGCAGTGGGCTGAGAGAAAATAGGTTAGAAGAAACAGGGTATGGGCTGAGGAATTTAGGGAAAAATCACATAGGAAAAATAAAGGGAGTGGGCTTGGGATTTGGGTTAAAATTCGATTAATTACTAAACGAAAAGAAAGTAAGCTGAGGCACTGGGCCGCTGGAAAAACTGGGGAAGTAAATTGAAATGGGAACGGCTTTTAAACTGCGGCTGAGGAAAATATAGAATGGAAAATAGATGGGCTCGGGAAAATTTTATTAGGTTTTAGGATAGGTAAAATTATAAAT
Organism: Agapanthus africanus; assembly: GCA_030015575.1. Taxonomy (NCBI): domain Eukaryota; kingdom Viridiplantae; phylum Streptophyta; class Magnoliopsida; order Asparagales; family Amaryllidaceae; genus Agapanthus; species Agapanthus africanus. The sequence goes on along the minus strand of CM057339.1, from coordinate 160,642,698 downwards.
GCAATAAGTAAATTTATAAATATAATTATAAAATAAAATGAATAAAATTATAAAGCAACAAAAATACAGATTTTTGGTACGAAAGGGGCTGGGTATTACAGTCATTTCCGAAGTTGGTTCCATGGTCGGTGACGATGCACCTCGGGATTCCGAATCGGGAGATTATATTGTTCTACAGGAATTTTATCGTAAAGGTGGCGTTCGGTTTCCTAATCGGCACGGTTTCAATCCACTTTGTGAAGTAGTCTACAGCGAAAAGAATGTACCTGTGTCCACCCGTGCCGGTGAGGAGCTGGCCCACCATATCCATCCCCCATTGTGCAAATGGCCAAAGGGAGATCAATGGCGTTAATTCGGTGGCAGGAAGACGAGAGATGTTGCCAAAGAGTTGGTAGTTCTTGCATCTTCTGACCAGTTTTCCGGCATCTTGGTGTATTCCCGGCCAATAGTACCCCTGGAGCAGTGTCTTTTGGACCAGGCTGCGGGCCCCTTGATGTGCCCCTCTGACCCCTTCGTGTATTTCTCATAAGAAGTAGTCTGCTTCGTGGGGATCGACACATCGGAGCAGAGGTTGAGTGTACGACTTCTTGTACAAGTTTCCTTTGCTCCATACGAAATGGAGAGCTTTTGGTCGAAGCCGGCGAGCCTCGGCCTGGTCTTTCGGAAGCACCCTGTCTTTCAGAAAATCTAAAATGGGTTTTCTCCAATCCGGGACATCTCCTCAAGTCGTGTAGAGTTGGAGTGTTGCCTCTTCATCTTCCATGCTGGGTCACGGTAGGACTTCGAAAAGGATATTTTTTTTGTGATTGGCCGAATAGGAAGAGACGAGTTTGCTTAAGGCATCGGTCTCGGTGTTCAAGTTTCTGGGAATCTGCTCTATATGGACCTCGTCGAAATTTCTCTGAAGCCTTCTTACCTCCGCCAAGTACTTTATCATTAGTGGTTCCCGGTCTTCGAAACGCCCGGTTACTTGGCCGACGACTAGCACGGAGTCACTGCATATCCTGATGGTCTTTAGCCCCACTCCGGAGGCGATTCGTAGCCCGGCCAATAAGGCCTCGTACTCTGCGGCGTTGTTTGACACCTTAAAACCAAGCCTCATGGAGTACTCCATTTCCGCCTCATTCGGGCCGCAGATGATTAGGCTGTTCGTAGCCCGGCCAATAAGGCCCCACTCCTTTTTTCTGTGGAGAATCCGTCCATGTAGAGTTCCCAGTCCGGGATTGGGCTGGGCACCTCCTTGACTAAGGGTCATGGGTCGGGGCCCTGTGCTGCCGTTCCTTCCTTAGTGTGAATGGAGGCATGTGCTTTGATAGCCTTTCTAGGTCTGTATTTGATGTCAAATTAGGACAACTCCCACCTCCATTTCTCTAAGCGGCCCGACGATTCGGGGGAGGTGAGGATATTCCCTAAAGGTCGTTCAGTGAGGACAAGGATCGTGTGTGACAGGAAATAGTGTCGTAGTTTCCTGGAGGCGACGACAAGCTCAAGGACTATTTTTTCTATGGCCGGGTATCTGGTCTCTGCGTCCTTAAAAGCATGGCTCACGTAGTAGACCGGTCTCTGTATACCTTCGAATTCTCTGACGAGCACTGAGCCAGGGGCTTGGTTGGAGATGGCTAGATATAGTATTAGCTCGTCGCCCTCGACCGGTCGGGTGAGAAGTGGTGGGGTCGCCAAGCGTGCCTTGAGTTGTTCGAAAGTGTTTTGGCACTTCTCGGACCATTCGAACCTGGGGATTTTCCTTAGGGCTCTGAAGAAAGGGAGGTACTTTTCTCCCGATCTGGACATAAAACGACTCAACGCGGCCACCCTCCCGGTGAGTCGCATGATATCGACATTGCTCTTGGACGTCGTCATGTTGATGATGGCGCTGATTTTCTCTGGATTCGCTTCGATTCCTCGGTGGGTAACCATAAATCAAAGGAATTTCCCGCTTGTGACGCCGAATGCACATTTAGCTGGATTCAGTTTCATCTTATACTTCCGCAGGACGTCGAATGTTTCGCCGAGGTCTGTAGTGTGTCCGGCTGATGAGGCGGATTTCACGAGCATGTCGTTGATGTAAACTTCCATATTTTTCCCAATTTGTGGTTTGAACAGTTTGTTGTCCAGTCGCCGGTACGTGGCTCCGACGTTCTTGAGTCCGAAGGGCATTATCCTGTAACAGTAGACTCCTCGATCAATGGTAAAGGCGGTCAGCTCTTCGTATGCCGGGTTCATCCGGATTTGATTATAACCGGAGAAAGCGTCCATGAAGCTTAGTAATTCGTGACCGGCCGAGCTGTCTACTAGCTAATCTATTCGAGAAAGTGGGTAGTTGTCTTTGGGGAAAGCCTTGTTCAGGTCAGTGAAATCAATGCTCATGCGCTATTTCCCGTTCGCTTTCTTGACCATGACCACGTTTGCCAGCCAATCTGAGTAGTCCAGGTTCCTAATGAAGTCGGCTGTGAGCAGCCGGTCTATCTCCTCCTCTATCGCCTTTTGTTTCATTGGTGCGAAACTTCTTTTCTTTTGTCGGATTGGCTTGGCTTTTGGGTTGACCCCGAGCTTGTGGGAGATCACCTTGGGGTCGACCCCAGGCATGTCTGCTGGTGTCAAGCAAACACATCCGAGTTGTTCCGGAGGAACCGGATCAGGTCTTCGCGAATGCCTCCTGTCAAGAGAGATCCGATCTAGACAATCCGGCCGTCAACTCTTTCTATGAGGGGAACTTCTGCTAAACTTCCACCAGGGCGCCTCGAGTTTCCTTTCGGTCATCGCGTGTGTCCAGGGATCCCTGAGGGCCATGTGTGTCTTTAAAATCTTCGCCCTGCTCCACGGCGGAAGATGTTGAAGTGAGACAGATCTTGGCAGTTTGCTGGTCTCCATAGGCCCGGCCTATCCCTCCATTATCTAAAGGGAACTTGAGTACGAGGTGGAAGGTTGAGATCTGAGCTCGGAGGGCGTTTAGGGTGGGGCGTCCCAGGAGGATGTTATAAGACGACGGGATTTTGGCAACGAGGAAGTTCACCGGTACGGTTCGCGTTCTGCCGGCTTCTCCAATGTTGAGAAGGAGGGTGACCGATCCTTCGGCCAGGACGGAATGGTTAATGAACCCGGAGAGGACGTGAGAGGTCGGTTGGAAGTCAGACGGATTTAATCCCATACGCTGGAAACAGCCGTAGAACAGGATATCTGCTGAGCTTCCTAAGTCGACCAATATTCTCTAGACCCCATAACGGTGAACCCAGGTTGTTATCATAAGGGGTCATTGTGTGGGAGTGATATTCCATGAAGGTATTGGTTGGTGAAGGTGGTCGGGTCATACTTTCTGCACTTCTTGTGGGGCCATGACCGGTAGGAAGAGGCGGTCCCCTCGCTGTCCGGAGCCGAACCCATCGAAATGACCATGATCTGACCGATCGTTAACTCCCCGGAATGGGGTTGGTCCTTTTTCTCCTGCTCCGCCTGCCGCTTGTCTCGTAGGTACTTCGCCAGGTGACCAGAGCGGATCAGTTCCTCAATATAGTCACAGAGTTGTTTTCAACTCTTGGTCGGGTTCCCCTGCGACCTATGGCAGGCACAGTACGGGCCGTAGAGTTGCTTGCCCGTTCTCTGAGTAGCCGGCGGGAGTTTAAAAAACCTCTCGCCCTTAGCCTCCTCTAGCATCTCGGCCTGGGAGACGTTCAGATGAGTGTATTCATGAAACCTCGGAGAATAGGGTTTTGGACGGTCAGCTTTCTTTTTCTCCTCTCGGTCTCGTCTTTTTCGGTCTGCTTGGTTGCCCCGAGGTTGGTTGGCGTTCACCTCCGTCTCAAGTTGGATTTCTCGCTCGGTCCATGCTTTAACTTCGGCCATGGTCTTAGGTTGCGCTAATTCAAAAGAGCGGAGCCATTCTCTATGCCTAAGACCCGACCTCAAGGCAGTGATAATCGTTTCGTCATGGTTCTCGAAAACATCTAGAAGCGGGTGACGTATCCCTTAAAGGATTCCCTATCTCCGCTCTTGATGGTGAACAGGTAGTCGACCATCTTTCTCTGTCGTCGGTTACCGACAAAATGACTGAGGAATTAGGTCGCCAGCTCATCAAAAGTCGAGATCGAGCGTAGCGCAAGCCTTCGGAACCAGTCCCCGGATGAGGGTGGTGGGGAAAGCTCGGCATTGAGCCATATCTGAGTTGTCTTGGAAGATCATGCCCGCCGTGAACGCATCCAAGTGGTCTTTCGGGTCGGACTTCCCATCAAAGAGGACCACTTTGGGCGGTTTGTTCTGGGACGAGACACGCTCAGCCAGGAGCTGTTCTGTAAAGGGCCTTGTGAGCGAATCGGAGGAGTACTTTGCCCCTTCACCGACCGTACAGTCATCCTGTCGTATGTCTTCAATTTTCTTTCGAAGGCCTCAATTCGTTGTTGTTACCTCGAGAATTCTTCATGGTCGGAGCGCCTGCTATCTCTGCTCCGGGCTTGCGCGATGGAGCGGTTTCGGCTTCACTCTATCACGTTCCTTAAATCATCGGGGCGGACCCTTCGTGGATAGTCCCAACGTTCGCCGTATGCGTGGCCTCGACGGAAGTGGCGACGTGGGTCTTGCCTGGAATCAGGCGATCTGACCGACACCTCTTCAGGGGGTGAGAAAGCGCGGCGGGCGTTGAAGTGATAGCATGGTCTCCCATGAAATCGGGGTGTCGAGCTGTCCGGCGCCCAACAGGTCATGGAATCATTCCCCGCATGCGGGTCATGACTGCCGGAATCGGCACACCGGTGTTCGGTTGCATCAAGATGAGCATGAGTGAGGTCGAGGGCTTGAGCGTGCCCTTCCGTCTTCCTGCGTACGTCATCAATCCGGGGAAAGGAAACTGCGGTTTGGCGGGTATAGTCGGCCGTTTGGACGCGGGCGGGCGCATACACCATCACCGTGAGCTTATCGATCCGAGCGGATAAGGCGTTGATGATGTTAGGAGGGGGAGTAGGACCGCTCCCGCCTCCGTTATGGAGGACGGGACGGCTCGTGCCGGGATCGTCGCAGTTGTTGCTTGCCATCGAATCGGATGCGGAGGATCAACTTTTTGGGTGGAAAATCTTCTCACGTTCCCACAAACGGCGCCAACTGATGAAGCTCCGAATCTCCCTCAGATGTTGTCCTCTGTCGATCTTGCTACAAGCGGTTCTGAACGGTTGAGATTTGGTGTGAGGGTTGAATGTGTTGATTTCAATGGGTTGTCATTGACACCGAGCTACCTGTAAGGGAAGTCCCGGGATGGATAACCACCGTAGTACCCTCCGACGATCAAGTAAGCACCGAGGAATAATGGCAGGATGACGGCATATTGGAATGAGTTCGAGTTACCCGAGTCGTTTGGAAGAGATAGTTTATATAGCGGTCGCATGGAGCGAACCGGCGCGAGATTCTCACCATCCATTACGCCCCTGCATCACGTTCGCGTTGATGGCGGGATGCGTCCATTAATAGCGGGATACACTCGTTAATGGAAAGACGCGCCAGCGTGAGACGCGGGATGTAGAGCGGCGGAGATCTTGTTTTGGCGAGATATACGGAGCCGTTACAGGAGCGTTTGGACTCCTTGCTCTCAGTTGAACAAGGAAACCGAGGAAGCTCAGCTCGGTGGATAGCTCGGAGACGAGCGGGGAGGCCATGAAAGCTCGACTGCAGGATTGCTCGGGGGCGAGTTGTTGGCTGGTTGCTAGACGCATAGGGAAGGTACTTCGGGGAGGTCTCCGAAAGATCGGATGCAACCTCGAAGACGAGATGCCGAGGAAAGTCCCCCATGCATCAAACTAATTCTACCTCCGTGTCCTCAGGAATCTAGTGGGATTACGTGGACGACACGTCATCTGCTTCATGTCGTAATCTGGGAAATTCCCGTTTATGAGCCTTATCATAAAGCCAAGACGATTGCAACATTCGCATAAGTTTGATGGTTGAATTTTTTGGACGGATGATAAAAGTGAGATCAGAAATGTCAATAAATCATAAATTTACCTATGTCTATAACAAAGGAATAAATTTTTGTTGCATGAGAGATTATTATAATTTAAAGAATGAATATAGATTATAAAAACATAAATTATAATAAAATTATATTATTGAAATATAAAATTAGTATTATCAAACGAAAGCAAGACTTCGATATAAAAATTGAAGGGCCACCAATATATATCTGAGACGCTTTCAACATATATCAAAATAATTTTGATTCATTAAATTTTATGGACAGATAATAAAAATAAGACAAAAAATGTCAAATATTATCAATTTACTATGATTATAAAGAAACATATTAGTGTGCTATTTATATTTATTATACATGAGAGATTATTATAATTAAAAGAATGAATATGGATTATAAAGGGGGGAAACAAATCATAATAATTCTATGATAACGAAATTCAAAATTAGTATCATCAAATGAAAACAAGACTTCAATATAAGAATTAAAAGATCACAAATATACGAGCTTAGAATAAGCAACAACCTCAGGCGAAGACCAGTTTTATACCTGAGACGATTCAACATCACAATTAATTTTGATGGTCTGTTGTTGTATCGAACACCTGCATCCAAGCATGATCGACTACCACCATCATCATCTTCATTGTGTGCAAGACGTGGATACACCATCATCAAATACCCTTTCACTGTTGATTTTGTAATGTAAAAATACAAAAAATGTTATACAATCCAAAAACCGTTAATTTTGAACCCACTACATCAATGGTGAAAAGCTGTTGGATTGTTGGATTCTCATCAGATTTGGTCTATCCGTATCTTGCACAATAAAGATGATAGTGGTGAGTGCCAATCGTTGAAAAAATTGATGAAGGCTTGAATTTTTTCGATCCCATAAGAGAAAATTTCCTTTTGTCGCACCTGAGATTTCGTTTTCTCTTAAAAAAGTAAGATTCTAATTTCAAACTTTAAATTAAATACCTATAATATTGAATGGCTGGAATTAAAGCAAAATTAGTTTTGGCCAGAGGAGAATAATATAACGGAAGAAAAATGAAATTCTAGTTTAGAAGTGTTATAGATTATAGATAAACATATTTACCGTCTGTATTTCGAATTGGCAATTAATCAGCTATTTTAACATATTTTTCATTTTATTGTGGAAGGCAGAATTGGCAAATTAAGTACTAAAATCTGACCCTAGTTTGATTAAGTCTAAATATTTGGTCCTACAAAAATAAAAAAAAGATATAGGCCTTAAGGAATTAACCCAGATCAAATTAGTTGTTTAATAAAATAAAATATAATTCGACAAAAAAATTCATCAAAATATAATATACAAATTTTTTGATTTCACAGTTTAAGCCCACAGCCGAATACGATAAGGAGATAATTTATCAAAAAGGTAAAAGAAAAGGAAAAAGAGATAAGTATGCTTGCCATATTAACTTCTAAGCATAAGAGTTTCCAATATTATGACATAGGAAAATAAATAATCTTCTTAAACATTTTGGAATATTCATCCCAATATTTTTTTCTTTTTCTTTTTTTTTGATTAAAGGAAGGAAAGAAAATTTCGCAGTTGCCTTATTAAAATTGCCTTCCGGAACTTCAATTTAAAATTGCCTTCGAGACCCCTCATTTAAGATCAAAATTGCAGTACACTTGCAATCGGCCTTTTACTACTTATTTTTTTTTCTTCCCAAAAATTTTCCTTTTCCCTGTCGTCTTCTTTTCAAAATTTTTGTCTCCCTGGCATTAGTTTAGAGATGTCAATAATAGCCCTTGATTCATTTGGCCAGTAGGTCAACTCGTAAAATACCGATCACAGGTTAAGATTTTACTACCCATTAAAATATTACGTGTATCCGGCCAGTTCGTTTAAAAGTATCACCGGATCGATCCGGTCCGCGGGTTTGTGAGTTTCACCCGGTCTGTCATCGGGTCGACCCGACCTACAGGTTTATGGGTTCTACCCAGCCCGTGTTAAAAAATTCAAATGATTGTTCATTCCAATTGACATTAAATATTTGGTATTATATTTATATTATAAATAGCAAGAGTTGATTATAAAATATTTTTGTATGGAATTATTTACTTTAATTAAAATAATTAATGAGATACAAATAGCCTACAAACACAATCATTTCTCTTTAAATTGCAATTACATCATTACATTCATATTGGTGATAATAAAAAAAGATTAAAAAATAAATTAATTAAAAAAATCGGAAATTAAGCTCTCTCCCTCCCTTCCTGACGCGACCTGGATCGCGCCAAGATGTTACCTTTCGTTGATCTGCTGATGACGGCGATAGGCAGCTGAGATTGGATCCGGAGGCTGTCGCTCCTGAAGTGTGTAGATCTCAATGGGTTTGAGGTTGTTTGCGCCCAGCTACCTGCCAAGGAAGTCCCGGGGTGGTTGTACCACTGAGGACCCTCCGACGGTCAAATTAGAGAGGTAATCCGAGCAGAGTAACGGCTTAGTGGAGTAAAAATGGCTTACTTGAACCGTCTGAAGAAGGGGATTATATAGCAGTGGCAGCAGGCAGGGCAGGCACGAGAATCACGTCGGCAGTTACGCTCCCGACGTCACGCGCACGTGATGAACGGGATCTCCCATTAATGGCGAGACAGGCTCGTTAATGGGGAATCGTGATGGCATGGAACGTGAGATGTGGCCGGCGGATATCTCGCGCATGGCGAGATTCACGGGATGGCGGTTGCGCCTGTGAGCGGTGCCGTTGGTCGGTCGATGAAACCGAGGAAGATGACATCGGCGGGAGAGCTCGTGGATGAGCGGGAGAGCCGAGATATCATGGTTCTGTGGTAGCTCGGAGACGAGCTTGGAGGCCGATGAGGCCAATGGTGCAGGGGGCTCGGAGGTAAGCCAGCGTTTGTTTGTAGGACGGGCATAGGAGTGGTCTGGTCGGTCACTGTAGGTCCTTTCTTGTGAGCTCTGGGACATTTCATCTGCCACGTGTCATGATCTGGGAGATCACCGATATCGAGCATCATCATTAGCCCTCCACTCTCATCCCGACCAGCTGACGGGTCGGGTCGAGAGTGGTCTGCCGGGTCACCCGAGATGAGCCCTTTTCCGAAGATATCATCGGGGTGTGTTCCCGGGCAGTATGCTGTATTTTCTGAATGACGCCAGCGAATCAAGAGAGTGATCTTTGTATTAAAGAGGGTGCGCCGGATCGTGCGTACAGTTGCTGAAGCGACAACCCACATGTTGGGCACGGGTTGGCTGATGCGACGGGCCGCAGACCTCTGGCGTCTGATGGGATATGCCAATATGCGTGCAACAGGTGGAGCGATCGTGGCCGTCGAGTGTACTGAACCATTTCGGCGGGAGATGACTATCGCCGTTGGATGAGGACGCCGGTGGCAATAAGTAGAGGTAGGGTCCACGTGAGGGCCCATTCCTTTTCATAATCTCCTCGTCTTTGGTCTTGTTAGCTCGGCGTTCTCCTCTTTAGGTCGGGATTTCCGCGTTTGCTTTTCCGAGGACTCCTCTTCATCAGGTTAGATGTCTTCCTCTGAGGAGTCTGTAAATGTAGTTGGTGTAGAGTCTGGGAGCCCTCTGTTGATTCTTCCTGTTCTTCCTCTTCTTCTTTTTCTTCTTCTGGATCGGAGTCCTCCCAGGGAGTTAGGGTCAGGTCTTCTTCCCACGGTCGCGCGACGGGGGCGGCTCCCCGAGCGGAGGTCGCGGATGCGCCTGGCGTGCCGTCTACGGTGAGGCCGGAGGAAGAGCTTGCCAACGCTCGGACTCGTTTCTATATTCCTCCCGGCTACACGTTGCGTTTGGCCGAGGAGGGGGAGAGGGCGGATCAGGTACGGGGCAAGGAGATCGCCCTGTACTTGGAAGCCTTTTGGGCCGGAATACGCCTGCCCTTCTCTCCCGAGGTTGTTAGAGCGCTGAATTACTTCGGGTTAGCCCCGGGCCAGCTAGTGTCGAACTCGTAGAGGATTCTCCTCGGGTTCCTGGTCCGTTTGAAGTTGCAGATGATCCCCTTCGGTCTGTCCATCCTTGCTTCCTCTCTTATTTATAAAGGTCACCCCGGCACTCGCGCGGGAGACCCGAGGTGGGTTTACTTATCCTTTAGAAAACGACGGTGGAGTGCAGCCAGGTCGGGAGTCGTCGTCTTGCCTTCTTCCATCCACGATTGGAAGAAGAAGTTTTTCTTCGTTGGGCCGCCAGAAGGTGGGGACTGGCCCGTGCCCCCCCAATGGTCTAGGGATAGGTGCTGGCGGGGAAGTCCGTCCAACGATCCCGACACGGTGAGAGTGGTGGAGTGGGAGCCCATTCCCCGGGCCGACATGCTGCTTTCTGAGCGGGCCCTTAGTTGGGCTGGACTCAACCCCGCCCAGTTCGTCGGTAAGTTAGGAGCTTGTGTTTGTTTTTATCTCTATCTATGTTGCTAACTCCGTTGTATCTTGTCTCGTGAAGAACCCATGGACTTGGGTCACCTCCGAGCGGCCATGCGTAAGCCGGAGAAGTGATCGAAGGCTGGAGGTGCCAGCTCTTCTCGTCCGGCGTCGGTCCCGGTTCTCCCGGCCGCCGCCCCACCCCAGCGTTCGAGTGCGGGCCATGTCCCGGAGCCCAACCAGACACCGAGCCGAAAGCGGGTGCGGGGACAGGAGGCCCCGGCTTCGGAGGCAGAGACCGGCTCTCCGCCGTCTGTTGGATGTATATGCCCTAGAGGCCTTCATTGTATAGGATACTGGGGATATGTATGTACATAACAGTCTTGCTTAATATGATAGTACGCTATTTGGTTTGTCTTTATCTTAACGTATGATATGTTTTACTTGGTATTTATATATATACGTGTTGATGAAGCCCATAGGGTGTTTTCCTGACTTCCGGCGTTATGATGGCAGTCATACTAGTGGGAGCTGGATAGTCAACAGGCACATCCTTAAATGTCCCTGGTCGCAGGAGTATCGAGACTGGGCATCGATACTCCAGAGTAGACTAGTGTATACATGTCTAGACCCCGAGGAGGGGCGATGGATTGGTCCCGTAGCCATTGGTGGAGTGCACCTAAGATTGTATACAGATGCTCACTGGGTGTGAGTACACCGGACAGGACTCACCGAGAACTGACTGGATGGTATTTATACCTAACGTCAGATGGCAGTTCTCAGGTGACATGTGTGCAGATAGTCCGTTGACTTAAATTCGTCATTTGTCTCGTGTGAGTTCCCACTGTGCTTTGATTACTACCCTACCACGGTTCAAAGGAGTCGTGCAAACAGGTTTTAGTTGGGCACAGTCCCGAGCCACGTGGAGGCAGTGAGTGACTGTTAAGGATTCGTCTCTCCCGGTATGGGGAGTTGATATCGCACGGTGATCGGTTGGTCATTACCATAAGTCCCTGGCCAGGGCTGATTGAGAATTACTGATAGATTGATCAGTAGATTCTCGGATGGTGATAGAGCCATACCGACACGACTTGTACGGTTATTAGGGGTCTGACGTTTACCACCTCCCTAGACCATACATGCGATACTCTTAGACGAACAGACCGGACTGCGCGGATATTGTCACGGACAGGCTCAGTAGGATTTCTGATGTATTACCTCATCGGCTTTCTTATCGACAACTACCTGGGGACCGTTACGTACAGCTAGTACCGCTTGCGGTCTGTGGTTAAACCCACTGCCAGCGTAGTAGTCGAGTCTTTAGAGCCCCACACAGAGATTTCCCAAACCCAGGCGAAAAGATATAGAGGTCGTATGGTTTTACGACAAAGGTTCGGACGCATACGTGTTTAAAACGCACGTACGACATTCGGACAGTTTTTACTAGCCGGCTTTGGTTTAAGCCAGATTCTAGTATCGGGTTATTGGATTTATACAGTCTACAGTTTTTCCGTGTTTTCACGGATGCGAGAGGCGTTCTCATAATTATCCGAGAAGCTTCTAGAAGAAGGGTGACTAAGATGGTTAAGGTGGCATTTTCATTAATTGCTTTTGTGACTCATTCATATGATTCATCATATCATTAAATGCATCATTAATGCATCATTAATGATCTAATGACTCACATGATGAATCACTCTTCTTGAATAAATCAAGCATGATGAATAATCATTTATTTGATATTATTTGATAATTCATTATGTTTGATATATTCAAGTGAGAAGCTTTTCTCTTCTCATTATCATTTCCACCTTCTCTCTCCTCAAGCTCTCTCTCCTTCTCCAAACCCTAATCGTACCACTCATGAGTTGAGTACAAGGATTAGTAAAGACTAAACACTCCATAACCTATCTCTACATCATCTTAGTTCCTTTATTAGCAACTAGAGAAACAAAGTTACCTCAAGTCTTGAGGTATAGCTTGGATTAGGGTACTCGGGTGGATCATCTATCACGGATAGGAGGCCAAAGAGGACGTAGAAATCACAAAGACGAAGGACTAAAATCATTTGGTATAATCTTTTCACATAGTAGCTTAGAACTATATGCTTATTGTTAAGTATTGTTTAGAAAAGATCTTCGGTTAGTCGATGCATGCTACAAAACAAGATCGTGTTTCATATTTCCGCCTCCCCGCAACTCGTGGGGTGTTTCACATCGACTTACAATGGTATCAGAGTCTCACTAAACAATAATTAACTCACTTGCAAAATTATATGAATTTCGAACGGAAAACAAACCGGAAAATACACCGATATTGCATAGTTTCTGTCGAATTAAAAATGAGGTCCAAAATTTTTTCAGGGACCTTCAGAATGACCAGTAAGAAAATATAAGAACACACAAGAAAAATGGGCTCCTGAATCGGCCAAAGAGCCGCGGATACGCGGCCGAGTTGGGGCCGATTCAGCCCAGTTTTCTTCTGTGCCTCTTTTGTGATATTTTGTATTTTCTGGTATGATTTAATTTTGCTCAGGTTTCAAATTTGCAGAGAAGTATTGGGGCAAAATTTAATGTGTTTAATCGATCGAAATTATACGATGTTTACTTGTTTGATTATATCTGTGAAATGTATTATGTGTTCGTAAACCTCCCCTAACTGCTAGTATGTCGGTTGGCAGGGGGTTGCACATATCTGTAATGTTTTTAACTGTTTGTGGATATAAATTGTATTGGACTGTTGTGATGATTAGCCGGGTTTTGTGATGGGTTATTGTATTAATTCATTCGATATAATTGTAATAAGTTGTAATATTATTTTACGGGGCACATCCAGGTTGCGGTTGTAGCCACCGTTGTATTATTTCTTTTTACTGTTTTTGCTCCTAGGATAGACCCAAGGTGGGGTGCACGAACTACCGGGTATTTTGAAGTGTTGAGGCAGACCGCTTCACTTCTGGTACTTGGCGGGTAGTTTTCCGTACCCGTAGGGGTCTGGGGTGGGGTAATGGCTATTCATCATAACTGTGTAATCCGTCTTTTCTTACAGGCTCAAAAGAAACGCGGATTGCTTGCAAAATCGAATATTGTTTATCTGTGATTTGGAATGCCTATTACTGCGTCTGACGAATGTACAATATCTATATATGATAGCTATTTAGACGTTACTTATGTTTTACACCCGCGCTAGCCCAGCCCCCGCTCTGTCGTTAGTTAAGTAACCTAACAGGTGATGACGGGACCCAGTGGCGAATGCGGATGGCATAAAAGGACGTTGTATTTTCATTGTTATCTGTAATGATAGGTTAATGATGGGACGCATTATTATTAATGCAAAGAAAATAAAATCTAAACTGAATCGTTGGAACAATTTCTAAAAACCACTTGGTTTTTCTTGAAAAAGCAAATTTTAAATGCGGAGCTTAAACTACTCCTTTTAATAAAAGCTATCTTGGTTCCTTCGATCAAATCAAGTTCACTACGTTAACGGTTTTTTGCCAAAAATCAGTCGTAACCCTCCGTCGTTTCAAATAGACAGCACATCGTATTCATGCTATGCTTGTTGGCCTACGTCAAGGCATAGTGTATGGTAGCAGTGTGTGTGCCTATTTGTTGCATAGATAGATGCATTAGTTTAAGACAGACGTACACCTTGTTGGCCTACGTCAAGGGCTTGTACGATATACTTAAATTGATCAGGACAACGACGGGTAGAACTTGACTTGCGTCTTATGACTTGTTGGCCTACGTCAAGGTCTATAAGAGCTTGGGGTAAAAAAAATCACATCGGGAGTTTCAAACATAAAGGAAACTTGCAGATTAAGCATACCTTCTGGAGTGTGGTGACTAGAGTGGTTTCCATCTAGTGCATCATGCAATGATAGTTGGATCCCGATCCCACCGATGAGTAGGATTACTCTCGGGAAACATTCTCACTTAACAATCAATGCTATAAACCAAGTAGGTGTCCAGAAAGGTGTTAGAGGGGCTACGCCTCCAGGGAAAAGAGGTTATTTAATTAAGGAACCTCGCGAAAGCGTTGGAAAACCTCCCTCGAAGTACCAACACCAGCCTGGCTGAAAGGTTAAGCAAGTATTGTGACGTGTGATTAAATCCTGACTAGTTCTTCTTTTAGGTTTTGAAGAAGGATTTGAGGAAACAGTGGGAGCCATCCTGTTCAGATAAACTAATAACCAATCTAAACTTGCAAGAAGCATATGCTGAGTGTTTTCTTTTCTCTCTCTCTAGCAGCTACCATGACAGGATTAAAACTATTACTTGAGAAAAATATACTGACCGGACAGAACTATAAAAATTGGCTAAGGAACGTCAACATTGCACTGACTTATGACAAAGTAGCATATGTTACCATCGTTGTTCCTCCCCTTATCCCTGGACCAGATTCCTCAGTTGTGGACAAGGAAGTTCGCAAAACTTGGGATCTGGATTGTGAGCGAGCTAAGTGTATCGTGCTGACGTCCATGAACAATGAACTCCATAAACAGCACGAGAGTATGGATGTTGTATCCATCTTCCTCCATGTAAAGGATTTATATGGAGAACACTCCCGTATCGCAAGGTACGAGACCTCAAGGAAACTCTTCCAGATGAGGTTAGCTCCAGGATCGCCTGTAGGAGAGCACGTCCTCAAAATGATCAGCCTCATTGAGGAACTCGCAAACCTGGGATGCGTGCTAGAGAATGATTTGTATATCGACTTGATTTTGCAGTCCCTTCCCCACACCTTCTCTCAGTTCGTGCTGAACTTCAACATGCACGAATTGGAAGCTGATCTTCCAAAGCTCCTCAATATGTTGAGGGTAGCAGAGACCTCCTTGAAAAAGGAGAAGACCCCCGTTCTGTATGTTGGCCAATCATCTTCTTCTAAATCTAAAGCGAAAGCTAAAGGGAAGAAGAAGATGAAAGCCACCAAACCGAAGGGTGGGGTCAAGAAGGTGCAGGGAAAGAACAAGGCGGAAAGGTGAAAGCGGATATAAACGAATGCTTTTATTGTCACAAGCAAGGGCACTGGAAGAAGGACTGTATGACCTTCAAGGCAAAGGACACGAAGCAAGCGGTTGCTTCAGCTTCAGGTGTGTTCGTAATCGAAAATTGTCTTTCAGTAAACTCTACATCATGGGTACTTGATACCGGTTCTGGTTCTCACATCTGTAATTCATTGCAGGATCTGAGAAATAGTAGAGTACTGGAGACAGGTGATATGACTCTCCGAATAGGCAATGGAATGCATGTAGATGTTGTTGCAATAGGGGAGTATCACCTAGGGTTGACTAGTGGGCACGTTTTGGTGTTGTACAGCTGTTTTTGTATTCCCAGTATGCTGTGTAATATTATATCAGTATCTTTGTTGTCTAATAAAGGATATAATTTTGCGCTCGAAAGTACTGTCATGAACATTCTCCTAAATCAAGAATTGATTGGGTATGGCACACTGGAAAACGGCATATACATACTTAATCAACCTCGAATTTTCAATATTCAAAACACACATAAAAGAAAGGCTCCAGATTCAAATCAAGCCTTCTTATGGCATTGTAGACTTGGTCATATAAACAAAACAAGGTTGACTAAGTTACATAAAGATGGATATCTAGATCCGTTTGAATATTCATCATATGCAACTTGTCAATCGTGTATCAAAGGAAAAATGACCAAATCTCCGTTCTCCGGACACGGAGAAAGAGCCACTGAACTCTTAGGACTAGTACACAGTGATGTATGTGGTCCGATGTCTACGCATGCACGAAGTGGTCACTCCTACTTCATCACTTTTACTGATGACTTCTCAAGGTATGGACATGTGTTCTTAATGAAGCATAAATCCGAGGCTTTTGAGAAGTTTAAAGAGTATAAAAATGAAGTAGAGAAACAAACTGGTAAAAGCATCAAGACACTTCGATCTGATCGAGGTGGAGAATACTTAAGTACCAGTTTCCTTGAATACTTAAAAGAGAATGGAATTCTCTCTCAGCTTACTTCGTCTTATACACCTCAGCATAATGGTGTATCAGAAAGGAGGAATCGCACGCTATTAGATATGGTGCGTTCAATGATGAGTAGTGCTGAGTTGCCACTTTCCTTCTGGGGATTTGCTCTAGAATCAGCAGCATACTTATTGAATAGAGTTCCAACTAAGTCTGTGCCTACTACTCCATATGAAATGTGGAGCGGGAAGAGACCATATCTTAAGTACATCAAGATATGGGGGTGTCCGGCATATGTTAAAAAGCATAATCCGGACAAGCTCGAGGCACGATCGGTTTTATGCAAGTTTGTAGGATACCCCAAGCATTCAAGGGGGTACATGGTTTACCACACTGAAGAACAAAAGGTGTTTGTCGCTCGTCACATTGTCTTCTTAGAAAGCGAATTTCTCGCAAAAGAAATTAGTGGGAGCGCGGTAGAGTTGGAAGAAATTCCAGAACCTCAAACTGCTACCGAGGACTTAGTAGAACCTCATATTTCAATAGAACATGACGAACCAACACCACTCCGTAGATCCAGTAGGTTTTCTCATCCTCCTGAAAGATACTATGGTTTTCTTCTAGATGGGGATCGAGAGGATTGCATCATAGATGATAATGAGCCTACTAGTTTTCAGCAGGCTATCACGAGTAGTGACTCGATGAAGTGGCTGGATGCTATGAGATCCGAAATGGAATCCATGTACACCAATAAAGTATGGACTTTAGAAGTTGCTCCTCCTGGAGTAAAACCAGTTGGATGCAAATGGATCTTCAAAAAGAAGATTGGTGCACTTGGACAAGTGGAAACCTACAAAACTAGACTCGTTGCAAAAGGTTTTCGTCAAAGACCAGGATTAGACTATGATGAAACTTTTTCACCTGTAGCTATGCTTAAATCCATTCGGATCCTGCTTGCCATTGCTGCCTTCCATGACTATGAAATCTGGCAGATGGATGTAAAAACAGCTTTTCTAAATGGACATTTAGAAGAGAGTGTTTACATGGATCAACCAGAAGGTTTCTTAGACAGTGGGAGCAGTGGAAAAGTATGCAGGTTGCTTAAATCCATCTATGGATTAAAGCAAGCATCGCGAAATTGGAACATCTGCTTTGATGAGACAGTCAAAAAATTTGACTTTATCAAAAATGTAGATGAACTATGTATTTATAGGAAGATTGTAGAAAAAGCAGTAGTCTTCCTCGTTTTGTACGTCGACGACATACTACTGATAGGGAATGATGTCCCTATGCTACAATCAGTAAATCTCTTCTTGTCACAGAAATTCTCCATGAAAGACTTGGGAGATGCAACCTACATTTTGGGCATTAAGATTATCGTGATAGATCTAATAGAATGTTGGGACATTCACAGTCCATGGACTTGGGTCACCTCCGAGCGGCCATGCGTAAGCCGAAGAAGTGATAGAAGGCTGGAGGTGCCAGCTCTTCTCGTCCGGCGTCGGTCCCGGTTCCCCCGACCGCCGCCCCACCCCAGCATTCGAGTGTGGGCCGTGTCTCGGAGCCCAACCAGACACCGAGCCGAAAGCGGGTGCGGGGACAGGAGGCCCCGGCTTCGGAGGCAGAGACCGGCTCTCCGCCGTCTGTTGGATATATATGCCCTAGAGGCCTTCATTGTATAGGATACTGGGGATATGTATGTACATAACAGTCTTGCTTAATATGATAGTACGCTATTTGGTTTGTCTTTATCTTAACGTATGATATGTTTTACTTGGTATTTATATATATACGTGTTGATGAAGCCCATAAGGTGTTTGCCTGACTTCCGGCGTTATGATGACAGTCATACTAGTGGGAGCTGGATAGTCAACAGGCACATCCTTAGATGTCCCTGGTCGCAGGAGTATCGAGACTGGGCATCGATACTCCGGAGTAGACTGGTGTATACATGTCTAGACCCCGAGGAGGGGCGGTGGATTGGTCCCGCAACCATTGGTGGAGTGCACCTAAGATTGTATACAGATGCTCACTGGGTGTGAGTACACCGGACAGGACTCGCCGAGAACTGACTGGATGGTATTTATACCTAACGTCAGATGGCAGTTCTCAGGTGACATGTGTGCAGATAGTCTGTTGACTTAAAGTCGTCATTTGTCTCGTGTGAGTTCCCACTGTGTTTTGATTACTACCCTACCACGGTTCAAAGGAGTCATGCAAACAGGTTTTAGTTGGGCACAATCCCGAGCCACGTGGAGGCGGTGAGTGACTGTTAGGGATTCGTCTCTCCCGGTATGGGGAGTTGATATCGACGGTGATCGGTTGGTCATTACCATAAGTCCCTGGCCAGGGCTGATTGAGAATTACTGATAGATTGATCAGTAGATTCTCGGATGGTGATAGAGCCATACCGACACGACTTGGACGGTTATTAGGGGTCTGACGTTTACCACCTCCCTAGACCATACATGCGATACTCTTAGACGAACAGACCGGACTGCGCGGATATTGTCACGGACAGGCTCAGTAGGATTTCGGATGGGTTACCTCATCGGCTTTCTTATCGACAACTACCTGGGGACCGTTACGTACAGCTAGTACCGCTTACGGTCTATGGTTAAACCCACTGCCAGCGTAGTAGTCGAGTCTTTAGAGTCCCACACAGAGATTTCCCAAACCCAGGCGAAAAGATATAGAGGTCGTATGGTTTTACGACAAAGGTTCAGACGCATACGTGTTTAAAACGTACGTACGACATTCGGACAGTTTTTACTAGCCGGCTTTGGTTTAAGCCAGATTCTAGTATCGGGTTATTGGATTTATACAGTCTACAGGTTTTCCGTGTTTTCACGGATGCGAGGGGCATTCTCGTAATTATCCGAGAAGCTTCTAGAAGAAGGGTGACTAAGGAAGTTAAGGTGGCATTTTCATTAATTGCTTTTGTGACTCATTCATATGATTCATCATATCATTAAATACATCATTAATGCATCATTAATGATCTAATGACTCACATGATGAATCACTCTTCTTGAATAAATCAAGCATGATGAATAATCATTTATTTGATATTATTTGATAATTCATTATGTTTGATATATTCAAGTGAGAAGCTTTTCTCTTCTCATTATCATTTCCACCTTCTCTCTCCTCAAGCTCTCTCTCCTTCTCCAAACCCTAATCGTACCACTCATGAGTTGAGTACAAGGATTAGTAAAGACTAAACACTCCATAACCTATCTCTACATCATCTTAGTTCCTTTATTAGCAACTAGAGAAACAAAGTTACCTCAAGTCTTGAGGTGTAGCTTGGATTAGGGTACTCGGGTGGATCATCTATCACGGATAGGAGGCCAAAGAGGACGTAGAGATCACAAAGACGAAGGACTAGAATCGTTTGGTATAATCTTTTCACATAGTAGCTTAGAACTCTATGCTTATTGTTAAGTATTATTTAGAAAAGATCTTCGGTTAGTCGTTGCATGATACAAAACAAGATCATTTTTCATATTTCCGCCTCCCCGCAACTCGTGGGGTGTTGCACATCGACTTACACCGCCGTCTCTCAAGAGGTTCCCCCAAGCGATTCCGCGGACCCCGGCCTCTCCAATCTTGGTGGACGAGGGAGACCTATGCTTTAAGGTGCTCTCGGAGCTCTCCGTCGCTGACAGCTTGCTGTCCGGCATGGAGAGGTCGGCCGGGGGCAAGGTCCCTCGGGAGACCCTCAAGGCGCAAATGGCGGCCATCGCCCAAGAGGCCGTGCAGGTTAGTGCTCGCATCTTGCTTGATTTTTCGCTCTACATCTCATCATTCATGAGATTTGGTGCCCCCTTTTCCTTTCTGACCCCTTCTGATTTCTTCAGGTCCTCCAGCACGTCGCCCTCGTCGTCCATATGGAGGAAGAGGAAATTGCCCCGGCGATGCGAGTCGCGGGCTAGCTCTCCTCGCTGGAGGAGAGCTCAAAGCGGGAGCTTGAGGCGGCGATGGCGAGGGTCGCTGCTCTGGAGGGCGAGGTGGCGGCCAGGAAGAAGGAAATGGCGGCCGCGAAGCAGGAGGTGGCGGCCGCGAAGCAGGAGGCTGCCAGGTATCGCGAAACCGCCCAAGTCGCTGAGGCCAAGCTTCAGGACTCTAAGGTGCTCGTCGGCACCATGAAGAAGTCGGCGAGCACCCTCCAGAAGGAGCTAGAGGCGGCGGTAGACGGGACGAAGCGAGCCAACCTCAGGGCGGCGAATGCGGTGGAAAACTTCCAGAAGTCGGAACATTTTTACACCGTCCTAGCCTCGGCCACTACCGCCATCTTGCACAAGGCCCTCGATGCCGTCAAGGCTCGGATGCCGGAGTTCGTTGACGACGAGCTCCGAGCTAAATATTCTGGCGGGGATGACGAGCAGGGGGACGGCCCCGGGGGCGAGGCCGGGGAAGAGATTCCCGACGAGGGCAACGCTGAGGCTCCTGTAATGGGCGCTAAGCTTCCCCAGGTTGCGCCTGGCCCTGAGGCCTGAAGCCCTCGCCTTTTGTTTCATTTCTTTTGTTGTATTGGGAATTTTGTAGGCCTCCGGGCATTTTGTAAATCTAGGGAGCCCCCAATACCCTTGTAAAGATTTTTTATTTTTGGGAATAAAAACCTTTTGTAGTGTTTGTGCTCGTATTTTCCTTTGTCGGTAAACACTTGTATTTGCACAGTATTGCCTTCATTTTATGTCGGTTCTTTGTCTAGCGATCATACGTCGAGTTGAACCTGTTCGTTTGCCGAGTGTGCAAAGACTAGTGGGGAGCCGGTGTCTCCATGGCCCCAAAGTCGAGGTGGAGATCGCTCAGACGTAGATAGACCGGATGCCTCCCGGCGAGGGCGTTTTTGATCTGTCGTGGCGAGTATCACGTGCGCGACCCCGTCGAGAGAGGGAGTGTCGGTCATGCCTGCGAACAGGCGAGCTGACCGCCACCGCCTCGAGAGGGACAGGGGTGCGACGAGATTCAGGGCGAAGCTCTCTGGCGTAAGACCTCGGAGCCAAGCGAAGCGGTGCCCACCAGGTCATTGAATATGTTGGCATGTGAGGCCTGCGGCCGGCTTCAGATCCTCAGCGTCTGGTGGGAAGGAGGGTGCCCGCTGGGGACGCGCCGAGCAGGAAGGGGCTCGGCGCCTCGCGATGAGGGCTTTGATCCCTGTTGTGTTGGGGTAGGAAGCTACCAGCCAGGGATAACCGAGCAAGGGTGGGCCCGGCTGCCTCTTGGCGAGGGCTTCTGATCCTTCGCACGGGAGGGGTCGTGTAACATCCGATCCCAATACTACTATTTTTTTCTGTTACCAGTTGAGCATTAGATATTACTCATTTCATTTAGCTTGCCTGTTTGACACTTACCGTGAAATTTTATCTGGCAAAGTCATTTCTGCATATAACAAATTTTAGCACCTAAAATAAAATTAAAAATATCCATCTTGGCCTACTCGATACCCCTAGCCGCGTGGTAGTGTCCGTGCATTGAGTTCTCGTCCCGTTCAGTGAAACGGGCGAGTTTGGACGGCTACGCGCGTGTACAGGTGTCCGACTTGGGGGTATACTTTTTAATCATAAAACATTTCATTTTAAAATTTGGAACCCGCTTAAAATCCTATTATTTAAATTTCAAATTTTTGGACCCAACCCGGGCTCGATTTGGAAATGTTTCACTTAGCGCCAAAATCCCAAATTAATAAAATATTCGAAACCATATATATATTCATAATCTTACTGTTACTTTAATAATCTATTAAATCCTTTTAATATTTCTTTTAATCTTCCCTGTCCAATCACGTTGGCTTAAATCCCCGTGGGCCCCTCCAATATCTCTCTCTCTCTCTCTCTCTCTGACGACTATCTCTCTCTATCTCTCGTATCTCTTCCTCTCTCTCTCTAACCCTCTTTCTCTCTTTCCCTTATATATATATCCCTTCATCTTTCACCCTTCACGAAACTGTAGCAACCACAGAAACAAAACCCATCGCGAACCCTAACCATAGCCGCCTTCACCGTCGCCGCCGCAGCTCCGACGCCGGCGCCACCGTCGCGCTCGCCCTCGCCTCCTCGCCTCATCGATCCTGTTTCCTCTCTCCCGAGCACCCTGCGCATCCGCGACCACCTGCGAATTTCCCTGCAGTCGCCAAGTCACCGCCGGCAACTACCTGCGCCGCCGACCATCACCTCGCCTGTTCTCCTCACCCCGAGACCTCCTCCTTCTCTTCTTTCCGGCACACCCTGCACCTTCCCGACGCCAACCCACCACCCATCGCCTGCAACCTCACCCTCACCGGAAACCCATCACCACCGACCACACGTCATCTCCTCGCCTCCCAGCAAAGCCCCAGAACGCCAACACCACCTCTACCGACCGATTTTGCACCTTCCCCGATCACCTCTACCGAAACCCTTCTCGTTGTCGTCACCGTCGCGGCTTGAACCGCCGGTGATTTTGACGGCACCGATCACCTCGCTGCCGGGTTGCCGAGAGAGCATCCATCTCTGTCCAGATCATCCCGAGCCGTTGCTGTTATCGTGTCGCGTGGGTTCGCGCCTCCGTTCTCGTGTTCGTCGTTTCGTCGAGGCAAGTATTCGATACTTGCTACATGCTATTGCTACTCTATAACTTGCCTTAATATTCATGTGTGGTTTAATGATATATTATTTAGTAAATCACCTTACATACCTTGCTTCATGTTTAACCCTAGTAGCATGTCAAATAAATTATTTCCTGATAAACCCGTACATGATAGATTGCATTTGATTCACTCTATGATGCTTTATTTCCAGTTTAGTTTATCAAATATGCATAACCGGCTAAATTACAATTGCATTCTTAAAACAGATTATACTTGTCGTGGCATTCTTGGAACACTCAATGTATTATTAACCTGATTACAGCAGTTACGTTCACCGTCCTGTATTCACGTGATATTGACACTATCTATTTAACACAATTGAAAATTGTACAGCTAGATAATAAATCTGATTATTGTTTAACGCGTTGATTTGAACATGATGCTGCTTATATATCTGTTTGTGAGCACACCCACGATATCGTTACATCTTGATTGACATTGTCACACATGGTATTTTTATGATACATCTGACATGGTACCGTTTACTATTGACTTGACCTGATGTACCATGACCTGACCTATTACCTGATCTCGTGCCTAATGCCAACAAACCTGACATGTAGTCCTCATGGACCATTCCTGTTGTCTATCCAGACAAACCTGCTGTTACCTGATCCTGTGTTGGCATTAGTTCTTGATTACTGAATACCGGACCTGACACATATAACTTAGGGGTATGGGGAAATCAAAGGTGAACCTGACTTGTAACTCGACAGTTCACTACCTGTTCGAGTGTACACATTCCTGTTTTGTGCCTAGCGGCATGTCTCGGTTTCGGCCGAGAATATTGTGGCCGTGATCCCGGGTATGTACGGGATACTATCGAGTGTACACATTCTTGTTTTGTGCCTGGCGGCATGTCTCGGCTGCAGCCGAGAATATTGTGGCCGTGATCCCGGGTATGCACGGGATACTATTGAGTTACATCGACGATTCACCAATTGATTTCAAAGACTTTAGACTAGGAAACCTAATAGAACAGTTTAGTTACCCACTGCACATTACCCTGCACTGCTTGTTTCACATTATTGCTTTATTCATGTTTATTTCTGCATTGCCTATTACACTGTTCACATTATATTACTTGTTGACATGACGCGCTGACGTCTGGGTTTTGCAAGGCCCAGATTCTATACCGCTGTCGCAGTCCGAGCAGGAGTACTTCAGCCAGCAGGCTGAGTTGTGAGTCCAGTAGTGGTTAGTTTTATTTCCTGCATTTACTTCCAGATGTGAGCCCGCATTATGGGACATACTTTCAGTTATTGTATTGGATCATTTGCTTCCGCATTTATTTATCATTGACTCTTGTTATTCTGGATTGTGGACATGTTTTTAGATAGTTTTATCTTGTTCTTGATATCTCTACAGCCGTAATGTGACTGTGGATGGATACTTCCTACCCACAGGTAGCATGGTTGGCTATGTCACGTGCCCAATCTTGCGTACTCTGGGAAGCGGGGCGTGACAGGCCGTGAGTGGCCTACTAAGGATAGACCGAGCAGGGTAGCTATCCAGTGCCTCATGATGAGGGCTTAGATCCCTAGTGTGTTGGGGTAGTGAACTACCAGCCAGGGATAACCGAACAAGGGCAGGCTCGGTTTCCTCTTGGCGAGGGCTTCTGATCCTTAGCACGGGAGGGACCGTGAGTGGCCTACTAAGGACGGGCCGAGCAGGGTTGCTGCCCGGTGCCTCTTGGCGAGGGCTTTGATCCCTGGTGTGTTGGGGTACAGGGATACCAGCCAGGGATAACCGGGCAAGGGCGGGCCCAGTTGCCTCTTTCGAGGGCTTTTGACCTTAAGAACGGGCCGTACAGGGTTGCTGCCCGGTCCCTCTTAGCGAGGGCTTTGATCCCTGGTGTGTTGGGGTAGGAAGCTACCAGCCAGGGATAACCGAGCAAGGGTGGGCCCAGTTGCCTCTTGCGAGGGCTATTGATCCTTAGCGTGGGAGGGGCCGTAAGTGGCCTACTCAGGACGAGCCGAGCAGGGTTACTGCCCGGTGCCTCTTGGCAAGGGCTTTGATCCTTAAGGATGGCCGAGCAGGGTTGCTGCCCGGTGCCTCTTGGCGAGGGCTTTTGATCCCTGGCGTTGTGGGGTAGGGAACTACCAGCCAGGGATAGCCGAGCAGGATAGCCGCTCGGCTGCCTCTTGGTGAGGGCTTTGATCCCTGGCGTTGTGGGGTAGAGGAGCTACTAGCCAAGGATAGCCGAGCGGGGTAGCCGCTTAGCTGCCTCTTAGTGAGGGCTTAGATCCTTAGCACGAAAAGGGCCGTAAGTGGCCTACTAAGGATGGACCGAGCAGTGAAGCTGCTCGACCGCCTCTTAGCGAGGGCTTTGATCCCTGGCATCGTGGGGTAGGGAGCTACCAGCCAGGGATAGCCGAGTAGGATAGCCGCTTGGCTGCCTCTTGGCAAGAGCTTTGGGAAGAGGGACTGTCGCGGGTGACACGTGCCATGAATGTACGGGGGAAGGCAAAACGTTTCGGAATGCCGCATCAGCTTCGCCACGCAGCGGCGTGGCATTGGAGTAGTTGCTGCAATTCCCAAGATTCGCGCTGGCATGCCCGAGAATCCGGGTCCTTGAAGATTCTGCTTGAAGCTATAAATAGGGAAGGAGATGACCGTTCCTTCGGCACCGCTTACTTTCGAGATGACTGGGAGCGTGTATTTGATCGAAGAGATTATCACCCTTGGTGATGTCTCCTTGTACAACCAATCTCTGGCCGAGGAGGGGACCGAGGAGTGGTTCAGCGCCTCGAGGATCACTTCGGCCGTATCCTCCCTCGGCAGTCGTCCCTGTTCCAGCTCCTAATGTACGCGATCTGGAGGAGGTCCCCGGGGTTGGACAACCCCTTTACTGAGGAGCTTCTAGACGAGGCGCTCGATAAGGTGCATTCGATCTTCCCGTTCGGTCTCATCTCAAAATCTAGGCACAACCGATCCTTGCTCCTGATTCTTGAGTGTTTCAAGATGAGGTACATCATGGGCCAAGGCTCAGAGGGCGGTGCGTCGGTGCTTCCGTGGCGTCTCGGGTCCGCATGCAGCGTCGGCAGGAGCGGGCTATAGCGGGCTGTAGCGGCTAGGGCCTGGTTGACGAAGATCTACACTAAGTATCACCAGGAGTACTTCCTCGATCCCGTTCCACCTCTATTGTAACATTTTCTTTTCCTGTAAGGCTGAGGAGCCCATAGTACCTTTTTGAATGAATAAGATTCCTCTTTTTGCAAGGCTCTAGCGTTCCCTTCTTATTATTTAAGTAGAAAGAACATTTTAGAAAAATTTACATTGCCTTTGAGAAAGGAGAAGTACACACTCGTAGGTATCCATTTCACTGGTACATCTTGATCTTCTCAGTGTTGTAAGGGCGTGGAAACTTGCGTCCGTCCGCGTCCTGTAAGCGGTAGGCTCCGCCGGGAAGTACCTCGGAGACGAGGAAAGGACCATCCCATTTTGGGGAGAACTTATGCAGATTGCCTTGATCGACGAACTCGTTTCGCCGTAAGACCAGATCTCCGGTCTTGAAGGAGCGACGCTTGACCCGCGCGTTGTAGTATCGGGTAGTTTGCTGCTGATAGGCGGCAGCCCTGATTTGAGCCCGGTCTCGTTTCTCCATCAAGATGTCTAGGTTGGTCTGCAGTGCCGTGGTGTTTGCTTCGTCATCAAAGTGTTCGACCCGGTGGCTAGGTAGCCCGATCTCCGCTGGGACCATCGCCTCGGTCCCGTAGCAGAGGCTGAAAGGGGTTTTCCCGGTGAGGGTCTTCTTTGACGTGCGCAGGGCCCATAAGACCCGGAGCAATTTCTCGACTCAACTGCCTTGGCGTCCTTCTAGGCGGGTCCGGAGACCTCGGAGGACGTCCCGGTTAGCAACTTCGGCCTGCCCGTTGCATTGGGGATGTGCGACCGCGGCAAACTTCATGATGATATGGTACTCGTTGCAGAATTCCTCCACTTTCTCGTTTTTGAAGTTCGTCCCGTGGTCGGTGATGATACACCTCGGGATGCCGAACCGGAGTATCAGGTTGTTCTGCAGGAACTTGATAGTCATGGCGACATCCGGTTTCCTGATGGGGACTGCCTCGATCCACTTCGTGAAGTAATCTACTGCGACGAGGACATATTTGTGCCAGCCCGTACCGGTAGGGAACTGGCCTATCATGTCCAATCCCCACTGGGCGAACGGCCACAAGGAGGTTAAAGCGGTCAGCTCGGTAGCCGGAAGGCGAGGTATGCTTCCGTGGAGCTGGCAACTTTTGCATCTCCTGACGAGCTTATAGGCGTCTTTGTGAATAGTTGGCCAGTAGTACCCCTGGAGCAAGGCCTTCTGGATCAAGGTGCGGGCCTCTTGGTGTACGCTGCCGACCCCTTCATGCATTTCACGGAGGACGTAGTCGACTTCATGGGGGTCAACGCACTAGAGCATGGGCTAAGCGAAGGACTTCTTGTAAAGGTTCCCATTGCTCCAGACGAAGTGACGGGCTTTGGCTCGGAGACGGCGGGCTACTCCCCGATCTTCTGGGAGCGTACCATCCCTTAGAAATTCCACGAGGGGCTTCCTCCAGTCTTGGTCATCTTCCTGCTCCGTATATACATGAAGTATGGTCGCCCATCTTCCACGCTGGGCCGTTGCAAGGTCTCGTAGAGGATAGATCGCTTTTTGTTGGCCGAGTAGGATGAAGTCAGCTTGCTCAGGGCGTCGTCTTGGGCATTGAGCTGCCTGGGTATCTGCTCCACCTGGACTTCGTCGAAGTTTTTCCGAAGTTTTCTTACCTCGGTCAGATACTTTACCATTAGAGGTTCCCGAGCCTCGAAGTGGCCGGTTACTTGGCCAACGACTAGGGCTGAGTCACTACGGATTCGGATTGTTTTCAGCCCCAACCCGGAGGCCATGCGCAGTCCCGCCAGCAGAGCCTCGTACTCTGCCGCGTTGTTTGAAGCCTTGAATCCGAGCTTTAGAGAATACTCCATTTCTGCCTCGTTTGGGTCCCGAATGATGAGGTCGGCGCCACAGCCTTCTTCGGTTGAGGACCCGTCGACGTAGATGACCCACTCGGGGACCGAGTCGGGTCTTCCCACGATCGGGTGTTGATCTGCAAAGGTCGGCATAGGCTCCGGTTCCTTGCTGGGGATGGTGCACTCGACGATAAAGTCGACCAGGGCTTGTGCTTTGATGGCCTGCCTCGGACGGTATTTATGTCAAACTGGGACAGCTCTCACCTCCACTTCTCTAAGTGGCCCGAGGATTCGGGTGAGGCGGGGCTAGGTGAGCATAAGGATAGTGTGCGCCTGGAAGTAGTGTCGTAGCTTTCTTGAGGCCACAATGAGTGCCAAGACAATCTTCTCTATGGCTGGGTACCTCGTTTCTGCGTCTTTGAAGACGTGGCTCACGTAGTACATCGGCTTCTGTGATCCGTCGACCTCTCGAACAAGCACTGAGCCCGCTGCTTGGTCGGATACCGCCAGATACAGTGATAGCTCATCTCCTTCAACTGGTCGAGTGAGCAGCGGTGGCATCGCAAGGTGCCTTTTTAATTGGTCAAAGGCGGTCTGGCACTCTTCTGACCACTCGAACCTCGGGATTTTCCTTAAAGCTTTGAAGAATAGGAGGCACTTTTCCCCAGATCTCGACATGAAATGGCTCAGAGCGGCTACCCGCCCTGCTAGTCGCATGATCTCGATATTGGTCTTGGACGTAGTCATGTTGAGGATAGCGTCGATTTTTTCCGGGTTAGCCTCGATCCAACGATGGGTGACCATGAAACCGAGGAACTTTCTCCCGGTGACCCCGAATGCGCATTTGGCGGGGTTCAGCTTCATCTTGAACTTGCGGAGTACCTCGAAGGCCTCGCCTAGGTCCTTGGAGTGGTCGGTCGACGAGACCGATTTGACGAGCATATCGTCGACATAAACTTCCATGTTCCTGCCGATCTGTGGCTTGAACATACGATTGACCAACCGTTGGTACGTAGCTCCGGCGTTCTTGAGGCCGAAGGGCATCACCTTGTAGCAGTATACCCCTCCAGTCCGTTGTGAATGCGGTAAGGTCTTCGTCTGCCGGATTCATACGGATCTGATTGTAGCCGGAGAAGGCATCCATGAAGCTCAATAGCTCGTGGCCTGCCGAGCTGTCGACGAGCTGATCTATCCGAGGTAGGGGATAGTTGTCCTTGGGGAAAGCCTTGTTGAGGTCGGTGAAGTCGACGCACATGCGCCACTTCCCGCTTGACTTTTTGACTAGGACTACGTTCGCTAGCCACTCCGAATGAAGTTGGCGGCGAGGAGCCGATCTACCTCGTCCTCGATGGCCTTCTGTTTGACCGAGGAGAAACTTCGCTTTTTCTGTCTGACGGGTCGGGCCATAGGATCTACCCCGAGCTTGTGAGATATAACTTTGGGGTCGATCCCAGGCATGTCAGCAGGTGCCCAGGCAAACACGTCGGAGTTGTTTCTAAGGAAATGAACCAGGTCATCTCGCTGAGTTCCTGTCAGAAGCGACCCGATCTGAACGAGTTTTTCGTCGTCCCCTTCCACGAGGGGGACCTCTGTCAGAGGCTCCACCGGGGTCTCTCGGACCTCTTTTTGCTCGTCTCGAGTGTCTAGAGAACCCTTGATGTCACCTTCACTTTTGACATCATTGGTCGGCCTATCCGATGAAGATGTTGCGGTGAAGCAAACCTTTGCAATTCGCTGGTCTCCATAGACCCGACCTATCCCACCCTGGTCGAGAGGGAACTTCATCGCCAGGTGGTAGATCGATATCTGGGCCCGAAGGGAGTTCAGCGTGGGGTGGCTGAGGAGAATGTTGTAGGCCGACGGAATTCTCGCTACGATGAATTCCACCGGCACGGTCCGCGTCCGGCCAGCCTCCCCGACGTTAAACAGCAGAGTGATTACTCCTTCCGCCGGGATGGAGTGGTTGGTGAATCCTGAAAGGACGTGGGAGGTCGGCCCCAGGTCTGCCGTGGTGAGCCCCATGCGCAGAAAGCAGTCGTAGAAGAGAATGTCTGCCGAGCTTCCCGAGTCGACCAGGATCCTGTGCATCTCGTATTGATGGACCCGAGCTGTAATCACCAGGGGGTCGCTGTGGGACAAGGATATGCCGTGAAATTCCCCGTCGTCAAAGATGATCGGCTCGGTCTCCCTGGCCTTCTTCCTCGGACGGCTGTCGGCCTCCGCGGCTGGCGTGGGGTGCTGAGTCTCGCAGGTACTCGACGTACCCCCCGCCGTCATGACCATGATTTTCGATGAGCCTCGGTTCCTTTCGGTGAGGTTCCTTATGCCTCCCGGCGAGGTCGTTTTTGAGCTGCCATGGCGAGTCTCGCGTGCGTGACCCCGTCGAAGGAGGGGGTACCGGTCATGCCTGAGAACAGGCGAGCTGACCGCCACCACCTCGGGAGGGACAGGGGTGCGAAGAGATTCGGGGCGAAGCTCTCTGGCGTAAGACCTCGGAGCCAAGCGAAGCGG
The DNA here is from genome assembly GCA_030015575.1 of Agapanthus africanus. Taxonomy (NCBI): domain Eukaryota; kingdom Viridiplantae; phylum Streptophyta; class Magnoliopsida; order Asparagales; family Amaryllidaceae; genus Agapanthus; species Agapanthus africanus. Next base: position 160,612,342 of record CM057339.1, on the reverse strand, counting down.
TGACCACTGGGTCATTGAATATGTTGGCCCGTGGGGCCTGCAGCCGTTGGAAACAGCGAGGCGATGATCGGTCGCGCCTGCACGAGCGGAGCATTCTCTCCTTCTATATGGGTCCAAGTCCCGAGGCGGGGGAGCGGCAACCTGGGGATCTTGCCCTGCTGTTTGAACGCGGATGAACGCCTCCACGACGGATGCGATTCGGTCTATCCGGCCGGCAAGGGTGTTAATGGCATTCGGTGGAGGAGGTTCATCCACGCCTCCGTTGAGGGGGAGGCGGCGGCTAATGCTTGGATCGTCGTGATAATTGCTCGCCATTAGATTGAGATCAGATGATGAACTTTTGTTTTTGTGGAATCAAGTTTTCCCACAGATGGCGCCAGCTGACGCGACCTGGATCGTGCCAAGATATTACCTTCCGTTGATCTGCTGATGGCGGCGATAGGCGGCTGAGATTGGATCTGGAAGCTGTCGCTCCTGAAGCGTGTGGATCTCAATGGGTTTGAGGTTTTTTGCGCTGAGCTACCTGCAAGGAAGTCCCGGGGTGGTTGTACCACCGAGGACCCTCCGACGGTCAAGTTAGAAAGGTAATCCGAGCAGAGTAACGGCTTAGTGGAGTAAAAATGGCTTACTTGAACCGTCTGAAGAAGTAGTTTATATAGCGGTGGCAGCAGGCAGGGAAGGCACGAGAATCATGCCGGCAGTTACGCTCCCGATGTCACGCCCGCTTGATGAACGGGATCTCCCATTAATGGCGAGACAGGCTCGTTAATGGGGGATTGTGATGGCGTGGAACGTGGGATGTGGCCGGCGGATATCTCGCGCATGGCGAGATTCGCGGGATGGCGGTTGCGCCTGTGAGCGGTGCCGTTGGTCGGTCAATGAGACCGAGGAAGATGACCTCGGCGGGAGAGCTCGTAGATGAGCGGGAGAGTCGAGGTATCTTGGTTCTGTGGTAGCTCGGAGACGAGCTTGGAGGCCGAATAGGCCAATGGTGCAGGAGGCTCGGAGGTGAGCCAGCGTTTGTTTGTAGGACGGACATAGCAGTGGTCTGGTCGGCCACCGTAGGTCCTTTCTTATGAGCTCTGGGACACGTCATCTGCCACGTGTCATGACCTGGGAGATCACTGATATCGAGCATCATCACTTCCCTCACTCTATTTAGATATTTAGATATGTCCAAGTAACTTGTGGGTATTGGCCATCAAAGAAAGGTATATCTTGGATTTCTTTTTTTTTTCTTTGCGAGAAAAAAATATACATAGGTTGCATGGTTAAACATACAAATAGTCTTAACTTACCCGCTAACCCATTCCTGGATGGTCCGTTTATCCATTCATGGGCTTACCCACTTACCCGCACATCCGCCTGTCCGTAATGGGTCGGGTCATAGACACGAAAATTAGTACTTGTTTAATTCCGGGTATTTTTACCCGTACACATTTTACCCACTACCCGCAATGACCTATCCATGGATGGCCCACCTACCCGTTTGACACATCTAATGCTTAGAGGGAATGAATTTTTTTTTTGTTGTTGATAAAATCTAATGCATGATTTAGATTATATGTTGGATGTAATAGTTTTTTACATGTGGAAAATCGATAAAATCCATTTCATATAATAATTTTAAAGTATATGTTTTAATTCAGAATTTTTTTTAAAGAAATCCAAAAATAAAAATCTAAAATGCTAAGTGTTGAAAAAGATTTATCTTAAAATAAATCCAAAAATTGATTCTTTGATAGAATCTAATGCACAATTAAGATATATGTTGGATGTATTAGTTTTTTGCATGTGGAAATCTATTTCATATAACAATTTCAAAGTATATTTTTTAATTCAGACAAAAAAAATTAAATAATTCCAGAAATATAAATCTAAAATGCCAACTGTTGAAAAAGATTTATCTTAAAATAAATCCAAAAATAAAAATGCTAAGAGAATTGCAATGATCTGAAAAGAACTTTTTTGAAATAAGTAATCGAACTTTTTCATCATATGGTCCTAGAAAAAAAAATTGACACAGCAAAAAAATACCCCGACAAAATTTTTGGCTACGGGTCACAAATATACATACCTGAAACGGTTCAAAAATCAAAAAAATATCTTGTTGGTTGAATTTTATGGAGAGACGATAAAACTGAGACAAAAAATGTCAAAAATATAAATCTACCTTTGTAAAACCTCGGATTATAAAAAAGAAATTAATTAACGTCTTATTTATTATGCATGAGAGTATATAATAATTTAAGGAGAAGATATAGATAATAAAAATGAAAAAGATTTTTTACAGCTCTTAGTATCAAATTTTAGTATTAGAATCATATGATGTTAAGCAGGATTTCAATATATGAATTAATGGTCACAAATTTACATACATGAGACAATTGCAACATCGGCATAAGTTTTGATGGTTGAATTCTATGGAACAGATGATAGAATTGAGACAAGAAAATGTCAAAAATCATAAATTTACTTATGATTATAACAAGGAATAAATTATTATCGCACTAGAGATTATCATAATTTAAAGATGGGATATGGATAATAAAAAATAGATTTTTATTATTCTATAATATTGAAATATATAATTAGTATCATCAAACAAGCAAGATTTCAATATACGAAAAAGGGTCACAAATATATATACCTGAGACAGTTTCAAAACCAAAATAATTTTGATGATTGAAAAGAAATAAATTATAGATTTACTCATGATTACAAAAAAAGAAATAAATTACGATCTTATTTATTATGCATGAGAGATTATTGTAATTAAAAGAAGGACTATAGATTATAAAAAGAAACAGATATGACTAATTCTATAACATCAAAAATACAAAATTTTAGTATCATCAAACGAAATAAGATTTCAATACAAGAATTAGAGGAAGGATCACATATATATACCTCAGACAGCCTCAACATCAAAATTAATTTTGATGGTTTGTTGTTGTATTAAACACCTGCAAAAAGCTATCAATAAATAATAAATTTATATAGAGAAGAACAAAATCCCAATGCTAATAAGATTATATTGAACAATAAAGATTAGATTCTAATACAAATTTAAATTGAATACCTATAATATTTAACAGGTAGGATTGAAACAAAATTAGTTAGAATAATATTACCAGTGATGTAAACGGATCATATACGTGTAACCATATCTGTATCCGGTAGTCGTTGTCGAATACGAATATGGATATGGATAATGAAAACTGCTATCCATATTTGAAAACATTCAAATACGGATGCAAAGTAAAAATTATATTCATGAATAGTATAAAAAGTCGCATTAAATCGGATATAGATACTGAAAAATATACGTCTTCCCATATTTGTATCTGCTTATCGTTTGTGGATACGGATACGAATACGAATAGTCATCAAACATAAAAACCATTATCCGCATTTGATATAAATCGGATACGAAACGGATCCCATTCGGATCCGGTATTCATTTACATCCCTAAATATAACCGAAGAAAAAAATACAATTCAAGTTCAGAAGTGTTATAAATTATTGATAAATATATTTCCTGTTCATATTTCGAACTATCATGTGCTTTAATCAGTTTTAGCTAATTATTTTTCATTTTGTTGTGGAGGCAGGATTGGCTAAGTGCTCAAATATTACACGACTTTGATTAAGCCCCACAGCCGAATATGATATGGATAAAATTTATCAAAAATAAATGCAGTTAAGCATGCTTGCCATATTAACTTCTAAGCATAAGCGATCCCAATAGAATGGCATAGGAAAATATATATTTTTAAATTGGATATTCTGGGGTTAAAAAATATTAAAAAATGAATGATGACATTTTGAAAAATCCATTCCAATTTTCATAAAACAAACAAGAATTCAAATTCAAACAACAATATCATGCACATACAGTGATTACAAGCAGCAATATCATGTACAAACCTCTCGACAAATATAGTGTTATATATAGCAGTTTACAATGTCCAGCTCAGCAAAGAGTCCATAAAATTGAATCACACACGATCACGACCCATGATCTGCTCCATGGGTGACATCATAACCATGAGAGATCGGGCGTTGAAGCCAGGGTGAGGCAGCCTTCGGCGCAGCTCTCGCCCTTCTTGGCAGAGCGAGCACGGGTGGCATGTATAATGCGTCGCAAGATCACAAGTTAGTTCCATCTGTTCGCGCTTTGCTTCGTCCTCTATGATGCTAGAGCAGCACCCAAACGATCTCACAAATGTCTCACAACTTCCCTGAAATAAATTTTACATAAAAAGAAAGAATATCAACAACTCGGTTAAATATTGTCTTTATCCAAATCATGACATGGTAAAGCAAACATGTTTTGCGTCTGACGCTTCATGGGAAATTTTTATACATTTTTAACGGTATTTGATTTGGTTGATGGTCAAGGCTTTAGTGCCATAAATCAAAATAATGAAGCATAAAATGATTGCAAACTCATAAAACAAATATATAGAACCTGTCTGTAATGATAGATTCGTACAACAATATCCTACAACTAAAAAAATGAAATCTAATTATGTAATTCCTTGCAGAACTTGCCAAATGGACCATCCAAAACCCATTATATGAATCTTACAGTTATGTTCATCGCAATGACATGGTGAGTTTTGTTAATAACAGAATTCGGCTAAAGGTTTCCTTTAAAGTTACACCGAGGTTCAGCACACTACTGAAACTGAGAAATTAAGGTGGAAAACTACTTTGCATGGATATTTCAAATTGAAAAATAGAAAATAAGGAGCCATCCTCGCAAGGATGCGATACGATCCTTGGCAGCTCTTGTCAAAGTACTGAAGCATCAAATACAACTTCAAATTGATTATTGCACCTAATTTTACTCTAATTGCTAGATGGTAATAATAAAGGTTATTGACTACAATATAGCAGCACTGTAAAATGTTAAGGCATGAATCATGGTATCGGATAGATAACTGACGGAGCAGCAGGTCCTGCGTCATTAAAAAAAACAAGGTTTTAGTTCTGCAGCTTTCTAGCAATTTCAGAAAGTACTCGGAACCTGATGCACCTGGATAAAGACTTTCATCCATGAACCTACAATTTACGTGTCATTCACTCCTGAACCAATGGCCGGAATGGAAATCATCTACACGTCTACACAAATACATGCTCATCGTGTATGATATTAATCATTTGAAATTTTGGTGTTAGGATCTCTACTTAAGAAGATAAACTTCTGTCCAAGAATTTGTTAGTCCAATAACATAGATTGGTGAGTTCATCTATTATTACAATGAGAACAGACCCCAATGAAGAACTCTTTTCAGTTGTTAAGCATGATCCTCTCTTCATAATACATTTCACCCCATCACTGGCTAAATCATAATTAGGACTCTTCATGATATCTCTACTGTCCCTTAACACACACACACACACACACACACACCCCAACCAACCCCCCCCCCCCCCAACACACACACACACACACAAAGAAAAAGAAAAATATTGCATAAAGAATTACGTACAGTAATGCATATACTTTGACCCATATAGCTACTATTAAGCTATATAGCTACTATTAATCCACTTCCCATTACAGAAGAAGTAATTGCCCAACGAAAGGCTAGCATTGGCTCAAAATCCTGCCAGCAAACACAATATCTAACAAATCAAGGTCCTTCAATGAGTGCATACATCAAAATATGCATCATTAAAACAAGTAACAGGAAGTGGATTAATAGTAGCTGTATAAATCAAGGAAGCAGCCAAAAGACATTTGAACTCAATAAATTAGAAAATCATTAGCTGACTTCTTCACATCCACGAGCAGTTACAATTGGATCTGCCAATTAGACCATCTTAATTTCATCCTATAGCACATGTCCTAGTCTACTATTATTCAACATCAACATTAAATGATTTCCTGTAAGGGTTTTTGTTCCAACTAGAATTTTGGACCATATGCTTGATGTTTGCCAAACTAAATTCATAAAACCATGATGCCAAGTTTAATCATTCTCAGACAGGAAATTATTATATGTTTCTTAGAGTTACTCGAAAACTTTTCTGCATAGAAATTTACATCATCTTCTTCTTCTAGACAATTACCAAAAGACTGAATATGTAATTGTGCATGCCAATGGACCCATTAGGATTTATGTCAAGCCCTTGTCTTTGTCCATACTTTTCTGGTTCCAGGACTCTAACGCTAATTTATAGGCTTGAGGCTGCTCTTCTCCTAGAGACTCTACATAACCAACACCATCTTGATGGGAAAACACTTAGATGAAGATGATGCTGAACCGCTGATAAATATTGAATGAGTTCCCTCCTCTGTGAAGAAGCTCAATAGGCAGGAAAACTGTCCTCTATTTCATTTTGTTGCAATGCAAATGTCCGTTCGAGGATCTCTCACATAATGTTCTTGGCATTAGTTTCAAAACAAGGTTAAAGAGAAGCATATGCATAGAATTGCAAACTCACAATAGGCTGATGAGATGATCGAAGAACGGTTGTTTACACAGAATGAACAGACAGCAATTGGTTATATCATGTGGGAGCTTCTAAAGAGACCACCTGTTATAATGATTAATAAGAGCGGCATGCACGATATACATAAGTTGTAAAAGGTTTTTACCTCCAGATTGAATTTACGGCGAATAGCTGTGCGGCTTGGATGTGAGAGCCATGGTGCTATGCAGTTCCCACCAACAAGAGAATTTCCGAGCATATACAGACCAGCATAAGGCAAGCAGCTGTTTGCAAAGGAGCCAGGGCCTGATCCAAGCCTCTCCACATTGCTGCCATAAAGCACACAAGGAGCAAAACTTCCAAGAAGACCTAAACATTCCAGCAGTAAGCTCTTGATGTTATGATCAATAATATAGGAAAAGTCAAATAATAAAGCTGAACAATTCTTAGACTGCTAATATTAAGCCAAATAACATTCATGGTCAAGCAACGTATATATTGAGAAATGTGAATATAGAAAAGCGACAAAAAATGGATCTGATGCAGAGAGCAACAGCTCATTAATGGTGGAGACATTGCAATTAAGTTCTTGATCCAAGGAAATTGGGTAATGTAAATCTCATCCCTCTGAAGCTTTTAGGAGATCAGAAATAAGCATTTAAGGAACACTGTACGTGACACTATGGATCACCTATAAGGCACTAATAATTTAACTCTGGCCAATAAAGTAAATAAAAAACGAATAGCAAAGGTGCAAAAAGTTAAACATATTAAAAACAGAGAAAGGATCCGAGCACCCTATGGCCCTTCACTACTTTTTCAAAGAAAGCAATTTCGAAAATATTATTGCGACTTCATCCAGACTATGAAGTGGTCAAGGGTAGAGAAGGTACAAAGGTTATAAAAATTAGAGGGTTAGACGTAAATTAAATGAAAGCGGCTGCATATACTCACTTATTTCGCAAGCTCAGATTGACTAGATTTGTCGATATAGAATACATAGTGATGAGGGAACTGAAAAACATTTAGCAGCCCGTCTATGATGTGTTGTCAAATGAACATTTCAGACAATATTTTAAGTTTGTTAAATCAAATAACATTTCAGGACAAAAGTCATGGATCAAGTTTAGTTTATACTCTTATAATGCAAACATCTATGAGCCCCCAGATTAATTTTGTCCTTTTGTGTAGATGTAGGCGGTCTCTACCATTGAATTATCTTATGACTCTCTCTCTCTCTCTCTCTCTCTCTCTCTCTCACACACACACACACACACACACACAAAATTTCATGTTGTAGAATTTTAAAGGTCTATACAGTACTAAAAGATCATTCTACAGATGAATAAATGCATACCAACTTTATAAAAATAGACGACTTTTAATTATACAAGGAGCTCAATCAAAACATTGTTTTTGTTATACGTACTCTATTATGAATAGAAGACCATATTTTTTATTACAACTAAAAATTAATATTATGTAGTATTATATCTTCATATTGACTGGCATCAAGTTAAGCCCCTTGTATACACTCTCTAAGAAAATATTTTGAGATAATAAACTCTAAGAAAATAAATCCATATAATATCTCATATAATCAGTCATGCATCACAAGTGCACAACAGTAGTTGTATCAAACAAAAAGTGCTATGCTATAATACATAAGGATATGAGGAGAAGAAGCAGAAATGAACTGTTGAACTACTTAAATACAATGGCATAAGCTAATAACAATATACTTGACAGATTAGATCACATTAGAACTGCGTACATAGATTTGTACTGAATGTTCAATAGAAGAAAACAACATAGATAATATTGTTAAAATTTATGAACTTGCAACATGTAATTCAAATGCTGGACCAAATAGCTTGGACACGACATGATGATTATAGAGAGTCATCATTAGCCTGTACATGTTGGGTCTTTCACTAAGCAACATGAACCCACACAGAGATTTTGGTAAATAAGCATAAAAATATTGATCAACATCAACTATTAGGCTAGTAGAAAACAAATTTTGATGGTATGCTGGATAAGATGAAGCATGACAATGAATAGCTTCTACCTACATTAGTCATGAGAAATAATGGTTCTTTCCTTTTTATTAAGATTGATAGCCAACCTCATAGTCATTGTGATATATATTAACAAACCACCGAGGAAAGGTGCAGTTCATATGATTTTTTTATAAAAAGGGTTATTTGGACATAGACCCCCTAAACTATAGGGGTTGAGCATTTATACCCCTTGACTATTATAATAAGCACTAATACATCCTACGGTTGATAAATATTTTTCATAATACCCATTTTACTCCAACTCCTTCCCCTTCAACTCTAAAAAAACCAATCTTTTAGCCCTGATCTAAATGTCTGATGTTGTCTTATCTTACACTACAACTCCAAATTAATTTTTCATTATCCCGAAGATACTTTTGGTTTCCTTTAATTCTCAAAACATGTTTAACATTTTCTCTCCATTAATTTCAAGGGGAAACAAAGGAGATACAAGATGACTATTTTTCTATATTGTTATTATTATTTGATTTTGCCGATTCTTTTCATCAAGTTATTAGGGTTCTGAGTTGAGAAGAAGAGGAAAGGGTTAGAATGGGAATTAGGAAAACGATTTTCAATCAGAGGATGTACAAGTGCTTGATATGATACCCTCTTGATATCAAGCAAAATGAAATTGAGCGATCTAATAACAAAATTTGCTTTTAAAAACAAATTAGCAAATCATAAGATCAAGGGATTAATTAAAGGAACTCACAGACTTCGAGATCGCTGCTGCAGAACTCATCGTTGCGGCCGAGGCAATCAAAGAGGCTCGAGTCCCACTGCTGGCGTGGCAGGGGCTCGCTGATCACGGTACAGTTCGATAACGGCAGGCCCTCCGCCGTCCAATCGTCGACGGGCTTCGTAACGGCGGCTGACGACGGCGGCGGCGGCGGCGGCCGCGGGGTCTTAACGGGTGAGGGTTTAGGTTCGTGGATCGGAGCTTTGTTGTCGATGTCGGGGTGCTTTAGGAGCGGGCTCGATTCTTGCGGATTATCCATTAAGATCGAACCTGAACCCGTTTGAGGAAAAGGGGGAGAAATTGAGAGAGAGGAGAGGAAATGAAGGATCCCAACGAATAAAACTAGCAAGGGATATTTTGTTGACAGCCCCCCCCCCCCCCCCCCCCTCACCCCTCGCCCAACTACTTTGTATTGTCTATAATTCAGCAAACTACTAGGACTTTTCAGCTTGTTCCAAATAAAACGCTATATATTTTGTAAATTGCAAATAAATACCATAAATTTGTTTCGTTTTAAGGAGCAGGAGTAATTACTAATTACCATGAACCATTGGCATCTTTTGGTTAATTACATATGGTGTTTCTGATGGAGCTCCTTTTCGGGCCTCCGTCAGATGTTGTCTTCCGTTGATCTCGAGGTGAACTTGGTTGATTATCCTTCGTTGCGTGTGGGTCTCAATGGGTTTTGAGAGGAGAAGGTGGGGTGAGGAGGCTGTCGCCGAGCATCTGCAAAGAAGTCCCGGGATGGTTTGGTACCACCGAGGACCCTCCGATGCTTAAGTTAGTGATGAGATCCGAGCAAAGTAACGGCGTAAAGTGTAATAGATGGCTTACTTGACCCCTCTGTGATGGGGGTTTATATAGCGGTGGCGGCACGCAGCAGCAGGCGCGAGAATCTCGCCGGCGGTTACGCTCCCGACGTCACGCCCGCGTAGAGAGCGGATCGCCCATTAATGGGGATCGTGATGACGTGGAACGTGGGATGTTGCTGACGGAGAATCCACGCATGGAGAGATTCGCGGAGCGGCGGTTACGCCTGTGAGCGGTGGAGTTGGTCGGAGGGCCGAGGAAGACGGCCTCGGCAGGGAGCTCGGGATGAGCGAGGAGGCCGAGGAGTCTTGGTCCTATGGTGGCTCAGGGCTTGCTGAATGGCCGAGGAGGCTGATTTGCAGGGGGCCTCGTGGAGGGCCAGCGTGTGCTTGCAGGTCGGGTGCGGGGCGGCCTGTTCGGCCTCTGCAGGCCCTTTCTTCTCAGTCTTGGGACACGTCATCCGCCACGTGTCCTGATCTTGGAGGTCGTCAATACTGATTTGGACACGTCATCTGCCACGTGCCTCTGGGAGGGCTTTTTGATCCCCGGTGTTGTGGCAGGGAAGCTGCCCGCGGGGGATAACCGAGCGAGGGAACCTCGGGCCTCGACTGCCTCTGGGAGGGCTTTTTTGATCCCGGCGTTGTGGCAGGGAAGCTGCCCGCGGGGGATAGCCGAGCGAGGGAACCTCAGGCCTCGACTGCCTCTGGGAGGGCTTTTTTGATCCCTAGCGTTGTGGCAGGGAAGCTGCCCGTGGGGGATAGCCGAGCGAGGGAACCTCAGGCCTCGACTGTCTCTGGGAGGGCTTTTTTGATCCCCAGCGTTGTGGCAGGGAAGCTTCCCGCGGGGGATAGCCGAGCGAGGGAATCTCGGACCTCGACTGATTCTGGGATGCCTCTGGGAGGGCTTTTTGATCCCCAGCGTTGTGGCAGGGGAGCTGCCGGCCGGGGATGTTTGAGCAACGCGACTGCTGAGTTGAATCTTTGACGAGGCGCAGCCCGGTCGTTCAGCTGTAGGCGTGGGGAATGGGAATGGTCAGGGCAACGACGCATGCATCTAGTGTATTGAATGCCGGGGGAGACGAAGCGACAGGGGCGCGTCGTTTCGTTTTCACCGAGTAACGTTCGATGGACGCCACGTGGCGCGTCGCTTCGTTTCGACCGGGCAACGTTCGATGGACGCCGCGTGGCGGCCGTTGGGCTACACAGCGGGCTATATAAGGAGTACTGGTTCTTCCCCCTTCACAGATAGGCCATCGAAAATGGAGGATTTCCCATTCACTATCCCCGAAATCATCAGTTCTGCAGATGAGTACCTTTATGACCGCGACCGCACCGAGGACACAGTGCAGTTGGTGGTTGCTCGTATTGAGGAGCACTTCGGTCGGCTGCTCCTTAGGCGCTCCTTCCTGCTGCAGCTACTGATGTACTCCATCTGGAGGGCATCGCCGGGGCTTTACAACCCCCTGTCGGAGCAGCTCTTCGATGAGGCCGTGGGCAAGCTGCGGTCCTTGAGGCGCTTCGGCTTGATCTCCGCAAACCGGCTGGCGCGCTCGGAGGCGCTCGTCCGAGAATGCTACGAGCTGAGGCTCGGGGTCGACGCCCGCCGGGGGAACCGGGAACAGAGGCTGGAACTCACGCGGCCCTGGTTGCGCGCTGCACCCTTACCCCCGCTATTGTAACTTTTTTTTTATGCATGTATGGCTGAGGAGCCCGTAATACCCTTTGAATGAACAAAGATTTCCTTTCTTTTTCGCAATATTCCATTGATCTTTGTTTAGTCAACAGTAGATCCTAGAAAGAATTTACATTGCTTTTAGAAAAAAGAAAGAAAAATGACAGGTACAGGTTAAAGGATGACTTGGTCGGCTTGGGCCGAGCTCCCTGAAGGGCTGTCGGCCCCCGTGGTTGGCATAGGGCATGGGGCTCCCTGAGCCCCGGGCTGGCAGTCTGCTGAAACAAGCATGATCTGGCCGATGGTCAGGTCGGTGGGAGGGCGAGGCTGCTCTTGCTCGCGGTCGGCCTGCCGTTTGTCCCTTAGGTAGGTGGCGAGGTGCCCAGACCGGATGAGCTCCTCGACGTAGTCCCTCAATTGTTTGCAGTCCTCCGTGGTGTGGCCCAGTACCCGGTGGAAAGCGCAGTAGGGGCCCCGAGTTCGCTTAGCGGCCTAACGTGGGACCGGGGGAAACTTGAAGAACCCCTCATTCTGGGCCTCCTCGAGCAACGCCGTGAGGGAGACGTTGAGGGGGGTATACTCTTGGAACTTCGGGTGGTAGGGCTGCTGACGCTCCGGCCTGTCCTCCCGAGTCCTTTTCTTCTGGTCGGGCCGATCCGCCCGGGGAAGGTTGGCATTCACTTCGGATTCCAGCTGGACCTCGCGCTCGGTCCACGCCTTGACTTCGGCCATGGTCTTAGGTTGAGCCGGCGTGAAGGAGCACAACCATTCTTTGTGCCTCAGACCAGATCCGAGTGCCGTTATGACGGTCTCGTCCCGGTGTTCGGGCACCTCGAGGAGGGCGTTGTAAAAGCGGGTAATATAGGCCTTGAACATTTCCTTGTCCCCGCTTTTAACCGTGAAGAGGTAGTCGACCATGCGCTTCCGTCGACGGTTCCCTACGAAATGGCCGAGGAACTGGGTGGCCAGCTCGTCGAAGGTTGAAATTGAGCGGGGCTCGAGCCCCCGGAACTAGTCCCGACCCGCGCGGATGAGGGTGGCCGGGAAGGCCCTGCACTGGGTGGCGTCGGAATGATCTTGGAAGCTCATTCCCGCGGCGAAAGCGTCCAAGTGGTCCTTCGGGTCGGTTTTCCCGTCGAACAGAGAGACCTTCGAGGGCTTATTACGCGAGGAGATGCGCACGGCGAGCAGTTCCTCGGTGAATGGCTTCATGAGCGAGTCAGAGGCGTACTTAGCCCCGTCGCTCGAGAGGTGAGCTTCTCGGCACATGCCCTCGATCTTCTTCTCGAGGGCGTCGAGCCGACCGTGGTACCTTGAGAAATCGGCGTCTCGGGATTCCCGGGCCCCGCTGCGGGTGGACTGCGTCTGGGAGCGGCCCCGGTTTCTCTCGATAAGGTGCCTCAGGTCCCGGGATAGGGTAGCTCTCGAGTCGCCGGGGCGGACCCCTTTTGTGCGTTCCCGCCGACCATGGTGGGGTCGGCCACGCTCGTGGATAGGAGAGGTGACTGACATTTCCTCGGGGGTGTAAGGGTCACGAAGAGGCTCGGGGCGAGGCTCCCTGGCGGCGGATCTCGGCGTGGAGCCCTGGGGCGCCCAGCGGGCCTCAGGGAGCACCAGTTCGAGGGACCGGTGGCGAGGGGATGCAGCCTGCTGGTGGTTGGCCGTCCAGACAGGGACAGAGTCTTCTGGAGGCAGAGGAGCAGCAATCTGGGGCCCGGGTGCGGTCGTTTGAACACGGACGAGGGCCTCCACGAGGGATTGCAGGCGATCTATCCGGCCTGCGAAGGCATTGATGACGGTCATGGGGGGAGATTCATCCCCGCCTTCAGTGAGCGGAAGGCGGCGGCTGGTACTGAGATCCCTAGGATGGTCGTCTGCCATGAGAGAGGAGATAGGAAGGTCAACTTTGTATTTTGTGGAATTTTAACTTTCCCACAGACGGCGCCAACTGATGGAGCTCCTTTTCGGGCCTCCGTCAGATATTGTCTTCCGTTGATCTCGAGGTGAACTGGGTTGATTGTCCTTCGTTGCGTGTGGGTCTCAATGGTTTTTGAGAGGAGAAGGTGGGGTGAGGAGGCTGTCGCCGAGTACCTGTAAAGAAGTCCCGGGGTGGTTTGGTACCACCGAGGACCCTCCGACGCTCAAGTTAATGATGAGATCCGAGCAAAGTAACGGCGTAAAGTGTAATGGATGGCTTACTTGACCCCTCTGTGATGGGGGTTTATATAGCGGTGGCGGCACGCAGCAGCAGGCGCGAGAATCTCTTCGGCGGTTACGCTCCCGACGTCACGCCCGCGTAGAGAGCGGATCGCCCATTAATGGGGATGGTGATGGCGTGGAACGTGGGATGTCGCTGGCGGAGAATCCGCGCATGGCAAGATTCGCGGAGCGGCGGTTACGTCTGTGAGCGGTGGAGTTGGTCGGAGGGCGAGGAAGACGGCCTCGGCAGGGAGCTCGGGATGAGCGGGGAGGCCGAGGAGTCTTGGTCCTATGGTGGCTCGGGACGAGCTGAATGACCGAGGAGGCTGATTTGCAGGGGGCCTCGTAGAGGGCCAGCTTGTGCTTGCAGGTCGGGTGTGGGGCGGCCAGGTCGGTCTCTGCAGGCCCTTTCTTCTCAGTCTTGGGACACGTCATCTGCCACTGTCATGCCCCGCTTCCCAAAATACGGAATATGAGGGGTAGACAAGGCCAGCCATGCTCCTACGGTCAAGGAAAAGTCCTGCCGTAGTCACACTTCGGCTTCTAGTTTTTCATGGTAAACAGTGAAAGATGCGCAGGTAATGAGAAATGCAGTAACTGAAAGAAATAATGTAAAGACTGACCTGAAGTGAAACAAAAGAATGTAACTCGGAATGGCAAGTCAAGAAGTCTGTGATGCACGTCTAGTTCTGGTCCAGGCTAAATCTTCTCCTCACACTGAGCATGCATACTCAGGTCGTCAGAGCGACACAATAGAAATATAATATGTATAAAATCAAGTGACAGTTCTAACAGTGATAATAGATATGTGAAGCAGTAAATCAATGACATCACGAATATGAATGTGCAGTAATCAATGCAGCGGAACAATAAAGCAGTAGAACGATATGTCACGTATGTCAACACAGTATATAGGGAATGTGCAGTAATCAATGCAGCGGAACAGTAAAGCAGTAGAACGATATGTCACGTATGTCAACACAGTATATAGGGAATGTGCAGTAATCAATGCAGCGGAACAGTAAAGCAGTAGAACGATATGTCACGTATGTCAACACAGTATATAGGGAATATAAATGCCAGTATCCCTATCAGTCTCTAAGTCTCACTGCACAGGTCACTAAGCCTATCGTCAGTCCAAGTGTGAGAGTCAACCACTCGCGAGTGTCCTCCACCCAAGGGCAAGAGACCACGGGCCCAACATGTAACATGTATATCACGGTGTATATCACATACCCTGTAAATCTCCATATATCTCCCTAAATATATAAGCCGGCATGGGACTCCCGAGATTCTGTTGAACTCACACCTAAACTACCCCACACCCCGTGGTCTACATCAAACGCTAACCATAACCCTAAATACTAATCGATCCGTGACAAGTCTGCGCGAGAACTGGAGGCAGGACCTCCATCAAGCACGTCCTGACTAATATCTAAGATAAATGGCAGTGTCGGATGCCTTGTCTGTGACACCCGTGCAAGCGCTTCCATAAGTGTCCCATACCACTTATAGTCACATGTACACGCATCCCACAGACGTCGACAATGCAATAGAATAATAGGGTCACTGATTGTGTACAAGTACGTATCACTTTCACTTATTCACGGATACACGAACACTGACGTACTTGCCACAATCATCACTAGAATCTAACACTGGGTAAATGCACAATATCACTAGGTTATCACTACAATGATATGAGTATGATATGATGCGTAAACAGTATATGAAGCACGGTTAAGGTGTCATAAAAACAGTATTCTATCACTTGCACGATTTATCATGAAACGTACGTATATAATTTAGCGAAATGATAAACAGGTAGTAATTAGTATGTTCAGTTATCCATCCATCGAATTTAGTTTCAAGCCAATCGGGTTCCAGGATCTTTAATTATAACCATTTCATTTTAAGCGCTCACGGCTGGAAATCCGGTTTCAGAATCAGAAATCCATTTCACAACGCATTTTAATCTCAGTTGGGATCAGATTTTAGCAACGCTACAGTTGGATGAAATCTAGGGTTTTCAGTAAGGTTTTTAACGTAATAGACGGATCGTCAATCGCATCTGCACGTCAGGAGTTATACACTATTTAACACTAATATGTCAGTTCTGATTCTGTTGGGACTGTTATGCGTCCCGCTCTTTTAAATTACAGATTAAATAACAAATGATAACGAAACAGGATGAAACTAATTGTGTTCTATAGCTAACAGATTCACCTATAAGTAACAGTGGAGTTCCGCAATCTACGAGTTAAGGAAACCAAGTGGTACCCATTACGGAACAGCAACCAACAACTGGAGTCGCTCTGGACTGCAGTCCAGAGTCGCACTCCGATCCAAAAATCAACACAACTTAAGTACAGGAATACCAGGAAACCAGTATAGGATTAAATTTAGTCGAGTCGGCTTCGATTTGAGCCCTCGAACGCACCATTCTAGTAAGTATATGATTTATGGTGAATTTAACGGTTTTCAGATGCAAGAAAATTCCAGTTTTACGGTTAAACTTGAGGGTAGTTGTTTTAGTCATGAACGGTCATATTTTCTAGCGAAACTTGCACAGGGTATCCATCACAGCAAGGGCCAAAGTAATTAGTCCAGTTCCGTCATATTTGATAATGATTTTCTATGAGAACAAGCATCGAGCAGTTTTGTTGTAATATTTAACATAAGGCAAAACATGTGATATATATACGATTATAATTTGTAAACTAATAATAAATAGCATGTAGCAAGTGGGGACTTGCCTGGAGACATTGGGGCACACGGCAGCGACACGACACACGTGCGGCACGGCAGTGACACACGCGCGAGCGGTAACGTCAAGATTTGGCCTCGGCTTGAACTGGTTGGCACGGGCTTTTTTTTGGCAACTGGTGGCGAAGGGGGTGGTGTAGCGATCGTCTATGGAGTTGTGAAGGGGTCGGCTGGTGGAGGGGTTTCAGAGGGGAGAGATATCGCGAGAGAGAAGGAGTCAGAGAGAGAAAAAGGATTGCAGAGGGAGTGAGAGAGAGAGCAGGGAAAAGAGAGAGTGAGGGTTGTAGATATGGAGTGTGAGAAGGATACAGAGAGGGAGAGAGTGTTGTAGAGAAAGAGAGAGAGAGTGATGGAGAGAGAGAGAGAGAGAGAAGAGAGAGAGAGAGAAACAGAGACAGGGTTAGAGAGGGAAACGGAGAGAGTGAGAGGGAGGTAAAGATGACGATGATGTTAATGATGATGCTGCTGCGGGGGAGGTCGACGACGAGACGAGAAGCTCGCCGGCGTCGGGGCAGGGGACTCGGTGTGCAGGGGAGTGGGTGCAGGGGACTCGAGTTGATGGGGGTAGAGTCGTGAAGGGAGAAGGAGGGTGAATGAGTGGCTGTCGTCGTCGTGGGTCGAGCGAAGTGGTGGGATGAACGCCGGCGGTGGATGTGGCAATGGGTTGTGGGATCAGTGAGGCTGGGAGTTGGGAGGGCTCGATGGATGTAGGGAGGAGGTGAGGAGTGAGTTAGAGAGGGAGAGTGACGAGGGGAGTTGGAGTCGTGACCGGGGTCATCGGCGACGTGGGGTAACGGCGAGGCGTGGGTGCGCGACGTGGGAAGGAGTGAGCGGAAAATGAGATGGGAAGAGAGATGAGGGATTTCTCCAATGGCAGAGAAAAGAGATGGAGTGTGAGGGAAGAGAACGGGGTTGAAGTCGTGGGTGTAACGGCAGGAGCGGGGGCGTGGGCGTGGGCGCGAGGCGCGGCGGAGAAGGCGGATCGCGTGCGCGGAAAGGAAAAGAGCCGTTGGAGGGGATGATGAACAGGAGCAGGTCGGGTCGCTGAGGAGGCGGGCTGGGCTGAAGTAGAACGGGCCGGGCCAAGGAAAACAGAAATTAAATTTTTAGAATTCTTGGGGAAAATGGGTGTTGGGCTCGGGCTGGGTTTATTAAAGAAAATTTTGGATGAGAAAGGAGTGGGCTGGTTTGAAAAATAGAGTGGGAAATAAGTGGGCTCGGGGCAAAATTAATTTAGTTTTAGGATTTGGTTTTAAATTTTCAAATAAGATAAATGGGACTTTAAAATTTATATAAATAATTATATAAAAATAGATAAAATTATAAATAAGAATAAAATAGGATTCTAGAGTAATAAAATACAGATTTTAGTATAACAGGGGCTGGGTATTACAGCCACGTGTCATCAGTTTTCCATAAAAGGGTTGTTATATTTTTAGGCATCTTTTTTATTTTGCAGAGACAGGCATGCGATCTTAACTTGAGAAATATCAGAGGCTCGCGTTATTTATGTAGAAAATGCTAGGTTAATGGTACTTATTTGCAGTGTAAAGTATATGATATTTTATCTAAATATATGCTTAAATGTCATTGCATTTAGTTACATTTAGTCTTTCTAATTCATATATTGCCTATACAAAATGTAAAGGTTAAAAGGGTTGAAATAATAAAATTAATTTAATTAGTAAATATAAAACTATATGAAACCTTTTTTATATTAAACACATTACTGATAATATAGTAATCTTGTATTCTGATTTTAATTAGGAATTTAGGCTAAATAAGGTAACGATATTCACACTCTATTACCTAATTAAAAATGCAATAATCTCCCATTCTGAGATTAATTAGGATTTGAGCCCAAATTAAGTAACATTGCCACTCTATATAAACTACCCCTGATCAAACTTGTTGGCCGGGCCCGTCCCTACCCAATTCCGCATTCATATATAGAGGACTAGGCTTTTATATATATATAACATAATAGAGAGTTTTTTGGAGAAAAAATAAAGAGACAAACATCGAGCCGGCATCTCCTTCCTCAATCCCATTCTACTACGGCCGGTTTGTGGGATGATCGTGTGGGGGATTCTCGCTTCTTCAAGTGTGGTTCCCTTCCGGTCATTGCGTGAAGGCGTAAGAGATCTAAAACGTGACGTGGACGAGAATAACGATCCCATAGCGTAGATACACATTTTTTTTCGCTGCTTTGATTGTATGTATTGTATCTACGCACCTTTATGCTACATTGGTATCGGAGCTTGCATGCCACGTTTGTAAATTAATAGATCTGTCGTTTTTAAATAATTGTAACTCAAAAGTTGCGGTTTTTTTTTTATCTAAAAGCAGATCGAGATTTTTTTTTAATTGTTTTCGACAGATCTATGATTTTTTAGGATTGTCGTTTTTTATGGATCTTCAAAGATCTATCAATTTTTGCGTCATATGTCATAATTGATTAGATCTATTTTTTTAATGACACCTAGATGTATAGATTTTTTTCTTGATGTGAGATTGTCCGGGGAACAAAGGCAGAACAAAGGGGAGAGTAATTTTTATTTTTTTTAAAAAAAAAAGATCGGATCATTTTGTGTAAAAATTTAATTTTTCTTTTTGGTGAGATTTTATGGCGGTTAGGTAGCAAAATTTTCAAAACCCTAACCCTATTTTTGGATAAACTTGCGGGATTTTTTGATTTGGCAAGAACCAAATATTTTTTTAACAAAAACACAAAAAATTTCTAGACGAAAGGAAATCATCTCGGATTTATTTTTTCATTTGGCAAGCCCAAATATTTTTTGAAAGAAAAGTAAATTGATAAGATCTTTCTGGGTTTACTGGAAAAAAAATTATTTGGCAAGGACCAAATATTTTTTTAACAAAAAAAATATATTTCTGATTTAAAGAAGAAAAATTGGGTTTTGGGGATTTTCAGAAAATCCACAAAAAAAAACATTTTTTTATTTAATTTTTTTCCTACAGCCAAGCAGGCCGGGCCCACAACAAGGCCTTGCTGGGTCGGCCTGCGGAAAAAAATATTTTAAAAAGTACAGAAAATTAAGAAAAATTATTTTATGAGTTTTTTGGGGGGATTTCCCACTCAAGTTTTGAGTTAGTTGTGGGTTTTTACTATTAACCTTGTGAGTTATATATTTTTCGAAAATTTTGTTTGCTCATCCAAACTTTCAAAAAAAATTCTCACATAAAATCTCGAAAATTTGATGGGTAGTTGTTCCGGTGGGAGCGTCTGGGACGTATGCCAATTTCACGAAAAAAACGAAAACTCTAATAAAACGGACAATATTAAATAAGGTGGTTTAATAAAAAATGAAATTTGTTAGATTGGTTGTTGTATTTGTGTTGCACATGGCATGTCTAATAAATTAAGACGCATACAACATTTATTAATTAAAATCTGACAAATTTCAAATGGGGGATTTCGAAAGAAGAGGCGAGTTTAGATTCAACTACCCAATCTACTCCATTTCTAGGAAATCTATAATCTGTTCTTCAATTATTTTAACAAAGTTTTAAATTTTATACTTTTGAAAGATGTGATTGGGGCTGTAGGCCTTCTTCTCTTTTTTCGAGATGTAGATTTATTATTGTTGTTAAGATGGGTTGAAAACGAAGCGTTTTTTATGTAACAACTCTAATTTTCTGTATAAATTTTTTCTTTTCAATGTACAGAAAGTAGTATCTTAGCCTGAGCACAAATTATAAATTTAATTAACTTAAAAACAACAGGAAAACACTTGTAGCTCATTAGTAAAGTCTTACACTGCGGTAACGTAGCTCATGTGTAATACACATAAAAATGAAAAGACACAAAAAATAAACATGTGCACAATGATGTATGAACAGCCATGGACACGTAGCAAGAATCGTAGCACCCAAAGCCTTCACTTGGCCAGCGAGATCGTGCCCACGGTCGGCACCGTCAGGCTCCCCATAAGGGATGGTCCCCAATTTTCCCCACAACACCCCTTGGCCTATCCCCACTACTCCTCTGCTGTTTGATTTCTCTGTAAATTAACAGAGAGATTAATTTCACTCTTTAAATCCATTTTAATGCATTTTAATTCCTCTTTTCAATTCTCAAAACCTTAATTTTACTCTATAAATACAGCATCATGCTCTAACTCTCTTCATTCTGAAATCTATTGTTCAAAATGCTCAAAATTTTCCAAGTCAAAGAAGGGTACAAGTGGAGTTAGCCCGAGGTCAAGTTCCAGCGACAATTCGAGACAATTCCGGCGATCCCGCGACTCCACAAAGCTTTTAAATCCTTCCTCAACCTCCCCTCTCTCATTTCATCTTATAAGTCCCCTCTCCTCTTCTCTTTTCCTATTCTAAAAAGATCTCTTTTCAAAACTCGTCGGAAGTGGAGTTATTCCGATTTCCGATTCTAATTTTCTTTAAAACACAACTTTTCTTAATAACCAAACATCCATATTGTTACATCTTGTTTAATAATCATAAACAAACATTTAGAAAAAGTTTCAATTCAAAATACAATATTATACAACTTTTATTTCAATTTTACGGTTAAATACCACAAACTTTCTATTTGACATCTTTCATCATATTTACTCATATTACTTTAGAAAACTCACAAGGTAATGACCTACCCCATCACAACACTTACCATAATATAGCACGATGGCTTTTGGAACAATACTTTGTGGGATAAATATAATTTTACAATAAAATATCTTAAACCAATAAAACCGTATACTTTAAAGTTGTGTTGATTAAATTCCTTACAATTAAGTCTCTACAACCCATTTTGGGAAACCCGATAGGAATGGTGCGGGTTATCGTACATTCTTAGGACTAGTAGAGCGAGATGCAGACATCCTCACGGAGCATCCGATCTCGATGAAAATTTTAATGTAGTTTCTAAGAAATACGTGATTTTCTATTTAATAAATAAATTTTATTTTCAATAATTATATATAAATATTACTAAACCATCTATTTTACATATATGATAAATTCCATATTATTTTCTTAACAAAAAAAAAGAATTGCAAATTACATGAAAATACCATTAAGAATCCATTCAAATCGAATTTACACAAAAATACCATATATTATTCAAGCCAGGTATTTATTCATTGGAATACCTCATTTCTAAAATTTACATCCATGAAACTCATAAAGACGATAAATAAACACTTGAGGATTATTTTGAAAGTTTACTAAAAATATTTTTCATAAAACCCCCTCAAGTTATATTAATTTATAATAAGGACCCTAGTAAATATAGGTTTGAGCGGAATCCGTTCGCTTGAGCCTCAGGGAGCTGGAGAATGTGAGTGCTTGCGTATTTAAGGTAGACAAACTAAAAACGGTGTTATCAATATGGTAATCGTCTTGGAAAAAGACACAAATCTTGCCGTCCATGTGCAGCAGTTACCGATAACTCCAAAACCTAACTCAGGAATTCAATTCTGTTTAAGTGACTGACTCAATCTGAGTTTCAGTAAATCTGTATACATTTCAATACATGAATACATTTCAAATATAATTCCAATACAACATGAATCCATATATACTGGAACTTGAATATGAATACCAGAACAATATCACCATACAAACATGACTCGACTTGATTCGAACCATGAATACAACTTGACATGAATACAAGAATACTTGACATGAATACTCGATATCTACATGAACTATATTTGGACACTTGATGTATTCATAAATTCGAGCAAGTCATGCAAATAATACTTGTAACTTAGCATACACAGGTGTTCCCCTCCGAACTCGGAGACGCAACCGCGCAGGTCCGTCTTGCCTGAATTTTGGGGCAGATGCTAATTGGTGCTATCCGTCCACCTCTCCGAAGATGCCAAGTTGATTTATGGTACCGTGTATCGAAGGTTTAAACGGATGCAGCCGATATAGCAGACTTCGTCAGATTCCCCCTCGTTTGAGGGGTTTTTGATTGTGGGGACGCACTTCCCTGCAGGCACAAGCCCCCGCAGTTAATTACGCTACCGCATCGCGGTAACCTCTTTCTCCTTCTCCAGATGGTCACTTCGTGCCGTAGGTGTTTGTTTTGTTTGTGGTTGCCCGTGGATTGTATACTGTCACGCCCCGCTTCGCAGAGTACGCAAGATTGGGCACGTGACATAGCCAACCATGCTACCTGTGGGTAGGAAGTATCCATCCACAGTCACATTACGGCTGTAGAGATATCAAGAACAAGATAAAACTATCTAAAACATGTCCATAATCCAAAATAACAGGAGTCAATAATAAATAAATGCGGAAGCAAATGATCCAATATAAATAACTGAAAAGTGTGTCCCATAATGCGGGCTCACATCAGGAAATAAATGCAGGAAATAAAACTAACTACTACTGAATTCACAGCTCAGCCTGTTGGCTGAAGTACTCCTGCTCGGACTGCAACAGCGGTACGGAATCTGGGCCATGCAAAACCCAGATGTCAGTGCATCATGTCATCAAGTAATATAATATGAACAGTGTAGCAGGCAATATAATATAAACATAAATACAGCAAGAATAACAATAATATGAATCATACCAGTACAGGGTAGCGTACAGTGGGTAAACTAAACTGTTCTATCAGGTTTTCTATTCTAAAGTCTTTGAAATCAATTGATGAATCGTTGATGTAACTCAATAGTATCCCGTGCGTGCCCGGGACCACGGTCAAGATTCTCGGGGCTGAATCCGTGACGTGCCGCTAGGCAGTAACAAGTAGCAGGATGGGCGAGTGATGTCAGCATCATCACTCCGAGGCTGGCCTAGCCCGTAAGACTGATCAGAACAGGTATCGAACTGTTGAGTTACAAGTCGGTTTCACCTTTGATTTCCCCATACCCCCAAGTTATGTATGTCGAGTCAGGTATTCAGTAATCAAGAACTAATGCCAACACAGGATCAGGTAAAAGCAGGTTTGTCTAGATAGACAACAGGAACGGTCCATGAGGACTACATGTTATGTTTGTTGGCATTAGACATAAGATCGGGTAACAGGTAAAGCCATGGTACATCAGGTCCAGCCAGGTAATGTATAAAGGTGTCATGTCATGTCAAGAGTGTACGGTACCATATCTTGTCAAGTAGGAAGTGTAACAGGTCATGTCAGGAAGCACAAGATGTCATGTGGGTGCTCATAATCAAACTAACATAAGCATGCGTATAAATAAACAAGCATGAGTTCTATCAGAACAATAAACTGGAACATGTAATATGATATGCAAATAGATATAATTTCAAGGATATGAATGCACAGTTATCGATTAGGGTTACATTTATAGTTCCAATATTAATTAGGATGCAATTTATTAAACATGGAGTGTTAATATCACATTATTATGTAGTAATGTGATCTATGGATGCAATTATATGTATCTTAAATGCGATGGATGCAAACGGGTATCCGAAAAGTTATAAAACTATAAAATGGTAATGTGGGATGTACCACTAAGCAATATGTGATATAAATATTGATATAATAATATTAATATGGATAGCATACTCAAAACGATTAATAACTATAAAAGTGGTATTGATTAACCATGCACAAGAAAGTTCCGTTCAGAAATTCAGCATCACCCTAATTTGTAAAATAGCTTAAAAATAACAAACGTTCTCCAAAAGGGACGTGTCTTATACCAAAACAAAGATAATTCAATAAGGTTTTCATTTTTATAAGTATAAACATCTCAGGTTGTCCCTACAAAAAGTTATAAACATCCGAAGTTGAAAGTTTGCTGCTGGAATTTGCCCGGACAGCAGTTTAAAGACATATTCATTTGCATTTTATGTTATTTAAACAATTTATTTTGCAAGTAAATATTTCATAGAGTTATAGTATTCTGAGTTAGCTTCGTAACGAACTAAAGAACGTATACTAATGATTTTCCTATGATTTATAATGAATTTTATAAGGTAAGGTGTACAGTAAATTTCAGATTTGTCATATCCGATTTTTCAACGACTTTTCATGTGTAAACTATAAGATTTTCAAATGTATAACATTATAAAATGAAGATTATAAACTAGTTAAAGATAATAATAATAAATATTACGACGATATATACTTTAAATGATATGGTTGTAGTATAATGTAATCTAGTATGTCACAAGATAAGTTTTCATGATCTAGATTTAATATGATATAAACGGATGCAAACGGAACATCGAAACGTTATAAAATTAAACATGGGGCACTAGATTTAAACTATAGGTATGGTATTTATTTAAATAGGTATAAAATGAATTATATAGCATGTAGCAAGATTAACTTGCCTCGATGGGTCGCGAATCGGGAAAACGGAACGTTAACCGTCGGCGGGGAAAACTCGCGACGGGCGCATGGTTCACGGAATGAACCCAAACGACGAACAAAGGAACCACACGGGTCGGGGTACCTCGCTGGAATGTCGAGAAGCGTCACCGGCACGACGGGATTCCGGCAACAAAAGAACAGTTAAAAAAATGAGAAACGAGACATGAAGCAAGAAGAGAAAGAATGATAAAAAGAAGTACGAGAGAATATATGAGAGAGAGAGAGAAAAAGTGGAGAGAGAGAGAGAGATTATGGGGGAGAGTGAGATTATGGGAATAGAGAGAGAGAGAGAGAAAGAGAGAGCTGCAGGTGGGGCCCACGGAATTAAAAGGAACGCGATTGGCTAAAGGGGAATCGTTAGTTAGGGATAAATATTAATTAAAGATTCAAAACATTTTAAAGAACAGTAGGATATATATATATATATATATATATATATATATATATATATATATATATATAGGTTAATTTAAAGATTTAAAAGATAGGTAATGAAAAATAAGATATCAGGTTAGTTAGAAAAATATATGCGATGGTTTTAATAATATTAAAATTTGGGATTTTGGCGCCAAATAAAACATTTCCAAATCGCGCCCGGGTCGAGTCCAAAAATTTGAAATTGAAATAATAGGATTTTAAGCGGGATCCCAATTTTAAAATTAAGTGTTTTATGATTAAAAAGCATACCCCCAAAACGGACACACGTACGTGCACGTAGCCATCCAAACTCGCCCGTTTCACTGAACGGGACGAGAACACAATGCGCGGACGCTACCACAAGGCTAGGGGTGTCAAGTAGGCCAAGATGAATATTTTCAATTTTATTTTAGATGCCAAAATTTGTTATATGCAAAAATGACTTAGCCAGATGAAATTTTACAGTAAGACCCAAACAAGCAAGATAAATAAAATGAGTGCTATTTAATGCTCAACCGATAACAGAAAAAGTAGTATTGGGCTTGGGTGTTACATATACGGAGACTAATTTATGTTGTCGTCCGTAGGACGTGGATTAGTCCAGATCCGTATCTTCTTATATTTGGATTTGGGGTTGGGTTTAAGGATACGTTAGCTTCATTTGAGACTAAGATCAACTTAAACGTATGTTAAGGATACGTTAGTCTAATTTCTAGACTAAGATCAACTTAACAGGATCATTTAGATCCAACAAGAAAGCATTTGGCCTCTGTTGTCTAGTTTAAAGACATTGTGGTCGATTACCAGTTTAAGGACTTGGTGGTCCAATGTTAGTTTAAGGACATCTCGGTCCAGGTTAAGGACATCGTAGTCCATGAGTTTAAGGCCCCCACAGTCCGTAGTTTAAAGACGTCATATATAAAGTTTAAGGACATCATAGTCTATGGGTTTAAAGGACCCCACAGTCTGAAGTTAAGGACATCATAGTCCATAAAGTTTAAGGACGTCATAGTCCATGGGTTTAAAGGGACCCCACAGTCCAAGGTTAAGTACATCATAGTCCATGGGCTTAAGGACCCCACAGTCCAGGTTAAGGACATCGTAGTCCGTGAAATGTATGGTTGTCGGGACCCGTCACCTCTCTGAAGACGTTGAAGGATTACAACGACAAATATCAGAGGAGCAAAGAGATGTACCCTCAAACCGGTGTGAATTGGTTAAAAGATCTATAGTCCAATTTGGGACTACGATCTGTTAAATGTTCATGAGCAGATGGGCTCAATTAAATATAAGTTGAGGACTTATGGCCAATATTGGGCTAAGTCCAATAAACAATTTGTTTATTCTGACTATTGAGCCTTTATTTGGGTTTGGCCCTTTTAATAATGTTGAGCATTAGATCTTGACACTTTTATTGTCTTGTATTGAATGTAGAGCATTCATCAGAACAATTTATGTTCTGTCAGCGCAACCTATGGTGCGCTAGGCGCTTTGCGCCGATCAAAAGTGCAGTGCGTTTCTGCCACGTGGCGCGCATGTAAGGGACACGTGTCATGTTCTGCGCTATGCGCCAGTTTATGAGCGCTGAGCGCTAATTTATGAGCGCATTGCGCTATCAATTTAGTGGCGCACCCGTGAGTGACACGTGGCGCGCTTGGCGCTGAGCGCCAGCCCATGAGCGCGGTGCGCTATTTCAGAAGCGCAAAGTGCAAGTTGCATACGTGGTTGACACGTGGCGCATTTTGGTGGTGAGCACCGGTCCAGAGAGCGCAGAAGCGTTGTTCTAGAGCGCAAGGCGCATTTCAATAACGCAAAACGCATTTCAATAGCGCAAAGCGCATTTGATCAATTTTTATGATCTGTGAACAAATTTATGTTCTTTTAGAAGAGACTTTGTCTCAAGATTCAAAAACAACAGTTCTTATTTTCGAAAGGCTTGCCTTTATAGATCAATGATCTGTGTGAAGAATATGTTCTTCTTTTATTATGTGATAAGATCTTTTGATCTTTTTTATGAAAGACCTTGGTCTTTGTAGATCTATGATCTGTGAATGAAGTAAGTACTTCTTTGTTTTTATAATGAGATCTTTTAATCTTTTTTATGAAAGATCTTGGTTTTTGTAGATCTATGATCTGTTTAGAAGATAATTCTTCTTTTTATGAGATGATTTCCTCTTTGTGTTCATCGTTCATGATCTTTACCTTGAAGAAATAATCTTCTTTTGCTGGGAGCATGCTCTTCTTTCTTTGAATTTCTCAAAGTTTATAGGGGGGTTTCTCTCTCTCAGACTTAAAGTCTTGGGGCATTTATATAGGGCAAGTTGATTTGTTAAATCAGTTAAAGAGATCTTTCTCTGATTGATTTGGGGATATTTCCCACCGTTGGATCTTTGATCCTAGGGCTTCTGTTTTACAGAAGGCAATCTTCTTGTTTTTAATAAGATTGAAAGAAAATCTTTCCATAATAGAATTTTAATTCTGATTAATGATTTATCATTATTTATTAGATCTTTTGATCTAACGGTGGGGAATTTTATAATTCCAGCGCTGGCGCACCCGTGTATTGCACGTGGTGCGCTGCACAGAGCGCAACGCACCTTGCGCTAGCGCACCTACGTTTGACACGTGGTGCGCTGCTCAGAGCATAGCGCAGCCTGTGCTAGCGCACCCGTGTTTGACACGTGGCGCGCAGCGCTCCCAGCGCTAGCGCACTCATGATGCGCTGCCTAGGGCGCAACGCACCTGGCGCTAGCGCATCCGTGTTTGACACGTGGCGCGCAGCGCGCTTAGCGCTGGATCTGAAGTGTTGCTTCAATTTTTGAATTTTGAATTTCAAAACAGAGCTTTGCTCTGATTAGGGGAAACAACAGGGTGTTGGGGTAGTTCATTCGTGAATCCAATGAAATCTCATGAGTCCTATTAAATCATGAATCCATGTTTACTAACACAAGCAAGCTATCATGAGGGCCCGTATTTCCTTACACCTGGATTATAGCCTGTTGAGTTTGAAATACTTCAACACTAAGTTGAACTCTCATTACTAACACTTGATTCGGGCCCGTGGTTCCTTACCCCTGGATTACAGCATGTTGGGTTCGATAACACTCTTGAAATTGGTTGAAATTCACCCTTAAACTTACGTTAAATTAGTATACCCAAGTAGAGACCTATTAAGAAACTTACATTCACTGCATGTTCACTATACTTACACTACATGGCCATGTTACTTTTATATTGACATGCCCATGCTATCATGTTTATCTACTCGTCATACATTACTATACTTGTTCACATATATTACAATAAAACCGCATGCTAAACAAACTTGCCAAGTTGATATTAAATAACATGCTGACGCAACATTTCTCATACTCAATAATT
The DNA here is from genome assembly GCA_030015575.1 of Agapanthus africanus. Taxonomy (NCBI): domain Eukaryota; kingdom Viridiplantae; phylum Streptophyta; class Magnoliopsida; order Asparagales; family Amaryllidaceae; genus Agapanthus; species Agapanthus africanus. The sequence goes on along the minus strand of CM057339.1, from coordinate 160,583,507 downwards.
CATAATATACTTTTACCTTATCATTTCACTTTTTACTTTACTCCTTTCCTTTGGGACTTACTGAGCGAAAGTTCGCTGACGGGCATTCCACCCTTCTCTGTTTTTCTTGGAATGTTCTTCAGATACAATGGAGACTGAAGAAGTAGAAATCCCAGAGGAGGAGCACCAACAGACCGAGACCCAGGCTTAGACCAGTTACCTTTTCTCTGTTCATGTACGCCACCTGTTTATGCATTTCAATTCTTGTATTTTTCTTTCAGTTAAAGATTATATATTGTAAATGAATCAAGTTGAATGTAAATAAAGTTGTTGAAGTTTTACTCTCATGTTTATTATCTTGTCTTTATATATTGCTCATATTACGCTTAGTGTGTTTATTTCGGGAAATGACCTTTTCGAAATAAATACGTCGCAGGCTTGCCACGTCACCATTTTCGTCTACTGGGAAGCGGGGCATGTCAGGTTTTGTTGGCGGCCCATACAGGTCAGTTCTACATAGTGTCATAAGCAATATATAACAAGAAATATAAGATTCAACAACTTTACATTCCCTTGTGTAACAACCATAACTTTCTGTATGATTTTTTTTTCCAAAATACATAAAGGAACACCTGAGTCTGAGCACAAGTTATAAGTTTAATTTGCTTTTGAAAGGTAAGAAAGAGCTTGTAGCTTACTGGTAAAGACCTTGCACTGCTGAAACATAGCACCTGAGTTCAAATCCCATCAGCCACATGTTATTATTGCATTTTCTTTTAATCTTTTTAGGAGCCCAAGAGTCTACACGTGCACTACATGTAAACTGAAAAGACACTGATTAATCAAACATGTGCACGAGAGTAAACCAAGCGACACCAACACGTGGCCTAAACCCCAACCCCACCCGTCAGCAAAAGCCCGACGAAACCCACAAAATCCCTGGCACCGCCGGTCTAAACCGACGGTAATGCCCCCATATTTAAATCCCTGCAACCCTCGGCCTACCCCACTAAGCCCATACTGCTTGTTTACTCTGAATTTATCCAGAGTGCAATAAAATGCCCATTTAATCCAATTTTAATGCAAATTTTAATGCATTTCTTTCAACCCCTAAACCTTATTTTTTTTTATAAATATCATACCCCATTTCTCACATCCTCACTCGGAATTCCCTGCCAAAACTCTCAAAAACTTTCAAGTCTCTTTTGTGTACAAGTGGAGTTAGCGAAAGGGTGAATTTCCGACAACAATACAAGGAGATTCCGGCAACGAAGCAACGCCCTGAAGCATTCTGTAGCTTCCTCACTCTCTTCTCTTGATCCCAAGCCAGTAAGTCCCCTCTTCCCCTCTCTTTCTCTATGTTAAAAATCTTAAATACTAAAACCCGACGGAAGCGGAGTTAATCCGATTTCCGATTCGGTTTTTCTTTAAAAATCATATTTTTCTTAAACAAGAAAATACTAAACTTTCATATAATGTTCAATAAATATTAACAAACATATTAAACAAGTTTCACGTCAAAAGAATTCATATTGCAATTTTTATCGCAGTTTTACAGTAAAATACCACATACTTTAGTTTCCGACATAAACAACATATTACCTTTAGATAGTTCACGAGGTAATGACCTATCTCATCACAACACACATCTCTATCATAGCACGATGAAGTTTTGGGAATTTATTCTTGGGATAAAATGACTTTACAAATAAATACCTTTAACTTATAAAACCATTTCTATAGAAAGATGTATTAAACATTTCCATGCAATTGTGCCTCCACAACCCACTTTTGGGGACCCCGTTCGGGATGGTGCGGATTATCGCACATCCTCGGACCTAGTAGAGCGAGATGTAGACCTCCGAAAGGAGCATTTGATCTTGATGGAATTTTTATGCATTTTTTCTTTAGAAAATGAGATTTCTATAAGAAAATAAATAAATTATTTTCATTAAATATATATATTATCAAAATGCCTATTTTAATTATATAAATATTCCAAGTTTTCTAAATCAAAGGAATCACTATTACATGAAAATACCATCCAAATAGAACACAATTACAATATTTCAATAAAATACCATATACTTTGAAAATTAGTTTCTACTCACTAGAAATTTCACATCTATAAAATATACATCTATGAAAACCCTAAAGACGGTAATTAAATACTTGAGGTATATTTTGAAAATTATATCAAACTATTTTTACATAAAACCCCTCAAGTTATGTTAAATTACAATAAGGACCATAGTAAACATAGGTTTAAGTGGGACCAGTCTCTTGAGCCTCAGAGAGCCGAAGATATGGGTGCCTGCCTATTTAAGGTAGACAATCTAACAAATGGTGTTATCAACACGGTAATTGTCTTGGAAAAAGACACAAATCCTGCCGTCCATGTGCAGCAGTTACCGATAGCATCAAAACTAATTCAGGATTTCAAGTTCTTTTCAAAGTGTCTGGCTCAGACCGAGTCTCAATCTAATCAACCTGACTTGAATGTGATTCAAGTATAAATTACAATACAACATGAATCCATGAATCCGTCTATTCAATCTATATCAATCTATATTGACCGAACCGAACCATGGATATACTCCGTCTACATGACTCTCCATTTACATCCATTCCATTTACTGATATCATGGTTTCGGCAAGTCTTCCATTTACTACAGACAATACAATTAATACAATCAATACATTAATACACTACGGGGTTTATAAAGGGGTAGTGTCACGCCCCGCTTCCCAAAGTACGCTAGATTGGACACGTGACATAGCCAACCATGCTACCTGTGGGTAGGAAGTATCCATCCACAGTCACATTACGGCTGTAGAGATATCAAGAACAAGATACAACTATCTAAAAACATGTCCATAATCCAGAATAACAAGAGTCAATGATAAATGAATGCGGAAGAAAATGATCCAATACAATAACTGAAAAGTATGTCCCATAATGCGGGCTCACACCTGGAAATAAATGCAGGAAATAAAACTAACCATTACAGAACTCACAACTCAGCCTGCTGGCTGAAGTACTCCTGCTCGGATTGCGACGGTGGTACAGAATCTGGGCCATGCAAAACCCAGACGTCAGCGCGTCATGTCAACCAGTAATATAATATGAAAAATGTAACAGGCAATGCAAAATAAGCATGAATAAGCAATAATGTGAAACAAGCAGTACAGGGTAGTGTGCAGTGGGTAACTAAACTGTTCTATCAGGTTTTCTAGTCTAAAGTCTATGAAACCAATTGATGAATCATCGATGTAACTCAATAGTATCCCGTACATACCCGGGACCACGGCCACAATATTCTCGGCTGCAGCCGAGACATGCCGCTAGGCACAAAACAGGAATGTGTACACTCGATAGTATCCCGTACATACCCGGGACCACGGCCACAATATTCTCGGCTGAAACCGAGACATGCCGCTAGGCACAAAACAGGAATGTGTACACTCAGGACAGGTAGTGAACTGTCGAGTTACAAGTCAGGTTTCACCTTTGATTTCCCCATACCCCCAAGTTATATGTGCAAGTCAAGTCAGGTATTCAGTAATCAAGAACTAATGCCAACACAGGATCAGGTAAAAGCAGGTTTGTCTGGATAGACAACAGGAACGGTCCATGAGGACTACATGTCAGGTTTGTTGGCATTAGGCACGAGATCAGGTAACATGCCAGGTCATGGTATATCAGGTCAAGTCAATAGTAAACGGTACCATGTCAGGTGTATCAATATATACCATGTGTGACAATGTCAAGTCAAGATGTAACAATATCGTGGTTGTGCTCACAAACAGATATATAATCGAACAGGGTATTAACAACAGGAAAAAAGTAATGAGTTAAACAACAATCAGCAGTTTCATTCAATCACAAGAGTGCAGTAATACAGTGCAGCCGTTTTATTATATTAACAGGTTTGAGCACCCTTAGCGGTGCAATTGTTTAGATATTGATGCAATACAGTCATATCAAGCCTTGAATACGAATGTCCGAATGTAATAGAACTACATGGGTAAGTGCTACCATCTATTAAACAGTAAAATGTGATTAACAAGTAAACTTGGTTATTAGGTTTAAATTAGCAAACTGTAGATTTTATGTTAACTGTAAAATGATATAATGTCATATTGCAACCAAATGAGAAACGACTATACCAAGTTAAGTTTTACAGGTTTAATGTGTCAAAACATATATAAATATATCGTATAGCATGTAGTAAGGGATACTTGCCTCGACGGGTCGCGAACCGGGGAAAACGGAACGTAACGTCGGCAGGGAAACGCGCGACGAACGCACGGTTCACGGATTGAACACAAACAACGAACCAAGGGACCTCACGGGTCAGAGCACTCCGCTGGATCGTCGGGACACGTCACCGGCACGGCCGGATTCCGGTGAACAGCGACAACAAAATTCAGAAATTTAATGCACAGCCAAAAGATAAACCGGGGGGAAATGGAAGGAGGAAGAGGAGAGAAGGCTTACAGGTGTTGCAGAGGGTGTGACGGCGATGAGGTCGACGGCGGTGAGGCGCCGGCGAGGAGGCTGCAGCCGTTAGGGTTAGGGCTCGGGTATGGACTTCTGTGCAGGGAAAAGAAAACGGAGAGGGAGAGGAGGTGGTCGGGGTGCTGGAGTGCGCAGGTGGTGAGGAGGTGCTGAAGGTAGCGCGGGTGGCGACGACGAAGGCCGCCGGCGATCAGGCGACTGCAGGGAATTCTGCAGGTGGCCGCAGCCGTCGTGCAGGGTGCGTGGGGGAGGAAACAAGGGTCGGTTGAGGCGAGGAGGTGGAGTTGAGGACGACGGTGACGTTGGCGCCGGCGTCGGGGCTGCGGCGGCGACGGTGAAGGCGGCTAGGGTTAGGCTCTCGGTGGGTTTCTCGCGTGGGGTTCTGGTTTGTGATTAAAAGAAGAGAGGGGGGAAGATTACATATATATATAGGAGAGAGAGAAAGTTAGAGAGAGAGAGATAGGGAAAGATAGAGAGAGGTTAGAAACAGAGAGAGAGAGGTTAATGGAGGGGCCCACGGGGATTAAACTTTCCCTGATTGGCTGGGGCAAAAGATTGAAAAGGTTAAAAAGAAATTTTTTAAAAGATTTTAGAAAATTTAGAATATTAAATATATATAAACGAAATATTATATGGTTTTGAATATTATATTAATTTGGGATTTTGGCGCTAAATGAAACATTTCCAAAACGCGCCCGGGTTGGGTCCAAAAATTTGAAATTTAAATAATAGGATTTTAAGCGGGTTCAAAATTTTAAAATGAGGTGTTTTATGATTAAAAAGCATACCCCCAAGTCGGACACCTGTACGCGCGCGTAGCCGTCCAAACTCGCCCGTTTCACCGAACGGGGCGAGAACACGATGCACGGACGCTATCACAAGGCTAGGGGTGTTGAGTAGGCCAAGATAGATATTTTTTTAATTTTATTTTAGGTGCTAAAATTTGTTATATGCAGAAAAAACTTTTCCAGATAAAAATTTACAGTAAAACCCAAACAAGCAAGATAGAAGAAATGAGTACTACTTAATGCTCAAACAGTAACAGAAAATAGTAGTATTGGGCTCGGGTGTTACATTATACCTAACTACAAAAAGAATTTCGTTCTCGAAATTCCAAGAATACAAGGTAGAAATTACAGGAAAAGGTGAGGAAACTTCTGCCGGATCTCATCTTCTCGTTCCCAAGTGGACTCTCCATGCGATCGATTTCCCCAAGAGACAAGCACAAGGGGGATAACCTTGTTCTTAAGAACCTTTTCCCTTCGATCCACGATTTCAACCTGTCGCTCTTCAAAAGTCAGGTCTTCCCGTACTGTTAACTCCGAATGATCCAAGACGTGTGTTTCATCTCGAACATACCTTCGTAGTTGAGATACGTGAAACACATCGTGCACACCTGCCAGGGACTGCGGTAACGCCAAACGGTACGCTACCTCTCCAACACGCTCCAATACCTCAAAGGGTCCAACAAATCGAGGACTAAGTTTTCCTCAACTCCCAAAGCGAATCACCCCTCTAGTCGGTGATATCTTCAAGAATACCATATCACCCACGGCGAACTCTAGAGGTCTTCTTGACGTGTCAGCCCAACTCTTCTGTCGGTCTTGAGCTGCCTTCATATGCTTTCTGATTGTGTTAACCTTCTCAACTGTCTGCACCACCAAATCTGGTCCCAATAATCTTCGTTCACCAACATCATCCCAACAAACAGGTGAACGGCACTTACGACCATACAAGCTTCAAACGGAGCCATCTGGATAGTTTCTTGAAAACTGTTGTTGTAAGAAAACTCCACCAAGTGTAAATGATCCTCCCACGAACCCTTGAAGTCCAACATGCATGCTCTCAACATGTCTTCAAGATTTTGGATCGTTCTCTCCGACTGACCATCAGTTTGAGGATGATAAGCTGTGCTAAACTTCAATCGAGTCCCCAAACTTTCCTGTAAACTCCTCCAGAAGTGTGATAAGAACCGAGTGTCCCGATCGGACACGATGCTCACCGGTACTCCATGCAATCTTACAATCTCCTGCATGTACCGCTCTGCCAAAGTCTCTGTTGATTGACCAACCCGGAAAGGAATAAAATAAGCTGCCTTGGTCAACCGATCAACAATCACCCATACTGGATTATTGCCCTTTGGACTCCGCGGTAAAGCCGTCACGAAATCCATGGTTATATGTTCCCACTTCCACTGAGGAATCGAAAGTGGTTGCAATAAACCGGCAACCCTTTGATGTTCAGCCTTAACTTGCTGACACACCAAGCACTTAGCCACAAAGCGAGCAATCTCCCGCTTCATGCCTTCCCACCAGAAATGCTGTCGAATATCTCGGTACATCTTTGTGCCTCCTGGATGTACAGAGTAAGCTGAACTGTGTGCCTCCTTCATAAGCTCTTCACGAACATCTCCCTTTGGCACACACAAACGGCTACCATACCTCAACGAACCATCTTCATGGACCAGTAAATCTGTTCGTAGTCCAGCTTCAGCCCGCTCTCGAAACTTTTGCAGTCTAGGATCCTGCGATTGTGCTGCTTTAATTTTCTCAATTAAAGACGACTGTACTTGCAATTGCATCAACTGTCCCGTAGAACGTGGTAGCACAACCTCCAAGTCAAATCTTCGAAAATCTGCAACGATCTCCTTCTGCGTAGTTACCACCTGAATTGCTGGTAACCAACTAAGCGCATCCGGCACAACATTAACCTTCCCCGGATGGTACTTAAGATCAAGATCGTAGTCAACCATCAGCTCCAACCATCTACGCTGCCTCATATTAAGCTCCTTCTGCGTGAACACATACTTCAAGCTCTTATGATCGGTAAAAACTTCGACTCTTTCGCCCAAAAGGTAGTGTCTCCAAATCTTCAAAGCGAAGATCACAGCCGCAAGCTCAAAGTCATGAGTCGGATAATTCTTCTCATGGGTCTTCAATTGTCTCGATGCGTATGCTACAACATTCCCATGCTGCATCAAAACAGATCCCAATCCTTTCCCAGATGCGTCGCTATGAATCACCAATCCTCCGGAATTGTCTGGCACGGTCAGAATTGGGGCGGTTATCAACTTCTGCTTCAACGTCTCGAAAGCTAACGCACACTTATCTGTCCAAACAAAAGGTACCTCCTTACGCGTAAGCTTGGTCAACGGCTCTGCCATACGAGCGAAGTTCTCCACAAATCTCCTGTAGTATCCGGCTAATCCAAGAAAACTTCTTATCTCAGCAACATTCTTTGGAATCGGCCAATCTCGAACTGCTGCAATCTTTTCGGGATCAACGGCGATTCCATCGCCAGACACAACATGCCCCAGAAACTTCACTTCCTCCAGCCAAAATTCGCACTTACTCATCTTCGCATACAATTTCTCCTGTCTCAACGCCTGCAGTGCGATCTTCAAATGCTCAGCATGCTCCTCAAAGCTCTTCGAGTAAACCAGAATATCGTCAATGAATACCATGATAAACTGGTCCAAGAACGGTGAAAAGATTCGGTTTATCAGTCCATGAATACTGCCGGCGCATTCGTTACTCCGAAGGGCATCACCAAGTACTCGTAATGTCCATACCGAGTTCGAAACGCCGTCTTGCAAATATCTTCTGCTTTCACTCGGACCTGATGATATCCGGATCGCAAATCCAGTTTCAAGAATACCCTCGCGCCACTAAGCTGCTCAAAAAGTTCTCCAATGCGAGGGATCGGGTACTTGTTCTTAATAGTCACCCGGTTTAATTCTCGATAGTCGATGCACATCCTTCTCGTGCCATCCTTCTTCTTTACTAGAAGAACTGGAGCTCCCCAAGGTGAGTTACTGCTTTGAATCCAACCCTTCTCAAGCAATTCAGCAACCTGTTTCTTAACTTCTTCCAACTCTACTGGTGCCATTGGATAATACGCTTTAGATACTGGCGCTGCACCAGGAATAAGATCAATTGCGAACTCTACATTTCGCTTCGGCGGTAAACCCGATATATCTTCAAATACGTCCATAAAATCGCGAACAACCGCCGGCTCTTCATCACTATCAACTTCCATTGCTGCAAGAACATTGTTTGTCGGCCTAGCCCTAAACTCGACTGGCCCGACAGAACTGCTTCCTCCAGTGAAGGTAAACTCAGGATGTCTGGGAATCTGGAAAATTACTTTCTTTGCCCTACAGTCAATGTGGGCGTGGAAAGTGCCAAGAAAATCCATTCCCAAGACGACTTCATAGCTGCCCGTATCTATCACCAAGAAATCTGCAAAGAGTTCCCGTCCGCACACAACAACCGTACAATCTGTACACTCCCTACTAGATATGATTTTCCCATTCCCAGTGTGTATGTCCCAGAAACTAGACAGGGTCGTGCAGGTAATTGAGTGTGTAGTTATAAAGTTGGATAACATAAAACAGTGGGATGCACCAGAATCAAATAATGCCAATGCGGGAAAACCATGAACGAGTAAGGTACCAGAAACAACTTCTCCTGATGCCTTGGCTTCCTCAGCTGTCAAGGTAAAAGCTCGAGCCTGATTAGGTCCTTGAGTCAGCTGTTTCTGCCCTTGGAACGGTCTCTGCGGAGGCTTCTGAATATCATCTCTCGTACGAAGCTTCGACAGACAAGCATTAACGGCGTGATCTGCCGCTCCACAAACCAAACAAAGTCCCAGCCTCCTTCGACAATCCTTTTGCATATGGCCAGGTAAATTGCAGTAGTTACAATTCATGCTCTTTCTTCGATCAACAATCGCAGGCTTCTTCATTGGTGCTACACCACGACGGTCCACTGGAATACCCTTGCGACCATGAGCTCGGTTAGGTACAAATGCGGGCTTCCTAGCCACAACTGCTGTCTGCTGCAAGCTCCTTTTCATCCCAGATAAACTCTGTTGTTCCCGAGCTGCCGTAAGAACCTGTGAGAAAGTGGTCAAACCCAGGGAGACAATCTGCCTCTGGATGTCCACATCCAAGCTGCGCATGAACCTTCGTGCCCTGTCTGCCTCGTTGGCGACTAAAGGTCCAGCGAATCTGCTGAGTCTCGTCCACTCTGCTGCATGCACGTCCACGGGTGCTCCATTCTGCCTTAGCCCAATAAATTTCTCTTCCATTTCCTCCCGTGCAGTCCGCGGGAAGAACTTCTCCAGGAAACTCTTAGAAAACTCCGTCCAACTGATCGGCTTGGGCAAGCGGGTCTCTTCCACAAGCCACCACTCTCGGGCGTAATCCACTAGCTGAATGTGTACCACATCAACTCTTTTGTCCTCTGGAATCTGTGCCGCAATCGGCAAATTCTCCGTGTCGACTAGCCACTGCTCGGCTGGCAACGGCTCCTCCAAACCAGTGAATGTAGACGGACCCAAACGTCTGAAATCTGCCACAGTTCCAACTCGATCAACTGGTTTAGCTCCAACGTTGTTTACAGACTGCTGAACGATCTACAAACCTTCCTGAAACGAATCTGCTTGCTGCTGGACCAGCTCAGTCTGCCTCTTCTGATTTTCCAGCATTCCTCTTATCACTCCAAGCATGGCGGCTTCGTCTACACGCCTTTGGTACGTCTTGAAATTCTTATCTGCCATATTCTTGAAATCAAAACACCCAACATTAGCATGATGATAGATTTAATATATAGATCAAGGCTAGAACTCCAAGATACTTAAATAGAGTACCGCATTGTAACTATGCCGCGGTATCATAGCCATAATTACTTAACTCCACCCAAGTCGCCTAAGTCCTAGAGATAACAAGAAATCAGGTTTTTTGAGTCGACATGCAAAGTAAGTTTGCACGTCGTAAAAGATATAATCAGGAAGGATGTGATTCAAGAATGGTAAACGGCAAAGTGGCAGGACATGTTTCCTAACACGGGTATTTTGATTCGTGTATTGGGTACAATACCCAACTACAAAAGAATCAACCCAACTAACTTATGGCTCTGATACCAAAAGAACCATGTCACGCCCCGCTTCCCAGAGTACGCTAGATTGGGCACGTGACATAGCCAACCATGCTACCTGTGGATAGGAAGTATCCATCCACAGTCACATTACGGCTGTAGAGATATCAAGAACAAGATACAACTATCTAAAAACAGGTCCATAATCCAGAATAACAAGAGTCAATGATAAATGAATGCGGAAGCAAATGATCCAATACAATAACTGAAAAGTATGTCCCATAATGCGGGCTCACACCTGGAAATAAATGCAGGAAATAAAACTAACCACTACAGAACTCACAACTCAGCCTGCTGGCTGAAGTACTCCTGCTCGGACTGCGACGGTGGTACAGAATCTGGGCCATGCAAAACCCAGACGTCAGCGCGTCATGTCAACCAGTAATATAATATGAAAAATGTAACAGGCAATGCAAAATAAGCATGAATAAGCAATAATGTGAAACAAACAGTACAGGGTAGTGTGCAGTGGGTAACTAAACTGTTCTATCAGGTTTTCTAGTCTAAAGTCTTTGAAACCAATTGATGAATCATCGATGTAACTCAATAGTATCCCGTACATACCCGGGACCACGGCTACAATATTCTCGGCTGCAGCCGAGACATGCCGCTAGGCACAAAACAGGAATGTGTACACTCGATAGTATCCCGTACATACCCGGGACCACGGCCACAATATTCTCGGCTGAAACCGAGACATGCCGCTAGGCACAAAACAGGAATGTGTACACTCAGGACAGGTAGTGAACTGTCGAGTTACAAGTCAGGTTTCACCTTTGATTTCCCCATACCCCCAAGTTATATGTGCAAGTCAAGTCAGGTATTCAGTAATCAAAAACTAATGCCAACACAGGATCAGGTAAAAGCAGGTTTGTCTGGATAGACAACAGGAACGGTCCATGAGGACTACATGTCAGGTTTGTTGGCATTAGGCACGAGATCAGGTAACAGGTCAGGTCATGGTATATCAGGTCAAGTCAATAGTAAACGGTACCATGTCAGGTGTATCAATATATACCATGTGTGACAATGTCAAGTCAAGATGTAACAATATCGTGGTTGTGCTCACAAACAGATATATAATCGAACAGGGTATTAACAACAGGAAAAAAGTAATGAGTTAAACAACAATCAGCAGTTTCATTCAATCACAAGAGTGCAGTAATACAGTGCAGCCGTTTTATTATATTAACAGGTTTGAGCACCCTTAGCGGTGCAATTGTTTAGATATTGATGCAATACAGTCATATCAAGCCTTGAATACGAATGTCCGAATGTAATAGAACTACATGGGTAAGTGCTACCATCTATTAAACAGTAAAATGTGATTAACAAGTAAACTTGGTTATTAGGTTAAATTAGCAAACTGTAGATTTTATGTTAACTGTAAAATGATATAATGTCATATTGCAACCAAATGAGAAACGACTATACCAAGTTAAGTTTTACAGGTTTAATGTGTCAAAACATATATAAATATATCGTATAGCATGTAGCAAGGGATACTTGCCTCGACGGGTTGTGAACCGGGGAAAACGGAACGCAACGTCGGCGGGGAAACACGCGACGAACGCACGGTTCACGGATTGAACCCAAACAACGAACCAAGGGACCTCATGGGTCAGAGCACTCCGCTGGATCGTCGGGACACGTCACCGGCACGGCCGGATTCCGGCGAACAGCGACAACAAAATTCAGAAATTTAATGCACAACCAAAGGATAAACCAGGGGGAAATGGAAGGAGGAAGAGGAGAGAAGGCTTACTGGTGTTGCAGAGGGTGTGACGGCGATGAGGTCGACGGCGGTGAGGCGCCGGCGAGGAGGCTGCAGCCATTAGGGTTAGGGCTCGGGTATGGACTTCTGTGCAGGGAAAAGAAAACGGAGAGGGAGAGGAGGTGGTCGGGGTGCTGGAGTGCGCAGGTGGTGAGGAGGTGCTGAAGGTAGCGCGGGTGGCGACGACGAAGGCCGCCGGCGATCAGGCGACTGCAGGGAATTCTGCAGGTGGCCGCAGCCGTCGTGCAGGGTGCGCGGGGGAGGAAACAAGGGTCGGTTGAGGCGAGGAGGCGGAGTCGAGGACGACGGTGATGTTGGTGCCGGCGTCGGGACTGCGGCGGCGACGGTGAAGGCGGCTGGGGTTAGGCTCTCGGTGGGTTTCTCGCGTGGGGTTCTGGTTTGTGATTAAAAGAAGAGAGGGGGGAAGATTATATATATATATATAGGAGAGAGAGAAAGTTACAGAGAGAGAGATATAGGGAAAGATAGAGAGAGGTTAGAAACAGAGAGAGAGAGGTTAATGGAGGGGCCCACGGGGATTAAACTTTCCTTGATTTGCTGGGGCAAAAGATTGCAAAGGTTAAAAGGAAATTTTTTATAAGATTTTAGAAGATTTAGAATATTAAATATATATATAAACGAAATATTATATGGTTTTGAATATTATATTAATTTGGGATTTTGGCGCTAAATGAAACATTTTCAAAACGCGCCCGGATTGGGTCCAAAAATTTGAAATTTAAATAATAGGATTTTAAGCGGGTTCCAGATTTTAAAATGAGGTGTTTTATGATTAAAAAGCATACCCCCAAGTCGGACACCTGTACGCGCGTGTAGCCGTCCAAACTCGCCCGTTTCACCGAACGGGGCGAGAACACGATGCACGGACGCTATCACAAGACTAGGGGTGTCGAGTAGGCCAAGATAGATATTTTTTTAATTTTATTTTAGGAGCTAAAATTTGTTATATGCAGAAAATACTTTTCCAGATAAAAATTTACAGTAAAACCCAAACAAGCAAGATAAAAGAAATGAGTACTACTTAATGCTCAAACAGTAACAGAAAATAGTAGTATTGGGCTCGGGTGTTACAGGTAGACTGGTACAGAATATGTTAAAGGTGGCATGAGGTGGTCACTTAAGACGTAATTACATCCATGCCGTTTTTCCATGGTATTTTCGATGGAGCCTTGTACTACGGGTTACTAAAGTCCACGGTGTAAGTTGGACTTCTCTCGTATACACCGGCATTTTATGTACTAAACTACAAACAATAGCGTTAACAAAATAATAAAACATTAAAACTTATATTCTCCTTCTGTCTATTCTATCTCTACTCTCCTTTGGAACTTCCCAAGCAATTGTTCGCTGACGACATTCCCATTCTTCTTTCTTTGGAATATTGTCAGGTGGATCGGACTCACTGGAGATCGAGCCCAGCACCGAGGATTCGGAGCAGTTAGCATTCGACCTGGAGCTTTAGATACTTGTACATACTATTTCCATTTCTGTTATGCCATTGTTTAGGCATTATTTTTATTCCATGTATTTACATTTCAATTGTATTGTAAAAAGAATGTTAAATAAATAAAGTTGATGTTCATTTACATCTTGTCTCTTGCGTACATTTCATTTTATATTGCTTAGATACGCTTAGCGTGTTTACTTCTGAGTAAATACGTAGCGGTCTCGTCACGTCCTCTGCCCGTATACTGGGAAGCGGGGCATGACGGGATTTGTTGGCGGCCCATGCAGTTCAGATCTGTATGGACATGTAGGTCAATTCTACGTGGACAACCTAAGCAATATAACACAAGAACCAGCAACTAAAAATATTCTTTACAATTCATATTCCTTGAATCTTCCAATTTCATATATTTTGAATCTGTCCTAACCCAACTTTTTCTTTCAAGGTTATGGATTCCCCAAACAACACTAGCACCAACTTCCACCTCTACAGCTTACACCTGCCGTAGCTGCTCCGATCAATGAGCAGACGGTACTGCTTGAGACGATCCGCAGTCTCCTGGAAGGACAGCAACAGCAGACTGCTATATTAATGAACCGACCAGAAGCGGAAGCGCCCGGAGTAAAGCAATTCCGGGCATTACACCCAAAGCAATTTTCAGAAAAAGAGAGCCCTTTGGAAGATGAGGAATGGGCTCAGAGTATTGAAGATGACCTGGCAACAGCACAAGTGCCAGAGGTCGCTTGGGTTCGAGTTGCAAAGCTGCATCTCACTGACAATGCACGAGTCTGGTGGGAGGCGGAAGAAAGCCGTCTCACCCAGCCGATCGAATAGAGGACCTTTCGCGATATGTTTGACGTGAAGTACTTCCCTGAGACTGCCAGATTCTATATGGAACAACAATTCATCCATCTACAACAGGGTTCGATATGGACCAAATCTATAGATGAGTATGATGCTGAGTTTACCATGGTCAGTAGGTAAGATATGTCTCAATATTCGATTTCTAATATCACATACTACACAGCTAACGCAAGACCGCAACAGGTTCGCGGCACACTTGATACCAACTGCTGAGATCGGATCTAGAAAATTTCAGCAAGGGTTAGATCCGGAGATCCAAACTGCCTTAGCTACAGGGGATTTCCCAACCCACGACCTAGCTTTGAAGGATGCCCGAAAATACGAGGCAATAGTGAAGAGGAATGGCAAACCTCAATTTGGCGGAGTGAAGCGCCCTACCACTCAGATAGCAGGAGGAGCCTCTTCAAGGCCAACTGTTGAACCTAGGAGACCGAAAGAAATCAATAACCAGCCAAGTCCAGATTTTAGCTTCTATTGCAAGAGGGATGGACACTTGTGGAAGGACTGTAGGCGTGCAAAAGGCATGTGCTTAGTTTGTGGCATGTTC
Source organism: Agapanthus africanus (assembly GCA_030015575.1). Lineage (NCBI taxonomy): Eukaryota > Viridiplantae > Streptophyta > Magnoliopsida > Asparagales > Amaryllidaceae > Agapanthus > Agapanthus africanus. Next base: position 160,568,414 of record CM057339.1, on the reverse strand, counting down.
TCCGCCGGAAGACGCGACCGGGACGTTGGGACGTCGGGGCTAGAATTTTGGGGGCAGATGCTATTTGGTGCTATCCGTCCACCTCTCCAAAGATACCAAGTTGATTTATGACAACATGTATCGAAGGTTTAAACGGATGCGGCCGATGTAGTAGACTTCATCAGATTCCCCCTCATTGAGGAGTTTTTGATTGTGGGGACGCTTTTCCCTGCAGGCGCAAGCCCCTGCAGTTAATTACACTACCGCATCGCGGTAACAACTTTCTCCTTCTCCAGATGGTCACTTCGTGTCGTGGGTGTTTGTTTTGTTTTTGGTTGCTCGTGGATTGTATACGGAGACTAATTTATCTTATCGCCCGTATGGCGTGGATTAGTCCAAATCCGTATTTTCTTAGATTTGGGTTTTAGGTTGGGTTTAAGGATCGTTAATCTCATTTGAGACTAAGATCAACTTAAACGTTTGCTAAGGATTCGTTAGTCTAATTTCAGACTAAGATCTACTTAACAGGATCGTTTAGATCCAACAAAAGAGCATTTGGGCTTTATTGTTTAGTTTATGGACATTGCGGTCAATTAGTTTAAGGACATTACGGTCAAAGGTTAAGGACATCATAGTCTATGGGTTTAAAGGACCCTACAGTCCGGGGTTAAGGACATCATAGTCTATGGGTTTAAAGGAACCCGCAGTCCGGGATTAAGGACATCATAGTCCATGAGTTTAAAGGACCCCACAGTTCGAGGTTTAGGACATCATAGTCCATGGGTTTAAAGAACCCCACAGTCCGAGGTTAAGGACATCATAGTCCATGTAAAATCTAGTTGTCGGGACCCGTCACCTCTCTGAAGACGTTGAAGGATTACAACGATATATATCAGAGGAGTGAAGAGATGTACCCTTGAACTAATGTAGGTTGAGAGATCTGTAGTCCAATTTGGGACTAAGATCGAAAGATTTATGAGCATATGGGCTCAATTAATCTGAATTAAGGACTTATGGCCAAATTGGGCTAAGTCCACTCAGGTTTAAAATGTTGAACATTTGTTTGGGCTGTTGAACATTTATTTGGGCTTGGCCCCTCTTTATTTAGCAATGCTAAGCATGGGTCTGGGTTCTGACAATATTTTTTGTTTTTTATTGAGTGCTGAGCACTCGTATGCCATATGAGATGATCAATCTTGGAAGACAAGAATGTATTTGAGGCTCAGTCAAAGAGGGAATCTTGCCTTTGGAAGACTTAGCCAATTTAGGCTAAGACTGGTTTGAATGTAGTGTTAAACACTAGAGTACATATCTGGCGATCATGTGTTCCCACATGATGCATATAAAATAGTGTTAAACACTAAGGATGCGGTGCTTAAAATAGTGTTAAACGCTAAAAGAACGAAGCGCTCACGTGAGGACACGTGAGGCACCCTAGGATTGGGTCAAGCTTCCCTTATTTTATTCTCAGAATAAGTGTTAAACACTTTTAGTCTTCATGGCCATCACGTGTGGGCACGTGATGGGCACCCATACACTGGATATTAACAGGATTTTCTAGGGGTCACGTGGGGACACGTGAGGGCGCCCATGCATTAGATTTTAATCCTTCAGTTCTTTCCATCTTCTTTTAAAGTGGTGTTTGTCAGGGGTCACATGGGGACACGTGAAGGCGCCCAAAGTCTGTTCTGCCTTGGCTTTGTTCTCTTTATTTTAAGGAATTTATCCAAAGGTTACGTGGGAACACGTGACCCCATCTCATTCATTCTTTTTTGGCCATTGAAGGGAGGGTCACGTGTTGCTACGTGACCAGGTTGGGTACTGATCTCTTTTACGTGCATGAAAAGTTTAAGTCCTTTGTTTAAGAATTAAATTCTTCTGTAGTGTTGAACCCTAATTTTGTTTGGAGAAATTAAATTCCTATGTATTTGGAAGAATTAAATTCTTTTGTAGGGTTAAACCCTATTTTCATTTAGAGGAATTAAATTCCTATATATTTGGAAGAATTAAATTCTTTAAACTCAATTCTCCCTCTAAGTTTTGGATCTGCATGGCAGAATCTCTCTGATTAGAATTAAATTCTCAACTTATGGGGAGATCTGCTTCTGTAGATCTTCAACCAAAAGAAGAACTAAGTTCTTATTCAGAAGAGTTAAACTCTTAGTTTGAGAATTAAATTTTCTTTTTGTTTTGTGGGAGCTTGTAGAATGATCTTTTTCCCTTTCTTACCTAGGGTTTCTTTCTTTTTCTGAAGAGGTTTTCTTTTCTCTCTGGAGAATTAAATTCTCTTTTTTTGTATTCTCTCTCTGTTGTTGTATCCCTCCAAAAAATCCCCCTCCTCTTCTTTTCTTGGCTCTTATTTATAGGAGAAAGAAAAGAATCAGTTTGTTTAGTCAATCTTTCATTGAAAGATTTTGATTGATTTTGTAACCAACATGATCTTTTAGATCACTTGGTGAATTTTATTCACCATTGGATTTTAATCCAAAAGATATTTTTTCTGTTGCTCTTGACAATTTTTAGGAAAATATTTCCATGTATAGAATCTTTCTATAAATTGGTGATTTTTAATCACCATTGGATTTTTAATCCAACGGTGCTCCCTTTACAGAGTGCAATCTTTTTGTTTGGAAAGATCTAAGGAAATATTAGGGTTCTTGATTTCCTTCAATTAGAATTTAATTCTATTAGATCAGAAGGTTTAAAAGCCTATCACGTGTTGGCACGTGACCCCACTGTTTGATTATTTAATTAGAATTTAATTCTATTAATTCAGAGAGCTTAGGAACCCATCACGTGTCTGCACCTGACCTCTGGTCACGTGTGGGCACGTGATGCCCCATTGGGGTATTCCTTGCTGTTTTATTATATCTTTTAATCCCTTTCAGTGGGTTTAAAGGCCCATCACGTATGGGCACGCGACTCCACTGATTGATTATTTAATTAGAATTTAATTCTATTAATCAGAGAGCTTAGGAACCCATCACATGTCTGCACGTGACCTCTGGTCACGTGTGGGCACGTGATGCCCTATTGGGGTATTCCTTATTGTTTTATTATATCTTCTTTCAGTGGGTTTAAAGGTCCATCACGTGTGGGCACGTGACTCCTGTTGATTAGAATTTAATTCTTATTACTTTAGAGGGCTTAAGAGCCCATCACGTGTCTGCACGTGACCCATGGTCATGTGTGGGCACGTGATGCCCCATTGGGGTTTTTCCTGATTTTTTTATGAGGGAACAAATGCCCTCACAGCGTTGTTCTCACGTGTTTGCACGTAGTGCAACGCTGTAAGTTTTATGGCCGTTGGATCTGCCTAGGGAATGGTGTAGATGAACTGTTTCCCATCACATCCTATAAATGCAAGGGTCTCTTCAGCAGTGCCTCCACTCCTTCATCTTCTTTCTTCCTTGTTCTTGCTTTGAGAATTTAATTCTCTTTTTTAAAGCTCAGTTCTTTGTTTCAAAAAATTTCAGAGTTTAACTCTGTCAACAAAAGATTTCCCTTTTCAGGTACGGATCTTGGACGGCCGAGGAACTTCTTGTAGAAATTTGCTTTGGATTTTAAATCCACACCAAGGGGTTTTCCTTTTAACAAAAACCCGTCTTTCTAAGTTCTTTAAAAAATGTCCAATCTTTAAATAATAAACCCCTTTTGCTAGGGTTTCTCTGATCTTAGGGGATTGATGATGGTCTTGTTTCCTTCTGGAATTTAATTCCATTTCCAAGAGCTTAGCTCTGCCAATTTTCTGGGAATTTAATTCCCCTAAAGAACTTAGTTCTTCATAGAGAACTCCTTGGGATTTTCTTATCCTGAGTTGTTCTTTGCAAAAATGTTTCCGGAGAGATACTTCATGATGTGCATAGGGTTCTGCAGTGGGTTTTCTCCTTGGGAAATGTGCATAGTTGTTTGAATTTATTGAGAATCTTCCTTCTATTCTCATGATGACTATATTGCTTCATCATTATTGATCCGCCACATTGATTTTGTAGGGCCCATGTGTTTTGTAGCGCATGGTCCCATGAAATAAGCGGCTTGTCGCCTTCTTTCACTGTCTTTTTATATATATATTTATAAATATATACACGTGTGGGTTTCATTAACAGTTTCCTTTCCTTTGTTTCAGAAACAATGACTTCTCTTCCATACTATCCTTTTACCCGCTCAGAGGCTGTCTTTCCTCGGTCACCGTCTGACGAAGAGGTGATGGCGATGATTAGGGCTCATGACCCAGATTGTTCCAACTTGATTTTATGGGGGACCTGGTACGGGCATATCATTCGGGGATGCCGCAGCTTTCTTTGCGAGGTACCAACAGAGCATACCTATCCATTTTTGCCGATGGAGCGTCCACGGACCGCCTTTGCTGTGGAGATGTTGAATTGGCCCCTACGAGACGGCTTGAGCCGTCGAAAACTGGGATTCCAAACCACCCTGTGCCAGCTATAGACATCTTAGGGCGTCGTATCTGCCAAGGTGAAGCCCAGCCCTGGGGACAGGTTTACAAAATAGGGCTTACTCCTCGCCATCCTACGGGCTACCTTCTCTGGGCTCGTTATATCCTGTTTGCCCATCGTACGCGACTGTAGAAGTTCGGGCTCTATCAGGCGGTGTATGCGTCTCTCTTCCACTATCAGTCCCCCCATGTCTAGTGGGTTAAGGGTTTCCTAAATCAATGGAATCTTCCCACCAACACCTTCTTGCTAGGGGATCGTGAAGTTTCAATTTCTCTGGAAGAGTTTCGCGAGATCTCGGAGTTGCCGATCAGGGGAACGCTCTATAAAGAACTGATGCCTTCTAATGAGTATGTTTTCGAAGCTGAGCCTGCTATGCTTGACGTATCGACTGAAAATGTCATCCGCCACAAGCACCCAAGTCTAATCAAGGCTCTGGGCATTTTTGAGAAGCTGTTCACAGAGTCAGAGGAACATGGCGTCACTTTCAAAAGCTTTATCGCCTGCTTCCTTCGCAGAGACGCTCTATCAAAGGCGGCTCCAAAGTTCGCGAATATCAATGACCCTTTCGGGTTCGGTTTAAATAAGCTACCGGCTAGAGAAGAGGATTTGCCGCAGTTCTACATTCCAATCCTGTCGGCTGTACCTTTTGAGTCGATCGCAGCTCCTGGCATGGATGAAGAGACTTTCTTCGTGGGTTTTATCAGTGTTTGGCTCAGCTGGTTCGTCGTTCCCATGCACCGTCGATTCATGAGAGCCTCTGTCATTTACCCTGCCCATCGCATTGCCGAAGGGACGCGACTAGCCGTAGGCATTGCAAGGCTAGTGCATCTGTATCATGGGCTAAGCATTGCAACCAATACCTCAACCCCAGGCATGAATGTGGTAAATTTCTCTTTTCAATATTTTACGTCATAGATTGAGATGCACGTGCTAGGGGCATTTGCTGCGCACCAGAGACCCAGCTTTTATGATGCTTACACTTTTCCGTGGCTCATAAGGTTGGTGGACGCTTCTGCTCCTGACCCGACTCAGTCCGGAGCTATTCGCGTGCTGCTTAATCCCTATGCCAATGAGGGCGGGATGGTATTTAACGATCGAGTCCTCTCTGCTCCTTCAGGACCGATTCAGCAGCTTTTTGACCCGTCAAAAGAGGGAGCACCCTTCCTGAAGCCCAAGGAAGCCATGCACTTATATTCGATCAGACCGGGTTATCTGGTGTTTCGTCAAAATGGTGCGGCCCTTTTTATGCGGTACAACCCACACCACTTTGCTCGGCAACTGGGATATGACCAGGGTGTCCCTTTTGAGGCATTCACAGTGGAGCCCAGCCCTTCGTTAGAAGTTGTTCATGACGCCGCTCATCACTTCATGAGGTTGAACACCAGCTCTTGCTTCGTGATTCCTGAGGCTGACTACATTCCTTGATGTGTGGGGGCTTTTACGAGCTGGTACTGCCACCGAGTTGGTCCCATTATTGTTGAGGAGAGGAGGATGCTCCATGGATATAGGGATCCCACTCCGATCCAGGCTACGGGAGTCCCGCCGCGACCGCGGGCAATGGTTCGCCCTCCTTTGAGAGATACTGGTGTTGTACTTATTTCTGAAGCGGCGGGAATGGATCTAACTCCCACAGCTGGTATGCCGCTGCGCACTAGAGCTCAAGTAAGGGCCAATAAGGCGCCAGTAGCAGTATCATTAGCTGCGGCGTCAGCAATGGCAGTGTCGTCATCGGTAGCACCGCCGAGAGAGGATATTGAAGGCGAAGTGGGTCAACGTCGTACCAAAGCACCAAGGGGAAAGAAGCGATCGTCTTCTGGTGTTAGTTCTGGGTCCAAGAGGCGAAAGAAGACGGTCACCAATCTGCTCGACTTTTTAATGGAATCAGAGCCTATATTTCAAGATGAACCACTAGCTATGCAAGAGCCGGATGGTGGTCTTCTTATTCCAGGTTCATCTGGCGAGGAAGCCGCGCAATTGGCTGAGGCTATAATACGCTCCAGGATGAGACTGAAAATGTAAGGGTCCTGAAGAGGCCTTATCCCACTGTCATCTTCTACAAAGATCCTCCATCGATACGGCGGATATTTATAGGTCTTTTGGAAGAGGGAGGCGAGATAGCTGTAACAACCGAGTCCAGTTCTACAAATTTCTGTTACCGTATGTGTGGTGTGCAGTATTTATTTCATTGATCATGCTTTGACTGTTACTAGTTATAATTTACCCCGACAATTCATATTCTTACATATAACAATTTAAGTCATTTAAAATAAATTAAAAATAATTGACATGACCTACTTGATACCCCTAACCCTGTGGTAGCGTCCTTGCATCGTGTTCTCGTCCCGTTCAGAGAAACGGACATGTTTGGACGGCTACGCGCACGTACGTGCGTCCGTTCTTGGGGGTATGTTTTTTAATTATAAAATCATTCATTTTAATTTTTGGAACCTGCCAATAAATTTCATATTTCAAATTCAAATTTTTGGACCCGACCCGGGCGCAATTCTGAAATATTTTGTATTCCCTCCAAATTATGATTATTTAATAATTCATTTTACTTAACCTATTTTTTTACCAGCCAGAATATTATTACAACCTAATAAATTTTTTAAACCAACGCTATCTTTATTAACACCCCATAAATCTTTCACAGATTTTTCCTAACCAATCAAACCCCAGATAATCTTTTTCCCCCTGGCCAATCAAAACTTTCTGTGACCCCGGGCCCCACGCATTTCTCTCTCTCTCTCCCCTTTTCTCCTTCTCTTTCTCTCTCTCTCTCTCTCTCTCCGGCGCTAAACGCCAATTTTCTTTCTCCTCTTCGTTTTCTCTCTCCTCTCGATCTCTCTCTTCCTCTCTATCTCTCTCCTCTTCTCTCTCCTCTCGCATATTTCTCTCTCTCTCTCTCTCCCCCCCATGTATCCCTTTCTCCCCTTATATATTTCTTCCCCGTTCTCAGAAAACCAAAACCCATTCCCTGCAAAACCCTACCGCCGTCGTGCCCTCGCCACCGTGTCACCGCCGACGCCACCATCGCCATTCCTCGCCGCTCGTCACCCTCATCACCTCCGCCACCTTTCCCTCCTTTCCCAAGCACCCTGCACCAAGCAGCCACGCCGCTGCACGCTTCTGCACCGCCGGAAGATCGCCGCCGGTGACTCGTCCCCATGCCCTTAGCCCTGTGCACACCCCAGTAAGCGCTTTCTCCATCTCATTCTTCTCTTCTTCTTCTTTCTCTTCTTCTTCATCTTAAAACTTCTTTCTGTTAAATGTTTTGGGTCTTCTGTAGATTGCCGGAGCTCCGTCGACGACGCACCGACGACGCTGTCAACTCCTGCAATCCAGTGAGTAAGTTCTTTCCTCAATATCCTTCGATCTCTGTCATTTTGCTTTGTTTCCAGTCCATGCATTCCTGTAGCATCATTGATGTTCACTGTTGTCGCTGTTTTCTGGTTCGCCGAAATCTGACGGTGCCGACGACGTTTCCCGACGACCCAGCAAGAACCTCTGATCCGTGTGACTCCACTGTTCGTCGTTTGGGTTCATTCCGTGTACCGTGCGCACGTCGCGACTTTTCCCCGCCGACGCGTAACGTTCCGTTTTTCGTGTCGCGACCCGTCGAGGCAAGTGAAACTTGCTACATGCTATTCAAACTATTCATATGCAAATTTATTTATTTTCCTATTAAATCTCTAAATAGAATCGAAAGTATTGGATTTCAAGTTAACCGTATAAAGTTCCGTTACATATTTTCTGATCTCGAACTTGGAACTTAATTGTTGCATCTAGTCGTTTATACCTAGTATCACCTGTAAATGTTAGACCACTTGATCACAAATATTTTATAGATGTGTTACCCCTTTTCTCTAGTATTAACCTATCGGACATCCGTGTGCATCTTTAACCGGTTTAATTACAATTGCATCCATATTATACATGTTGTCGCATCCCTATATTACCCAATACTTATTAACCTGGTTTATAGCATTCACGTCTAACATACTGTATTCATATAATGCTGACACCATCTCTTGAACACAACTGATAACCGTACGACTAATTAGTTAAAATCTGCATTTATTGATTAACCTATTACATGTGCCAATTTATTGTGTTGTCGATACCCATGCTTGATTCTGTATAACCATGATTATGCTAGCTGATTATGAGCACCAGCATGATATCTTCTACACCTTGACATGACTTGCTACACACATATTACTTGACCCGACATGGTACCGTACACTACTTAACTTGACCTGATGTACCATGGCTTGACCTGTTACCTGATCTTGTGTCTAATGCCAACAAACCTGACATGTAGTCCTCACGGACCGTTCCTGTTGTTTATCCAGACAAACCTGCTCTTACCTGATCCTGTGTTGGCATTAGTTCTTGATTACGGAATACCTGACTTGATATACATAACTTGGGGGTATGGGGAAATCAATGATGAAATCCTGACTTGTAACTCGACAGTTGCTTGCTTTTACCGATCAGTTTAGAGGCTAGGCCCGCCTCGTGACGATGCTGCTGACATCGTTGGTCTGTACCCTTTTCCTGTTAGTGCCTAGCGGCACGTCTCGGTTTCAGCCCGAGAGTCTTAGACCGTGGTCCCGGGCATGCACGGGATACTATTGAGTTACATCGATGATTCATCAAATTGATTTCAAAGCCTTGAGAGTAGAAAACCCAATAGAACAGTTTAGTTTACTCACTGCGCACTACCCTTCACTGCCCTGATTTATATTACCGTTACACCTGCTTTTCATTCATGATTATATTTGCATTGCCTGTTACCCTGTTTATATTTTATTACTTGATGACATGACGCGCCGACGTCTGAGTTTTGCATGGCCCAGATTCCGTACCTTTGCTGCAGTACGAGCAGGAGTACTTCAGCCAGCAGGCTGAGCTGTGAGGTGTCAGTAGTAGTTAGTTCTTTTATTTTCTGCATTTTATTCTTGATGTGAGTCCTCATTATGGGACATACATTCCAGTTATTTTGTATTGGATCTTTTGCTTCCGCACTTTTATTGTTCTTGATTCGTGTTATCTTGGCTTATGGACATGTATTAGATAGTTATATTTTGATTCTTGATATCTCTACAGCCGTAATGTGACTGTGGATGGATACTTCCTACCCACAGGTAGCATGGTTGGCTATGTCACGTGCCCATCTTAGCGTACTCTGGGAAGCGGGGCGTGACATGGTTCTTTTGGTATCAGAGCCATAGGTTAGTCGGGTTGATTCTTTTGTAGTTGGGTATTGTACCTAATACACGAATCAGAATACCCGTGTTTAGGAAACATGTCCTACCACCTTGCCGTTTTACTGTTCTTGAATCTAAGTTCTTCCTGATTATATCTTTTACGGTGTGCAGACTTCCTTTGCATATCGACTCGAAACTTGATTCCTTGTTATCTCTAGAACTTAGGCGACTTGGGTGGAGTTATGTAATTGTAGCTATGATACCGCGGCATGGTTACAATGCGGTACTCTATTTAAGTAACTTGGAGTTCTAGCCTTGATCTACATTTGAATCCGTTATCATGCTAATCTTTGGGTGTTTTGATTTCAGGAATATGGCAGACAAGAATTTGAAGACGTACCAAAGACGTGTTGACGAAGCCGCTATGCTTGGAGTGATACGGGGAATGCTGGAAAATCAAAAGAGACAGACCGAGCTGATCCAGTAGCAAGCTGAATTGTTTCAGGAAGGTTTGCGGACCGTTCAGCGGTCCGTGAACAATGTTGGAGCTAAGCCAGTTGATCGTGTGGGGACCGTAGCAGATTTCAGGCGTTTGGGTCCGTCTGTCTTTACTGGTTTGGAGGAGCCATTGCCAGCGGAGCAGTGGCTAGTTGACATGGAGAACTTACTTATTGCGGCGCAGATCCCAGATGATAAAAGGGTGGATGTGGTGCGCATTCAATTAGTGGACTAAGCCCGTGAATGGTGGCTTGTGGAGGAGACCCGCATGCCCAAGCCGATCAAGTAGCGGATTTTTCGGAGAGTTTCCTGGAGAAGTTCTTCCCGCAGACTGCATGGGAGGAAATGGAAGAGAAGTTCATCAGTCTAAAGCAGAATGGTGTGCCCGTAGATGTACATGCAGCATAGTGGACACGGCTCAGTAGATTCGCTGGACCTTTAGTTGCCAACGATGCAGACAGGGCAAGGAGGTTCATGCGCAGCTTGGATGTGGACATCCAGAGGCAGATTGTCTCCCTAGGTTTGACCACTTTCTCACAGGTTCTTACGGCAGCCCGAGAACAGCAGAGCTTATCTTGGCAATCACGGTAAGGAAGCCGATATTTGTACCAAACCGAGCTCATGGACGCAGAGGTATTCCAGTGGACCGTCGTGGTGTAACACCGATGAAGAAGCCTGCTGTCATTGATCAGAAGAAGCACGTGGTTTGCAGCTATTGCCACTTACCCGGACATTTGCAAAGGGAATGTCGCAGGATGCGGGGACTTTGTCTGGTTTGTGGATTGGCGGATCATACTGTTAATTCTTGTCCGTCGAAGCTTCGCACAAGGGATGATATTCAGAAGCCTCCGCAGAAACCATTTCAGGGACAGAAGCAGCTGACTCAAGGACCTAATCAGGCTCGAGATTTTACCTTGACGGCTGAGGAAGCTAAGGCTTCGGGAGAAGTTGTTTCAGGTATTCTACTCGTTCATGGTTTTCCCGCATTAGCGTTATTTGATTCTGGTGCATCCCATTGTTTTATGTCGTCCAAGTTCATAACTACACACTCGATTACCTGCACGACCCTGTCTAGTTTCTGGGACATACACACTGGGAATGGGAAAATCATATCTAGTAGAGAATGTAAAGATTGTACAGTTGTTGTTTGCGGACGGAAGCTTTTTGCAGATTTCTTGGTGATTGATACAGGAAGCTACGAAGTCGTCTTGGGAATGGATTTTCTTGGCACTTTCCACACTCACATTGATTGTAGGGCAAAGAAAGTCATTTTCCAGATTCCCGCACATCCCGAGTTTACCTTCACTGGAGGAAGCGGTTCTGTCGGGCCAGTCGAGTTTAGGGCTAGGCCGACAACTAATATTCTTGCATCAATGGAGGTTGATAAAAGTGAAGAGCCAGCTGTTGTTCGCGATTTTATGGACGTGTTTGAAGATATATCGGGATTACAGCCGAAGCGAGACGTGGAGTTCGCAATTGATCTTATTCCTAGTGCAGTGCCAGTATCTAAAGCGTATTATCCAATGGCACTAGTGGAGTTGGAAGAAGTCAAGAAATAGGTTGCTGAATTGCTTGAGAAGGGTTGGATTCGAAGCAGTAACTCGCCTTGGGGAGCTTCAGTTCTTCTAGTCAAGAAGAAGGATGGCACAAGAAGGATGTGCATCGACTATCGAGAATTAAACCGGGTGACTATTAAGAACAAGTACCCGATCCCTCGCATTGGCAAACTATTTGAGCAGCTTAGTGGCGCGAGGGTATTCTCGAAGCTGGATTTGCGATCCGGATATCATCAGGTCTGAGTGAAAGCAGAAGATATTTGCAAGACGGCGTTCCGAACTCGGTATGGACATTACGAAGTGATGCCCTTCGGAGTAACGAATGCACCGGCGATATTCATGGACTTGATGAACCGAATCTTTTCACCATTCTTAGACCAGTTTATTGTGGTGTTCATTGACGATATTCTGGTCTATTCGAAGAGTATTGAAGAGCATGCTGAACATTTGATGATCGCACTGTAGACGTTGAGACAAGAGAAATTGTATGCGAAGATGAGCAAGTGAGAGTTTTGGCTGGAGGAAGTAAAGTTTTTGGGGCATGTCGTGTATGGCGATGGAATCGCCGTCGATCCAGAAAAGATTGCAGCAGTTCGAGATTGGCCGATTCCGAAGAATGTTGCGGAGATAAGAAGTTTTCTTAGACTCGCCGGGTATTACAGAAGATTTGTGGAGAACTTTGCTCGTCTGGCGAAGCCGTTGACCAAGTTTACGCGTAAGGAGGTACCTTTTGTGTGGACGGATAGATGTGCGTCAGCTTTTGAGACGTTGAAGCAGAGATTGATAACCGCTCCTATTCTGACCGTGCCAGACAATTCTGGAGGATTGGTGATTCACAGCGACGCATCTGGGAAAGGATTGGGATGCGTTTTGATGCAGTATGGGAAGGTTGTAGCGTACGCATCGAGACAGTTGAAGACCCATGAGAAGAATTACCCAACTCATGACTTGGAGCTTGCGGCTGTGATTTTCGCTTTGAAGATTTGGAGACACTACCTTTTGGGAGAAAGGGTCGAAGTTTTCATGGATCATAAGAGCTTGAAGTATGTGTTCACACAGAAGGAGCTTAATATGAGGCAGCGTAGATGGTTAGAGCTGATGGCTGACTACGATCTTGATCTTAAGTACCATCCGGGGAAGGTTAATGTCGTACCGGATGCGCTCAGTCGGTTACCAGCAATTCAGATGTTGACTACGCAGAATGAACTTGTTGAAGACTTTCGAAGATTTGATTTAGAGGTTGTGCTACCGCATTCTTCGGGACAGTTGATGCAGCTGCAAGTACATTCGTCGTTGATCGAGAATATCGCAGCGCAATCGCGGGACCCTAGATTGCAAAAGTTTCGAGAACAGGTTGAAGCCGGACTACGAACAGATTTACTGATCCATGAAGATGGTTCGTTCTGATATGGTAGCCGTTTGTGTATGCCAAAGAGAGATATTCGCGAAGAGCTTATGAAGGAGGCACACAGTTCAGCTTATTCCGTACATCCAGGAGGCACGAAAATGTACCGAGATATACGACAACATTTCTGGTGGGAAGGTATGAAATGGGAGATTGCTCGCTTTGTGGCAAAGTGCTTGGTGTGTCAGCAAGTTAAGGCTGAACATCAAAGGGTTGCTGGTTTATTGCAACCACTTCCGATTCCTCAGTGGAAGTGGGAACATATAACCATGGATTTCGTGACAGCTTTACCACAGAGTCCAAAAGGCAACAATGCAGCATGGGTGATTGTTGATCGCTTGACCAAAGCAGCTCATTTCATTCCTTTTTGGGTTGGTCAATCAATAGAAACTTTGGCGGAGCGGTACATGCAGGAGATTGTAAGATTGCATGGAGTACCGGTGAGCATCGTGTCCGATCGTGACACTCGGTTTTTATCACACTTCTGGAGGAGTTTACAGGAAAGTTTGTGGACTCGATTGAAGTTTAGCACAGCTTATCATCCTCAAACAGATGGTCAATCGGAGAGAACGATCCAAACTCTTGAAAATATGTTGAGAGCATGCATGTTGGACTTCAAGGGTTCTTAGGAGGATCATCTACATTTGGTGGAGTTTTCTTACAACAACAGTTTCCAGGCAACTATTCAGATGGCTCCATTTGAAGCTTTGTATGGTCGCAAGTGTCGTTCACCGGTTTGTTGGGACGATGTCGATGAACGAAAATTGTTGGGACCAGACTTGGTTGTGCAGACTGTTGAGAAGGTTAATGCTATCCGAAATCATATGAAAGCAGCACAAGACCGACAGAAGAGTTGGGCAGATACGTCGAGAAGACCTCTAGAGTTCGCCGTGGGTGATTTGGTATTTTTGAAGATATCGCCGACTAGAGGGGTGATTCGTTTTGGAAGTCGAGGAAAGCTCAGACCTCGATTTGTTGGACCCTTTGAGATCTTGGAGCGTGTTGCTGAGGTAGCGTATCGTTTGGCGTTACCGCAGTCCTTGGTGAATGTGCACGATGTGTTTCACGTATCTCAACTCCGTAAGTATGTTCGAGATGAAACACATGTGTTGGATCATTCGGAGCTGACGGTATGAGAAGACTTGACTTTTGAGGAGCGACCAGTTGAAATTGTGGATCGAAGGGAAAAGGTTCTTAAGAACAAAGTTATCCCTCTTGTACTTGTTTCTTGGGGTAATCGCCCACATGGAGAGTCCACTTGGGAACGAGAAAATGAAATCCGGCAGAAGTTTCCTCATCTTTTCTTGTAGTTGTTTGTCGTCTATCTTTTGTATTCTTGGAATTTCGAGGACGAAATTATTTTTGTAGTTGGGTATAATGTAACAACCGAGTCCAGTTCTACAAATTTCTGTTACCGTATGTGTGGTGTGTGGTATTTATTTCATTGATCATGCTTTGATTGTTACTAGTTATAATTTACCCCGACAATTCATATTCTTGCATATAACAATTTAAGTCATTTAAAATAAATTAAAAATAATTGACATGGCCTACTTGACACCTCTAACCCTGTGGTAGCGTCCTTGCATCGTGTTCTCGTCCCGTTCAGTGAAACAGACGTGTTTGGACGGCTACGCGCACGTACGTGCGTCCGTTCTTGGGGGTATGCTTTTTAATTATAAAATCCTTCATTTTAATTTTTTAAACCTGCCAATAAATTTTATATTTCAAATTCAAATTTTTGGACCCGACCCGGGCGCAATTCTGAAATATTTTGTATTCCCGCCAAATTATGGTTATTTAATAATTCATTTTACTTAACCTATTTTTTTACCAGCCAGAATATTTTTACAACCTAATAAATTTTTTAAACCAACGTTATCTTTATTAACACCCCATAAATCTTTCACAGATTTTTCCCTAACCAATCAAACCCCAGATAATCTTTTTCCCCTCAGCCAATCAAAACTTTCTGTGACCCCGGGCCCCACGCCTTTCTCTCCCCCTCTCCTTTTCTCCTTCTGTTTTTGTCTCTCTCCGGCGCTAAACGCCAATTTTCTTTCTCCTCTTCGTTTTCTCTCTCCTCTCGATCTCTCTCTTCCTCTCTATCTCTCTCCTCTTCTCTCTCCTCTAGCATGTTTCTCTCTCTCTCTCTCTCCCTCTCTCCCCACGTATCCCTCTTTCCCCTTATATATTTCTTCCTCGTTCTCAGAAAACCAAATCCCATTCCCTGCAAAACCCTACCGCCGTCGTGCCCTCGCCACCGTGTCACCGCCGACGCCACCATCGCCTTTCCTCGCCGCTCGTCACCCTCATCACCTCCGCCACCTTTCCCTCCTTTCCCAAGCACCCTGCACCAAGCAGCCACGCCCATGCATGCTTCTGCACCGCCGGAAGATCGCCGCCGGTGACTCGTCCCCGTGCCCTTAGCCCTGTGCACACCCCAGTAAGCGCCTTCTCCATCTCATTCTTCTCTTCTTCTTCTTTCTCTTCTTCTTCATCTTAAAACTTCTTTCTGTTAAATGTTTTGGGTCTTCTGTAGATCGCCGGAGCTCCATCGACGACGCACCGACGACGCTGTGAACTCCTGCAATCTAGTGAGTAAGTTCTTTCCTCAATATCCTTCGATCTCTGTCATTTTACCTTGTTTCCAGTCCATGCATTCCTGTAGCATCATTGATGTTCACTGTTGTCACTGTTTTCTGGTTCGCCGGAATCCGACGGTGTCGACGACGTTTCCCGACGACCCAGCAAGAACCTCTGATCCGTGTGACTCCATTGTTCGTCGTTTGGGTTCATTCCGTGTACCGTGCGAGCGTCGCGACTTTTCCCCGCCGATGTAGCGTCTTGAAAAGTCGTTTTGGTGTTTTCTTGAAATTCGGTGAAAATTCGGTATTTTTCCGAAAACCGTCTTTCTCGATATTTTGCAGTTTAGGGCTAATTATACTTAAAGTGGATAGGTAATTACTTGTTTTTAGTAGCTAATGAGTTTAATATGAAATTTTGGTCATTTAAAAATTTTTCCCTATTTTTCAATTTTTTATATTATTTTAAGCCGGTAAGAAAATACATTAAATAAGCGATAAATACAAATTTTTCCGGGCTAATTTTAATCTCTAAAATTATGATAATTATATTCTAGTGATAACATAAATTTTTAGTAATTTATTTTGAATTTTAGCAAATTTTTATGATTTGAAGCGAATTTATTGAATTTTGGGCTAAAACTTGCAATTTTGGACTTGTGGGGGGTCTTTTTGCATGGGATTCTTTTTGTAACCTCTCCCACTCACCCCCACTCCCCAAGGCCGGCCCCACCACTCCTGCAGCAGCCCATTCCCCCCCTCTTTTTGACTTTAACTATTGTGATTGAATGGTTTTGAATAGGATTAAAATATAGTAATTTGGGTGTGGGTTTTTAGTGAGATATGAGGGCTTTGACTTTGGATTTTTCTCTCACAATTTCCTCACAACTCCCCACTTCCCTCCTCTGGCCGAGAGCTTCCCAAGTGCTGTCCCAAATTTCCCTTCTCTTTTTCTTTCCAAAATTCATCACAATTCCATCAAAATTCAACAAAAACCCATAGATTTCTTCACAAATTCAACACAAAACCCTATTCTATCCTTTCTCAAGCCCAAATGGGTTCAAATCTTGGAGAAATGTGGCATCTTTGGAGGCATCTTGTTCTTGCTAGACCTCTAGTGTGAGGTATAATTTCTAATCTAATTGTTATTTGTAGTTAAAGGGTGCTAATTAGGACTTGCATGTTGTGTTATTGTTAAAATTATAGCTAAATCCTAATCTAGTTTTTTCTAGTTCTTGGTTTGAAATTAATTTAGGGTTTAGAACACCATTAAGAGATTAATTAAGCTATTTTGTTATCTAGTTATTTTGTTAGCTTAATCTATGTGGTTAACTTGCTAATTGGGCTAAAATCTAGTGTTAATTTAGTGTTAGTTTCTAATCTAGTTTTTAAAGGTTTATGGTTAGAGTTAAACTAGGGTTTTTAGAAACCATTATTTAGTTAATTAAAGCTAATTAGCTATCTAGTTGTTTACTTAACCAATCTATAAGCTTACTTTGCTTAAGTGACTTGATGTTATGCTAATCCAAGTTAATCTTGTGTGATATTTTCCTTGTTTTGCTAATTACCAAAAATCAAGAGAAGGGTTGGTTGTGGAAAATATGTTTTGAAGCATAGTTAATGGTTTAAAATTAGTGTAGTGGCTATCTAGTGAGTTAGTTTGGATTGTTGTGTTGGATTGTGTTAACTTTGTCGCTAATTGTCGATGTTTGCACTAAATTGCAAATTAGTGCTTACTAGTTTTTACTAAAATATTGTGGTGATTTAATTGCGATGTCTTGATGACATTTTTAGCGTATCCTATGACTTTTAGGATGTGTGAGGGCGGATTTTGAGTGTTCGGGTTGTAGTTTTGCCGGGCGACCAAATCGACGTTTTTTGGCAGTTTTTGCGATTTTCGCGTGTGTTCCGCGCACTTTGTGCACGTTGTACCTAGCTAGCGAACCTTAGTAGTTTCGTTGGGGTTTTGCGTCGTTCTTGATACGTAACCTTATGTTTGGTATTGATGTAAATTCCAGGTTCGGTCGCGGAGACGTCAGACGCGGCGCGAAAGGGAAAGGCAGTGATTGGACACAGCTAGCCAGGGATCCCGGTGAGTAGATTTAACATCTACGGGGGACGATCGTCTGGATGGCGCAAGTCGCCCGATAGATTTAGTAAACTGGAAAATAGTAAATTGGATAATCACTTGTGACATTAGAATAATAATACTGGCATGATAATTGCTGCAATTAGATCGATAGGTTATACCCATATACGCAAACTCAATTGTAGGACACATGCACCATTACCAGGTTTTTATATGCAGCACGAGCACTATTCATGTTTACACACACACCCTGGTAATTGCCATGCCACCACACTAGATAACTTTTAAATTGAAACCTTTTATAAATTGATACTTAAACTGGTACTATTGCCTTTAATTCCTTAAAAATGAAACCGTAGTATTGCTATTCATGTGCATGTACTTCATCATATTAATTGTTCATGCTCAATACATTAATCACACATCGCAACTTGTTTATTGATATCATACGCATTCATTATCATTGATATATGCACTTATGAGGATTTCTTGAGATTTTATGATATTGCTGGATTTCGGGGGAAAGCCGCAAAATTTCCAAACTTATGATATTCTTAAAACATGTAAATTGCGGTTTTCTAGTGATGTAAGTGTCGTCCACCATGAGTTTGCTGTGGCTTTGGAAATCCGTGTCGAGGAGTGGAGGAACCGGCACGGGTACATGGTGGGCCCGGTAAGGTACCCCGGGGCAAGAGGAATGTGGTGATGACGTTGAGCCTGGCAGGGGACGGATTACCTACCGGTGACTGTTTGGGACGGCGGATATCCAGAGGATACCGACCGTGGCCGCTAGATGATGAGATATTGATATTTGAGATGGGTCAGCCGGATGGCTGAGGCCAGAGACACTATGACATGGATTTATGAGATTTGAGACAGCTTTTGGGTGTCGTTGCTGGACACCGATTTTCGTCGATTCATTGGCATTATGCTGGTATTCTAAAAGAGTTTCAAAAACAAAAAGAGATAAAATATTTCTTATATATACCTATTGAGACCTCAGATTTTCATGTTGCATGCATATTATTACACTGATGTTATATACACACCGGCTAGTGCATCCAGTCTTACCTGTATTATAGATGCTAGGATGCTTGTGTACATGCATACGATAGCCTTTGTAGATGTTATTTATTACTCACGAGTTGGCAACTCACCCCCGTTGTGCCACAGTCTTTTGCAGGTCCGCTCCGTCAGTTCAGTAGCGGCGGGCGCACTTGTCTTTTGCCTCTTTTGCCTGAGCTCGAGATTTGCTCATAGGTGGGTTATGTTATTTTTTGTACCACCTTGTATATTCTTGTATCTAGTATACTCCATCTACTGTTCTACCAGATTATTGTATATTGACCTAGAGATGAGACTGTGAGGTTTGTGGATTTTATACTGTATTTGGGGTCGAGCTCACTTGAGCCGACATGCTACTTTTTCATGCTTCCTTATGCTTTATTATGCTTTATTATGCTTGTTGTCATTTACATTGCGTGGGATTTGTGACCGCCGTATGGCGAAGAGCTAGCTCCCGCTTGGGGATGCCCTATTTTGTTGGATTCATGTATATATTTTGTTGTACCCATTTTTGGGGGCCAGTATTTACAAAGGAGACTCTGCCGAAATTTTCGGGAAAAATTGGTATTGTTTTTAAAAGTGTTTTTCATGACTTATTTGATAAACTTGCTTTCAAATGATTGGGTTTTCTTCACTCTTTTGCTTAATGGGTTTTGTTTTCTGGGCTTTGGCTTACTTATTTTACGGAAGCCTTTAGACGTTTCGTAAACTTAAGTGCCAGTCACGTTCCGTACCCTGCGGGTCGTGACAAAGTTGGTATCAGAGAGATGGGTTTTACCTTTGTGAGTGTAGGATGACCCTTGGTAGATGGAGTAAGTGACTTAAGCAGGGTAACGTAGCGTGCGTATGTCCGCGGCATACTTACGATACGGTACTCCGTCTAAGTGACTTTAGGATACTTGCTTGGAAATTTCCTTCTTCAATTCCGTGTATCCTATGATCCTATTGCACTGTTCTTACTATCCGTTTTCCTGTGACAGCCACTATGCCGCCGAAGGCTACGAGGGCACAGAGGGCTGCCGCCAGAGACGAGATTCGAGCTGGCTCGTCCGAGACTAGGACTGAGCAGGGTGGTATGCCTACGCCGCTGGGACAGACCGATCCACCTTCCCCAGGCCGTATGGATAGGCTCGAGACCGGTATGGAGGAGTTGCGACAGATGATGGGAGGCATGCAGGAGCTACGTCAGATGGTAGGATCCCTAGTTGCAGCCAGTCGTACACCGAGGCCGGATGACGTACCTACTACATCACAGACGACCATGATACCTGCTCCTACTACCACCACCGTGGCCATTCCGGTTTCACTACAGGATTTCATGAGGCTGAGACCTCCAGTATTCACCGGCACCGAGGCAGCGGAGGACCCACAGACGTTCCTTGATAGTTTAGCCAGGATCTGCCGTTCGCTGAGATGTTCGGATGATCGATGGGTAGAGCTTGCCAGTTTCCGGCTAGAGGGTCTCGCGCAGACATGGTGGGAGTCAGTCTTGAGAGGTCGAGCTGCAGATCTACCGCCTATGACTTGGGCCGAGTTTACAGCGGTCTTTCTAGCCCGTTTCCTTCCAGAGAGCGTTCGTGACGCCAGAGCTCGCAGTTTCGAGGCCTTAGTCAAGACACCTGGGATGACGGTGTCTGAGTATGACATCCAGTTTACACAGTTGTCCCGATATGCTCAGTATTTGGTGGATACCGAGGAGAAGATGGTGAAGAGGTTCGTACAGGGACTTGATGCCCAGCTATATCTTGCCATTGGCGCCCAGCGCTACGACACTTATTCAGCTGCTAGGGATACGGCATTGCGGATGGAGGCACGCATATCACAGACTTCGGCCGTTTCTGGGCCGAAGAGGATGCGCACCGATGTACCGCCTCAGAGGCAGCGCGCCAGATTCTTTCCGAGAGATAGGCCAGGCAGAGGATTTGGACGGGGACAGTTATATGGTTCTTATCCCCAGGGGCAGCAGCCGTCGCCAGGATGTTTTGGGTGCGGGAGTTTGCACCATCTTGTCAGAGACTGCCCGGTGAGACGACAGGGAGCAGCGACAGTTCCGCACGTGACCCTACCACCATCACCACCCCCTCCTCAGAGAGCCCTACTTCCTACCCCAGGCGATGCTCCACGCCAGTTAGGTGCACCGAGAGGCCGTGGACGCGGCGGTCCTGTTCAGAGAGGACGAGGAGGCAGAGGCCGAGGTCGAGGTCAGCCCGCTATCGGTGGAGGACAGGCCCGAGTTTTTGCTTTGACACCGCAGGATGCGCAGGCATCCAATGGGGTAATACCCGTGCGTCGAAAGAACAAACTGGCAAGGTACCTGTCACGACGGCATTTGTGTGGACCCGAAGAAGATTGAGGCTGTTCAGCAGTGGCCCCGACCTACATCGGTTACTGAGATCCGTAGTTTTCTAGGCTTGGCGGGCTACTACAGGCGTTTTGTTCAGGACTTCTCCCGTATAGCTGCACCGTTGACCAGTTTGACCCGGAAGGGAGTTCCTTTCGTTTGGACAGAGGAGTGCGAGCACAGTTTTCAGCAGCTGCGGACATGTTTGACTACGGCGCCGGTATTATCTCTACCTTCGGGATCAGGCGGATTTGTTGTCTACTGTGATGCTTCGCGAGTGGGATTAGGATGCGTTTTGATGCAGCATGGCCGGGTGATCGCTTATGCTTCTCGGCAGTTGAAGAAGCATGAACAGAACTACCCCACTCATGATTTGGAGATGGCTGCAGTGGTCTTTGCACTGAAGATTTGGCGACATTACCTTTACGGCGAGTCATGTCAGATATTCACCGATCACAAGAGCTTAAAGTACATATTTCAGCAGCGAGACCTGAACCTCAGACAGCGTCGTTGGATGGAGTTGGTGAAAGACTACGACTGCGAGATCTTATATCACCCCGGCAAGGCGAATGTGGTGGCAGATGCGTTGAGTAGGAGGCCCGGGGGTAGTCTATCCTTTTTGCGCGCAGTGCAGAGGCAGTCGTCAGCAGATTGGCAGACGTTATGCGACAGCCGAGTTGAGTTCGAGTTCACTCAGACAGGGGGACAGCTCGCGCATGTTCGTGCACGCCCACAGTTGCTTGACCGTATATATGAGGCACAGCGTAGTGACGACCGTTGCTCAGAGATCATGGCACAGATGGGACAGGGCAGATTTTCCGAGTTCATGGTTGACGATCAGGGGATTTTACGATATGGATCTAGACTGTGCGTACCAGATGCTGATGGATTACGGCGCGACATTCTCGAGGAGGCACACCGATCAGTGTATAGTGTCCACCCCGGTTCCACCAAGATGTACCATGATATGAGAGAGACCTACTGGTGGGACGGGATGAAGAGGGACATTGCGGAGTTCGTTTCGAGATGCCTGACTTGTCAGCAAGTCAAGGCCGAGCACCAGAGGCCCGCAGGAGAGCTACAGCCGTTACCCATTCCAGAGTGGAAATGGGAGCAGATTTCGATGGACTTCGTTGTGGGTCTACCCAGGACCAGTCGAGGGTACGACTCCATCTGGGTGATCGTGGATAGATTGACGAAAGCGGCTCACTTCCTTCCAGTGAAGACGACTTTCAGCTTCGCTCAGTATGCTCAGCTCTATATTGACGAGATCGTGCGACTACATGGCGTACCGACTTGTATCGTGTCAGATCGAGGCACTCAGTTCACCAGCCGACTTTGGCAGAGACTTCAGGAGGCTTTGGGCACTCGTTTGAGCTTCAGCACAGCGTTTCATCCGCAGACCGACGGACAGTCAGAGCGGACCATTCAGACTCTCGAGGACATGCTCAGAGCGTGCGTTTTAGACTTTGGGGGTAGCTGGGATCGTCATTTACCTCTAGTGGAGTTCTCCTACAACAACAGCTTCCAGGATACTATTCAGATGGCACCTTTCGAGGCATTGTATGGGAGGAGATGCAGATCGCCCGTTTGTTGGACAGAGCTCAGCGAGAGCAGTATTTTGGGGCCGCAGCTTGTTGAGGAGACGACAGCGAAGATACAGTTGATCCGAGACCGGATGAGAGCGGCTCAGAGCAGGCAGAAATCGTATGCAGACAGGCGCCGTCGCAGTTTAGAGTTCGCAGTTGGCGACCATGTTTTTCTGAAGGTCTCACCGATGAAGGGCGTGATGCGTTTTGGGCGAAAGGGGAAGCTTAGCCCTAGATTCGTAGGTCCCTTCGAGATCCTCGAGCGTGTCGGCGCTGTTGCATATCGTTTGGCTCTTCCACCCAGCTTTCCCGATGTTCACCCCGTTTTTCATGTTTCGATGCTCCGCAAGTACCTTCACGACCCTTCGCATGCGATTCAGCACCCGACAGTCCAGCTAGAGCGCGACCTTTCTTTTGCAGAGCAGCCGGTGGCCATCCTGGATCGGCAGGTGAAGAAGTTGAGATCGAAGATTATACCAACCGTCAAGGTCCTTTGGCGTAGCCCGAGCAGCGAGGAGGTTACCTGGGAGACCGAGGGCGAAATGAGGAAGAAATATCCCCATCTCTTTGAAGGTACGCGTAGCTATATTTTTAAATTCGGGGACCGAATTTCTTTAAGGGGGGAAGATTGTAGCGTCTTGAAAAGTCGTTTTGGTGTTTTCTTGAAATTCGGTGAAAATTCGGTATTTTTCCGAAAACCGTCTTTCTCGATATTTTGCAGTTTAGGGCTAATTATACTTAAAGTGGATAGGTAATTACTTGTTTTTAGTAGCTAATGAGTTTAATATGAAATTTTGGTCATTTAAAAATTTTTCCCTATTTTTCAATTTTTTATATTATTTTAAGCCGGTAAGAAAATACATTAAATAAGCGATAAATACAAATTTTTCCGGGCTAATTTTAATCTCTAAAATTATGATAATTATATTCTAGTGATAACATAAATTTTTAGTAATTTATTTTGAATTTTAGCAAATTTTTATGATTTGAAGCGAATTTATTGAATTTTGGGCTAAAACTTGCAATTTTGGACTTGTGGGGGGTCTTTTTGCATGGGATTCTTTTTGTAACCTCTCCCACTCACCCCCACTCCCCAAGGCCGGCCCCACCACTCCTGCAGCAGCCCATTCCCCCCCTCTTTTTGACTTTAACTATTGTGATTGAATGGTTTTGAATAGGATTAAAATATAGTAATTTGGGTGTGGGTTTTTAGTGAGATATGAGGGCTTTGACTTTGGATTTTTCTCTCACAATTTCCTCACAACTCCCCACTTCCCTCCTCTGGCCGAGAGCTTCCCAAGTGCTGTCCCAAATTTCCCTTCTCTTTTTCTTTCCAAAATTCATCACAATTCCATCAAAATTCAACAAAAACCCATAGATTTCTTCACAAATTCAACACAAAACCCTATTCTATCCTTTCTCAAGCCCAAATGGGTTCAAATCTTGGAGAAATGTGGCATCTTTGGAGGCATCTTGTTCTTGCTAGACCTCTAGTGTGAGGTATAATTTCTAATCTAATTGTTATTTGTAGTTAAAGGGTGCTAATTAGGACTTGCATGTTGTGTTATTGTTAAAATTATAGCTAAATCCTAATCTAGTTTTTTCTAGTTCTTGGTTTGAAATTAATTTAGGGTTTAGAACACCATTAAGAGATTAATTAAGCTATTTTGTTATCTAGTTATTTTGTTAGCTTAATCTATGTGGTTAACTTGCTAATTGGGCTAAAATCTAGTGTTAATTTAGTGTTAGTTTCTAATCTAGTTTTTAAAGGTTTATGGTTAGAGTTAAACTAGGGTTTTTAGAAACCATTATTTAGTTAATTAAAGCTAATTAGCTATCTAGTTGTTTACTTAACCAATCTATAAGCTTACTTTGCTTAAGTGACTTGATGTTATGCTAATCCAAGTTAATCTTGTGTGATATTTTCCTTGTTTTGCTAATTACCAAAAATCAAGAGAAGGGTTGGTTGTGGAAAATATGTTTTGAAGCATAGTTAATGGTTTAAAATTAGTGTAGTGGCTATCTAGTGAGTTAGTTTGGATTGTTGTGTTGGATTGTGTTAACTTTGTCGCTAATTGTCGATGTTTGCACTAAATTGCAAATTAGTGCTTACTAGTTTTTACTAAAATATTGTGGTGATTTAATTGCGATGTCTTGATGACATTTTTAGCGTATCCTATGACTTTTAGGATGTGTGAGGGCGGATTTTGAGTGTTCGGGTTGTAGTTTTGCCGGGCGACCAAATCGACGTTTTTTGGCAGTTTTTGCGATTTTCGCGTGTGTTCCGCGCACTTTGTGCACGTTGTACCTAGCTAGCGAACCTTAGTAGTTTCGTTGGGGTTTTGCGTCGTTCTTGATACGTAACCTTATGTTTGGTATTGATGTAAATTCCAGGTTCGGTCGCGGAGACGTCAGACGCGGCGCGAAAGGGAAATGCAGTGATTGGACACAGCTAGCCAGGGATCCCGGTGAGTAGATTTAACATCTACGGGGGACGATCGTCTGGATGGCGCAAGTCGCCCGATAGATTTAGTAAACTGGAAAATAGTAAATTGGATAATCACTTGTGACATTAGAATAATAATACTGGCATGATAATTGCTGCAATTAGATCGATAGGTTATACCCATATACGCAAACTCAATTGTAGGACACATGCACCATTACCAGGTTTTTATATGCAGCACGAGCACTATTCATGTTTACACACACACCCTGGTAATTGCCATGCCACCACACTAGATAACTTTTAAATTGAAACCTTTTATAAATTGATACTTAAACTGGTACTATTGCCTTTAATTCCTTAAAAATGAAACCGTAGTATTGCTATTCATGTGCATGTACTTCATCATATTAATTGTTCATGCTCAATACATTAATCACACATCGCAACTTGTTTATTGATATCATACGCATTCATTATCATTGATATATGCACTTATGAGGATTTCTTGAGATTTTATGATATTGCTGGATTTCGGGGGAAAGCCGCAAAATTTCCAAACTTATGATATTTTTAAAACATGTAAATTGCGGTTTTCTAGTGATGTAAGTGTCGTCCACCATGAGTTTGCTGTGGCTTTGGAAATCCGTGTCGAGGAGTGGAGGAACCGGCACGGGTACATGGTGGGCCCGGTAAGGTACCCCGGGGCAAGAGGAATGTGGTGATGACGTTGAGCCTGGCAGGGGACGGATTACCTACCGGTGACTGTTTGGGACGGCGGATATCCAGAGGATACCGACCGTGGCCGCTAGATGATGAGATATTGATATTTGAGATGGGTCAGCCGGATGGCTGAGGCCAGAGACACTATGACATGGATTTATGAGATTTGAGACAGCTTTTGGGTGTCGTTGCTGGACACCGATTTTCGTCGATTCATTGGCATTATGCTGGTATTCTAAAAGAGTTTCAAAAACAAAAAGAGATAAAATATTTCTTATATATACCTATTGAGACCTCAGATTTTCATGTTGCATGCATATTATTACACTGATGTTATATACACACCTGCTAGTGCATCCAGTCTTACCTGTATTATAGATGCTAGGATGCTTGTGTACATGCATACGATAGCCTTTGTAGATGTTATTTATTACTCACGAGTTGGCAACTCACCCCCGTTGTGCCACAGTCTTTTGCAGGTCCGCTCCGTCAGTTCAGTAGCGGCGGGCGCACTTGTCTTTTGCCTCTTTTGCCTGAGCTCGAGATTTGCTCATAGGTGGGTTATGTTATTTTTTGTACCACCTTGTATATTCTTGTATCTAGTATACTCCATCTACTGTTCTACCAGATTATTGTATATTGACCTAGAGATGAGACTGTGAGGTTTGTGGATTTTATACTGTATTTGGGGTCGAGCTCACTTGAGCCGACATGCTACTTTTTCATGCTTCCTTATGCTTTATTATGCTTTATTATGCTTGTTGTCATTTACATTGCGTGGGATTTGTGACCGCCGTATGGCGAAGAGCTAGCTCCCGCTTGGGGATGCCCTATTTTGTTGGATTCATGTATATATTTTGTTGTACCCATTTTTGGGGGCCAGTATTTACAAAGGAGACTCTGCCGAAATTTTCGGGAAAAATTGGTATTGTTTTTAAAAGTGTTTTTCATGACTTATTTGATAAACTTGCTTTCAAATGATTGGGTTTTCTTCACTCTTTTGCTTAATGGGTTTTGTTTTCTGGGCTTTGGCTTACTTATTTTACGGACGCCTTTAGACGTTTCGTAAACTTAAGTGCCAGTCACGTTCCGTACCCTGCGGGTCGTGACAGCCGACGCGTAACGTTCCGTTTTCCGTATTGTGACCCGTCGAGGCAAGTGAAACTTGCTACATGCTATTCAAACTATTCATATGCTAATTTATTTATTTTCCTATTAAATCTCTAAATAGAATCGAAAGTATTGGATTTCAAGTTAACCGTATAAAGTTCCGTTACATATTTTCTGATCTCGAACTTGGAACTTAATTGTTGCATCTAGTCGTTTATACCTAGTATCACCTGTAAATGTTAGACCACTTGATCACAAATATTTTATAGATGTGTTACCCCTTTTCTCTAGTATTAACTTATCGGACATCCGTGTGCATCATTAACCGGTTTAATTACAATTGCATCCATATTATACATGTCGTCGCATCCTTATATTACTCAATACTTATTAACCTGGTTTTTAGTATTCACGTCTATCATACTGTATTCATATAATGCTGACACCATCTCTTGAACACAACCGATAACCGTACGACTAATTAGTTAAAATCTGCATTTATTGATTAACCTATTACATTTGCCAATTTATTGTGTTGTCGATACCCATGCTTGATTCTGTATAACCATGATTATGCTAGCTGATTATGAGCACCCACATGATATCTTCTACACCCTGACATGACTTGCTACACATATATTACTTGACCCGACATGGTACCGTACACTACTTGACTTGACCTGATGTACCATGGCTTGACCTGTTACCTGATCTTGTCTCTAATGCCAACAAACCTGACATGTAGTCCTCACGGACCGTTCCTGTTGTCTATCCAGACAAACCTGCTCTTACCTGATCCTGTGTTGGCATTAGTTCTTGATTATTGAATACCTGACTTGATATACATAACTTGGGGGTATGGGGAAATCAATGATGAAATCCTGACTTGTAACTCGACAGTTGTTTGCTTTTACTGATCAGTTTAGAGGCTAGGCCTGCCTCATGACGATGCTGCTGACATCGTTGGTCTGTACCCTTTTCCTGTTAGTGCCCAGCGGCACGTCTCGGTTTCAGCCCGAGAGTCTTAGACCGTGGTCCCGGGCATTCACGGGATACTATTGAGTTACATCGATAATTCATCAAATTGATTTCAAAGACTTGAAAGTAGAAAACCCAATAAAACAGTTTAGTTTACTCACTGCGCACTACCCTTCACTGCCCTGATTTATATTGTTGTTACACCTGCTTTTCATTCATGATTATATTTGCATTGCCTGTTACCCTGTTTATATTTTATTACTTGATGACATGACGCGCTGACGTCTGGGTTTTGCATGGCCCAGATTCCGTACCTTTGCTGCAGTCCGAGCAGGAGTACTTTAGCCAGCAGGCTGAGCTGTGAGGTGTCAGTAGTAGTTAGTTCTTTTATTTTCTGCATTTTATTCCTGATGTGAGCCCGCATTATGGGACATACATTCCAGTTATTTTGTATTGAATCTTTTGCTTCCGCACTTTTATTGTTCTTGACTCGTATTATCTTGGCTTATGGATATGTATTAGATAGTTATATTTTGATTCTTGATATCTCTACAGCCGTAATGTGACTGTGGATGGATACTTCCTACCCACAGGTAGCATGGTTGGCTATGTCACGTGCCCATCTTAGCGTACTCTGGGAAGCAGGGCATGACAATAGCCCTTAAGCAGCCTATCTCGGCCGATGTCGAAGATGCGTTGTCGTTGTGGACTGGTAGCCACGAGTCTACCTTCGCACCCCGGTGAGCACGAATTCTTGAGAAGGAACGCCGGCTTGAAAAAGCCATACTAGAGCTCCTTTGCGCATTGGTATACTCATATATCTTTTCGTAGTATTTTGCACTGCTTATATATATATATATATATCTTATCTTCGTGAAAACTTTGCAGGGACTTCGGCAATGGCAGAGAATCTGAGTTCGAATCGCGCCTTGACTATGGACTTTGTAAATATCCCCAATGAGACGCTAGTAAGTGTGGAGGGGGTCGATACAGCTGTTCTTCCTGCCACGGAGCTCCTACTGGTGATTTCCGTTCCCCCGGTGCTTGCTCTCCCGGAGGAGGCATCTTCATTGGTCGCAGATTCAATGGATCTTTCTGGGGACGGCCCGGATACTATGGGACGGTAGTCGAAGCTACCGTCCTTTCATTGGAGCCTGCAGCGGTGGCCACTGCTCCTCAATTGGAAGTTGTTATACCGGCCTATATCCCCGATGATGTGCCCGGGGGCATGGAGGAGGCCGCCGAAGCTGCTATCCCTCCAGTTCAGAGCGGGAGGAGCATCGAAGGTAGCCTTCTATATTTTATTTTAATAATCTCTCCATTATCTGAACCTTTCTGTCTTTTCAGAATTGCGCGGGTTGGCGGCGTCTATCGCTGATCTGTCTCCCAGAAAATCCTTTCAGCGTTTGCTAGAGATGGCCGCTCCGCAGGCGATATCCCCTCAATGCATCGTCTTATCTTCCGGGAAAGATTAGTGTTATTTGCCTTCTTCTCACGGCATTATTATTATTTCATATAACGATACTGATGTCTTCTGCAGTTCTGGAAGCCGATGACGAAGTTGAGATTCTTGACGGGCCTGGGGATCTTTTGGACCCTTCTTGCATGACTGTGGGTAAGTAAAGTTTCGACGTTGTTCCATCTGCTCTTTGCTTGCGAGTCTCGCTGATTGTTTATAAATCTTAACAGCTTTTCCAGTTCTTACCATGCTGGAATATCCCATCACCATGCCTCCCGGCCCTTATGCTCTACGTGCCTTGGAACGGATGGCAAAGCTAAGCCTTCACTCTTTGTCAGCTCTGATCGAAGACCTTCGTGCTGGTAGTTTGATCACGGCCGAAGAATTTGCCGCCGAAGTCAACAGTTCTCTCCCCTTTCTTGCTGCTTACCATAGCGAAATATTGGTGCAAGTCTTGGTTGAGTTTTGTCGTCGGGTGGAGGCTTACTTGCATAGTCTTGAATGTGCGCGCCTTCCTTCAGAGGTTGTGGCTGCAAAGGCGAGCTTGCGGGGGCTGATCGAACGGTGGGCCGCAAATATGCTGTCATGCGAGAAGAGGCTCAGTTGAAAATTTTCAGAGAGGAAGCTGGCTTCAACTGCACTGAGGGAACTTCAAGCTAATCTTACGGCCAAGACCACTCGGGCGTACGAACTTTGGCGGGTGCTTCAAGAAGCTATCAGGGAGGTGGTAGCCATTGATAAAGCTGTCATTTTTACTCGCAAAATGGTCGAAGCTCATAAAGTTACCGAAAAGGAGCTTGACAGCCGGCTTGCCTCGTATCAAGCCCAACAGACTCAAGCGGAGGCCCGTCTTGTAGCGATAATGAATTATGAAGCCGAGGCTCAGCGGAAAAAGGATGAACTGACGAATCTACTAAATCGTCCGCCGGCTTAAAAAGAATGTATATGTTTTTTGTTTTTTTACTCTTCTTTTGTACATACTCCTGAATGAGAGTATTTTTTATTCTTTCATAAATTGTACCTTGTATTCATTTTGATTCATGAATAAAAGACATATTTTGCTTCATGGTGGTGTGTCCCTTTTAGTAAATGCATTTTGTGGATAATCGATTTTGATCTCCTTGTAGGACAGTGATGGCTTAGGAGTCAGGTTCAAATCTAGCTCCTAAGGCTTTCCAACTTTATGATCCGTGAGGGTCTCATAAAGGTATTTCTCCTTACGAGTCGTGAGTGTTCCCCTCCGAACGGCGGCCCGGACTTCGCGTCCGTTGCCTTAGGTTCGGGGCAGATACTATTTGGTTTTATCCGTCTACCTCTCCGAAGATGCCAAGTTGATTTATGGCACCATGTATCGGAGGTTTAGACGGATGCGGCCGATGTAGCAGACTTCGTCAGATTCCCCCTCAGGGTGAGGGGTTTTTGATTGTGGGGACGCTCTTCCCTGCAGGCGCAAGCCCCTGCAGTTAATTACGCTACCGCATCGCGGTAACAACTTTCTCCTTCTCCAATATTTCACTTAGTGTCGTGTGTGTTTGTTTTATTTGTGGTTGCCCGTGGATTGTATATGGAGACTGAGTAATGCCATCGCCCGTAGGACGTGGATTAGTCCAAATCCGTGTTTGCTTAGATTTGGGTTTGGTGTTTTTAGTTTAAGGATACATTAGTCGCGTTGCGGCTAAGATCAACTTAAACGTTCGTCAAGGATATGTTAGTCCTGTTTTGGACTAAGATCGACTTGACGTAGTGATCGATTTAATATCTGGCCGTCGGGACTCGTCACCTCTCTGACGTCGTTGAGGGATTACAATGACAGGCGTCAGAGGAGTTCAGAGATGTACCCTTGAACTAAAGTTGATTTGGAGTTTTATCGTTTATTTAAATATCTAAGGACACGTTAACCGTATTTGGGGCTAAGATCAACTTAGACGGGACCGTTTAGATCCGACAAAAGAGCGTTTGGGCCCTATTGTGCCAGTTTAGGGACGTAGTGGTCCGATATTAGTTTAGGGACGTTTCGGTCCGATATTAGTTTAGGGACGTTTCGGTCCGATATTAGTTTAGGGACGTTTCGGTCCAATTGGATATGTGGTCGTTGGGACCCGTCACCTCTTTGACGTCGTTGAGGAATTACAACGAGGGATGTCAAAGGAGTTCGGAGATGTACCCTCGAACCGGTCGTTAATTGGTTTAGGAGAGCCGTTTTGCTCAACCAATTTAATTTAAGGACTTACAGCCAGGATTGGGTTAAGTCCAATTTTTTTTTATTTATTTTGGGCTTTGCCCGACTAGAAAATCAATCCAAACAGGGCTCTGCCCCTTTAGTATTTTGCAATTTGATTTGGGCCAGGCCCTTTTAAATAATGGGTTGCATTTGTGCAGAACATCAAGAATTCTTCAGATTTAAGAACAAAAGTGCATAGCACTTTTGATCTAAATTTGGATCAAAGGAAAACAATTGTTTTCCCTGATTTCACAGAACCAAGGGTTCATACCAAGTGCAAGGCACTATTTATTTATTTTTATTTATTTATTCACTTTTTAATCCTCTATTCTTCAGAGATTTTTCTCTTCTTCAAAAGAAGTTTTTACCTTTCTTTTATGTTCTTGAGTAATCTTCAAGAGTTCTTTCTCTTCTCTCTTTTTTTTTGCCAGAAGTTGATTCTTCAAGTTGATGCCTATCGAATGAGGTCTGGGGTCCTATTTATAGTGCTCACAAATTTGTTGAATTTGTTAACAAGATCTTTCCTGAGTGATTTTGGGAATTTTCCCACCGTTGGATCTTTGATCCAAAGGCAGAAGAAAATCTTCTGGTTTTGGAAAGAACAGAAAAGATTTCATAAATTTTAATTCTGTTTCTGCACAACTCCCCAATGAATGACACGTGTCGCGCAGTGGAAGGCTTGCGCAACAGTGCTTGCGCAACTGCGCAGACACGTGTCGCGCAGCGGTGCACTTGCGCAACAGTGCTTGCGCAACTGCGCAGACACGTGTCGCGCAGCGGTGCGCTTGCGCAACTGCGCAGACACGTGTCGCACTGTGGACCGCTTGCGCATTGCGCAACGCACGGAATTTGAAGCGTTGCTTCAGAAAATTTGAATTTTCAAAATTCAAATGAGCCTTGCTCAGATTGGGGGAACAAATGCCCCCCCACCGTTGTGCTTACGTGGCGCGACGTGAGTGCAACGGTGGCGAGATCTTAGCCGTTGGATCAAGGGGGGTCAGTTGAAGGGGCGCAGGCGCCTATAAATAGGACCCTTGGTCCTTGGTAATTTTTCTTACCATCTTCAAGAATTTTAACTCTCAGAGCCTTGCTCTTGCTTAAAAATTTTCAGAGCCTTGCTCTTGATTTCTCTCAAGAACTTTCAAGTTCAGAACTTAGAATTTCTAGGTAAAAAATCAGATTAATTCAAATTAAATTTAATTGACAGAGCCTTGCTCTTGTAGATCTTGGATCTAAAGAAAACCCCTTTGGGGTTTCTTCAACAGAGCCTTGCTCTTGGGATCTTTGATCTAAAGAAAACCCCATTGGGGCTTCTTCACCAGAGCCTTGCTCTCAAGATTTACAGAGGTCCTGTTCATGGGTTTTGACCCATGAACAGAGCTTTGCTCTTGGATGAACTGAAAATTTTTTATGAGTTTTCATGGATTTTTCAGGATTTTAAAAAAAAAACTTCAATTCTTCTAAGTGTTGATGGATTTTCGATTATTACCACAGAGCTATGCTCTTTTAAGGAATCTTGTTCCCCTGAGACCAGAGTTTGACAAATGTCACTCTGTGACAGAGCTTTGCTCTAAAAGAGGAGATTTTCTCTTTGTCTCTAGGGATTTCCCCACCAATGGGTGTATCCTATTGGGAACTTTTTATGAATTGACAGTCCCATCTAATGATGGGATTGTCTTATTAAATGATGCACATCATCCAGATTTTGGGGGTCCCCCTTTGGTCCCCTACCCACTGCATCACAGTGTGGAGCAAGATTTTTATTTTTTATTTTTTATTTTTTTTTAAAATGCCAAGCGTTAGGCTACTAATGATGTATATTTTTTGTCTTTCCACAGAAAACATGTCTGACGACTTGTCTTTTCCCTTCGTTCGCTCGGAAGGAGGGTTCCCCCATGCGCCAGTGGATCGGGTGGTGTTCGCTCTTATTAAAGATCATGATCCTGAGTGCAAAAAGCTCCATCTGTGGGGAAGGTGGTATAGCCAGATCATCCAAGGTCGTCGCAGTTTTAGTTCCGTCGCGCCCTCTGAGCCCATTGTTACGACTCTTTATGCGGACGGACCCCCG
Organism: Agapanthus africanus; assembly: GCA_030015575.1. Classification (NCBI taxonomy): domain Eukaryota; kingdom Viridiplantae; phylum Streptophyta; class Magnoliopsida; order Asparagales; family Amaryllidaceae; genus Agapanthus; species Agapanthus africanus. The sequence continues at coordinate 160,534,632 of CM057339.1, read as the reverse complement.
GTGAAGTATGCCGTGGAGGTTAAGAATTGGAATTCTGATGACCTCCTTCAGCCTGCAATCGGCGCCATCCCCGTGCAGCCGCCGCCGGCGATAGATATTCTGGTGAGGCGAATCTGTCAGGGCGAAGCACGCCCTTGGGGACAGGCTTATAACATTGGAATGATCCCGCGACCCCCCGCCGGATATTTGCAGTGGGTCCGGTACATTCTATCGGCGAAGAGGACCCACCTAACGAAGATTGGTCTATACTCGGCCGTCTTCGTCTCGCTCTTCGAGTACCACTCTCCTCCAACGTGGTGGATAAAGGCCTTCGTTGAACAATGGAATATCCCTACCCATACCTTCCTGATGGCGGATAAGGAAGTCTCTATCTCTTTGGAGGAATTTGCCGAAATTTCAGGTCTGCCGATGAGGGGAGAGCACTACGAGGAGTTGCTTCCTCCTGACGAGTATGTCTTCGCCACCAAGCAGCTGGTATTTGACTTAACCCCGGAGAATTCCATTCAGCATCAACATCCGGGTTTGGTGAAGGTGTTGGAGATCTATGAGGAACTCCATTTGGAATCGGGAGACAAGGGCGTCAGTTTCGCAGCTTTCATTGCTCGCTTTATCCGCCCGGAGTTCTTATCAGAGCAGAGCGAGAAGTTCGCTCAGCTTGACGACCCCTTTGGTTTCGGTTTGGATCGCCGACCCGTATCGGAGAATAACCAGAGGGATTTCTATCTCCCCAATGCTGCCATCGTCGCTTTCTCGGAAATCGCCGTCCCCGGCATGGATGAGGAAACCTTCTTTATTGGGTTCTTGGGCTTGTGGTTATGCAACTTTGCGCTCCCTATGCACCCGCGCTTCATGCGGCCCTCTGTCTTTTACCCGGAGCATCGGATGGTGGCCGGTCTGCAGTTGTCGGTAGGAATTGCTGGGTTAGCTTACCTTTATCATGGACTCAGCGTAGCGGCGGACGCCAATGATCCTGGGGCACAGCCTGCTAACTTCCGGATGCATTACTTTGTTTCTTGGATGGAGATGCACGTGCGAGGGGTGTTTGGCGCCCATAAGACTCCTCCATTCTTCGAGAAGTACAGACTCCCGAGAGTCATACGGTTAGTCGGGGCTTCAATTGTGTTTGCATCCCCGCGGGATTCTAGGGGACTCCTCCTGCGCCCACATTTGGTCTGAGCGACGATTTCTTTCGTGGATAAGGTTATCACCATAGGCTCGGAGACTACTAAGTCGGTGGTGCCCCTACGTGACGAGTTTAAGGGCGGGGCTTCTGTACTGAAGGCTCGGGAAATCCTCCATCTCTACTCCATTCGGCCGGGCTACCTAGTGTTTCGGCAGAATGAGACGGCTTTGTTTATGAGGTATAATCCGCATCGATTTGCCCAGCAATCAAGCTACAACCAAGGGATCCCGATGGAAGCCTTCTTGGAAACGCCCGTGGTTGGCCCAGAGGGGATAAAGAATGCGATGCATCACTTTATACGGCTTAACACGGGTTCCTATTTCTTCATTAGTGAACCCAGCTGTGTCCCTAAGATGCTTAATTCATATGTGGCCTGGTATGCGCACGCTATGGGCCCCATCATTTTAATGGAGAAACGCCTGCTGGTTGACCGTAGGGGTGCGCCTCCTGGCGGTGATCGCAAGGCTCCCTTGCAGCCAAGGACCCAGGTCACCCTCCCGATAAAAGATGCCGGAGCTGACCGACCACGCGTGTTGGCCCCTCCGCGTGGATTGCCACTGTCTACTACGGTGGATGCACCAACGACGCCCCGTGCTCCGACAAAGACGGTTAAAGTGGTATCGCCAGAGTCGGGCGCAGGAGCGGAGATCGGGACTCGCCGCCCTAAAGAGGCTTCCAAGCGCAAATCCGCTCCGGGTGGATCTAAAGCTGGTGGACAGCAGAAAAAGAAAAAGTCCGCCCTTTCCCTCGATGCGGTCCTCGGCTTAAAGCCTGCGGCTTCTCCTGCCAAGACCATATGCGAGTACGGCAGCAACGAGGGCTTTGTGGTGGACCCTGAGGACACCAATTTAGCTGCCGCCATCGCAGCTTCGGAGCGATCGGCGAGGCTTGAAGCGATGTTAAGCAAACTCCCTGAGTCGGGTAATCATCAGCCGCTTTATTTGTTGTTTCATTGCATTTTTTTTATCATCACCTTTAACTGATATTTGCTCCCTTTTCAACAGGTGTTTCTACCGAAGAGGCTATTAGTGCCTCCCTGAAAACCTTCCAGGAAGAGGAGGAGAGGCGTGCCCTAGCAGGTGTTGGTATGCTCCACCCCTTTTCTTTTTTTTATAGGGAAAGTTTGTTATTTTTTCTGGTGGTCAATTTAACCTTCTTTTGTTTCTTTACAGGGGCTATATCAGTTGATGCGGGGATCCTTCCCAAGCTTGCCACCGAAGCCCCGGCTCCGTCGAAGCTGCCGCAAGAGCCCCGGCTTGACGCAACGACGAGGGATGCTCTGAAAAATCTGGAGGCATCCCTCTATACGGATGAGGATGCTTCAATTAAGGCCGCCCTAGTGGCATCCGTCTCAACGGCTCGGGAGGAGCGGAAGCGGTTGAGACGTGAAGCAAAGGCGCGGAAAGCTGCTTTGGCCACGGGAGCAGGCCCTAGCACCATTCCTCGCGCTAGTACTCCTTCCGAAGAGCCCCCTGTTGCCCTGTCTACTGCTCGTCGGCAAGTGGCGCGCGCGGTTCGGAGCGCCAATGATAAATCTGCTTCAGGTAGTACTCCTTTCAGAACCTTGTTGTACGAATTGTAAAGCTATTGGCTCATACGTATCCCATCTTGCAGGGTCAAGTCCAACTGAGGGGGAGGCGGAGACGACCGTCGAACCCAGGGGAGCGGAGGAAGCGGTACTTGCTGAACCCGAACCGACAGTAAGCAACGTTATCGGGGTCATGGGGCCTGGAGCCGAGATTGAGGGACCTGCCGCGGAGAGGGTCATTGATGTCGCACCTGAAGTGGCGGCAGATGAGATGATTGTCTCAACCGAGCCAAAGGCGGTAGAGGGCGAGGTGCTTGAGGCTGGGAACCTCGTGGTGCCGATGGACGAGGCAGCTGCGACCGCCGATCCTGAGGGAGCAGCGGGTGAGGCGGCCATGATTCCTAAAGACGGGCTAGGCGCTCCTTCTCAGGAATCTGGCAATGTTCCTATCATAGCCCTCCCTGCTTATGGTCCCCCGCCGCCTGTAGAGCTTGCGAGCATAACAACGGTTCCCCTCGAGTCGGGTGATGAAGCTACGGGTGGTGGCCTGATGTCGATGGAGGAAGGAATTGCCTCAGTCTCGGCTGGCAGTTCGTCGGGTAAGTTTCGGGTTACTATCGTTTCCCCCCTTTTTTTATATATCTTGCGATCTCTTCTAACAAGCTTGTCTTTGCAGGTGCGGCCAGTGCCGACGCTCCATTGCTGGAAGGCACACCGTCAACTACTGCTTTGGCGGTGGTCGCTCCTCAGCCTTCCCTTGTGCTATCGCGGATGTTGGAAGGTATGAATTTACGACTTATGCATTAATCTTTTAACGTGTAGCTTATGTACTAACGTTATACCACTATGCTCTTTTCAGGAGTGCTCTTCGATCATCTATACCAAGTGTTGCTCCCACACTTCTCCTTCCCATCCGAGCTTGCTTCTCCCTCTAGTGGCGCTGGTGAGTGTACGTTCAATACAATATCTTTGTTCATCCCCTTTTTCTAGCAATTGAATGATTTCTGACTTTTTCCTTTCTTTACTGCAGTGCCACAAATCGAAGGAGGGGATGCCAGACCTGCCGCGCTACCGGCCCTTCCGGCTCTGCCATCCGTTGCTGCTGGTATAGCAAATTCCTTTTTTTTTTTTTTGGTAATCCTTAAATATCTCTTGAACCATCGTTTAACCATGTTCTGTTTTGCAGCTATTGTTCCAGCTCCGGTCCCTTTTGAGTCTCGCGTCCCTCTACCGGCAGGCCCTTTCCTGAGACGCCCGTCTTCAAAGGGTGCTGTGATGAGTTTGGGCATGCTGAGCGGGTACATCGAAGAGCTCAACCTGGATGCTCTCCCTTCTGCCGTAGATTTCGCTGTGGATGTTAATCCAATGTTGGCGGAGCTCGTAACTTTTCATAGCGAAGGCGTCGTCAGATCTTGGGTTAACCACTGCAGAGAGATCGAGGCTCGCCTGCATCGGTTGGAGTCGACGCGCCCTTCTCCCGAGGTTTTGGCCGCGAGCGTCCAACGGACAGCTTGGCTTGAGCAAAGCATTTCTTATCTCCGCCATTTGGAGCAGGAGGCAGCTTTACGGCTAAAGGCGCATCGGGAATCTTCAAACACGACCGCTCGCCTTCGTGCTAAGGTTAGGACGAATGATGCTGAAGTGAAAGTCGTCTTTGAAGGTCTTCTTAAGCGTATATCTAATGGGCTAGCACTGAAGCGGAAGCTTGATGCCGCTGAGCGCGATGCCCGAGGCCAAGAAGCAGCTCAGCAGGTTGTTGGGGAACAGCTCGCATCCTTCACGCAGCAGCGGGCTCAAGTAGAGGCTGAACTGGCAGTGGTAGTTGATCAGGAGAAGGCATGGAAGGAAGTACGCGAGCAATTGATAGAGTTGTTCAAGAAGCTTCCTTCTCCCTGAATATTTTTGTATCGTTTACACACCTGTAATTTGTATATAGCATATACGCATTCTTTATTCTTTATACGATCCGCCTTGTATTTTGATTGAATTTATGAATAAAGACACATTCTTTCTTGCAATGTCTGGTACTATTTCTTCGCTTTTTTCCTCTTTGTTATGGTGTTTTCGATGAACCTGATCGACGGGCAACTTAACTTCTCCGAGAAGTAGCGATGGCTTAGGTTGCAGGTTCAGGTCTGCCGCCTAAGGCTTTTCAACTCTATGAGCCGTGAGGGTCTCATAGAGACTTTTCTCCCTACGGATCGAGAGGATCTCGTAAGTGGATTTTCTCCTTAGGAATCGTGAGGATTCCCAAGTGTGGTTTTCTCTCATAAGTCGAAAGGATCCTATAAGAGAATTTCTCCCTCTTACGAGTCGAGAGGGCTCGTAAGCGGTTGTTTCCCTCTTTGTCGAGAATCGACTTCAGAGAGTGAGACCCGTGAATAGTATGCAAGAGACCATTTAGGATTGACTTGCAGGGTCCCATTGTTCAGGAAGCAAGTTTTTGAATCCTTACTGCCCGAGATGTGAGTCAAAGAGGCTCTCGTCATGGAGTGTTTGTATCCGTGAGTTGAGAAGTTTTGCGAGGGATTATTTGTTTCCCAAGCGCCAAGGATTATTTGTGTCCTTGGGGTTTGAAACGAGTCGATGGTTCCCACGGAGGCGCTGGTGGCTCTGCGAGTCGACGCGGATCAGAAGGCTCTCGTCAAGGAGTGTTTGTATCCGTGAGTCGAGGATTTTGCGAGGGATTATTTATTTCCCAAGCGCCAAGGATTATTTGTGTCCTTGGGGTTTGAAACGAGTCGAGGGTTCCCACGGAGGCACTGGTGGCTCTGCGAGTCGATGCGGATCAGAAGGCTCTCGTCAAGGAGTGTTTGTATCCGTGAGTCGAGGATTTTGCTAAGGATTATTTGTTTCCCAAGCGCCAAGGATTATTTGTGTCCTTGGGGTTTGAAACGAGTCGAGGGTTCCCACGGAGGCGCTGGTGGCTCTGCGGGTCGACGCGGATCAGAAGGCTCTCGTCAAGGAGTGTTTGTATCCGTGAGTCGAGGAATTTGCTAGGGATTATTTGTTTCCCAAGCGCCAAGGATTATTTGTATCCTTGGGGTTTGAAACGAGTCGAGGGTTCCCACGGAGGCGCTGGTGGCTCTGCGAGTCGACGCGGATCAGGAGGCTCTCGTCAAGGAGTGTTTGTATCCGTGAGTCGAGGAATTTTTTTTGTTGAAGTCACTGGCTTCTTCGGTTGAAATGAACCGTTGAGGTTTGGCTTCGTCGTTTGACAGAATCCGCTGGGGAAGTATGGTTCCTTCTTTGTTTACGCCCTTGGATTGTATACAGGGATCGATGTGATCTTAACTGTAGGGCCAAAGTTTTATCATTTCTTCTTATTATTTTAGTTTATTTCCGCGATGCTCTATCATTTCAGCTTTTATATCGCGAAGGTCGCGACTGCCCGATCATTTCGGCTATTTTTCGCGGTGCCCAATCATTTCGGCTTATTTTATTTTATTTTTACCCACTGCTTTTTATTGCGGGTTGCCCAATCATTTCGGCTATTTTGCATGCATACATTTTACTTGCTGCTTTTTATTGCAAATTGCCCTATCATTTCGGCTATTTCGTATGCATGAGCGGCCTACTGACTTTCGCCGTAAACCTGAAATTGGACACCGATTTCGGCATCAGCACCGCTACAACTGGGATATTACCAGGAGAGAATCATCATTTGCCTCTGTCGTTGTCGAACAAAGGAGGCTTAGCGACCGGGGTTAGGGTCCTGTCGGCTAAGGCTTTTGACTTCATGACTACAAGCAAGTCGTGGGGATCTTGTAGGTGTATTTTCTCCTTAGGAATCGTGAGGGTTCCTAAGTGTTTTGTTCCTCTGTAAGTCGTAAGGATCCTACAGGAGGGTTTCCTCCTCATAAATCAAGAGGATTTACAAAGGTTGTTCACCATACAAACATATCCCTAGCCTCGGACGGGACTAAGTTAGGGAAATGTTTATTCGCGCCCGTGGATTGTATACAAGGGCCAATATTGGACCACTTGTAGGGCAATGTCGAAAGTTGTGGGGGTTGCTTAAGCACAGGTTTAGGTCTCTGTGACTTAAGACTTTCAAATCCTATGAGCCGTGAGGGTCCCATAAGAGAGTTCTCCTTACGAGTCGTGAGGATCTCGCAAGTGTATTTTCTCCTTAGGAATCGTGGGGATCCCTAAGTGTGTTGTTCCTTTGTGAGTCGTAAGGATCTCACGCAGGTGGTTTCTCCTTATAAGGTCGAGAGGACTCTATAAGGGTTCTTTAACGAAGTTGCGCCATTTCGGGTTTTCACAAACATTCGCTGGTAGTCCAGCTGTTTTTACTCACGGAGCCCTTTCGGGTTTTCATCCGTGCCCATTTTGCTTATGGACATACCGTTTTTTTTTTATTTTCTTTTTCTCTCTCTTTTTTTTTACGAGGTCGCGCCCTTTCGGGTTTTCACGAACACTCACCGGCAGTCCTGTTGTTTTTACTCACGGAGCCCTTTCGGGTTTTCATCCGTGCCCTCTTTGCTTATGGACATACCGTTTTTTTTATATATCTTTTTTATTTATTTATTATATTTTTTTTTATTTATTTTTATTCATCTCGTCAGCCCAAGGTTGCTGCGGTATTAGTTTCAAGACGTTTCGGTCTGATATTAGTTTAAGGACATTTCGGTCCATCGTTAGTTTAAGGACGTTTCGGTCCGTCGCTAGTTTAAGGACGTTTCGGTCTGTCGCTAGTTTAAGGACGTTTCGGTCCGTCACAGAGAAGGCCGGCTACTTTTATAAAGCTTGAGCTTAGGAAGATAGCGAGCGTACATAGTCGTCGTCATCTATCATTGGCCTAAACTATGGCTCATTAAACGTAGTATTTCTTTAGGAAGCGACCGTTTATTGGCCTGAAAGGCCTTTCACCGTGCATGTCCATGAGTAGATAGGCTCCACCTTGGTAGACTTTATCTATGATATACGGGCCTTCATAGTTTGGCACGAATTTTCCCCGCTTGGCGCGATTGGGGATCATAGGCCTTTTGACCACTAGCACAAGTTCGCCTTGACAAAATGTCCTCGGTCGGGTCAATCTTTCATATGAGCGCGTCATCTTTGCTTTATAAGCTTTCAGATTTTGCTGTGCTAGAAGCCGGATTTCATCAAGGGCGTCAAGCTCTTCAAACCGAAGGTGAGCATTTTCTTCGTCTGTCAGCTCGTAGTGGACTGCCACTCGTAGAGAGGGTAATTCTATCTCGAGAGGGAGTACTGCTTCCGTCCCAAATACCAATGCGTACGGCGTTGTGTTTGTGGCCATTTTAAATGTAGTTCGATATGCCCAAAGAGCTTCTTGCAATCTTTCGTGCCAATCTCTCTTATTTCGTGACACTGTTTTCTTCATGATCTTCGTCAAGGTCTTGTTGAAGGCCTCAGCTAGACCGTTAGCTCGCAGATTATAAACCGAGGAATATCTCCAGTCTATATTGTGCTGCTGTGCGAAGCGGCTAATTTTATGACTTCGGTAGGCTGGCCCATTATCAGAGATGATCCTTCTTGGGGTTCCAAACCGGTATATGACATGCGTTTTGAAGAAATGGAGGATGTTCTCCGTCTTCACTTCCCTCAACGGTACCGCCTCTGCCCATTTGGAGAAGTAATCAGTCGTCGCCAAGATGAAACGATGTCCCTTTGACGATGCTGGTTCGATGGGGCCGACTATGTCAGTTCCCCACATTTCGAATGGCCAACTAGCCACTGTTGGATGCAGTGGATTGGGATGCTGATGGATGAAGTCCCCATGAATTTGGCATGAATGACATTGCCTCGCGTATTCCAGGCAATCCTGCATCATCGTGGGCCAGTAGTAGCCCATCCGTTTTATCTTCAACTTCATCTTAGGGCCTGCTTGGTGGGAACCGCAGAGTCCGTCGTGAACTTCTTGGACGACCCTTCTCGCTTTGTCAGGTCCTAGGCATCTCAGCCACAGAGAATCGAATGACCTCTTGTATAGAGTATCGTTGACGAAGGCGAAAGACAGAGCTCATTTCACAAGCTGATGTCTTATGGACGCTTCTTCAGGTATTCGGTAGAATTTGAAGTAATCTATGAAGACTTCTCTCCAGTCTTCGGTCTTCTCATGATCTTTTATTTGTAGGGTCGCCTGCTCAGTTGCTCCCTTTTCTTTATATGATTCTGGAGGTATTTCTGCTGGGGCGAGCACTCGACGGCTTTGTATCACGATTCTAACGTCATCGAGGTTCTCGTCAGCCAATTCTTTAGCAAGTTTGGCCAGTGCGTCCGCTTTGCTGTTTTCCGCGCGCGGTATGCTTTCCAACGTGTAGGAGGGAATTTGGGTTAGCAGTTGCTGCACTTTTTCACCGTATTTTACCAATTCCGGTTTGCATGTTTGGTAATCGCCGTTCACTTGACTGACGACCAGTTGGGAGTCCCCATATATGAGGAGGCTTTCAATCCCCATATCAATGGAGATCTCGAGGCCTGCTATCAAAGCTTCATATTCAGCTTCATTATTCGTTCTCGGCTCTGTTAAGGAGAATTCGAAGCGCATTATTCCTCCTTGTGGAGTCACAAAGATGAGTCCTACCCCCGATTTGATCATTGGCGTACTTTGTTTGTGCTTTTTCATGGAAGATGCTCCATCGAAATAAAGCTCCCAACGGGTATCACCACTGTCGATTGCGTCAAACGCATGTCTGTCTGGCAAATCGCAATTTAAAGGAGAATCGGCAGGTATGGGATGCTCAGCCAGGAAATCGGCGATGGCCTGGCCTTTTACTGCCCTGAGAGGTTGATACGTTATTGAGAACTCCATCAAGAGCAGGGCCCATTTAGCGAGTCGTCCCGTCAATATGGCCTTTGACATCAAGTATTTAAGGGGGTCCACCTTTGAAATAAGACGGACCTCATGCGCCAACGCATAGTGCCTGAGCTTTGTTATCGCAAAGATCAACGCCAGGCAGTGTTTTTCAATGGGGGAGTAGTTGCTTTCTGCCCCCAGCAGAACTCGACTTAAGTAGTAGAGTGCTCTCTCTTTCCCTTGATCGTTCTCTTGTGCCCATAATGCGCCTAAGGAACCTTCGAGGGCGGTTGTATAAAGAATGAGGGGTTTTCCCTTGACCGGAGCAGCCAACACCGGCGGGTTCTGCAGGTATTGCTTGATCTCGTCTAGTGCGCCTTGGCATTTTTGATCCCAAACGAATGGGATTCCCTTCTTCATCAGGTGAATATAAGGACGGCACTTTCCTGAAAGGTTGGCTATAAATCGCCGTATGTATGCGAGTTTCCCTTGGAAAGACCGCAGCTGTTTGAGAGTCCTCGGCGGAGGCATTTCCATGATCGCTTTAATCTTTGACGGATCTATTTCAATACCTCGGTGTCGAACAACGAATCCCAGGAATTTGCCCGAGGAAACTCTGAACGCACATTTAAGAGGATTCATCTTCAAGTTGTATAGCCGAAGGCGTTGAAATACAGTCTTCAGATGCTCGAGATGTTCCTCATATGATTTGCTTTTAACCACGAGATCGTCGATATAGCATTCAACGATTTCGTGTATAAGGTCATCGAAGATCTTTGTCATGGCCCTCTGATAAGTAGCACCGGCGTTCTTTAAACCGAAGGGCATCACTTTATAACAAAATATACCAAGAGGAGTCCTGAAGGCTGTGTGCTTCTGGTCTTCGGGATGCATCTTTATCTGGTTATACCCCGACGAGCCGTCCATGAAGGAGAAAACCTCATGAGTGGATGTATTGTCTATCATCAGTTCAGTGACTGGCACTGGGAAATCATCCTTCGGGCAAGCTTTATTAAGATCCCGGAAGTCTACGCATACGCGCACTGTCCCATTTTTCTTCATCACTGGGACGATGTTGGTGATCCATTCGGGGTACTGAACTTCCTGGATGAAGCCGGAGTCGATTAACTTTTTGACTTCGGTATTTATGCTCATCTCAAGCTCGAGTCGCATTCTTCTCGGCGCCTGTTTGACTGGTTTGACGTTTGGGGATATTGCTAGTCTATGTACTGCGACTTCTGGATCTAGTCCTGGCATCTCGGAATAGTTCCATGCGAAGCAATCTTTATGCTGCACAAGGACGTCTTTTAACGCAGCCACCCTCTCTTCAGACAGCAGCTCGCTGACAAATGTCGGTCGTGGATCATTTATTGTCCCCAATTCGATTTTCTTGAGGTTATCTGCAGTAGTATGGATTCCATCTTCCAGCTCTTTTGGCGCTGGTGGAAATTCTGAGATTACCTCATCGCTGCTGTTTTCAAAGCACCAAGGAAGGCTGTTCATGTCCTCGGACTCTTCTTTTAATATTGTTACCACGTGGCAAGTGCGAATTTTCTGCCAATCCCAATGCGGAGTTGGTTCTATCCTTGTGTTTTCGGGTTCGTGCTTTTGCGGCGGCGCTACCCTCCAGTTGTCAGACAACGCAAATTTGCCAAGCTGATATTGGTCCTCAACTCAATTCTTAAAGGTGAAGCAATCTTCAAGCGGATGCCCTACTACTCGATGGTAAGAGCAATAATTTGGGTTGGAGACTTCGCCCGCTTACTCAGGGTGTTTAGACTCTGGCAGTGTAAGCATTTGATGTTTTAGAGCAAGATCGAATATTTTCCTTGTTTTGTCCCGAGGAAATGAGTATGCTCGACCCATTTTCTTCATGAGGGCTAGGTCAATAACGCTCGACTCTCGGATGCGTGGCTTCTTAGCTCTGCTTTGTGGTTGTCGAGCGCCTTTCTTGCCTTTCGACTTGTTTTTGCTTTCGCGTCGAACCTTTTTTGTAGCAGGTTGACATGGGGCAGCATCTTCGTTCTTTACTGCCTGTTGAAGGAGGTGCTGTGTCTTGGCTTTCTCATAGATTGCCATTTCACGATTGTGATCATCTCGGGCTTTTTGACTTGCATCCCTTATAAGTTTGCTCATCTGGTCTTCAAACGATGGACTGGGCGGTTTTGCATCAGGAACTTTTGCTGGCTCAGGATTAGCGTCCTCCCATTGAGCGTCCGCCTCTTCATCGAAGTCATACATAACATAACAGCTGTTTACTAGCTCCCGTTTCTTTGACCGGATGTACCCAAGCCCTTTTGTTTCTATTCTCCCGTTAGGCAGTTTGCATTGAGTCCCAGGAACGTTCCAGACCTTGTCATAGCATTTGGCTTTTCTGACGGTCTGTGTGAAGGATATCCCCTGGTGTTTCAGTAGTTTCTTCAAACCTTCGGTATAATATCTGGGAAGACGGATAGGCTGAAGCCTGTCGAGCGTGGGCTCCGCGCCATGCCAAATTTCTTTTTCCACCTTGTTTTCTTCAGAACGGTAGAATAGGATTGCCTTCTCGCCTTTTCGTCCGGGAGGGATATAGAATGTCTGCAATTCTTCTACGCTGTTGGTGTCGAGGGCATCCAGTTCTTTGTAATGTTCAAGCGGCACCATGGTTATCTGCAGACTTCGCTCTTCATCAGCGGAAACCCGTATCGAAGGCCGAGCAGGGAATACAGCATGAACTTCATCCTCTGAATCACTACCGAAGATCAATGAAGGAACGGATGGTCCCGGCCTGGTGGATTGGGATGGACCTGAATAAATTATATCCTCCTCCTCCTCAGTGTCACTGCCGAAGACAGGGATGGTGGCGTTAGTTTTGTTCTCCGGTTTGTGACACCTTTCCGTGTCTTCGAAACTCGGTAAGAAGTATTTGGCATCTTCATAGTTGCGAACTTCGTTTACGGAAAACGGATTCAACTCTCCCGCCACTGTGTACTCGAGGCCATCCCTAGAATACTTCATGCACTGATGCTGTGTAGAAGGGATGATATTGTACTCGTGTAGCCATGGTCGGCCGAGCAGAGCATTGTAGCACGTCTTGGCGTCTATAACATGGAATTTGATGTCTGTGACGAGCAACCCGAAGCGCAGCGTCAATATCACAGATCCAAGAGTCTTTGAGGATTGGGAGTCAAAACCGGAGATGGTGATTTTGTCTCGGGCAAGGTGTTGGACACTCATGCAAATTTCCTTTAACACTCGCACATTGAGCAAATTAACAGACGATCCATTATCGACCAAGATTTTACCTATCTTTATGTCATGGCAGTATCCTGAGACATAAAGGGGACGATTGTGGTCGCATGTCCCGAGGAGAAGGTCTTCATCACCAAAAGCAACGTCGGCTGTGTGCACTTCCTCTAATTCGTCCTTCATCTTTTCTTCGGCTAGGAAGGCTTGGAACTGGTCCGGATCTTGTAGCGCCTTAATCAAAGAGTCTCTGGCCTCCTTTGATAGTAACAAGGCATCAAGGACGCTGAGCTGAGAGGGCAGTTTCCTCAGATGTGCCAGAACGTTGTAATCCACCTTACTTCTCTTCGGCGGGTTTTCGGCGTTTAGCTCTTCCAGAACTTGGTCATCTAAGACGATGTCTTCAGAGACCTTTTCTTTCCCTTTATCTTTTCTATTCGAGGGTCCGAGGTTCTTTTCAGGCAGTGTCCGATTCCGCAGCCGGATATTTTCGCAAACCACTGGCTCCTCTTCTTTTCCCGAAGTTGACTCTTTAAAGAGAGGGGCAAGTTCTAGCTCCTCATCAGAGTCGCTCCCAAATGTAGGCACGTGTGACCCGGTAGTGTTAACCATGTGACAATTGCCGGCAGTTCTTTCAAGCTCTTTGGTCGTGTTTCTTTGCTCCCGACGAATTTTACGCTTTTCCCGTTTAAAGCGTTGTTGATTAGCGACGTATCTTTGCCACCATCCATTGAAAGCTTTGCAATCTTGGGTGGGGTGCGAGACCTTCTGATGATATAAGCAATAGGAGGGGTGCATTTCTACCACACCAGTCATTTTTCCTTCAGAGGATGATAGCTTCATACTCATTGATATGGCCTTAGCAAACCTCTTTTTTATCTTGAATTGGCTTTTGTCAGCGATGAAGGCATTTTGCTCCAGCGGGATCATCTCAGCTCTTCTCTCAAATCTCTGGCGCTTGGCCTTTTCGAATATAGCCGTCTCGCATTCTTGATCAGCTTTACTTTTTAATCGAGCTTTACTAAGAAACGCGTCAATCATTTCGATTGACAATTCCGGAACCCTTGACTCAGTATTTGCCCCCGGCGCTTTAGTGCCAGAAATCCCTTCATCGTCCGTGGTCAAATGGGAGATCATATGACAGCTTGCCACATATTCCTCGGATTCATCCGATGAACTTTCTCCCTCGTCTTCTTTTTGAAAGACATGATCAAGGAAATCTTGGAGCGTAATGGGAGTCCGCGCCTTTTGGTTGTATTCATCTAGTGCGTCGATTTGCTTTTGTAAGTCCGTGCGCTTGTCGCCAGGCTTCACGGGCTTCTTAGATTTTGTAGGGTTCCAAGGCACACTAAGGGGTTCTCACAAGGCATCAACCATGCCAAATTAAAATTTTACATGTGCCGAAGAACTCTAATACGGATCGTTGGCTAGAATTTAGGCGAAACAAGAAGCTAGTTAACAACTTAACTACAAGCAAATGGAAATACAACCTTTGTAGATTCCATTGTTGAACTCTTTGGCCTCTTGAGTGATGGAGGAAGGTCCTTCTTGAAGTCCTCTAGCGTCCACGACGATCCACCCGGAGCTCCTAGTCCAAGCTTGCAACTTCACCTTTCCGGAGAAGAGATGAAGATAACACTCTACACAAATGGGCTAAACTTGCATAGAATGAGGTTGTGGATTTTATTCTCACTTCAAAAACCTTTCTTGATCAACATTTTGCTCACTTGAAGAGATCAAGAGAGCTAAGGAGGAAGAAGAAGCACTAGGAAGATGATGGCTAACCTCTTTCAAGAAGACAAGAAAACATACATCTTGAAAAAGAGAATGATGCTTCTTGAAGGAAAGAAAAGACTTGTCTTGGAAAAGAAATCAAGACATAGGAATGAGTTTTTTTTTATTCCTTCTTATGTTACACCATGGTTAGGATATGAAGAGGTTAATGTATCGTAGTCAAAACAACAAAGGAAAACTAACTAAGGGTTAAATGATGGATAAGTAAGGTAAGAGTGTATGAAACATTACAATATTTAACCCTTTTTCTTTTCCTTTTGTTTTAGCATGAGTACAATAACAATTCACATTAAAACCATGGTGTAAGTCTAGCATTGCCATCATATTCCATGTATAAGCAACCATGAAAGATGATGCATGTATGTATGTGTGCATGCACATCATATGTGCATGAAACTACAAGTAAGAAATCATACATGCATGCATACATCCATCATGCATAAGTAAAGGTTTCAAGTGAGAAAACTAATGGTTAAATGATAAATCAACACTTGATTTATCAACCCGGTCATATCACATATGACCCCACCAAAAGCCAGCGGCCCGATCAATATACGGTATCCCATACACGCATTTTAATCGGGTCCATGCACATATCACATACGCGCACCACAACGTTTCGCCTGGACCAGGTAACTCCTTTGTGGGACTCTAAGACTCGTCAATACGCCGGCAGTGGGTGATGATCATATCAAGCACCCCCAGGCCGCAAGCGGTCAGCTAAACGTAACGGCCACCCGGGTATTGAGCGATCAGAGGAAAACAAGCGAACCTGCCACCACTCCGTCGAGCCAACCGGTAACACTACCGTACAGTCCGGTCTCTTCGTCAGATATGTCGCATATCAAGTCTAGGGGTGGTAAGCGTCAGACCCCAATAACCGATAAGTCGTGCTGATGTGAGGCCCATAACGGGTCGAGAAACTACTGGTAACACTTACCAGCAAATCTCTAAATCAGCCCTGGCCAGGGACTTCCCTGTTATGGCCAATCAAGCACAGCGCAACATCAACCCCCAATACCGGGAGAGACGAAACCCCTCCTATCGCTCATTGCCTCCATGTGACTCGGGACTGTACCCAAAGACCACCGTTTTGCACGCCCTCAAGGGCGTGGTAAGGTGGAGATCAAAGCACAGTGGGAGTCACACAAGACTCTATGACGATCTCGGGTCTACAGACTAACCTGCACCAGTGTCACCTGAGAACTGCCATCTGACGTGAGGTATAATACCATCTGGGAGTTCTCGGCGAGTCCGTCCAGTGTACCCAGTCTCCACTGAGCACCCGTATACCATCTCTGATGTCAAACACCAATGGATATGGGATCATCCATCGCCCATCTCATGGGTCGAGAAGCGTATACGCTAGTCTACATTGGTATATCGATGCCCCGTCTCGATACACCCACGACTAGGGACCTTGAAGGATGTACTTATGGACTACCACGTCCCCACTAGTATGATCTACATCATAGTCCAGGTAGTCAAGTACACATCCTAAGGGCTTTACCAACATGTAACTATAAGACAGTTTAAAGAGACAAGTGTACATGTTAAGATAAAGAGTAACCAGATAGCATACTATCATATCGAGCAAGAAAGTCATCTCTATATATGACCAAGCATCCAATAATATACATCATATGTACAATACTGGCCTCTAGGGCATACATACAACTAACAATCTCCCACTTGCACTAGGGCCAGCTGCTATAGTATCGCATACCAAGCATCCCAAAGAGTCTCTCAAACTGTATCTGGGGAATAGCCTTCATGAGTGGATCCGCTGTGTTATTCTTCGTGTCAACTCTCCTGACCTCGATCTCCCGGCGATCAACTATCTCCCGGATCAGGTGATACCGCCTCAGAATATGCCTGGATCGCTGATGGGACCTGGGTTCCTTGGCCAAAGCCACCGCTCCATTGTTATCGCAATACAAGGGTATTGGATTCTCAATGGATGGAACCACTCCAAGTTCAGCAATGAACTTCTTGATCCAGACAGCCTCTTTGGCAGCATCGTTGGCAGCGATGTATTCAGCCTCCATCGTCGAGTCTGCCACGGTTTCCTGCTTGGAACTCTTCCAGCTAACCGCCCCTCCGTAAAGGGTAAAGACAAATCCCGATTGCGACTTAGAGTCGTCCTTATCACTCTGGAAGCTCGAATCGGTAAAGGACTCCACTTGGAGCTCTCCGTTACCATACACCAAGAACATATCTCTAGTCCTTCGCAAGTACTTGAGAATGCTCTTCACAGCTGTCCAGTGACTCTCTCCAGGATCAGCTTGATACCTGCTCACTATACTTAGTGAGTATGCTATATCGGGTCTGGTACATAGCATCGCATACATGATAGAGCCTACTGCCGAAGCATAGGGTATCCCTTGCATGCGAGCTCTCTCCAAATCAGTCTTGGGAGACATCTCTTTGGAGAGAGTGACTCCAGAGATCGTGGGCAAGTTCCCACGCTTGGAATCTTCCATACTAAACCTCTTTAGTATGGTGTCAATGTACCTGGATTGGGACAATCCCAATATCCTCTTGGATCTATCTCTATAAATCCTCATTCCCAATATGCAGGAGGCATCACCAAGATCTTTCATTGAGAATCTTTGTGATAAGAAGAGCTTGACCGATTGCAGCATAGGAATATCATTTCCTATCAAGAGTATGTCGTCCACGTACAATACGAGGAAGACAACCTTACTCTCTGCCACCTTCTTGTAGATACAAGGTTCATCTGGGTTTTTGACGAAATCAAACTCTTTGATAACGACGTCAAAGCAGATGTTCCAACTCCGCGATGCTTGCTTTAATCCATAAATGGATTTAAGCAGCTTGCACACCTTCCCGCTGCTCCCACTGTCTACGAAGCCCTCTGGCTGAGTCATGTACACGCACTCTTCCAAATCACCATTTAGAAAGGCGGTCTTAACATCCATTTGCCAGATTTCGTAATCATGATAAGCAGCGATGGCAAGCATGATCCGGATGGATTTAAGCATAGCCACTGGAGAAAAGGTCTCGTCATAGTCCACACCTGGTCTTTGACGAAAACCCTTTGCTACAAGTCTAGCTTTGAAAGTCTCCACTTTCCCATCTACACCAAGTTTCTTCTTGAAGATCCACTTGCTCCCAATGGGTTTTACCCCTTCAGGAGCAACTTCCAAAGTCCATACTTTGTTGGTGTACATGGAATCCATCTCAGACCGCATAGCATCCAGCCATTTCACTGAGTCCCCACTCGTGATGGCCTGCTCGAAGCTAGTTGGGTCATCATCCTCCATGATGCAATCCTCGCTCCCACCATCCATGAGAAAACCGTAGTATCTCTCAGGTGGGCGAGGAACCCTACTAGATCGGCGGAGAGGCTGGGGTTCATCGGGTACTACTGAATCCTCTGGTTCTACCAAGTCTTCTGTTGTAGCATTCGTAGCTGGAACCTCTTCCAGTTCTACCTCATGACCATCAATCTCTTTTTCAAGAAATTCCTTTTCTAAAAAGGTGGCATGCCGAGAAACAAACACTCTTTGTTCCTCAGGTTGGTAGAAGATATACCCTTGAGAATTCTTAGGATATCCTACAAATGTGCATAGAACAGACCGTGCCTCGAGTTTGTCCGGATTTTGTCGTTTGACATAGGCTGGACAACCCCATATCTTAACATAGTTAAGACTTGGTCTCTTTCCTTTCCATATCTCATATGGAGTGGTAGGCACAGACTTGGTTGGGACCATATTCAATAGATGTATGGCTGTTTCAAGCGCATACCCCCAGAAGGAAATAGGTAACTCAGCTGTGCTCATCATAGAGCGCACCATATCTAATAGGGTGCGATTCCTCCGTTCTGATACACCGTTGTGCTGTGGTGTATATGGAGGAGTCAGCTGAGAGAGAATCCCATTCTCTTTTAGGAAGTCCAGGAATTCATTGCTCAAGTATTCACCTCCTCGATCGGATCGAAGGATTTTAGTACTTTTTCCGGTTTGGTTCTCGACTTCTTGTTTATATTCTCTAAATTTCTCAAAAGCTTCAGACTTGTGTCTTATCAAGTACACATGTCCGTATCTTGAGAGATCGTCAGTGAATGTAATGAAGTACGAAGAACCATTCCTGGCATGTGTAGACATTGGACCGCATACATCACTATGTATCAGTCCCAAGAGTTCGGTAACTCTTTCTCCGTGTCCCGTAAACGGAGTCTTGGTCATCTTGCCTTTGAGACATGACTGGCAAGTGTCATAAGATGAAAATTCAAAAGGATTTAAATATCCATCTTTATGCAACTTAGCTAGTCGTGTCGCATTGATGTGACCGAGTCTACAATGCCACAAGAAGGATTCGTTGAGTTCAGAACTCTTCCTCTTGTGTGTGTTTGTTATGCTCAGAACTGTTGATTGACTTAGAACATAAATGCCATTGCACAACGTGCCTGATCCAACCAACTTTTGGTTACGGAAAATGTTCATAACATTGTCCTGTACTACAAAATTATATCCCTCTTTACTTAATAAAGAAACCGATATAATGTTGCATATCAGGTTCGGCATGTAATAGCATTCGTTCAGAACCAATGTATTACCGGTTGGTAATTCAAGGTGATATTCCCCGACAGTCTTAGCTGCAACAATTGCACCATTTCCAACTCTAATGTCTTTATCACCTTCTCCGAGTTCTCTACCTTTTCTAAGCCCATGTAACTGATTACATATATGGGATCCTGACCCGGTATCTAATACCCAGGACGTAGAGCAAATGGAGAAACAGTTCTCAGTAACGAACACACCCGAAGAAAATGCATCAACATGTACTTTCTTCAATCGGGTGGCATGTGAATCCTGGTATTCCCCTATATCCTGTTCATTCCTATAACTCTTATAAGAAAGAACGGAACCAACGTTCCCCAGCACAGTATAACATGCGGGTTTGGTCAATACATCCATATTATTATCTGGATTAGGGCATGAAATGGTCGCTACCTGGAGAGAGAGAGAAGAAAACACTTAGCGTGCGCTCTTGCAAGATCAGATTGGTTATTTTATCTAATCAGGATGGCTCCCACTGCTTTTTATCAAATCCTCCTTCAAACCATAAAAGGAAAACTAGCCGGGATTAATTACACACTACAAGTTCGCCAATCTTTCAGCCAGGCCAGTGTCGGTACTTTGAGGGAGGTCCCCCGTGCTTTCGCACGAACCTAATTAATGTAAACCTCGTTTTCCCAGAGGCGTAACCCCGTTGACACTTTTCTAGGCACCTACTTGATCGGCTAATTGTAATGTGCAAAACTCTCCCAGGAGTAACTCTTACTCGCAGTGGGTATCGGGATCCAACTATCTCATAGAAGGTATGCAATCTCATTGCAAATTTCAACACTTGAAATTCCCGATAATATTTTGCCCCTAGCATGCTATGACCTTGACGAAAGCCAACAAACCACAGCCCGCTAGTCAAGTTCAACCCGTACATTTCGTGACTGAATTAAACCCACCCGCACGACCCTTGACGAAAGCCAACAAAGCCGTACGACTACCCTAATCCAGTCGCATCATATGCAACAGATAAGCAGCACATAGCTACCGCACACTATACCTTGACGAAAGCCAACAAATGTAGCACGAATACTATATGTAGCTTATCTGAAATGACGGAGGGCTACGACAGGTTTTTCTGAAAACCTATTGCGTAATGAACTTGATATCGTTGTAGGATCGAATGAAGTTTAGAAATGGAGTGATTTTGAGGCCTTTCCAGTTTTGCTAAAGGGGTCACTCCCGGTGAAGGGATCGTCGGCCCTTTCCTCGTCGTATGAGGTGCGGGATATATCACATATATCGCTGTGCAAAGCAAAAACTCTTAAAAGCAGTCAAAAACAAACCGAGTGTGTAGCATCTACCAGTTGTTGCTAAAGGAGTCACTCCCGGTGAAGGGATCTCGGTCCTTTCCTTATCGAATAAGGTGCAGGATATATCACATATACCGCTGTGCAAAGCAAAAACTGTAGCTACCTGTTTTAATTTGAAATTCGATTCCACAACATCTTTAGGTTTCTTCTTTCATTAATCTCATTAATGAAGTCCCATCATTTAAGTCACCTAAACATCACAGATAGATATGACGTACACTTATGCCATCCGCATTCGCCTCGATGTCCCCTCGTGCACCGTTAGGTTAGGTAACTAACGACAGAGCAGGGCAGGGCTAGCGCGGGTGTAAAACATAAGTAACGTCTATATAATATATCATATATACTATATACGGTATCTATCACAGAACATCACATGATCACATCACAGATATCGCAGCAGAAGAATCAAATGAAATATTGGATATACTAGGACGTCCGTGTTTTCAATACGAGCCAGTACAAAACACGGATTCCACGGTCGTGATGAATAGCCAATCCCATACCCCTAGACCCCTACGAGAGCGGCAAGCAACCCTACCAATTCTAGAGTTAGGAGACCCGGACTCGACTCCTCGAGTTGGTCTCCCACTGGACTCCAGAACCCGGTTACTTGTGCCCTCCTCCTTGGGTCTATCCTAGTGCGGAAAAGTAAATAATATACAACCGGTGACATCTTCCGCAACATGGAAGTGCCCCAAATAAAAGAATATTACATACAAGTTTTTACATGAATGAAAATGAAAAACACTCATCTCACATAAAAACCCCCGGCTATTCAAACACGACGATCCAATATAACATATCCAGCAACACATAACATCACATGTCATCAACGTAAGCAAGTATGCATACCCCAATTGTCGTTGACGTATAGCAACGAAACCGGCGATATCGCCATACTACACTTACGGTCACAGAAAAGAAAGTGTAAAACTACAACAGTTGGAATCCGCAATCTCTTTAGACATCACATGCCCAATCAAATGAATTACTTAGACATCACATGTCTAACAATTATAAACCCCGCATTTTAGTCTCGTTATCGAAAACACTTTTCAATATCAAGTCGGGCAATTCAACAAGATTGCCGACATCCTGATCGAATGCTCGTCGCAAACTTCAATAGGCGGCCGCACCCCCGATACCGTCGACAAAGTGCACCAAGGCGGAACACCGCTACCGGGAGCACCCGAACGGATGCTTTCGGCGACGGGGTTCTCCTACAGTCACTTGGTTGGGGCTATGGAGTGAGGCTGTCTATTAAGTTTACCCGGCGAGTATCCGCGTACGCTACGTGATTGCGACGGACTTTTGATCACATCAAAATTCCGTGGCAACCGGTCAAGTGAGACTAAACTGCTATGTTTATAACATTCATTCGGTTATCTCATAACTATTTGTGAATTCCAATTATTGTATCCCATTCCAGATAAATATACAGTATTAAAGTTTTTGAATGAATGGTCAAATACCCAAAATTCACTAAAGCTCAACACTTGAGCGGAGTTCAAAAATTCCGGTGTATGGCACAGTAGCAGCGGTCCAGCCGTAGAAGGGTCAAGCCAACGCCTTACATGTGGCACGCCGTACTGCCCCAAACCCGAAGGTTCAAAGGACAGTTCAAGACGGTCACATAATCGAGTTAAGGTTTGTTGTCTTCTAGAGGGTCCACCACAAACTTGCACATATATCCGAAAGACGTAAACCCCGTGAAGAGTGAGTAAATGATACTCGTCCAAATACTTCAATACATTCTAATTATCCGGAAAACACATAGACAGAATTAGACTTTCCGATCGAAACATTGATTCCCAAAACAACTCAGAACAACTCAACTCTTAAGTTCAGTTTAAACATTCCAGGAAAATGAGCACTGCATTTTACGAGTTACTGTGAAATTTGACACGTGTCGGCTTCTGATTGGCCGCTAAAGCGCCGCGCGAACCCTACTTGTGCGGCGCTTCCGCCGCACTTTGGTGGAATCGTGTGCTCAAATTTCACAGTAATGTTCAGAAAAGCCTGCTTGTTTTTCTGGAAATTTTTATTTGCCAAAAATCAACAGTTTTGAAAAATGTACAGAGAACGATTTTGCAATGGGATTTCGGTTCGATCGGGTTTCTAATTCCGTCCGGGGATCGCCTAAGGCTCTAGCTAGGCTCTGATACCACTGTAGGGTTCCAAGGCACACTAAGGGGTTCTCACAAGGCATCAACCATGCCAAATTAAAATTTTACATGTGCCGAAGAACTCTAATACGGATCGTTGGCTAGAATTTAGGCGAAACAAGAAGCTAGTTAACAACTTAACTACAAGCAAATGGAAATACAACCTTTGTAGATTCCATTGTTGAACTCTTTGGCCTCTTGAGTGATGGAGGAAGGTCCTTCTTGAAGTCCTCTAGCGTCCACGACGATCCACCCGGAGCTCCTAGTCCAAGCTTGCAACTTCACCTTTCCGGAGAAGAGATGAAGATAACACTCTACACAAATGGGCTAAACTTGCATAGAATGAGGTTGTGGATTTTATTCTCACTTCAAAAACCTTTCTTGATCAACATTTTGCTCACTTGAAGAGATCAAGAGAGCTAAGGAGGAAGAAGAAGCACTAGGAAGATGATGGCTAACCTCTTTCAAGAAGACAAGAAAACATACATCTTGAAAAAGAGAATGATGCTTCTTGAAGGAAAGAAAAGACTTGTCTTGGAAAAGAAATCAAGACATAGGAATGAGTTTTTTTTTATTCCTTCTTATGTTACACCATGGTTAGGATATGAAGAGGTTAATGTATCGTAGTCAAAACAACAAAGGAAAACTAACTAAGGGTTAAATGGTGGATAAGTAAGGTAAGAGTGTATGAAACATTACAATATTTAACCCTTTTTCTTTTCCTTTTGTTTTAGCATGAGTACAATAACAATTCACATTAAAACCATGGTGTAAGTCTAGCATTGCCATCATATTCCATGTATAAGCAACCATGAAAGATGATGCATGTATGTATGTGTGCATGCACATCATATGTGCATGAAACTACAAGTAAGAAATCATACATGCATGCATACATCCATCATGCATAAGTAAAGGTTTCAAGTGAGAAAACTAATGGTTAAATGATAAATCAACACTTGATTTATCAACCCGGTCATATCACATATGACCCCACCAAAAGCCAGCGGCCCGATCAATATACGGTATCCCATACACGCATTTTAATCGGGTCCATGCACATATCACATACGCGCACCACAACGTTTCGCCTGGACCAGGTAACTCCTTTGTGGGACTCTAAGACTCGTCAATACGCCGGCAGTGGGTGATGATCATATCAAGCACCCCCAGGCCGCAAGCGGTCAGCTAAACGTAACGGCCACCCGGGTATTGAGCGATCAGAGGAAAACAAGCGAACCTGCCACCACTCCGTCGAGCCAACCGGTAACACTACCTACAGTCCGGTCTCTTCGTCAGATATGTCGCATATCAAGTCTAGGGGTGGTAAGCGTCAGACCCCAATAACCGATAAGTCGTGCTGATGTGAGGCCCATAACGGGTCGAGAAACTACTGGTAACACTTACCAGCAAATCTCTAAATCAGCCCTGGCCAGGGACTTCCCTGTTATGGCCAATCAAGCACAGCGCAACATCAACCCCCAATACCGGGAGAGACGAAACCCCTCCTATCGCTCATTGCCTCCATGTGACTCGGGACTGTACCTAAAGACCACCGTTTTGCACGCCCTCAAGGGCGTGGTAAGGTGGAGATCAAAGCACAGTGGGAGTCACACAAGACTCTATGACGATCTCGGGTCTACAGACTAACCTGCACCAGTGTCACCTGAGAACTGCCATCTGACGTGAGGTATAATACCATCTGGGAGTTCTCGGCGAGTCCGTCCAGTGTACCCAGTCTCCACTGAGCACCCGTATACCATCTCTGATGTCAAACACCAATGGATATGGGATCATCCATCGCCCATCTCATGGGTCGAGAAGCGTATACGCTAGTCTACACTGGTATATCGATGCCCCGTCTCGATACACCCACGACTAGGGACCTTGAAGGATGTACTTATGGACTACCACGTCCCCACTAGTATGATCTACATCATAGTCCAGGTAGTCAAGTACACATCCTAAGGGCTTTACCAACATGTAACTATAAGACAGTTTAAAGAGACAAGTGTACATGTTAAGATAAAGAGTAACCAGATAGCATACTATCATATCGAGCAAGAAAGTCATCTCTATATATGACCAAGCATCCAATAATATACATCATATGTACAATACTGGCCTCTAGGGCATACATACAACTAACAGATTTCTTCTTCTTCTTTTTCGAAGATTTTGACGGCTGGTTATGAACGCTTGAACTACCACCATCGGTCTTCGGAGTCGGACGTGGCTTCAACATCCCCTCTATAACCTGCGGTTCCAAGGGGTTCTTCCACTTGACCGCTGGACAGGTCTGAAGATCATTTAGCATTCTCCTCGTTTTGGCCGATAATACAACCTCCCAAGGAGTTTCCTCAATGACGGAGCATGTTGCCCCCGGCGTATTCGTCCCTTTAGAGGTGTGGGACTGCGGGGGATTCACCTTCCATTTGTCGGATAGCGCAAATTTTCCCTGGCGGTACTGGTTTTCAAGCCAATTTTTGAAAACGTAACAGTCTTCGATCGGATGTCCTAGCACTCGATGATAAGGGCAGTAATTAGGCTCGTTGACGTCACTTGGTTGCGACGGACGTTTTGGATCTGGCAGATTTATGAGCCTGTTGCGCAATGCCAGCTCGAATAGCCTCCTCGTTTTATCACGGGGGAAGGAGTAAGCACGTCCCATCCTGTCCTCAAGGGGTACGTATGGGCGCGTATTGTTTGGACGAGCAACCGGCTTCGAGTCGTTCGGTTGTTGTTGGGCATTAGCGACAATGATCGCTTTTCCCTTTCCTTTATCGTTTCGGGAGTCCGGTTTCGGGAGAGGGGGCTTATGGCCCATCTGGTCCTTCTGCGCCAATTTGTCGATCAAAGCCTGGAAGGAAGTCGGCTTAAAGAACATCATAAACTGGGAAATGGTTGCTTGTGGATCAAGGGTTCCAACAAACATTCTTACCGCAGGGGCTTCTTCTATGCGCTGTTCACACTTAGACCATAGATTACGCCACCGTATAGCGTACTGAACCCATGTCTCGCCGGGTTTTACCCTGGCGTTAATCAGCGCCGTCATCGGAGTACGCTCACTGGCACTTGCAAAACGTTGGGTGAAGAGCAGCTCCATCTCCGCAAAGGTTTTAATAGAGTCGTTGGGGAGCTCAGAATACTATTCGAACGCCGTATCTGATAGGCTTCCAACAAACTGGCGAAGCAGAAGCTTGTCGTCGCCGCCGGTGTTACCGCAAAGCGCCCTGAACTGGGCAACATGTTAATGGGGATTGCCGGTCCCTTTGTAGACATGAAACTTGGGAATTGTGTAACCCGGCGGGTATTTGATTTGGTAATACCAGCCTGGATATGGTCGCCCCGTTTTTACGACGTGACCGGCTGCTTCGGCCGCGTGATGAACCTTTATTTGCTGGGCTATATATTCGTCCAGATCAGTTTTAGAGATTGTATCCTCTCTAGCCGTTGATAAAACGGGCTGAGGGTTTGATGTCTCTCCCCTATCATCCCCAAGGACAATCGGGGGTTCTTCAGTTGGGGGATCTGGTTGTATCATCATCCCTATCATGTCCTGGAAGAGGAGGCCCATACGCTGTATATTGGCTGCTTGTTCAGCAGCCTCTTTGTCTCTCTTTTCCAGTACTCGGCGGAGGAACTCGGCGTCGGTCTCTTCCTCTTGGCGTTCATCTAAGGACGTCCCAGGGTTCTCTTTTGGTTCCGTGAGTGCAGCCATTGTAGTCATCATTTCCTGGAGCTTTTGTTGCTGCTCCTGAGCCTTGGTCACTGACCGGGTAAGCGGTCGGTGACCCGTAGAAGTACGACTTTCTTCCTTTCCAGAAGCCATATAGACCGTATGAACTGTTATGCCCCCTGACTTGGGGTGTTTAGGTTCACCGCTTTTAAACTTTGTCAACGTCACGGGAGCTTTCTCTGGCCTTTTCCTTTTGTGGACCATTGAGGTTGAAGGAGCCGTTGTTGCCCCCTGCTGTTTAATGGGGCGGTTTTTGTCCTTTTCCACCTTTGCCTTTTTCTGGCGACGAAAGTGGTCTGGGTCAATCACGGAGTCTTGAACCCTCCGCCAAACTTTATAAATTTTTGACGACAGCCGTTGAGGGGGCTGTTCCTGCTTTGTCTCCGGAGCTTTTTCCATAGGCGGAGGAGATCTTTTCAATGTAGCAATTGGAGAGTTCTTTCTCACCTTCCTCAGCAATTCAAAGCTGTTCCCAATTAGAACAGCAGCGTCGACCTCCACCACTGGAGCAGGTGGAGTTAGTCCTGAGGGGGAGTTGCCCCCTGCTTTCCTTACTCGTTGCCAATGGCGACGTCGCGCACGACGAGCCGTTGGGACTGGCTCGGAAATCGAGATGGTTTCTTGTTGCCCCTTGTTTGAGTGTGGGGTAACTGCCGATGTCAGCCTATCGAAGACTGATTCCTTTTGACCAGCTGGGGGATGGGAACCGTCAATCTTGTGAAGACCGACTCTCTGATGGGAGAAGCCGCTTTAACGACTTCCAAAGCAGCGGCCGTTGCCCTCTTTGGGACGGCCACTTTATAGTTCTGACCTAGCCTGGTGAAAATGGAGGCTGTTGGTTTAGTAGCAGGCGACCCGTTGACAGGGGTCGTGGTAGCAGTGAGCCGGTCGAACACCGACTTCTTGTTCGCTTCCGGTGCGGATATCGGCATAGAGAAGCTTGTAGGTGGGACCATGGTCCCGAAAAACAGGCCAGTGGTGGCCTGGGTCACCTGTTCAACCGGCAGAGCGAGGAAAGAGGCCGCTTGGGGCCCATATGTTACACCTCTCGGTGAGGTGGAGCGTCCGTTGCAGTGGCATTTCGAGCAGTTGGTGCAGTTGGTGGCTATTGAATCTTGAATTCTGCGCTAGGTAAAAGACCAAATCTTAGCAACTTGAAATCCAAAGAGAACCATTTAACAAACCGCAATTGGTTCGCGAAGACGACACACGAAGTGTGGAGTGGAAAGAGGAAAAGGTCCCACCGGGCGTGCCAGAATCTGTTCCCCTCCGAACGGCGGCCCGGACTTCGCGTCCGTTGCCTTAGGTTCGGGGCAGATGCTATTTGGTTTTATCCGTCTACCTCTCCGAAGATGCCAAGTTGATTTATGGCACCATGTATCGGAGGTTTAGACGGATGCGGCCGATGTAGCAGACTTCGTCAGATTCCCCCTCAGGGTGAGGGGTTTTTGATTGTGGGGACGCTCTTCCCTGCAGGCGCAAGCCCCTGCAGTTAATTACGCTACCGCATCGCGGTAACAACTTTCTCCTTCTCCAGAATTTCACTTAGTGTCGTGTGTGTTTGTTTTGTTTGTGGTTGCCCGTGGATTGTATACGGAGACTGAGTAATGCCGTCGCCCGTAGGACGTGGATTAGTCTAAATCCGTGTTTGCTTAGATTTGGGTTTGGTGTTTTTAGTTTAAGGATACATTAGTCGCATTGCGGCTAAGATCAACTTAAACGTTCGTCAAGGATATGTTAGTCCTGTTTTGGACTAAGATCGACTTGACGTAGTGATCGATTTAATATCTGGCTGTCGGGACTCGTCACCTCTCTGACGTCGTTGAGGGATTACAACGACAGGCGTCAGAGGAGTTCAGAGATGTACCCTTGAACTAAAGTTGATTTGGAGTTTTATCGTTTATTTAAATATCTAAGGACACGTTAACCGTATTTGGGGCTAAGATCAACTTAGACGAGACCGTTTAGATCCGACAAAAGAGCGTTTGGGCCCTATTGTGCCAGTTTAGGGACGTAGTGGTCCGATATTAGTTTAGGGACGTTTCGGTCCGATATTAGTTTAGGGACGTTTAGTTTAGGGACATTTTGGTCCATCATTAGTTTAGGGACGTTTCGGTCCGATATTAGTTTAGGGACGTTTCGGTCCAATTGGATATGTGGTCGTTGGGACCCGTCACCTCTTTGACGTCGTTGAGGAATTACAACGAGGGATGTCAAAGGAGTTCGGAGATGTACCCTCGAACCGGTCGTGAATTGGTTTAGGAGAGCCATTTTGCTCAACCAATTTAATTTAAGGACTTACAGCCAGGATTGGGTTAAGTCCAATTTTTTTTAATTTATTTTGGGCTTTGCCCTACTAGAAAATCAATCCAAACAGGGCTCTGCCCCTTTAGTATTTTGCAATTTGATTTGGGCCAGGCCCTTTTAAATAATGGGTTGCATTTGTGCAGAACATCAAGAATTCTTCAGATTTAAGAACAAAAGTGCATAGCACTTTTGATCTAAATTTGGATCAAAGGAAAACAATTGTTTTCCCTGATTTCACAGAACCAAGGGTTCATACCAAGTGCAAGGCACTATTTATTTATTTTTATTTATTTATTCACTTTTTAATCCTCTATTCTTCAGAGATTTTTCTCTTCTTCAAAAGAAGTTTTTACCTTTCGTTTATGTTCTTGAGTAATCTTCAAGAGTTCTTTCTCTTCTCTCTTTTTTTTGCCAGAAGTTGATTCTTCAAGTTGATGCCTATCGAATGAGGTCTGGGGTCCTATTTATAGTGCTCACAAATTTGTTGAATTTGTTAACAAGATCTTTCCTGAGTGATTTTGGGAATTTTCCCACCGCTGGATCTTTGATCCAAAGGCAGAAGAAAATCTTCTGGTTTTGGAAAGAACAGAAAAGATTTCATAAATTTTAATTCAGTTTCTGCGCAACTCCCCAATGAATGACACGTGTCGCGCAGCGGTAGGCTTGCGCAACAGTGCTTGCGCAACTGCGCAGACACGTGTCGCGCAGCGGTGCGCTTGCGCAACTGCGCAGACACATGTCGCACTGTGGACCGCTTGCGCATTGCGCAACGCACGGAATTTGAAGCGTTGTTTCAGAAAATTTGAATTTTCAAAATTCAAATGAGCCTTGCTCAGATTGGGGGAACAGTGAGCATCTCGTAAGTGTAATTTCTTCTTAGGAATCGTGAGGATTCCTAAGTGTATTTTCTCTTGAGAGCTGTAAGAATCTCACAAGAGAGTTTTTCTTGCTTAAGAGTCGAGAGGACTCGTAAGTGGTTGTTTGCTTTCTTGTCGGAGAGTGTGGCCCGTGGGTAATCCATCTTGACCTCCTTGTAGGGCGGCGATGGCTTAGGAGACAGGGTTAGGATCTGCCACGTAAGACTTTTCAACTTTATGAGCCGTGGGGGTCTCACAAAGACTTTTCTTCCTACGAGTCGAGAGGATCTCGTAGGTGTGGTTTCTCCTTAGGAATCATGAGGATTCCTAAGTGTGTTTTCTCTTGAGAGTCGTAAGGATATCACAAGAGAATTTTCTCCTTACAAGTCGAGAGGACTCGTAAGTGATTGATGAGGTTGACATTATCCACATTTTACGGAGTCGGGGGTTGACTTTATCCGCATTTCACGGAGTCGGGAGTTGACTTTATCCGCATTTCACGGCGTCCGGAGTTGACTTTATCCGCATTTCACAGCGTCAGGGGTTAACTATTCGCATTTCACAGGGTCAGGGGTTGACTATCCACATTTCACGGAGTCAGGGGTTGACTATCCGCATTTCATGGAGTCAGGAGTTGACTTTATCCGCATTTCACGGAGTCAGGAGCTGACTATCCGCATTACACAGTGTCAGGAGCTAACTATCCGCATTTCACGGCGTCAGGGGTTGACTATCCGCATTTCACGGTGTCAGGGGTTGACTTTATCCGCATTTCACGGAGTCAAGAGTTGACTTTATCCGCATTTCACGGAGTCAGGAGTTGACTTTATCCGCATTTCACGGAGTCAGGAGTTGCTCTGGACGTTTCCGACGGGGTCAGGATTAACATTAGCCGTGTTCTACAGGGCCAGGATTTGCTCTGGGCGTTTCCCACGGGGTCAGGATTGACATTAGCCGTGTTCTACGGGGCCAGCATTTGCTCTCTCGGTTGTCTGTGAACCGTCGAGATTTGGAACATGGACTTCGCCATGGCTCCAAGGTTGATTGTCGCGTCTGAATCCTGCTGGAATGAGGAGGAACGTTGTTGTAGGTCTCTAGGCTGTAGATGTAGCTGTCAAGACTTGGCTTCTTTTTCTGATAGAGCCTAGTGGGAAGGTATGGTTCCCTCTTCGTTTGTGCCCCTGAATTGTCTACAGGGATCGATGTGATCTCACATGTAGGGCAAAAGGTTTCATTTTATATATTTTTCTTTCCGCGATGCTCTATCATTTCAGCTTTTATATCGCGAAAGTCGTGATTGCCCAATCATTTCGGCTATTTTTCGTGGTGCCCAATCATTTCGGCTATTTATTTTATTTACTCGCTGCTTTTTATTGCGAGTTGCCCAATCATTTCGGCTATTTTGTATGCATATATTTTACTTGCTGATTTTGTTGCAAGTTGTCCCATCATTTCGGCTATTTCATATGCATTTGTGGCTCGCTGACTTTTTGCCGTGAGTAAGGGTCTTGAGATCTGATACCGATTTAGGCATCAGCATCGCTACAACTGGGATATTGCCAGGAGCGAATCATCATTTGTCTTTGTCGGTTCGAACAAAGGTGGCTTAGCAAACAGGGTTAGGATCCTGTTGACTAAGGCTTTTGACTTCATAAGCCGTAAAGGTCTCATAAAGGTATTTCTCCCTACGAGTCATGAGGATCTCGTAGGTGCGTTTTTTCCTTAAGAATCATGAGGATTCTTAAGTGTATGGTCTCTTATAAGTCGTAAGGATCTTACAAGAGTGTTTCCTCCTTATAAGTCGAGAGGGCTTACAAGTGTCTTTCGCCATATGAGCATATCCTCAGTCTCTGGTGGGACTTTGTTAGGGAAATGTTTATTCGTGCCCATGGATTGTATACAAGGGTCAATATTGAACCGCTTGTAGGGCAGCATCGGAGATTGTGATGGCTTAAGAACAGGTTCAGATCCCTGTAATTTAAGGCTTTTGAACCTTATGAGCCGTGAGGGTCTCAAAGGGGAATTCTCCTTACGAGTCATGAGAATCTCATAAGTGTACTTCTCCTTAGGAATCGTGAGGATTTCTAAGTGTATTGCTCCTTTGCGAGTCGTAAGGATCTCGCGCAGGTGTTTTCTCCTTACAAGGTCGAGAGGACCTCGCAAGTGTCTTTTAACGAGATTGCGCCCTTTCGGGTTTTCACAAACTCGCCGGTAGCCCTGCTGTTTTTACTCACAGAGCCCTTTCGGGTTTTCATCCGTGCCCATTTCGCTTATGGACATACCTTTTTTTTATTTCTTTCCTTTTTTATTTTTTTTGTGACAGCTGTGGGATGCTGCGATCCATAGTAGTTTATAGACGTCTCGGTCAGTATCCAGTTTTAGGACATAGTGGTCCATCGTTAGTTTAAGGATGTTTTGGTCCGTTGGCCGGCTACTACTTATAGAGTTTGGTATTAGGAAGATAGCGAGCGGACAAAGGCGTCGTCATCTATCGTTGACCTAGGCCGTGACTCGTCAAGCGTAATGTTTTTTCAGAAAGCGACCATTTATTGGCCTAAAAGGTCTTTCACCATGCATGTCCATGAGTAGATGGGCTCCACCCTGGTAGACTTTGTCTATGATATACGGGCATTCATAGTTTGGCTCAAATTTCCCCCGCTTGGCACGATTGGGGATCATAGTTCTTTTGACCACTAGCACGAGTTCGCCTTGGCGGAATGTCCTCGGCCTAGTCAGTCTCTCGTATGAGTGCGTCATCTTTGCTTTATAAGCCTCCAGGTTTTGTTGTCCCATGAACCGGGTTTGATCAAGGGCGTCGAGCTCCTCAAGCCGAAGGTGAGCATTTTCTTCGTCTGTTAGCTTATAGTGAACGGCCACTCGTAGAGAGGGTAGCTCTATGTCGATGGGGAGTACTGCTTCTGTGCCAAATACTAATGCATACAGCGTTGTGTTTGTGGCTGTTTTGAACGTAGTTCGATACGCCCAGAGAGCATCATGCAGTCTCTCGTGCCAGTCCTTTTTATTCCTGGACACCGTCTTTTCACGATCTTCGTCAAGGTCTTGTTGAAAGCCTCAGCTAGACCGTTAGCTCGGGTATTATAGACCGAAGAGTATCTCCAGTCTATATTATGCTATTGTGCGAAGCGGCTGATCTTGTGGCTTCTGTAGGCTGGCCCGTTATCGGAGATAATCCATCGCGGAGTGCCGAACCGATAGATGAGGTGTGTCCTGAAGAAATGGAGGATATTCTCCATCTTAACTTCTCTTAGTGGTACTGCTTCTGCCCACTTAGAAAAATAATCGATCGTCGCCAATATGAACCGGTGTCCCCTGGATGATGCTGGTTCGATGGGCCCGATTATGTCAGTTCCCCACATTTTGAATGGCCAGATAGCCACCATTGGGTGTAGTGGATTTGGATGCTGGTGGATAAAGTCTCCGTGAATCTGGCATGAGTGGCACCGCTTCGCATATTCGAGACAGTCTTGGATCATCATGGGCCAATAATAGCTCATCCTTTTGATCTTCAGTTTCATCTTTGGCCTAGCTTGATAAGATCCGCAGAGTCCGTCGTGAGTTTCTTGGACGACTTTCTTTGCTTCTTTCGGCCCCAGGCATCTTAGCCATAGAGAGTCGAACGATCTCTTGTACAGCGTATCATTGACGAAGGCGAAGGATAGAGCTCGTTTCATGAGCTGATGTCTTGAGGAAGCATCTTCAGGTGTTCGACGGGATTTGAAGTAGTCTATAAAGACTTCTCTCCAATCCTTAGCCTTTTCCTGGTCTTTTATTTGTAAAGCCGTTTGCTCGGTCGTTCCCTTTTCTTTGGAATACTTCGGAGATATTTCTTCCAGTGCAAGAACCTGACGGATTTGCACGACGATCCTCACGTCATCGAGGTTTTCGTCAGCCGGTTCTTTAGCGAGCTTGGCTAATACATCCGCTTTGCTGTTTTCCGCACGCGGTATACTTTCCAGCATGTAGGAAGGAATTTGAGTCAGCATTTGCTGTACGCTCTCGCCGTACTTCACCAACTCTGGCTTGCACATTTGATAGTCGCCGTTCACTTGACTAACGACCAGTTGGGAGTCTCCGTATATGAGGAGGTTTTCGATTCCCATGTCGACAGCGATCTCAAGACCTGCTATCAAAGCTTCGTATTCGGCTTCATTGTTCGTCCTCGGCTCTGTTAAGGAGACGGAAAAGCGCATTATCCCTCCTTGTGGAGTCACGAAGATAAGGCCCATCTCGGATTTGATTATGAGGGTACTTTGTTTGCGCTTCTTCATGGAAGATGCTCCATCGAAGTAGAGTTCCCATCGGGTATCACTCTCTCCTTTTTTCCTGTCGATCGTGTCAAACGCGTGCTCATCTGGCAGTTCGCAATTCAAAGGAGAATCGGCAGGTATCGGATGCTCAGCGAGGAAGTCGGCGATGGCTTGGCCTTTCACTGCCTTGAGGGGTCGGTATGTCACCGAGAATTCCATTAAGAGTAGGGCCCATTTAGCAAGCCGTCCCGTTAGTATGGATTTTGACATCAAGTATTTGAGAGGATCCACTTTAGATATGAGGTGGACCTCATGTGCCAAAGCATAGTATCTGAGTTTCGTTATCGCGAAGATTAATGCCTAGCAGTGTTTTTCGATGGAGGGTAGTTGTTTTCTGCCCCCAGGAGAACTCGACTCAAATAGTAGAGGGATCACTCCTTCCCTTGGTCATTCTTCTGTGCCCATAGCGCGCCTAAAGAACCTTCAAGGGCAGTTGTGTATAGGATGAGAGGCTTTCCCTTGACCGGAGCGGTCAGTACTGGCGGATTCTGCAAGTATTGCTTGATCTCGTCCAGTGCGCTTTGGCATTTGCGATCCCAGATGAACGGGGTCCCCTTTTTCATCAGGTGACTGTAAGGACGACACTTGCCGGAGAGGTTAGCTATGAACCGTCGGATATATGCGAGCTTCCCTTGGAGAGACCGCAGTTGCTTGAGAGTCCTTGATGGAGGCATTTCCGTGATCGCCTTGATCTTCGACGGGTCTATCTCGATGCCTCGATGTCGGACGACGAATCCTAAGAACTTGCCCGAGGAAACTCCGAACGCGCATTTAAGAGGGTTCATCTTCAAGTTGTATTTTCGAAGGCGCTGAAACACGATCTTCAAATGCTCTAGATGTTCCTCGTATGATTTGCTTTTAACCACGAGGTCGTCGATATAATATTCGACGATTTCATGTATGAGGTCATCGAAAATCTTCGTCATGGCCCTTTAATAGGTGGCACCGGTGTTCTTCAGACCGAAAGGCATCACTTTGTAGCAGAATATGCCCAAGGGGGTCCGGAAAGCGGTATGCTTCTGGTCCTCTGGATGCATCTTTATTTGATTGTACCTTGATGAGCCATCCATGAAAGAGAAGACTTCGTGGGTGGACGTATGGTCGATCATTAGCTCAGTGACCGATACGGGAAAATCGTCCTTCGGGCAAGCTTTGTTAAGATCCCGAAAGCCCACGCAGATGCACACTGTCCCATTTTTCTTCACCACTGGGACGATGTTGGCAATCCAGTCAGGGTACTAAACTTCTTGGATGAAACCGGAGTCGATTAGCTTATTGACCTTGGTGTTGATGCTTATTTCAAGATTGAGCCGCATTCTTCTTGGTGCATGTTTGATTGGCTTGACGTCCGGAGATATCGCCAACTTATAGACGGCTATTTCTGGATCTAATCCCGGCATCTCGGAATAGCTCCATGCAAAAAAATCTTAATACTGCATGAGCACGTCCTTGAGCGTAGCCACCTTTTCTTCAAACAACAGCTCACTAACGAACGTCGGCCGTGGGTCGTTTGTCGTTCCCAAGTTGATTTTCCGTAAGTTATCTGCAGTAGTATGTATTCCGTCTTCCAGCTCTTTTGGCGTCGGTGGAAATTCTGAAATCAGCTCATTCCCATCTTGATTTGTGAAGCATTGGGAGAGGTCGTCCATGTTCTCATGCTCTCCCTCTTTTGAGAATGTTATCATATGACAGGTCCGAGATCGTTTCCAATATTGGTGTTGATCTGGTTCTACCGCCGCCTTTGGCATATGTCTTTGTGGTGGGGCTACCCTCCAACTGTTGGATAGAGCGAACCTGCCGAGTTGATATTGGTCTTCGACCCAGTTCTTGAAGGTGAAGCGGCCTTCAAGAGGATGTCCGATCGCTCGATGATAAGAGCAATAATCCAGGTGAGAGACGTTGTCTGCTTGCTCGGGGTGTTTGGACTCCGGGAGTGTAATCATATGATGTTTCACGACGAGGTCGAATATCTTCCTTGTCTTGTCTCGGGGAAAAGAATATGCTCGACCCATCTTTTTTTATAAGAGACGAATCCCGGCTGCTCAATTCTTGATCGCGTGTCTTCCTGGACCCGCTTTGCCGCTGCCAAACGTTCTTTCCGTTCTTCAGTTTGTTCTTGCTTTCGCGTCGAATCTTTCATATGACGGGCTGGCAATGAAGGGCATTGTCATTCTCCGTAGACTGCTGAAGGGGGCGCTGCGTCCTGGCTTTCTCGTAAATGGCCATTTCGCGGTTATGATCATCCCGGGCCTTTTGACCCGCTTCCCTTATTAGCTTGTCCATCTGTTCTTCAAACGACGGACTTGGCATTTTCATGGCGGGACCTCGTTTTGGTTCAGGGTTAGTGTCTTTTAACAGAACATCTTCTTCTTCATCGAAGTCATGTATGACGTAGCTGCCATGGACTCGCTCCCGTTTCTTGGATCGAATATATCCAAGCCCGATCGTTTCCATTCTCCCGGTGGGCAATTTTCGTTGAGTTCCAGGGACGTTCCAGACCTGTTGTAGAACTGAGCTTGTCGAGCAGTCTGTTTGAAGGGTATACCTTGACGCTTCAACAGCCTTTTTAATCCTTCTGTGTAGTATCTGGGCAGACGGATGGGCTGGAGCCTGTCAAGTGCAGAATCGGCGCCGTGCCAAATTTCTTTCTCCACTTTAGTTTCCGTGGATCGATAAAAGAGGATCGTTTTTTCATCTCTTCGCCTGGGAGGAACATAGAACGTCTGTAGTTTTTGCACACTATAGTTATCAAGTGCGTCGAGCTCTTTGTAGTGCTGCTGCGAAACCATAGCGATTTGCAAACTCTGATCATTTTCACTGAAGGCTTGCACTGGTGGACGAGCCGAGAATATTACGTTGACTTCGTCTTCAGAGTTACTGCCAAAGATCAACATAGGGACAGACGGTCCGGATTTGTTGTATTGGGGTTGTCCCGCATAGACTATCTCTTCTTCCTCCTCGGAATCGCTCCCGAAGACCGGAATGGTGGTGATAGCTTTTTGCTTGTCCTCCGGTTTATGGCACCTCTCCGTGTCCTCGAAGTCCGGTAAGAAGTATTTTGCATCTTCGTACTTTCGTACTTCATTCACGGAGAATGGGTTCAACTCCCCTGTCACAGTGTATTCCAACTCATCTTTTAAGTACTCATACACTGATATTGTGTAGAAGGGATAATGTTGTACTCATGTAACCAAGGCCTGCCGAGCAAGGCGTTGTAGCAAGTCCTGGCGTCAATGACGTGGAACTTGATATCAGTGACGAGCAGCACAAAGCGTAATGTCAGTATCACAGACCTGAGCGTCCGTGATAACTGGGAGTCAAACCTGAAGATGGTGATTTTATCACGAGCGAGGTGCAAAACGCTCATGCAGATTTCCTTCAACACTCTTATTGAGGAGGTTGACGGAAGACCCATTGTCAACCAGGATTTTTCCTATCTTGATATCATGATAGTATCCCGAGACATAAAGGGGGCGGTTATGCTCGCACGTCCCGACGAGGAGATCTTTGTCGCCGAAAGTGATGTCAGCAGTGTGCACTTCTTCCAGCTTGTCCTTCATCTTTTCGTCGGCGAGGAAAGCTTGAAACTGGTCAGGCACTTGTAGTGCCTTGATCAGAGAATCTCTCACCTCTTTTGATAGCAAGAGGGCATCGAGAATGCTCAGCTGCGAGGGTAGCTTCCTCAGGTGTGCCAGAACGTTGTAATCCACCTTGTTTTTCTTTGGCGGGTCCTTGGTTGTTAGCTCTTTGACGACTTGATCATCAAGGGTGATATCTTCAGGGACTTTTTCTTTCCCTTTATCTTTTCTATTCGATCCACTGTTAGCAGGTCCAAGATTCTTTTCCGGCAGCATACGATTGCGCAGCTGAATGTTCTCACAGGTCTTCATTTCTTCCGTCTCAGAGGTGGGTTCTTTGAAGAGAGGGCCGAGGGCTATTTCTTCATCAGAATCGCTCCCAATGGTGAGAACTTACGATCCCCCAGCGTCAACCATATGACAGTTGCCAGCAGTTCTTTTGTGCTCCTCTATCGTGTTTCTCCGTTCCCGATGAACTTTGCGTTTTAATCGCTGAACGTGCTGCCGGTGAGTAACATATCCCTGCCACCAGTTTTTAAAGGTATTGCGCTCTTCGGTAGGGTGCGCAATCCTTCGATGATACAAGCAGTAGCTAGGATGTACATCCGCTTCATCAAGGTGCACCCTATCAGGAGTGTTTCCTTCGGAGGGTGGCAGCTTCATTCCCATCGATATGATTTTGGCGAACCTTTTCCTCATCTTGAACCTGCTCTTATCCGCCGCGGACGTGCTTTGATTTGTTTGGAGTGTTTCAACCCTTTCATCCAGTCGTCGACGTTTGGCTTTTTCAAATATGGCCGTTTCGCGCTCTCGATCAGCCTTGCTTTTCAGAAGAGCTTCGTTCAGCAACCTGTCAATCATCTCATCTGACGGTTCTAGGAGTTCTAGTTCGAGATTTCCCCCCAGTTTCTCTGCATCAGGAGCTTCTTCACCGTCTATCGACGAGTGAGAGATCATATGGCAGCTTGCTATATATTCATCAGGTTCATCCGACGAGTCTTCTCCATTGTCGTCATCTCCGTCCTCAAGGACGTGGATGAGAAATTCTTGGAGTGTGACTGGGGTCCGCGCTTTCTGGTTATATTCCTCCAACGCGTCAATATGTTTTTGTAGGTCCGTGCGCTTGTCGTTAGGCTTCATGGGCTTTTTGGTCTTCTTCTTCTTCGAAGACTTTAATGGCTGGGTCTGAGCGCTTTGATTATCACTGGAAACTTTCGGAATTAGGTGCGGCTTCAGCATTACCTCGATGACCTCGGGTTCTAGTGGATTTTTCCACCTGACCGCCGGGCATGTTTGGAGATCCTTCAGCATCCTTTTCGTCTTGGCTGAAAGAACGACCTCCCATGGAGCTTCTTCTACTAAAGAGCACGATGCCCTCGGTGCGTCCGCCTTTTTAAGAGCGTGCGGTTGGGGCGGGTTTACTTTCCAATTTTCGGACAGTGCGAATTTGCCCTGTTGGTATTGGTTCTCAATCCACCCTTTGAAGACGAAGCAATCTTCGATTGGATGGCCTATCTCTTGGTGATAGGTGCAATAATTAGGATTATTAGCCTCACCGGGTTATAATGGGCATTTTGGATCCGGAAAGTTGATGAGCCTGTTGCGCACCGCCAGTTCGAACAGTCTCTTCGTTTTGTCCCGGGGAAACGAATAAGGGCGCTTCAGTTTCTCATCAAAGAACCGCCGTTTCTCATCTTGGCGATCAGTTAGCCTTGGACCAGTGGGCTGCTGTTGAGTATTAGCAATGAAGGTCGCTTTCCCTTTTCCTTTTTCGTTCCGAGGCTCCAACTTCAAAGGAGATGGTCTATGACCCATCTGATCCATCTGGGCCAATTTGTCAATCAAGGCCTGGAAGGTAGTTGGCTTGAAAAACATCATGAATTGGGAAATGGTCGCTTGAGGGTCGAGGGTCCCCACGAACATGCCTACCGCAGGCGCTTCTTCGATGCGCTGCTTGCACTTCGACCACAGGTTCCGCCACCATATCGCGTATTGCACCCATGTTTCGCCTGGCTTCACCCTGGCATTAATTAATGCAGTGATCGGGGTGCGCTCGCTAGCGCTTGCGAACCTTTGCGTAAACAGCAACTCCATTTCCGCAAATGTTTTAACGGAGTCATTCGGGAGCTCGGAGTACCATTCAAACGCTGTCTCCGACAAACTGCTAACAAACTGGCGAAGCAATAGTTTGTCATCCCCTCCAGTGTTTCCGCACAGAGCCCTAAATTGAGCGACGTGCTAGTGTGGATTTCCCGTCCCCTTGTATACATGGAATTTGGGGATCGTATATCCCGGCGGGTACTTTATTTGGTCATACCAATCCGGATAGGGTCGTCCAGTCTTAACAATTTGCCCAGCCGCTTCATTTGCCTGATGAACTCGTATCTGCTGAGCGATGTAATCATCTAGGGCGGCTTTTGAGATGGTCTCCTCTTTGGCTGCTGAACAAGCCGGAAGAGGGTTTGACGTCTCTCCTCGGTCATCTTCGAGGATAATCGGAGGATGTTCAGCTGGAGGATCCGGCTGGATCATCATGCCCACCATATCTTGGAATAGAATGGCCATTTGTTTTATATTGGCCGCTTGTTCCGCGGCCTCTTTTTCCTTCTTCTCAAGCATTCTCCGAAAGAATTCGGCATCAGTTTCCTGCTCACGGCGCTGCTCCAAGGATGTCTCCGGGCTTGCTTTCGGTCCCATGAGTGCGACCATAGCTGTTAGCATCTCTTGGAGCTTTTGTTGTTGTTGCTCCTGAGCCTTAGTCACTGATCGCGTAAGCGGTCGATGACCTGTGAAGATACGGCTATCCTCTTTTCCGGATGCCATATAGATGGTGTGCACCACCATACCCCCAGACTTGGGGCGTTTAGGTTTAGTGGTCTTGCGATTTGTCGCAGACTCAGGGATTTTCTCCGGCCTTCTCCTATTGTGGGCGGTCGAAGTTGAGGGGGCCGTTGCAGTGGGCATCCAAGTAGTTGTCACCTTTCGTGGTACGACAGAGTAGTCCTTCTCTTGCCGAACCTTCATCTTTTTCTGTCGGCAGAGATAGTCTTGATCTATCACGGAGTTCTGGACCTGTCGCCAAACTTTATAAATTTTAGAGGACAGTCGCTGAGGGGGCTGCTCTAGCTTCACCTTAGTAGCGTTCTCTATGGGTAGAGGAGATCTCTTCAGCACGGCAGTCGGTGAGTTTTTGCGCACTCTCCTTAGCGGTTCAACGCTGTTCCTAGTTGGAACAGCAGCATCGATTTCCACCGTTGGAGCCGGCGGAGTCAGTCTAGAAGGAGCGTTACCTCCAGCCTTCCTTACTCGGTGTCAGTGGCGACGTCGAGCCGTTGGGATTATCTCAGCCGTAGGAGTGACTTCCTCATGCCCCCTGTGTTGGCCAGAAGTTGTCGTTGTCAGCCTATTGAAGACTGATGTCCGTTGAGTGGGGATAGCCAACCTATCGAAGGCAGACTTCTGAGTAGGGAAAGCAGCCTTGATGATTTCTCCTGGAACAAGAGCTGAAACAGTCAGTCTTGTGAAGACCGGCCCTTTGGCAGGAGAAGTCGCCTTGACGACTTTAGGAGCAGGAATGGCTATCCGCTTAGGAATAGCACCTTCTGGTATTGCGGGCTTCTTCATGGGCCCAAATGAGCTTTGGCCCAGTCTGTCAAAGATTGAGGCGTTGGAGCTGGACGACCCGTTGAGAGGGGCCGCAGTAGTTGTGAGCCGATCAAAGACCGACTTTTTCTGAGCTTCTTGTAATGGTACAGGAGCGCTGAAGCTCGTTGGCGGGATCATGGTCCTGAAGGATAACCCAGTGGTGGCTTGCGTCACCTGGTCCACCGGCATTGTAAAAACGGAGGCCGCATGAGGCCCATAGATCACTCCTCCATCAGGGACGGAGTGAGAGTTGTAGTTGCAGTTAGTGCAGTTTGAAGCCATTGATCTTCTGTTTTTCAGCACGGAGCAAGACACCAAATCTTAGTACTTCACATCCAAAGGAAAGCATGTCAAACTGTGATTTGTTCGCGAAACACGATACACAAAGTGTGGAGTGGAAAGAGGAAAAGGTCCCATCGGGCGTGCCAGAATTTGTTCTCCGCTGGAAGACGCGACCAGGACGTTGGGACGTCGGG
The DNA here is from genome assembly GCA_030015575.1 of Agapanthus africanus. Classification (NCBI taxonomy): domain Eukaryota; kingdom Viridiplantae; phylum Streptophyta; class Magnoliopsida; order Asparagales; family Amaryllidaceae; genus Agapanthus; species Agapanthus africanus. The sequence continues at coordinate 160,493,133 of CM057339.1, read as the reverse complement.
GCTTGAATTCTGGGGGCAGATGCTATTTGGTGCTATCCGTCCACCTCTCCAAAGATGCCAAGTTGATTTATGGCACCATGTATCAAAGGTTTAAACGGGTGCGGCCGATGTAGCAGACTTCGTCAGATTCCCCCTCGTTGAGGGGTTTTTTATTATAGGGACGCTTTTCCCTGCAGGCGCAAGCCCCTGCAGTTAATTATGCTACCGCATCGCGGTAACAACTTTCTCCTTCTCCAGATGGTCACTTCGTGTCGTGGGTGTTTGTATTGTTTTTGGTTGCCCGTGGATTGTATACGGAGACTAATTTATCTTGTCGCCCGTAGGGCGTGGATTAGTCCAAATCCGTATTTTCTTAAATTTGGGTTTTAGATTGGGTTTAAGGATCGTTAATCTCATTTGAGACTAAGATCAACTTAAACGTTTGTTAAGGATTCGTTAGTCTAATTTCAGACTAAGATCTACTTAACAGGATCGTTTAGATCCAATAAAAGAGCATTTGGACTCTATTTTTTAGTTTATGGATATTGCGGTCAATTAGTTTAAGGACATTACGGTCAAAGGTTAAGGAAATCATAGTTCATGGGTTTAAAGGACCCCACAGTCCGAGGTTAAGGACATCATAGTCCATGAGTTTAAAGAACCCCATAGTCCGAGGTTAAGAACATCATAGTCCATGTAAAATCTAGTTGTCGGGACCCGTCACCTCTCTGAAGACGTTGAAGGATTACAACAACATATATCAGAGGAGTGAAGAGATGTACCCTTGAACCAATGTAGGTTGAGAGATCTGTGGTGCAATTTGGGACTAAGATCGAAAAATTTATGAGCATATGGGCTCAATTAATCTGAATTAAGGACTTATGGCCAACTTGGGCTAAGTCCACTTAGGTTTAAAATGTTGAACATTTGTTTGGGCTGCTGAACATTTATTTGGGCTTGGCCCCTCTTTATTTAGCAATGCTAAGCATGGGTCTGGGTTCTGACAATATTTTTTGTCTTTTATTGAGTGCTGAGCACTCGTATGCCATATGAGATGATCAATCTTGGAAGACAAGAATGTATTTGAGGCTCAGTCAAAGGGGGAATCCTGCCTTTGAAAGACTTAGCCAATTTGGGCTAAGACTGGTTTGAATATAGTTTTAAACACTAGAGTACATATCTGGCGATCTCGTGTTCCCACGTGATGCATATAAAATAGTCTTAAACACGAAGGATGCAATGCTTAAAATAGTGTTAAACACTAAAAGAATGAAGCGCTCACGTGAGGACACGTGAGGCACCCTAAGATTGGGTCAAGCTTCCCTTATTTTATTCTCTGAATAAGTGTTAAACACTTTTAGTCTTCATGGCCATCACGTATGGGCACGTGATGGGCACCCATACACTGGATATTAACATGATTTGCTAGGGGTCACATGGGGACATGTGAGGGCGCTCATGCATTAGATTTTAATCCTTCAGTTCTTTCCATCTTTTTGTAAAGAGGTGTTTGTCAGGGGTCACGTGGGGACATGTTAGTGCGCCCAAAGTATGTTCTGCCTTGGCTTTATTCTCTTTATTTTGAGGAATTTATCCAAGGGTCACGTGGGAACACGTGACCCCATCTCATTCATTCTTTTCTGGCCATTGAAGGGAGGGTCACGTGTTGCCACGTGATCAGGTTGGGTACTGATCTCTTTTACGTGCATGAAAAGTTTAAGTTCTTTGTTTAAGAATTAAATTCTTCTGTAGTGTTGAACCCTAATTTTGTTTGGAGGAATTAAATTCCTATGTATTTGGAAGAATTAAATTCTTTTGTAGGGTTAAACTCTAGTTTCATTTAGAGGAATTAAATTCCTATGTATTTGGAAGAATTAAATTCTTTAAATTCAATTCTCCCTCTAAGTTTTGGATCTGCATGGCAGAATCTCCCCTATGAGAATTAAATTCTCAAGTTATGGGAAGATCTGCTTCTGCGGATCTTCAACCAAAGGAAGAACTAAGTTCTTATTCAGAAGAGTTAAACTCTTAGTTTGAGAATTAAATTCTCTTTTTGTTTTGTGGGAGCTTGTAGAATGATCTTTTTCCCTTTCTTACCTAGGGTTTCTTTCTTTCTCTGAAGAGGTTTTCTTTTCTCTCTGGAGAATTAAATTCTCTTTTTTTGTATTCTCTCTCTGTTGGTGTATCCCTCCAAAAAAAATCCTACTCCTCTTCTCTTCTTGGCTCCTATTTATAGGAGAAAGAAAAGAATCAGTTTGTTTAGTCAATCTTTCATTGAAAGATTTTGATTGATTTTGTAACCAAAATGATCTTTTAGATCACTTGGTGAATTTTATTCACCATTGGATTTTAATCCAAAAGATATTTTTTCTGTTGCTCTTGACAATTTTTAGGAAAATATTTCCATGTATAGAATATTTCTATAAATTGGTGATTTTTAATCACCATTGGATTTTTAATCCAACGGTGCTCCCTTTACAGAGTGCAATCTTTTTGTTTGGAAAGATCTAGGGAAATATTAGGATTCTTGATTTCTCTCAATTAGAATTTAATTCTATTAGTTCAGAAGGTTTAAAAGCCTATCACGTGTTGGCACGTGACCCCACTGTTTGATTATTTAATTAGAATTTAATTCTATTAATTCAGAGAGCTTAGGAACCCATCACGTGTCTGCACATGACCTCTGGTCACGTGTGGGCACGTGATGCCCCATTGGGGTATGCCTTGCTGTTTTATTATATTTTTTAATCCCTTTCAGTGGGTTTAAAGGCCCATCACGTGTGGGCACGTGACTCCACTGATTGATTATTTAATTCTATTAATCAGATAGCTTAGGAACTCATCACGTGTGGGCACGTGATGCCCTATTGGGGTATTCCTTGTTGTTTTAGTATATCTTTTAATCCCTTTCAATGGGTTTAAAGGCCCATCACGTGTGGGCACGTGACTCCTGTTGATTATAATTTAATTCTTATTACTTTAGAGGGCTTAAGAGCCAATCAGGTGTCTACACGTGACCCATGGTCACGTGTGGGCACGTGATGCCCCATTGGGGTTTTTCCTGATTTTTTTATGAGGGAACATGGCGCATCCAATCACGGAATTGGAACATGTCCCTATAGACGCAACTCAGCTCACACACCCACCAACTACCCGCAGCGGCTAGCTATCCAGGCTCCTGCACCTCGTCTTGCACTCCCAGCTCCACTTCCTGCACAACCTAATCGCCAATTCTATCAGGCACTGAGGAACATGCTTCGAGGGAAGAGAAACATGCCCCAAGGACAGAGGAATGTGCCTCCAGCTAGGAGGAATGTCCCCCGGCGTCAGGCTTTCAGATTAGCGGCCATAGAAGTCGAGACTGTAGACTAAGGTAACCCTGGTAATTCTCTCACATCTTTTTCAACCTTACCAAAACTTTTGCATTCTTTCGTTCTTCCAAATATTTTTATGCACTACCAATAGTTCTATCACCAAGCTTTTCTTGAATCTGTTACACTTTCTTTCTATAAATTTCGAGGACGAAATTTTTATAAGGAGGATTGTTTCCCTCCCAATAAGAGAGCAAGGCTCTGTTCAAAATTTGAAATGAGGCAGTGCCTCAGGTGCCTTGCACGAGGGCGCCCGCGCCAAGAGTTAAAAACTCTGAGGCGGCGCCTCACGTGCCTTACACGAAAGCGCCAGCGCCAAGAGTTAAAAACTCTGAGGCAGCACCTCACGTGCCCCGCACGAGAGCGCCGACGCCAGAACTAAAAGTTCTCTGCCATTAGATCAAAGATCCAACGGGGATGACAAATCATCAAAATACAGAATTAAATTCTGTTGAGGAAATATTCCTCAAATCTTTCTAAACGAGAAAAATTATTCTCTGTAAAACATAGTGTCGTTGGATTAAAAATCCAATGGTGATTAAAAATCACCAAGGTACAGAATAAGCTCTGTATGGGAAAATATTTTCCCAATCTTGTTAAAAACAAGAAAAATATCTTCTGTAAAACAGAAGTCTTTGGATCAAAAATCCAACGGTGGATAAAATCCCTAAATCAATTAAGGATCTCTCAATGAGAGATTTCTTCAACTAAATCAACAGACTTGCATCTACTATATAAATGACCCAAGACTTAAAGTCTTGTACAGAGGAACCTCCCCATAAACTTCAAGCTCAAAAAAAAAGCAAGCAAAAAGAAAGCTTTAAAAGGGAAGAAAGAAGAAGAACTTTCTTCGAGGTAAAAAATAATAATAGAGATCAGAGCATCTCATCTGCATAGCCAAGGGTTTAACCTTTATTAAAGAACTTAGTTCTTTCCCTGGATTTGAGATCCATGAGACAAGTCTCCCATAAATGAGAATTTAATTCTCATAGGGATGAACTTGCTCTTGGGGATCAAAGATCCAGAAAAGAACAGAGAATTGAACTCTTCAGAACATAATACACGAAGAAAAACCAGCGCCAAGCGCCTCATGTGCCCCTCACGTGGGCGCTGCTCAATAAAGAGTTCTTAGCACTTAATGATGGGCGCTCAGCGCTAAGCTCCTCATGTGCTCCTCACGTGGGCGCCGCTCAATAAAGAGTGCTTAGCACTCAATGGTAGGCGCTCAGCGCCTCACGTGGACGCTGCTCAATAAAGAGTGCTTAGCACTCAGCGCCAAGCGCCTCACGTGCTCCTCATGTGGGCGATGCTCAATAAAGAGTGCTTAGCACTCAGTGGTTGGCGCTCAGCGCCAAGCGCCTCACGTGTTCCGCACGTGGGCGCCACAAAGAGTGTTTAACACTCCATAAAAAACAAAAAAAAAGAGGGAAAATAAAGTAAAGTAAAGGGTGAGCGTCAGAACCCATATCAATGCCCGGCATTGTTTACACAGAAAAAGGACTGAGCCCAAGCAAGTGTTTAACACTTTATTCAAAGACTGAGTTGGCTGAGTCCAAGTTGACCAAGAATCCATAATTCAGATCAACCGAGTCCATGTGCTCATCATTTTCCAAATTGGTCTTAGTCCCAAACACGACTACTGATCTTCCAACGGACATTGGTTCAAGGGTACATCTTCTCACACCTCTGATACATGTCGTTGTTATTCTTCAGCGTCTTCAGAGAGGTGGTGAGTCCCGATAACAAACAACTATTTGGTGCACTCCCAAATTGATGGGCGCATCCCAATATGGACCGCAATGTCCTTAAACTAGCTATGGACTGAAACGTCCTTAAACTAACAACGGACCGAAACATCTTTAAACTAAAGCAATAGAGCCCAAATGCTCTTTTGTTGGGTCTGAATGATCCCAAAATCCTGTTGAGTAGATCTTAGTCTAAAATTAGACTAACGTATCATCAACAAATATTTAAGTTGATCTTAATCTCAAACGAGATTAACGATTCTTAAATCAAACCAAACCCAAATCTAAGAACATACGGATTTGGACTAATCCACGCCCTACGGGCGACAACATAAATTAGTTTCCGTATACAATCCATGGACAACCAAAAATAAAACAAACACACACGACACGAAGTGATCTTCTGGAGCCGAAGAAAGTGTGTATCGCTACGCGGTAACGTAATTAACTGCAGGGGCTTGCGCCTGCAGGGAAGAGCGTCCCCACAATCAAAAACCCCTCGCAAACGAGGGGCAATCTGACGAAGTCTGCTACAGCGGTCGCATCCGTCTAAACCTCCGATACACGGTGCCATAAATCAATTAGGCATCTTCGGAGAGGTGGACGGATAAACCCAAATAGAATCTGTCCCCAAATTCAGGCAAGGCGACCTACGCGGTTCCGTCTCCCGTTTTCGGCTGTAAACAAGGGTAGAATGTAACAACCCTAACTTTCTGTACGATTTTTTTTCCAAAATAAAAAAAGGAACACCTGAGCATGAGCACAAGTTATAAGTTTTATTTGCTTTTGAACGGTAAGAAAGAGCTTGTAGCTCACTGATAAAGACCTTGCACTGCTGAGACATAGCACCTGAGTTCAAATCCCATCAGCCACATATTATTATTGCATTTTCTTTTAATCTTTTTAGGAGCCCAAGAGTCTACACGTGCACTACACGTAAACTGAAAAGACACTGATTAATTAAACATGTGCACGAGAGTAAACCAAGCGACACCAACACGTGGCCTAAACCCCAACCCCACCCGTCGGCAGAGGCCCGGCGAAACCCATAAAATCCCTGGCACCGCCGGTCTAAACCGACGGTAATGCCCCCATATTTGAATCCCTGCAACCTTTGGCCTACCCCACTAACCCCATATTGCTTGTGTACTATGAATTTATCAAGAGTGCAATAAAATGCCCATTTAATCCAATTTTAATGCATTTCTTTCACCCCCTAAAAGGTTAATCGCCGACTCCTGTCCGGCGGGTGCGGTCTCCGGCCCTTCCGTGGCATCTCGGGTCTACGAGAACCATGATAAGGAGCGGGCTGAAGAAGCTAGGGCTCGGCTGGCGGAAATCTCCTTGGAGTACCATCAGCAGTGCTTTCTTAATCCCCGGCCCCCTTTATTGTAATAATAATTTTTTTGTGTAAGGCTGAGAAGCCCATAATACCCCTCAATGAATAAAGTTCTTCTTTTCCGATATGCTTTTATCTCCTTGGTACTTTTGCATATTTTCATAAAAACGAATCTAGGGATCTCAGAACCGTGAAAGAGAACGAAATTTATGGAAGAAGTCTCTTATAATTTGGGAGACTTAATAATAATAAAAAATTACATCGCTTCGAAAAGAAGAAAATACATTCATTTGTATAGTTTGAGTTTTTCAGCGTTGTACGGCCGAAGAAACATGATGTCCTCCCGCGTCTTGTAAGCGATAGGCTCCACCGGGCAATACTTCGGAGACGATAAAAGGGCCGTCCCACTTCGGGGAGAACTTATGTAGTTTGCCTTGGTCTACGAATTCATTCTGCCTTAAGACCAAATCTCCCGTCTTGAAAGCACAATGCTTAACTCGTGCGTTCTAGTAGCGAGCAGTTTGTTGTTGGTAAGCGGACGGTTTGATCTGTGCTCGGTCCCGTTTCTCTAGCAAGATGTCCAAATTGGTCCGGAGCGCCGAGATGTTGGCTTCGTCATCGAAGTGTTCGACTCTGTAACTGGGCAGTCCAATCTCCGCTGAGACCATTGCCTCGGTACCATAACAGAGGCTAAAGGGGGTCTCTCCCCTGGGCGTTTTCTTCGATGTGCGTAAGGCCCACAGTACCCTTAGTAGTTTCTCGACCCATCTGTCCTGCCTTCCTTCCAAACGAGCTCGAAGACCTCGGATGACGTCTCGGTTAGCAACCTCGGCCTGTCCGTTGCATTGAGGATGCGCGACCGCGGAAAACTTCATTAGTATGTGGTATTCGTTGCAGAACTCTTTGAGTTTTTCATTTTCAAAATTCGTCCCGTGGTCGGTAATGATGCATCTTGGAATCCCGAATCGAGAGATTACGTTGTTCTGCAGGAAACTTATGGTAGTGGCGGCGGCCGGTTTTCTGATGGGGACGGCCTCAATCCACTTCGTGAAATAGTCTACCACGATGAGGATGTACTTGTGCCCGCCCGTACCAGTGGGGAGTTGGCCTACCATATCCATTCCCCACTGGGCAAACGACGAAGGGGAGATGAGGGCCGTTAGCTCGGTGGCCGGAAGACGGGGTATGCTGCTGTGGAGTTGGCAGCTCTTGCATCTTCTGACGAGCCTCTGAGCGTCTAGGTGTATCGTCGGCCAATAATATCTTTATAGCAGCGTCTTCTGGACCAAGGTATGGGCCCCTTAATGCGCTCCACCGACCCCTTCGTGTATCTCATGCAGGACGTAGTCGGCTTCGTGAGGGTCGACGCACCGGAGCAGAGGCTGTGTGTATGACTTTTTGTAAAGGTTTCCATTGCTCCAGATGAAGTGGCGAGCTTTGGCTCAATGGCGGCGCACTTCCCCTCGGTCTTCCGGAAGCATGCCATCCTTCATGAACTCCACGAGGGGCTTCCTCCAATCCAGGCATTCTTCTTGAGCAATGTATACATGGAGCGTCACTTATATATCTTCCACGCTGGGCCATGGCAAGACATCGAAGAGAATATTCCTCTTGTTATTGGCAGTATAGGAAGAGGCAAGTTTGATCAGGGCGTCGGCTTGGGCATTCAGGTGCCGGGATATCTGTTCCACTTGGACTTCGTCAAAACCTTTTCGTAGTCTTTCACCTCGGCCAAGTACTTCACCATGAGTGGCTCTCGGGCCTCGAAGCACCTGGTCACTTGGCCGACGACTAGGGCGGAGTCGCTGCGAATCCAGATCATCTTCAGCCCCACCCCGGAGGCAATTCGTAATCCGGCTAGCAAGGCCTCGTATTTCGCGGCGTTGTTCGACGCTCTGAACCCGAGCTTCAAAGAGTACTCCATCTCTGCCTCATTCGGGCCTCGAATAATAAGGCCAGCCCCACTCCCTTCCTCGGTAGAGGACCCATCGACATAGAGAACCCAATCGGGGACAGAGTTGGGTACTTCCTCGACCGAGGATCGGGGTCCATCATCCCGTATTGCCGCTTCTTGTTTAGTGGGAATAGTACATTCGACCGCGAAGTTAGCTAGGACCTGAGCTTTGATGGCTTGCCGGGGGCGGTATTTGATGTCGAATTGGGATAATTCCCACCTCCATTTTTCTAGACGACCTGATGACTCGGGGGAGGTGAGAATTGTCCCTATAGGGAGCTCGGTGAGGAAGAAGATGGTGTGCGCCTGGAAGTAGTGCCGGAGTTTTCTTGAGGTGACGACAAGAGCTAAGACTATCTTTTCTATGGTCGGGTACCTTGTTTCCGCGGCTTTGAAGACATGGCTCACGTAGTAGACCGCCTTCTGTACTCCTTCGACTTCTCGGACGAGCACCGAGCCAGCAGGATGACCGGAGACTACAAGGTACAATGATAGCTCGTCTCCTTCAATTGGTCGGGTGAGTAGCGAGGGGGGGTTGCCATGGCACTTTAAGCTACTCGAAAGCGTTTTGACATTCTTTCGACCATTCGAACTTAGGGATCTTTCTCAGGGCTTTGAAGAATGGGAGGCACTTTTCTCCCGATCTCGACATGAAGCGACTCAGAGCAGCCACTCTCCCCGTGAGTCGCATGATCTCAACGTTGCTCTTGGGTGTGGCCATGTTGAGAATGGCGCTGATCTTTTCCGGGTTGGCTTCGATTCCTCGATGGGTAACCATGAACCCGAGGAATTTCCCGCTAGTGACTCTGAACGCGCACTTGACCGGATTCAGCTTCATTTTGTATTTGTGGAGGATGTCGAATGTCTCGCCGAGATCTTTGGTGTGCTCGTCCGATGAGGTTGATTTTATGAGCATGTCGTCGACGTAAACCTCTATGTTCTTTCCGATCTGCGGTTTGAATATTTTGTTAACTAAGCGTTAGTATGTAGCCCCAGCATTTTTGAGGCCAAAGGGCATCACTTTGTAGCAGTATACCCCCCGATCCGTAGTGGACGCGGTAAGTTCTTCATCTGCCTGGCTCATACGGATCTTGTTGTAGCCGGAGAAAACGTCCATGAAGCTGAGCAATTCGTGGCCTGCCGAGCTGTCCACCAGCTGGTCTATCCGAGGGATGGGATAGTTGCCTTTCGGGCAGGCCTTGTTCAGGTCTGTGAAGTCGACACACATGCGCCACTTCCCACTCGTCTTTTTAACAATGACTACATTCGCCAGCCAGTCCGAGTAGTCAACGTTTCGAATGAAGTTGGCTGCGAGCAATCTATCGACCTTGTCCTCAATCGCCTTTTGCTTGATCGGCGCGAAACTACGCTTCTTTTGTATGATGAGTCCGGCCTTAGGGTCGACCCCGAGCTTGTGCAAGATTACTTTGGGTTCGATCCCGGGCATGTCAGCAGGCGCCCAGGCGAACACATCCGAGTTCCCTCGGAGAAAGTGGATCATGTCTTCGTGTCGGGTTCCTGTCAAAAGGGATCCGATCTGGACGGTTCGTCCCCCATTCCCCTCGACGAGGGGAATTTCTGTTAGCGCCTCCACCGGGGCTCCTCGGATTTCTTTCTGTTCGTCGCGGGCATCCAAGGACCCCCTGGAAAACATTTGTGACTTCAAGGTCGTCGCTATGTTCCCCAGTAGTTGATGTCGTGGTGAAGCAAATCTTAGTGATTCGCTGGTTCCCGTAGGCCCGGCCTATCCTTCCTTGATCTAATGGAAATTTGATTGCGAGGTGGTAGGTCGAGGTCTGAGCTCGGAGGGCGTTTAATGTCGGGCGTCCTAGGAGGATGTTGTAGGACGAGGGGATTCTAGCGACGATGAATTCCACTGGTACGGTCCTCGTATGGCCCGCTTCCCCAATGTTAAGGAGGAGGGTGACCACTCTCTCGGCCGGGATGGAGTGGTTGGTGAACCCCGATAGGATGTGGGAGGTTGGCCGTATGTCGGACTGCCCCAGCCCCATACGCTGGAAGCAGTCATAGAAGAGGATATCTGCCGAGCTCCCAGAATCTACCAGTATCCTCTGGACCTCGTAACGATGGACCCGTGCCGTAATAACGAGAGGGTCGTTGTGAGGCACGGATATACCGTGGAGGTCCTCATCAATGAAGATGATAGGCTCGGCGGTTCTGCACTTCTTCTTGGGCGGGTCGCTTGTTCCCTCGACGGGTAGGGAGCGGTGAGTCTCGCCGGCTCCACGGGCAGACCCCGAGGAAATGACCATGATTTGGCCGATTGTTAATTCGCCGGGAGGGGCTGGTTCTCGTGCTCCCTGTCTGCCTACCGTTTGTCCCGCAGGTACTTCTCCAGGTGGCCAGAGCGGATCAACTTCTCGATGTAATCGCGGAGTTGTTTACAGTTCTCGGTCGGGTGGCCCTGTGACCAATGGAAGGCGCAGTACGGGCCACGGATACGTTTAGCCGCTCTATGGGTGACAGGAGGGAGCTTGAAGAATCGCTCATCCTTCACCTCCTCTAACAGCTCAGTCTGGAAGATGTTGAGAGGAGTATACTCCTGGAATTTTGGGGAGTACGGTCGACATTCTTCTTCTCTTCTCTGCCCCTCTTCTTTTGGTCGGCTTGGTCACCCCAGGGCAGGTTGGCGTTCACCTCAGACTCGAGTTGGATCTCTTGCTTAGTCCAAGCTTTTACCTCGGCCATGGTCTTAGGTTGCACTAATGCAAAAGAGCAGAGCCACTCTTTGTGCCTAAGACCCGACCTCAGGGCGGTGATGACAGTTTCGTCCCGATGCTCGGGAACCTCGAGAAGAGCGTTGTAGAAGCGAGTGACGTGTCCTTTAAAGGATTCATTGTCCCCGCTCTTTATGGTGAAGAGGTAATCGACAGTTCGCTTTTGTCGTCTGTTTCCAACGAAGTGGCCGAGGAATTGGGCGACCAGCTCATCAAAGGTAGAGATAGAGTGTGGCGTGAGTCCTCGGAACCAGTCCCATCGGCCAGGATGAGGGTGGCGGGAAATGCTCGGCATTGGGCAGCGTCGGAGTTATCCTGGAAGCTCATGCCCGCCGTAAATGCGTCCAGATGGTCCTTTGGGTCGGATTTCCCATCGAATAGGGCCACCTTAGGAGGCTTGTTCCTGGACGAGACATGTACGGTGAGCAACTCCTCGTTGAAAGGCTTCGTAAGTGAGTCGGCGGCATACCTGGCCCCTTCACCGGATGGATGACCCTCCCGATGTATACCCTCGATTTTATTTTCGAGAGCGTCGAGGCGGTCGTGATACCTCGAGGATTCGACGCAGTCAGAGTGGTGGCCCTTCCCGCTTGTGGTCTGCGCCAGGCTGCGACTCCGATTCCGTTCTATCAAATTCCTTAGGTCCCCTGGCGAGGTCTTTCTTGAGTCTTCGCGGCGAGCACCGTTCGTGCGATCCCGTCGTGGGAGAGGGTGTCGGTCATGCCTGGGAGCAGGCGAGCTGACCGATACCTCCTCGGGAGGGACGGGAACGCAGCGGGCCTCGGGACGATGGGCTCTTTTGCGAGACCGTGGCGTGGGGCCGTGTGGCGCCCAGCCGGCCATAGCATCGGTCGCCGCGAGGGAGTTGCGGTTGCCGGAGCGAGCACGACGTTGTTCGGTGGCGCCAGCGTGGGCGGTGTCATCCGCCCCTCTGTAGAGGTCGTGATCCCTGGGAGGGGGAACGGCAACCTGGGGGGCTGGGCCCGCCGTTTGGACACGGACAAGGGCGTCGACTATGGACGCGAGCTTGTCGATCCTTGCCGAGAGGGCGTAGATGGCGTTCGGAGGGGTGTAGATCCGTCCGCGCCTCCATTATGGGAAGAGCGGTGTCTTGTGCTGGGATCGTCACGGATTTCGCTCGCCATGTAGTCGAGAGCGGAAGATCAACTTTCGATGGGTGGAAAAAATTTCGGTTCCCACAAACGGCGCCAACTGATGGAGACCTGGATCTCCTTCAGATGTTGTCCTCCGTCGATCTCTTGCGAGCGTTGATGATTGTCTTCTTGAGCGTGTGGATCTCAATGGGTTGATTTTAGGGTGAAGCCGAGCTACCTGCAAAGAAGTCCCGGGGTGGTTGTACCACCGTGGACCCTCTGACGATCAAGTTAGCCGAGAAATTTGAGCAGAGTAGCGGCTTTTCGGATTGAAATTGACTTACCTGAGTCGTCTGAGAGAGGGGTTTTTATAGTGGTCGCTTGGAGCGAGATGGCACGAGGTCTTCGCCGTCGGTTACGCCTCTGACGTTACGTCTGCGTGAATGACGGGATCCCCCCATTAATGACGAGATACGCTCGTTAATGGGGGATACTGCGGCGTGGAACGCGGGATATTGGGTGGCGGATATCTCGTTTCTGGCGAGATACGCGGAGCCGTGGCGGAGATGCTTGAGCTCTGCGTCCTTGGTTGCTCGGTAGAACCAGGGAGGCTTAGCTCGGCAGGAGGCTCGGAGGCAAGCAGTAGGCCGAGGAAGCTCGGTTCTGTGATAGCTCGGAGGCGAGCTGGGAGGGCTGAGGAAGCCCAGCGTGTAGGAGGATCGGAGGCGAGCCGATGGTTATTCGTAAGGCGAGCATGGAAGCGTTCTGGAGGCCATCGAAGGTCGGGTCAGTCCTCGGGGCGAGGCCTGGGGAACGCCTTCAATGTATCGTGCTTGCTCCTGTCCCGTAAGCCCCGAGACACGTCATCTACCACGTGTCATGATTTGGGGAATTCCCACTTATGAGTATGATCGGATACTTCTTTTTATCCTATGCTACTTTTGTTTTGTCTACGTCACATGGTCGAATGTTTAAGTGTTTTATATTGCCGACTTGAGTAGCAGATCCCATAGAGTAAACAATTGCTAGCAGGTGAAAAATGCAGAAGACTTTGATTTTTACAACTGCTAGCAGCTTGAGATTCAAGAGGATCTAAGAGGAAAAATTGTGCAAAAAATATTAAATAAATTAAAGGGCACTTCAGCTGTACTTGACAAGGTGCCACTGAGTTGCAAATCCACACACGTTTCTTCTGCTGGAGTTGGTAGAGCTGCAAAATTAGGCATTGAAGAGCCGTAAGCAGCCATGCTCGACTCACCAAGGATAAAAGCGGAAGATGCTACCTTCAAATCTCATCCCAGCGACAAACTTACTCTGCAGCTAAACTTTTTGTTACCCTATGGCTCATCCTTGTTCATTTTTTCTTTTACTACAATCAATGCATTGGATTTTTCTCCTGTTCCTCGTTTCATTTATTGTTCCTTCCGTTTTCGCCTCGTCCAATGCTTCTGAAGCTATAGCTCTTCTCCGTTGGAAATCCGCTCTTCGAATTGGAAACGATAGCATTCTCAGTTCTTGCATTCCCAATTCCGATCCATGCACGTGGGTCGGAATCGTGTGCGAAGAAAAAGGCATTGTGACAGGGATTAACCCATCTCGTGCCGGCTTGATAGGTAAACTCAATTCTATAGATTTTCACTCACTTCCATCTCTCACTCACCTCAACCTCCGACGCAATTACCTCTTTGGGCCTATCCCGGCAAGCATTGGCTCGCTTTCCGATCTCACCTTACTTGATTTGTCCCAAAACGGATTCATAGGAAATTTGCCAGTGTCTTTAGCCCATCTCTCCAAAATTTCTCCTTCGAGCTTAGCGAATTTGAGTGTGTTGAGGCATTTGTATCTTTCATTTAATCAGTTCACCCACTCTGTTCCTCATGAACTTGGGAAGCAAGCGAACCTTAGAGTATTAGAGATCGCCACCAGTCTCCTAACAGGCCATCTTCCTTCCAGTTTAGGAAACCTGAAAAAACTACACATCTTAAATCTCGCTGAAAATAGCATCAGTGGAACCAGTACTGACAAAAACTAACATTGAGAATTTAGGTTTGGATGACAACAATTTCACTGGGTACATTGATATGAGCTATAATCGATTTTACGGGGAGCTCTCATCTAATTGGGCAAACTGTGGAAACCTCGCAAGCTTGAAAATTGCTGGAAACCAATTGAGAGCGAAGATACCTAATGAATTTGGAGATTCATCCCAACTGCAGTTGCTAGACCTTTCTTCGAATCAACTTGCAGGAGAGGTACCGAATAGACTAGGGGGCTTAAACTCTTTGTTCAACTTGAATTTAAGCAGCAATATGCTTTCTGGAGCAATTCCCTTGGAAATTGGAAATCTAACAAACCTGAGAAGTCTTGATTTATCTGAAAACCACTTGACTGGCACAATGACACAAGAATTAACGGACTGCTTCAATTTACAGGTTCTGAACTTAAGAAACAATAAGTTGAATGGGGCTATTCCATATCAAATCGGAAAGTTAAGAGATTTGCAAGGTTTACTAGACTTGAGCTATAATTCATTTACAGGAGATATACCGTCTGATTTGGGAGGTTTGCAAATGTTAATAGCTTTGAATTTGTCCCACAACAAATTATCAGGAATCATCCCATCGTCTTTTGGAAGGATGGTGAGTTTGTCTTCTTTTGATTTGTCATTCAACAAGTTGGTTCCGTTCCAGATGGCAGTTTATTTGAGAAAGCTCCAAATGAATGGTTCAGCAACAATAAAGATTTATGTGGTGTCGTGTCAGGTTAGCCTCCTTGCACTTCGTCATCAAGAGGTGGTCATCGTTCTGAAAAAATTCGCGATATACTATTGATCGTAGTTCCTCTTTTATGTGGCATACTTTTTTTAGCTGCAAGTCTCTATGTTATTTTATACCATTGCAGTAAAAGGTCTCCTACAGAAAATGCAGATGAAGTGATTCTTGGAGATTTATTCTCGGCACTGAGCTTTGATGGCAGTGTTGCATATAATTACATCATTGATGCTACTGAAAATTTTGATGAAAAATATTGCATCGGGAAGGGAGGATATGGTTCTGTTTACAAGGTAGAACTGCCAACAAAACAAATGGTTGCTGTGAAAAAGCTCCACTCATTTGAAGGAGGGATAACACATGAGAGAAGTTTCAGAAATGAAATACAAATGCTGACTGAAATTCGTCATCGAAACATAGTGAAACTATATGGATTCTGCTCCCATGCTCGATGCAATTTTATCAGTATATCGAGAGTGGAAATTTAACTACAATTCTGTGTGATCAAGAAAGAGTGATGGACTTAGATTGGAACAGAAGAGTTGATATTATCAAGGGAGTTGCTCAAGCTCTGTCTTGTATGCACCACGACTGCAGTCTACCAACAGTACATCGAGATATTACGTGCAATAACATTCTAATGGATTCGGAATTTCAAGCATATATTTCAGATTTTGGCACCGCCAGAATCTTATTGCCCGATTCATCAAATTGGAGCGCTCTTGCAGGCACTTGTGGTTATATTGCCCCAGGTCAGTGTGTGTGTGTGTGTGTGTGTGTGTGTATTCTGGTTAAGAAATTAGTTACTAGGTTTTGAATATCGTGAGATATCGGAATCGTATCAGATAGGTGTTTGATACATCATATACTCATATGTGGCCGATATATCTCCCGCAATCACGAGGGGTCCCTATATGATATATCGGTTGATACCAATATTTGAGTGTCAGTATCGAGAATAGTATATTCTTATTAATTGTGAAATGCATTTCATAAAGCCAGTTTGATATGTGTTACTTCACAAATTAATTGAATGCCATATACATGCCTCATAAATCATAATGATGGTTGATAATCATAAAATGTAGAGGGGGGAAATTTTGATACTATATTATGTTTGAAGTTGATAGAATCTCTTGCACATATGGTCAATAAAATATGATGATTCCAGCCAATGTTTATTACTAACATGTCAATTGTTTTGAAAACCATTTTTCGGTTGAA
Source organism: Agapanthus africanus (assembly GCA_030015575.1). Classification (NCBI taxonomy): domain Eukaryota; kingdom Viridiplantae; phylum Streptophyta; class Magnoliopsida; order Asparagales; family Amaryllidaceae; genus Agapanthus; species Agapanthus africanus. Next base: position 160,476,918 of record CM057339.1, on the reverse strand, counting down.
GATTTGAAAATAATGAACTTTTTCTTGAAGTTAAAATGATTTGTAAATAGCTTAAACCTAAGAACTGCTTTTTGTACCCCTTAATTTACCATTTTCAGCCATAACTTGGTGATGTAGAATTGCGAAAGTTGACCTATCAATTATCTGCATTATGTTGAATAACATTGATTATAACGCATGCCATCTTTTGTCAAAAGATTCACTAGAGATTAATTATAGTTTTACAATTTTATCATGACAACTCTGAATAGATTGAATTGTTATTCAGTGAATGGCCAAATCTGAGAGTAAGTAAATGAGGCATTGTTTGAGGTATTTATTTGAAAATGTCGACACTTCTCAGTTTTACATCTTCATCTCATTTCTTGCAGAGCTTTCGCACACTATGGTAGTTACCGAGAAATGTGATGTGTATAGCTTTGGTGCAGTAACGCTTGAAGTTCTAATGGGAAGGCATCCTGGCGAACTCATCTCCTTATTTTCTTCACTACATGAACAACAGATATCGTTAAAGGATCTGCTAGATAAACGCATTAGTCCTCCAACAGAAAACACTGTTACTGAAAGAGTGATATTAATGGGAATGGTGGCTTTCAGGTGCTTAAACGCCAACCCAAAGTCTCGCCCTACCATGCAACAAGTTTCTCAACTCTTGGAGAGTGACAACTCACATGAATTTCACAAGCCATTACACACAATAGAATTGAGGGAATCGATGGCTTTACAGAAGTTAAATGTGCAATCTAGGCTGATGCAATATATACATGGGTGCATGCTATTTAAAAATTAGGACACATATCTTTTGTTCTTGGAAAATATTTTCCTCCGTTAGGTAGCATTACCATACATTGATAATAGGTGTCATGCACATGTTATTGTGTGCGATAATTTTTATTTTTTATTTTTGCTTTGGTCTACTAATTGTTCGTCTTCTAGACAAAAGGTTTAGTATTATTATCTGAATACATTTACAAGCACAAAAGTTTAGTATACCAACTTGAGCATGCACATATTATCTCACTATATATTCCTTAGTTGTTACCATTATGTATAAATTGAGCGTTGTCATGTTCATTGTTTATTTGTGTTCAGTTGCAATTTTGTTTATCGTCTTTGTAAGAAACTTTCATAGATAAGCGCATAGTCCTCCAACAACATATCATGTTACAAAACCTTGAAACATTTGGACCTTGGTAATCACAGTTAAATTTGTGTGATCGGTCAGTCTATGTATGTGGTTTTTATTTAGGATGAGATGTAATAGGATATGCTATGTTCTGGAGTTGCATATCATAATATAGTCTAACTGCTTAATAGGGCTGAGTTCAGTACTATTATTCAATAATAATAAAATGCTTGTTTAATTTATTCATGGATTATTCAGTTAGAGGTTTTCCTAACTCATGAGTCCTCTGTGTTGTTAAAGCACAAAAAGTTTACGGACCCTTTAGCAATTTTGTTTACATTTGTTTACTGATCTTTTTCATATGTGAGAAGATAGATATATCAAAATGTTTTGTGGCAAAATTTGAAATGTTTGATTCTGAAAAAAAGGGGGATCGGTGCCATGAAATCACCACATGGAATTGTAGACTCTAGTAGGAAATTATAATATTTTTGAAATGCAAAAATTTGGATTCTGATTAGGGTCATGAATTTAAAGATATTTCTTTACAGCAAACTTGGAAAATTATAATATTTTGAAATGCAAAAATTTGGATTCTGATTAGGGTCATGAATTTAAAGATATTTCTTTACTGCAAACTTGGAAAATGAATATGACCGAATGACATAAAAATTACGTTTGTATATTTTTGGCTTTAGGATTATGCAGTCATTTCAAAATGGACATAATAAACATTATTTTGAGAAGAAGTGAATTTCTGCTTATGAAAGCGGTGTGAAATGTTGAGTGAAATTGTTAATTGAATAGATTAAAAGATTATATTGACTCGTTTACTATTATTTATAATTCGTTGCCAGTATCCTGCAATCATTTTCCATCTTTTTTTTTATCATGTTTGAACCTTTTGTTCGTTGTTGATATTGATGATGTGATTCAGAGCCTTCAACAATTCTATTAGACTTTCTAGTCATTACCGTGTGCGGCGAACAAGGCCACAACTAAACTTGCTAAACTAGTTGTGCATTGGGTATATTTGAACTATTGAAGTATTCATCACTGTCTGTGGAAATCTATAGCTATATATAATCATTTTGAGATGGAAGATTAATTTTGTTCTTAAAACTTGATTATGCAGGAGACTTTTGTTTCCACTGAAAACCTGCGCATGCTGAACTTCACAGGCGAGGGTCTTCATATTCTTGTTGGCAAAGGGTCTGATTCTTCTCATTGGCCTTCTCTAACTTGGAGCCCAAGAATTCAATCAGCTCTCAATTAACTACTCTTCTGATGCCTTGACAAGATGTGGGTCACATATATTGTCATAGCATTTAAGTTCTATCTTCTTCTTGATGAAGTCCGATACATTGATCTTATTCCTGGCATCGGGCTCGGTATACCTGCGGATGATGCCATGGATGACACGTGCAGTTTTATGGGGGCAGGTGTCCACGTCAGGTAATATGTGGGGCCCGAAGGAGATCAGCTTCAATGGAATACCGCAGAGGATGGAGAGATCGTAGGCCTTCTTAATGGATTTGATACTATTCCAGTAGGTTTTGGCTCCCTGCTGCATGTCTTCTATCAGTTCTATGTGCTTCAGCCCTATATTTCCTCGAACCATCTTTTTATCTGATTGGAAAAATGATTTGAGTATTCGCACAATGAGCCAGCAGTCGGAAGTTCATGTTCAGAGAAGTAGTTTGAGCATTTGTCAGAAAAGTAACAAGCCAATATCTTCATGTCGCGAGAAAACAGGATGGTTATTATAATATTTATGTACAAGCACTACTTCAAAGTTGAAATGTGCCATTTTTAGTTCAGCACAATATTTATAGATGTAGATGCAGAGATAAAAAGTGTAGTTGCAGGTTATAATTAATAAGATAAAAATTAAAGACATAAAGTTTTGCATCATCTGCAATCACTGCAACCTACTTGAATGAGATATGTATGCAAAGTGCAAAAACTTATACCAACTAAATCAATCCAAATCCTCATTATATATCGATGTACACTAGTACTGAAACAAACCTAGATGTTTTCCTTCTTCATCCATCAAACTCTGATGTGTAATTTACAATTCATGCCAGAATTATATCACAAGTACTGAAAGAAATAATAATCCCATTAGACACTGGACACTGGACACTGGACAGGACTGGGTGCAGGAGTTCTAGCCAAGAAGGCGACGAAGATTTTCGACTGGCTAGGGGCGGTTGATCCAGGCTGATCGACATGCGGGGGTATAGAGCAGTCCAAGGCTTTATGCTTATATAGCCTGATTGCTGTGTCGTTGTACGCAGCGATCGTATGTTTTGTGGGTTATTTTATCTATATTTCTTCAGAAGCCGCTTGGACTTTACTTTTGATCTGGGTTCTTACGGAAAGGCAAGGTAGATTTTGGAGTAAATTCTTTCCGCAAATGCCAACTGGAAATGAGTCTGCAAGTCTAAAGTTGAGGGTGGCCTTGGGGTTTTATCTATCACGGAACTCGACCAGTTTTGTATAAGTGGCTGTGGCATATGCTATTTGGCCACACCTCAATTTCATCTCTATGTTTGAGATCTGTTTATATGAAAGTGGCTTTTTTACATCCCAACAGATGCCTCATAGTTTTTTCTGTTGGAAAGGGGCTTATTCATGCTTGAATGTTTTCATGCATCATGTGCATTGGATTCCTGGAAAGGGGCAACATATTCAATTCTGGCAAGATAAATGGATAAATAGCTCATATGTCTCTTCTTTGTTTCCTGATTTATATGCTTTTGCCTGAAACGATAAGGCTGTTGTTGCTTCTCAGGGATTCTGGTGTGATGACAATTGGCATTGGAGACCTTCTTGTCGAAGGTTCGTTTCTGATTTAGCAATATCCCGGTACAATGAACTTCTGGATATTCTTTGCTCTTATAACTTTTCAGATCAGGTTGATATGCCTGTTTGGAAGCTTAATAAATGGGCGGTTTACTCGGTGAATTCTTTGTACAAATTCTTGATTTTTGGTGGAGTTGGTTTTCCATATCATCAAGTTACCTGGATTCTCCTATTAAGGCCAAATTGTTCATTTGGCTCCTTTGTGGCAACAACTTATTTACTATAGAGGTTTTATCGAGCAGAGGGTGTACTTGTGATAGCCAATGCTTTTCTTGTGACTTTACGCCTGAATCGGCATACCATATATTGTTTACATGCCCGATTTCTGCCTTGGTTTGGCTGAAAATAAAGGGTATTTACGGTGTGAGCTCCACTTCAGATCCTATTGAGGATTCTTTGATAAATGGCCATCTTCCGTCCCTTCCTTATCTTTTCATGTCGTTGGCAATAATGGGTTGAAAGAAATGGCCGCATCTTCTCAGGCAATTACAGAGGCAAGGATGGTATTTTTAGTGCTATTATTAACATGTTTTACTTCTGGACAGATGCTGCAGCACCGAAGAAACAGAGAAAATTCTAGGTGGCAACTTCTTGAAGGACTTCCCAGCAAGGTTGCAAGGGATAGCCACAACTGATGCTATGATCGAATAAGGTTCAAGCTGGGACTATGTTTAGTCTATGAACTTTTGAATTCATGGATTTTTCAGGTTCAGTTTCAGTAGGGATAACTAGGCCTGAGCACGGTTTGGTTTGGTTCGGTTTGTTTTTATATATAAAAAAAACCCAAACCGACCAGACCAAGACCCAGAACCGCCAACCAACCCGATCCGACCGGATCCAAACCGAAATAAACCGAGCCGACTCACTCTGGTCGATTGTCGGTTCTGGGTTCCAAACAGCCACCAATAGCATCAAACAGCCACCAACAACGGGAAAAACGACAGAGAACTGATCGATCAAGCAAGAAACCTTCAAATCCGTGAGGAATCTCTAAAATCAGCGAGAAAACTATCTCAAATCATCAAGAGATGCCAAAAAACCGCTTCAAATCGAGGTCAAATCAACCAAAAACTCCAAAAACGAGATCAAGTCGAAGAACTCATGCTTGAATCACCAAGAACTACCACCGGTGATGGAGGCGTGGATCTCCTTCAGATGTTGCCTTCCGTCGATCTGCTGATGGCGGCGATTGGCGGCTGAGATTGGATCTGGAGGCAGGCTCCTGAAGCGTGTGGATCTCAATGGGTTTGAGTTTGTTTGGGCCGAGCTACCTGCAAGTCCCGGGGTGGTTGTACCACCGAGGACCCTCCGACGATCAAGTTAGAGAGGAAATCCAAGCAGAGTAACGGCTTAGTGGAGTAAAAATGGCTTACTTGAACCGTCTGAAGAAAGGGTTTATATAGCGGTGGCAGCAGGCAGGGCAGGCGCGAGAATTACGCCAGCTGTTACGCTCCCGACGTCACTCCCGCGTGATGAGCGGGATCTCCCATTAATGGCGAGACAGGCTCGTTAATGGGGATCGTGATGGCGTAGAACGTGGGATGTGGCCGGCGGATATCTCGCGCATGGCGAGATTCGTGGGATGGCGGTTGCGTCTGTGAGCGGTGTCGTTGGTCGGTCGATGAGACCAAGGAAGATGACCTCGGCGGGAGAGCTCGTGGACGAGCGGGGGAGCCGAGGTCTCTTGGTTCTGCGGTAGCCTGGAGACGAGCCGGGAGGGCCGAGGAGGCTCGAGCCTGTGATAGCTCGGAGTAGAGCAAAGGGACACTTGACTTGGCTGCTGAGGTGCTCGGGGGTGAGGAGTAGGGTGCAACCTCGGAGACAGGGTTTGAGGGAAGCCCCCACTGCAGCACACTGGTTCCCCTCCGTGGCCCTCAGGGGCCTAACTGGATTACGCATGTGACACGTCATCCGCCATGTGTCACGATCTAAGGAATTACCGTTATTGAGCAACATCATTAGCCCCCCACTCTCGTGCCGATCTATTTTTTGGGTTGGGTCGAGAGTGGACTGCTTGGTTCTCTCTGTACGGCTTGGCGCTGGCAATTCCTTGTGGTGGATTGTCCGGAGATGACACCGCGTTCTTGTTGTGTCACGACCCGAAATTAGCACGTGACGGCCCTTAAACTACGCAACGTCTATAGGCGTAACGCAATTTAAGTAAGCCGAAAACCCAGCAATCTAAACCATCAAAAGTAGTAAGAAATAAGAATAAATTTAAAACCTTTGAAATCTCAACCCAAATTCTTTAAAAGTCTAACTTTATTTCCTTTAAAATTTTGGCAGCACCTCCTTTGTAAAAACCAACCCCCAAAATGGGTACAATATAAATATAAGTAAAGCATCCCCAAACGGGAGCAAAAACACGCCCAAAGACGGAAAACAACCACCACAACAGATATACGACGCCGTAGCGAAGAAATAAAAGACGATATAAATAAAACTGCATAAGAGATAACCAAGTCACAAAATAATATACAATATCGTTCTCACATCAAGTCTCTAAGTCATACAAGATAATGGTAGATGGAGAGTACAGGGTACAACGAATATACAATAAGCAACATGAACGGATAACCACAAAACCCACCTAAAGCAAAACTGCACACTGTGAGCCGAAGCGGTATCCGCAGCAAAAGATAATATGATAGATGATAATAGCCCTACCTCTGACTACTGTGAGGATCAACTTGCAAAACACTGTAGCACAACGGAGGTGAGTTGCCAACTCGTGAATAGTAAATAACATATGCAGGTAATCGCAAGTATGCACGTACAGCGCGAATTTAACATATGTAAGCTAATAGAAGTAAAAAATCATATGAATGCAATAGTCATGAAAGGTACACTAACGGTTACTATAAATACATGAAGTAATAATATGACAATCTGTATACAATAATCATGTAAGGTACTTGTTCCCCACCGAACACAGAGACGTGACCGCGCAGGTCCGTCTTGCCTGAAATTCGGGGCAGATGCTAATTGGTGCTATCCGTCCACCTCTCCGAAGATGCCAAGTTGATTTATGGCACCATATATCGAAGGTTTAAACGGATGCGGCCGATGTAGCTGACTTCGTCAGATTCCCTCTCGTTTGAGGGGTTTTTGATTGTGGGGACACTCTTCCCTGCAGGCGCAAGCCCCTACAGTTAATTACGCTGCCGCATCGTGGTAACCACTTTCTCCTTTTCCAGATGGTCACTTCGTGTCGTGTGTGTCGTGTGTGTTTGTTTTGTTTTGGGTTGCCCGTGGATTGTATATAGAGACTAATTTATGTTGTCGCCCGTAGGACGTGGATTAGTCCAAATCCGTATCTTTCTTAGATTTGGGTTTGAGGGGTTGTGTTTAAGGATACGTTAGCCTTATTTAAGGCTAAGATCGACTTAAACGTTTGTTAAGGACACGTTAGTCTAATTATGGACTATGATCAACTTAACGGGATCATTTAGATCCAACAAAAGAGCAATTGGGCTCTATTGTTTAGTTTAATGACATTGCGGTCGATAATTAGTTTAAGGACATTACGGTCCATTGTTAGTTTAAAGACATTGCGGTCGAGGTTAAGGACATCATAGTCCGTGAGTTTAAGGACCTCACAGTCCGGTGTTACATCACGGTCGAGATTAAGGACATCATAGTCCGTGACTTTAAGGACCTCGCAGTCCGATATTAGTTTTAAGATATTACGTTCGAGGTTAAGGACATTATAGTCCGTGAGTTTAAGGACCTCACAGTCCGATGTTAGTTTTAAGACATCGCGGTCGAGATTAAGGACATCATAGTCCATGAGTTTAGGGCCTCACAGTCCGATGTTAGTTTTAAAACATCACGATCGAGGTTAAGGACATCATAGTCCGTGAGTTTAAGGACCTCATGGTCCGATGTTAGTTTTAAGACATCGCGGTCGAGGTTAAGGACATTATAGTCCATGAGTTTAAGGACCCCACAGTCCGTAGTATTGTGTGGTTGTCGGGACCCGTCACCTCTCTGACGACGTTGAAGGATTACAACGACAGATATCAGAGGAATAAAGAGATATACCCTCGAACCGGGTGTAAATTGATTGGAAGAGCAGATGAGCCCAGTTCAATTTAAATTGAGGACTTATGGCCAGAATTGGGCTAAATCCAGTTTAAAATGTCTAACATTTTATTTTTGTTCTGCCTGTTAGGCCTTTATTTGGGCTCTGCCCTTTTAATAATGCCAAGAATTGAGCTCTGACATTTTGTCTGGAATTAAATTCATAGCATTTATCAAAGTGGTGTTCTGACAGTGCGCCACATGGCGCACCAGGCGCTTTGCGCCAGTCAAAGAGCGCATTACGCTTTTGTCGGTTAGCGCACACGAGGGGGACACGTGCCGCGCTTAGCGCTAGTTTGTTAGCGCACTGTGCTTTTAATTTATGAGCGCGCTGCACTAGTTTATGGGTGCGCCAGTAAGTGACACGTGGTGCGCTTAGCGCCAACCCAAGAGCGCAATGCGTTGTTTCAAGAGCGTAAAGCGGAGATCGTGTCTATGATTGACGCGTGGTATGTTTTGGCGCCGAGCGCCGATCCAAAGAGCGTAAAGGCACGGTTCATGAGTGCAAAGCACTTTCCAATAGCGCAAAACGCATTTTGATCAATTTTAAGATTAAAGAACAAATTTACGTTCTCCAAAGGAGGCCTTGTCTCAAGATCCAAGAACAAAAGTTCTTGTTTTTATTAAAAAGCTCGGCCTTTATAAATCGGAAAATCTGTGAAGTAAAAATACTTCTTTTTATATTTTTATGATTAGGTTTTTTGATCTTTTCTTTTTAATCAAAGACCTTGGCCTTTTTTTTATAGATCTGAGATCTTTTTAGAAGACATTTCTTCTTTTTACGAGATAATTTCATCTCTGTTGTTCAAGAAATAATTCTTTTACCTTTAAAGATGAAGAAATGATCTTCTTTTTTCTAAAGGGCTGCCTTTCTTTCTCTTCGAGTTTTTTCTCAAAATTTGCAGAGACTTCTCTCTTTTTTTTCTCTATATTCTCTCTCTTTTTGACTTGAAGTTTAGTTACCTTTATATAGGGCCAAATGATTTGTTAAATCAATTTTAAGAGATCTTTTTCTGATTGATTTGGGAATATTTCCCACCGTTGGATCTTTGATCCTAAGGCTTCTGTTTGGCAGAAGATAATCTTCTTGTTTTTAATAAGATTGAAAAAATCTTTCCATACAGAATCTGTTCTGTTTTTGGTAATTCATTATTTACCATTGGATCATTGATCCAGCGGTGCTTAAAGCACAATCTTGTTGTTTGGAAAGATTTTGAGAAATCTTTCCTTAACAGAATTTAATTCTAGTTAATTAATGATTTATCGTTATTATTAGATCCTGGGCCCTCGTCAATTCCTTTGAGTTTCATTCTTGCGAACGTACTCCCCAGGCAGGATACTTAACGCGTTAGCTACAGCACTGCAGGTTTAGGTTCGGCCTCACTGGGAAAATGGTTTGATCTAACGGTGGGAATTTTAATTCCAGCGCTGGCGCACCTACGTTCGACACGTGGCGTGCAGCGCAGAGCGCAGCGCAACTGCGCTAGCGCACTCGTGCTTGACACGCGGCGCGCGGCGCGCAGAACGCTGGATCTGAAGCGTTGTTTCAGCAGAGCGCTGGATCTGAAACGTTGCTTCAACAGAGGTGTCTTTTCACCTTCTTTTTAAGTCAAAATTATATTTCCGAGAATCTTTCATTTCCCAATCTTGGAAATAGTTCCATTGTGCACAAAATTTTCTGTGCTTCGTCTTTATAACTCGAAGCAAAGCTTCTTCCTTTTATCATCTCCAAAGAACTTTCTCAACTATGGCTTGTAGCCGCCCCCATGCTCGTAGACAGCCGTGGGAAGTGCCCATTGAGGACATTGTTCCTCGGTTTGCTGTGCGCTTGGTGGATCCTTCTCTCACGGATGCCGAGTGCGATGCGGTGAAGTATGAACTTGTGATCCGTAAGGGGTCCCCTCTTCCAATGGGATCCATCTGGCTCCGGATGATTCTTCTTGCCGTGCTTGATGACATCCCCCCTCATCCAGCGGAGATGACCCTGGCGATACTCAATGCGGCTGAAGACAAGCTCGAGTGTTTCCATGAGGCGTGCCTGATCACTCAGGCTCTGAAAGACTGCTCGGTTCACTTGTTGAGCCAGATAAGAGCCCGGCGGGCTATCATGTCTGCTTTTGCAGATGAACACGGCGCCAATCGGTGGGGAGCCACTCCTCGTGAAAATCGCCATTTTGATGTGCTGGAGGCAAGCTCGAGTGTTCCCTTGTTTTTTTTAATTCTTTATTATTCCTCTGTAAGATGTTTATGCGCTGCATACTTTAGTTTGCTATAATCATGTACAAGTAATTCTTGTAAGGATGAAGCGCTTCTGGCACCTAGCGCTCTCGTGCTTTGCACGTGGGCGCCGTTTCAGAGTCTTTGACTCTTATTATAAGCGCATTTGTTGTTAGTACCTTTCATGAAGTGTTGCTTCGCTTTCCAATCTTGGAAACAGAGCCTTGCTCTAATTTGGGGTGCGCAGCGCAATTACGCTAGCGCTAGCGCATTCGTGTTTTGACATGTGGCGCGCCTTACGCTAGCGCACTCGCGCTCGACACGTGGCGTGCAGCGCAGAGCGCCGCGCAACTGCGCTAGCCCATTCGTGTTTTGACACGTGGCACGCAGAGCACAGCACAACTGCGCCCTGTGTTAGACACGTGGCGTGCAGTGCAGAGCGCGGGATCTGAAGCGTTGCTTCAATTTTTGACTCTTAAATTCCCATACAGAGCCTTGCTCTGATTGGGGGAAAGGAAGCGTCGCTTCATTGAAATTTGAACAGAGCTTTGCTCTGATTGGGGAAACAAATGCCCCCCCACCGTTACGCTTACGTGGCCCCAAACGTGAGTGCGGTGGTGGTAGCATCTCAGTCGTTGGATCAACTTTTAGGGAGTTGAAACGGCTCTTAATGCCTATAGATAGGACCTTTGGTCCTCAGATGATTTCCATCTTCTTCATAAGAATTTTTATTCAGAGCTTTGCTCTTCCGTTCAAGAACTTTCAAGAGTTTGAACTCTTTCCAAATTTAGGTAAAATCAAATTAATTTTAAGAAATTAAGGTTTTTACCCATTAACAGAGCCTTGCTCTTAATAGATCTTTGATCTAAAGAAAACCCTTTTAGGGTTTCACTAGCAGAGCTTTGCTCCATAGGTCTAAAGAGATCTAAAGAGAACTAAAGAGAACCTTATTAGGGTTCCATTAATAGAGCTCTGTTCTCTAAAGGGATTTTTCTTGTGATTTCTTAATTCGTTAATGGAGCTTTGCTCCTTTCAACTCATATAGAAGAACTCTTGAGAGTTTTTCATGAATCTTGAAGATTTAAGCTGAAATTTTATTTTTGATGAATTATATCATCTTCTTAGAGCAAAGCTCTCAATGCCCTCGGGGGATTTCTTTAACTTCCCTTCATAACTGATTTTGACAGGTGTCACTCCTGTCTGCAGAGCATTGCTCTCGAGGAGTTTAACTACATGTGCCTATTTTGAATAAGAAATTGCTTATTCAGTCTGTCTGCGAATCTTTGCTGATTTTCTTTTACAGGAGTAATGGACGCTCACATGTATGATCTCGACGAGATTATCTCTTACGGAGACATCCACCGACTCCTCCGTTCTCAGAATCGAGAATTCACAAACGCCGAGTGTGCCGAAATTATGAGTCTCTTTGATGCATACAATGGTCAACTGCTTCCTCGGCGTTCCCCTCTTCTGAAGCTTATTGTGGGAGCGATCTAGGAAGCGCTCCCTCTATTCTGTACCGGCGTGCCGCTTAGAGCATTGGATGCCGCCGAGGATAAGGTGCGCTCGGTGTATCTGACGAACCTAATCTCAAAGAGACGGCGAGACAATCTTGTCGACCTCCTGCACCAGGCTTTTCAGCAGTCTGCCATGCTTGGTGCTTATCGGAGGGTGGAGGACATCCGTGGAGATCCCGACGCTTACGATCGCGAAAGAAAGCACACTAGGATGGTTCGCCAGGCCTGGAAAATTCTGGACAAGGTCACTTTTGAGTTCCTCAATCCATGCACTGGATCTGAGGTTTTGCCGTTGTAATTATTTTGATAATGTCTTTGTTTGTTGTTTTTATAATTGTAAGAATCTTTTGCAATATGAATGGAAAATTTCTCATTTTAGCGTGTTTTACTTCATGTTCTGAATCTTTTGCACATGCATGAATGGGTGTGCCTCAAACACTTAATTAAATGCAGATCAGCTGTTCCCCTGTTGTTTTCTTCTCTCTGCTGTGTTGTTGCCATGTGATTTTAGCAAGTGCGATCTGTAGGTGACATATAGCTGTCAATCTTGTGCTCTTTGTAAGGTAGTGATGGCTTGGAAAACAGGGTTAGGATCTGTCACCTAAGACTTTTCAACTTTATGAGCCGTGAGGGTCTGTAACACCCGAGCCCAGTGCTTCTAATTTCAGTTACTGTTTGAGCGTAGTGTGGTACTCATTTCACTTATCTTGCTTGATTGTTATTTATTGTAAAATTTTACCCGGCAAATTCATTTCTGCATATAACAATTTTTGGCATCCAAAATAAAATTAAAAATATTCATCTTGGCCTACTTGACACCCCTAGCCTTGTGGTAGCGTCCGTGCATCGTGTTCTCGTCCCGTTCAGTGAAACGAGCGAGTTTGGACGGCTACGTGCACGTACGTGTGTCCGTCTTGGGGGTATGCTTTTTGATCATATAACACTTCATTTTCACTTTTGGATCCCGCTTAAAATTCTATTATTTCAATTTCAAATTTTTGGACCCGACCTGGACGCAATTTGGAAATGTTTTATTTTACGCCAAAATCCCAAATTTTAATATTTTTAAAACCATCAAATATTTCTTAACTATTACTGTTGCTTAAATCTTTCAAAATGAATTTCTAATCCCACGAATTTTCCTTCTCTCAGCCAATCACAACCCTTTCTTTCCGTGGGCCCCACCCGCATATCTCTATCTCTCCTCTCTCTCTCATCATCTCCATCTCTCCTCGTATTCTCTCTCTCCTTCTTATCTCTCTATCTCTCTCCTCTCTCCCCCCTGTCTCTCTCTCTCCTCTATATTTTTCCCTCTTCTCCTTTTCGTTTAAACGCTGAACCCAACCCCCAACGTCGCGGATGCCCTTGCCACCGCCTCCCTCCTCGCCGCTGCAACATCAATGCTGGCACCACCGTCACCTCCATCCTCGCCTCCTCAGCCTCGTCCCATCCACATCCTCCTTTCTCCCTTCTTCCCTGCACCTGCACGCGGCCACCCGCACACCCTCGCACTCGCCCGCGCCACCTCGTCGCCGTTCCTCCATCGCCGGCGACCCTAGCCTCACCCCACCATCTTCACCATCTCGTTTCCTCCCTCGCCCTTGCATCAACACCCCGGGCACCCTGCACGCGCCTGCACACCCCCGACCACCAGCGCGCGCCCCCTGCACGCCTTGCACCGCCGTGAGTCGCCGCCGGTGACCCCGTCCTCGTGTCCCCAGCCTCGCAAACACCCCCTCGGTGAGTTTCACATTCCCTCACCTCCTCCTTTCTTCTTTCCTTGCTGATCTGGTTCTTGATCTGAAAACATTTCTTTCACTGTCGTCGTAGGCCACCGCCGGAGCTCCGTCAACGAGGTCGGTCGTCACCACCTGTCCCACGGAACATCGTGAGCACCCCTTCTCTGATCCTACCTCCTTTCTTCTCTGTTTCTCTTTTCCTTTCTTGATTCCATGTCTTGACATTCACTGTTCATTCCTCGGCCGGAATCCGACGATGCCGACGATCTGTCCCGACGTTCCAGCGAGGTACCCCGACCCGTGTGGTTCCACTGTTCGTTGTTTGGGTTCATTCCATGAACCGTGCGCCCGTCGCAAGATTTTTCCCCGCCGACGTTATCGTTCCATTTTCCCGATTCGCGACCCGTCGAGGCAAGTAACCCTTGCTACATGCTAAACAATATTTACTTATATTTAATGACACCCTAAAACCCGCAATTTAACTTTGGTATTATAATTTCCCACTTTTTCATGTACAATATTAATATATATCATTTTATCTTTAAACTTGGAACCTACAATTGCAATTGAACCTAATAACCACATTTACCTGTTCAATCACATTTTAATATTGGCATAGCTTATGACATTTATCTCTATAGTTTTGTTCCATTCGGACACCCGTATGCATTTTAACCTGTAATAGTTGTATCGAACTTTTATATAAATCATTGCATCTCTAAAGTGTTTAAACCTTGTTAATATGATTAAATGGCTATAAATTGTCTTACTGTATTCTTATAATATTGAATTCATATCTGTGACACGACTGACAACTGTACTGCTAATTCAGTGAATCTGCCTATTGCTTACCTCATTGCTTATATCATGTTGTTGATAACCATGCTGGATTATATAACTGATTATGAGCACACCTGTGATATCGCTTACTTTTTGACCTGTCTTGCTACCTACATATTGATTGACCCGACATGGTACCGTATACTGCTTGACTTGACATGATGTACCATGACCTGATCCGTTACCTGATCTTGTGTCTAATGCCAACAAACCTGACATGTAGTCCTCATGGACCGTTCCTGTTGTCTATCCAGACAAACCTGTTTACCTGATCCTGTGTTGGCATTAGTTTCTTGATTTTCGGGATACCTGACTTGACTTACACATATAACTTGGGGTATGGGGAAATCAAAAGTGAAACCTGACTTGTAACTCGACAGTTCACTACCTGTCCTGAGTGTACACATTCCTGTTTTGTGCCTAGCGGCATGTCTCGGTTTAGGCCGAGAATATTGTGGCCGTGGTCCCGGGTATGTATGGGATACTATCGAGTGTACACATTCCTGTTTTGTGCCTAGCGGCATGTCTCGGCTGCAGCCGAGAATATTGTGGCCGCGGTCCCGGGTATGTACGGGATACTATTGAGTTACATCGATGATTCATCAATTGGTTTCAAAGACTTTAGAACAGAGAACCTGATAGCACAGTTTAGTTTACCCACTGCACACTACCCTGCACTGCTCTGATTTACATTATTGTTACTCTTGCTTCATTCATGTTTATATTCGTATTGCCTGTTTATTATGTTATTACTTGATGACTTGACGTGCTGACGTCTGGGTTTTGCATGGCCCAGATTTTTCTACCCTGTTGCAGACTGATTAGGAGTTTTGCCGATGTTAGACGAGCGGTGAGGTTCCTGTCGGTATGTAGTTTCACTCCAGGTGTTTCATTTATTGTATCTTTTAGCTTCCGTATATTGTTATCTCTTGACTCTTTTACTCTGGCTTATGGACATGTACTAGATAGTTAGTTTACTTTCCAGTTCTTAATATCTCCACAGCCGTAATGTGACCGTGGAAGGATTTTTCCTATCCACGGGTAGCATGGTTGGCTATGTCACGTGCCCACTTTAGCGTACTTTGGGAAGCGGGGCATGACAGGGTCTCATAAAGAATTTTCTCCCTACCGGTCAAGAGGATCCCGTAGGTGTAATTTCTTCTTAAGAATCGTGAGGATTCCTAAGTGCGTTTTCTCTTGAAAGTCATAAGGATCTCACAAGAGAATTTACTTTCTTGCGAGTCGTGAGGACCCGCAAGTGATGGGTAAAATTGTCCTTATCCGCATTTCACGGAGTTAAGGGTTTCTCTAGATGCTTCCCACGGGTTCACTGCCGTATTTGGCGAGGACCAGGCTCCGCTCTGGACGTTTTCCAGGGCACCGTAGGTTAAAGACATCGCGGTCGAGGTTAAGGACATCGTAGTCCGTGGATTTAAGGACTCCACAGTCCATCGTTAGTTTTAAGACATCACGGTCGAGGTTAAGGACATCATAGTCCGTGAGTTTAAGGACCTCACAGTCCAATGTTAGTTTTAAGACATCACGGTCGAGAATAAGGACATTATAGTCCGTGAGTTTAAGGATCTCACCGACCGATGTTAGTTTTAAGACATCACGGTCGAGGTTAAGGACATCATAGTCCGTGAGTTTAGGGACCTCACAGTCCGATGTTAGTTTTAAGACATCACGGTCGAGGTTAAGGACGTCATAGTCCGTGGATTTAAGGACTCCACAGTTCAATGTTATGTGTGGTCGTCGGGACCCGTCACCTCTTTGAATACGTTGAGGAATTACAATGAAAAACATCAAAGGAGTGAAAAGATGTACCCTTGAACCAAGGTAAGATTAGTTTAAGGACATTACGGTCCATTGTTAGTTTTAAGATATCACGGTCGAGGTTAAGGACGTCATAGTCCGTGGATTTAAGGACTCCACAGTCCAATGTTAGTTTTAAGACATCACGGTCGAGGTTAAGGACATCATAGTCCGTGGATTTAAGGACTCCACAGTCCAATGTTTGCTCTGGATGCTTCACACGGGTTCACTGTCGTATTTGGCGAGGACCAGGCTCCGCTCTGGATGCTTCACACGGGTTCACTGCCGTGCTCTGCGAAGACCAGGATCCGCTCTGGACGTTTTCTACGGGGTCAGAAGTGAAATAATCCGCGTTCCACGTAGCCAGGAATTTTTCTTTGGATGCTTCCCACGGGTTCACTGCCGTGTTCGGCGAGGACCAGGCTCCGCTCTGGATGCTTCGCACGGGTTCACTGTCATGCTCTGGGAGGACCAGGATCCGCTCTGGACATTTTCCACGGGGTCAGAAGTGACATAATCCGCGTTCCACGTAGCCAGGAATTTTGCTCTGGATGCTTCACACGGGTTCACTGCCGTATTCGGCGAGGACCAGGCTCCGCTCTGGATGCTTCACACGGGTTCACTGCCGTGCTCTGCGAGGACTAGGATCCGCTCTGGACGTTTTCCACGAGGTCAGAAGTGACATAATCCGCGTTCCACGTAGCCAGGAATTTTGCTCTGGATGCTTCCCACGGGTTCACTGCCGTGTTCGGCGAGGACCAGGCTCCGCTCTGGATGCTTCACCCGGGTTCACTGCCGTGCTCTGCGAGGACCAGGATCCGCTCTGTACATTTTCCACGGGGTCAGAAGTGACATAATCCGCGTTCCACGTAACCAGCAATTTTGCTCTAGATGCTTCCCACGGGTTCACTGCCGTGTTCGGCGAGGACTAGGCTCCGCTCTGGATGCTTCACACGGGTTCACTGCCGTGCTCTGCGAGGACCAGGATCCGCTCTGGACGTTTTCCACGGGGTCAGAAGTGACATAATCCGCGTTCCACGTAGCCAGAAATTTTGCTCTAAATGCTTCCCACGGGTTCACTGCCGTGTTCGGCGAGGACTAGGCTCCGCTCTGGATACTTCACACGGGTTCACTGCCGTGCTCTGCGAGGACCAGGATCCGCTCTGAACGTTTTCCACAGGGTCAGAAGTGACATAATCCGCGTTCCACGTAGCCAGGAATTTCGCTCTAGATGCTTCCCACGGGTTCACTGCCGTATTCGGCGAGGACTAGGCTCCGCTCTGGATGCTTCACACGGGTTCACTGCCGTGTTCTGCGAGGATCAGGATCCGCTCTGGACATTTTCCATGGGGTCAGAAGTGACATAATCCGCGTTCCACGTAGCCAGGAAGGGTTGACTTTATCCGCATTTCATGGAGTCGGAATTTGACTCCCGGTCATCTGTACGCCGCCGAGTCATGGAACTGGGAGTTGCCGTTGTTCCGCTTTGCTTGATGTTGTGTCTGCTGCAATAAGATGAACGAGATGATATCTAGGCTATCTGTGAACCGTCGAGATTCGGCTTCTTCTTATGATGAAACCTGGGGAGGAGGAGTGTGACTCCCTCTTTGTTTGCGTCCCTGGATTGTTTACACGGACTGCTGTGATATCACCTGTAGGGCATAAATTTCATTTTTATTTTTATTTTATTTCTTTCCGCGATGCTTTATTATTTCAGCTTTTTATATCGCGAAGATCGCGATTGCCCAGTCATTTCGGATATTTTTCGTGGTGCCCAATCATTTCGGCTATTTGTTTTATTTTTTACTCGCTGCTTTTTATTGCGAGTTGCCCAATCATTTCAAATATTTTGCATGCATACATTTTTTTACTTGCTGCTTCTGTTGCAAGTTGCCCCATCATTTCGGTTATTTCGTATGCATGTGTGGCTTTTCGCTGCAAGTTTTGGATTAGACACCGATTTCGGCATCAACACCGCTACGACTGGGATATTGCCAGGAGCGAATCATCATTTGCCTATGTCGATGTCGAACAAAGGTGGCTTAGCAAACAGGGTTAAGATCCTTTCGACTAAGGCTTTTGGCTTCATAAGCCGTAAGGGTCTCATAAAGGTATTTCTCCCTGCGAGTCGTGAGGATCTCGTAGGTGCGTTTCCTCCCTAGGAGTCGTGAGGACTCCCAAGTGTATGATCTCTTGTAAGTCGTATGGATCTTACAAGAATGTTTTCTCCTTATAAGTTGAGAGGACTTACAGGGGTTGTTCACCATGCGAACATATCCCTAGTCACAGATGGGACTTTGTTAGGGAAATGTTTATTCGCGCCCGTGGATTGTATATAAGGGTCGGCGTTGAGCCGCTTGTAGGGCAGTAGTGGAGGTTGTGGGGGCTGCTTAAGAACATGTTCAGATCCCTGTAGCTTAAGGCTTTTGAATCTTATGAGCCGTGAGGGTCCCATAAAAAGGTTCTCCTTACGAGTCGTGAGGATCTCACAAGTGTAATTTCTCCTTAGGAATCGTGAGAATTCCTAAGGGTGTTGCTCTCTTGTGAGTCGTAAGGATATCACACAGGTGGTTTCTCCTCACAAGGTCGAGAGGATCTTGCAAGTGTCTTTTAACGAGGTTGCGTCCTTTCGGGTTTTCACAAACACTCGCCGGTAGCCCTGCTGTTTTTACTCACGGAGCCTTTTCGGGTTTTTATCCGTGCCCATTTTGCTTATGGACATACCGTTTCTTTTTCTTTTTTCTTTTTTTTGTTTATTCTTTTTTTTATTCTAACGAGGTTGCGCCCTTTCGGGTTTTCACAAGACTCGCCGGTAGCCCTGCTGTTTTTACTCACGGAGCCCTTTCGGGTTTTCATCCATGCCCATTTTGCTTATGGACATACCGTTTTCTTTTTTCTCTTTTTTTATTCTTTTTTTATTCTTCTTTTTTGTGTCAGCTTTGGGATCCTACAATCCACCGTAGTTTCTCGACATCTCGGTCAACAGCTAGTTTTAGGACATAGTGGTCCGTTGTTAGTTTAAGGACGTTTCGGTCCGCTGGTAGTTTAAGGACGTTTCGGTCCGTTGCAAAGTAAGCCGGT
The DNA here is from genome assembly GCA_030015575.1 of Agapanthus africanus. Taxonomy (NCBI): domain Eukaryota; kingdom Viridiplantae; phylum Streptophyta; class Magnoliopsida; order Asparagales; family Amaryllidaceae; genus Agapanthus; species Agapanthus africanus. Next base: position 160,457,629 of record CM057339.1, on the reverse strand, counting down.
TATTACTTATAGAGTTTGGGCTTAGGAAGATAGCGAGCAGACATAGTCGTCGTCGTCTATCATTGACCTAGGCCATGACTCGTTAGGCATAGTAATTTTTTAAGAAGTGACCATTTATTGGCCTGAAGGGCCTTTCGCCATGCATGTCCATGAGTAGATAGGCTCCACCCTGGTAGACCTTGTCTATGATATATGGGTCTTCATAGTTCGGCTCGAATTTCCCCCGCTTAGCGTGATTAGGGATCATAGGTCTTCTGACCACTTGCACGAGTTCGCCTTGGCGGAATGTCCTCGGCCTAGTCAATCTTTCGTATGAGCGCGTCATCTTTACTTTATAAGCTTCCAGATTTTGCTGCGTCATGAGCCGGGTTTCATCAAGGGTATCGAGCTCCTCAAGTCGAAGATGAGCATTCTCTTCGTCCCTTAGCTCATAATGAACTGCCACTCACAGAGAAGGTAACTCTATCTCGAGGGGAAGTACCGCTTCTGTACCGAATACCAACGCGTACGGCATTGTGTTCATGGCCGTTTTGAACGTAGTTCGATATGCCCAGAGAGATTCTTGTAGTCTCTTGTGCCAATCCTTTTTATTTCAAGACACCGTCTTTTTCACGATCTTCGTCAAGGTCTTGTTGAAAGCCTCAGCTAGACCGTTAGCTCGGGGATTATAAACTGAGGAGTACCTCCAGTCTATGTTGTGTTGTTGAGCGAAGCGGCTGATCTTGTGGCTTCTATAGGCTGGCCCGTTATCGGAGATGATCCGTCGAGGAGTACCAAACCGATAAATGACGTGTGTCTTGAAGAAATGGAGGATATTCTCCGTCTTCACTTCCCTCAGCGGTACTGCTTCTACCCATTTGGAGAAGTAATCAGTTGTCGCCAAAATAAATCGATGTCCTCTGGACGATGCTGACTCGATGGGGCCGATTATATTAGTTCCCCACATTTCGAACGACCAGCTAGCCACCGTTGGATATAGTGGATTTGGATGCTGATGGATAAAGTCCCCATGGATCTGGCATGAGTGGCATTGCTTCGCATATTCGAGGCAGTCTTGAATCATCGTGGGCCAATAGTATCCCATCCGTTTAATCTTCAACTTCATCTTCGGGCCTGCTTGGTGAGAACCGCAGAGTCCGTCGTGAACTTCTTGGACGACTCTTTTCGCCTCTTCAGGTCCCAGGCATCTCAACCACAGAGAATCAAATGACCTTTTGTACAGAGTATCATTGACGAAGGCGAAAGATAGGGCTCGCTTCATGAGCTGATGTTTTGAAGACGCATTTTCAGGCATTCGACGGGATTTGAAGTGTTCTATAAAGACTTATCTCCAATCCTCAGCCTTTTCCTGGTCTTTTATTTGCATGGCCATTTGCTCAGTCGCTCCCTTTTCTTCGGACGACTCCGGAGATATTTTTGCCGGTGCAAGAACCCGACGGCTTTGCACAACGATCCTCACGTCATCGAGGTTCTTGCCGGCTAGTTCTTTAGCGAGCTTAGCTAGTGCATCCGCTTTGCTATTTTCTGCACGCGGTATGCTTTCCAAGATGTAGGAAGGTATTTGGGTCAGCAGTTGCTGTACCCTTTCGCCGTATTTCACCAACTCTGGTTTGCACGTCTGATAGTCACCATTTACTTGACTAACAATCAGCTGGGAATCTCCGTATATGAGGAGGTTTTCAATTCCCATGTCGATAGCGATCTCGAGAGCTGCTATCAAAGCTTCGTATTCGGCTTCATTGTTTGTCCTCGGCTCCGTCAAGGAGAAGGCGAAGCGCATTATCCCTCCTTATGGGGTCACGAAGATAAGTCCTACCCCTGATTTGATTATGGGCGTGTTTTGTTCGCGCTTCTTCATAGAAGACGCTCCATCAAAATAAAGTTCCCATCGGGTATCACCACCGTCTATCGTATCAAACGCATGTTCATCTAACAGTTCGCAATTCAGAGGGGAATCGGCAGGTATCGGATGATCAGCGAGGAAGTCGGCGATGGCCTGGCCTTTCACTGCCTTAAGAGGCTGATAGGTTATTGAGAACTCCATCAAGAGCAGGGCCCATTTAGCGAGTCGCCCCGTCAGTATGGCCTTTGACATCAAATATTTGAGAGGGTCTACCTTCGATATGAGACGGACTTCATGCGCCAATGCATAGTGCCTGAGTTTCGTTATCACGAAGACCAACGCCAGGCAGTGCTTTTCGATGGGAGAATAATTGCTTTCTGCCCCCAGGAGAACTTGACTCAAGTAATAGAGAGCTCTTTCTTTCCCTTGGTCGTTCTCTTGTGCCCATAATGCGCTTAAGGAACCTTCGAAGGCTGTTGTATAAAGGATGAGAGGCTTTCCCTTGACCGGAGCGGCCAGCACTGGTGGATTCTGCAGGTATTGCTTGATTTCGTCCAGCGTGCCTTGGCATTTGTGATCCCAGACGAACGGGGTTCCCTTCTTCATCAGGTGACTGTACGGACGGCACTTGCCAGAGAGATTGGCTATAAATCGCCGGATATACGCGAGCTTTCCTTTGAGAGATCGCAATTGCTTGAGAGTCATTGGCGGGGGCATCTCCATGATCGCCTTGATCTTCAACGGGTCTATTTCGATACCTGGTGTCGGACGATGAATCCTAGGAATTTTCCTGAGGACACCCCGAACGCGCATTTGAGAGGGTTCATCTTCAAGTTGTATTGCCGAAGGCGTTGAAACACGATCTTCAGATGTTCGAGATGTTCCTCGTATGATTTGCTTTTCACCACGAGGTCGTCGATATAGCATTAGACGATTTCGTGTATAAGGTCATCGAAGATCTTCGTCATGGCCCTCTGATAGGTGGCACCGGCGTTCTTTAGACCGAAAGGCATCACCTCGTAGCAGAATATGCCCAAGGGGGTCCGGAAAGCGGTGTGCTTCTAGTCCTCGGGATGCATCATTATCTGATTGTACCCTGATGATCCGTCCATGAAGGGAAAGACTTCGTGAGTGGACGTATTGTCTATCATTAGCTCGGTGACCGGTACTGGGAAGTTGTAACATTTTTAAAAAATAAAATATTATTTTTGGGAATTTTCATAATTTAATATTAATTTTTAATGAACATTTTAATAGTCGGTATAATTAAATACCGATAAAAGGTGAAAATTTCGGAGAAAATTTTGGAAATTCTAAAATGGAGTTTTTGGTAAAAGTTTACCAAATCATCTTTTAAATATTTTATCTGGTTTTATGGATATTTTATCGGGATTTTATCTGGACTACACACACTTGTGCATGTTAACTTGGGATAAGTCTAGGGTTACCATGTTTAGCCAACCATGATGGGTTAACCTTTTAGTTAGGATAATTGGGTTAATTAGGGTTTTGGTTTTGGTTAGAGGTGATTAGGGTTAGAGTTGACCTTGTGTAGGAGAGAAGGTGAGCCATGATGGCTTGTGGGTGCTAACATGTTTTAAGAGAGAGAGAGAGATGGCTAGGGTGTGCCATGACCCATTTCCTTCTTCATTACCCTTTGTGCTCTTCACACCCCCTCTCACTCATATCACTCCCTCTCATCACTCACATCTTACCCTCACATCTCCCACCCTCACACTCCACCATACTACAACACTTCACCCTACAACAGCCCCCAATTGTTCAACTTCAGCCACCAAACTGCTGCAACAGCAGCCCATTACATCAGCAGTCAACAACAGCTGCAGCCACTATAGCCCCACACCTATACACCCTTATCAACATTCCAGCCCCCATATCAACCCATCAGCCACCCCTACATGTGCTGCTGCTCAAACAGCAGCAACAAAAGCATCAACACTGCTGTGAAAACAGCCACAGCAGCATCAACTTTATTCAAACCAGCACCCCACAACACCATCATCAAACCACAACTACAACAATTCATCTCACCACAAAAACAATCTCAGCCCTGCAGTAGCTGCTGCAAACCGCAACTAAGGAAAAGAGGGAGTAACAAGCAGCGGCGGCAGGAAACAACATCAGCTCCAGGAACAAAAGAAAACAGCACCTGCAGCAGCAACATCAGTAACATTTGAAGCAGCTCATCAGCAGCAGCAACCCTTTCTCCTCCTCCTTCTTCCCTTCTCCTACATTCTAGGATTTCCTTGAGGTATAATCTCGCAACCCAACTCCTATTTTGCTAAGTTCTGGTTATATAGCTGAAAGTCAGTGTTATTGTGTGGTTTAAAGCTAGTTTAGGTAAATTTGAGTGAAATTTGGCCAAAAGATGGTTGTGATGGTTAGTATAACCTTATTAGGTGTATTTGAGACCAGATTAACCAAGATTACCCCAGGTTCCCAGTTAGACACCTGAAAGTTTCGACTTGGTGTATTTTATCGATTTTGTGGACTTTGTAGCCTTTCTGGAAACTGCTATCAACCCGTACCTCCTAAAATAATTTTGACTTGGCAGTAGAAGGTGCAGGCAGATAGTAACCAACACCCAAAACCCTAGCCCCAACCACCTTACCCCGACCGTAGATATATTCCCTCTGGCCGCAATTTGCGGCCAGAGCTGTAGGGAACCCCCTCGTTTTGCATGCACTGCTCTTTTACCTGTAAACTTGACCCCTGGAATGTCCAATTTTGTCTGATTTCAAACAGGGTAGAATCTGGGTTGATTTTCATGAGTTGGTGTATGATTTATGACTTGTTTTAGCATGGTTTTTTGGTATTCGATGATTCGTTTCCGTCAGGTGGCGTTTGAACGCCAACGACCAGTGAGCATTGGCTGTGTTTGCACGCGAGGCCACAGGTTTTTACCTATGGGCGTAGCGCGCACCATTTTGGTTTCCGACATGGTTTTCATGTGTTTTAGCGTGTGATATCCTTGTTGGTACCCCACGTGGCGTCGAAGCATTGGAGATGCAAATGGCGACATCGGCACCGGCACGCATAAAGAAAGGTGAGTAGATTTATATCTACAGGGAGAAGTCGGGTGGATGGCGTATAACACCCCCGCAGTTCGTAGTGATGTATACGGATGCGTATACACACTAACAATTAATATATGTTGTTTAGGATTAATTATTGATGTTAAGATGGATATTGGTGTGTTGGATTGGTGAAAGGTTACGAAACCCTGGGTAGTGGGTGCACTACACATACACACACATACATACTTGCATACATCCTTATTTCATATATGGTTATGGGATTCTATATAGTTATGTGTTCACATGGGTATGGGACTATGTGTTCGCATACGGACTTGAGGATGATACTTGGGTTTCAGATGAGTCGATGATATTTGATCCGAGATTATGATATCGGTAGTATGGTAAAATTCATAATTGAGATACGTCTTGATGCTTTAGCGGATTTTTGGATGATGATGCCATATGAATAGTGATTTATAAAAATAAAGTGATCGACATATGATTATGCTATGAGATATGATATGACATGATATGATTAAGATAGGCCGCCTTGGGCGATGTATACTCCTTGAGATGATATGTGATGAGGATACCGATTTATATAAGACTGTCGATCAGTAGTCAGATCATGATTATAGTGATGATGTTAGCATTGTACTAGACATAGGTCAGTACCCAGATTATGATATTTGATAAAGAGAATACCAGCTGAATGATATGACGAATAAGATATTGACCCGTACCCAGATTTGGGGATGCCGTACGACGGACTTACGTACGAGCTATAACTTGATGTTGATCCGCACTCTTGATTTGGGAATAACTGATTATAGAGATATGGTATCGGATGTGATATTATCGAGGCGGGATCACCGACTATATATGTATATATATGTATCAACTCAGAGGTTAGGCGGTTTACCTTACCTGCAGTTAGCCTATTAGCTCAGCCTTATAGTTGGTGTAGCTATAGGACTCTTATGATATTAGATACAGTTTAGCTATCATTATGTTTAGCACTCAGATCCCGCACATTATTATTATTGTTACTCTGCATCGCATACTTATTGTGATTCATATTCCATTATTGATATCATGCTGTTAGGACACCAGCACCATTACCGATGATGCGTATGTTCCACATACACTTACTTGCCAGCTCACACACATCTTCATCGGTAATTGCCATGTCACTACACAGTAGTATTATTGCATCAGGATATGACCCTTGTATGTGCATACTATTATTCCATGTTGCATGATATACTGTTATACTTGCATTTTATTTATATGTCACATACATCATGCTTCCTGATTATACGCATTGAGATATGTTGTTTCTATGATATTTCTAGATTTGGGAACCGTGAATATTTCAAAGAGATTATGAAATTGTTTTAAAAAAACCCGGTTACCCTTGATATGATATTTCAGTGGGTCCACCATGTGTTTTCTCGGTACTGAGAGCGACATGTGAAACCCGATTCGAGGAGGCGGATGAGACCGATTGCGGGTACATGGTAGACCCGGTGCGGTACCCCGAGGCAAGAAGATCGCAGGAGATGGCATTGAGCCTGGCAGGAGAGCACTACCGACCGGTGATTTTACCCGACGCGTCGGATATCCGGAGGACACCGTCGTAGTTATGAGATGGATGGTAGGGGCCGATCTGGACTGACGGCGCCCTGGATTTTATGATTGAGACATTGAGATTTGAGATATTGAGGTACAGAGATTGTGATACAGAGATATCGAGATATTGAGATTTATGTTTTGTGCCGATGCTAGGCACCGTTTATGTTGATTTCATTTATGATAGCTCTTTTTAAAAATACTGAAATCTCACAAATTTATGAAAGCAGTTTTCTTCAGTACATGCACTCTGATTCATGCATTCATACATCATTCATATGATACATTGCCACCTGATGCACTAACACGGGCACATGGGTTTACACTTGGGTTAGATATTTACTCTAGTCTTGTTATAGATTGCTGGTTATATATTTGAGGATTATATATTATGATCGTATGACCTAGGATTGCGTCATACATGCGATTTTCTGTTCGTAGATCTTTTTCGACTCACGAATTGACAACTCACCCCCGTGGTGCCCCCGTTTCTTGCAGGTTTCATTACGGCTTTGCGGGCATTGTTCCTTTCGGGTGACTTGCTAGTGGGTGGGTTTATTGTATCGTATCCATCATTATACATTGTATATTATATTTCAGTTGTATTTAGAAGTTCCATCAACCAAATATGTATTTACTTGAGATAGAGACTAGTGATGTTTATTCTTTCGACCTTAGAGTCGCGTGTTACATTTTTTTTGATTTCATGCTGTTGGATTTCCTTCTCTGTTGTGATCATCGCCTTTAGGCGTTGTATATTATGTTGCATACAGGTTGATTGTTATGGTTCTTCCTACTCTCTACTACTTTTCTTGGTTTGGATTTCTGGGTTTTCGGCTTACTTAAGGTACGTACGCCTCGAGACGTTCGTAGTCTAAGTGTCGGTCATGTTCCGTACTTTCGGGACGTGACAAAGTTGGTATCAGAGCGTTAGGTTTTACCTTCGGAGCGTAGGATGACCCTTGGTTGATGGAATAGGTGACTAAAGTAGAGTGACGTACGGTGGGTATGTTCCGCGGCATATTTACGACACGCCACTCCACTTAAGGAGCCTTAGGACTTACATTTCTTTGCTCAGTATCATATTCATTCCTGATCTAGCCTCATCGGTACCAGTTATGGTTTTGCTGCCACGATTACTGGCAGGGAGAGCTATGGCTAGAGTTGCAGTCAGCACGAGCTCGTTACGAACGAGGACTGACCAGAGCGTGATTCTGGCGATACGCGATTGCGGAAATGTGTCTTTTTATGATGTTTTCGCGCCACGAGCATTAGATGGGTCACTGTATGAGATTACTCGGACGTGCGGATTGGCACCAAAGGATCGAGCCACTGATAGAGGCCAGCCAGATGTTGATGATCGTTGATGTAGGGCTTATTCATGATGATTGAGGCACTGTCCAGTATGCAGACAAGTGAGCCAGTTATTGCTGCGAACGAAGAGATATCGCCCAGATGTTGGAGCTATTGCAGTACGAGATTGTACTAAGAGATGATAAAAGGTCGCTAGTCCCCGAGGATGAATGGCTAGGACGTGTGGTTTGTTCGCTACCCCGATGCGAGGTCATCAGATAGATTGATTCCAGCTGAGACGACTTCACGTGGAGACGTTGAGAGTCGACAGAGACGATCGAATGTCAGAAACCTATTATTCCAAGTTTAAAGTACTCGGAAAGACATGCAGGCAATTTTATGGTCCCTCTAGAAGAATGAAACCCTAACTCGACTTAATGACCGTGTGAAAGCCTTTGAAGCTTAGGGTTTGAGGCAGTTCTGCGGCGCCATTAGTAAGGCTTGGGTTTGCCCTTCTACGGCTGGACCACCGATGCTGTGGTATGTACTCGATACTATTAAACTGTACCCAAGATGTTGAGCTCTTGGTGGATTATGAGGTTTTTGACAAATCGATCGTATGGCTCGACTTAATTCGGATGCTAGGTGGTGAGATGCATTTCTTGGGAGACTCCAGATACGAGGATAGCCGTTGGAGCTCAGTCCATGCAGCCACGACGAGACGAGTCCGAAGCAGTCGACATTTGAGAAAAGTGGAGTAAGAGGTTCGTACCAGATCTAGATGAGATGACGTTCCACTCCGCCGACATCAGAGATGCGATGCGCATGTCGAGGCATAGTACTTGGATATACCTTCCAGAATCGCGGTGAGTATGCAGCCGCTCCAGAACAAGAAACGGATATAGTAAAGGACCTCACCCAGATACGTTGTGAGTTGACCGAGGACGGGCGAGTATTGAGTATTCGTTCGATGGTTGGGGCGCGTTCCCGAGGACCTGTTCGGCCAGATATTTTCTACAGAGTGGTGAAGCTACAGAGTACGTGATTTCGAGTCCGTGCTAGAGACTTCGGATGGACCGCAGCCGAGGACATTGCAGTGCACAGATAGAGACGTGACGTCGATGTGGACGATGATACAGACAAGCGGGACAAGAGGTTTGTGCGAGACACTGATGGGTTGTTGTTACTCCCCGTTGAGATTATGGTCGGATATGTCTACACAGGCGTTGGGATGCGACCAGTTTCTAAGGAAATGATGTGCTGAGGGTGCAGATGTCCTTCGAGCGAGAAGAGATTATGCAAGAGTACCAGCCTCCGTACAGATCGACATAGGTAAGATTGGAAGAGACCTTGAGTAGGATTCCTTCCAGGACACTGCTGCAATGATATTTGCACCCAGGATCAGATGTGTCACGTGCATTCAGAGAGCCAGAGGCCGCAGTGATATGTTGCTTTATGAGTGGTCATGACGATTGACCGAGAGATGACCAGAGAAGTGCCAAAACGGAATCGTCCCCGTTAGCACGTCTGACAGGGCATATGAGCCGATGGATCATGAGGTTGGTAATCCACAGAGCAGACTTGTACCCAGGAGTGGTTATGTTACGCACACCAGCAGGCCAGAGTTCAGGATCGTCAACGAGATATGCTATGAGTAACCATGACAGTTGGCCAGAGATTCTCGGAGCATGTGCTTAAGCGGAACTATTCCGCCATACGTGATTTCGATGTTTTGGGCGATTTATTCGTATGATTTGATTTTGATGATTGAGTATTTACGATTTTGCACAGTTGTTGCACTTGATATCATTTTCATGCCTTGGTTTCTCATGACTATGATTTTATGGGTTTCATACAGTGGAGTTGATTTTGTGCATATGTACGTACACGATTTGGTATTTGCACTCGGTATAGTTCACATATGCTTGTAGTGCAGTGATTCGTATTTTGTGCACTTAGTTGCACTGGACTTCGATTTCGATGGTGATGCTCGATATTTGTTGTGTGCACTTTATGCACCTGACTGGATTTTTGCGCATGTTCGGCGCTTGATATTGGATTTCATGATTTCGTGTATGATGGATGCACCAGATGTGGATTTTCGCGCCTGTTGGGCGCAGGTTATGAGATGCAATTTGGTGCACACCGGATGCACTAAATTGGGATTTTTCGTGCATGTCAGATGCACCTGGTTTTGCTGTCAGGCACACACGTGGCCCATGACAGATGCTTCGTGTACACCCGTTGCACCTTGATGTTGTTTTTGTGCACCTGCTTGGCACATTCATGGATTTTGATTTCCGTGCACACCGGACGCATAGGATTTTCATATGCGCTTTTTGGGATTTAATTCTTATGGAGCAGTACATTTTCATGATATTGCGATTTGTTTTCGTACTGAGCAGGACTAGTCAGATGACAGTACCGGAGTATATTTTGCATGCATTGATAGATTTCAAAGGGATTTCCAAAAGCGAGCTATAGTCTCATTATTTACATACGTGTCCGATATGACACGAAATGTTTTAAACAAAGAACCCTTCTAACTGTTTTCAAAACGGCGGAACGTGCATACTAAACAAAAGATATATACGTATATGGCTATTTTCTTATAGAGACGTCTGCCACTGTGCAGTGTTATGCGCATTGCACATCGACTTTAAAGGAATTGGCATACATTTTCTTCAGATATTTACATGTACGACTTTGGTATTTATATGCATAGTTCCGAATTCTAGCATATCAGTTTTTCCTTGGATTTGGCATTCATGTTTTCACCTTGATTCCGATGATTGCGAGATGCTTGATGGAGTTTTGTTTTCGAGTTATCTGCTCGTTACTCATGCGCATGTATTGCGCTACTATGCGTTTTATGTATTGATGATTTCAGAGCCCCGTTGACTTGGACATTTTATTGAAATGTTTTAGAATTTGGGGGTTTAAATTTAAATTCGGGGACCGAATTTCTTTAAGGGGGGAAGACTGTAACATTTCAAAAAAATAAAATATTATTTTAGGGAATTTTCATGATTTAATATTAATTTTTAATGAACATTTTAATAGTCGGTATAATTAAATACCGATAAAAGGTGAAAATTCCGGAGAAAATTTTGGAAATTCTAAAATGGAGTTTTTGGTAAAAGTTTACCAAATCAGCTTTTAAATATTTTATCTGGTTTTATGTATATTTTATCGGGATTTTATCTGGACTGCACACACTTGTGCATGTTAACTTGGGATAAGTCTAGGGTTACCATGTTTAGCCAACCATGATGGGTTAACCTTTTAGTTGGGATAATTGGGTTAATTAGGGTTTTGGTTTTGGTTAGAGGTGATTAAGGTTAGAGTTGACCTTGTGTAGGAGAGAAGGTGAGCCATGATGGCTTGTGGGTGCTAACATGTTTTAAGAGAGAGAGAGAGATGGCTAGGGTGTGCCATGACCCATCTCCTTCTTCATTACCCTTTGTGCTCTTCATACCCCCTCTCACTCATATCACTCCCTCTCATCACTCACATCCTACCCTCACATCTCCCACCCTCACACTCCACCATACTACAACACTTTACCCAACAACAGCCCCCGATTGTTCAACTTCAGCCACCAAACTGCTGCAACAGCAGCCCATTACATCAGCAGTCAACAACAGCTGCAGCCACCATAGCCCCACACCTATACACCCTTATCAACACTTCAGCCCCCATATCAACCCATCAGCCACCCCTACATGTGCTGCTGCTCAAACAGCAGCAACAAAAGCATCAGCACTGCTGTGAAAACAGCCACAACAGCATCAACTTTATTCAAACCAGCACCCCACAACACCATCATCAAACCACAACTACAACACTTCATCTCACCACAAAAACAACCTCAACCCTGCAGTAGCTGCTGCAAACAGCAACTAAGGAAAAGAGGGAGTTGTTCCCCTCCAAACGGCGGCCGAGACATGGGCTGTCTTGCCTGAGATTCAGGGCAGATGCTAATTGGTATTATTCGTCTACCTCTCCGAAGATGACAAGTTGATTTATGGCACCATGTATCGAAGGTTTAAGCGGATGCGACCGATGTAGCAGACTTCGTCAGATTCCCCCTCGTTGAGGGGTTTTTGATTGTGGGGACGCTCTTCCCTGCAGGCGCATGCCCATGCAGTTAATTACGCTACCGCATCGCGGTAACAACTTTCTCCTTCTCCAGCTGGTCACTTCGTGTCGTGGGTGTTTGTTTTGTTTGTGCTTGCCCGTGGATTGTGTATGGAGACAAATTTATGTTGTCGCCCGTAGGACGCGGATTAGTCCAAATTCGTATTTTCTTAGATTTGGGTTTGGGGTTTGGTTTAAGGACACGTTAGCCATATTTGAGGCTAAGATCAACTTAAACGTTTGTTAAGGATACGTTAATCCAGTTTGAGACTAAGATCATCTTAACGGGATCGTTTAGATCCGACAAAAGAGCATTTGAGGGCTCTATTGTTCCAGTTTAGGGACATGGTGGTCCGTTGCATGTATGGCTGTCTGGACCCGTCACCTCTCTGACAACGTTGAAGGATTACAACGACAGGTGTCAGAGGAGTGAAGAGATGTACCCTTTAACCAAAGTTGATTGGGGGGATTCATAGTCCAATTTGGGACTAAAGTCTGTTTGAAGGTTTAAGGATACGTTAGCCATATTTGAGGCTAAGATCAACTTAAACAGGATCGTTTAGATCCGACAAAAGAGCATTTGGGGCTCTATTGTTCCAGTTTAGGGACATGGTGGTCCATCTCCAGTTTAGGGACATAGTGGTCCATTGCCAGTTTAAGGACATGGTGGTCCATTGACAGTTTAAGGACACATAAGTCCATGGGTTTAAGGACCCCACAGTCCATATGGGTGTGTTTAAGGACGCATTAGTCCGTTAGTTTAAGGACGCATAAGTCCGCGGGTTTAAAGACCCCACAGTCCGTATCTTGGTTTAAGGACGCATAAGTCCATGAGTTTAAGGACCCCACAGTCCGTGTTGATGTGGGGTTGTCGGGACCCGTCACCTCTCTGAAGACGTTGAAGGATTACAACGACAAATATCAGAGGAGTTCAGAGATGTACCCTTGAACCAATGAGTTGGTTGAAAGAGCAGATGTGCTCAGTTCAAGACGATTTGAGGACTTATGGCCAGTTTGGGCTAAGTCCAATTATGTTTGAAATATTGGCCCTTTGGGCCATTAAACATTTGTCTGGGTTTAGCCCCTCATCATCCAGCAGTGCCAAACAGAGGTTTGGGGGCTCTGACAATATCTTGTCTTTGGTTTCCTCAATTTTGAGATTCATTTGGAGGAAGGACTTTTGCCTCTGGAAAATTAGCCAATTTGGCTAAAAGTAGTGTTAAACACTAGAGAACAACAGTGTTAAACACTGGAGGTAGAACTCTCAAATTAGTGTTAAACACTAAAAGAAAATCAGTGTTAAACACTGGAAATATAATCTTCAATTTAGTGTTGAACACTAGAAACAATCAGTGTTAAACACTGGAAATATAATTCTCGAATTAGTGTTAAACACTAAAGACAGAGGGGTCACGTGTGGACACGTGAGAGCGCCCAAAAGGGGGGACCAGATCCCTTTTCTTCGTTCTGCAATTAAGTGTTAAGCACTTTTCATTTCCTGGCCATCACGTGTGGGCACGTGATAGGCATCCATCCATTAGATATTAAAGGGATTTGTTAGGGGTCACGTGGGGACACGTGAGGGCGCCCTAAATGTGGAGCCAGATCTCCTTTGTTTTACCCTCAAATCTGCGAATAAGTGTTAAACACTTTTCCTTTTTATTTCGAGCATCACGTGTTGACACGAGATGGGGATTTATGCGCTGACTGTTAAAACGTTTGCTAAGGGGTCACGTGGTAAACACGTGAGAGCGCCCAAAGCCTTCATTTCCATTGATCTTTCTTTCTGCGTTTTGGGAGTCACGTGGGAGCACGTGATGGCATCAAAAAGTGGGGCCAGATCCCCTTTATTTTGTTCTACAAACAAGTGTTAAACACTTTTAATTTTCATAGCCATCACGTGTGGGCACGTGATGTATAATCATGCCCTGATTTATTAGAACATTTATTAGGGGTCACGTGGTAACACGTGAGAGCGCCCAGAATTGTTTCTGTCTTTGCTTTTGTTCCATATATAATGAGGGTCACGTGGGAACACGTGAGGCATTGCTTCAAAGCTTTCCTCTTCTCATTTTTGGGGGATCTGTTCAGGGGTGGGGCACGTGACCTTAGTCTTTTCATGCACAGAGATCTTTTAAGTCTCCTTATCTTTAAGAATTAAATTCTTATTTAGGGTAAAACCCTAATTTTTGTTTTGGAGGAATTAAATTCCTGTTGTGAAAGAATTAAATTCTTATTTAGGGTAAACCCTAATTTTATCCCAAAGGAATTAAATTCCTATAATTTTGTGACCATTGAATTCTCAAAACTTAATTCCTCCTCTATGTTTTGGATCTGCATGGCAGGATCTCAACCCAATGAGAATTAAATTCTCAATTCATTGGGAGATGTGCACTTTGCAGATTCTCCACCAGAGAAAGAACTAAGTTCTTTTCTTTATATAAGAGTTAAACTTTTTTGAGAATTAAATTCTCTTTTGAAGCCTCTCTTTTCTTACCTAGGGTTTTTCTTTTGCAGAGAATAAAATTCTCCTCTCTTTTCTTTTTCCTCTTGAGAATTAAATTCTCCTCCCTCTGTTTCTTCTCCCCCAAAAGTAGTTCCCCCCTTCTCTTCTCTTCTTGGCTCCTATTTATAGGAGAAGGAAGAGAATCAATTTGTTTTGCAAATCTCTCATTGAAAGATTTGATTTGTATTCGTTAGAAATTTGATTTGCATTCATCATTCATCTGGACCTTTGGATTATTAGGTGAATTTTATTGACCATTGGATTTTAAATCCAAAGATATTCCTTTGTTATTTCGGTTAGATTTTAAGGGGAAATCTTTCCAAGTTCAAGACTTTTCCATAGATAGGAGATATTTAATCACCTTTGGATCTTTAATCCAACGGTCCCCATAATCCTTTTCCATTTAGAAAGATTTAGAAGCTTTTTAGAATTTTAATTCTATTTCGAAAGAATGATATTTTTTTTTTAGAATTTAATTATGTTGAACAGCAAGGATTTTACAGCCAGTCACGTGTTGCCACATGACCCCCAATTGAGTCCTTTTCTCAGTGTTTACTTACGCTTCAGTTGTAACCATCACGTGTCAACACGTGACCATTGGTCACGTGTGAGCACGTGACACCTCATTGAGGTATTTCCTTCAGCTGTTTGTTTACGCTTCAATTTTAACCATCACGTGTCAACACGTGACCATTGGTCACGTGTGAGCACGTGATTCCTGATTTTTAATCAGGGAACAGATTTTAGAATTTAATTCTATTCATTATTTTAGAGGTCTTAAAAGCCCATCACGTGTCTGCACGTGACCCATAGTCACGTGTGAGCACGTAATGCCCCATTGGGGTCTTTTCTGAATTTATATTGTATTTTTTAACTCCTCCAGCGGGTTCTTAAAAGTCCATCACGTGTGGACACGTAATTCCTCATAATTTTTTATCCCGGATGAATTACGAGGCCCATAATATATCAAATCGAAGGGTTTTTCGAGCTGCTTCCGATACCATCAGAGTTTATCTATTTCTCATTCGGAAGTTTGTCAAAAAACAGCCCGGAAGATACTGGTTCGCATTTCCTTAAGCATATCGCTGCCATTTGATACCTTGGACTCTTTTGCGCAGAAATTTTTGGCGGGAACAAATGCCCCCCACTATTTTTCCCACGTAAGTATATACGTGGGTGAAGTAGTGCAGAGTAATGCATGGCGTATGACCAGTTTCGGATTGGTATATAACTTTCAGAATCTTGATCTGAGAAGATAACGAGCGGACACAAGCGTCGTCATTTATCATTGACTCAAATCTCGACTCTTAAGAGATATAGTTCCAAATCCTTAACTCCATGAGCCGCACCCTTCTATCTCTTTATATCTTACTCTGGCGTGAAGTAGTTTATATGCTCATGAGTAGCTTTTCCATTTCAGTGGAATGTAGCTTTGGCGAGTGTGGCTCATAGATGGTCCATCTTGACCTCTTTGCAGGGCGGTGATAGCTTAGGAGACAGGGTTAGGATCTGCCACCTAAGACTTTTCAACTTTATGAGCCGTGAGGGTCTCATAAAGACTTTTTTCCCTACGAGTCGAGAGGATCCCGCAGGTGTATTTTCTCCTTAGGGGTCTTGAGGACTCCTAAATGTGTTTTCTCTTGAAAGTCGTAAGGATCTCACAAGAGAATTTTTCCGCTTATAAGTCGAGAGAACTCGTAGGTGGTTGTTTCCCTCCTTGTTGAGATTCGAATTTGGAGAGTGTGACCCGTGGATAGTATGCAAGAGACCGTTTTGGGCCGACTTGCAGGGTCCCAGTGCTTAGAAAACAGGTTTTTTAATCCTTACTGCCTAAGGCTTTATCTCACGAGTCGAGACGAATCGAGAAATTCTCGCAAAGACATCAATTTCCTCACGAGTCGAAACGAATCGAGCAGATCTCGCAAGAATATCCTAACGTCACAGTTAACCTCTGCTCTTTACGACAGAAGTCCGTTAGGGTCTGTGGTACTTAGGGTTTTGGCCGTCGTACCGTCGCATGAGCTGATATATTCCTCGATAGGCAATCGTGCTGTTCGAGTAGCCCTGCGACTGCCGTGTCTCTGATCCCTTCGGGGGCTGGACAAGACGTCTTCAAGCAATCCTTCTTGGCAGTTTGACCGTCGGAAGAGCAAGCGTTAGGAATTTGCCATGCCGCTTTTTACTTGAGGTTAGACTCATTTTGGAGAGCCCCGATGAGTCATAACCACTCCGCGCTGGTGTGGGATGATCTCCGATAGTCTTTCAGGCTTTATATGACTTGCCGTTAATACCCTGAAGCTAGGAATTTGGCCTTTGCTTCGTTTGCTGGCATTGCGTCCTCTGTATCGAGACGAATGTCGTGGTTGTCTCTGGGTTGCTGATGAACCGTCGAGGTTTGGAACTAGCGATTTTGCCATGGCTCCTTTTGGTGATGTTGCGTCTGCTGTATCGAGACGAACGTCGAGGTGGTGACCACTCCATGTGGGATGATCTCCGGTGGTCTTTCAGGCTTTATATGACTTACCGTTAAGACCCTGAAGTTAGGAATTTGGCCTTTTGCTTCCTTTGCTTTGGCGCGTCCGAATCCTGCTGGGGGAAGAACGCTGGGGTGACATTTCATCTGCTGTATCGAGACAATCGTCGAGGTGGTGACCACTCCGTGCTGGTGCGAGATGATCTCCGATTGTCTTTCAGGCTTTATATGAGTTGCCGTCAATACCCTGAAGCTAGGAATTTGGCCTTCGCTTCGTTTGCTTTGGCGCGTCCGAATCCTGCTGGGGGAAGAACGCTGCGGTGACATTTCATCTGCTGTATCAAGACGATCGTCGAGGTGGTGACCACTCCGCGCTGGTGCGAGATAATCTCCGATTGTCTTTCAGGCTTTATATGACTTGCCATCAAGACGTATGAAGCTAGGAATTTGGCCTTCGCTTCATTTGCTTTGGCGCGTCCGAATCCTGCTGGGGGAAGAACGCTGGGGTGACATTTCATCTGCTGTGTCGAGATGAACGTCAAGGTGGAGCTGGGATTTTGCCACCGCTCTGCTTTGTTTTGACCGTGAGGTCTTTTGTCGGCGTTGTATCTGAATGCTGAGGTGGAGCTGGGATTTTGCCATCATTCCACTTTGTTTCGACCATAGAGTCTTATGTTGACGTTGCATCTGCATCCTGATGAACCACGAAGGAACGCCATTGTTGACATTGCGTCTGCTGTATCGAGACGAATGCTGAGGTGGAGCTGGGATTTTGCCGTCACTCCGCTTTGTTTCGACCATGGGGTCTTTCGTTGCATCTGCATCCTGCTGGACTGCGGAGGAACGTCGCCGTTGACATCTCGTCTGCTGTAACGAGGCGAATGCTGAGGTGGAGCTGGGATTTTGCCGTCACTCCGTTTGATGGTGTAACATCTGTGTCCTGCTGGAATGAGGAGGCACACCGTTGTTGGTCTCTAGGCTGCAGATGTGGCCATTGAGATTTGGAACTAGGGCCTTTGCCATGGCTCCGTTTCGTTGCGACTCTTAGGTCGGTTGTTGATGTCATGTCTGCATCAGGTTGGAGGGAGGAGAAACGCTGTTGGTGATCTCTAAGTTGTCGATATCGACGTCGAGATCCTGAAGCTAGGGATCTTCCTTTGCTTCGCTTGTTGACATTGTGTCTGCGATATTGCAACAAATGTCGAGATTGTCTCTAAGTTGTCTATGAACCGTCGAGATTTGGCTTCGCTTTCTGATGGAGCCTGTTGGGAAGGTATGGTTCCCTCTTTATCTGTGCCCCTGGATTGTATACAGGGATCGATGTGATTTCACCTGTAGGGCAAAAAGTTTCATTCTTTCATTTTTTTTATTCTTTCCGCGATGCTCTATCATTTCAGCTTTTTATATCACGAAAATCGTGATTGCCCAATCATTTCGGCTATTTTTCGCGGTGCCCAATCATTTCGGCTATTTATTTTATTTTCACTCGCTGCTTTTTATTGCGAGTTGCCCAATCATTTCGGCTGTTTTTTGTATGCATACATTTTTACTTGCTGATTTCGTTGCAAGTTGCCCCATCATTTCGGCTATTTCATATGCATTTTTGGCTCGCTGATTTTTTTTATCACGAGTGTGGAACTTGGAATCTGATGCCAATCTTAGCATCAGCATCGCTACTACTGGAATATTGCCAGGAGCGAATTATTATTTGCCGTAAAAGGACTTGGAATTTGATACGGGTTTAGGCATCAGCATCGCTACAACTGGGATGTTGCCAGGAGCGAATCATCATTTGCCTCTGTCGATGTCGAACAAAGGTGGCTTAGTAGACAGGGTTAGGATCCCGTCGACTAAGACTTTTGACTTCATGAACCGTAAGGGTCTCATAAAGGTGTTTCTCCCTATGAGTCGTGAGGATATCGTAGGTACATTTTCTCCTTAGGAATCGTGAAGACTCCTAAGTGTATGTTCTCTTATAAGTCGTAAGGATCTTACAAGAGTGTTATCTCCTTATGAGTCGAGAGGACTCACAAGGGTTGTTCACCATACGAACATATCCCTAGTCACGGATGGGACTTGGTTAGGGAAATGTTTATTCGCGCCCATGGATTGTATACAAGGGTCAGTATTGAGCCGCTTGTAGGGCAATATCGAAGGTTGTGGGGGTTGCTTAAGAACAGGTTCAGGTCTCTGTAACTTACGACTTTCAAATCTTATGAGCCGTGAGGGTCCCATAAGAGAGTTCTCCTTACGAGTCGTGAGGATCTCGCAAGTGTAATTTCTCTTTAGGAATCGTGAGGATCCCTAAGTGTGTTGCTCCCTTGTGAGTCGTAAGGATCTCACGCAGGTGGTTTCTCCTTACAAGGTCTAGAGGATCCTGTAAGTGTCTTTTAACGAGGTTGCGCCATTTCGGGTTTTCACAAACACTCGCCGGTAGCCCTGCTGTTTTTACTCACGGAGCCCTTTCGGGTTTTCATCCGTGCCCATTTTGCTTATGGACATACCGTTTTTTTTTCTTGTTTTTTTTCTTTTTTCTTTTTTTTTCTTTTTTTTTTAAACGAGGTCGCGCCCTTTCGGGTTTTCACGAACACTCGTCGGTAGCCCTGCTGTTTTTACTCACGGAACCCTTTCGGGTTTTCATCCGTGCCTATTTTGCTTGTGTACGTACCGTTTTTTTTTTCTTCTCATTTTTTTTTCTTTTTTTTCTTTTTTTTTTACCACGTCAGCCTGAAAATGCTGCGGGTTGGGAGTAGTTTAACGACGTTTCGGTCATTTGCAAGTTTTAGGACATTGCAGTCCGCCGTTAGTTTAAGGACGTTTCGGTCCGACGCCAGTTTTAGGACATAGTGGTCCACCGTCGCCGTATTTGAGGCGGCTCTCTAGTTTACTGACTTTTCGGTCTATGGGGCTTTCCCTATGAATGAGCATGATGCCCCCGGCATATTCATCTTTTTCGGAGTATGTTGTTGTGGTGGGTTTACTTTCCACTTTTCGGGCAGCGCGAACTTGCCCTGTTGGTATTGGTCTTCAACCCAGTTTTTGAAGACGTAGCAATTTTCGAGTGGGTGACCCATTATTCTGTGGTAGGGACAATAGTTAGGATTGTTAACGTCACCTGGTTGCAATGGACATTTTGGATCTGGCAGAATGATGAGCCCGCTGCGCACTGCTAACTCGAACAATCTCTTTGTTTTATCTTTGGGAAACGAGTAAAGACGTTTCAACTTCTCATTGATGTATCGCGGCTTGTTGTTTTGACGACAAAACGGTCTCGGGTTACTCGGCTGTTGTTGAGTGTTGGCAACAAAGGCCGTTTTTTCCTTTTCCTTTCTCATTTCGTTTGCTCCGTCGTTTGCGGGTCCGAATTCTTTCCGGGTAGCGTGAGATTGTACGGCTGAACATTCTCGCAACTCTCCAATTCTTTTGTTTTAGAAATGAATTCCTTGAAGAGAGGGTTGAGAGCGGCTTCTTCATCAGAATCGCTTCCAAAGGTGAGAACTCGTGATCCCCCGGGCTCGTCCCTATGACAATTACCGGCAACTCTTTTATGCTCATCTGTCGTATTTTTTCGCTGTCTACGAGCTTCCCGCTTTATTCTATTGACGTTTTGTCTATGAGCGATATATCCTTGCCACCAACACTTAAAGGAGTTGCAGTCTTCAGTAGGATGTGCGATCCTCTGATGATATAAGCAGAAGTTAGGGTGTACGTCCGTTTCATCAAAATGTATACCACCAGGAGAATTTTTTCTGAAAGAGGGCGGCCTCATCCCCATTGCTATGGCTTTGGCGAATTGTTTCCTTATCTTGATCCTGCTTTTATTTGCGGCGGATGTACTTTGATCCGGTGGGAGTGTTTCGACCCTTTTATCTAGTCGCCGGCGTTTGGCTTTCTCGAATATGGCCATCTCGCGCTCTCGATCAGCTTTGATTTTAAGACGGGCTTCGTTCAGGAATGCATCAATCATTTCGTCTGATGGTCCTAGAAGTTCTGGCTCAGGATCTGTCCCCAGCTTCTCTGTGTAAGGAGCTCCTCCGTCGTTTATCAACGAGTGAGAGATCACATGGCAGCTCGCCACATAATCTTCAGATTCATCCGACGAGTCTTCTCCATTGTCATCATCTCCGTACTTAATGACGTGGCTGAGAAATTCTTGGCGTGTGATTGGAGTCCGCGCTTTTTGATTGTATTCTTCCAACGCGTCAATCTGCTTTTGCATGTCCGTGCACTTGTCACTAGGCTTCACGGGCTCTTTGGTCTTCTTCTTCGACGACTTTGACGGCTGAGTGTGAGCGCTTTGGCTATCATCACCGATCTTTGGAATTGGGCGCGGCTTCAGCATCCCCTCGATGATTTGAGCTTCGAGCGGGTTCTTCCATCTGACCGCAGAGCGCGTATGAAGATCACACAGTATCCTTTTGGTTTTGGATGAAAGCATGACCTCCCATGGGGCTTCTTCAACAAAAGAACAAGTTGCCCCCGGTGTGTCTGTCTTCTTAGGAGTGTGCGGTTGTGGTGGGTTTACTTTCCACTTCTTAGACAGCGCAAACTTGCCTTGTAGGTACTGACCCTCGATCCATCCCTTAAAAACGAAACAATCCTCGATCGGGTGGCTTACCGTTTGGTGGTAAGGGCAATAATTAGGATCGTTAACATCGCCTGGCTGCAACGGACGCTTTGGACTCGGCAGATTGATGAGTCTGTTGCGCACCGCCAGCTCGAACAGTTTCCTCGTTTTTTCCTGGGGAAACGAGTAAGGACGTCATAGTCTCTCCTCGAGGGATGGGCGTGGATGCACGTTGTTTTGGCGAACAACTGGCTTTAAGTTGCTCGGCCGTTGCTGAGTATTGGCAACGAAGGTTGCTTTCTCTTTGCCCTTTTCATTCCAAGGCTCTGTCTTTGAAGAGAAAGGCCTATGGCCCACCTGGTCCATTTAGGCCAGGTTGTCAATCAAGGCCTGAAAGGTGGTCGGCTTGAAGAACATCATGAACCGTGAGATGGTCGCTTGCGGATCAAGGGTACCCACAAACATGCCTACTGCAGGAGCCTCTTCTATGCGTTGTTCGCATTTCGACCATAGGTTCCGCCATCGTGTTGCGTATTGGACCCATGTTTCGCCTGGCATTAATCAGTGCTGTTATCGGGGTGCGTCCACTAGCACTCACGAATCTCTGTGTAAACAGCAGCTCCATCTCCGTAAATGTCTTGATAGAGTCATTTGGGAGTTCAGAGTACCACTCAAATGCCGTTTCCGACAGGCTGCCAACAAACTGGCGGAGCAGCAATTTATCATCACCTCCAGTGTTGCCGCACATGGCTCTAAATTGAGCGACATGCTGATGCGGATTTCCCGTTCCCTTATATACGTGGAACTTAGGGATCGTATATCCCGGCGGGTAACTAATTTGGTCATACCATCCCGGGTAGGGTCGTCCGGTTCTAGCAATTTGCCCAGCCGCTTCATTTTCCTGGTGAGCTCGTATTTGCTGAGCTATATGGTCATCCAGTGCGGCCTTGGAAATGGTTTCTTCCTTGGCTGCTGAAAGAGCCGGAGGAGGATTCGATGTCTCTCCTTTGTCATCTTCAAAGACAATCGGAGGATCTTCAGCAGGAGGATCTTGCTGGATCATCATCCCTACCATATCTTGGAAGAGAAGCGCCATTTGTTTTATGTTAGCCGCTTGCTCTGCGGCTTCTTTGTTCTTCTTTTCGAGGACTCTGCGTAGGTAGTCAGCATCAGTTTCTTGTTCATGACGCTGCTCTGATGATGGCTCCGAGCTTTCTTTTGGCCCGGTAAGTGCGGCCATTGCAGTCATCATTTCCTGAAGCTTCTGTTGCTGTTCTTGAGCCTTCGTCACGGATCGGGTGAGCGGTCGGTGACCCGTTGAAGCACGGCTTTCCTCCTTTCCGAAAGCCATATAAACAGTGTGCACCACTATGCCCCCAGACTTGGGGTGTTTGTGCTCAGCGCGTTTACGGTTCGCCATGTTCACAGGGGCTTTTGCGGCCTCTTTTGATTTTGAGCGATTGACATTGAGGGTGCCGTTGCAGTGGGCACCCAACCAGCTGCTGCTTTTTCTGGCTTGACAGAGTAGCCCTTCTCCTACCGAACCTTCATCTTTTTCTGTCGGCGGAGATAGTCTTGATCCATCGCGGAGTCTTGGACTTGACGCCAGACCTTGTAAATTTCAGAGGATAGCCGTTGAGAGGACTGTTCTGGCTTTGGCTTCTGCAACATTTCCCACCGGAGGAGGGGATCTTTTTAGTACGGCGGTAGGAGAGTTTCTGCGCATCGTGTTCAGCAATTCAAAGCTGTTCCCGATTAGAACAGTAGCATCGGTCTCTACCGTTGGAGCGGGTGGAGTAAGTCCAGACGGAGAGATGCCCCCAGCCTTTCTTACTCGGTGCCAGTGACGACGTCGAGCATGTCGTGCGGATGAGATCACCTCCGTTGTTGGATGAGCTTCTTCATGCCCCCTCTGAGCAGGGGAAGCAGCTTTGAGGACCTCGCCTGGAGCAGCAACCGGAATGGCCAGCCTTGTAAAAACTGACTTCTTGGAAGGAGGAGCCTTTCCAATGATTTCGTCCGCTTGAGCCGGGATAGCTATCCGCTTTGGGATGGCAGCTTCAGGTATCGCGGGTTTGCAGACGTTCTGGCCCAGTCTGTTGAAAACTGAGGTATTGAAGCTGGGCGACCCGTTGAGAGGGGTCGCGGCAGTGGTAAGCCGATCAAAGACCGACTTCTTTGGGGCTTCTTTCAACGTCATTGTGGCGTTGAAGCTCAACGGTGGGAGCATGGTCCCGAAGAATAATACAGTGGCGTCCTGAGTTACCTGCTCCACTGGCATCTTGAAAAGGGAGGCCGCTTGGGGCCCATAAGTCACTCCTCCAACAAGGACCGAGCGAGAGTTGCAGTTGCAGGCAGTGCAGTTCGAAGCCATTGACCTTCTGTTTTCTGCACGGAGCAAGACACCAAATCTTAGTACCTCGAATCCACAGGCAACCACAGTAAACCGCGATTCGTTCGCGAACACGACACACGAAGTGTGGAGTGGAAAGTGGAAAAGGTCCCACCGGGCGTGCCAGAATCTGTTCCCCTCCGAACGGCGGCCGAGACATGGGCTGTCTTGCCTGAGATTCGGGGCAGATGCTAATTGGTATTATCCGTCTACCTCTCCGAAGATGACAAGTTGATTTATGGCACCATGTATCGAAGGTTTAAGCGGATGCGACCGATGTAGCAGACTTCTTCAGATTCCCCCTCGTTGAGGGGTTTTTGATTGTGGGGACGCTCTTCCCTGCAGGCGCATGCCCCTGCAGTTAATTACGCTACCGCATCGCGGTAACAACTTTCTCCTTCTCCAGCTGGTCACTTCGTGTCGTGGGTGTTTGTTTTGTTTGTGCTTGCCCGTGGATTGTGTACGGAGACAAATTTATGTTGTCGCCCGTAAGACGCGGATTAGTCCAAATCCGTATTTTCTTAGATTTGGGTTTGGGGTTTGGTTTAAGGACACGTTAGCCATATTTGAGGCTAAGATCAACTTAAACGTTTGTTAAGGATACATTAGTCCAGTTTGAGACTAAGATCATCTTAACGGGATCGTTTAGATCCGACAAAAGAGCATTTGAGGGCTCTATTGTTCCAGTTTAGGGACATGGTGGTCCGTTGCATATATGGCTGTCGGGACCCGTCGCCTCTCTGACAATGTTGAAGGATTACAACGACAGGTGTCAGAGGAGTGAAGAGATGTACCCTTGAACCAAAGTTGCTTGGGGGGATTCATAGTCCAATTTGGGACTAAAGTCTGTTTGAAGGTTTAAGGATACGTTATCCATATTTGAGGCTAAGATCAACTTAAACGGGATCGTTTAGATCCGACAAAAGAGCATTTGGGGCTCTATTGTTCCAGTTTAGGGACATGGTGGTCCATCTCTAGTTTAGGGGCATAGTGGTCTATTGCCAGTTTAAGGACACGGTGGTCCATTGCCATTTTAAGGACACATAAGTCCATGGGTTTAAGGACCCCACAGTCCATATGGGTGTGTTTAAGGACGCATTAGTCCGTTAGTTTAAGGACGCATAAGTCCGCGGGTTTAAGGACCCCACAGTCCGTATCTTGGTTTAAGGACGCATAAGTCCATGAGTTTAAGGACCCCACAGTCCGTATTGATGTGTGGTTGTCGGGACCCGTCACCTCTCTGAAGACGTTGAAGGATTACAACGACAAATATCAGAGGAGTTCAGAGATGTACCCTTGAACCAATGAGTTGGTTGAAAGAGCAGATGTGCTCAGTTCAAGACGATTTGAGGACTTATGGCCAGTTTGGGCTAAGTCCAATTATGTTTGAAATATTGGCCCTTTGGGCTATTAAACATTTGTCTGGGTTTAGCCCCTCATCATTCAGCAGTGCCAAACAGAGGTTTGGGGGCTCTGACAACATCTTGTCTTTGGTTTCCTCAATTTTGAGATTCATTTGGAGGAAGGACTTTTGCCTCTAGAAAATTAGCCAATTTGGCTAAAAGTAGTGTTAAACACTAGAGAACAACAGTGTTAAACACTGGAGGTAGAACTCTCAAATTAGTGTTAAACACTAAAAGACAATCAGTGTCAAACACTGGAAATATAATCTTCAATTTAGTGTTGAACACTAGAAACAATCAGTGTTAAACACTGGAAATATAATCCTCGAATTAGTGTTAAACACTAAAGACAGAGGGGTCACGTGTGGACACGTGAGAGCGCCCAAAAGGGGGGACCATATCCCTTTTCTTCGTTCTGCAATTAAGTGTTAAACACTTTTCATTTCCTGGCCATCACGTGTGGGCACGTGATTGGCATCCATCCATTAGATATTAAAGGGATTTGTTAGGGGTCACGTGGGGACACGTGAGGGCGCCCTAAATGTGGAGCCAGATCTCCTTTGTTTTACCCTCAAATCTGCGAATAAGTGTTAAACACTTTTCCTTTTTATTTCGAGCATCACGTGTTGACACGTGATGGGGATTTATGCGCTGACTGTTAAAACGTTTGCTAAGGGGTCACGTGGTAAACACGTGAGAGCGCCCAAAACCCTCATTTCCATTGATCTTTCTTTATGCGTTTTGGGAGTCACGTGGGAGCACGTGATGGCATCAAAAAGTGGGGCCAGATCCCCTTTATTTTGTTCTGCAAATAAGTGTTAAACACTTTTAATTTTCATAGTCATCACGTGTGGGCACGTGATGTATAATCATGCTCTGATTTATTAGAACATTTATTAGGGGTCACGTGGTAACACGTGAGAGCGCCCAGAATTGTTTCTGCCTTTGCTTTTGTTCCATATATAATGAGGGTCACGTGGGAACACGTGAGGCATTGCCTCAAAGCTTTCCTCTTCTCATTTTTGGGGGATCTGTTCAGGGGTGGGGCACATGACCTTAGTCATTTCATGCACAGAGATCTTTTAAGTCTCTTTATCTTTAAGAATTAAATTCTTATTTAGGGTAAAACCCTAATTTTTGTTTTGGAGGAATTAAATTCCTGTTGTGAAAGAATTAAATTCTTATTTAGGGTAAAACCCTAATTTTATCCCAAATGAATTAAATTCCTATAATTTTGTGACCATTGAATTCTCAAAACTTAATTCCTCCTCTATGTTTTGGATCTGCATGGCAGGATCTCAACCCAATGAGAATTAAATTCTCAATTCATGGGGAGATGTGCACTTTGCAGATCCTCCACCAGAGAAAGAACTTGTCACGCCCCGCTTCCCAGAGTACGCAAGATTGGGCACGTGACATTGCCAACCATGCTACTTGTGGGTAGGAAGTATCCATCCACAGTCACATTACGGCTGTAGAGATATCAAGAACAAGATAAAAAAAACTATCTAACACATGTCCAAATCCAGAATAACAAGAGTCAATGATAAATAAGTGTGGAAGCAATGATCCAATACAATACTAGAAAAGTACGTCCCATAATGCGGGCTCACATCTGGAAATAAAATGCAAGAAATAAACTAATCACTACAGAACTCACAAATCAGCCTGCTGGTTGAAGTACTCCTGCTCGGTCGGCGACAGTGGTAAAGAATCTGGGCCATGCAAAACCCAGACGTCAGCGCGTCATGTCAACCAATAATAATATGAACATGGTAATAAGCAATGCAGAAATAAACATAAATAAAGCAATAATATGGAACAAGCAGTGCAGGCTAGTGTGCAGTGGGTAACTAAACTGTTCTATCGGGTTTCTATTCTAAAGTCTTTGAAATCAATTCGAGTAATCCTCCATGTAACTCAAAGGATATGTCCCGTTACCCCCCGGGACCACGGATCAGGAAAATGGGAACCAATAATGGTTATGTCCCGTTGCCCCCCGGGACCACGGATCAGGAATGTAAGAGTCACGAATGGCTCTGTCCCGTTACCCCCCAGGACCACGGATCAAGTAATACCCTTTTAAGTTACACTTTAGATTACCCGTTTGATTTCCACATACCCCCAGGTTATGTGTGTCAGGTCGGGTATTCAGTAGTCAAGGACTAATGCCAACACAGGATCAGGTAACAGGTCAGGTTTGTCTGGATAGACAACAGGAATGGTCCATGAGGACTCCATGTCAGGTTTGTTGGCATTAGGCATGAGATCAGGTAACAGGTCAGGTCATGGTACATCAGGTTGAATCGACAGTAAAGGGTACTATGTCCGGTGCATCGATATATATATATATGTCACGTGTAGCAAGGTCAGGTCAATATGTAACACAATCGAGGGTGTGCTCACAACAGGCATAAAATCGAACAAGGAATAACAGCAGGAAATAGGCAATGAATTAAACAATAACAAGTAGTTCATTTAATCACAATGGTGCATTAATATAGTGCAGTCGTATTATCATATTAACAAGTTTCGAGCACCCTTGCGGTGCAATAATCACAAGGTGGTGCAATATCAATAACAGAATGTAATAGAGCTACATGTGTACGGCTATCGTCCTTTAAACAGTAAAATGTGGTTAACAGGTAACGTCGTTATTAAGGTTAAAATGGCAAAAAATGTGATTTTAGGTTAACAGTATCACGATATAAGTCATATTGCGTCCAAACGATAAAATAGCTATACCTAGTTAAGTTTGCAAGTCTAATGAGTAAAAACACATTTAATTTGTATAACATAGCATGTAGCAAGTAATACTTGCCTCGACGGTTCGCGAACCGGGAAAACGGACGTAACGTCGGCGGAAAGACACGCGACGGACGCGCGGTTCACGGATCGAATCCAAACAACGAACAGTGGGACCACGCGGACCGGAGTACCTCGCTGGAACGTCGGGTCAAGTCGTCGTTATCGCCGGATTCCGGTGAGAAAGAGAACGGTGAATATGGTTTCAATGGTATAGATCTAGAAAGCGAAGGGAATGAGTAGAGAAAGGAGAGGATGGGGGATTACTCACTGTGGGTTGAAGGGGATCACGACGGTCGACGGCGTCGATTGGCTCCGGCGGAGAACAGTGAACGTGGTGGAGATCTGCCGATCACGAATTATGTTAACAGCGGAAAGGAAAAAGAAAGGGAGAGAGGAAGAAGGTGATCTCACCGAGGGGGTGCTCGCGAGGCCGTGGACAAGAGGACGGGGTCACCGGCGGTAACCCACGGCGATGCAACGCGTGTGCAGGGGGCGCGGCCACGGCTGGTGCAGGTGCACGGGGAGAAGGGAGAGGAGGAAGGAATGGGGTAGCGGCTGCGACGACGGCGAGGAGGCGAGGCTGGTGGTGATGTTTGCGTCGGCTTTGGTGCTGCGGTGGCGACGGACACGGCGGCTACGATTAGGGTTGCGGTGGGTTTCTTTCTCGCGATGAGAATTCTGGAGGAGGGACGTAATGTATATATAGGGGAGAGAGAGAGAGTTAGAGAGAGAGAGAGAGAAAGAGAATTTAGAGAGAGAGAGAGAGAGAGATGGAGGCGGGCCCACGGGGGTTTACACCCTCGTGATTGGCCAGGAAGGATTTTAAAGGAAATCTTAAAGATTAACTGATTTTATACGTAAGTTATGAATATATTTTATAGTTTTAGAATATTTAATTAAATTGGGATTTTGGCGCTAAATGAAACATTTCCAAATCGCGCCCGGGTTGCGCCCAAAAATTTGAAATTCAAATAATAGGATTTTAAGCGGGTTCCAAATTTTAAAATGAGATGTTTTATGATTAAAAAGCATGCCCCCAAGTCGGACACTTGCACGCGCGCGTAGCCGTCCAAACTCGCCCGTTTCACCAAACGGGATGAAAACTCGACGCGCGGACGCTACCACGCGGCTAGGGGTGACGAGTAGGCCAATATGGATATTTTTAATTTTTCTTTAAGTGTTAAAATTTGTTATATGCAAAACTGACTTAGCCGGTTAAAATTTTGCAATAAGAACCAAACAAGCAAGATAAATGAAATGAGTAATGTCAAACACTCAACCAGTAACAGAAATAGTATTATTGGGCTCGGGTGTTACATCATACCCAACTACAAAAAGAATTTCGTCCTCGAAATTCCAAGAATACAAGATAGATAACTACAGGAAAAGGTGAGGAAACTTCTGCCGGATCTCGTCTTCTCGCTCCCAAGTGGATTCTCCATGCGATCGATTACCCCAAGAAACTCGCACAAGGGGGATAACCTTGTTCTTAAGAACCTTTTCCCTTCGATCCTTGATTTCAACCGGTCGCTCCTCAAAAGTTAGGTCCTCCCGTACAGTTAACTCCGAATGATCCAAGACGTGGGTTTCATCTCGAACATACCTTCGTAGTTGAGATACATGAAACACATCGTGCACACCTGCCAAGGACTGTGGTAACGCCAAACGGTACGCTACCTCTCCAACACGCTCCAATATCTTGAAGGGTCCAACGAATCGAGGACTAAGCTTTCCCTGACTCCCAAAACGAATCACTCCTCTAGTCGGTGATATCTTCAAGAATACCAAATCACCCATGGCGAACTCTAGAGGTCTTCTTGACGTGTCAGCCCAACTTTTCTGTCTGTCTTGAGCTGCCTTCATATGCTTCCTGATGGCGTTAACCTTCTCAATGGTCTGTACTACCAAGTCTGGTCCCAATAATCTTCGTTCACCAACGTCATCCCAACAAACAGGTGAACGGCACTTACGACCATATAAAGCTTCAAACGGAGCCATCTGAATAGTCGCTTGGAAACTATTGTTGTAGGAAAACTCCACCAAGTGTAGATGATCCTCCCAAGAACCTTTGAAGTCCAATATACATGCTCTCAACATATCCTCAAGAGTTTGGATCGTTCTCTCCGATTGACCATCAGTTTGAAGATGATAAGCTGTGCTAAACTTCAATCGAGTCCCCAAACTTTCCTGTAAACTCCTCCAGAAGTGTGATAAGAACCGAGTGTCCCGATCGGACACGATGCTCACCGGTACTCCATGCAATCTTATAATCTCCTGCATGTACCGCTCTGCCAAAGTCTCCGTTGATTGACCAACCCGAAAAGGAATAAAGTGAGCTGCCTTGGTCAACCGATCGACAATCACCCATACTGCATTGTTGCCCTTTGGACTCCGCGGTTAAGCCGTCACGAAATCCATGGTTATATGTTCCCACTTCCACTGAGGAATCGGAAGTGGTTGCAACAAACCAGCAACCCTTTGGTATTCAGCCTTGACTTGTTGACATACCAAGCACTTAGCCACGAAGCGAGCAATCTCCCGTTTCATACCTTCCCACCAGAAATGTTGTCGAATATCTCGGTACATCTTCGTACCTCCTGGATGTACAGAGTAAGCTGAACTGTGTGCCTCCTTCATAAGCTCTTCACGCACATCCCGCTTTGGCGCACACACACGGCTACCGTACCTCAACGAACCATCTTCGTGGACCAGTAAATCTGTTCATAGTCCAGCTTCAACCCGCTCTCGAAACCTTTGCAGTCTAGGATCCTGCGATTGTGCCGCTTTAATCTTCTCAACTAAGGACGACTGTACTTGCAACTGCATCAACTGTCCCGTAGAATGTGGTAGCACAACCTCCAAGTCAAATCTTCGAAAATCTGCAATGATCTCCCTCTGAGTAATCAATACCTGAACAGCTGGTAACCGACTAAGCGCATCCGGCACGACGTTAACTTTTCCCGGATGGTACTTAAGATCAAGGTCGTAGTCGGCCATCAGCTCCAACCATCTGCGTTGCCTCATGTTCAACTCCTTCTGAGTGAACACATACTTCAAACTCTTGTGATCTGTAAAAACTTCGACTCTCTCACCCAAAAGGTAGTGTCTCCAAATCTTCAAGGCGAAGATCACAGCCGCAAGCTCCAAGTCATGAGTCGGATAATTCTTCTCATGGGTCTTCAGTTGTCTTGATGCGTACGCTACGACCTTCCCATTCTGCATCAAAACACATCCCAATCCTTTTCCAGATGCGTCGCTGTGAATCACCAGTCCTCCGGAATTGTCTGGTACGGTCAGGATAGGGGCAGTTATCAATTTCTGCTTCAACGCTTCGAAAGCCAATGCACATTTATCCGTCCAAACAAAAGGTACTTCCTTGCACGTAAGCTTGGTCAACGGCTCAGCGAAACGAGCGAAGTTCTCCACAAATCTCCTGTAGTATCCGGCTAAACCAAGGAAACTTCTCACCTCAGCCACATTTCTTGGAATAGGCCAATCTCGAACTGCTGCAATCTTTTCGGGATCGACGGCGATTCCATCGCCCGACACAACATGCCCCAGAAATTTCACTTCTTCCAGCCAAAATTCGCACTTACTCATCTTCGCATACAATTTCTCATGTCTCAGTGTCTGCAGTGCGATCTTCAAATGCTCAGCATGCTCCTCCAAACTCTTCGAGTAAACTAGAATATCGTCAATGAATACCACAATAAACTGTTCCAAGAATGGTGAAAAGATTCGATTCATCAAATCCATGAATATTGCCGGTGCATTCGTTACTCCGAAGGGCATCACTAGATACTCAAAATGTCCATACCGAGTTCGAAACGCCGTCTTGCAAATATCTTCTGCTTTCACTCGGACCTGATGATATCCGGATCGCAAATCCAGTTTCGAGAATACCCTCGCGCCACTAAGCTACTCAAAAAGTTCTCCAATGCGAGGGATCGGGTACTTGTTCTTAATAGTCACCCGGTTTAATTCTCTATAATCAATGCACATCCTTCTCGTGCCATCCTTCTTCTTTACTAAAAGAACTGGAGCTCCCCAAGGCGAGTTGCTACTTCGAATCCAACCTTTCTCAAGTAATTCACCAACTTGCTTCTTAACCTCTTCCAATTCCACTGGTGCCATTGGATAATAAGCTTTAGACACTGGCGCTGCACCAGGAATAAGGTCAATCGCGAACTCCACGTCTCGCTTCGGCGGTAAGCCCGATATATCTTCAAATACGTCCATAAAGTCGCGAACAACTGCCGGCTCTTCAGTACTATCAACTTCCATAGCTGCAAGAACACTGTGTGTCGGCCTAGCCCTGAACTCGACTGGCCCGACAGAACTGCTTCCTCCAGTGAAGGTAAACTCAGGGTGTCCGGGAATCTGGAAAATTACCTTCCTTGCCCTACAGTCAATGTGAGCGTGGAAAGTGCCAAGAAAATCCATTCCCAAGACAACTTCATAGCTGCCCGTATCAATTACCAAGAAATCTGCAAAGAGTTCCCGTCCGCATACAACAACTGTACAATCTCTGCATTCCCTACTAGATATGATTTTCCCATTCCCAGTGTGTATGTCCCAAAAACTAGACAGGGTCGTGCAGGTAATCGAGTGCGTAGTTATAAATTTGGATGACATAAAACAGTGGGATGCTCCGGAATCAAATAATGCCAATGCGGGAAAACCATGAACGAGTAAAGTACCTGAAACCACTTCTCCTGATGCCCTAGCTTCCTCAGCTGTCAAGGTGAAAGCTCGAGCCTGATTAGGTCCCTGAGTCAGCTGTTTCTGCCCTTGGAACGGTCTCTGCGGAGGCCTCTGTATATCATCTCTCGTGCGAAGCTTCGACGGACAAGCACCAACTGCGTGATCGGCCGCTCCACAAACCAAACAAAGTCACAGCTTCCTTCGGCAATCCTTCTGCACATGCCCGGGCAAACGGCAGTAGTCACAAATCATGCCTTTTCTTCGATCCACGACCCCAGGCTTCTTCATTGGTGCTATCCCACGTCGATCCACTGGAATACCTCTACGCCCATGATCTCGGTTAGGTACAAATGCGGGCTTCCTGGCCGCAACTGCTGTCTGCTGTAGGTTCCCTTTCATTCCCGATAAACTCTGCTGCTCCCGGGCTGCCGTAAGAACCTGCGAGAAAGTGGTCAAACCCAGGGAGACGATCTGCCTCTGGATGTCCACATCCAAACTGCGCAAGAACCTTCGCGCCCTGTCTGCCTCGTTGGCGACTAAGGGTCCAGCGAAGCGGCTGAGTCTCGTCCATTCCGCTGCATGTACGTCCACGGTTGCTCCATTTTTCCTCAGCCCAATAAATTTCTCTTCCATTTCCTCCCGTGCAGTCCGCGGGAAGAATTTCTCCAGGAAACTCTTAGAGAAATCCGCCCAACTGATTGGCTTGGGCAAGCGGGTCTCCTCCACAAGCTACCACTCTCGGGCGTAATCCACTAGCTGAATGCGCACCACATCAACTCTTTTGTCCTCTGGGATCTGTGCCGCAATCAGTAAATTCTTCGTGTCCACTAGCCACTGCTTGGCTGGCAACGGCTCCTCCAGACCAGTGAAAGTAGTAGGACCCAAACGTCTGAAATCTGCCACGGTCCCTACCCGGTCAACTGGTTTCGCTCCAGCATTGTTTACAGACTGCCGAATAGCCTGCAAACCCTCCTAAAATGAATCTGCTTACTGCTGGATCAGCTCAGTATGCCTCTTCTGATTTTCCAACATTCCACGTATCACTCCCAACATGGCGGCTTCATCCACGCGCCTCTGATACGTCTTGAAATTTTTATCTGCCATAATCCTGAAATCAAAACACCCAACATTAGCATGATGATAGATTCAATATATAAATCAAGGCTAGAACTCCAAGATACTTAAATAGAGTACCGCATTGTAACTATGCCGCGGTATCATAGCCACAATTACTTAACGACACCCAAGTCGCCTAAGTCCTAGAGATAACAAGAAATCAGGTTTTTGAGTTAACATGCAAAGTAAGTTTGCACGTCGACATAATCCGGAAGAATGTGATTCAAGAATGGTAAAACGGTCAAGGTGGTAGGACATGTTTTCTAAGCACGGGTATTCTGATTCGTGTATCGGATATAATACCCAACTACAAAAGAATCAACCCAATTAACCTATCGGCTCTGATACCAAAAGAACCATGTCACGCCCCGCTTCCCAGAGTACGCAAGATTGGGCACGTGACATAGCCAACCATGCTACCTGTGGGTAGGAAGTATCCATCCACAGTCACATTACGGCTGTAGAGATATCAAGAACAAGATAAAAAAAAACTATCTAACACATGTCCAAATCCAGAATAACAAGAGTCAATGATAAATAAGTGCGGAAGCAATGATCCAATACAATACTAGAAAAGTACGTCCCATAATACGGGCTCACATCTGGAAATAAAATGCAAGAAATAAACTAATCACTACAGAACTCACAAATCAGCCTGCTGGCTGAAGTACTCCTGCTCGGTCGGCGACAGTGGTAAAGAATCTGGGCCATACAAAACCCAGACGTCAGCACGTCATGTCAACCAATAATAATATGAACATGGTAATAAGCAATGCAGAAATAAACATGAATAAAGCAATAATATGGAACAAGCAGTGCAGGGTAGTGTGCAGTGGGTAACTAAACTGTTCTATCGGGTTTCTATTCTAAAGTCTTTGAAATCAATTCGAGTAATCCTCCATGTAACTCAAAGGATATGTCCCGTTACCCCTCGGGACCACAGATCAGGAAAATAGGAACCAATAATGGTTCTGTCATGTTGCCCCCCGGGACCACGGATCAGGAATGTAAGAGTCACGAATGACTCTGTCCCGTTACCCCCCGGGACCACGGATCAAGTAATACCCTTTTAAGTTACACTTTAGATTACCCGTTTGATTTCCCCATACCCCCAGGTTATGTGTGTCAGGTCGGGTATTCAGTAGTCAAGGACTAATGCCAACACAGGATCAGGTAACAGGTCAGGTTTGTCTGGATAGACAACAGGAATGGTCCATGAGGACTCCATGTCAGGTTTGTTGGCATTAGGCATGAGATCAGGTAACAGGTCAGGTCATGGTACATCAGGTTGAGTCGATAGTAAAGGGTACCATGTCCGGTGCATCGGTATATATATATGTCACGTGTAGCAAGGTCAGGTCAATATGTAACACAATCGAGGGTGTGCTCACAACAGGCATAAAATCGAACAAGGAATAACAACAGGAAATAGGAAATGAATTAAACAATAACAAGTAGTTCATTTAATCACAATGGTGCATTAATATAGTGCAGTCGTATTATCATATTAACAAGTTTCGAGCACCCTTGCGGTGCAATAATCACAAGGTGGTGCAATATCAATAACAGAATGTAATAGAGCTACATGTGTACGGCTATCGTCCTTTAAACAGTAAAATGTGGTTAACAGGTAACGTCGTTATTAAGGTTAAAATGGCAAAAAATGTGATTTTAGGTTAACAGTATCACGATATAAGTCATATTGCGTCCAAACGATAAAATAGCTATACCTAGTTAAGTTTGCAAGTCTAATGAGTCAAAACACATTTAATTTGTATAACATAGCATGTAGCAAGTAATACTTGCCTCGACGGTTCGCGAACCGGGAAAACGGACGTAACGTCGGAGGAAAGACACGCGACGGACGCGCGGTTCACGGATCGAATCCAAACAACGAACAGTGGGACCACGCGGACCGGAGTACCTCGCTGGAACGTCGGGTCAAGTCGTCGGCATCGCCGGATTCCGGCGAGAAAGAGAACGGTGAATATGGTTTCAATGGTATAGATCTAGAAAGCGAAGGGAATGAGTAGAGAAAGGAGAGGATGGGGGATTACTCACTGTGGGTTGAAGGGGATCACGACGGTCGACGGCGTCGATTGGCT
The DNA here is from genome assembly GCA_030015575.1 of Agapanthus africanus. Classification (NCBI taxonomy): domain Eukaryota; kingdom Viridiplantae; phylum Streptophyta; class Magnoliopsida; order Asparagales; family Amaryllidaceae; genus Agapanthus; species Agapanthus africanus. Next base: position 160,421,606 of record CM057339.1, on the reverse strand, counting down.
CCGGCGGAGAACAGTGAACGTGGTGGAGATCTGCCGATCACGAATTATGTTAACAGCGGAAAGGAAAAAGAAAGGGAGAGAGGAAGAAGGTGATCTCACCGAGGGGGTGCTCGCGAGGCCGTGGACAAGAGGACGGGGTCACCGGCGGTAACCCACGGCGATGCAGCGCGTGTGCAGGGGGCGCGGCCACGGCTGGTGCAGGTGCACGGGGAGAAGGGAGAGGAGGAAGGAGTGGGGTAGCGGCTGCGACGACGGCGAGGAGGCGAGGCTGGTGGTGATGTTTGCGTCAGCTTTGGTGCTGCGGCGGCGACGGATACGGCGGCTACGATTAGGGTTGCGGTGGGTTTCTTTCTCGCGATGAGAATTCTGGAGGAGGGACGTAATGTATATATAGGGGAGAGAGAGAGAGTTAGAGAGAGAGAGAGAGAAAGAGAATTTAGAGAGAGAGAGAGAGAGATGGAGGCGGGCCCACGGGGGTTTACACCCTCGTGATTGGCCAGGAAGGATTTTAAAGGAAATCTTAAAGATTAACTGATTTTATACGTAAGTTATGAATATATTTTATAGTTTTAGAATATTTAATTAAATTGGGATTTTGGCGCTAAATGAAACATTTCCAAATCGCGCCCGGGTTGCACCCAAAAATTTGAAATTCAAATAATAGGATTTTAAGCGGGTTCCAAATTTTAAAATGAGATGTTTTATGATTAAAAAGCATGCCCCCAAGTCGGACACTTGCACGCGCGCGTAGCCGTCCAAACTCGCCCGTTTCACCGAACGGGATGAAAACTCGACGCGCGGACGCTACCACGCGGCTAGGGGTGACGAGTAGGCCAATATGGATATTTTTAATTTTTCTTTAGGTGTTAAAATTTGTTATATGCAAAACTGACTTAGCCGGTTAAAATTTTGCAATAAGAACCAAACAAGCAAGATAAATGAAATGAGTAATGTCAAACACTCAACCAGTAACAGAAATAGTATTATTGGGCTCGGGTGTTGCAGAACTAAGTTCTTTTTTTTATATAAGAGTTAAACTTTTTTGAGAATTAAATTCTCTTTTGAAGCCTCTCTTTTCTTACCTAGGGTTTTTCTTTTGCAGAGAATAAAATTCTCCTCTCTTTTCTTTTTCCTCTTGAGAATTAAATTCTCCTCCCTCTGTTTCTTCTCCCCCAAAAGTAGTTCCCCCCTTCTCTTCTCTTCTTGGCTCCTATTTATAAGAGAAGGAAGAGAATCAATTTGTTTAGCATATCTCTCATTGAAAGATTTGATTTGTATTCGTTAGAGATTTGATTTGCATTCATCATTCATCTGGACCTTTGGATTATTAGGTGAATTTTATTCACCATTGGATTTTAAATCCAAAGATATTCTTTTGATATTTCGGTTAGATTTTAAGGGGAAATCTTTCCAAGTTCAAGACTTTTCCATAGATAGGTGATATTTAATCACCTTTGGATCTTTAATTTAACGGTCCCTATAATCCTTTTCCATTTGGAAAGATTTAGAAGCTTTTTAGAATTTTAATTCTATTTCGAAAGAATGATATTTTTTTTTAGAATTTAATTATGTTGAACAGCAAGGCTTTTACAGCCAGTCACGTGTTGCCACGTGACCCCCAATTGAGTCCTTTTCTCAGTGTTTACTTACGCTTCAGTTGTAACCATCACGTGTCAACACGTGACCATTGGTCACGTGTGAGCACGTGACACCTCATTGAGATATTTCCTTCAGCTGTTTGTTTACGCTTCAATTTTAACCATCACGTGTCCACACGTGACCATTGGTCACGTGTGGACACGTGATTCCTGATTTTTAATCAGGGAACAGATTTTAGAATTTAATTCTATTCATTATTTTAGAGGTCTTAAAAGCCCATCACGTGTCTGCACGTGACCCATAGTCACGTGTGAGCACGTGATGCTCCATTGGGGTCTTTTCTGAGTTTATATTATATTTTTAACTCCTCCAGCGGGTTCTTAAAAGTCCATCACGTGTGGACGCGTAATTCCTCATAATTTTTGATCCCGGATGAATTACGAGGCCCATAATATATCAAATCGAAGAGTTTTTCGAGCCGCTTTCGATACCATCAGAATTTATCTATTTCTCATTCGGAAGTTTATCAAAAAACAGCCCGGAAGATACTGGTTCGCATTTCCTTAAGTATATCGCTGCCATTTGATACCTTGGACTCTTTTGCGCAGAAATTTTTGGCGGGAACATGAGTAACAAGCAGCAGCAGCAGGAAACAACATCAGCTCCAGGAACAAAAGAAAACAGCACCTGCAGCAGCAACATCAGTAGCATTTGAAGCAGCTCATCAGCAGCAACAACCCTTTCTTCTCCTCCTTCTTCCCTTCTCCTACATTCTAGGATTCCTTGAGGTATAATCTCGCAACCCAACTCCTATTTTGCCAAGTTCTGGTTATATAGCTCAAAGTTAGTGTTATTGTGTGGTTTAGTGCTAGTTTAGGTAAATTTGAGTGAGATTTGGCCAAGAGATGGTTGTGATGGTTAGTATAACCTTATTAGATGTATTTGAGACCAGATTAACCAAGATTACCTCAGGTTCCCAGTTAGACACCTGAAAGTTTCAACTTGGCGTATTTTATTGATTTTGTGGACTTTGTAGCCTTTCTGGAAACTGCTATCAACCCGGACCTCCTAAAATAATTTTGACTTGGTACTAGAATGTGCAGGCAGATAGTAACCAACACCCAAAACCCTAGCCCCAACCACCTTATCCCGACCGCAAATATATTCCCTCTGGCCGCAATTTGCGGCCAAAGCTGCAGGGAACCCTCTCGTTTTGCGTGCACTGCTCTTTTACCTATAAACTTGACCCCTGGAATGTCCAATTTTGTCTGATTTCAAACAGGGTAGAATCTGGGTTGATTTTCATGAGTTGGCGTATAATTTACGACTTGTTTTAGCATGGTTTTTTGGTATTCGATGATTCGTTTCCGTCGGGTGACGTTTGAACGCCAACGACCAGTGAGCATTGGCTGTGTTTGAATGCGAGGCCACAGGTTTTTACCTATGGGCATAGCGCGCACCATTTTGGTTTCCGACATGGTTTTCATGTGTTTTAGCGTGTGATATCATTGTAGGTACCCCACGTGGCGTCGAAACGTTGGAGATGCAAATGGCGACATAGGCACCGGCACGCATAAAGAAAAGTGAGTAGATTTATATCTACGGGGAGAAGTCGGGTGGATGGTGTATAGCACCCCCGCAGTTCGTAGTGATGTATACGGATGCGTATACACACTAACAATTAATATATGTTGTTTGGGATTAATTATTGATGTTAAGATGGATATTGATGTGTTGGATTGGTGAAAGGTTACGAAACCCTAGGTAGTGGGTGCACTACACACACACACACACATACATACTTGCATACATCCTTATTTCATATATGGTTATGGGATTCTATATAGTTATGTGTTCACATGGGTATGGGACTATGTGTTCGCATACGGACTTGGGGATGATACTTGGGTTTCAGATGAGTCGATGATATTTGATCCGAGATTATGATATCGGTAGTATGGTAAAATTCATAATTGAGATACGTCTTGATGCTTTAGCGGATTTTTGGATGATGATGCCATATGAATAGTGATTTATAAAAATAAAGTGATCGACATGTGATTATGCTACGAGATATGATATGACATGATATGATTAAGATAGGCTGCCTTGGGCGATGTATACTCCTTGAGATGATATGTGATGAGGATACCGATTTATATGAGACTGTCGATCAGTAGTCAGATCATGATTATAGTGATGATGTTAGCATTGTACTAGACATAGGTCAGTACCCAGATTATGATATTTGATAAAGAGAATACCAGCTGAATGATATGACGAATAAGATATTGACCCGTACCCAGATTTGGGGATGCCGTACGACAGACTTACATACGAGCTATAACTTGACGTTGATCCGCACTCTTGATTTGGGAATATCTGATTATAGAGATATGGTATCGGATGTGATATTATCGAGGCGGGATCACCGACTATATATGTATATATATGTATCAACTCAGAGGTTATGCGGTTTACCTTACCTGCAGTTAGCCTATTAGCTCAGCCTTATAGTTGGTGTAGCTATAGGACTCTTATGATATTAGATGCAGTTTAGCTATCATTATGTTTAGCACTCAGATCCCGCATATTATTATTGTTGTTACTCTGCATCGCATACTTATTGTGATTCATATTCCATTATTGATATCATGCTGTTAGGACACCGGCACCATTACCGATAATGCGTATGTTCCACATACACTTACTTGCCAGCTCACACACATCTTCATCGGTAATTGCCATGTCACTACACAGTAGTATTATTGCATCAGGATATGACCCTTGTATATGCATACTATTATTCCATGTTGCATGATATACTGTTATACTTGCATTTCGGTTATATGTCACATACATCATGCTTCCTGATTATACGCATTGAGATATGTTGTTTCTATGATATTTCTGGATTTGGGAATCGTGGATATTTCAAAGAGATTATGAAATTGTTTTAAAAAAACCCGGTTACCCTTGATATGATATTTCAGTGCGTCCACCATGTGTTTTCTCGGTACTGAGAGCGACATGTGAAACCCGATTCGAGGAGGCGGATGAGACCGATTGCGGGTACATGGTAGATCCGGTGCGGTACCCCGGGGCAAGAAGATCGCAGGAGATGGCGTTAAGCCTGGCAGGGGAGCACTACCGACCGGTGATTTTACCCGACGCGTCGGATATCCGGAAGATACCGTCGTAGTCATGAGATGGATGGTAGGGGCCGATCTGGACTGACGGCGCCCTGGATTTTATGATTGAGACATTGAGATTTGAGATATTGAGGTACAGAGATTGTGATACAGAGATATTGGGATTTATGTTTTGTGCCGATGCTAGGCACCGTTTATGTTGATTTCATTTATGATACCTCATTTTAAAAATACTGAAATCTCACAAATTTATGAAAGCAGTTTTCTTCAGTACATGCACTCTGTTTCATGCATTCATACATCATTCATATGATACATTGCCACCTGATGCACTAACACGGGCACATGGGTTTACACTTGGGTTAGATATTTACCCTAGTCTTGTTATAGATTGCTGGTTATATATTTGAGGATTATATATTATAATCGTATGACCTAGGATTGTGTCATACATGCGATTTTCTATTCGTAGATCTTTTTCTACTCACGAGTTGGCAACTCACCCCCGTGGTGCCCCAGTTTCTTGCATGTTTGCCGTACAGGTTTCATTACGGCTTTGCGGGCATTGTTCCTTTCGGGTGACTTGCTAGTAGGTGGGTTTATTGTATCGTACCCATCATTATACACTGTATATTATATTTCAGTTGTATGTAGAAGTTCCATCAACCAAACATGTATTTACTTGAGATAGAGACCAGTGATGTTTATTCTGTCGACCTTAGAGTCGCGTTTTACATTTCTTTGCATTTCATGCTGTTGGATTTCCTTCTCTGTTGTGATCCTCGCCTTTAGGCGTTGTATATTTGTTGCATACAGGTTGATTATTATGGTTCTTCCTACTCTCTACTACTTTTCTTGGTTTGGATTTCTGGGTTTTCGGCTTACTTAGGGTACGTACGTCTCGAGACATTCGTAGTCTAAGTGCCGGTCATGTTCCGTACTTTCGGGACGTGACAGAAGTCGTCCTTCGGGAAAACTTTATTGAGATCCCGAAAGTCTACACATATGCACACCGTCCCATTTTTCTTCATCACCGGGACGATATTGGCGATCCAATCAGGGTACTGAACTTCTTGGATGAGTCCAGAGTCGATTAGCTTCTTGACCTCGGCGTTGATGCTCATTTCAAGCTTAAGCCGCATTCTTCTCGGTGCTTGTTTGATTGGCTTGACATCCAGGGATATTGCCAATTTGTGGACATCACTCTCTGGATCTAATCCTGGCATTTCAGAATAGTTCCATGCGAACCTATCTCTATGCTGCATAAGCACGTCTTTTAGCGCAGCCACCCTTTCTTCAGATAGCAGCCCACTGACGAATGTCGGTCGCGGATCATTTGCCGTCCCCAAATCGATTTTCTTGAGGTTACCTGCAGTGGTATGTATTCCATCTTCCAGCTCTTTTGGCACCGGTGGAAACTTTGAGATTACCTCGTCATCATTGTTCTCGAAGCACCAGGGGAGTTCATCCATATTCTCAGGCTCTTCTTTTGATAGTGTTATCATATGATAAGTACGAGCTCGCTTCCACGACCGATGTTGATCTGGTTCTACTTTCGCGGATTTGGGTTCATGCTTCTGCGGTGGAGTTATCCTCCAACTGTCGAATAGAGCGAACTTGCCGAGCTGATATTGATCTTCGACCCAGTTCTTGAAGGTGAAGCAGTCTTTGAGAGGGTGTCCTATTGCTCGGTGATAAGAGCAATAGTCTGGATGAGAGACCTCGTTAGCTTGCTCGGGGTGCTCAGACTCCGGAAGTGTAAGCATTTGATGTCTTATGGCAAGATCAAGTAGCTTCTTTGTCTTGTCTTGAGATAAAGAGTATGCTCGACTCATCTTCTTCATAAGGGACAAATCTGGATCGCTCGATTCCCGATCGCGTGACTTCTTGGTCCCGCTTTGTCGTTGTCGAACGCCTTTTCCGCTCTTTGACTTGTTTTTGCCTCTGCGTCGGGCCTTTTGTATGACGGGTTGACAAGGAAGAGCATTGTCATTCTCCGTGACCTGCCGAAGGAGGCGCTGCGTCCTGGATTTCTCGTAAATGGCCATTTCACGGTTATGGTCGTCTCGAACTTTTTGACCTGCTTCCCTTATAAGTTTGTCCATTTGTTCTTTGAACGACGGACCGGGCATTTTCACGTCGGGGGCTCTTTCTGGTTCAGGGTTAGCATTCCTCTATTGAGCATCCCCTTCTTTATCAAAGTCATGTACGACGTAGCATTCGTGGAGTAGCTCCCGTTTCTTGGACCGAACATATCCAAGCCCGATCGCCTCCATTCTCCCGTTGGGCAAATTGCGCTGAGTTTCGGGAACGTTCCAGATCTTATCATAAAACTTAGCTTTTCGAGCGGTCTGTTTGAAGGGTATCCCTTAGCGCTTCAATAGCCTTTTCAAGCCTTCTGTGTAGTATCTAGGCAAACGGATGGGCTGGAGCCTATCAAGTGTAGAATCCGCACCGTGTCATATTTCTTTCTCCACTCTTGTTTCCGTGGATCGGTGGAATAGGATTGCCTGTTCACCTTTTCACTTAGGAGAGACGTAAAATGTTCGTAGCTCTTGCACGCTATAAGCTTCAAGTGCGTCGAGATCTTTGTAGTGCTCCCGCGGAATCATGGTAATTTGCGAACTCTGATTATCACCAGTGAGTGCTTGTATTGGTGGCCGAGCGAAGAATATAGCATGGACCTCATCCTCCAAGTCACTGCCAAAGATCAACATAGGAGCGGACGGTCCTGGCTTGTTGTACTGGGGTAGGCTTGAATAAACTATCTCTTCCTCTTCCTCAGTATCACTCCCGAAGACCGGGATGGTGGTGATAGTTTTGTTCTCCAGTTTGTGACATCTCTCCATGTCCTCAAAATCTGGTATGAAGTATTTTGCGTCTTCGTACTTGCGGACTTCGTTCACGGAGAATGGGTTCAGCTCTCCTGTTACAGTATACTCGAGACCATCCTTGAAATACTTCATACACTGATGTTGCATAGAAGGGATGATGTTGTACTCGTGTAACCAAGGCCAGCCGAGCAAAGCTTTATAGCATGTCTTGGCGTCAATGACATGAAATTTAATGTCTGTGACGAGCAGCCCGAAGCGCAGCGTTAGTATCACAGATCCGAGAGTCCGTGACGATTGGGAGTCAAAACCGGAGATGGTAATTTTATCGCGAGCGAGATGTTGAACGCTCATGCGGATTTCCTTCAACACCCGTACGTTAAGGAGATTGACGGAGGACCCATTGTCGACCAGGATTTTGCCTATCTTTATATCGTGGCAGTACCCTGTGACATAAAAGGGACGGTTGTGTTCGCACGTCCCAAGGAGGAGGTCTTCGTCGCCGAAGGTGATATCGGCCGCATGTACTTTCTCTAGCTCGTCCTTCATCTTTTCTTCGGTGAGAAAGGCTTGGAATTGCTCTGGCTCTTATAGCGCCTCGATCAATGAATCTCTTGCTTCTTTGGATAGTAAAAGGGCGTCGAGAATGATGAGCTGCGAGGGTAACTTTCTCAAGTATGCCAGAACGTTGTAGTCCACTTTGTTCTTCTTTGGCGGGTCCTTGGTAGTCAGCTCTTTCATGACTTGGTCATCCAGGGCGATATCCTCAGAGACCTTTTCTTTGCCCTTATCTTTTCTACTCGTGGGTCCGAGATTCTTTTCTGGAAGCGTGCGATTGCGCAGCTGAATGTTTTCACAGGCCTTCGGTTCTTCCTCCTTCCTTAAGGTGGATTCTTTAAAGAGATGGCCAAGAGCCATTTCTTCGTCAGAGTCGTTTCCGAAAGTGAGAACCCGCGATCCCCCGGTGTTGACCATGCGGCAGCTACTGGTAGTTCTTTTATGCTCCTCGGTCACACTTCTTTGCTCCCGACGAGTTTTGCGTTTCATTCGCTTAAAATGTTGCCGGTGAGCAACATATCCCTGCCACCATCTCTTAAAAGCGCCGCACTCTTCGGTAGGGTGCGAAATCTTTCGATGATATAAGCAGTATCTAGGATGTGTTTCTGCTTCACCAGGAGTGTTTCCTTCAGAGGGTGGTAGCTTCATCCCAATTGATATGGCTTTTGCAAACTTTTTCCTCGTATTGAACTTGTTTTTATCCGCGCTGGATGTCCCTTGACTCGGTGGGAGTGTCTCGACTCTTTCGTCCAGTCGCCGGCGTTTGGCCTTTTCAAATATGGTCATTTCACGCTCCCGATCAACTTTGCTTTCCAGAAGAGCTTCGTTCAGGAAGGCGTCGATCATTTCGTCTGACGGCCATAGAAGTTCCGGTTCAGGCTTTGCCCCCAGTCTTTCGGTGCAAGGAGCTTCTTCATCGTCTATCAATGAGTGAGAGATCACATGACAACTTGCTACGTAGTCTTCAGATCCATCCGATGAGTCTTCTCCATCATCTCCATCTTCAAGGACGTGGCCGAGAAATTCCTAGAGCGTGATTGGAGTCCGCGCCTTCTGGTTATACTCTTCCAGCGTGTCAATCTGTTTCTGCAGGTCCGTGCGCTTGTCGCCATACTTCACGGGCTTCTTGGATTTCTTCTTCTTTTTCGAAGATTTCAACGGCTGGGGTGAGCACTTTGGCTATCACCACCAATCTTTGAAGTTGGGCACAGTTTTAGCATCCCTTTGATGATCTGGGGTTCCAGCGGATCTCCCACCTGATTACTGGGCATGTCTGGAGTTCACTCGGCATCCTTTTGGTTTTGGCTGAAAGCACGACCTCCCACAGAGCTTCTTCAACAAAAGAGCATGTTGTCCCCGGTATGTCCGTCTTCTTAGGAGTGTGCGGTTGTGGTAGGCTCACTTTCCACTTTTCAGACAGCGCAAACTTGCCTTGTAGGTACTGATCCTCGATCCATCCCTTAAAGACGAAGCAATATTCGATCGGATGGCTTACCGTTTGGTGGTAAGGGCAATAATTGGGATTATTCACTTCGCTGGACTGCGGTGGTCGCCTTGGATTCGGCAAATTGATAAGCCTATTGCGCATTACCAGCTCGGACAGCCTTTCTGTTTTATCCCACGGGAATAAGTAAGGGCGCTTCATTTTCTCATTATAATAGCGCCGTCTCTCCTCCAATTGATCCGTTAGTCTTGGAGCACTGGGCTGTTGTTGGGTGTTCGCAACGAAGGCCGCCTTCCCTTTACCCTTTTCGTTCCGCGGTTCCGGTTTCGGAGGAGACGGTCTGTGACCCATCTGATCCATCTAGGCTAACTTGTTGATTAAAGCCTGGAACGTGATCGGTTTGAAGAACATCATGAACAGTGAAATAGTTGCATAAGGGTCTAGGGTACCCACGAACATGCCCACCTCTGGTGCTTCTTCGATGCGTTGTTCGCACTTTGACCACAGATTTCACCATCGGATTGCGTATTGAACCCACGTCTCGCCTGGCTTCACCCTGGCATTGATCAATGCGGTTATTGAGGTGCGTTCACTAGCGCTTGTGAATAGCTGGGTGAACAATAACTCCATTTCTGCGAAAGTTTTGACGGAGTCGTTTGGAAGTTCGGAGTACCACTCAAACGACGTCTCCAACAAGCTGCCGACGAATTAGCGGAGCAGAAGCTTATCATCGCCCCCGGTGTTGCCGCACAGAGCTCTAAACTGGGCGACGTGTTGATGAGGATTGCCTGTCCCCTTGTATACATGGAATTTGGGGATCGTGTAGCCCGGCAGGTACTTTATCTGATCATACCAGCCTGGATAGGTCGCCCAGTTTTGACAACTTGACCGGCCGCTTCTTTTTCCTGGTGAACTCCTTGGCTGTTGAAAGAGCCGGCAGGGGATTCGATGTTTCTCCTCTGTCATCTTCAATAATGATCGGAGGGTCTTCGGCTGGAGGATCCGGCTGTATCATCATCCCGACCATGTCTTGGAAGAGAAGTGCCATTCGCTTTATGTTAGACGCTTGCTCCGCGGATTCTTTGTCCTTCTTTTCGAGGACTTTGCGAAGGAAGTCAGCATCGGTTTCTTGTTCATAACGCTGCTCCGATGACGCCTCCGGGCTTTCTTTTGGTCCGGTGAGTGCGGCCATTGCAGTCAGGATCTCCTGAAGCTTGTGCTGTTGCTGTTCCTGAGCCTTTGTGATGGATCAGGTGAGTGGTCGATAGCCCGTAGAAGCGCCGCTATCCTCCTTCCCGGATGCCAAGTAGACGGTATGCACCACCATGCCCCCAGACTTAGGGCATTTGGGCTCAGTGCCTTTGACTTTATCGCATGCATGGGGATCTTCTCCGGTCTTCTCCTCTAATGGGCAGTCGAAGTTGAGGGGGCCATTGCAGCGGGCACCCAGGTGGTTGTTGTCCATTGTGTTTTGATAGGACGGTTTTCTTCTTGTTGAATCTTCGCCCTTTTCTGTCGGCGGGGGTAATCTTGATCAACTACTGAGTTCCAAACCTGCCGCCAGACTTTGTAGATCTTGGAGGACAGCCGCTGAGGGGACTATTCTGGTTTTGTTTCTTCAACATTCTCCACCGGAGGAGGAGATCTTTTCAGTACAGCGGTTGGAGAATTACTACGCACCTTATTCAGCAGCTCAAAGCTGTTCCCGGTTGGAACAGCGGTATTAATTTCCGCCGTCGGGGCTGATGGAGTTAGCCCAGAGGGGGAGTTTCCCCCGGCCTTCCTTACCCGTTGCCAATGGCGACATCGAGCATGTCGAGCTGATGGAGTTGGCTCGGTGACGGGGATAGCTTTGTCTTGCCCCTTGTTCAGGTGAGGAGCTGTTGCTGGTGTCAGCCTGTTGAAGACTGATGTCCTTTGAGTAGCAGGAGCGAGAGGGGGAGTTGGGACAGTCAGTCTTGTAAAAACCGACCTCTTGGCAGGAGAAGCCGCCTTGACGACTTCGGGAGCAGGGTTGGTTACTCTCTTCGGAATAACCTTCTCTGGGATTGCAGGCTTCGTTGTGGGCCCACAGGAATTTTAGCCCAATCTGGAGAAGACCGAGGCGCTGGTACTGGACGACCCGTTGAGAGGGGCCACAATAGCTGTAAGCCGATCAAAGACCGACTTCTTGCGAGCTTCCGGTGTTGGTAGAGGAGTGCTGAAGCTTGTCGTGGGGAGCATAGTCCCAAAAAACAATCCAGTAGTAGCCTGGGTGACCTGTTCCACCGGCATCGTGAACAAGGACGCCGCCTGAGGCCCGTAGGCTATGCCTCCAGATGAGGCGAAGCGTGAGTTGCAGCTGCAGTTGGAGCACTTTACGCAAGTAGATGCCATTGCTGTCTCGCTTTCTGCACCAAGCAAACGCCAAATCTTAGTACCTCAAAACCCAAGAGCAACCATTAGCAAACCGCGATTGGTTCGCGAACACGACACATGAAGTGTGGAGTGGAAAGAGGAAAAGGTCCCACCGGGCGTGCCAGAATCTGTTTCCCGCCGAACACAGAGACGCGACCACACAGGTCTGTCTTGCCTGAAATTCGGGGCAAATGCTAATTGGTGCTATCCGTCCACCTCTCCGAAGATGCCAAGTTGATTTATGGCACCATGTATCGAAAGTTTAAACGGATGCGGCCGATGTAGAAGATTTCGTCAGATTCCCCCTCGTTTGAGGGGCTTTTGATTGTGGGGACGCTCTTCCCTCCAGGCACAAGCCCCTGCAATTAATTATGCTACCGCATCGCGGTAACCACTTTCTCCTTCTCCAGATAGTCACTTCGTGTTGTGTGTGTTTATTTTGTTTTGGGTTGCCCGTGGATTGTATACGGAGACTAATTTATGTTGTCGCCCGTAGGACGTGGATTAGTCCAAATCCGTATCTTTCTTAGATTTGGGTTTGGGGGGGTTGTGTTTAAGGATATGTTAGCCTTATTTAAGGCTAAGATCAACTTAAATGTTTGTTAACGATACGTTAGTCTAATTATAGACTATGATCAACTTAACGGGATCATTTAGATCCAACAAAAGAGCAATTGGGCTCTATTGTTTAGTTTACTGACATTGCGGTCGATAATTAGTTTAAGGACATTACGGTCCATTGTTAGTTTAAAGACATCGCGGTCGAGGTTAAGGACATCATAGTCCGTGAGTTTAAGGACCTCACAGTCTGGTGTTACATCACGGTCGAGGTTAAGGACATCATAGTCCGTGAGTTTAAGGACCTCACAGTCCGATGTTAGTTTTAAGACATTACGGTCGAGGTTAAGGACATCATAGTCCGTGAGTTTAAGGGCCTCACAGTCCGATGTTAGTTTTAAGACATCGCGGTCGAGGTTAAGGACATCATAGTCCATGAGTTTAGGGACCTCACAGTCCGATGTTAGTTTTAAGACATCACGGTCGAGGTTAAGGACATCATAGTCCGTGAGTTTAAGGACCTCACAGTCCGATGTTAGTTTTAAGACATCGCAGTCGAGGTTACGGACATCATAGTTCATGAGTTTAAGGACCCCACAGTCCATAGTAATGTGTGGTTGTCGGGACCCGTCACTTCTCTGACGACGTTGAAGGATTACAACGACATATATCAGAGGGGTAAAGAGATGTATCCTCGAACCGGGTGTAAATTGATTGGAAGAGCAGATGAGCTCAGTTCAATTTAAATTGAGGACTTATGGCCAGGATTGGGCTAAGTCCAGTTAAAAATGTCTAACATTTTATTTTTGTTCTGCTTGTTAGGCCTTTATTTGGGCTCTGCCCCTTTAATAATGCCAAGCATTGGGCTCTGACATTTTGTCTGGAATTAAATGCATAGCATTTATCAAAGTGGTGTTCTGACAGTGCGCCACGTGGCGCACCAGGCGCTTTGCACCAATCAAAGAGCGCATTACGCTTCTGTCGGTTAGCACACATGAAGGGGACATGTGTCGCGCTTAGCGCTAGTTTGTTAGCGCGCTGCACTAGTTTATGGGTGCGCTAGTGAGTGACACGTGGTGAACTTAGCGCTGAGCGCCAACCCAAGAGTGCAGTGCGCTGTTTCAAGAGCGCAAAGCGCAGATCGTGTCTTTGATTGACACGTGGTATGTTTTGGCGCCGAGCGCCGATCCAAAGAGCGCAAAGGCGCGGTTCATGAGTGTAAACCACTTTCCAATAGCGCAAAGCACATTTTGATCAATTTTAAGATCAAAGAACAAATTTACGTTCTCCAAAGGAGGCCTTGCCTCAAGATCTAAAAACAAAAGTTCTTGTTTTTATTAAAAGGCTCTGCCTTTATAGATCAGAAGATCTGTGAAGTAAAAATACTTCTTTTTATATTTTTATGATTAGGTCTTTTGATCTTTTCTTTTTAATCAAAGACTTTGGCCTTTTTTATAGATCTAAGATTTTTTTAGAAGACGTTTCTTTTTTTTTTACGAGATGATTTCATCTCTGTTGTTCAAGAAATAATTCGTTTACCTTTAAAGATGAAGAAATGATCTTCTTTTTCTCTAAAGGGCTGCCTTTCTTTCTCTTCGAGTTTTTTTCTCAAAGTTTGCAGAGGGTCCTCTCTTTTTTTTCCTCTATATTCTCTATCTTTTTTACTTGAAGTTTAGGGTCCTTTATATAGGGCCAAATAATTTGCTAAATCAGTTTTAAGAGATCTTTCTCTGATTGATTTGGGAATATTTCCCACCGTTGGATCTTTGATCCTAAGGCTTCTGTTTGACAGAAGATAATCTTCTTATTTTTAATAAGATTGAAAAAATCTTTCCATGCAGAATTTGTTCTGTTTTTGGTAATTCATTATTTACCATTAGATCATTGATCCAGCGGTGCTTAAAGCACAATCTTATTGTTTGGAAAGATTTTGAGAAATCTTTCCTTAACATAATTTAATTCTAGTTAATTAATGATTTATCATTATTATTAGATCCTTTGATCTAACGGTGGGAATTTTAATTCCAGCGCTGACGCACCTACGTTCGACACGTGGCGTGCAGCGCAGAGCGCAGCGCAACCGCGCTAGCGCACTCGTGCTTGACACGCGGCGCGCGGCACACAGAGCACTGGATCTGAAGCGTTGTTTCAGCAGAGCGCTGGATCTGAAGCGTTGCTTCAACAGATGGTTAGGACCCGCGACTTGGTTCAAAACCTTGAAAGCTAGAATCTGGTGCCCTCCCTTAGTCCATTTCTTTTCACCTTCCTTTTTAAGTCGAACTTATATTTCCGAGAATCTTTCATTTCCCAATCTTGGAAATAGTTCCATTGCGCACAAAATTTTCTGTGCTTCGTCTTTATAACTCGAAGCAAAACTTCTTCCTTTTCTAATCTCCAAAGAACTTTCTCAACTATGGCTTGTAACCGCCCCCATGCTCGTAGACAGCCGTGGGAAGTGCCCATTAAGGACATTGTTCCTCGGTTTGCTGCGCGCTTGGTGGATCCTTCTCTCACGGATGCCGAGTGCGATGCGGTGAAGTATGAACTTGTGATCCGTAAGGGGTCCCCTCTTCCAATGGGATCCATCTGGCTCCGGATGATTCTTCTTGCCGTGCTTGATGACATCCCCCCTCACCCAACGGAGATGACCCTGGCGATGCTCGATGCGGCTGAAGAGAAGCTCGAGTGTTTCCATGAGGCGTGCCTGATCACTCAGGCTCTGAAAGACTGCTCGGTTCACTTGTTGAGCCAGATAAGAGCCCGGCGGGCTATCATGTCTGCTTTTGCGTATGAACATGGCGCCAATCGGTGGGGAGCCACTCCTCGTGAAAATCGCCGTTTTGATGTGCTGGAGGCGGCGACGAGGGAGCTAGAAAACTTTGTTTATTGTTTTATTCACCCTTGTGCCACTGATCCCTTATTTGGTGATCTTTTTTAAATGTAGCAATAATAATAATAATATGTTTTAATTTAGTACTTTATTATTTGTTAAGTGTTCCCATGTTTTTTTTTAATTCTTTGTTATTCCTCTGTAAGATATTTATGCGCTACATACTTTAATTTGTTATAATCATGTGCAAGTAATTCTTGTAAGGATGAAGCGCTTCTGGCGCTTAGCGCTTCTGGCGCTCTCGTGCTTTCCACGTGGGCACCGTTTCAGAGTCTTTGACTCTTATTGTAAGCGCATTTGTTGTTAGTACCTTTCATGAAGTGTTGCTTCGCTTTCCAATCTTGGAAATAGAGCCTTGCTCTAATTTAGGGTGCGCAGCACAATTACGCCAGCGCTAGCGCATTCGTGTTTTGACATGTGGCGCGCAGCGCGCCTCGCGCTAGCGCACTCGCGCTCGACACGTGGCACGCAGCGCGGAGTGCGGCGTAACTACGCTAGCGCATTCGTGTTTTGACACGTGGCGCGTAGCGCAGAGCACAGTGCAACTGCGCCAGCGCACCTGTGTTAGACACGTGGCGCGCAGTGCAGAGCGCGGGATTTGATGCGTTGCTTCAATTTTTGACTCTTAAATTCCCATACAGAGCCTTGCTCTTATTGGGGGAAAGGAAGCGTCGCTTCATTGAAATTTGAACAGAGCTTTGCTTTGATTGGGGAAACCGTACTAAATCAGGTACTACTAATACATGAAGTAATAATATGACAATGTATATATGCAACAGTCATGAAATGTACTCTAACAGGTACAACTAACATATGAAGCAATGCATATAAAATGAAGTATGTAAATACAACGGTCATGAAAGGTACACTAACAGGTACAACTAATACATGAAGCGGTGCATAAACAATAAATGTGGAGTATGGGATGAAACATGTCATTTCCACGGAATCCTGATATCGTGGTAGGACTAATATCCATCAAGACAATCCAAATCCCAATTTTCTCAAATCGGCCCTAAATTGGCTCTTATATCATGTAAGTTTCACAAATCATGAATGTACAATATCAAGTAAATCTCATATATCCTGAATGTATAAAATCAAGTGAATCTCATATATCCTGTATCCAATATCAAGTGAATCTCAAATATCCTGAATCCAATATCTAGAGAATCTTATATATCCTAAGTATAATTGCATGAATAATTAAGATGATGTATATGAATTTATGTGTATACATATATATTAGCGTCCCATTCCACTAATATATATATATATATATATATATATATATATATATATATATATATATATATGCATATATAACAGCGTTCCATTCCACTATTATATACTTAGGAGTAAAAATATCATGAAAACCTGTGCCAAGTATCGACACATAAAGGCTGATCTATCAGGTGCTGTCACCACGACCGGCACCCTGATAGGTACGTATCATACGCTATACTGAAAGCTCGAGTGCCTAGCTCTGACCCTCGCCTCTCGACGTATCCATACGTACATGACTCCCGTTGGTATCCCCACGATAACCGCCGAGTCATTGGTAATGTCACCGGAGTGTATGGTTCCCCTGCCAGGCTCAACGGCATGTTACATCGACCTTCTTATCCCGGGGTACCTCCGGGCCCCACCATGTACCCTCATACGGCCCACGATGCTCCTCGCGTGGAGTATATATATGGAAACCGATAAAACTCATGGTGGATGCTGAAATATCATATTAAGAGAAACCGGGTTTTTCAAATAATGCATAATTTCATGAAACTGCTATGGTCCTCAAATCTAGAAAACATCATGAAAAATCAATATCTCAATGCAAAAATCCATGAATATATATACGCAACATAAAACTGAAATGCGAGCATATAAAGGAAAAGCCGCTATTTAACTGCAACAAGTTAATATAAATATCATGTGGTTCCTAATTTCTCCAAGTCTATATAATATCAAATAAAGGTAAATATGTAGTTATAACCAGATATATGTGTAAACATAAAGGTATAGCAAGGTATATGTATACAAGGTATATATGTAGCTATGTCATTATGTATGATATACCCTCCAGGTATAAGCGAAGTATGTATGCAAGGTATACATGTAGCTATGTCATTATGTGTGTATGTACCTATCGCTAATGGTACAATACCCTATAGGTATACAGGTAACTAGCATGTAAGTATGTCAAGGCATATGTGTAATCATGTAGGTATACATGTATGCTATATGTCATATGTAATAAGAAATATGAATCAATGTCACAATGTCCTTAACCAAATAATATCATATCTAAATGTGTATTGTGCGTGTCATGGTAATTATTGACAGTGTGTATGGCATACAATTAGTGCTCGTGCAACATGGACCGTCAATAATAGTGCAGTGTCCTAAGGGTACAAGTCCAAGCACAACCAGTAACTAAGCAATAAGGTGTATGCGTAATTCTATATATGAAATAGAATATGCGACAAGTCAAATCATCTCTAGCCCAGACGTATAACACCATGCGGACGATTCCCCTGTAGATGTTAAATCTACTCACCAATGCTCATAGTTAGGTGAAGCCTACCACCTGTTTTCCTTTCTTCGCAGCGTCTGACGTCCCCGCTTACGAACCTAAAACAATAAAACAACAAAGCAAGTATATATTAGTAATAGATCTAAAACACGTACAAACTACATTTGACCAACGCAACAACACAAAACATACTCTTAAGTGTTCGTATTGTGGCTAACGTGCGTAGTGACACGATGAAACCAACCCAAGAGCAAAATCACACAAAGTGCACGATCCATGTCGAATAACGTATCGCGCATAAACGCAACACAAGAAACTACCCATGTGATCCCAGATTTTGTATACAGAGAAAATTCAACAATCAAATAAGACCAAACACACCCAAACCATTGCAGACACCTACCCAGAAAAACCCAAACCCTAACCCCTTCCCCAAGCCGAGGTCGCCGGAATTCGCCTTCATGTCGTCGACCGAGTCCGAGCTCTAGGGGTTCGTGCTCTAGGTGATGTCCTATGATCTCAGGTACAATACAACTATATTGTTTAGTTTTCTAGTAAACTCTCCGTGCCACAGCAGATCTCAGATGTCATAAATTAACACTAAAAATATGATATTTTCATAAAAACTTAACTTTAAACATTCTAAACTAAAACTACAAGACTGCACAACACAATAACAACTTAACTATCATATAGAGATCATTACCTAACCAAAAGAACTCAAAGATCCAAGCCTTGCAAGCTCCAAGGCATCCAAGAGGCAAATCCAAGCAAAAGATGCGATTTTGGTGAGATTTGTGAAGTTTTTGAGATGGATTTGTGATGGAAAAGAAAGTGTTCAGTTTAGGGAATGAGAGGAGATGAAAAGAAATGAGAAAGCAATAAGTGAGAGAGAATGAGAGAGAGATGTGAGGTTAAGGGTGAGTGTGAGTGTAACCTTGCATTAATGCACCATCAATGCATTTACACTACCTCATCAAGCCACCTCCTCACTTCCAAAGTAATGTCTTCTCTTCTCACTCAAAATATCTAGGAGTTAAGGTTAAGGATTAAAGCAAGGATTTAGATAAATGGTTAAATGTCATGGTTGCTAAGAATAAGATTACAAAAACAAACCCTCACATTAACATGCACAAGTGCGTGCATGCCATAACAAATAATAATAAATTATTAATTAAATATTATAAAAATGTGAGGAACCCGAATTGGTAAACTTTTTACAGTAAACCCGCATTAACGTCTAAACTAACACTAACCGAAATCTAAGGCGTTACATGTTGTCGCGCATCGAGTATGAGTCAAACGAAGGACGAGTATGGGAAGGTCGGTATCCTCCCTTTGCCGGAGTTGAGGCGCTGATCGCGCGTTGAGTATGAGTTATTCGGCGGGTCTTGGATCCGTGTCTTTGTAGGGTAGGAAGTTACCTGCTGGGATGCGCCGAGCAGGAAGGGACTCGGGCGGCCTCGCGAAGAGAGCTTCAGATCCTCAGCGTCTGATGGGAAGGAGGCTGCCCGCTGGGGATGCGCCAAGCCGGAAGAAACCCGGTGGCCTCACGAAGAGGGCTTCGAATCCTCAGCATCCGATGGGCAGGAGGCTGCCCGCTGGGGATGCGCCGAGCCGGAAGAAACTCGGCGGCCTCGCGAAGAGGGCTTCGGGGCCTTAGCATCTAATGGCCAGGAGGCTGCCCGCTGGGGATGCATCGAGCAGGAAGAAACTCGGTGGCCTCGCGATGAGGGCTTCAGATTCTCAGCGTCTGATGGGCAGGAGGATGCCCACTGGGGATGCGCCGAGCAGGAAGGAACTCGGCGGCCTCACGATGAGGGCTTGAGATCCTTAGCGTCTGATAGGCAAGAGGATGCCCGCTGGGGATGCGCTGAGCAGGAAGAAATTCGGCGGCATCACGATGAGGGCTTCAGATCCTCAACATCTGATAGGCAGGAGGATGCTCGCCGGGGATGCGCCGAGCAGGAAGGAACTCGGCGGCCTCGCGATGAGGGCTTCAGATCCTCGGCGTCTTATGGGCAGGAGGATGCCCGCTGGGGATAGCCGAGCAGGGTAGCCGTTCGGCTGCCTCTTGGTGAGGGCTTTTATCCCTGACGTTGTGGGGTAGGGAAGCTACCAGCCAGGGATAGCCGAACGGGGTAGCCGCTCAGCTGCCTCTCAGTGAGGGCTTAGGTCCTTGACGCTAGAGGGGCCGTAGGAAGCCTACTAAGGATGGGGCCGAGCAGGGTAGCTGCTCGGTGCCTCTTGGCGAGGGCTTTGATCCCTGGTGTGTTGGGGTAGGGAGCTACCAGCCAGGGATAACCAGCAAGGGCAGGCCCGGTTGCCTCTTGCGAAGGCTTTTGATTCTTAAGGACGGGCCGTGAGTGGCCTACTAAGGATGGACGAGCAGGGTAGCTGCTCGGTGCCTCTTGGCGAGGGCTTTGATCCTTAGCGCGGGAGGAGCCGTGAGTGGCCTACTAAGGATGGCCGAGCAGGGTAGCTTCTCGGTGCCTCTTGGCGAGGGCTTTGATTCTTAGCACGGGTGGGTAAGAAGTCACCTACTAAGGATGCATCGAGCAGGGTAGCTGCTCGGTGATCTCTTGGCGAGGGCTTTGATCCCTAGCGTTGTGGGGTAGGGAGGTACCGGCCAGGGATAGCCGCTCGACTGCCTCTTGGTGAGGGCTTTGATCCCCGGCGTTGCGAGGTAGGGGAGCTACCAGCCAAGGATAGCCGAGCAGGGTAGCCGCTCGGCTGCCTCTTGGTGAGGGCTTTGATCCCCGGCGTTGCGAGGTAGGGGATCTACCAACCAGGGATAACCAAGCAGGGTAGCCGCTCGGCTGTCTCTTGGTGAGAGCTTTGATCCCTGGCGTTGCGAGGTAGGGAGCTACTGGCCAGGGATAGCCGAGCAGGGGAGCCGATCGGCTGCCACTTGGTGAGGGCTTTGATCCCTGGCGTTGCGAGGTAGGGAGCTACCGGCCAGGGATAGCCGAGCAGGGTAGCTACTCGGCTGCCTCTTGGTGAGGGCTTTGATCCCTGGCGTTGCGAGGTAGGGAGCTACCGGACAGGGATAGCCGAGCGGGGGAGCCGCTCGGCTGCCTCTTGGCGAGGGCTTTGATCCCTGGCGTTGTGGGTAGGGAACTACCCGCCTGGGATAGCCGAGCGGGATATCCGCTGGGCTGCCTCTTAGTGAGGGCTTAGATCCTTAGCGCTGGAGAGGTCGTGAGTGGCCTATTAAGGATGGCCGAGCAGGGTAGCTGCTCGGTGCCACTTGGCGAGGGCTTTGATCCTTAAGGATGGACCGAGCAGGGTTACTGCCCGGTGCCTCTTGGCGAGGGCTTTGATCCCTGGTTTGATAGGAAGCTACCAGCCAGGGATAACCGAGCAAGGGCGGGCCTGGTTGCCTCTTGGTGAGGGTTTTGATCCCTGGTTTGTTGGGGTTGGGAGCTACCAGCCAGGGATAACCAAGCAAGGGCGGGCCCGGTTGCCTCTTTCGAGGGCTTTTCATCCTTAGCGCGGGAGGGGCCGTAAGTAGCCTACTAAGGATGGCCGAGCAGGGTTACTGCCCGGTGCCTCTTGGCAAGGGCTTTTTGTCCTTAAGGATGTTCGGGCAGGGTTGCTGCCCGGTGCCTCTTGGCGAGGGCTTTGATCCCTGGCGTTGTGGGGTAAGGAAGCTACCAGCCAGGGATAGCCGAGCAGGCTAGCTGCAGGGCTGCCTCTTCGTGAGGGATTTCATCCTTGGCGCTGGAGGGGACGTGGGAGGCCTGCCAAGGATGAACGAGCAGGGTAGCTGTTCGGTGCCTCTTGGTGAAAGCTTTGATCCCTGGCGTTGTGGGGTAGGGAAGCTACCAGCCAGGGATAACTGAGCAGGGTAGCTGCAGGGCTGCCTCTTCGTGAAGGCTTTGATCCTTGGCGCTGGAGGGGCCGTGGGAGGCCTACCAAGGATGAACGAGCAGGGTAGCTGCTCGGTGCCTGTTGGCGATGGCTTTGATCCCTGGCGTTGTGGTGTAGGGAAACTACCAGCTAGGGATAGCTAAGCAAGGTAGCTGCAAGGCTGCCTCTTCGTGAGGGCTTTGATCCTTAGCGCCGGAGGGGCCGTGGGAGGCCTGCTAAGGATGAACGAGCAGGGCAACTGCTCGGTGCCTCTTGGCGAGGGCTTTGATCCCTGGCGTTGTGGGGTAGGGAAGCTACCGGCCAGGGATAGCCGAGCAGGGTAGCTGCAGGGTTGCCTCTTCGTGAGGGCTTTGATCCTTGGCGCTTGAGGGGCCGTAGGAGGCCTGCCAAGGATGAACGAGCTGGGTAGGTGATCGGTGCCTCTTGGCGAGGGCTTTGATTCCTGGTTTGTTGGAGTAGGGAGCTACCGGCCAGGGATAACCGAAAAGGGTAGCCGCTCGGCTGGCTCTTGGTGAGGGCTTTGATCCCCGGCGTTGCGAGGTAGGGGAGCTACCAGCCAGGGATAGCCGAGTAGGGTAGCCGCTCGGCTGCCTCTTGGTGAGGGCTTTGATCCCTGGCGTTGCGAGGTAGGGGAACTACCAGCCAGGGATAGCCGAGCGAGGTAGCCGCTCGGCTGCCTCTTGGTGAGGGCTTTGATCCCTGGCGTTGCGAGGTAGGGAGCTACCGGCCAGGGATAGCCGAGCGGGGTAGCCGCTCGGCTGCCTCTTGGTGAGGGCTTTGATTCCTGACGTTGTGGGTAGGGAACTACTGGCCAGGGATAGCTGAGCAGGGTAGCCACTCGGCTGCCTCTTAGTGAGGGATTTAATCCCTGACGTTGTGGGTAGGGAACTACCAGCCAGGGATAGCCGAGCAGGGTAGCCTCTCCGCTGCCTCTTAGTGAGGGCTTAGATCCTTAACGCTGGAGGGGTCGTACGAGGCCAGCTAAGGACGGACCGAGCAGTGAAGCTGCTCAGTCGCCTCTTAGCGAGGGCTTTGATTCCTGGCGTTGTAGGTAGGGAACTACTAGCCAGGGATAGCCGAGCGGGGGAGCCGCTCGGCTGCCTCTTGGTGAGGGCTTTGATCCCTGGCGTTGCGAGGTAGGGAGTTACCGGCCAGGGATAGCCGAGCAGGGTAGCTGCTGGGCTGCCTCTTGGTGAGGGCTTAGATCCCTAGGTCTCCTGGCGAGGTCATTTTCGAGCTGCTGTGGCAAGTCTCGCGTGCGCGACTCCGTCGAGGGAGGGGGTGCCGGTCATGCCTGGAAGCAGGCGAGCTAACCGCCACCGCCTCGGGAGGGACAGGGGTGCGACGAGACTCGGGGCAAAGCTCTCTGGCGTAAGACCTCGGAGTCAAGATATGCCGTGCCCACCGGGTCATTGAATATGTTGGCCTGGGAGATCTGCAACCGTGGGAGGCAGCGAGGCGGTGGTCGGCAATGCCGATGCGAGCAGAGTCTTCTTTCCCTTTTTAGGGGTCCCGGTCCCGAGGCGGGGGAGCGGTGACCTGGGGAGCTTGTCCCGCCATTTGGACAAGGACGAGCGCATCCACTATGGACGCGAGTCGATCTATCCGGGAGGCTAGGGCGTTGATGGTGTTCGGAGGAGGAGATTCGTCCGCGCCCCCGTTGTGGGGGAGGTGGCGGCTGTGCTTGGATCGTCGCGATGATCGCTCGCCATTAGGTTGAGATCGGAAGACGAACTTTTGTTTTTTTGGAATCAAGATTTCCCACAGACGGCGCCAGCTGATGGAGGCATAGATCTCCTTCAGATGTTGCCTTCCGTCGATCTTCTGATGGCGGCGATTGGCGGCTGAGATTGGATCTGGAGGCAGGCTCCTGAAGCGTGTAGATCTCAATGGGTTTGAGGTTGTTTGGGCCGAGCTACCTGCAAGGAAGTCCCGGGGTGGTTGTACCACCGAGGACCCTCTGACGATCAAGTTAGAGAGGATATCCGAGCAAAGTAACGGCTTAGTGGAGTAAAACTGGCTTACTTGACCCGTCTGAAGAAGGGGTTTATATAGCGGTGGCAGCAGGCAGGGCAGGCGCGAGAATCACATCGGCTGTTACACTCCCGACGTCACGCCCACGTGATGAGCGGGATCTCCCATTAATGGCGAGACAGGCTCGTTAGTGGGGATCGTGATGGCGTGGAACGTGGGATGTGGCCGGCGGATATCTCGCGCATGGCGAGATTCGTGGGATGGTGGTTGCGCCTGTGAGCGGTGCCGTCGGTCGGTCGATGAGACTGAGGAAGATGACCTCCGCGGGAGAGCTCGTGGACGAGGGGGAGAGCCGAGGTATCTTGGTTCTGCGGTAGCCCGGAGACGAGCCGGGAGGGCCGAGGAGGATCGGGCCTGTGATAGCTCGGAGTATAGAAAAGGGACACTTGGCTTGGCTGCTGAGGCGCTCGGGGGCGAAGAGTGGGCTGCAATCTCGGAGACAGGGTTTGAGGAAAGCCCCCACTGTAGCACACCGGTTCCCCCCCATGGCCCTCAGGCTTATGCATGTGACACGTCATCCGCCACGTGTCACGATCTAAGGAATTACTGTAACAACTCCAATTTTTGTATACATAAATTTGATTTAAATTTGAAGTATACATGGAGTATTTAATGTTGCTGATAACACTTTAAGTATCTATTTCCCTATAATAATTACAAGAAGGAGCTTGTAGCTCATTGGTAATACCTTGCACTGCTGAACCAAGCCACCAGAGTTCGAATCCCATGCCCCACATTATTTTTAGTTTATTTTTCTTTAAAAATTCTTGGAAGCCCAACAATCCACAGGCCATAACTCCCAAATGTTGAACAAAACCCCAAAAATGGAGTATGCCAAAGTCTACATCGGAGAACCCCGCACCCAACCGTCGCCGAACCCGGCCGGGATCGGCCAACTCGGCCGGCCGGCCGGGCGAATCGGTCGGCACCGCCGGCCGGACTTGGTCTGACGGTCGGGGTCCCAAAATGAAAAGTGTGACTTTTCGTCTCCCTTAACCCCCTGTTAACTCCAATTTATGAGACCGGTTCTCAAATGTTAAATAGAACCAATTTAATACAAATTTTTAATGTTTTTTATTTAATTTTTTATAATTTTTTTAATAAACAAAACCTTTCACTTACCCTACCCTAGCTACCCTATAAATAGACCCCCTACCCCCTACCTTCTCATTCCAAAACCTTAGAATTACTCTCTTGAAATTTCCACAAGAAAGTGTGCTTTGAAATCGAGTTCACGGCGAAGCGCTGACGGATTTCCGGCGACGAAACAACACCTCGGCCATTTCTCTTGCTCCTCTATACTCTTTAGAAGAGTTTGAAACCCGTAAGTCCCATTCTTCTCTTTTTTCTATTTCTTAAAATACGGAATTATGAAACCCGACGGAAATCGGAACAAACCGATTTCCGATTCGGTTTTTCTACAAAATTTCACTTGTCACCAATTCCATAACACCTAAACATATTCATGATGACTATTAATCACATAAAAATCAATTTAGACAAAGTTTCTCATATGAAATGATAGCTTTCTTGTAATATCGTATTCTTTTCACAATAATACCATAAAATTTATTTTTCTTCTTCTAATCAATTCCATCATTCCTAAACATGTTCATCTTGATCACTAAACTTGTAAAAATCAATTTGAATGAGTTTTCACACATGAAATTATAACTTTTGCAAATACCGTATTCTTTCACTTAAATACCCTCATGTTTAATTGATCATGTTTAACCCCTAAACATCACAATACCTTAAAATAAGTCACGAGGTAATGACCTACCTCCACACACACGCAAATATAACCTTAAATGATAACATCAAAATTTAGAATACGAAAATACAAGACTTTACATTAAAATACCATAATCTTCATAAAACCATTCTTAAAGATTTTAGATTGTTACACTTTTTAGTAAATAGTTCTTACTAGAAAAATACGATAAGTTGTGGACATCGATCGTTTATCTAAAGTGACTTTGTGGTATCTAGGTTAGGCAAGTGAGTTTGGATAACTTTAAAAGGCCCGTCTCACGATTCGTGAGCGGATCCCTCCCTCCTCACTTGTACTTATCTGGCCATAATTGGCGGTGAAGAGGCGATTTGAGGCTTCTAACGACTTGTCGTTTAGACCTTTAGAAATAGACTAGTTAGCTTAGGGAACCCTAGAAACTAAAATACGGAATTTACATCCTTTACAAATAAATACCTTATCTTTATTAAACCATTTTTCTAAATGACGAGTATTTATTAAACATTTGCAAAGCGCCGCTACAACCCACCTTTGGGGAACCCGTTAGGGATAGTACGGTTTATCGTGCACCCTTGGGCTAGTAGTGCGAGATTCAGACCTCCGCAAGGAGCATTCGGTCTCGAAAGGTTTAAAGTATGACATCTTAAGAAAAATGAGAATTTTGAAATATAAAATATCTATTAAAATTATTTTTGTATAAACATATATATATTTATCTTTTAAATACCTATTTTATTATAATATAAATTTTCTACATTTTCCTAAAAATTACAAAAGAATATATTTTACACTAAAATATCATGAACTTCAAATAAACAACATTACAACTAGGATATTCTCACTAGAAATGTCACAATATAAAATCCACCCTCATTACAACTCTAAAGACGAATAATAAATACTTGAGGTGTATCTTGAAAACTATACAATAGTACTTTTTACATAAAACCCCCTCAAGTTTTATAAATTACAATAAGGACCCTAACAATTAAAGAACTTCAAATTACCTTTCTTTTAGTCTGACTCGGGTTAGAGTCTGACTACTTCTGACTTGAATATGATTCAAGTCAATCTATATTCTGTTATATTCTAAATCAATATGAATACATGAATCCCTGAATCTAGTTAACAATCTATTCAATTTGACTGAATCAAACCATGGATATACATCCTTTATCCTGTTATTCCATTTACCTGATTATGCAGTTACAACATGTTTACTGATATCATGGTTTTGGTCAGTCACCCAACTTACACAATACATTACAACAATACTGTTAAAACACTACGGGGTTTAAGGGGTGGATTGGTACGGAAGGTGTTAAAGGTGGCACGAGGTGGTCAGATTAAGACACCTAACCTGAATCCCATTGTTGTTGTACCGTGGCTTAACGGTTCCTTGTACTTTCCATTTGCCCTGGCCTCTAGCATATAGAGACTCCCCCTCGTATACACTGGCATCCTTCTGTACCAAGCTACAAACAACAGCGTTAACATAACATTAAAATAATAGTTTACACTTTAAAATGTATCTTCCTATTCTGTCTTCTCTACTTCCCTCTTACCTTTGGGACTTACAAAGCGACCTGTTCGCTGACGACATTCTGTTTCTCTCTTCTTTGAATGTCGTCAGGTGACCTGGACCCGGTAGAAGTTGAGCCAACACAAGAAGACTTGGAGCACTTTACTGAAGACCCTGCAGTATAATTTCATTGTACACTTTTCTTTCCAGTACTTTACATTTCCTGTTATGCTACTGTTTAGGCATCTTTATTTCAGTTGTATTTTCCTTTCCATGTATTGTACAAAGAATGTTAATAAATAAAAGTTGTTGTTCCTTTTATATCTTGTCTCTTGTGTATTTATTTTATATTGCTTAGATACGCTTAGCGTATGTACTTCTGAGTATATACGTAGCAGGCCTCGTCGCGTCACCTTCGTCGTATACCGGGAAGAGGGGCGTGACAGGTTTTGTTGGTGGCCCATGCAGGTCAGAGCTGTATGAATCCTTATCATGCAGTTCTGGTCTGCGTGAACAACCTAAGCAATATAACACAAGAACCAGCAACTGAAACATTCTTTACAATTCATGTTCCTTGAATCTTGCAAATTACTATTCCTTGAATCTTATCATTTCATGTATTTGAATCTGTCCTAATCCGAATTTTTCTTCAAGGTTATGGATTCCCCGAACAACACCAGCACCAACGTCAACAACACCCCTTCGGCACTACCTCTCACACCAGCTGTTCCTGCACCACCCACTGAGCAAACAATGCTATTTGAGGTGATCCGCAGTCTTCTCGAGGGACAGCAACAACTTCTGAACCGTCCTGAGACCGATGCACCGGGAGTAAAGCAATTCAGGGCTTTACATTCCAAGCAGTTCTCTGGTAAAGGAAGCCCTCTTGAAGCGGAAGAATGGGCACAAAGCATCGAGGGCGATCTGGCAGCAGCTCAAGTGCCAGATAACGCTTGGGTCCGTGTAGCAAAGCTACAACTCACGGATAATGCTCGCAATTGGTGGAAGGCGGAAGAAAGCCGTCTGGTACAGCCGATTGAATGGAAAACATTTCGCGAGAAGTTCGACGCGAAATACTTCCCTGTGACTGCCAGGTTCGCCATGGAGCAGCAGTTTATTCATCTACAGCAAGGATCAATGTGGGACAAATCGGTAGATGAATACGACGCTGAATTCACCATGTTGAGCTGGTAAGATATGTCGCAATAGTTCAATTTTTAATTATCACATACTACACAGCTAACACAATCTTTAAACAGATTCGCGGCATACTTGATACCGACGGACGAGAACAAAGCCCGTCGCTTTCAACAAGGTTTGGACACAGAGATTAAGGCTGCTCTAGCCACAGGAAAGTTTTTGACTCATGAGGAAGCTCTAGAAGCTGCCCGCAGTTATGAGACAATAATAAAAGAGAGGGACAGACCTCAGTCTGCAGGAGTCAAACGCCCTGCCAACCAGATGGCAGGTGGAGCCTCGTCCAGACCACCTTTCGTGCCAAGGCGACCCGGAGTACCAACCCATCGTCCTAGCCCAGCCTTTTGCACCTACTGCAAGAGAATTGGACATATGATGAAGGACTGCCGTCGAGCCAACCGCCTTTGCTTAGTCTGCGGTTCATCTACTCACGGTATTGGGTCTTGTCCCCAAAGACAGAACCCGGTTGCTGCACCCAGGCTAGCAAATACCTATCCGCAACGACCGGCTCTTCAGGCATCTGCTCCAAGACTTGCACTGCCTGCACTACCCAGGGGACCACAAGCTACACCACCTCCTCGACGGTTCCATCAAGCTCAAAGGAACATTCCGAGGAATGCTCCTCAGGCCAGGAGGAATGCGCCAAAGCGCCAGGCTTTCATGATGTCTGTGGAAGAAGCTGAGGCCACTGGCCAAGTCATTACTGGTAAACTTCCTTCTCAAACTTATCTTTTAGTCTTGTTTACCTACACACTTTCCCTATACCTAAAACCTATCCCATATACCTTAGGTACAATCCTAGTTGCTTCACTACCTGCACTTGCACTGTTTGATACTGGAGCATCCCACTGCTTTATGTCGCAACGGTTTGTCCGAACCCATGCGATTCCAGTCTCACCGCTTGTATCCAGCTGGAACGTCAGTTCCGGAAATGGTGTTCTAAAGACAACTATGGGATACAGCATGTGTCCAGTCGTCGTCTGCAGTCGAGAGTTTTATACTGACTTCAAGGTACTGGACATACCAAACTTCGATGTGGTTCTAGGAATGGACTGGCTTGGAACCTTTTATGCTACCATCGACTGTCGTCAAAGGAGGGTAGTATTCGAGATTCCAGACCATCCGGTCTTTTATTTTAAAAATGGAGACCGTACACTGGAGCCAAGTACCTACAAAGCAAAGCCAAGGGAAACGGTAGCTACAGCAGCTTAAGCGGAATAAGAATCAAGACCAGAGGTAGTTCGAGAGTTCGACGATGTATTTCCTGACGAAATATCAGGTTTGCCTTCCGATCGAGCTCTTGAATTCAGTATTGATTTAGTACCAGGAGCACAACCGGTGATCAAAGCACCGTATTGACTAAGTCCGGAAGGATTGAAGGAAGTCCGAACACAGTTAGACGAATTATTGGCGAAAGGATGGATTCATCCCAGCACTTCAAGTTGGGGAGCACCTGTGTTACTGGTGAAGAAGAAGGAAGGTTCATACAGAATGTGCATCGATTATAGGGCCTTGAACGAAGTCACTATAAAGAACAAGTATCCACTTCCGCGCATCGATGATTTATTCAATCAGCTAAGTGGATCTTGTGTTTTCTCTAAATTGGATCTTCGTTCAGGTTATCATCAGGTGAAGGTCAAGGAAGCTGATATTCACAAAACAGCTTTCAGAACTCGATATGGACATTACGAATTTCTAGTGATGCCATTTGGAGTGACCGATACACTAGCAATATTCATGAACCTAATGAACCAAGTTTTCCGGGAGTATTTAGACAGGTTTGTTGTCATCTTCATCGACGACATCCTGGTATATTCTAAGAATCAGAAAGAGCATGCAGAGCATCTACGAATTGTCCTGGAAACTCTTCGACAACATAAGCTTAATGCCAAGTACAGCAAGTGCGAGTTTTGGCTAAAACAGGTTGGTTTTCTTGGACATATCGTATCAGGAGAAGGAATTTCTGTGGATCCAGCAAAAGTTTCAGCAGTCAGCGAATGGCCTACACCAAAGTCAGTGAAGGATATTTGAAGTTTCTTGGGCTTAGCTGGATATTACAGAAGGTTCATTGAAGGATTCTCAAAGATAGCAACACCCCTGACCAAGCTCACATGAAAAGATAAAGAATTTGTGTGGTCAGAAGCATGCGAGCAAGCTTTCATAGAACTTAAGTCAAGACTGACATCTGTACCTATTCTCGTCATACCGGATCAATCTGGAGGATTCGAAGTGCATTGTGATGCATCCGGTAAGGGATTAGGATGTGTTCTACATCAACATGGTAAGGTTGTGGCTTATGCTTCAAGACAATTGAAGACTCATGAGCGCAATTATCCGACGCATGATCTGGAGTTGGCAGTCGTCATCTTTGCTTTCAAGATTTGGCGTCATTACCTACTTGGTGAACACGTGAACATCTACACAGATCATAAAAGTCTGAAGTACGTGTTTAATCAGAAGGAGTTGAATATGCGGCAGAGAAGATGGTTAGAACTCATGGCGGACTTTGACATCAACTTGCAATATCACCCAGGAAAGGTGAACGTAGTACCTGATGCTCTTAGTCGCCAACCATTATCAATGAATCTCACCGCTCAGTGGAAGCTTCAGCAAGACTTACATCAGATGGAGATTGAAGTAGTCATGCCAGGTGATGCTTCAAGTTTGATGAATCTACAAGTTCAATCAACCATTGTCAATCAAATCAAAGCAGCTCAAGCCAGCGATGCTAAGTTGCAAAAGATCAGAGAACAAGTGGTGAATGGACTCAGAACAGATTTCATCATCCATGAAGACGGATCTTTGAGATACGGCAGCAGATTGTATGTACCAAAAGGTCCTGTTCGGGAAGAGTTAATGAAAGAAGCTCACGGCTCTCCCTATTCAGTACATCCTGGAGGTACCAAAATGTACAAAGATCTACGTCAAAATTATTGGTGGCATGGAATGAAGCGTGAAGTAGCCAGAAGCGTCGCAAAATGCTTGGTGTGTCAGCAAGTAAAGGTTGAACATCACAGGACAGTTAGACTACTTCAACCGTTACCAATTCCAAAATGGAAGTGGCAGCACATCACGATGGACTTTGTAACTGCTCTTCCTCGTAGCACAAAGGGTAACGATGCGATATGGGTCATTGTGGATCGACTCACAAAGTCGGCTCACTTCATCCCATTTCGAGTTGGCCAATCAACTGAGACACTAGAAAAGAAGTACATGGAGGTAATAATCTAATATAGATTTAAAACTCTTCATAATGTATTATCTCTGATACCCATGAACTCATACAGGAAATTGTGAGACTTCATGGAGCACCGGTCTGCATTGTCTCCGATCGTGACACCAGGTTCCGATCGCAAATTTGGCAGAGTCTGCAAGCTGGCTTGAGAACAAGTCTGAACTTCAGCACGGCTTATCATCCACAAACAGATGGTCAGTCGGAACGAACTATTCAGATCTTGGAAGATATGCTCAGAGCATGTATGCTCGACTTCAAAGGATCGTGGGAAGATCACCTGCATTTTATGGAGTTCGCGTACAACAACAGCTACCAAGCAAGTATAGGAATGGCACATTTTGCAGCATTATATGGAAGGAAGTGTCGATCACCATTAAGTTGGGGCGACATCGGAGATAGGCAACTTCTTGGACCAGAGATGATAGTAGCGACCGTTGATGTGGTTCGTACTATCAGGGAAAGAATGCGCATAGCCCAAGATAGACAGAAACATTGGGCTGAAGCAAAGAGACGACACTTGGAGTTCCAGCCAGGAGACCATGTATTCTTGAAGATATCTCCGAACCGTGGAGTGATCCGGTTTGGAAGACGTGGTAAATTGAGTCCGAGATACATTGGACCGTTCGACATACTCGAACGAGTCGGTGAAGTGGCATACCGATTAGCACTTCCACCCTCATTGGAAGGAGTACATAACGTGTTCCACATATCCCAACTTAGAAGGTATGTGAGTGACCCCAGCCATGTATTTGATCATTTCGAGCTCACTATACAGCCCGGCTTGTTCTGTGAGCAACAACCTGTGGAAATCCTGAACAGGAAAGTGAAGACACTTCGGAATAAGAAAGTTAAGTTGGTCCGAGTAATGTGGAGAAAAGACACTCCAGGAGAATCCACGTGGGAAAGGGAAGATGAAATGCATGCAAGATATCTGCACCTTTTTGTAAACTAGTCCTAAAATAAAAGTTGTAAATTTCGAGAACGAAATTTTTGTAAGGAGGGTAGATTGTAACAACTCCAATTTTTGTATACATAAATTTGATTTAAATTTGAAGTATACATGGAGTATTTAATGTTGCTGATAACACTTTAAGTATCTATTTCCCTACAATAATTACAAGAAGGAGCTTGTAGCTGATTGGTAATACTTTGCACTGCTGAACCAAGCCACCAGAGTTCGAATCCCATGCCCCATATTATTTTTAGTTTATTTTTCTTTAAAAATTCTTGGAAGCCCAACAATCCACAGGCCATAACTCCCAAATGTTGAACTAAACCCCAAAAATGGAGTATGCCAAAGTCTACATCGGAGAACCCCGCACCCAACCGTCGCCGAACTCGGCCGGGATCGGCCAACTCGGCCGGCGCCGCCGGCCGGACTTGGTCGGACGGCCGGGGTCCCAAAACGAAAAGTGTGACTTTTCGTCTCCCTTAACCCCCTGTTAACTCCAATTTATGAGATCGGTTCTCAAATGTTAAATACAACCAATTTAATACAAATTTTTAATGCTTTTTATTTAATTTGTTATAATTTTTTTAATAAACAAAACCTTTCACCTACCCTACCCTAGCTACCCTATAAATAGACCCCCTACCCCCTATCTTCTCATTCCAAAACCTTAGAATTACTCTCTTGAAATTTCCACAAGAAAGTGTGCTTTAAAACCGAGTTCACGGCGAAGCGCTGACGGATTTCCGGCGACGAAGCAACCGGCGACGAAACAACATCTCAGCCATTTCTCTTACTCCTCTATACTCTTTAGAAGAGTTTGAAACCCGTAAGTCCCATTCTTCTCTCTTTTCTGTTTCTTAAAATACGGAATTATGAAACCCGACGGAAATCGGAACAAACCGATTTCCGATTCGTTTTTTCTACAAAATTTCACTTGTCACCAATTCCATAACACCTAAACATATTCATGATAACTATTAATCACATAAAAATCAATTTGGACAAAGTTTCTCACATGAAATGATAGCTTTCTTGTAATATCGTATTCTTTTCACAATAATACCATAAAGTTTATTTTTCTTCTTCTAATCAATTCCATCATTCCTAAACATGTTCATCTTGATCACTAAACTTGTAAAAATCAATTTGAATGAGTTTTCACACATGAAATGATATCTTTTGCAAATACCGTATTCTTTCATTTAAATACCATCATGTTTAATTGATCATGTTTAACCCCTAAACATCACAATACCTTAAAATAAGTCACGAGGTAATGACCTACCTCTACACACACGCAAATATAATCTTAAATGATAACATCAAATTTTAGAATACGAAAATACAAGACTTTACATTAAAATACCATAATCTTCATAAAACCTTTCTTAAAGATTTTAGATTGTTACACTTTTTAGTAAATAGTTCTTACTAGGAAAATACTATAAGTTTTGGACATCGATCGTTTATCTAAAGTGACTTTGTGGTGTCTAGGCTAGGCAAGTGAGCTTGGGTAACTTTAAAAGGCCCGCCTCACGATTCGTGAGCGGATCCCTCTCTCCTCACTTGTACTTACCTGGCCACAATTGGCGGTGAAGAGGCGATTTGAGGTTTCTAACGACTTGTCGTTTAAACCTTTAGAAATAGGCTAGTTGGCTTAGGGAACTCTAGAAACTAAAATACGGAATTTACATCCTTTACAAATAAATACCTTATCTTTATTAAACCATTTTTCTAAATGACTAGTATTTATTAAACCTTTGCAACGCGCCGCTACAACCCACCTTTGGGGAACCCGTTAGGGATAGTACGGTTTATCGTGCACCCTCAGGCTAGTAGTGTGAGATTCAGACCTCCGCAAGGAGCATTCGGTCTCGAAAGGTTTAAAGTACGACATCTTAAGAAAAATGAGAATTTTGAAATATAAAATATCTATTAAAATTATTTTTGTATAAACATATGTATATTTATCTTTTAAATACCTATTTTATTATAATATAAATTTTCAACCTTTTCCTAAAAATTACAAAAGAATATATTTTACACTAAAATATCATGAACTTCAAATAAACAACATTACAACTAGGATATTCTCACTAGAAATGTCACAATATAAAATCCACCCTCATTACAACTCTAAAGACGAATAATAAATACTTGAGGTGTATTTTGAAAACTATACAACAGTACTTTTTACATGAAACCCCCTCAAGTTTTATAAATTACAATAAGGACCCTAACAATTAAAGAACTTCAAATTACCTTTCCTTTAGTCTGACTCGGGTTAGAGTCTGACTATTTCTGACTTGAATATGATTCAAGTCAATCTATATTCTTTTATATTCCAACTCAATATGAATACATGAATCCCTGAATTCAGTTAACAATCTATTCAATTTGACTGAATCAAACCATGGATATACATCCTTTATCCTGTTATTCCATTTACCTGATTATGCAGTTACATCATGTTTACTGATATCATGGTTTTGTTCAGTCACCCAACTTACACAATACATTACAACAATACTGTTAAAACACTACGGGGTTTAAGGGGTAGATTGGTACGGAAGGTGTTAAAGGTGGCACGAGGTGGTCAGATTAAGACACCTAACCTGAATCCCATTGCTGTTGTACCGTGGCTTAACGTTTCCTTGTACTTTCCATTTGCCCTGGCCTCTAGCATATAGAGACTCCCCCTCGTATACACTGGCATCCTTCTGTACCAAGCTACAAACAATAGCGTTAACATAACATTACAACAATAGTTTACACTTTAAAATGTATCTTCTTATTCTGTCTTCTCTACTTCCCTCTTACCTTTGGGACTTACCGAGCGACCTGTTTGCTGACGACATTCTGTTTCTCTCTTCTTTGAATGTCGTCAGGTGACCTAGACCCGGCAGAAGTTGAGCCAATACAAGAAGACTTGGAGCACTTTACTGAAGACCCTGCAGTATAATTTCATTGTACACTTTTCTTTCCAGTACTTTACATTTCCTGTTATGCCACTGTTTAGGCATCTTTATTTCAGTTGTACTTTCCTTTCCATGTATTGTATAAAGAATGTTAATAAATAAAAGCTGTTGTTCCTTTTATATTTTGTCTCTTGTGTATTTATTTTATATTGCTTAGATACGCTTAGCGTATGTACTTCTGAGTATATACGTAGCGGGCCTCGTCGCGTCCCCTTCGTCGTATACCGGGAAGCGGGGCGTGACAATTATCGTTATTGAGCATCATCAACCGATAACTTTGAATCAGTAGATCGACTCAATTCACGAGGCCGAGACATCAAATCGAATCCCCAATAGCCATTTCGAACTCACATCTTGCAGATCTGAGGTCGACTACACTTAGAAAGGCTTTGATCCGCCTCGTCGGGGGTGCTAGAGGGCCGGCGAGGGTCCAGCGAGGTCCAGCGAGGAAGAATTTTAGGGTTTTGAGAATAAAGAAGACTCAAAGGAGGCGCATGAGAGAGGCGACGCAACTTGGAGAGAGAAAATTAGGGTTGAGGGCAGAGAGGTGCGAGGGAGAGAGGAGTGGGCGGTGCGCTGAGAAAATTAGAGGAAAATGAGATGAGGTTAGGGTTAGGGTTTTGTAATAGTAATATATATTAGTCGTGTCGGGTTTGGAATTTTCCAAACCCGCGACCCGACCCAATAACCGATTATTGGGGTTTTTTGGATCCGATCCGAACCGACCTATCTCATAAATCGGCAGAATTCAGCCGGTTCATGTCGGGTCGGTTGTTTTAAATTGGGGCGGTTTTTTTTTTGCTCAGGCTTAGGGGATAGCCACATATTTTTGTTGGGCAATGTATTGTTGACTAATTGATGTTGTGAGAAAAGGGTTGGTTTTACACTAGGAATGAATTTTACCATAATTTTAGGAGAGTTTTAGTATCGACGAGGACAACAATGGTCCGCTCCATGTTATATCACTTGACTAAGTAATGGTCCATTACAATCCTATTTGTTTTTAATTGCCGTTCTGTTTCTCTCTGTTCTTGTAAATTGCAACTTCTTTTCATATATATTATTTTTTGACCAGGGAATTCCCTACATTTTTACTTCAAAAAAAAAAATTTCAGAACCGGACATGCTATAAATTTGTTACTAGCTGTTTTCAGGGCGTTCTGGCATTCGGACTTGTGCCTTGTTGTACCTCATGACCTGTACTTGAATTATAAAATATTTTCAGGGAAAGACCCAGAAAAAGAAGGATGTATGATTTGAATGTATGAAATAAAAAGGGTAAATTACACTAAAATACCCTTAACTATCATGGATTCTCACTAAAATGCCAAAAAAATATTATAGTAAAATATCAAGTGCTTCATTTGCAGGTATTTTAGTGAAAAATATTTCTTGAAAACTATAGTTAAAGGTATTTTATTGTATAAAAGCACATGATGTTTCTTGAAAATAATAGTTAAGCGCTGAAAACATGGAGTCTAACTAGAATACAATATACAAACATGAGTTTATTTACAATAAAATATTTCTATCTCGGATTAAAATAAACCACGGTTATTCTAACTCCATATCCAAACAGGGTCTAAGGTCTAACTAGAGGACTGTCTCCTCAGCCTACACCAAAAGGTGATTATGCAATAGTTGTACGGTAGTCTCATATGGAGCGGTATTGACACATATGACATCTGCCGGTGTTCCTATATCCTAAAGGCAACGTTGGCATATGCTGATGGTATGACACGTGTGCGGGGTTTAATTCCTGCATGCATCAAAGTTATGGGCTATAAATCCCAAAAAAATCTACAAAAATTATTCGCTAGATAGGCTTACTCATTAAGCACAGCCCAACATTCATCAATCCATTTCCTTGATTTCTAAATTGGACGGCCAAGATTACACATACGTCCTACGATCAATAATTATAAGATGCATCATCACCCCCACTCAGAACCCTAGACTTCAGAAACCAGCGGCAAAGCGTCAGCAGATCTCGCGGCCATGGCGAGCGATCGAAACCCTCGCCTTTCTTCTCCCCAACGATCTCCTTTCTTTGTTTATATCGTTTCAGATTTAATGTTTTCTCTCGTTTTTTTCTTTGTGATTTTTCAATCGCAGACGTTTAAGCGCAGGAATGGAGGCCGTAACAAGCACGGCCGTGGGCACGTCAACTTCATTCGCTGTTCCAACTGCGGAAAATGCTGCCTTAGGGTTTAATCTCTCTCTCTCTCTCTCTCTCTCTCTCTCTCTATATATATATATATATATATATATATATATATATATATATATTATTTTTTATTTTAATCAATAAGAGATCAGCAAATGTTTGATTCTGATGCCATGCTCATTGCAGAATGTTGAAAAATTTAATCTTTTGGCAGTCTTCTTGTAAACCCTTTAAGTAATAATATACGCATATGAGAAAGCAATTGGAACAATGTAATGAGCAGTTCACTAGAATTCTTAAAGATATGGGAATATGATAAGATTGTTAGAAACCTATAGATGTAGAATTGCAAGAATCAGTGTAATCAAATTAACGGATAGCAATATATAAAACGTGTAAAAGACTTATATTTACTGCCTAGGGCGGGTCCATCTCCGTGAAATTCAGGCTAGGCTCTTTAATCACTTAATTCTGCCGCCTCGTGGAGTGGTACACAGGCACCTTCCCCCTAGGCGGCTGACTAGATGGCTTTTTAAAACCATGGAAGTAAACAATTTTAAGTATCTTATTTTCTTCTAGTGAACGCGAGGATCTATAAGCCAGTGCTCTGAGAAATTATACTTAGAAATTGATGTTATGTTGAAATTTCCGTAATATGTTTTTTTTTCCGGTTTTATGGCTTAATGTCGGTTTGATTGCTTATGAATTTGGAAGCTTATTTAATATGCTAACGTGAATGATGGGGGCATTCTTTGATTGTTTTGTGCCAATTGCATTTATTTCTAGGTAGTTGCAAAGCCTATTTATTTTCGTTCTTTTAGCTTTGTTCTCATTATCTATGTTATAGTGTCCTTGTTCACCATGTATGTCCTTAATTCCTTAAAATAGCCATGCAATAGGCATGAAATCATTAGGTTCCAAAGCAATTAGAAAGCAAGAATCTTGAACCTTCTATATGAAAATCTATGCATTCAGATGTTACTTTTTCACCTTGCAATTAATAATCAATAGTCTAGC
This sequence comes from Agapanthus africanus, assembly GCA_030015575.1. Lineage (NCBI taxonomy): Eukaryota > Viridiplantae > Streptophyta > Magnoliopsida > Asparagales > Amaryllidaceae > Agapanthus > Agapanthus africanus. Next base: position 160,382,916 of record CM057339.1, on the reverse strand, counting down.
ATTAAATTTTTTTCATTAGGTCATAAGATCTTCATGCATAGTGTAGCGCTAAGGTGTGTCATGAACTTCTAATTATCTATGTTGAATCTTATTCTAAATGAGGTGTCTTGATTAAATGTATATTAATGCCGAACATTTTCTTCTTGTAGGACAAGGCAATCAAGAGGTTCCTTGTGAGGAACATTGTAGAGCAGGCTGCTGCTGGAAGGGATGTGCAAGAAGCCTGTGTCTATGATGGTAAACTACATTTCCTTATTGTTTCTTTTCTATTTGAATCAGCGTTTTATGGCATTTCTTTTGATGGGAATTTTCTGAATTTTCTAGGGTACACTCTGCCTAAGCTGTATGCTAAGATGCAATATTGTGTTTCCTGTGCCATTCATTCTCATGTGGTGAGGGTCAGGTCCCGCACTAACAGGAGGAACCGTGAGCCACAGCAGCGCTTCAGACGCAGGGTATATTTTTCTTTGAACTTTTAATTTCTGTTGTTTTTCTTAATGCCCATGTGATATTGCGCTTATTTTTTTTCTTCTTAAAACCATCATGCAATATTGTTTAGTTACAAGATAACCATTGTTAGTTATAGAAATTAGTTGTTATTTAACATCACTTTCATTTCTTAGTAATAGATATGGTAAATCCTTGCGTAGACATCTGATTTAGCTATATTATTTCTACACGTAAGTATCGGAGGTCTTGATTATCTGGTCAATTGCTTGGCAGTGGTAGCACATGCTTTTGGTGTATTAAGATTAACAAGCCATTTCTTCTCAAATGGGAAAATATGTTTTTCCTACACCCATACCTGGCTACCTCAAATAGTCATATCTAAGACCATTTAATACGGTTAGCCCAGGGATTACAATAATAGGTAACTTCTTTTATATGGACCTTATGATAGCGAAAATGCATTTTGCCCCTTAAATTATTTTCAACTTTATTCGATTAATGAGTATGCCTGTGGGTGGCTCTCTCTAATTGGTCACTCGCTTTATGACACTTTGGACAACATCCTAATATTTTATCACCAGAGTGTGAATTGGAGGTTGATACGATTATTTCTTATTTTGCATGTAGAATATTAAGACAATTGTTATTCACATATTAATTTTAGTCAAGCATTATATATAAAAAATTTAACGTTGTACCTACTTGGATGCCTGGATGCCTTCTTGCAGCAAATTCGCAGGATGGGATGAATCAGATTCCATCCCGAGCATGTACTCATCATTAATTTTTTTTACTGGTACTTTGCGGGATGGTTATATTATTTACACTTGGTCTTCACTCTTCCAACAGAAGACTTCTCTAGCTTTGGTTCAGCTTGACAACTTTCTTCTGTCATTTCTAGCAAAAAATAAAAATAAATGACATATATGCATTAATTTTTAAATCTGTCTCAAAGGGACCAATTTTAAATTTAGCCGATACATCACGAATTTCACGGTCAGTAATGAGAGGTTTGCTGTTGCAGAATGAAGACTTGAATTCACAAACACAAACATACACAGAGAGAGGGGGACATACTTATATGTAAATGGTACATATCATCAAGGGCCTTGAGGTATCTATTGCACCCACCTTGACGGTATTACTATTTACATGCAGGTATGGCCTCTTGCTTTGTGTGTGTGAGAATTCAAAATATTACTCTACAGAAACAAACATCTCAAAGAGAACAATTTTGAATGTAGCCGATATATCATGAATTGCACGGTCATTAATGAGAGGTTTGTTGTTTCAGAGCGAGAATTTGAATTTACAAACACAAACATACACACAGAGAGATGGGAGACCATACTTATATGTAAATAGTACATATCATCAAGGGCCTTGAGGAATCTATGGCACCCAGCTTGACGGTATTACTATTTACATATAGGTATGGCCTTTTGCTTTGCGTGTGTGAGAATTCAAATTATTACTCAACAACATCAAACATCTCATAACAGAATGCGTACAATCTTGTGATACAAAATTTTTCTCTTTGAGGATTTAATCCGTCTCAAAGAGAACAATTTTAAATTTAGCTGATATATCATGAATTGCACAGTTAGTACACAGAGAGGGGGGGGGGGCATACTTGTATGTAAATAGTACATATCATTGTTTCCCCCAATTTTGAATTTCAAAAATTCAAAAAAAATTGAAGCAACGCTTCAAATTCCTTGCGCTGCGCGCAACGCGCCACGTGTTAAAATTGATACGCCAGCGCAGCGCATAAGGCAGCGCACCCAATCAGAGTAAGGCTCTATTTAAAGTAAAAACAAAAGAAGCAACGCTTCAGATGATTTGCGCTCAGCACTGCGCGACACGTGTCAGCGCAGTTACGCTAGTGCTCTGCGCAGCGTGACACGTGTCAGCGCAGTTGCGCTGCGCGACACGTGTCAAGCGCATGTGCGTTTGCGCCAAACAGAAAAATTCTGAAAGATCTTTCTGATCTTATGAAAACAAGAAGATTGTCTTCTGTAAAACAGAAGTCCTTAAATCAAAGATCCAACGGTGGAGAAAAATCCCTAAATCACTCAGAGAAAGGTCTCTTTAACCGATTTAACAAACTAATTTGCACTATATAAAGGTCCCTAGACCCCAAATCTAAAACACACAGAAACACAGAGAGAATTCACAGAACTCCTAAAAAGAAAGTTTGAGAAGAAATCAGAAAGAAAAGAAGGTAAACCTTTGAAAAGAAGAATTTCTTCTGAAAAGATCAATGATCTAAGAACAAGATCAAGATCTTAAAATAAAAAGAAAAGATCAAATAATAAAAAAAATAATAAGAAGTAATATACTTCTTTATTAGATCATTTGATCTACACAAAGGCATTGCCTTTTTTATGAACCAATGGTTCTTGAAAATTCGAGGTAAAACCTCTCTGGAAAAAGAAACAAGAACTTGTTTTCTTTAATCCAAATTTTAAAACAGTGCCTTAGACTTGTAAATCTGCACTGTTGCGCTCTTGGGTTGGCGCAAGCCACCAGAGAGTGCCACGTGTCAGCTCCAGAACAACTTGCGCTATGCGCTTTTAAAATAGAGCACCGCTCTTTTAAATTGGCGCAACTCACCAGAGCGCGCCACGTGTCAGCAGCGCAACAGCGCACTGCGCTTGCGCTCACCAGAGCGTGACACGTGTCACCTCCACATGCACTTGCGCTCATTAATTGGCGCAAAGCGCCTGACAGGCCACATGGCCACTGTCAGATAATTAATGAGCGGCCGAGCCCAATTAAAAAAGGTCTAACAGGCCTAATAAAATGCCATGCATTATTTTAAAAAAAAGGCAGAGCCCAAACAAAGGTCTGTCAGACCAAAACAGATGCTGTGCATCGGCAGAGCCCAAATAAAGGTCTAACAGAGACCAAGATTAATGCTATGCATTATTAAACCAAGGGCAAAGCCCATACCAAGGCCTAACATGCCAACTATAAATGAAAATGTTGAACACCTTCCACTGGACTTAGCCCAATTTTGGCCGTAAGTCCTCAAATTAAATTGACTGAGCACGATTGCTCCTTTAAATCAATTTACATCCGGTTCAAGGGTACATCTCTGAACTTCTCTGACATTTGTCGTTGTAATCCTTCAACGTCGTCAGAGAGGTGACGGGTCCCGACAACCACACATCGATACGGACTGTGGGGTCCTTAAACTCATGGACTCATGCGTCCTTAAATCAAAATACAGACTGTGGGGTCCTTAAACTCATGGACTTATGCGTCCTTAAACCAACAATACGGACTGTGGGGTCCTTAAATCCATGGACTAATGCGTCCTTAAATTCATGGACTAATGCGTCCTTAAACTAATATCCGTCCCCAAAACGGGAACTATGGACTACCATGTCCCTAAACTGGAAATGGATCACCATGTCCCTAAACTGGCAATGGACCACTGTGTTCCTAAACTGGAACAATAGAGCCCCCTAAATGCTCTTTTGTCGGATCTAAACGATCCCGTTTAAGTTGATCTTAGCCTCAAATATGGCTAACGTATTCTTAAACCTTCAAACAGATTTTAGTCCCAAATTGTACTATAGACCCCCCCAATCAACTTTGGTTCAAGAGTACATCTCTGAACTCCTCTGACATCTGTCGTTGTAATCCTTCAACGTCGTCAGAGAGGTGATGGGTCCCGACGGCCATACATTAAATGGACCACTATGTCCCTAAACTGGAACAATATAGCCTCCAAATACTCTTTTGTCGGATCTAAATGATCCCGTTAAGTTGATCTTAGTCTCAAATTGGACTAACGTATCCTTAACGAACGTTTAAGTTGATCTTAGCCTTAATATGGCTAACGTATTCTTAAACGAAAACCCCAAACCCAAATCTAAGTAAATACGGATTTGGATTAATCCACGTCCTACGGGCGATGGCATAACTTAGTCTCCGTATACAATCCACGGGCATCCACAAACAAAACAAACACACACGACACGAAGTGAAATTCTGGAGAAGGAGAAAGTTGTTACCGCGACGCGGTAGCGTAATTAACTGCAGGGGCTTGCGCCTGCAGGGAAGAGCGTCCCCATAATCAAAACCCCCTCAAGCGAGGGGGAATCTGACGAAGTCTGTTACATCGGCTGCATCCGTCTAAACCTCCGATACACGGTGCCATAAATCAACTTGGCATCTTCGGAGAGGTGGACGGATAAAATCAAATAGCATCTGCCCCGAATCTCAGGCAAGACGTTCAGTCTTGGCTGTCTTTCGGAAGGGAACCGATTCTGGCACGTTAAGGGCGGAAAGAATCATGCGAGCTGTATAGAGAAACGAATACTTGTTTACTAATCTAGTTGACCGTAAAAGGACAAGCCAGACAACAAGAAGGAGACAAGTGATTGTACGCCAAGTGAGACTATGGAAAGTCAGCGTGGGTATTATCAATCCGTCCGGTGGGACCTTTTCCTCTTTCCACTCCACACTTCGTGTGTCGTCTTTCGTGAACCAATCGCGGTTTGTTAATGATTGCCTTTGGGTTTCAAGTTACTAAGATTTGGTCTTTTGCCTGGCGCAGAAATCAAGCATCAATGGCGTCCAACTGCTCGAGCTGCTCCAAATGCAAATGCAACCGACGCTTCGCCTCACCTGGAGGTGTAGCCTATGGGCCTCAAGCGGCCTCCATCCTTGCCATGCCGGTGGAACAAGTGACTCAGGCCACCACCGATCTGTTTTTCGGGTCCATGCTCCCGCCGGCATGCTTCAGCATTCCAGTGCCCGCACCGTAAGCGCAAAAGAAGTCGGTCTTCGATCGGCTCACTACTACCACGACCCCTCTCAACGGGTCGTCCAATGCCAAGCCGGCAGCCTCGGTCTTTACCAGGCTGAACCTGAACTTTGATGGGCCTGCCAAGAAGCCCATGACCCCTGACGTGGCCATCGCGAAGAAGACAGCCATCTCCATTCCTGAAGTCGTCAAGACGGCTTCTCCTGCTAAAGAGTCGGTCTTTTCAAGGCTGACTATTCCGGCTCCCGTTCCTGCTCGAAGGTCTGTCTTTGACAGATTGGATACCGCTACTGAAAAGACAACATCAGTCTTTAAGAGGCTGGCACCAGCGGCGCCTCATCCGGACAGGGGGCAAGACGAAACTATCCCTATCGCCGAGCTAGCCCCAACAGCTCGACACGCTCGACATCGCCACTGGCGCTGAGTAAGAAAGACCGGGGGCAACTCCCCCTCAGGGTTAACTCCACCGGCTTCAATGGTGGAAATCAATGCTGCTGTTCCGACTGGGAACAGCTTTGAACCGCTAAGGAGGGAACGCAAGAACTCTCAGACTGCCATGCTGAAAAGATCTCCTCCACCTGCGGAGAGTGTTACAGATACAAAGCCGGAGCAGCCCCCTCAACGGCTGTCTTCCAAAATTTATAAGATCTGGCGACGGGTCCAGGACTCAGTAATCGACCAAGATCACTCTCGCCGACAGAAGAGGGTGAAGGCTCAGGAAGAAAAGAACCGTCCTGTCAAACAGCAAATGACGACAACTACTTGGGTGCCCGCGGCAACGGCCCCCTCAACTTCGACGGCCCACAAGAGAAGAAGGCCGGAGAAAATCCCCACGCCTGCGGCAAATGTCAAAGGCGGTGAGCCCAAACGCCATAAGTCTGGGGGCATTGTGGTCCATACCGTCTACATGGCGTCCGGGAAAGAGGACAGCCGTACATCTACAGGTCATAGACCGCTTAAGCGATCGGTGACTAAAGCTCAAGAGCAGCAGCAGAAGCTCCAAGAAATAATGAATGCGATGGCCGCACTCACTGGGCCAAAAGAAAGCCCCGAAGAGTCCTCGGATCAATGCTAGAAGCAAGAAACTGACACTGAATTCCTTTGCAGGATACTGGAAAAGAAGGATAAAGAGGCCGCGGAACAAGCAGCCAATATAAAGCGAATGACCCTTCTGTTTCAGGACATGGTGGGTATGATGATCCAACAAGATCCTCCTGCTGAAGATCCTCCGATCGTCCTTGAAGATGACAGGAGAGAAATGTCAAATCCTCCACCGGCTCTGTCAACAGCCAAGGAGGAGACAATCTCCAAAGCTGACTTGGACGAATATATAGCTCAGTGTTCATACCATAATATTGCATTATTATATTCCCCATTCTTATTCGTTTTAAAAATAAACAGGTGCTTTTGACGCATGTCTGCTATATATTACAAGATACAGGTTCTTGGAGCGAAAACAGTGAAAACAACAAAAGACAATGCAAAAATGGGACTTTTGACCAACAAGTAGAAGGATCCTAGTCAAGCCTAGACGAAGAACAGATCACAATTATACAAGGCAACGCAAGGTCCAAAATGTCAAAGTGAACAGTTAAAAGACCACTATAAGTTTTCACTGAGAGATCTGGAAAAGACCCAGAAGGCAAATAGAGAAAACAACCAAAGAATCAGAAGCCCAAAGAGACCCAAAAGCTTACCACAAATTTTTAGCAGATGAACTCACCAAGGGGCCGCGGAACCGCGGCCCTACCCCCACCCATGCCGCGGTTCCGCGGCCATATGCTGCACGTGTCGGTGCAGAATTCTTCTGGCGGTGCGTCGGTGCTTTTGTTGGGATTTTTAGGGGGTATATCTGTAATATCACATGTGCGAGCAATTGTAACCCTAATTTTTCTATTCCTTATAAATATGTATTCAAAATATTGTATGAGGGATGCCTCTTTTTGATAAATAAAAATTCAGATTCAATTGAAGATGGGAAGAGCATCATTCTTGTAAGTTCATTCTTATTTTCTGCCTTAGTTTTCTAATTAAATTCTTGCCCTAGATAAATCTTTCCTTTGCCCTAGTTTAATCTAGTGTAAAAAATTTTAACCTGCAGTAGGTAACTAATCTATTAGATCCAAAGAAATACATACAATAAAAACGATGTTTTTAACAGATCCCCTAATGAGCGAGTAATTTCATCGCTTGTTAGGGTTAGGAATATAGAGGAGTTTGAGAGATGAAGATCTCTCATCTCTTTCGTGCCCAATTATTTGTAATAACTAGAACATCATGCATGCATGCATGATCCGCTTCCTACGGCACCCTACCCATGAGGTAACGGTGAAACCGTAGTATAAAGGACCGGACATACATGACTTCCATGAAGGTTAGAGCAAGTATTAGGAAAGGACGGACAAGGATCCAGAGGAAGAAACTTCGTTTCTTACCAATCATCCTAATCCCCTTTACTAATAATTGCTATAACTCCTAAAAGATTTAATTTAGGGCATTGAAAGAGGTGGGAAAGTTAATCTTACCAAACTCCACCTTAGACTTAATCCTAGCAAGTTTCTTAACTCTCGTACAACTTAGTTTTTAGATTTAATTAAAAAACCAAACAACCATTGGAATTAGCTCATAAGAACACTTAGGAAATTAACACCATCCCTGTGGACCGACCCGTATTCACCGACTAGCTGCAAAGCGACGCCGTTTTTTTTATTGCGGTAAAATATCTTTGATCGTTAAAATCCTACACTAATCAAATGGCGCCGTTACCGGAGATGGCGTAAATTTCCTTTTTGTAATTTCGGGTTGATATAATTTTTAAAAATCATAAAAATCTGAAAATATAAAAAGAAAATTTTTTATCATTTTTTTTATTGTTTGAAGGGTTTATCGTTTGAATTTTGCAGAAACAGTGAAGAATCTCGGATCTGGAAAATTCCAGAGGGCGAAACAGAAATTGGTACATTAGAACAGACGAGGATTGGAGAATAGGAGCTACAGAAGTTTTTACAGAAGCCGATCCCGCCACCAAACCGCAAAACCGCGGTCGAACAGCGCCCCAAACCGCGGTTCCGCGGCGGCCACGTGGCTTCTTTGCGCGAAACCTGCTCGGTTTGTTTTATTTTCTCCTCCTCTGCCAACCTACATATATCTTTTGCGAAATTTTCTGCAGGATTTCTTTGCGCTAAAAATCTTCCCCCTTCTAAATAACAGATTTTCTGCAGATTTCTTTCCGCCGCGCTTAAAAATAATTAATTGCAAGTGAATTTACTGTTTTGCATAATTTAATCGGACTTTAAGGGGCTATTGACCAACTCAGATTGGGTGGGGATTTCATCACCCTTCCCAGGACCCCAGAAATCGCTTTAAGCATTTGCATTGACCACTCTTAATTAAAAAAATACTAGACTCAGCCCTAAGGACTTCGAGCTCAATAGGAAAAATGACTAGTCATAGACATCGACCGTTTATCGTAACCTGACTTTGCGGTGTCTAGGCAAGTGTGTCTAAGGCAAGAGGTTATTTAATTAGGACCACTACTTGTAGCGGGGAGCCTCCCACTTACCTGACACTTATCTGGCCGTAATTGGCGGTGAAGAGGCGGTTTAAGGTCCTATTTCTAACCCTAGTTAGGAGCTGTCTAGCTGACCTAGGTGACCCTAGATCTAGGCCTGATTGTGCATGTGTGGTTGATCGCATTTGTATCACAAGTCTCTTTTCAAAAATCTTCTGCAAAAATTTCACATAAAACGAAAAAAAACTTTTCAAAACTTGCAACTTGTCGCTAAAGAAATCTTGCAACTCACTTACACCGCTTTCTCTCATTGACGTTATCTTACCTCCACATTCTGTCTTTCATTTTTCTGACTACACTACCCCTTTAGTGTATGTCACTTTGGACTAGGGACACTAACGCCCGATTAGTCCGTGTTTCGTTGGTGCCGACCGACAAACCTTTCGACACCGAAGTCGAAATTCCGTCCACTTCCTTACCTCTTCCTTCAAATTCTTCTTCCGAAGGCATGTCGGGATACAATCCTAACAATACATTACCGACGGGAATGATTCCACCTCCGTTAGGTGCGAATAACCCGAATCAACCGTCTGTTAAAGCGCCCACACGAGTTGCGCTCCAGGATCTCTTCTATACTGTCCGCACTTCTTTACCTGCCTGTCTTTCATCCCTACCAGCAAATGGGGACAATTTTGAAATAAAACCCCACTTCATCAATATGCTGCCAAAATTTAATGGATTGGAATCTGAAGATGCTTATATCTTTATCAATAAATTCCAAAACGTTTGTATTATGATGAAAACGATCCAATTAAGTGATGACGCTATAAGGCTAATGGTCATTCCTTTCACCTTATGTGACTTAGCCGAGAAGTGGCTATATAGCACAGCATCACATTCAATTAGAAATTGGGATGAGTTTGTGAAAGCTTTTCTTAAAAAGTTCTATCCTCACCACAAAACTGCTAGAATCCGTAATGAGATTATACAATTTTCCCAGCTTCCTCACGAACCATTTTGGAAGTGTTTTGAAAGATTTAAAGACCTACTCGTTCAATGCCCTCATCATGGGATCGAAAGTTGGCAACTCTGCCAAACATTATACGAGAGATTGAACCCGGCAACGAAGCAGTTGCTAGAAACCATTTGTCAAGGTCACTTTCTAACCAAATCTAGTGAGGAAGCGTGGCAGTTTCTTGAGGACCTTAGTGAACAAACAATTCGGTGGGAGAGCACCAAGACCACATCATCTTCTTCTAGTGGTCAATCTAGGGCAGGCATACATCAATTAGATATGTCGATTGCTATGAAGGCCGAGATGGCCGCTCTTACGAAAAAGCTAGAAGCGATTGAGACCAAAATCTCATCGTCTTCTCCTGCCCCAGTTGTGCCTCCACGAACTGTTTGTGCTTGTTGTTCGGATCCATCACATCTTACCGAAGAGTGTCCTTACAATGCATCTACTCAAGGACATGATCAAGTCAATGCTGCCTACCACCAACGACAGAGAAACGATCCATACTCTTCGACATACAATCCGGATTGGAGGAGTCACCCAAATTTCGCTTGGAACCAAAATCAACAATTCCAAGAAAATAACAATTTTCAAAGGCCTCCTCCACAACAACAACAAGCACCTCCACAAACTCAATTTCAATAGCAACCTTTTCAACAGCAACCTTACCCTAATCAAGTGAACAATTTTGTGCCTAACAATTCTTACCCACCAAACAATTTTGTTCAACCTAATAATGACAAGGTTACTTCGCTCGAAAGAAGTCTAGATGCGTTCCTAAAGCAATCTACACAATCTACAGCAAGATTAGAGACTTCTATTCAATCTTTGGTGCAGAATAGTGCCTCACACGATCAAAGCATCAAATCTATTGAGACACAAATTGCACGACTCAATGCAACATTGAGCGAGCGAGAAAAAGGAAAGCTCCCATCTCAACCACTGCCCAATCCCGGTCACACACATGCTGCATATCAACAGCAAAATCATAACGTAAATGCTGTGACCACGTTGAGATCCGGAAAAGTGTTGCAAAACAATGTGGGTATTAACCATGACACCCCTGCCGGTGGTTCTTCTTCATCTTCTACACCGTCTTCTTCTTCGTTAGAGCCTATTCTCCATCCTTCACACGGCTCTATTTCTTCTAGCTCGAACGGACCTATTTCTCACAACACGAACATATCTACACGGGGATCCGTTCCAACTCCACAATCTGATCCGCAAAAATTGGACTCGACAACTTTTCAAAATGTACCTTTTCTAAACCGGTTGAGATCCAATAAACCGACTCCACAGATGGAGAAGATTGTAGAGTTGTTCAAATAGGTTAGCATAAACATCCCTCTTTTGGATGCAATCCAACAAGTTTCTTCATATGCAAAAATCTTAAAGGACTTATATACCAAAAAGAGGAAGTCACAAGTACCAAAGAAAGTTTTCGTGGCTAGTGCTGTTAGCGATGCTCTTGTCCAATCTTTACCCCAAAAGCACAAGGACCCCGGGTGTCCTACTATTTGGTGCCACTTTAGTAGGACACCCGGGGTCCTTGTGCTTTTGGGGTAAAGATTGGACAAGAGCATCGCTAACAGCACTAGCCACGAAAACTTTCTTTGGTACTTGTGACTTCCTCTTTTTGGTGCATAAGTCCTTTAAGATTTTTGCATATAAAGGAACTTGTTGGATTGTATCCAAAAGAGGGATGTTTATGCTAACCTGTTTGAACAACTCTACAATCTTCTCCATCTGTGGAGTCGGTTTATTGGATCTCAACCGGTTTAGAAAAGGTACATTTTGAAAAGTTGTCGAGTCCAATTTTTGCGGATCAGATTGTGGAGTTGGAACGGATCCCCGTGTAGATATGTTCGTGTTGTGAGAAGTGGGTCCGTTCGAGCTAGAAGAAGTAGAGCCGTGTGAAGGATGGAGAATAGGCTCTAACGAAGAAAAAGACGGTGAAGAAGAAGCACCGGCAGGGGTGTCATGGTTAATACCCACATTGTTTTGCAACACTTTTCCGGATCTCAACGTGGTCACAGCATTTACGTTATGATTTTGCTGTTGATATGCAGCATGTGCGTGACCGGGATTGGGCGGTGGTTGAGATGGGAGCTTTCCTTTTTCTCGCTCGCTCAATGCTGCATTGAGTCGTGCAATTTGTGTCTCAATAGATTTGATACTTTGATCGTGTGAGGCACTATTCTGCACCAAAGATTGAATAGAAGTCTCTAATCTTGCTGTAGATTGTGTAGATTGCTTTAGGAACGCATCTAGACTTCTTTCGAGCGAAGTAACCTTGTCATTATTAGGTTGAACAAAATTGTTTGGCGGGTAAGAATTGTTAGACACAAAATTGTTCACTTGATTAGGGTAAGGTTGCTGTTGAAAAGGTTGCTATTGAAATTGAGTTTGTGGAGGTGCTTGTTGTTGTTGTGGAGGAGGCCTTTGAAAATTGTTATTTTCTTGGAATTGTTGATTTTGGTTCCAAGCGAAATTTGGGTGACTCCTCCAATCCGGATTGTATGTCGAAGAGTATGGATCGTTTCTCTGTCGTTGGTGGTAGGCAGCATTGACTTGATCATGTCCTTGAGTAGATGCATTGTAAGGACACTCTTCGGTGAGATGTGATGGATCCGAACAACAAGCACAAACAGTTCGTGAAGGCACAACTGGGGCAGGAGAAGACGATGAGATTTTGGTCTCAATCGCTTCTAGCTTTTTCGTAAGAGCGGCCATCTCGGCCTTCATAGCAATCGACATATCTAATTGATGTATGCCTGCCCTAGATTGACCACTAGAAGAAGATGATGTGGTCTTGGTGCTCTCCCACCGAATTGTTTGTTCACTAAGGTCCTCAAGAAACTGCCATGCTTCCTCACTAGATTTGGTTAGAAAGTGACCTTGACAAATGGTTTCTAGCAACTGCTTCGTTGCCGGGTTCAATCTCTCGTATAATGTTTGGCAGAGTTGCCAACTTTCGATCCCATGATGAGGGCATTGAACGAGTAGGTCTTTAAATCTTTCAAAACACTTCCAAAATGGTTCGTGAGGAAGCTGGGAAAATTGTATAATCTCATTACGGATTCTAGCAGTTTTGTGGTGAGGATAGAACTTTTTAAGAAAAGCTTTCACAAACTCATCCCAATTTTTAATTGAATGTGATGCTGTGCTATATAGCCACTTCTCGGCTAAGTCACATAAGGTGAAAGGAATGACCCTTAGCCTTATAGCGTCATCACTTAATTGGATCGTTTTCATCATAGCACAAACGTTTTGGAATTTATTGATAAAGATATAAGCATCTTCATATTCCAATCCATTAAATTTTGGCAGCATATTGATGAAGTGGGGTTTTATTTCAAAATTGTTCCCATTTGCCGGTAGGGATGAAAGACAGGCAGGTAAAGAAGTGCGGACAGGATAGAAGAGATCCTGGAGCGCAACTCGTGTGGGCGTTTCAACAGACGGTTGATTCGGGTTATTCGCACATAACGGAGGTGGAATCATTCCCGTCGGTAAGGTATTGTTAGGATTGTATCCCGACATGCCTTCGGAAGAAGAATTTGAAGGAGGAGGTAAGGAAGTGGACGGAATTTCGACTTCGGTGTCGAAAGGTTTGTCGGTCGGCACCAACGAAACACGGACTAATCGGGCGTTAGTGTCCCTAGTCCAAAGTGACATACACTAAAGGGGTAGTGTAGTCAGAAAAATGGAAGACAGAATGTGGAGGTAAGATAACGTCAATAAGAGGAAGCGGTGTAAGTGAGTTGCAAGATTTCTTTAGCGACAAGTTGCAAGTTTTGAAAAGTTTTTTTTTCTTTTTATGTGAAATTTTTGCAGAAGATTTTTGAAAAGAGACTTGTGATACAAATGCGATCAACCACACATGCACAATCAGGCCTAGATCTAGGGTCAGCTAGACAGCTCCTAACTAGGGTTAGAAATAGGACCTCAAACCGCCTCTTCACCGCCAATTACGGTCAGGTAAGTGGGAGGCTCCCCGCTACAAGTAGCGGTCCTAATTAAATAACCTCTTGCCTTAGACACACTTGCCTAGACACCGCAATGTCAGGTTAGGATAAACGGTCGATGCCTATGACTATGACTGTGACTAGTCATATTTCCTATTGAGCTCAAAGTCCTTAGGGCTGAGTCTAGTATTTTTTTAATTAAGAGTGGTCAATGCAAATGCTTTAAGCGATTTCTAGGGTCCGGGGAAGGATGATGAAATCCCCATCCAATCTGAGTTGGTCAATAGCCTCTTAAAGTCCGATTAAATTATGCAAAACAGTAAATTCACTTGAAATTAATTATTTTTAAGCGCGGCGCAAAGAAATCTGCAGAAAATCTGTTATTTAGAAGGGGGAAGAAGATTTTTAGCGCAAAGAAATCCTGCAGAAAATTTCGCAAAAGATATATGTAGGTTGGCAGAGGAGGAGAAAATAAAACAAACCGAGCAGATTTCGCGCAAAGAAACCACGTGGCCGCCGCGGAACCGCGGTTTGGGGCGCTGTTCGGCCGCGGTTTCGCAGTCTGGTGGCGGGATCGGCTTCTGTAAAAACTTCTGTAGTTTTTATTCTCCAATCCTCTTCTGTTCTAATGTACCAATTTCTGTTTCGCCCTCTGGAATTTTCCAGATCCGAGATTCTTCGCTGTTTCTGCAAAATTCAAACGATAAACCTTTCAAAAAATGATAAATTTTTTTGTACTTTTTATATTTTATGATTTTTAAAAATTATATCAACCCGAAATTACAAGAAGGAAACCTTGAAATTATGTCCTCGTAGTTTATTTAGAAATAGGCAAATTTTGGGTTCACTTCCTGGGCTAAGTCGAAATAAAGGAAATGTATTGATTTTTATTAGAGCATAAGTTTGAAAACTAATTCCTAGCTTAAGTATGAATTCTGAAAATGTATACCCTACAAATTGCACTAACACACATCTTGAAACTTGGAATAGTAGAGGAGACCTTGAAATGCTCTTGTCTAAAGTTTTTAGTACGAAGAAAATAAAAGAAAAAGGTGAATAAAGAAAAAAAAAATGGACACTAGTTTTTGTGATTACTCGAGACTACAAAAATAGAAAAATATTTAGCGAGGGTGCTCCATCACCTAGTGCCTTAGACCAACTGGTTTGGGAGTCACTGCTAAAGCCTTGGGTGTTGCAAGACTAGAAAGTTTGCTTTAATGTGCAAACACATCTTGTAATCGGTCGTTGGTACCTCATGAAGTATTAACGGTCGCATGAAGGATGTGTAAGCAAAATTCATTTAAATATTCACCAATTAATAAGTGCTTTGGACGAAAAGGACAAGAGTATGATTGCTTGATTTGAATTTCCAAATGTAGGGGTGATTTATACACACACGTGGGGATATGCGATTAGAGTTTAGATAAGAGAAAGGAATGAAGAATAGAACTTGTATCTTTAGTAGAATTGATAAAATTCCTAAGTGGAGATGAAACCCTAGAAGGAAAACTTAAGAAATACCGAAAGCTAAGTAAGTCTATAGAACATATATAATCTTAAGTTAGATGATGAGGAAGTGTGAAGAATATGGGCGGATAATTTGCAAGTCGAAGATAATAGAGTTCCTTGTTAGAAAACCTAATTGGAGAATTAAAGTTAATGAGCCAATTTGATAGGATTTTGTGGGTAGTATCCGCTGAAAACCCTCAGGAGACAACACTCCTCCTACTAAGGACATCTAGAGGTTAAACGGCTTGTTGCACGTGCTCAGTGCAATCGCGTTTCCATGCGAAAGTGCGGTTAAGTTCTTTTTGTCGAGAATAAAAAAAAAATAAGTTTGCTCGAGGACGAGCAAAAAGATAAGTTTGGGGGTATTTGTTTATACCATAATATTGCATTATTATATTCCCCATTCTTATTCGTTTTATAAATAAACAGGTGCTTTTGACGCATGTCTGCTACATATTACAGGATACAGGTTCTTGGAGCGAAAACAGTGAAAACAACAAAAGACGATGCAAAAGTGGGACTTTTGACCAATAAGTAGAAGGATCCTAGTCAAGCCTAGACGAAGAACTAATCACAATTATACAAGGCAACGCAATGTCTAAAATGTCAAAGTGAACAATTAAAAGACCATTATAAATTTTCACTGAGAGATCTGGAGAAGACCCAGAAGCCAAATAGAGAAAAGAACGAAAGAATCAGAAGCCCAAAGAGACCCAAAAGCTTACCACAAATTTTTAGCAGATGAACTCACCAAGGGGCCGCGGAACCGCGGCCCTACCCCCACCCATGCCGCGGTTCCGCGGCCATATGCTGCACGCGTCGGTGCTTTTGTTGGGATTTTTAGGGGGTATATCTGTAATATCACATGTGCGAGCAATTGTAATCCTAATTTTCCTATTCCTTATAAATATGTATTCAAAATATTGTATGAGGGATGCCTCTTTTTGATAAATAAAAATTCAGATTCAATTGAAGTTGAGAAGAGCATCATTCTTGTAAGTTCATTTTTATTTTCTGCCTTAGTTTTCTAATTAAATTCTTGCCCTAGTTTAATCTAGTGTAAAATCTTTTAACCTGCAGTAGGTAACTAATCTATTAGATCCAAAGAAATACATACAATAAAAACGATGTTTTTAACAGATCCCCTAATGTGCGAGTAATTTCCTCGCTTGTTAGGGTTAGGAATAGGGAGGAGTTTGAGAGATGAAGATCTTTCATCTCTTTCGTGTCCAATCATTTGTAATAGCTAGAACTTCATGCATGCATGCATGATCCGCTCCCTACGGCATCCTACCCACGAGATAACGGTGAAACCGTAGTATAAAGGACCGGACATACATGACTTCCATGAAGGTTAGAGCAAGTATTAGGAAAGGACGGATAAGGATCTAGAGGAAGAAACTTCGTTTCTTCCCAATCATCCTAATCCCCTTTACTAATAATTGCTATAACTCCTAAAAGATTTAATTTAGGGCATTGAAAGAGGTCGGAAAGTTAATCTTACCAAACTCCACCTTAGACCTAATCCTAGCAAGTTTCTTAACTCTCGTACAACTTAGTTTTTAGATTTAGTTAAAAAACTAAACAACCATTGGAATTAGCACGTAAGAACACTTAGGAAATTAACACCATCCATGTGGACCGATCCGTATTCACCAGCTAGCTGCAAAGCGACGCCGTTTTTTTATTGCGGTAAAATATCTTTGATCGTTAAAATGCTACACTAATCACTCAGCAGATACGGGTTCATCAGGCGACTGAGGCAGCCAGTCAAGTTGTCAGAACAGGGCGACCATATCCGAGCTGGTATGATCAGGTCAAGTACCCGCTGGGCTATACAATCCCAAAGTTCCACGTCTATAAGGGGACGGGCAATCCCCACCAGCATGTTGCCCAGTTCAGGGCGCTTTGTGGCAACACTGGAAGCGACGACAAACTACTACTTCGTCAGTTCGTCGGCAGCTTGTCGGAGACGGCGTTCGAATGGTACTCTGAACTTCCGAACGACTCCGTCAAAACATTTGCGGAGATGGAGCTGCTGTTTACACAACGATTCGCAAGCGCCAGCGAACGCACCCTAATAACAACATTGATTAATGCCAGGATGAAGCCGGGCGAGAAGTGGGTCCAATACGCGATACGGTGGAGGAACCTATGGTCAAAGTGCGAACAACGCATAGAAGAGGCTCCTGCAGTAGGCATGTTTGTGGGAACCCTTGATCCGCAGGCGACCATATCCCAATTCATGATGTTCTTTAAGCCGACTACCTTCCAGGCCCTGATCGACAAGCTAGCCCAAATGGATCAGATGGGCCATAGACCGTCTCCTCCAAAGCCGGATTCTCGAAATGAGAAGGGGAAGGAAAAAGTGATCGTCGTCGCCAATGCTCAACAACAGCCGAGTAACTTGAAGTCGGTTGTCCGTCAAAATAATATGCGTCCACGCGTACCCCTTGAGGAGAGGCTAGGACGTCCTTACTCGTTTCCTCAAGATAAAACGAGAAGACTGTTTGAGCTGGCATTGCGCAACCGACTCATAAATCTGCCGCATCCAAGACGTCCGTCGCAGCCAAACGACGTCAATGATCCCAATTACTGTCCCCATCACCGAGTACTGGGTCATCCGATCGAGGATTGCTACGTCTTCAAAAATTGAATTGAAGACCAGTACTAACATGGCAAGTTTGCGTTGTCCGAAAGATGGAAGGTGAACCCGCCGCAGCCTCACACCCCTAAAAAGGTGAACACGCCGGGGGCAACGTGCTCTCTCGTTGAAGTAGCTCCATGGGAAGTTGTGCTATCAGCCAAAACAAAAAGGATGCTGAATTATCTCCAGACGTGCCCGGCGAACAGGTGGAAGAACCCGTTGGAACCTCAGATCATTGAAGGGATGCTAAAGCCGCGCCCAACTCCAAAGGTCGGTGGTGATGGCCCGAGCACTCATAACCAGCTGTCAAAATCTTCAAAGAAGAAGAAGAAGAAATCCAAGAAGCCCGTGAAGCCTGGCGACAAGCGCACGGACTTACAAAAGCAGATTGACGCGCTGGAGGTGAGAGCTCGTCTTTCAAGAGGAAGATGAGGGAGAGAGCTCGTCGGATGAATCCGAAGAATACGTGGCGAGTTGTCATATGATCTCCCATTCGTTTACAGACGATGAGGAAACTCCTTGCACTGAAAAGCTGGGGGTAGATCCTAAACCGGAACTTCTGGGGCCATCGGATGAAACAATTGACGCATTCCTCAACGAAGCTCTGTTGAAAAGTAAAGCTGATCGGGAACGCGAGACGGTCATATTTGAAAGGGCCAAACGTCAGCGACTAAACGGAAGAATTGAAGCACTCCTGCCGGATCAAAGTACATCCACTGCAGATAAAAGCAAATTCAAGACGGGGAAAATGTTTGCTAAAGCCATATCAATGGGTATGAAGCTACCACCCTCTGAAGGAAACATTGCTGGTGAAGCGGAAATGCACCCTTCCTACTGCCTGTATCATCGGAAGATTTCGCACCCCACCGAAGAGTGCAAAGCTTTCAATAGATGGTGGCAGGGATAGTTGCTCACCGACAACATTTTAAGCGGGAGAAGCGCAAAACTCGTCGGGAGCAGAAAGGTACGACCGAGGGTCTTAACAGAACTACCGGCGATTGTCGCATGGTTAACGCCGGGGGATCACAAGTTCTCACGTTCGGGAGCGACTCTGACGAGGAAATGGCTCTTAGCCCCCTTTTTAAAGAGTCCACCTCGGGAAAAGAAGAAGAGCCGAAGGTCTGGGAAAATATCCGGCTGCGTAATCGTACGCTACCTGAAAAGAATCTCGGACCCTCAAATAAAAAAGATAAAGGGAAAGAAAAGGTCTCTGAGGATATCGTCCTAGATGACCAAGTCATGGAAGAGCTAGCCGCCAAGGACCCGCCGAAGAAAAATAAGGTGGATTACAACGTTCTAGCGCATCTGAGGAAGCTACCCTCGCTGCTCAGCATTCTTGACGCCCTTTTACTATCAAAAGAGGCAAGGGATTCATTAATCAAGGCACTACAGGAGCCGGAGCAATTCCAAGCTTTCTTCGCCGAAGAAAAGATGAAGGATGAATTGGAGGAAGTGCACACGGCCGATGTCACTTTCGCTGATGAAGAGCTTCTCCTAGGGACGTGCGAACACAATCGCCCCCTCTATGTCTCAGGGTATTGCCATGATATAAAGATAGCCAAAATCTTGGTTGACAATGGGTCTTCCGTTAATCTCCTTAATGTGCGGGTGTTAAAGGAAATCTGTATGAGCGTCCAGCACCTTGCTCGGGATAAGATCACCATCTCCGGGTTCGACTCTCAATCATTACAAACTCTTGGATCTGTAATACTGACGCTACGCTTTGGGCTACTCGTCACGGACATTAAATTCCACGTCATAGATGCCAAGATGTGCTATAATGCTCTGCTCGGCCGACCATGGTTACACGAGTACAACATCATCCCTTCTACACAGCATCAGTGTATGAAATATTTTAAGGATGGTCTCGAGTATACCGTGATAGGAGAACTGAACCCGTTCTCCGTGAACGGAGTCTGCAAATATGAAGATGCAAAATACTTCTTACCGGATTTCGAAGACACGGAGAGGTGTCACAAGCCGGAGAACAAAGCTAACGCCACCATCCCTGTCTTCGGGAGTGATACCGAGGAGGAAGAGAAGATAGTTTATTCGGGTCCGCCCCAATACAACAAGCTGGGACCATCCGCTCCTACGTTGATCTTTGGCAGTGATTCGGAAGATGAGGTCCATGCTATATTCTCTGCTTGACCTTCAATACAAACATCTGTTGACGAAGAGCGAAGTCTGCAAGTCACCATGGTTCCACTTAAACACCATAAAGAACTGGATGCGCTCGATACCTACAGTGTAGAGGAGCTGCGGTCGTTCTATGTCCCTCCCAGGCGAGAAGGTGAAAAGGCAATTCTATTCTACCGCTATGAAGAAACCAAAGTGGAGAAAGAAATCTGGCACGGTACGGATCCTACGCTTGACAGGTTTCAACCCATCCGTCTGCCCAGATATTATACAGAAGGCTTGAAAAGGCTATTGAAGCGCCAGGGGATATCCTTCAAACAGACCGCTCGAAAAGCTAAATTCTATGACAGGGTCTGGAACGTTCCCGGAACTCAGCACAAGTTGCCTAATGGGAGGATGGAAACAATCGGGCTTGGATACATTCGGTCCAAGAAACGAGAGCTACTCTGCAATTGCTACGTCGTGCATGACTTCAATGAAGAAGGGGATGCTCAATGGGAGGACGCTAATCCTGAACCAGTAAAAGTTCCTGATGCAAAAGTGCCCAGTCCGTCATTCGAAGAACAAATGAACAGGCTTATAATGGAAGCTGGGCAGAAAGTCCGAGGCGGCCACAACCGCGAAATGGCCATCTACGAGAAAGCCAAAACGCAACGCCTCCTCCAACAGGCCGTGAAAGATGAAAGTGCCGCTCCCTGTCAACCCGTTATAAAAAAGGCTCGACGCATAGGCAGAAACAAGTCCAAAAGCGAAAAATGTGCTCGACAACAACAAAGCGGGACTAAGAAGCCACACAGTCAGGAATCGAGCGGTCTGGATTTGTCCCTTGTGAAGAAGATGAGTCGAGCGTACTCTTTTCCTCGAGACAAGACAAAGAGGATACTTGACCTCGCTCTAAAACATCAGATGTTTACATTGCCGGAGTCTAAACACCCCGAACAAGCAGGCGAAGTTCCACACCCAAATTATTGCTCTTATCACCGAGTAATAGGGCACCCTCTCGAATACCGCTTCACCTTCAAGAACTGGGTTGAAGATCAGTATCAGCTCGGCAAGTTCGCTTTATCTGACAGTTGGAGGGTAACGCCGCCACAGAAGCACGAACCCAAAGCCACGAAAGCAGAACCAGACCCACATCGGTCTTCGAAGCGAGCTCGTACTTGTCACATGATAACAATATCAAAAGAAGAGCCCGAGAATATGGATGACCTCCCCTGGTGCTTCGAAAACAGCAACGACGAGGTGATCTCAGAATTCCTACCAGCGCCGAAAGGGCTGGAGGATGTAATACATACTACTGCAGATAACCTCAAGAAAATTGAGTTGGGGACGGCGAACGACCCGCGACCGACATTCGTCAGCGAGCTGCTATCTGAAAAAAGGGTGGCTGCGTTAAAAGACGTTCTAATGCAGCATAGAGATTGCTTCGCATGGAACTATTCCGAAATGCCGGGACTAGATCCAGAAATTGCTGTGCATAAATTGGCGATATCCCCGGACGTCAAGCCAGTCAAACAGGCGCCAAGAAGAATGAGGCTTGAACTTGCGATGAGTATCAATGCCGAGGTCAAGAAGTTAATCGACTCTGGTTTCATCCACGAGGTTCAGTATCTTGACTGGATCGCCAACATCGTCCCGGTGATGAAGAAAAATGGGACAGTACGTATATGCGTGGACTTCCGGGATCTCAATAAAGCTTGCCCGAAGGACGATTTCCCAGTGCCAGTCACAGAACTGATGATAGATAACACGTCCACTCACGAAGTCTTCTCCTTCATGGACGGCTCATCAGGATATAATAAGATAAAGATGCATCCCGAAGACCAGAAGCACACCGTTTCTCGGACCCCTTTGGGTATATTCTGCTACAAGGTGATGCCCTTCGGTCTAAAGAACGCCGGTGCCACCTATCAGAGGGCCATGACGAAGATCTTCGATGACCTTATATATGAAATCGTCGAATGTTATATCGACGACCTCGTGGTTAAGAGCAAATCGTACGAGGAGCATTTAGAGCATCTGAAGACTGTATTTCAACGCCTTCGACAATACAACTTGAAGATGAACCCTCTCAAGTGCGCATTCGGAGTTTCCTCGGGCAAATTCCTAGGATTCATCGTTCGACACCGAGGTATCGAGATAGATCCGTCAAAGATCAAGGCGATCATGGAAATGCCTCCGCCAAGGACTCTCAAGCAATTGCGTTCTCTACAAGGGAAGCTCGCGTACATACGGCGATTTATAGCCAACCTTTCAGGCAAGTGCCGTCCTTATAGTCATCTGATGAAGAAGGGAACCCCGTTCGTCTGGGATCACAAATGCCAAGACGCGCTAGACGAAATCAAGCAGTATTTGCAGAACCCGCCAGTGCTGGGTGCTCCGGTCAAGGGAAAGCCCCTCATTCTTTATACAACCGCCCTCGAAGGTTCTTTGGGTGCATTATGGCCATAAGAGAACGACCAAGGGAAAGAAAGAGCTCTCTATTACTTAAGTCGATTTCTGCTGGCGGCAGAAAGCAACTATTCCCCCATTGAAAAACACTGTCTGGTATTGATCTTCACGATAACAAAACTCAGGCACTATGCTTTGGTGCATGAAGTCCGTCTCATTCCGAAGGTGGACCCCCTTAAATATTTAATGTCGAAGGCCATATTGACAGGGAGACTCGCTAAATGGGCCCTGCTCTTGATGGAGTTCTCGATAACATATCAACCTCTCAAGGCAGTGAAAGGCCAGGCTATCGCCGACTTTCTCGCTGAGCATCCGATACCTGCCGATTCTCCTCTGAATTGCGAGCTGCCAGACGAACATGTGTTTGATGCGATCGACGGTAGTGGTACCCGATAGGAGCTTTATTTCGACGGAGCATCTTCCATGAAGAAGCGCAAACAAAATACGCCCATAATAAAATCGGGGGTAGGCCTCATCTTCGTAACTCCACAAGGAGGGCTAATGCGCTTTGCTTTCTCCTTAACAAAGCCGAGGACGAACAATGAAGCCGAATATGAAGTTTTGATAGCAGGCCTCGAGATCGCCATCGACATGGGAATTGAAAACCTTCTCATATACGGAGATTCCCAACTGGTCGTTAGTCAAGTAAATGGCGACTACCAGACGTGCAAACCAGAGTTGGTGAAGTACGGCGAAAAGGTGCAACAACCGTTGACCCAAATTCCTTCCTACACTTTGGAAAACACACCGCGTGCAGAAAACAGCAAAGCGGACACGTTAGCCAAGCTCGCTAAAGAACTGGCTGACGAGAATCTCGATGACGTATGAATCGTGGTACAAAGCCGTCGGGTGCTTTCCCCAGCAGAAATATCTCCGGAATCATCCGGAAGAAAATGGAGCGACTGAGCAGACGACCCTGCAAATAAAAGACCCAGAAAAGGCTGAGGATTGGAAAGAAGTCTTTATAGACTACTTCAAATACCGTCGAATGCCTGAAGATGCGTCCTTAAGACATCAGCTTATGAAACGAGCTCTGTCTTTTGCCTTTGTCAATGATACTCTGCACAAGAGGTCGTTTGATTCTCTGTGGTTGAGATGCCTGGGACCTGACGAGGCGAAAAGAATCGTTCAGGAAGTTCATGACGGATTCTGCGGTTCTCACCAAGCAGGCCCGAAGATGAAGTTGAAGATTAAACGGATGAGCTATTATTGGCCCACGATGATTCAGGACTGCCTCGAATATGTGAAGAAATTCCACTCATGCCAAATCCATGGGGACTTCATCTATCAACACCCAAATCCTCTACACCCAACAGTGGCTAGCTGGCCGTTCGAAATATGGGGAACTGACATAGTCGGCCCTATCGAACTAGCATCGTCCAGGGGACATCGTGAACAAAATGTGCACGGATGAAAACCCGAAAGGGCTCCGTGAGTAAAAACAGCAGGGCTACCGGCGAGTGTTCGTGAAAACCCGAAAGGGCGCGACCTCGTAAAAAAAGAGAATAAAAAGAATAAAAAAAACGTTATGTCCATAAGCAAAATGGGCACGGGTGAAAACCCGAAAGGGCTCCGTGAGTAAAAACAGCAGGACTACCGGCGAGTGTTTGTGAATACCCGAAAGGGCGCAACCTCGTTAAAGGACACTTACAGGGTCCTCTCGACCTTATAAGGAGAAACCACCCGCGTGAGATCCTTACGACTCATAAGGGAGCAACACACTTAGGGATCCCCACGATTCCTAAGGAGAAAATACACTTGCGAGATGCTCACGACTCGTAAGGAGAACTCTCTTATGGGACCCTCACGGCTTATAAGATTTGAAAGTCTTAAGTTACAGAGACCTAAACCTGTGCTTAAGCAACCCCTACAACCTTCAATATTGCCCTACAAGTGGTTCAATACTGACCCTTGTATACAATCCACGGGCGCGAATAAACATTTCCCTAACAAAGTCCCACCCGTGACTAGGGATATGTCCATATGGTGAACAACCCTTGTAAGTCCTCTTGACTTACAAGGAGAAAACCCTCTTGTAGGATCCTTACGACTTACAGAGGAACATGCACTTAGCAATCCTCACGATTCCTAAGGAGAAAACACGCCTACGAGATCCTCACGACTTGTAGGGAGAAATACCTTCAAGAGACCCTTACGGCTCATGAAGTCAAAAGCCTTAGTTGACAGGACCCTAACCCTGTTCACTAAGCCACCTTTGTTCGACATCGACAGAGGCAAATGATGATTCGCTCCTGGCAATATCCCAGTTGTAGCGGTGCTGATGCCGAAATCGGTGTCCAATTCCAGGTTTACAGCGAAAAGCCAGCAAGCCACATATGCATATGAAATAGCCGAAATGATAGGGTAACTTGCAACAAAATCAGCAAGTAAAAATGTATGCATGCAAAATAGCCGAAATGATTGGGCAACTCGCAATAAAAAGCAGCGAGTAAAAATAAAATAAATAGCCGAAATGATTGGGCAACTCGCAATAAAAAGCAGCGAGTAAAAATAAAATAAATAGCCAAAATGATTGGGCACCGCGAAAGATAGCCGAAATGATTGGGCAATCGCGACTTTCGCGATATAAAGCTGAAATGATAGAGAATCGCGGAAATAAAACAATAATATAAAAAAAAATGAATGAAACTTCTGCTCTACAGGCGATATCACAGTAATCCCTGTATACAATCCAGGGGCGCAAACAAAGAAAGAAACGCATCTTTCCTCCCCATGCTCCGTCAGAAAACGGAGCCAAGTCTTGACGGTAACTCATATAAAACCCGAAAGACACATTACCTCGATTCGCGTTGACCCGCAGAGAAACCAGTGTCTTTGCAGGAATACCTCGACTCGTCTCAACCCCAGGGAAATCAGTGTCCTTGGCAGCATCCTCGATTCAGGGAAACCAGTGTCCTTGACGAGACCACCTCGATTCGCGTTGGCCCGCAGAGAAACTAGCGTCTTTGCAGGAGTACCCCGATTCGTTTCAACCCTAGGGAAATCAGTGTCCTTGGCAACCTCTTCGACTCAGGGAAACCAGTGTCCTTGACGAGAGCACCTCGATTCGCGCCGACCCGCAGAGAAACCAGTTTCTTTGCAGGAATACTTCGATTCGTTTCAATTCCAGGGAAATCAGTGTCCTTGGCAACCTTCTCAACTCAGGGAAACTAGCGTCCTTGATGAGAGCTTCTTGATTCGCGTCGACCCGCAGAGAAACCAGTGTCTTTGCAGGAATACTCCGATTCGTTTCAACCTCGAGGAAACCAGTGTCCTCGGCAAAATACTTCGACTCAGGGAAACCAGTGTCCTTGATGAGAACATCTTGATTCGCGTCGGCCCACAGAGAAACCAGTGTCTTTGCAGGAATACTCCGATTCGTACCAGTGTCTTTGCAGGAATACTCCGATTCGTTTCAACCTTGAGGAAATCAGTGTCCTCGGCAAAATACTTCGACTCAGGGAAACCAGTGTCCTTGATGAGAGCATCTTGATTCGCGTCGGCCCGTAGAGAAACCAGTGTCTTTGCAGGAATACTCCGATTCGTTTCAACCTCGAGGAAACCAGTGTCCTCGACAAAATACTTCGACTCAGGGAAACCGGTGTCCTTGACGAGAACATCTTGATTCGCGTCGACCCGCAGAGAAATCAGTGTCTTTGCAGGAATACTTCGATTCGTTTCAACTCCAGGGAAATCAGTGTCCTTGGCAGCCTCCTCAACTCAGGGAAACTAGCGTTCTTGATGAGAGCTTCTTGATTCGCGTCGACCCGCAGAGAAACCAGTGTCTTTGCAGGAGCACTTCGATTCGTTTCAACCTCGAGGAAACCAGTGTCCTCGGCAAAATACTTCAACTCAGGGAAATTAGTGTCCTTAACGAGAGCTGCTCGATTCGTCTCGACTCGTAAGGAAATTAGTGTCTTCGCGAGGACTTCCCGATTCGTCTCGACTTGCAAGATAAAGCCTTAGGCAGCAGGGATTAAAAAACTTGTTTCCTAAGCACTGGGACCCTGCAAGTAGGTCTAAAACGGTCTCTTGCATACTATTCACGGGTCTCACTCTCCAAAGTCGAATCTCGACAAAGAGGGGAACAACCGCTTACGAGTTCTTTCGACTCGTAAGAGGGAAAATTCTTTTATAAGATCCTTACGACTTATAAGAGAAAACGCACTTAGGAATCCTCACGACTCCTAAGGAGAAAATACACCTATGAGATCCTCTCGATTCGTAGGGAGAAAAGTCTCTATGAGACCCTCACGGTTCATAGAGTTGAAAAGTCTTAGGCAGCAGATCTGAACCTGCGTCCTAAGCCATCATTACCTCTTGAAGAAACCAAGACAGGATGCTCGCTCTATTATCTGTCAACCATGTTTACTAAGGTAACATGCAGATAATAAAAGAAGGAGAAAGCACAGAGATGACACAAGACATTGCAAAGAAAATGTGTATCTTTATTCATTAATTCAATCAAGTACAAGGTGAATCGTATAAAAGAATAAAGAATGGATACATCTTATTCAAAAAAAAATTAATTACAAGTATATGATCGATACAAGGGCAGCTACTGGGAAGGAAGCATCTTAAATAGCCCTATCAATTGTTCGCGCACTTCCTTCCATGCCTTCTCCTGATCGGCCGCCACCGCCAATTCTGCTTCCACTTGAGCCCGCTGCTGCAAGAAGGATGAAAGTTGCTCCTCAACTGCATGCTGAGCTGCTTCGCGGCCTTGGGCATCACGCTCGGCGGTATTGAGCTTCTGCTTCAGTGTTAGCCCATTAGAGATACTTTCCAGAAGGCCTTCGAAGATAGCCTTCACCTGGGCAGCGTTCGCCTCAACCTCAACACGCAGACGAGCCGTCTCGTTTGAGGTCTCTTGGCATTCCCACAGCCTTAAAGCCGCTTCTTGTTCCAAGTGGCGGAAGTAAGAAGCGATTTGCTCGATCCATGCTGCTCGTTGAGTGCTTGCAGCTAAGGTCTCGGGGGCAGGGCGTATAAACTCCAATTGATGCAGGCGGACCTCGATTTCCCTGCAGTGATTAACCCAAAACTCGACGACGCCTTTATTATGAAAATTTATAAGCGCCGCCAACATCAGGTTAACCTCCGTAGCGAAATCTGCAGTAGATGGGGGAGCGTCTGCGTCAAGCTCTTCGACGTATCCGCTCAGCATGCCCAAGCTCATTGCGGCACCCTTTGAAGATGGACATCTCAAGAAGGGGCCCGCCGGCATTACGATGCGAGGCTCGAAGGGCGCCGGAACCAGAACGACAGCTGAAAAAACAAAATATGATCAGATGGCGGTTCAAGAAATATCAGAAAGTCATCGATGGGATAGTGTACTATACCAGCTGCAGCAGGCGGCAAAGCCGGGAGGGCCTGTGGCGCGACCGATCTTTCATCTCCTCCTTCAATTTGTACCACTGCAACCAGGACGAGGAAGAGTCAGAAATAATTCCATTACTGAAAAAAGAAAGGCATTAATTGGAAATTATACTCACCAGCGTCACTGGAGGAGGCGAGTTCAGACGGGAAGGAGAAGTGCGGGTGCAACACCTGGTAGAGGTGATCAAAAAGCACTCCTGCAAAGACGCAGTAGTACAACATCAGTACATAGATCATGCGGCCGAAAGATGAAACTGATGGGTCACGAATCCATACCTTCCAGCATCTGCGATGGTACGAGAGAAGGCTGAGAGGTGGCCACCGCCAAAGCAGTAGCTGACGGCGCTCCCTCGAGCAATGGAGCGTCAGCACTGGCCGCACCTGCGTTAAAAAACAAAGATAAACCTGTCAGGAAGGATTACAAAATAAAGAAAAAATGACAGTAACCCGAAATTTACCTGATGAGCCGCCAGCCGAAACGGAGACGTCTCCCTCCTCCATCGACATGAGTCCACCTCCCGTGGCCTCATCACCGGACTCGACAGGGGCCGTCGTTGTGCTCACTAGGCCAGATGAACAATGGAATATCCCCCCACACACCTTCCTTATGACGGACAGGTCGATGGAGGAGGGAGATGTCTTCGTTTCGGCTGGCGACTCATCAGGTAAATTTCGGGTTACTGTCATTTTTTCTTTATTTTGTAATCCTTCCTGACAGGTTTATCTTTATTTTTTAACGCAGGTGCGGCCAGTGCTGACGCTCCATTGCTTGAGGGAGCGCCGTCAGCTACTGTCTTGGCGGTGGCCACCTCTCAGCCTTCTCTCGTACCATCGTAGATGCTGGAAGGTATGGATTCACGACCCATCAGTTTCATCTTTTGGCAGCATGATCTATGTACTGATGTTGTACTACTGCGTCTTTGCAGGAGTGCTTTTTGATCACCTCTACCAGGTGTTGCACCTGCACTTCTCCTTCCCGTCTGAACTCGCCTCCTCCAGTGACGCTGGTGAGTATAGTTTCCAATTAATGCCTTTCTTTTTTCAGTAATGGAATTATTTCTGACTCTTCCTCGTCCTGATTGCAGTGCTACAAATTGAAGGAGGAGATGAAAGATCGGTCGCGCCACCGGCCCTCCCGGCTTTGCCGCCTGCTGCAGCTGGTATAGTACACTATCATATCGATAACTTTCTGATATTTCTTGAACCGTCATCTGATCGTATTTTGTTTTTTCAGCTGTCGTTCTGGTTCCGGCGCCCTTCGAGTCTCGCATCGTAATACCGGCGGGCCCCTTCTTGAGATGTCCATCTTCAAAGGGTGCCGCAATGAGCTTGGGCATGCTGAGCGGATACGTCGAAGAGCTTGACGCAGACGCTCCCCCATCTGCTGCAGATTTCGCTGCGGAGGTTAACCTGATGTTGGCGGCGCTTGTAAATTTTCATAATGAAGGCGTCGTCGAGTTTTGGGTTAATCACTGCAGGGAAATCGAGGTCCGCCTGCATCAATTGGAGTTTATACGCCCTGCCCCCGAGACCTTAGCTGCAAGCACTCAACGAGCAGCATGGATCGAGCAAAGCGCTTCTTACTTCCGCCACTTGGAACAAGAAGCGGCTTTAAGGCTGAGGGAATGCCAAGAGACCTCAAGCGAGACGACTCGTCTGCGTGCTGAGGTTGAGACGAACGCTGCCCAGGTGAAGGCTATCTTCGAGGGCCTTCTGGAAAGTATCTCTAATGGGCTAACACTGAAGCAGAAGCTCAATACCGCCGACCGTGATGCCCAAGGCCGCAAAGCAGCTCGGCAGGCAGTTGAGGAGCAACTTTCATCCTTTTTGCAGCAGCGGGCTCAAGTGGAAGCAGAATTGGCGGGTGGCGGCCGATCAGGAGAAGACATGGAAGGAAGTGCGCGAACAATTGATAGGGCTATTTAAGATGCTTCCTTCCCAGTAGCTGCCCTTGTATCGATCATATACTTGTAATTAATTTTTTTCCGAATAAGATGTATCCATTCTTTATTCTTTTATATGATTCACCTTGTACTTGATTGAATTAATGAATAAAGATACACATTTTCTTTGCAATGTCTTGTGTCATCTCTGTGCTTTCTCCTTCTTTTATTATCCGCATGTTACCTTAGTAAACATGGTTGACAGATAATAGAGCGAGCATCCTGTCTTGGTTTCTTCAAGAGGTAATGATGGCTTAGGACGCAGGTTCAGATCTGCTGCCTAAGACTTTTCAACTCTATGAGCCGTGAGGGTCTCATAGAGACTTTTCTCCCTACGGATCGAGAGGATCTCGTAGGTGTATTTTCTCCTTAGGAGTCGTGAGGATTCATAAATGTGTTTTCTCTTATACGTCGTAAGGATCTTAAGAGAACTCGTAAGCGGTTGTTCCCCTCTTTGTCGAGATTCGACTTTGGAGAGTAAGACCCGTGAATAGCATGCAAGAGACCGTTTTAGACCTACTTGCAGGGTCCCAGTGCTTAGGAAACAAGTTTTTTAATCCTTGCTGCCTAAGGCTTTATCTTGCAAGTCGAGACGAATCGGGAAGTCCTCGCGAAGACACTAATTTCCTCACGAGTCGAGACGAATCGAGCAGCTCTCGTCAAGGACACTAATTTCCCTGAGTTGAAGTATTTTGCCGAGGACACTGGTTTCCTCGAGGTTGAAACGAATCGAAGTGCTCCTGCAAAGACACTGGTTTCTCTGCGGGTCGACGCGAATCAAGAAGCTCTCATCAAGAACGCTAGTTTCCCTGAGTTGAGGAGGTTGCCAAGGACACTGATTTCCCTGGAGTTGAAACGAATCGAAGTATTCCTGCAAAGACACCGATTTCTCTGCGGGTCGACGCGAATCAAGATATTCTCGTCAAGGACACTGGTTTCCCTGAGTCGAAGTATTTTTCCGAGGACACTGGTTTCCTCGAGGTTGAAACGAATCGGAGTATTCCTGCAAAGACACTGGTTTCTCTGCGGGCCGACACGAATCAAGATGCTCTCATCAAGGACACTGGTTTCTTCGTCAGTCAGCTCGTAGTGGACTGCCACTTGCAGAGAGGGTAACTCTATCTCGAGGGGGAGTACTGCTTCTGTACCGAATACCAACGCGTACGGCGTTGTGTTCGTGGCCGTCTTGAACGTAGTTCGATACGCCCAGAGAGCTTCTTGCAGTCTCTCGTGCCAGTCCTTCTTATTTCGGGACACCGTCTTCTTCACGATCTTCGTCAAGGTCTTATTGAAAGCCTCAGCTAGACCGTTAGCTCTGGGATTATAAACTGAGGAATATCTCCAGTCTATGTTGTGTTGTTGCGCGAAGCGGCTGATCTTGTGGCTTCTATAGGCTGGCCCGTTGTCGGAGATGATCCGTCTCGGAGTTCCAAACCGATAAATGACGTGCATCTTGACGAAATGGAGGATATTCTCCGTCTTCACTTCCCTCAGCGGTACTGCTTCTGCCCATTTGGAGAAGTAGTCAGTCGTCGCCAGGATGAAACGATATCCCCTGGACGATGCTGGTTCGATAGGGCCGACTATGTCAGTTCCCCACATTTCGAACGGCCATCTAACCACTGTTGGGTGTAGAGGATTTGGATGTTGATGGATGAATTCCCCATGGATTTGGCATGAGTGACATTTCTTCGCATATTCGAGGCAGTCCTGAATCATCGTGGGCCAATAATAGCCCATTCGTTTAATCTTCAACTTCATCTTCGGGCCTGCTTGGTGAGAACCGCAGAGTCCGTCATGAACTTCCTGAACGACTCTTTACGCCTCGTCAGGTCCCAAGCATCTCAACCACAGAGAATCAAACGACCTCTTGTACAGAGTATCATTGACAAAGGCAAAAGACAGAGCTCGTTTCATAAGCTGATGTCTTGAGGACGCATCTTTAGGCGTTCGACGGTATTTGAAGTAGTCTATAAAGACTTCTCTCCAATCCTCAGCCTTTTCTGGGTCTTTTATTTGCAGGGTCGTCTGCTCAGTCGCTCTCTTTTCTTCCGGATGATTCCGGAGATATTTCTGCTGGGGCAAGCACCCGACGACTTTGTACCACGATTCTTACATCATCGAGATTCTCGTCAGCCGGTTCTTTAGCGAGCTTGGCTAACGCGTCCGCTTTGCTGTTTTCTGTACGCGGTCTGTTTTCCAAAGCGTAGGAAGGAATTTGGGTCAACGGTTGTTGCACCTTTTCGCCGTACTTCACCAACTCTGGTTTGCACGTCTGGTAGTCGCCATTTACTTGACTAACGACCAGTTGGGAATCTCCGTATATGAGAAGGTTTTCAATTCCCATGCCGATGGCAATCTCGAGGCCTGCTATCAAAGCTTCATATTCGGCTTCATTGTTCGTCCTTGGCTCTGTTAAGGAGAAAGCAAAGCGCATTAGCCCTCCTTGTGGAGTTACGAAGATGAGGCCTACCCCCGATTTGATTATGGGCGTACTTTGTTTGCGCTTCTTCATGGAAGATGCTCCATCGAAATAAAGCTCCCATCGGGATCCACTACCGTCGATCGCATCAAACGCATGTTCGTCTGGCAGCTCGCAATTCAGAGGAGAATTGGCAGGTATCGGGTGCTCAGCGAGGAAGTCGGCGATGGCCTGGCCTTTCACTGTCTTAAGAGGTTGATATGTTATCGAGAACTCCATCAAGAGCAGGGCCCATTTAGCGAGTCTCCCTGTCAATATGGCCTTCGACATTAAATATTTAAGGGGGTCCACCTTTGAAATGAGACGGACTTCATGCGCCAACGCATAGTTCCTGAGTTTTGTTATCGCGAAGATCAATGCCAGACAGTGTTTTTCAATGGGGGAATAGTTGCTTTCTGCCCCCAGCAGAACTCGACTTAAGTAATAGAGAGCTCTTTCTTTCCCTTGGTCGTTCTCTTGTGCCCATAATGCACCCAAAGAACCTTCGAGGGCGGTTGTATAAAGAATGAGGGGCTTTCCCTTGACCGGAGCAGCCAGCACTGGCGGGTTCTGCAAATACTGCTTGATTTCGTCTAGCGCGTCTTGGCATTTGTGATCCCAGACGAACGGGGTTCCCTTCTTCATCAGATGACTATAAGGACGACACTTTCCTGAAAGGTTGGCTATAAATCGCCGTATGTACGCGAGCTTCCCTTGTAGAGACCGCAATTGCTTGAGAGTCCTTGGCGGAGGCATTTCCATGATCGCCTTGATCTTTGACGGATCTATCTCGATACCTCGGTGTCGGACGATGAATCCTAGAAATTTGCCCGAGGAAACTCCGAATGCGCACTTGAGAGGGTTCATCTTCAAGTTGTATTGTCGAAGGCGTTGAAATACAGTCTTCAGATGCACTAAATGCTCCTCGTATGATTTGCTTTTAACCACGGGGTCGTCGATATAACATTCGACGATTTCATGTAAAAGGTCATCAAAGATCTTCGTCATGGCCCTCTGATAGGTGGCACCGGCGTTCTTTAGACCGAAGGGCATCACCTTGTAGCAGAATATACCCAAAGGGGTCCGAAAAGCGGTGTGCTTCTGGTCTTCGGGATGCATCTTTATCTTATTATATCCTGATGAGCCGTCCATGAAGGAGAAGACTTCGTGAGTGGACGTGTTATCTATCATCAGTTCTGTGACTGGCACTGGGAAATCGTCCTTCGGGCAAGCTTTATTGAGATCCCGGAAGTCCACACATATGCGTACTGTCCCATTTTTCTTCATCACCGGGACGATGTTGGCGATCCAGTCAGGATACTGAACCTCTTGGATGAAGCCAGAGTCGATTAACTTCTTGACCTCGGCATTGATACTCATCTCAAGCTCGAGCCGCATTCTTCTTGGCGCCTGTTTGACTGGCTTGACGTCCGGGGATATCGCCAATTTATGCACATCAATTTCAGGATCTAGTCCCGGCATTTCGGAATAGTTCCATGCGAAGCAATCTCTATGCTGCATAAGTACGTCTTTTAATGCAGCCACCCTTTCTTCAGATAACAGCTCGCTGACGAATGTCGGTCGCGGGTCGTTCGCCGTCCCCAACTCAATTTTCTTGAGGTTATCTGCAGTAGTATGTATTACATCCTCCAGCCCTTTCGGCGCTGGTGGGAATTCTGAGATCACATCGTCGTTGCTGTTTTCGAAGCACCAGGAGAGGTCATCCATATTCTCGGGCTCTTCTTTTGATATTGTTATCATGTGACAAGTACAAGCTCGCTTCGAAGACCGATGTGGGTCTGGTTCTGCTTTCGTGGCTTTGGGTTCGTGCTTCTGTGGCGGCGTTACCCTCCAACTGTCAGATAAAGCGAACTTGCCGAGCTGATACTGATCTTCAACCCAGTTCTTGAAAGTGAAGCAGTATTCGAGAGGGTGCCCTATTACTCGGTGATAAGAGCAATAATTTAGGTGTGAGACTTCGCCTGCTTGTTCGGGGTGTTTAGACTCCGGCAAAGCATCTGATGTTTTAGAGCGAGGTCAAGTATCCTCTTTGTCTTGTCTAGAGGAAAAGAGTACGCTCGACTCATCTTCTTCACAAGGGACAAATCCGGACCGCTCGATTCCCGACTGCGTGGCTTCTTAGTCCCGCTTTGTTGCTGTCGAGCACCTTTTTCGCTTTTGGACTTGTTTCTGCCTCTGCGTCGAGCCTTTTTTATAACAGGTTGACAGGGAGCGACACTTTCATCTTTCACGGCCTGTTGGAGGAGGCGTTGCGCTTTGGCTTTCTCGTAGATGGCCATTTCGCGGTTGTGTTCGTCTCGGACTTTTTGCCCAGTTTCCCTTATAAGCCTGTCCATTTGTTCTTCGAATGACGGACTGGGCACTTTTGCATCAGGAACTTTTACTGGTTCAGGATTAGCGTCCTCCCATTGAGCATCCCCTTCTTCATTGAAGTTATGCACGATGTAGCAATCGCGGAGTAGCTCTCGTTTCTTGGACCGAATGTATCCAAGCCCGATTGTTTCCATCCTCCCATTAGGCAACTTGTGCTGAGTTTCGGGAACGTTCCAGACCCTGTCATAGAATTTAGCTTTTCGAGCGGTCTCTTTGAAGGATATCCCCTGGCGCTTCAACAGCCTTTTCAAGCCTTCTGTATAATATCTGGGCAGACGGATGGACTGAAGCCTGTCAAGCGTAGGATCCGTACCGTGCCAGATTTCTTTCTCCACTTTGATTTCTTCAGAGCGGTAGAATAGAATTGCCTTTTCACCTTTTCGCATGGAAGGGAAATAGAACGTCCGCAGCTCCTCTATACTGTAGGTATCGAGCGCATCCAGTTCTTTATGGTGTTTAAGTGGAACCATTGTGACTTGCAGACTTCGCTCTTCGTCAGCGGATGTTTGTATTGAAGGCCGAGCAGAGAATATAGTATGGACCTCATCTTCCGAATCACTGCCAAAGATCAACGTAGGAGCGGATGGTCCCGGCTTGTTGTATTGGGGCGGACCCGAATAAACTATCTCCTCTTCCTCCTCGGTATCACTCCCGAAAACAGGGATGGTGGCGTTAGCTTTGTTCTCCGGCTTGTGACACCTCTCCGTGTCTTCAAAATCCAGTAGAAGTATTTTTGCATCTTCATATTTGCGAACTTCGTTCACGGAGAACGGGTTCAGTTCTCCCGTCACGGTATACTCGAGACCATCCTTAAAATATTTCATACACTGATGCTGTGTAGAAGGGATGATGTTGTACTCGTGTAACCATGGTCGGCCGAGTAGAGCATTATAGCACGTCTTAGCATCTATGACGTGGAATTTAATGTCCGTGACGAGTAGCCCAAAGCGTAGCGTCGGTATCACAGATCCAAGAGTTCGTGATGATTGAGAGTCGAACCCGGAGATGGTGATCTTATCCCGAGTAAGGTGCTGGACGCTCATACAGATTTCCTTTAACACCCGCACATTAAGGAGATTAACGAAAGATCCATTGTCAACCAAGATTTTTCCTATCTTTATATCATGGCAATACCTTGAGACATAGAGGGGGCAATTGTGTTCGCACGTCCCTAGGAGAAGGTCTTCATCACCGAAAGTGACATCGGACGTGTGCACTTCCTCCAATTCATCCTTCATCTTTTCTTCGGCGAGGAAAGCTTGGAATTGCTCCGGCTCCTGTAGTGCCTTGATTAATGAATCCCTTGCCTCTTTTGATAGTAAAAGGGCGTCAAGAATGCTGAGCTGGGAGGGTAGCTTTCTCAGATGCGCTAGAACGTTGTAATCCACCTTATTTTTCTTCGGCGGGTCCTTGGCGGCTAGCTCTTCCCTGACTTGGTCATCTAGGGCGATATCCTCAGAGACCTTTTCTTTCCCTTTATCTTTTTTATTTGAGGGTCCGAGATTCTTTTCAGGTAGCGTACGATTACGCAGCCGGATATTTTCCCAGACCTTCGGCTCTTCTTCTTTTCCCGAGGTGGACTCTTTAAAAAGGGGGCTAAGAGCCATTTCCTCGTCAGAGTCGCTCCCGAACGTGAGAACTTGTGATCCCCCGGCGTTAACCATGCGACAATCACCGGTAGTTCTGTTAAGACCCTCGATCGGATGACCCAGTATTCGGTGATAGGGACAGTAATTGGGATCATTGACGTCGTTTGGCTGCGACGGACGTCTTGGATGCGGCAGATTTATGAGTCGGTTACGCAATGCCAGCTCAAACGGTCTTCTCGATTTATCTTGAGGAAACGAGTAAGGACGTCCTAGCCTCTCCTCAAGGGGTAGGCGTGGACGCATATTATTTTGACGGACAACCGGCTTCAAGTTGCTCGGCTGTTGTTGAGCATTGGCGATGACGATCGCTTTTCCCTCCCGCTTCTCATTTCGAGAATCTGGCTTTGGAGGAAACGGTCTATGGCCCATCTGATCCATTTGGGCTAGTTTGTCGATCAGGGCCTGGAAGGTAGTCGGCTTGAAGAACATCATGAATTGGGATATGGTCGCCTGCGGATCGAGGGTTCCCATAAACATGCCTACTGTAGGAGCCTCTTCATGCGTTGTTCGCACTTTGACCATAGGTTCCTCCACCGTATCGCGTATTGGACCCACGTCTCGCCCGGCTTCACCCTGGCATTAATCAATGCTGTTATCGGAGTGCGTTCGCTGGAGCTTGCGAATCGTTGTGTAAACAGCAGCTCCATCTCCGCAAATGTTTTGACGGAGTCGTTCGGAAGTTCAAAGTACCATTCGAACGCCGTTTCCGACAAGCTGCCGACGAACTGGCGAAGTAGTAGTTTGTCGTCGCTTCCAGTGTTGCCACAAAGCGCCCTGAACTGGGAAACATGCTGGTGGGGATTGCTCGTCTCCTTATAGACGTGGAACTTTGGGATTGTATAACCCGGCGGGTACTTGATCTGATCATACCAGCTCGGATATGGTCGCCCTGTTCTGACAACTTGACCGGCTGCCTCAATCGCCTGATGAACCCGTATCAGCTGAGCTATATATTCGTCCAAGTTAGCTTTGGAGATTGTCTCCTCCTTGGCTGTTGACAGAGCCGGTGGAGGATTTGACATTTCTCCCCTGTCATCTTCAAGGACTATCGGAGGATCTTCAGCAGGAGGATTTTGTTGGATCATCATAGCCACCATGTCCTGGAACAGAAGGTCCATTCGCTTTATATTGGCTGCTTGTTCCGCAGCCTCTTTATCCTTCTTTTCCAGTATCCTGCGAAGGAATTCTGTGTCAGTTTCTTGCTCCTGGCGTTGATCCGAGGACGCTTCGGGGCTTTCTTTTGGCCCAGTGAGTGCGGCCATCGCATTCATCATTTCTTGGAGCTTCTGCTGCTGCTCCTGAGCTTTAGTCACCGATCGCGTAAGCGGTCTATGACCTGTAGATGTATGGCTGCCCTCTTTTCCGAACGCCATGTAGACGGTATGTACCACAATGCCCCCGGACTTAGCGAGTTTGGGCTCACCGCCTTTGACATTTGCCGCAGGCGTAGGGATTTTCTCCGGCCTTCTTCTTTTGTGGGCCGTCGAAGTTGAGGGGGCCGTTGCCGCGGACACCCAAGTAGTTTTCGTCCTTTGCTGTTTGACAGGACGGTTCTTTTCTTCCTGAGCCTTCACCCTCTTCTGCCGGCGAGAGTGATCTTGGTCGATTACTGAGTCCTGGACCCGTCGCCAGATCTTATAAATTTTGGAGGACAGCCGTTGAGGGGGCTGCTCCGGCTTTGTATCTGTAACACTCTCCGCAGGTGGAGATCTTTTCAGCGTGGCATTCTAAGAGTTCTTGCGTTCCCTCCTTAGCGTTTCCCAGTCGGAACATCAGCATTGATTTCTACCATTGGAGCCGGTGGAGTTAACCCTGATGGGGAGTTGCCCCCGGCCTTCCTTACTCAGCGCCAGTGGCGACGTCGAGCGTGTCGAGCTGTTGGGGCTGGCTCGGCGATAGGGATAGTTTCGTTTTGCCCCCTGTCCGGATGAGACGCCGCTGGTGCCAGCCTCTTAAAGACTGATGTTGTCTTTTCAGTAGCGGTATCCAATCTGTCAAAGACAGACCTTCGAGTAGGAACGGGAGCCGGAATAGTCAGCTTTGAAAAGACCGGCTCTTTAGCAGCAGAAGCCGTCTTGACGACTTCAGGAATGGAGATGGCTGTCTTCTTCGCGATTGCCACGTCAGGGGCTTCTTGGCAAGCCCATCAAAGTTCAGGTTCAGCCTGGTAAAGACCGAGACTGCCGGCTTGGCATTGGACGACCCGTTGAGAGGGGCCGTGGTAGTAGTGAGCCGATCGAAGACCGACTTCTTTTGCACTTCCGATGCGGGCACTGGAATGGTGAAGCTTGCTGGCGGGAGCATGGTCCCGAAAAACAGACCGGTGGTGGCCTGAGTCACTTGTTCCACCGGCATGGCAAGGATGGAGGCCGCTTGAGGCCCATAGGCTACACCTCCAGGTGAGGCGGAGCGTCGGTTGCATTTGCATTTGGAGCAGCTCGAGCAGTTGGACGCCATTGATGTTGATTTCTGCGCCAGACAAAAGACCAAATCTTAGTAACTTGAAACCCAAAGGCAACCATTAACAAACCGCGATTGGTTTGCGAAAGACGACACACGAAGTGTGGAGTGGAAAGAGGAAAAGGTCCCACAGGGCGTGCCAGAATCTGTTCCCCTCCGAAAGACAGCCAAGACTGAACGTCTTGCCTGAGATTCGGGGCAGATGTTATTTGGTTTTATCCGTCCACCTCTCCGAAGATGCCAAGTTGATTTATGGCATCGTGTATCGGAGGTTTAGACGGATGCGGCCGATGTAGCAGATTTCATCAGATTCCCCCTCGCTTGAGGGATTTTTTATTGTGGGGACGCTCTTCCCTGCAGGCGCAAGCCCCTGCAGTTAATTACGCTACCGCGTCGCGGTAACAACTTTCTCCTTCTCCAGAATTTCACTTCGTGTCGTGTGTGTTTGTTTTGTCTGTGGATGCCTGCGGATTGTATACGGAGACTAAGTTATGCCGTCGCCCGTAGGACGTGGATTAGTCCAAATCCGTATTTACTTAGATTTGGGTTTGGGGTTTTCGTTTAAGGATACGTTAGCCATATTGAGGCTAAGATCAACTTAAACGTTCGTTAAGGATACGTTAGTCCAATTTGAGACTAAGATCAACTTAACGGGATCATTTAGATCCGACAAAAGAGCATTTGGAGGCTCTATTGTTCCAGTTTAGGGACATAGTGGTCCATTTATTGTATGGCCGTCGGGACCCGTCACCTCTCTGACGACGTTGAAGGATTACAACGACAGATGTCAGAGGAGTTCAGAGATGTACCCTTGAACCAAAGTTGATTGGGGGGGTCTATAGTCCAATTTGGGACTAAAGTCTGTTTGAAGGTTTAAGGATACGTTAGCCATATTTGAGGCTAAGATCAACTTAAACGGGATCGTTTAGATCCGACAAAAGAGCATTTATGGGGCTCTATTGTTCCAGTTTAGGGATATGGTGGTCCATTGCCAGTTTAGGGACATGGTGGTCCACAGTTCCCGTTTTGGGGACGGATATTAGTTTAAGGACGCATTAGTCCATGAGTTTAAGGACGCATTAGTCCATGGGTTTAAGGACCCCACAGTCCGTATTGTTGGTTTAAGGACGCATAAGTCCATGAGTTTAAGGACCCTACAATCCGTATTTTGGTTTAAGGACGCATGAGTCCATGAGTTTAAGGACCCCACAGTCCGTATCGATGTGTGGTTGTCGGGACCCGTCACCTCTCTGACGACGTTGAAAGATTACAACGACAAATGTCAGAGTAGTTCAGAGATGTACCCTTGAACCGGATGTAAATTGATTTAAGGGAGCAATCGTGCTCAGTCAATTTAATTTGTGGACTTACGGCCAAAATTGGGCTAAGTCCAGTTGAAGGTGTTCAACATTTTCATTTATAGTTGGCCTGTTAGGCCTTGGCTTGGGCTCTGCCCTTGGTTTAATAATGCATATCATTAATCTTGGTCTCTGTTAGACCTTTATTTGGGCTCTGCCCCTTTTTAAATGATGCACAGCATCTGTTTTGGTCTGACAGACCTTTGTTTGGGCTCTGCCTTTTTTTTAAAATAATGCATGGCATTTTATTAGGCCTGTTAGGCCTTTTTTAATTGGGCTCGGCCCCTCTTTTCAATAATGCAGTGCATTAATTATCTGACAGTGGCCATGTGGCCTGTCAGGCGCTTTGCGCCAATTAATGAGCGCAAGTGCATGTGGAGGTGACACGTGTCACGCTCTGGTGAGCGCAAGCGCAGTGCGCTGTTGCGCTGCTGACACGTGGCGCGCTCTGGTGAGTTGCGCCAATTTAAGAGAGCAGTGCTCTATTTTAAAAGCGCATAGCGCAAGTTGTTCTGGAGCTGACACGTGGCGCTCTCTGGTGGCTTGCGCCAACCCAAGAGCGCAACAGTGCAGATTTACAAGTCCAAGACACTGTTTTAAAATTTGGATTAAAGAAAACAAGTTCTTGTTTCTTTTTCCAGTGAGGTTTTTATCTCGAATTTTCAAGAACCATTGGTTCATAAAAAAGGAAATGCCTTTTTGCAGATCAAATGATCTAATAAAGAAGTATATTACTTCTTATTATTATTTTTATTATTTGATCTTTTCTTTTTATTTTAAGATCTTGATCTTGTTCTTAGATCATTGATCTTTTCAGAAGAAATTCTTCTTTTCAAAGGTTTACCTTCTTTTCTTTCTGATTTCTTCTCAAACTTTCTTTTTAGGAGTTCTGTGAATTCTCTTTGTGTTTCTGTGTGTTTTAGACTTGGGGTCTAGGGGCCTTTATATAGTGCCAATTAGTTTGTTAAATCAGTTAAAGAGATCTTTCTCTGAGTGATTTAGGGATTTTTCTCCACCGTTGGATCTTTGATCCAAGGGCTTCTGTTTTACAAGAAAACAATTTTCTTGTTTTAATAAGATCAGAAAGATCTTTCAGAATTTTTCTGTTTGGCGCAAACGCACATGCGCTTGACACGCAGAGCGCAGCGCAACTTCGCCGACACGTGTCGCGCAGCAGAGCGCAGCGCAACTGCGCTGACACGTGTCGCGCAGCGCTGAGCGCAAATCATCTGAAGTGTTGCTTCTTTTGTTTTTTTACTTTAAATAGAACCTTGCTCTGATTGGGTGCGCTGACTTGGGCGCTGCGTTGGCGTATCAGTTTTTGACACGTGGCGCGTTGCGCGCAGCGCAAGGAATTTGAAGCGTTCCTTCAATTTTTTTTGAATTTTTGAAATTCAAACAGAGCTTTGCTCGATTGTCATAACTAGGGTTTTTCAGACTTATACTTCAAATAGAGATTTCAATACTCTTCCCTTATTTCGATTTAGCCCAAGAACTGAACTCAAAATTTGCCTATTTCTAAATAAAGTATAAGAACGTATATTTTTTACAGTCAAACTTTTAAGAAAAATTATTTTTAGGGTTTTTAATTTTCTAAGCTTAGGATCTAGTTTTTCCTAACCAGTCAACCGTCATGTTGAACTTGAGTCAAATGTGGCCAAAATTGAAATTTTCAATTTTTATAATTTTTAAAATTTTATTAATATTTATATATATATATATATATATTTTTATAAAGATGCAATGCGGAATTAAAAATACAAAGAAAAAAAACAAATGTGTACTAAAAAAATAAAAAATATGCTGATGCAAAGATAGCTATTTACAATACCCTCACCCCCAAACTTATTTATGGCAGCGTCCTCACTGCTCCTTGTGGCGTCTACTAGATGCGGTCTCACTGGTCCCAGCCTCACCTCTATCTGTCCCCCGTCCCCTCGATCGTGATCGTTCCTCTCTTGCTAGGAGGGTGGACATTCCCTGTTCCAAGCTCGTTATTTGCTGATCAAAATTAGTCAGCATCCCTATCACTCTTTCTACCCCCTATGGGTTCGTCGAATTAAGTGCGCTTGCGCAGCGCGGGTAAGCTCTTCGTCGCTCAATGTGGAGCTCGAGCTGGGGGTCTTGGCCATCACGTCCTCGGCCGGCTCGGTACGCGACCATAAATCATGTAATCGTGTGTAGGACGTGGAGACATCCTCAAGAAAGGGTCGAATTGGAATCCCACCATGCATATAAAATTCAAATTCTTCAACAGGGAGAAAACGGCGACACAGTTGTGTCACCAACATAGGACATGGATAATTGGCCGTCCGTTTGCCGGCGACAATCAAGTGAAGCAATACGGTGCACATGTCATAACTAGGGTTTCGTATCATAACTAGGGTTTTTAGTACACATTTGTTTTTTTTCTTTGCATTTTTAATTCCGCATTGCATCTTTATATATATATATATATATATATATATATATATATATATATATATATATATATATATATAAATTTTAAAAATTATAAAAATTGAAAATTTCAATTTTGGCCATATTTGACTCAAGTTCAACATGACGGTTGACTGGTTAGGAAAAACTAGATCCTAAGATTAGGAAATTAAAAACCCTAAAAATAACTTTTCTTAAAAGTTTGACTGTAAAAAATATACGTTCTTATAGTTTATTTAGAAATTGGCAAATTTTGAGTTCAGTTCTTTGACTAAATCGAAATAAGGGAAGAGTATTGAAAGCTCTATTTGAAGTATAAGTCTGAAAAATAATTCTGAACTTTAAGTCTAAATTCTGAAAATATATGCCCTACTTTACGCACTCACACACATCTTGAAACTTATGATGGTAGAGGATATCTTGAATGCTCTTGTCTAAAATCCTTAATATAAAGGAAAATAAAATAAAAGTACAAGTGTTGAATAAAGAAAAAAATGAACACTGGTTTTGTAATTGCTTAAGACAACATAAATAAAAAAAATAGCGAGGGTGCTTTATCACCTAGTG
Source organism: Agapanthus africanus (assembly GCA_030015575.1). NCBI lineage: Eukaryota > Viridiplantae > Streptophyta > Magnoliopsida > Asparagales > Amaryllidaceae > Agapanthus > Agapanthus africanus. The sequence continues at coordinate 160,339,796 of CM057339.1, read as the reverse complement.
CCTTAGACCAACTGGTTTGGGAGTCACTGCTAAGCCTTAAGTGTTGCAAGACGAGGATTTACGCCTAAATGCGCAAGCACATTTTGTAATCGGTTGTTTAGTACCTCAAAAAGTATTTACGGTCGCATGAAGGATGTGTGAGCAATTTCATCTAAAATTCACCAACTAAAAGTATTTTGGAAAATGGACAAGAGTATGATAGCTTGAATTGAATTTCCAAGTGTAGGGATGATAATTACACACACGTAGAGGTATATGTTTGAAGTTTAGAGGAGAGATATGAATAAAAGATAGGGCTTATATCTTCAGTAGAGATGATAAAAATTCCTGAGTTAAGATTGCACCTTAGAAGGAAAACTTAGGAGAGCTGAAAGCTTTATAAACTGACAAGACGTATATGATCTTAAGTTAAATGAAAATGAAGTGTGAAGAATACGGGTTGATGATTTCTAAATTGAAGATAATAGAATTTCTTGCTAGAATACTGAATTGAAGAATTAGAGTCGACGGCCAAATTGATCGGATTTTGTGGGTAGTATCCGCTGAAAACCCTCAGGAGACAATACTCCTCCTACTAGGGACACCTAGAGGTTCAACGGCTTGTAGCTCAGTGCAATCGCGTTCCCTGCGAATGTGAGGTTAGGACTTTTTGAGAATAAAGTTGGCTTTGCTCGGGTCGAGCAAAAGATAAGTTTGGGGGATTTGTTCATATTAGAATTTTGCATTTTTATACCGCCCATTCTTAATCACATTGCATATAGGTACGTACTTTTAATCCGTGTTTGCTGAATAAGTGCAGATTACAGGTTCGCAGTTCTTTACAGTGAAATTCATGAAAAGTCGCAACAAATGTGGGACTACGACCAATAACAGAGGAATACTGATCTCTGCTAACCATTCGTATGATGTCGCCTGCCAGTTCAAGGGACCAAATGGCAAACCGTTGGTCACTTCAATGCACAAAGCACTAGGGCAGCACAAGATCCAAGACTTCAAACGCGGAGCTCAAGGCAAAAGTCCACTGCTGAATATCCGGAAGAGAACTGAAGAGCTTTTAAAAAACCAAGTGCACCAAACAGAAGATAAAAGCAACATGGAAAAGCCCTGAAAAGATGATCTCACAAGTCCACCAAATGGCCGTGGAACCGCGGCCAAATAGGCACTTCTGCCGCGTTGAAGCAGTGTCGGTGGCAGTTGGTTCCGTGTTGACTGGGCTTTTTTGGGGTAGTTTTGTAAATTCATGTTTAGCTCAGAATGTAACCTAGGGTTTCACCTTCTTATTTATAAATAGAAGAGCTCAAAGCCAAATGATGTATGCTTTTCTTTATTAGGTTTTAGGATTAAATTTCTGTAGTTTTTCTTTCTCCATTAAAATTGTAATGAGCTTTTGAGTGGTGATCAATAAAGAATATAAAAAAAAGTAAGTTCTTTTATTTATCTTGCATATCCATTTATTTATCTGCAATTCTTATTTGTTAATCTAGTTGCTAATTTTTATTGTTGTTTTTCTCTTTGTCTATTTTTATTTATCCTTAAAACAACGATGATGCTTGAGTAAGATCCTTGCCAAGGTAGGGTCTCAAATAGCTAGTTGTAATTTTCCTTAATCTAATTTCTTTCTACTTATTTTATTTGTTTTTATCTTTTTAAGGGTGAGTAATTTCTCACTTGTTAGGACGGGAGAAGGAAGTTTGAGGGAAGGAATGCCTTCTTCAATAGTTCAATATGTCGCTGCCTCCTTGGGGAGTTGGGGCTAATGCCTTCTCCAATAGTTCAGCATGTTACTGCCTACTTTCTCACAGCTCTTGGTGAAGGGCGACGGTCTGTTGCTGTTGGTCTAACAGCCCTTGTGATTGTTTTGCTTTAAAAGTGTTTTCATAAAGTAACCAGCCGAGATGAGTACGGCTCGTCCGCAGGGAAACATGAATATTTTACTTGCTTTAGACGAGTTGATGGAAGATAGGGTGATTGGTTGTAGATCTATTTTAATACGGATGTAGATTTATAAAAAGAAGGCCTTGTAGGGTTCATAGGACTTAGTAGTAATGGATGAATAATTAAAAATGACTCCTTTTATCTTTTAATAGTTTAAAACTAGATCGATAGTGATGAATGTAGATTAGGGTTTCGTGGAAGAAATTCGGGTTTCCCAACTACTAACCCTTGTCTTTGCATTGATCTCTATTCATGTGCAGCCCCTAACAAAACAAGTGTTGATCTAATCTTAAATCGTGGTCGTGATTAGCAATAAATTGGTAGCGCGCCCGATAAGGATGTTAACATTTGTTTTGCTAAAGTTTATAAATTTCAAAATGTATAAAAGAAGTTAAGAGATTTTGTCATCCATTGATCTACCCTAGCCTACGAACCCCAGCAAGCTAGGAATTATTCGCTCATAGTTTGAGAGTTAGAAGAAAGATGAAGAATGAGAACATGATTAAGATGCAGAAATTAAGTGAAAAAAGAATTAAATAAAACAACTATCTTTATTTACCAACTAGATTACAAGAACAATAGATTACAAGAACCCTAGTTTTTGCTCTCGCTCTCTCTTGTTGGAAGTAGATGAACAGGTGATGATCAACTCAGATACGCGGATCGTCTTGGACCTCTTGATCTCTTCAGTTGATTCTTGATGTGAAGCTCTCGGTTCTATTTATAGTCACATAAACTATCACTCCTAGATTCCATATAATAATATTTGTTGTTAAAATCCTATACAAAAAATCTCAAATCCTAAGCCCACAGAACCGCCGTGGATCCGCTGCATTTAAGGTAGTTTGGCCGCCCAACCGCGGCTGCCATAGTGGGATCATGACTTGAAAATTCTTCTGCTGTTTGGTGTTGACATGTGGAGATCGTCTAGATATCTGGATTTTGAGAATATAACCGAGTCTCTGCCGTTGCTAGATCTTATGATTTGCTTTAATATTTCGGCAGATTTGATTCTGACATCTCGGATCTCTTGATCTCCAGACCTGAGCTAATATCTGCACAATATCTCAAGTCATAGTGTGAGTAGTATTTGTTATTATTTTGAGATATTATCCTAACCATTTTATATGATTCAAATCTTAAGAATATTGATTAGAAATATTTGATATGAAATGCATATTTTAATTACAATATTTCATTTAAATATTAAATGCATGTATTTTTCCTCATTATGTTAATTATAATGTAGAAACATATGATAATAATCTTTTTACAAATAAACCCTCATATGTTTTATATTTACAATAAACACATTTTAGCACTAAACAATAATAGGAAAAATAATCATTCAAATGTGCAATATTTTAGGCTAATCACCTTGCATCATATTCATCGTGGGCTGCTTGCTGAGCCGCGGCCTCATGGATCCTATTTCCTCCTGTTGTGGTTATGGTTACAACCAGCCGTTTTTAACTAAACAAGAAGGTGGATTAGGTTACAAACAGATTTTAGGATGAGACTAGATAGTAACTTGTACGAAAGAATAACAATTAATGCAAGAGCTAAACTAAGAAAGGAAAAGGCAAGAGACACAAGAGAGTTTTTCTCGAAACTAAGATTTCATTAATAAAAGTTAAAAGGAGATACAACTAAAGATAAACGTGGACCTACTGCTATACATAGGTTTATTTGGCCAACTCGTACAAACTAAAACTAATACTGATCATCTCGATCACTGTCCGTCAAACAAACGGGTGGAACCGCTCAGCTCTAGCGTGTCGGTTGTTGACCTCCTCACAAAGCTATAGTAGAAGGGCGAGCCTGGTATGTCACGGTGATAGAGATGTAGAGGAGTGCGGCGCACACATCGATAAGCATGTTCCTGAATATAGAGCGTCTTCCTAATAAACCACATGTGAGGACCGTATTTTTCCGGTTCCTCCGCTCCAACGGGAGCCTCCTCTTCAGCTGGGGCCTCTTCAATAGGTTCTTCTTCCGCCGGTTCTTCCTCGATGGGTTCCTCTTCCTCCGGCTCTTCCTCGGTAGGTTTCTCTGAGTCACTGTTGGAGATAACCATCGGTGGTCCTACGATCTCGTCGTCTGAATAACCAAGTGTAGCCTCGAAGGTAATATCTGACATGTCCTCGTCAGGAAGGGGTACAGCTTCTAGATTGGCCATGACCTGAAAGAAAAAGGCCATGGTCAGAATACAGAATGTGAAGGAAGATGGTAAGAACTATGGAAGATGTATGAAGACAGTGTAAGTGGATAAGATTCACAAATATAATAACGTCGGTTAATGGTTTCATTTTAGTACATTGAGGACTTGCAAAGATTTAGCGTATTTTAAGAAAAATACTATTTTTTCAAAATTCATGGTGTTTTAATGAAAATAAAAATTCTTAGGAGTTGATGGTATTTTTGTGAAATACCCAAATTAGCGAAAATATGGTTTCATATGTTTACCATCAATTTTATTTTAAAAATAACCAATATAAAAAATTTACTATAATTTTTCCATATTTTAATAATTAAGGAACTAATTATCGTTAACCTTTATTTAACACCGTAGAATAATTACATTTATTGTTGCAAAAATTGTCCCGGTCATTATAGTCGCTTTACGACTTAATTTCATATGTCCAAGCATGAATCTGGGGTTGTCCGTTACCCCATGATTTTATCGTGAAGGATAACTGCTAAAAGTTCGTTATATTATTAGGGTTTAATATCGTTTTTAATTGTCAAAGCCCGTAAAATAGATAATGCATTTAAAACATCATAATTAGGTCCTGAATTTTTTTTCACAGATAGATATTTTCATAATGAAGATAACAAAGGGTCAAGTGTTGAGAGATCCTACATGAAATGAGCTAGGAAAGATATATATTGAAGCCGAGATTTTTTTTGCCTTTAGGCCTTGGTCTAGAGTGTAGAAGACTCAAAGAGGAAGCTCTGAAATTTTTTTAAGATTTTTGTGTTGAACAGATATTTTTGGGGGGATTTTAGAAGCTCAGGGCTATTTATAGGGATTTTTTGGGATTTAAAAACCCTATTTTTTTCCCTAGCCGACCCCATGAGCGACAAGATCCCGATCGTCGCTCGACAAGATCCAACGACCCACGTCCTATCGCGTGTGAGCTGGCATGGGCCCAGGCTCGGGTTGGCTCGGCGATCCTTGAGGGAGTTCTCGACTTCTTTGGAATTGATTTGGAGTTTGTTGGTATGGAGTGTTATGATTGTTGTGTTGTTGAAGGGTTTGCACTTTCGGAAATTATGATTGGTTGATGTTTGGGTGCTTGCTTGCTATTAGTTTGGGGATATGTCGAATCTTGAACGATCAATCTTTTTTTTCTTGTTGGTCGATTGGTTGGTGTAATGACCATGTACTCTTGATACGTAATAAAAACGTTTTATAATTTTTCTCGAGATCAAAACAATTATTTTACTGCTTCTATTGGTATAAAACACTTTAAAAATATTTTTCCATAATTAAAATGAATTAATATGATTTTTAGGAATTTTTAAGAATTTAAATGGATTTTTTATCGAAAGGAAAAGTTTTTAAAACCGACAAGGGAAGCTATTTTTGACTAAATTTGGTTACAAAGGATAGAAAACATCAAAATACATTTTCTATAATTTTCCCAGATTTTTATAATATTTTAACTATTTTTAAATAATTTTTAGAATCCAAAAACAATTTTTAAAATATTTTAAAATATTAAAAACAAATTTTATTAATATTTTTAGAGCGGGAATGGATCTGGACCGTCTGATCTGAAAATCAACAGTCCAGATTCTGCCGACGGTTTATTTAAAAGAAAAAAGAAAATATATATATATATATATATATATATATATATATATATATATATATATAGACGCCTTTGATATGGACCGTTGGATCAACAACCCAAAGGTCAAGGATCGCCAGAACCAACCTGAGTCGGGGCTTACGCCAGCTCACGCACGATGGGACGTGGGTCGTTGTATCTGGTCAAGCGCCGGTCGGCTCGTGAGGTCGGCTCCTGTAGCGCCCAGAGAAAAAAATATGGTTTTTTAATCCCAGAAAATCCCTATAAATAGCTTTGAGCTTCTAAAATCCCCCCCAAAATATCTGTTTAACACAAATCTCAAAAAATATTTCGAACCTTCCTCTTTGAGTCTTCTACATTCTGGACCAAGCCCCCAAGGCAAAAAAATTCTCGCCTTCAAGATATGCCTTTTCTCGTACAACCCGACGCTCATCGACTTTCATTTTCCTAGCTCATTTCAGGTAGAATCTCTCAACATTGGACCCTTTGTTATCTTCATTATGAAAAGATCTATCTGTGAAAAAAATTTCAGGATCTAATTATGATGTTTTAACTGCATTATCTATTTTACGGGTTTTGACGATTAAAAACGATATTAAACCCTAATAATATATCGAACTTTTAGCAGTTATCATTCACGATAAAATCACGGGGTAAAGGACAACCTCAGATTCAAGCAACTATCATGACCTGGACAACTTTTGCAGGAATAAATGTAATTATTCTACGGTTTTAAATAAAGGTTATCGATAATTAGTTCCTTAATTATTAAAACATGGAAAAATTATAGTAAATTTTTTTATATTGGTTATTTTTAAAATAAAATTGATGGTAAACATATGAAACCATATTTTCGTTAATTTGGGTATTTCACAAAAATATCACCAACTCCTAAGAATTTTTGTTTTCATTAAAATATCATGAACTTTGGAAAAATAGTATTTTCCTTAAAATACCCTAAATCTTTTCATGTGATATTTTTATTAAAATACCATGAACTTTTCCGAATCATAATTTTTTTAACGAAATTACCATTTACTTGGTAGAGTAATTAGTTTTTTTAAAATATCCTGAACTTTTAAAAGTTAGGGTTTTCTTGTAAAAATCAATAATAATCCTAAAACTAGATTTTTACTTAACACCTTTAAGAAGTGAAATCTTACCAAAAATACCCTTAATTTCGAATGTTAAGTGTTTAGAATTTCACTAAAATACTTACCTTTTTATAAAAGAGGTTCTTTTTAATAACACAACCTTTATAATAAAAGATAATTTACGTTAATATATCATTGTTTTTATATAAACAATAATTACGATAAAATAACATAGTTCATTATAAACTAAGATTTCTATAAAATACCGTGTTTACCTTATAACTATAATGGAACGATATATAACCTACAACTGTGGAAGTCCATATCGACTGAGACATCATCTATTTAAATCTAACTTTCGACACATCACACGATATGACATACAATGCGGTTAGGGTTAGAATGCGCGAACCTAGGTATGGAAAACTATTATAAATGAAGATCCCTGCAAGCAGGGTGAACAGTCCCAACATAGACGACTACTACGAATGAATTGAACAATCCAAACATGGACAAATGACATTCCATGTTTAGATGATATACGCACTAACTCTAATTCGCAAAATTTTCACACTGAATAAAACGCTGCTGAGTTGTTTGATTTGATAAGGTAGTATTCGGATTCCCTTATTACTCGACCAGATCCGAGAAAGTGGAACAATACATTTCACCTTCCCCAACCGTATTCCGTGGTTAGAACGGAATGATCTCGAGAATCCGCTACTCTTGTCTAACAAATTAAATGAACATTACCTGTAGGTGCCGCACACAGTATACCTTAATTTACCAAATATATCCATCATACCTCTGCATACATATGATATCATATATTACACACTTGTTCTCTTTACCATTATTTTTTGTTGAGAAAATCCTACCCGAGCGTAACTCGTTGACGGACTTCCTTCCCTTTCTCGATCCTTGGAACGTCCGTTAGACGAGAACGTGCTTAATGAAGAAGGAGACGATGGAATGGAGCCCACTAACGAAGACCACGCGGAGTTGACACAGGAGTATTAGGATAACTCTTCTATTGCCCACATGTTTAGGGCTTGCTTTCTTTTAATCAAACTATTTTTTTTTTCAGTACTTTGCGATGTAATAATTTTAGTTAATGGAAATAAATGCTTCTGCTTTTATTATCAGTTTTGATACATTGCCTGCATGATTTATACGCTTAACGTAACTGTATCGAGAAAAGAACACCCTCGATCCAGTTAGGTTGCGGATCTTAGCGCGTCGCTGTTTCCGTACTTTTGGAAAGTGGGGCATGACAGGAACCTAGGTAACTTAATGGTAATTTAGCCTTGGATGTGAATTCTAACAATTTTCTCTTAGGGTGAAACAATTATCGTGTCAATTAACATCACATTCTACCCTTGAAGAAACATTCTTCATTACACTAATTTAATTTTACATGGCAGGCCTATGGTGCCAGCCTGCCTGTATAAGAAATGATTAAATATTAAAATAATTGAAATTCCTAGCAAATAATGGTTTGTATTTTTAGTCTATGGTTAGCTGGGTCATGAGAGAACAGTTAAATATTGGCTCTGCCATGCGTTGCTCTTGAATAAAAACTATTAACTGGAATATGTTTGTTTCATGCTTGCAGGACGATGCACCAAAGCCTGGACAAGCTCCTCGCCCTACTGGTGCTGCAGCTCCAGCTCGGGCATGATGTTTTTGAGTCTTCAATTGCTGAGGAAGAGATTGGATATTTTGCTACTGAATGTCAATTATGTTTCTGGTTTAAAGACAATCTGCTTGAGATCAAACTGTGGGAATTTTGCAGGAACATTTACCCTCGTCATAGATTTCTTATATTTTGATTTTAGAGACTTTAGTTTATTTTATGTCGAGAGACTTGTTTTTTATTTAATCCGAATCAATAAATTTTGGCACAAAACTTCGGATCGAATTTGGCATCCTCTTTGTGTTTTCTTAGTCATTAGAATTTATCTGTTTATGGTACTGTTTGTTTCTAGATTTTATATGTTTTAATTTTTTTTATTTACTCTTACTATTATTATTACACTGTTACTAGTTACTATTATTATTACTGCTACGACTTTCTTTTAATAATGCTCCATCCTCCTCCTTGGTGCTGGTGCTGGTATGATCGGTTGTTTAATGTAGGTTAGGTTCACAGTGCTTGTTTTACAGGAGGGAAAATTATGGTTGTGAAATTCGCTCATATTTTTCTATTGTGGATGGGTTTTGTTTTTTAAGTTGGGAAATGATCCAAAATAGTAAAATGTGAGCGAAGTTCATATTTAACTTTGCTGGGAACTTCCCATCCACATAAAATTCTTTACATAATATGTGGGTTTTGGTCATTGTTGAAAATGATCATGATGAACATTACCGAATGTTTAGCAGCAATTCCCAATCGCACATTTTAAACTTAATACTTTCTTTAATCTTAATACCCTTAACTTCTCAATCCGAATAACTAATTTTAAGTAACTCTCATTTTCTATTGTTGTGCTCCAATCCTATGTTTTTTTGCTGTTAATATCTTATTCTCCTAATCTTTCATTGCAACTCCAACGGATCTCTATTTTACTGATCCAACTCGGCTTGTGTTCTACCTTGACCCTAATGACTCATTTTCTCTCCTCTCTAGCAATTGCCAACCATATGTGTCCCAAACGCTTCCCCCTTAACAATACTTGTAATTAGCACGCGTGATGCACGTTATATATATTATGTGTAACTAAAAAATCCTATGGAGTTAGTCACTGATGGAGTTTTATTTGAAGGGATGTATTGGAGATCCCAGCCTTTTAAAGAATTGGAGATATATCAGTTATTTGACATTGTGGTAACTCGGAGAGTTCTCAGAAATGGTTTTAAATATAGAAAATATATCTATGGATAAAATTGAAAAGGTAGAGTTTGTTTCCTTTTTCCAGTCTCATATATAAGCAATTTAAGCCTTTTTAAGCTGGACAACTCACTCCAAACTTATAACCATGAAATCAGCTCCATCTGTATGTCCAACACATACAATTGATATAAGAGTATTTTCCCAAAATTTTGGTTGACATGAAACATTTTTTCTGTAAAAGTTTTTTTTTATGGAAAACAAAGAAGGGAAATGGAAAATAAAGATCAAGAAGACACTTTCAAGGAAGGAGAATTGGAGGTGATGGGCTCCTGTCTTCACAGCAACCCACTCCCATTAATGCAAGCTTCCCTTTCATCTTTCTCTTCTCCTTCGCTTGTGGCAAGGCTCGGATGTATTGGATTTTTATGGAAAACAAGAACCGGAAAGGCGTCTTCGTCTGTGGAATTATGCAGCATTGGCAAGGCTCGGATGTATCGGATTTGTTCTTCTTCTTCTTCTCCTCCTTCTTCTTCATATTCTTGTTGGGGATGCGGACTTGACCAATGCAAGTGACCTTGGGAGAGGTAGGCTCTCCTCCTTGTTCTTTGCTTTTGCTTCTTGAGATGAATACCGGGCTCGGTTTTCGTTGCAGGTTTTGAGCCGGAGCTATGCAGAGAGGATCGGAGCCTGGGGTTTCTGGGCTCGGCCGGGGCTGGACGAGATCCTGGGTGGCATTGAGAGAGAAAAAGCTCTGTAGAGAAACAAGAGAAAGAGAAAGAGAAAGTAAGCCCACGAGTGAGTCTCAATATCTGTTTGGGAAATTAAAAAATATAAAAATAAAAAATACAAAAAGGAAAGAAAGAGAGGAAAAAACAGAGCATGGGGAATGCATTTGGATATCGGGGAAAAATATATAAAATGTATTTAGTCTCATTCATTGCATCCCCGCGCCTGTGTGTTTTGTTTTTTCTTATCATATCAATTTCAAAATTTATTTATTTTCCATATATAACAGGATAAACTTCATTCCTTTATTATTATTATAACTAAATTTCAAAAATCAAAATAAAATAAATAAATACTTATTCTCCGGTCATATATATCCATGTGTCATACACTAAAAAAAACTGCATAACAATAGTATAAAAATTGAGAAAGAATATTTGAAATTGCCTTGATTAATTTGTGTTGCTTCCATGAGCTTTTATAGAGTACATACAATTATTGTTTACAAGAAAACTAAAACAAAGAAGCTATACAAGGAGAGTATCAATCAATTAAGATTTGACCAAATCAAATCTGATGGGGCAAATCAACGTGGAAAAGAAATGTATTAATAATTTAACACAGTTAAGATTTGACTAAATCAACTATGATTTAATGTGAAATGTGAAAAAGGAATGTATCAATAATTGAACACTCCCTCTCAAGTTGGAGCATGCAGGTCAGCAATGTCTAACTTGCTTAGAAGAAATCCAATTTGTTGTCGTCCAAGTGCTTTCGTAACCAAGTCGTCCGGTTGTAGCTTTGTAGGAATATGCCGCAAAAGGATCTTCTGAGTTTGAACCTTGTCACGAATGAAATGACAATTCACTTCTATGTGCGTTGTTCGTTCATGGAAAACCGGATTATTGGTAATGTGAATAGCAGATGTGTTGTCACAATAAAGAAGCATTGGTTAAGTATGTTGGGCATTAAGAGTAACTAGAAACCGCTTGAGCCAAACTAGCTCGCTCGTAGATTCCACTATAGATCTGTATTCCGCTTCAGCTGATAGACGGGAGACTATTGTATGCTTCTTTGTCTTCCAAGAAATGGGAGATGATCCAAGAGTGATAAAATATCCATGTCAACGAGCGTTGTGTCATAGGACATGCGGCCCAGTCGGAATCACTATATGCTCTTAAAATAAGATCATTAGAAGAGCGTAGCAGAATACCTTATCCTTGACTAGGCTTCAAATAGCGTAACACATGCATGGCCGCATCCAAATGAGGTTGACGAGGATCATGCATAAACTTGTTTAGAATGTGTACATGATAGATGAGCTCCAGACGGGTAATGGTAAGATAAATGAGACGTCCAATGAGACGCCTATATTGTGAAGGATCTGCAACAAGTGTTCCTTCATCTGCTCGAAGACGGTGTTGTTGCTCTATTGGAAAAGAAGCTGCTTTGCAACCTCGCATCCTAGCCTTAGACAAAATGTCCAACGTATTTTTACGTTGACATAAGAAAAGACCCTCATGGCGCGTGCTACTTTAACCCCCAAAAAATATTTAAGATGACCAATATCCTTTATGCTGAAACAATCATTCAAATATTTCTTGACGGGCTAGCAATTGGAGGAACCATTTTCAGTCATGATAAGATCATCCATATAAACAAGGATGGCCATAAACACTGTTCCCTTCTTGTATGCGAAAAGAGAATGATCCATAGAAGATTGGACAAATCTATACTGTTGTAATGCTTACGATAGCTTAGAAAACCATTTCCTGGAAGCTTGACGTAAGCCATAAAGAGACTTCCTTGGACGACATACCACCCCCTGTATGGAAGGGGAATAACCGGGAGGGAGAGACATGTAGATCTCCTCATCAAGATCTCCATGAAGAAATGCATTGTTCATATCTAATTGATGCAATTCCCACTTTCGAGCAGTGGCTATGGCAAGAAGACAGCGGACAATTACCAACTTTACAACTGGAGCAAACGTCTCATGAAAGTCCACGCTTACTATCTGTGTGTACCGTTTTGCTATAAGTTGGGCCTTGTATCTTTCAGTAGTTCCATCGGCATGTTCCTTAATCTTGTAGACCCATTTGCATCCAATGGGTTTCTTCCTAGGAGGAAGTGGCTCCACGGTCCATGTATGATTAGACTTAAGAGTCTTAATCTCTTGAGGCATGACATTTCTCCAATGAGGACCCCGAAGCGCTTGAGAATAAAATTGGGGATCATCGTTAGAAGTGATAACCGCTAGAAAAGCTTGATGTGCGGAGGAAAAATGGCCATAACCAACAAAATAAGATAAAGGATGAAAAGTACTTGAAGAAGCCGACGAAGTGGTGGTACGTGAGTGGAAAATGTAGTCCTGCAAATAAATAGGTTTCCTATATGTGCGAGTCGGGCGAGAAGGTGGTGGAGATGAATGAGAACTGGGGTTTATATGTCTATCAGTGGTAAGTTGGTCGATTTGATGTTCATTAGAATGAGTATCGGGAGGGGTTTCATTGGTGATAGGTTGAACGTTTTGGTGTTCATCAGCAACTGGCTTATTGATAACTTGAGGAACCGTCATAAATGGTATGTCAAACTCTTCATCAAGAATTGGACAGGGTATCATAGAGGTAACATGATTTAAGTGTTCATTATTATCATCATGAAGTGGAAAGATATTTTCATAAAAAACTATATCACATGAAGTCAAAATTTTCTTAGATGACAAATTAATCATAAACTCTCCATCTTTTTTGACCAGAGAGGTAACCAAGAAAAATACATCGAGAAGCTTTGGGATCAAATTTATGAGGAGCTAGATGGTGAAGATGAGCATAACATAGACAACCAAAAATGCGAAGATGGGTATATGTGGGCGGCTTCCCAAAAAGCATCTCATAAGGGGTCTTTCCTGATAATAAAGGTGATGAAGTGTATTTAAGCAAATATGCCGTTGTAAGAACACCCCCCCCTCCCCCAAAAAAAAAACGTAATGGAAGATTAGCTTGAAAACGTGAGGCACGGGCAACATCAAGTAAGAGTCTATGTTTTCTTTCCACACGACCATTTTGTTGAGGGGTGTTAACACAGGAAGTTTGATGAAGAATCCCTCTTGACGGATGTTTCCTTATAAAAAAGGATGAGGGAAAGTTCCAAAGTAAAAGAGCCCCACGTGTTTAACACATGAGTGTCTATATGCAACGCATATAGGCACTGCAATTATAATAATTATTAGGCTAAAACAGCCCCACATGTTTAACACGTGGGTGCCTATATGCAACGCATATAGGCACTGCAATTAAAACAATTGCTAGGCCAAAAGAGCCCCATGTGTTTAACACGTGAGTGCCTATATGCAACGCATATAGGCATTGCAATTAAAACAATTACTAGGCCAAAAGAGCCCCATGAGTTTAACACGTGAGTGTCTATATGCAACGCATATAGGCACTGCAATTAAAACAATTGCTAGGCTAGAAGAGCCCCACGTGTTTAACACGTGAGGGCACTTCCCTATGTAGAATTAAAATTCTACTCAACAAGGGACCGTTGGATCAAAGATCCAATGGTGATTAAATATAGAATTAAATTCTATTGAACTTTTAAATAGGAAATGATATTTTCTGTTAAACAGAAAGTTGGCGGATCAAAGATCCCATAAGTTGGAGAATATTTTTCATATCTTTCTAAACAAAGAAAGATTGTGCTCTGTTAAGTCAAACATTCTTGGATTAAAAATCCAACGGTGATTAAAAATCACCAGCCTACAGAATAAATTCTTTATGTGAAAATATTTCCCTAATCTTGTTTAAAAAACAAGAAAATATGATCCAACAGTGGGTAAAACCTCTAAAATCAATTAGGATCTCTCAATGAGAGATTTCCTAAAACTAATCAACAAACTTCTCTCCGCTATATAAAGAACCTATGACTTCAAAAAAAAAAAGATAGAAGAAAAGGAAGGAAAAAAGAAAGAGAGAGAGAGAGAGAGCTACCTAAAGAGACTTAAAAGAATATACAGTGAGAGAATTTAATTCTCAGAAGAGAAGACTTGTTCCTTTAAAATACTAGGTAAAGGAAAAAACAAAGGATTGTTTTTTGTATCTTTAAAGGTTTAACCCTTCATCGAAGAACTTAGTTCTTTCTCTGGTTGAGATCTGCAGAAGCAGATCTTCTCATAAGCTGAGAATTTAATTCTCATCAGGAAGATTTTGTCATGCAGATTCAAAACTTAGGGGAAAAAACCGAGTTCAAAGAATTTAACTCTTATAGAGATATAGGGGAATCTAATTTCTCTGAAAATCAAGATTTAACCCTACAATAAGAATTTAATTCTTACAAAAATAGGAGGCATGAGATCCTTTAAAATCCTAGCATGAGATCAAAATCTCCAAACACTCAGAAGGAAAGATTGGCGATTCATTTGTAACACTATAATAGGATCTTACGTGCTCCACACGAGCGTCTCTAAAGAATAAAATGGGAAAAGACACAAAGCGCCTTACATGCTCATACGTCAGCGCCACAAGAATTAAGTGTTTAACACTTCTATAGAAAAGAAGGGGAATGGAACCAAGAGAACAACTCCCACTATGGAGCGCCTCACGGCTCATACGTGAGCGCCACAATAATCAGGTGTTTAACACTTCTATAAAAAAATAAGGGGAATGGAACCCAGAGAATAGCTCCCACTTTGGACGTCTCACATGCTCACACGTGAGTGCCGAACATAACCAAGTGCTCAGCACTTATTAAAAAAAAGAGAAGAAAAGAAAAAAGGGAAATAAATAGACATCGCCTATAATTGAGTACCTTAAGTGCACCATGTGAGCGCCACAGAAATTTAGTGTTTAACACTATTTCAGTGCCCGCATGAAATGCACATGAGTATAGTATGTCTCAGCACATTAACACCGTTGGGAAATTGTAAAGACCTGGACCTAGTCCAACCTGACTAAGAGAGTCAAGACCCCTCTGTGCTCATCATTCCCCTAAGTTGGTCTCAGTCCCAGCATGACTACTGATTCTTAGATGATCCACTATGATCTTTTCCCTTGAACATGGGAATTGGTTCAAGGGTATCTCTCTCTACACATCTGATATATGTCGTTGTAATTCTTCAACGTCTTCAGAGAGGTGGCGGGTCCCGACAACCAACTGCTTTTTGGTGTACTTCCCAAATTGATGTGCACATTCCAAACCAAACCACATCCTAAGCTGGATGTATCCCATATCATCGTTGCTCATCCTGATACGTAACAAATACATGTGTGCGCAAGATGATCAATGGACCGAAACGTCCTTGAACTACAACAGACCGAGATGTCCTCAAACTATCTACGGACCAAAACGTCCTTAAACTAAAACAACAGAGCCCAAGAGTTCTCTTGTTGAATCTGAAACAAAAATGATCCTAATACCATGTTAAGTAAATCTTAGTCTCAAATTGGACTAACGTATCCTTAACAAAGAACCAACCGAGCCCCCAAATGCTCGTATATATTTAAGTCGATCCTGATCTCAAAACAGATCAACGGTCCTTAAATCAACATAAACCCAAATCTAAGATATACGGATTTAGACTAATTCACGTCCTACGGACGACAACATAAATTAGTCTCCGTATACAATCCACAGGCAACCAAAAATAAAACAAATAAAAACACACACGATACGAAGTGAACTTCCGTAGCAGGAGAAAGTGGCTATCGCGATGCGGTAACGTAATTAACTGCAGGGGCTTACGTCTGCAGGAAAGAGCGTCCCCACAATAAAAAAAACCCCGCAAACGAGGGGGGATCTGACGAAGTCTTCTACAACGGCCGCATCCATCCAAACCTACGATACACGGTGCCATAAATCAACTTGGTATCTTCGGAGAGGTGGACGGATAAACCCAAATAGCATCTGCCCCCAAATTCAGGCAAGATGACATACGCGGTCCATCCCCATTTTCGGCGGTAAACAGATTCTGGCACGCCCGGTGGGACCTTTTCCTCTTTCCACTCCACACTTCCTGTGTCGTGTTCGCGAACAAATCGCGGTTTACTATGGTTGCCTCTGGATTCGAGGTACTAAGATTTGGTGTCTGGCTCCTGTTCAGAGAAAAGAGAATCAATGACTTCCAGGTGTACCCTTCAAGCAAACCGCTCGACAAGCTCAGTTCTACAACAAGATCTGGGATGTTCCCGGGACTCAGCGAAAGATGCCCAACGGGAGGATGGAGACGACCGGGCTTGGATATGTTCGGTCTAAGAAACGAGAGCGATTCCATGACTGCCATGTCATAAATAACTCCAGTGGAGAACTGAATGCTTTTTCAGATAGTGCTGATATTGAACCAGAGCGAGATCCCGCCGTAAGAATACCAAATCCGTCATTCGAAGAACAAATTGACAAGCTAATGAGAGAAGCCGATCAAAAGGTTCGGGATGACCACAGCCACGAAATTTCTATTTACGAGAAAGCCAAGACATAGCGTCTCACTCAGCAATCTGCGGAGAGAAAAGACTACAATGCCCTTTACCCTCAGCCCGCTGTGTACTCTCGTGGCAAGGGAAAATTCTGAAGTAGAGGCAAAAACATGGTGGAGAACGAGAATGATGTTCTAAAACAGCAAAGCGGATCCAAGAAGCCACGCAATCGAGAAAGAGTCAGCTGAAATCCGTCTTTTATGAAGAAGATGGGTCGGGAATACTCTTTCCCTAAAGACAAGACAAGGAAAATACTTGACCTTGTTATCAAGCATCAAATGATGACGCTCCCGGAGTCTCGAAACTCCGAACAAATAAACGAGGTCCATCATCCGGCTTATTGCTCCTACCACCAAGCAGTAGGACATCCTCTTGAAGACTGCTTCACCTTCAAAGACTGGGTCGAAGACCAGTATCAGCAAGGCAGGTTTGCTCTATCCGACAGTTGGAGAGTAACCCCACCACGAAAACATGAGCCAAAAGCGACCTATGTCGTGAGGGTAAGTCCAGATCAACATCGAGCTTGGAAACGAACTCGTACTTGCCACGTGAGAACATTCTCAAAGGAGGGGGAGCGCGAGAATATGGACGACCTCTCCCAGTGCTTCGCAAATGAGGATGAAGACGAGGTGATCTCAGAATTTCCACCAGCACCAAAAGAGTTGGAAGATGGGATACACACCACGGCAGACAATCTAAGGAAAATTGACTTAAGGACGGAAAACGATTCAAGGCCAACGTTCGTCAGTGAGCTATTGTCTGAAACGCAGGTGGCCACACTAAAGGACGTGCTTATGCAGTATAAAGACTGCTTCGCATGGAACTATTCCGAGATGCCGGGATTAGATTCATAAATAGCGGTGCATAAACTGGCTATATCGCCGGACGTTAAGCCAGTCAAGAAAGCGCCGAGAAGAATGCGGCTCAAACTTGAAATGAGTATCAATGCCGAAATCAAGAAATTAATTGACTACGGCTTCATCCAGAAAGTTCAATATCCTGACTGGATCGCCAATATCATTCTGGTGATGAAGAAAAATGGGACAGTACGCATTTGCGTGGACTTTTGGGATCTCAACAAAGCTTGTCCGAAGAATGACTTCCCAGTACCTGTTACCGAGATGATGATCGATAACACGTCTATCCATGAGGTCTTCTCCTTTATGGACGGATCTTCGGGGTATAATCAAATAAAGATGCATCCCGAAGACAAAAAGCATACAGCTTTCCGGACTCCGCTGGGCATTTTCTGCTATAAAGTGATGCCCTTCGGTCTGAAGAACGCTGGCGCTACCTACCAGAGGGCCATGACGAAGATCTTTGATGATCTCATACACGAGATTTTCGAATGTTACATCGACGACCTCGTGGTGAAAAGCAAATCGTATGAGGAGCACTGGGAGCATTTGAACATAGTGTTCCAGCGTCTTCGGAAGTACAATCTGAAGATGAATCCTCTGAAATGTGTGTTTGGAGTCTCTTCATGCAAATTCCTAGGATTCATCATACGATACCGAGATATCGAAATAGACCCATCAAAGATCAAGGCGATTATGGAAATGCCCTTGCCAAGAACTCTTAAGCAACTGCGGTCTCTCCAGGGAAAGCTCGCGTATTCCGATGGTTCATAACCAACCTCTTCGGCAAATGCCGCCCCTACAACCAACTAATGAAGAAGGGGACCCCGTTCGTTTAGGATCGAAAATGCCAAAATGCACTAGACTAAATCAAGCAATATCTGCAGAACCCGCCGGTACTGGTTGCTCTGGTCAAGGGAAAGCCCCTCATCCTGTATACAATAGCCCTTGAAGGTTCTTTAGACGCGCTATGGGCACAGGAGAACGATCAAGGAAATGAGAGAGCTCTGTACTATTTAAGTCAAGTCCTTCTGGGGGCAGAAAACAACTACTCACCCATTGAAAATCATTGCCTGGCACTGATCTTCGCGATAATGAAGCTCAGGCATTATGCCCTGGCACATGAGGTCCATCTCATATCAAAGGTGGATCCTCTCAAATATTTGATGTCAAGAGCCATACTAACTGGAAGTCTTACCAAATAGGCTCTCCTCTTGATGGAGTTCTCGATAACGTATCGATCCCTCAAGGTAGTGAAAGGCCAGGCCATCGCTGACTTTCTCGCTAAGCATCCGATACTAGCCGACTCTCCCTTAAATTGCGAATTGCCAGATGAACATACGTTCGACGCAATTGAAGGGGAGAAGGAAGGAAATAATGCCCGATGGGAACTATAATTCAACGGAGTATCTTCCTTGAAGAAGCGAAAGCAAAGCACCCCCATAATCAAAGCTGGGGTAGGCCTTATCCTCGTGACTCCGCAATGAGGGATAATGCGTTTTGCCCTTTCCTTAACAGAGCCGAGGGTAAATAATGAGGCTGAGTAGGAAGCTTTGATAGCGGGTCTTAAGATCGCTGTCTACATGGGAATCGAAAACCTCCTCATATATGGAGACCCCCAGCTAGTAGTTAGCCAGGTAAATGGCAACTATCAGACGTGTAAACTGGAGTTGGTAAAATATGCGAAAGAGTGCAGCAACCGCTGACTCAAATTCCATCCTACATCTTGGAAAGCATACCGCGTGTGGAAAATAGCAAGGTGGATGCGTTAGCCAAGATCGCTAAAGAACTGGCCGACGAAAACCTCGATGACGTAAGGATCATTGTGCAAAGCCGCCGAATTCTCGTGCCAACAGAAATATCACCGGAGTCATCTGAAAGAAAGGAAGTGACTGAACAAGCAGTCTTCCGAATAAAGGACGAAGAAAAGGCTGAGGATTGGAGAGAAACTTTCATAGACTACTTCAAATCCCATCGAACACCCGAAAATGCATCTTTGAGACAACAGCTAATGAAACGAGCTCTGTCTTTTGCCTTCATCAGTGATACCCTATATAAGAGATCGTTCAACAGTTTGTGACTAAGGTGCCTTGGACCAGAAGAAGTAAGGAGAGTCGTCCAAGAAACTCACGACGGACACTGCGGTTCTCATCAAGCCGGGCCAAAGATGAAGCTGAAGATTAAGAGAATGGGTTACTATTGGCCCACAATGATTCAGGACTGCTTCAAATATGCGAAGCAGTGTCACTCATGCCAGGTTCATGGGGACTTCATCCATCAGCATCCAAATCCGCTACACCCAACACTGGCTGGTTGGCCATTCGAAATATGGGGAACCGATACAATTGGGCCCATCGAACTAGCGCCATCCAAAGGACATCGGTTCATATTTGCAACAACCGATTACTTCTCTAAGTAGGCAGAGGCAGTGCCGCTAAGGGATGTGAAGACGGAGAACATCCTCCATTTCTTCAGGACACATGTCATCTACCGGTTCGGCACTCCGCGACGGATCATCTCGGATAATGGGCCGGCCTACAGAAGCCATAAGATCAGCCGCTTCGCGTAGCAGCATAATATAGATTGGAGATACTCTTCAATCTATAATCCCCTAGCTAACGTTCTAGCTGAGGCTTTCAACAAGACCTTGACGAAGATCATAAAGAAAACGATGTCCAGAAACAGAAAGGACTGGCACGAGAGACTGCATGAAGCTCTCTAGGCGTATCAAACCACGTTCAAAATGGATACGAATACAACACCGTACGCGTTGGTATTCGGTACTGAAGCGGTACTTCCCTTAGAGATAGAAATACCCTCTCTACTAGTGGCAGTTCGATATGAGCTGACGGATGAAGAAAATGCCCATCTTCGGCTTGAGGAGCTCGATGCCCTCGATGAAACTCGTTTCACAGCGCAGCAAAACCTGAAAGCTTACAAAGCAAGGATGACGCGTTCATACGAAAGGCTAACCAGATCGAGAACATTCCGCCAAGGCGAACTCGTGTTAGTCGTAAAAAGACCTATGATCCCCAACCGTGCAAAGCGGGGGAAATTCGAGCCGAACTACGAGGGTCCGTACATCATAGACAAAGTCTACCAAGGTGGGGCCTACTTGCTTGTGGATATGTATGGTGAAAGACCATTCCGGCCAATAAAGGCCGATTCCTTAAGAAATACTACGCTTGACAAGTCACAACTCAGGTTAATGATAGATGACGATGCTCGTGTCCGCTCGCTGTCTTCCTGAGTCAAAACTCTATAAATAGTATCCGGTAAAACTTTGCCTCGGAGCTGACAACGGACCGAGATGTCTCTAAACTAACAACGGACCGAGATGTCCTTGAACTAAGACCTCGCCTCAAGCACGGTGATAATGGAATTCAAGTCCACAAGTCCCAACGGCAAGGACTGCAACTCAAGTCCCGCTGACTACACAGCTATCCCGGTGGCGAAGTCCCCCCTAAGTTCCATTGGCAAACAGAGGTGTAAAAAAACGGCACATCCACAAGTGAAATGGGCACGGATGAAAACCCGAAAGGGCGCCCTGAGTAAAAAAAGCATGGCTACCGACGAGCTTGTGAAAACCTTGTTGGATATAGTGTCCTCAGAGTCAATTATTAGATCATAGGCACGTGATTGCAATGATCGAGGGAGGACCTATACCGGTAGGACAGTCTTACTCAAGATGATAGTATGCTATCTGGTTTATCTGTATCATCGTGTACATGCTTAAGGTGACCTTGCAGATCACTATTACACGTTGATGTAGCCCTTAGGATTCTTGCTTGACTACCAGCAGTATGATGGAGATCATATACGTGAGAGTTGGGTAGTCTATAAGCACATCCTTAAAGTGGTCCCTAGTCGTGGAAGTTTTCGAGACTGGGCATCGATACTCCATTAGTAGACTAGTGCATACAGTCGAGACCCCGACGAGGGACGGTGGCCGGTCTCACAAGCCATTGGTGTCAGTTGGTTCACCTAAGATGTATACAGGTGCTCATTGGGTTATGAGTACACCGGATAGGACTCGCCGGGAACATGCTAGTTGGTATTATACCTGACGTCAGATAGCAGTTCCCTGGTGACATGTGTACATGTTAGTTCATCGATCTGAGATCGTCATTTGTTTTGTGTGAGTTCCCACTGTGCTTTGATTACTACCCTACCACGGCTCAAAGGAGTCGTGCAAACAGGTTTTAGTTGGGTACAGTCCCGAGCCACATGGAGGCAGTGGGCGGATCGGCAGGGGTTTCGTCTTTCCCGGTATTGGGGGTGAGATCGTGCTGTATCTAGGAGAGCCATTACAGGAAGTCCTTGGCCAAGGCAGGAGATTTACTGGTAGGTATTTGTTCATATCATAATATTGCATTATTATATTCCCCATTCTTATTCTTTTTATAAATAAACAGGTGCTTTTGACGCATGTCTGCTACATGTTACAGGTTACATGTTCTTGGACAGAAATCAGTGAAAACGATGTAAAGACGATGAAAAAGTGGACTTTTGACCAACAAATAGAAGGATCTTAATCAAGCCTACACAAAAGATCAG
This sequence comes from Agapanthus africanus, assembly GCA_030015575.1. Taxonomy (NCBI): domain Eukaryota; kingdom Viridiplantae; phylum Streptophyta; class Magnoliopsida; order Asparagales; family Amaryllidaceae; genus Agapanthus; species Agapanthus africanus. The sequence continues at coordinate 160,317,506 of CM057339.1, read as the reverse complement.
TACAAGGCAATGCAAGGTCCAAGATTTCGAAGCCACAGTTAAAAGTCCACCACAATTATTCACTGGAAAATCTGAAAGAGAACAGAAGCTATTTTAAAGAAAGAATTAAAGAATTAAGTAGCCCAAGATGACCAAAGCAAGCCCACAAAATATAAAAGCCCAATTCATCCTTTTGGCTGCGGAACTGCGGCCAAACCAGGCCTTGGGCTGCGGTTCCGCGGCCGTGTGTTACACGTAGTGGGTCAAATTTTCCAGAAAGGTTTGAGGCGCATTGACTAGTCAACCTAAGGGCTATTTTTGTAACTTCAGACATGCGAATCAAATGTAACCTAGGGTTTCCTATTCTCTATAAATAGGAACTCTAAAGTTGTATTTTCTTATGCCCCCTTTTAATAATAAATTCAGAATTCTTTATGGAGAGCATCAGTGTTTCTTTTCAATTCATGGATTCAGATCTGACAAACCTGCGTTGATGATTGGAGAGATGCATCTGTAAGTAGATTTAATTCCTTGCTCTAGTTTAGATTTCAATTCTTTGCCCTAGGTAGATTTAATTTCTTGCCGTAGATAAATTGTTTAGAGTTAGCTTTGGGGAAGGATTTTGAGAGATGAGATCTCTCATCCTTTTCTTACCCATAATATATTTTCAATAGGACTCCATGCATACACGCACACACCGCGCCCTACGGCACCCTATCCCTCGAGGTAGCTGTGACACCGTAGTATAAAAGCCCGGTTGCGCGCGTTTTCCATGGAGGTTAGGGTAAGGATCTCTAAAGGAAGGACAAAAACCTAGAGGAAGGAACACCTTTCCGAATGGATCTAAACCCCTTTATTGATAATTACCATAACTCCTCATAGATCTTCATTCGGATATAGAAAGCGTTGAGATTTACCTGCATTTCCAAACCATCCCTAAACCTAACCCTAGCAAGACTAGATCTAGATAATCGTAGTATAGAATAATTAGGTTTTTAGATTTAATAATCAATCCGAACACCCTTCGGAATTAATTCGTTAGCGCGACTAGGAGATTCACAAAATCCCTGTGGACCGACCCGTACTCACCGGCTAGCTGCAAAGCGACACCATTCTTGATTGCGGTAATAGATAAGTTTTTGAGATATCAATCAAATGGCGCCGTTGCCGGGGATGGCGTAGAACTTTCCTTTTTGCGATTTCGGGTTAATCTTAAATTAAAAAATCATAAAAATCTAAAATAAAAATACCCAAAAAAAAATATAATAATATATCAATTGTTATTTTTTTGGAAAGGGTACTTTGTTGTGTGAATCTTGCAGGAACAATCGAGACGGATCTGGAAATTTCCAGAAGGCGAAACAGAAATCAGGAGATCAGAACAGAGAAGGATTTCAAAAACAGAATAATACATTTTTTCTGGAGATTTGAACCCTCTAACTTGCCGCGCTTCCGCGGCCGAAACCAGACTTAGACCGCGGAAATGCGGCCATCTTGCTGACTCAGTGCCGCACAAAAATTTTGTGGACTCGTGCTAACCATCCCGCCGCGAAAACGCGGCAGGAACGCGTTTATACCGCGGAAAGGCGGCTCTATGGTGGCATCATCTCGTGGAATTTCCTCTGTAAGCCCCTCTGTTCTTTCTCTGAAAATCTTGATATATCTTTTCTGTGAATTGCCTGCAGAATTCCTCGCGCTTTAAAAACATATTCCCTTCCACATAACGATCTTGTGCAGGATTTTTGAGCCACGCTTAAAATATAAATTGATTGCATGTAATATTTTTGTGTTGCATATCTTTTATCAACAATCTTTTTGCAACAATTTCCAAATAAAGATAATAAGAAAAGGAAAAAATTTTATTAGAAACTTGCAAATTTTTTTTTTGCCGCAAATAAATCCTTGCACTAACCAACTTTCCTTCTTTCCCCTTTTCTTCTAACATGGGTACCCCACATAATAAATCACTTGCCGAACTTTGGTATCCCGAACCTAATTTTGCGTCGTTCGTCAATTTGTTCGGTTAATTTAAATACGATCATTCCTTGCCTAAAATATCGTTGAAAGATCAAATAGAGGCGTCTAGGAGAAATAGTTTGACCTTTCAACCCACTCTGTGTCAACCAAGTCAACTTTTACCACCTCCATGTGTTGATACCACTTTTTCAAGTCCTTCTGTCACTCCTAAGCCGATGTCCATTGCTGAGCATATTGCTCAATCTTGCAGCCGATCTTTCACCCCTCTCCACTCATCTAGTTCTAGGGATCCGCACGATTATTCACCTTTTTATCCACATGTTGACCCTACCCCTGTCCAACCATCCACTTCCTACCAGTCCTACTCGACTTTCCCACCTTCACTAGACATTGATTCTATACAGCCTGTTGGGAGTTTTGCATATCCACACAATTTCGAATCTTTTCCCGAAACCCCCTTACCACCCAAGTCTAGTTTGGAAAAGTCGTTGGAAGCGTATATCGCAGCAACAAACAAAATGGTTAGGAATGTGGAAGCGTCCGTGGCCGCCCTTATGCAACCTATTGAACCGGTAGCTAGTTTTCCGCTAGCTCCAAATTTTTCAATGTATGAGGAGGCGGTTGGACAGAGTGAGAATTTGAGAGGATTTCCAAATCAAACCTACCCTTACCCAATTGAAGCCCACAACTCCAGTTTTCCATCGAATGTCCTAAATGATTCACAAGTTCAAAATAAAATCGAGTTGTGTGATTTTGTAGTGTTTGATTTGCCAAATTGTGAGGAACCCCTTTCAAGTGAAACCGCACCTAATTCTTTTGATCTTTACACCTCCACTCTAGAACCTATATCGATAAATATCCATGCTTTTGATGAGGTGTCCAAAGAAATTAATTTTCACTTGATTGAGGATATAGACGCCGGGACTATTTCGGATGATGAACCTGTCGATTTGATTGAAATTTTATGTTCAAATCATCATCCCGAGTTATTAAATGTTTCTCCCGAATCTCATATGCGTCTTGATTTTGATGATAATGGCATGGATGAGTTAAAATTTGAGGAGAATTATAAGGATAGTATTGAGGAGAGTTTTGAGGATCATATTGAGGTTGACCCATTTTTCTTTGATGTGTCGGATTTTCCAATTCATCCTCTTGAATGTTTAACTAAATCATCCTCCCTCATTTCCATCGTTCCGACCACGCCTAATATCACGCTTGAAGACTGTGAGCTTGAAATTTTTTTCTTTGAATCTAACACAGTTCTCACAGACGATAACATGTACGAGTGTATCACTTTTTCGGACGATGTTGACGACTCACCGCCCGAGTTTGAGTCCTTTACATTTTCAGATGAGTTAACTGAACCATCAGACTCGGTTGCTTATAGTAGTTTCGAACCATTAATGGAATCTTTCAAGTTCGAGACAGTTTACTACGGTGAGAATGATACTATCCCTAATTCACTTTCTTTCGTCTTTCCCATTGTTCCGACCGTACAAGAGACCGTTACGCTTTCATCTCCAATACCAAGTTCGGCGTACCCATGTTTTCTTGCGAATCTTGAGGGATTTGACCCCATTTCTCGACGGGTTGATAGGTTAGCGCAATCGCTTTTAACACATCGGTCATCACAAATTGCGCTAATTTATTCACTCGCTTTACACCCTCAAGATCGTACTCCACTTCTTTCTTCTTTCCGCCATTCTTCTCTCCCACCGAGACCATATTCTCTTCTTCCCATTCGGTCTCGTGTGTTTCTCATCTCTTTTTTTCCTACTCCATTCTTTCACCAACTAGACCATTACCACGATAAGATTTTTGAATGGTTGGTGCTAACCTTTGGCTTGTGTAAGGCCAAGCTTAAGTTTGGGGGGAACCTTGTTGTATATATGTATATATATTTTTTGTTTTCTTTTTCTATAAAAAAAATAATTTTTTTTTTCAAAACATTAAAAAATATATAAAAATTTATAAATAAATAAACAGGGGAGTGCTGGCATTTTGACCCTCTTGGTGTAGCACGACAGTGAGGACACTGTCAAGTTTAAGTTTGGGGGTATGCTCGGTACGTCTTCTTCCTTCGCATTCATTTGTATATTTTTGCATTTGCATATTTATTTGAAAACCCATAAAAATTGAAAATTTTAAAAAATTATAAAAATTATTGTATTCAATTTTGGCCATATTTGACTTGAGTTTGACAAATAGGTTAACTGGCTAGGAACAACTAGATCTTAGATTTAGTAAATTAAAAATCCTAAAAATAACCTTCTTTAAAGTTTAGCGATAGAAAGTATATGTCTTTGTAGTTTATTTAGAAATAGGCAAATTTTGGGTTCACTTCTTGGGCTAAGTCGAAACAAAGGAAAAGTATTGATGTTCTTATTAAAGTATGAGTTTGAAAAATAGTTCCTAGCTTAAGTCTAGATTCTGAAAACGTATACCCTACAATTTGCACAATCACGCACCTTGAAACTTGGAATAGTAGAAGAGACCTTGAAATGCTCTTATCTTAAGTCCTTAGTACAGTGAAAATGAAAAAAAAATATAAGTGTGAATAAAGAATAAAAAAAATGGACACTGATTTTTGTGATTACTTAAGGCTGCAAAAATAGAAAAATATTTAGCGAGGGTGCTTTATCACCTAGTGCCTTAGACCAATTGGTTTGGGAGTCACTGTTAAAAGCCTTGGTTGTTGCAAAACTAGGAATTACACTTTAATGTGCAAACACATCTTGTAATCGGTTGTTGGTACCTTAAGAAGTATTAACGGTCGCATGAAGGATGTGTAAGCAAAATTCAATTAAAAATTCACCTACTAATAAGTACTTTGGACAACGGACAAGGACATGATTGCTTGATTTGAATTTCCAAGTGTAGGGGTGACTTATACACACACGTAGGGATATGTGATTGGAGTTTAGATGAGAGAAAGGAGTGAAGAATAGAACTTGTATCTTTAGTAGAGTTGATAGAAATTCCTAAGTGGAGATGGAACCCTAGAAGGAAAACTTAGGAAATGCCAAAAGCTAAGTAAGTCTATAGAACATATATAATTTTAAGTTAAATAATGAGGAAGTGTGAAGAATATGGGTGGATAATTTACGGGTCAAAGATAATAGAGTTCCTTGTTAGAAAACCTAATTGGAGAACAAAAGTTAATGGGTCGAATTGATAGGATTTTGTGGGTAGTATCCGCTGAAAACCCTCAGGAGACAACACTTCTCCTACTAGGGACACCTAGAGGTTTAACGGCTTGTTGTACGAGCTCAGTACAATCGCGTTTCCCTGCGAAAGTGCGGCTAGGATTTTAGTGAATAAAAATAAGTTTGCTCGAGGACGAGCAAAAGATAAGTTTGGGGGTATTTGTTCACACCATAATATTGCATTATTATATTCCCCATTCTTATTCTTTTTATAAATAAACATGTGCTTTTGAAGCATGTCTGCTACATGTTACAAGTTACAGGTTCTTGGACAGAAATCAGTGAAAACGATGTAAAGACGATGAAAAAGTTGACTTTTGACCAACAAATAGAAGGATCTTAATCAAGCCTACACAAAAGATCAGTACAAGGCAATGCAAGGTCCAAGATTTCGAAGCCCCGGTTAAAAGTCCACCACAATTATATACTGGAAAATCTGAAAGAGAACAGAAGCTATTTTAAAGAAAGAATTAAAGAATTAAGTAGCCCAAGATGACCAAAGCAAGCCCACAAAATATAAAAGCCCAATTCATCCTTTTGGCCGCGGAACCGCGGCCAAACCAGGCCTTGGGCCGCGGTTCCGCGGCCGTGTGTTACACATAGTGGGTCAAATTTTCCAGAAAGGTTTGAGGCGCATTGACTAGTCAACCTAAGGGATATTTTTGTAATTTCAGACATGCGAATCAAATGTAACCAAGGGTTTCCTATTCTCTATAAATAGGAACTCTAAAGATTGTATTTTCTTATGCCTCCTTTTAATAATAAATTCAGAATTCTTTATGGAGAGCATCGGTGTTTCTTTTCAATTCATGGATTCAGATCTGACAAACCTGCGTTGATGATTGGAGAGATGCGTCTGTAAGTAGATTTAATTCCTTATTCTAGTTTAGATTTCAATTCTTTGCCCTAGGTAGATTAAATTTCTTGCCGTAAATAAATTGTTTAGAGTTAGCTTTGGGGAAGGATTTTGAGAGATGAGATCTCTCATCCTTTTCTTACCCATAATATATTTTCAATAGGACTCCATGCATACACGCACACACCGCGCCCTACGGCACCCTATCCCTCAAGGTAGCGGTGACACCGTAGTATAAAAGCCCGGTTGCGCGCGTTTTCCATGGAGGTTAGGGTAAGGATCTCTAAAGGAAGGACAAGAACCTAGAGGAAGGAACACCTTCCCGAATGGATTTAATCCCCTTTATTGATAATTACCATAACTCCTCATAGATCTTCATTTGGGTATAGAAAGCGTTGAGATTTACCTGTATTTCCAAACCATCCCTAAACCTAACCCTAGCAAGACTAGATCTAGATAATCGTAGTATAAAATAATTAGGTTTTTAGATTTAATAATTAATCCGAACACCCTTCGGAATTAACTCGTTAGCGCGACTAGGAGATTCACAAAATCCCTGTGGACCGACCAGTACTTACCGGCTAGCTGCAAAGCGACGCCGTTCTTGATTGCGGTAATAGATATGTTTTTGAGATATCAATCAGTATTCCAGTAGTATCTCAGGGTGTTCTGGGCTACACTCCAACACGACTTGTACCGCTTTTGGGGGTCTGACTTTTACCAACCCCCTAGGCCCGACATGCGATGCTCATAGACGAACGGACCGGACTGTACGGATATTGTCACTGACAGGCTCGGTAGGGTGTCAGGATGAGTTCGCTCATCGACCTCCCTTTTGGTCAATACCTGGTAGCCCGCTACGTACGGCTAGTACCTCTGTCGTGCTAGTGGTTAAATCCACAGCCAAAGTATTGACGAGTCTTTAGAGTCCCCCACAGACAGTTTCTCAAGTTTCGGGCAAAACATTGTAGAGGCCGTATGATTTATGGCAGAGTTCGATCATATACATGCAGTCGTGCACGCATCATGATCGGACGGATAATACTAGTGGGCTTTGGTTTAAGCCGGATCCTAGTATTAGATTTGTTGGATTACTTTAGTCTCATCACATCCGCGTTCAGTCGGAATACGGATGCAAGTATGTATATACAGGTGAGGGGTATCCTTGTGATCCGTCATGAGTTTACTTTAGATGTTGCCGTATCATTTTATTGGACTAAACATTTGGATTAATGTTTACTTTAGTGGAAATTATGAGCTTAATTCATGATGAGGTGCATTAAATATGACATGGACAAGGGTGGTGACTCATGGTCTTATTCTTTGAGCTATGTCATGTTTAGTGATTGATTTAAGTGTTGATATGATAAGAGGAAAGAGAGAGGGCAGCCATATGATGAGGTTAGCTCTTGTATTATTCTTGATCTCACTCTCATTTTTATCATACAACATAAGAAAAAAAGCCTCTTCTTCTTCTTCTCCTCTAGCTCACCATTTCCTCCAATGGCATCATCTTCAACCTCCATCCATACACTCTCATGTGTTGAGAATCAATAGATGCTTGGGACAAAGTGATCACACACATTCTCTACATCACCTTGGACACGTCGGCTAGCAAACTTCGTGTCTGAGTTGCTTCGGACGAAGCGGGAGCCCGTAAAAGGATTCGAAGATGTGGTGCCCTTTCCGACGAGGAGACCGGAGATCGGAGATGCCGCAAGGAGCTTGGGTTGGTGGCCAAAGACCGAAGGGCACAGATCGATCGGTATAGCTTTTCTAACTCTTCTCTAGTTAGCTAGTTATAGGTTAATGATTCGATCTGGGATTAAAGTCTGCGATAGCACCGGTTTCAAGTTTTGAAAAAGTTTCGTTTCCGCATTTTGGCCTCGGACAGACAGCCGGGGCGCTACCGTAGACTTACAAACCTGAAATGGCGCAATCTTGTTGTAAAAAAAAATGGTACGTACACAAGCGAAATGGACACGGATGAAAATCCGAAAGGACGCCATGAGTAAAAACAGCAGGGCTGCCGGCGAGCTTGTGAAAACCCGAAAGGGCGCAATCTCGTAAAATTTTCACTTACGGGATCCTTTCGACTCGTAAAGAGAGCTCTCCCTATGAGAGCCTCACAGATCATAGGATTCAAAGCCTTAAGCCACAGGGACCTGGACCTGTTTTTAAGCCGTCGTATCCCCCAAGTTGCCCTATAGACGGTCCAATATTGGCCATTGTATACAATCTACGGGCACAAATAAACAATTTTCCCACAAAGTTCCACTACTGGCAAGAAATGTCCTCATATGGTGAATGACACTTATAATTCCTTTCGATTTGTAAGGAAAAAACACTCTTGTAAGATCCTTACGACTTGCAGGAGAAAATATCACTTATGAGCCCTCACGGCTTTTTGGGAGAACCTACACCTACGTGATCCTTTCGACTCGTAGGGAGAAAACCTTTTATGAGACCCTTGCGGCTCATAGAGTCAAAAAGCCTTAGTCGACGGGATCTTAACCCTGTTTCCTAATCCACCTTCGTTCAAATCTATAAAGGCAAATGATGATTCGCTCCTGGCAACATCCCAGTGGTAGCGATGTTGATGCCTAAATTGGTATCAAATTTCAAGTCCTTTCACAGCAAATGATGATTCTTTCCTGGCAACATTCCAGTCACAGCGAAGCTGATGCTTGAACATGTATAAATTTTTAAGTCCTTTCGCGGCAAATGATGATTCGCTCCTGGCAATATTCCAATCGTAGCAATGTTGATGCCAGAATTGGCATCAGATCTCAAGTTCCATACTCGCTACAAAATTCAGCGAGCAAAAAATGCATATGAAATAGCCGAAATGATAGGGCAACACGCAATAAAAATCAGCGAGTAAATTATATGCATATAAAAATAGCCGAAATGTTTGGGCGACTCGCAATAAAAAGCAGCGAGTAAAAAAAAATATACATAGCCGAAATGATCGGGCACTGTGATAAAAAGCAGAAATGATTGAGCAATCGCGACTTTTGCAATATAAAAAGCTGAAATGATAAAGCGTCGCGGAAAGAAATAAAAAAAATGAATGAATGAAAAATGAAACTTTTGCCCTGCAGGTGAGTCCACATCGACCTCTGTATACAATCCATGTGCACAAACAAAAAGGGAACCACATTTTTCCACCAGGCTCCATCAGAAGGAGAGCAAGATCTCGACGGTTCACAGACAGCCTAGAGATCGATAATGGCGTTTGTTTTCACTCCAGCAGGATGCAGACGCAACGTCAATGAAACGGAGCCATGGCAAAGTCACTAGTTCCAAGTCTTGACGGTTCACAGACAACCTAGAGACCATCTCGACATTCGTCTCATTACAGCAGACACAACGTCAACAAAACGGAGCCATAGTAAAGTCCCTAGTTCCAAGTCTTGATGGTTCACAGACAACTTAGAGGCTACCTCGACATTTGTCTCATTATAGCAGACGCGACGTCAACAAAATGGAGCCATGGAAAAGTCCCTAGTTCCAAATCTCGACGGTTCACAGATAGCCTAGAGATCAACAACGGCGTTTCTTCTCACTCCAACAGGATGCAGACGCAACGTCAACAAAGCAAAATCATGGCAAAGTCCCTAGTTCCTAGTCTCGACGGTTCACAGACAACCTAGAGACCACCTTGACACTCATCTCGTTATAGCAGACGCAGTGTCAACAACGGCATTTCTTCTCACTCCAGCAGGATGCAGACACAACATCAACGAAATGGAGTCATGGCAAAGTCCCTAGTTCCAAGTCTCGACGGTTCACAGACAACCTAGAGACCACCTCGACATTCGTCTCATTACAGCATACGCAGCGTCAACAAAGCGGAGTCATGGCAAAGTCCCTAGTTTCAAATATCGACGGTTCACAGATAGCCTAGAGATCAACAACGATGTTTCTTCTCACTCCAGCAGGATGCAGACGCGACGTCAACAAGCGATCCCAGGGTCAACAAAGTGGGGCTACGGCAAAGTCCCTAGTTCCAAGCCTCGACGGTTCACAAACAACCTAGAGATCAACTCGGCATTCATCTCATTACAGCAGACGCGGTGTCAACAAAGGAAGCGAAGGACAAATTCCTAGCTTCACGGTCTTGACGGCAACTCAAATAAAACCTGAAAAACTATCGGAGATCATCCCACACCAGCGCGGAGTGGTTATGACTCATCGGGGCTTCCAAACTGAGCCTAAGTTCAAGTAAAAAGCATTATGGAAAATTCCTAACGTTTGCTCTTCCGACGGTAATATGACCTAAGGAGGTTACTTGAAGACGTCTTGTCCAGCCTTCGAAGGGATCAGAGACATGATAGTCGCGGGGCTACTCGAACAGCAGCGTAAAGTCTGCATATCGGGGAATGCATCAGCCAACGCGACGGTACGACGGACAAAAAACCCTAGTACCACATACCCTAACGGACCTCTGTCGTAAAGAGCAGGGGTTAACTGTAACGTTAGGACAGGTTTTCCTACAAGCCCAAGGGAGATAAACTAAACAAACTCCGAAATGTGTCTATAAACTACAAGCTCCGAAATGAGCTCATAAAGAGATTCCAGGATGAGTGAATAAACTACAAACTCCATAATGAACATATAAACTACTTTATAACAAGTCAAGACAGTAGAAGAGAGAAATGCCAAGATGAAATGAAATATGTCTTTTATTCATGAGTTTAAATGAATACAGAGTACATTTTATTCAGAGATCAAAATGAATACATCTTATTCAGCGAGCAAAATGAATACAAAATAATATATACAACGAAAAATGTTCAAGTCGGTGGACGGTTCAATAGGCCAGTGAGTTCGTCATTCTTCCGCTGGACTTCGGCTTCAAGCTCTGTCAGTGCTGCAAGACGAGTCCATGCCTGGGTCTGTTGATCCTGATAGGAAGCAGACCGACTCTCAAGCTCCTTCTCGGAAACTTTATGGGCTTCAACCATCTCGCGGGTAAAAATCACAGCTTTGTCAAGAGCCGCTACTTCTGTAATAGCTTCTTGAAGCACCCGCCAAATTTCATATGCACGGGTAGTCTTGGCAGCATAGTCACATAATTCACGAATTATTCGCCGAATTCCCGAATAATTCACGAATTTTTGATCAGCCGACTTAATCGGCGGGCCGAATTATTCCCGAATTATGTAAACAAACATCGAATAATTCAAAAAAGCAAATAATTCACAAAATCAAAATCTAGCGTCTCATATATTAATTTCTTGCTCGAAATCCTTCCCGAACATTTCCTGAACACTTACCGAATCTTTCCCGAATACCTGTCGATTTTTTCCGAATAGTTCGACGAATTCGAATTTTCGATCTTGCCGAATTATACCCGAACGACGAATTTGTGACTATGCTTGGCAGTAAGCTGAGCCTGAAGTTCCCCCAACGCGTTTGAAGCCAACTCCTACTCTGAAAACTTCCGATTGAGCCTTTTCTCGCACGACTGGAGATTGGCTGCACATCATTCGATACATCCTCGGAGGCTCGTCTTCACAATTAAGATGTCGGAAGGAAGGCGTATGCATTCAATCCGATGCAGGAAGGCTTCCACTTTGCGGCAGTACTTAACCCAAGTACGCACTAATGCCTTATCATGATAAGTGGCCAGAACAGATAATGAAGTGTTGGCCTCGGCTGCAAATTCTTCGGCTGTGACAGAAGTACCAGCGCGAAGATCTTCAATGAGTGCCGCCAAGGAATAAATATTCTGTTTCGCTATCTTTTCAGACGCACGTTGGGCATAAGGGCCTGGTGGCATAAGGATCTGAGACTCTAATGGGGTCAGGGCTGGTAAAGCTATAAAGATTCAGGCGCGGTCAGTTGTGTTTCCAAACATAGAGTAAACAGAACGATGCCAAGGATAAAACATCACTTACCCACAGTCATTCAAGGTGGGTTTGAATGATCCCCGGGTCCATCAAGAATCTCAACTTCGTCATCAGCCTCCAGGACTGTGGTTTAGAATGAAGGGCATATCAGCATCATTATGAAAATAGAAAACCAGAAGGGCAAAGTATACTAACCTTGGCCTTAGGAAAAAACTATGCTTTGTGGGGGGGATTGCTTATGGGGCAGCCATGTTGAGCAAGCGCTGGAAGGTTTTCTCAGAGAGAGATCCATGATAGAAGTCGCCAATTCCCGTAATTCTGAAGGAAAGAAAGGGTCAGATGACAGAAGGGTCATTAAGCAAAATGTATATGTACATGAGATTACCTTCAATGGTTTGCCTTCCCTGAGCTGGAGGAATGGCAGCCTCAGCGGTCTCCTCCACACCTTCAGGTGCATCACCAGAGATATTCGTAAAACCTATGGCTGGCATGGTAGTCTCTAATAGGGGACAAAAGCCGTCGCAGGAGGCTCCAAGGCAGGGATGACGGCTTCAATAATATCATTTATACTCTTCGGTACGTCGCTAGGGATGTCCATGGGATCCATGGCCGATGATGCCAGCTCTGCTAAGGAAGTGGACATGGAAGAGACACCAGCCGCCACCAGAAGCTCCACAGTAAGGGTAGCAGCTTCAATAATCCCCTCTACACCCGCTGGTGCGTCATGGGAGATATTCACGGAATCTGCAACCATGACCTAATCCGGACTCAAACCCGTTTCCGTTGCAGAAGTCCTTGCAAAGATCGCGCAAAAAATAAGAGGACATAAAAGTAATACAAATTACTAGCCAAAGGAAGAACGCGAAAAATACGCATACCAATACGCCAATGAGCTTGAAGTATGGCTTTTTCGAGCCGTCGTTCTTTTCTCATTAAATACGCTCGCCGGGCTTCAAGCGCAAATGAGTGACTAGTGTTTTTGATGCAAGCTCGTCCTCGGAAGCATCTGAGATGGGCTGTTTAAAGGCCTATTCTTCTTCCATTAACAGAGGACCCATGTGCACCCTCCGTAATGATGGTTCGACATCGTATAATGCAATGGGGGGTAAGATTTTTTCGGAGCGCACACGTTCTCAGTCTCATCTTGAGAACGCCTTAAAGCCTCAGCCAATTGCGTGGCCTCCTCGGCAGACGAGCCAGGATAGATAAGACCGGCGTCTGACTCCTCCATAGCTATCGGTTCATCCTGAATAAACGGCTCGGTCTCAAGTAGAGTGTCGAGTAGGTCGGCAATCGATTTCTTCCTCATCTTGGAACTTATGCTAACACTAGCGGAAGAACGCTTCCTCCCCCTGGGCGCTTTGGCACGATGTTGCCCAACTTCACTTTCGGTATCCCCCTTTGGCGACACCACCACTGATGACACCGCCGCTGGTGACACTACCGCTGGTGCTTCATTAGAAGCCTTTGCTTCGGTTCTAGTGCGCACTGGCATACCAGCAGTGCAAGCGGTCGACTCTATTTCTACGGCTTTGAAGATAAGTACCAAACCGCTATCCCTCAGTGGAGGGCGAACCACTGACCGCGGCCGCAAAGGGGCGTTGGTGGCCTGAGTTGGAATAGGAGCTCTACCCTCGAAAAGCACCCGTCTCTCCTCTGCAATGACAGAGCCGACCCGATGACGATACCAACCCTTAAAGGACTCTACAGGTCTCAGGAGGTAGTCGGACTCCGGGATCATGAAGCGGGAGCCGGTGTTTAGCCGCATGAAATGGTGGATGATTTCGTGAGTAACCTCCAAAGAAAGAGCAGGCTCGACTATGAATTCCTCGAGATGGATGCCCTGGTCGTGGCCCCACTGCTGAGCAAAGCGGTGCGGGCTATACCGTATAAAAAGGACAGCATTGTTACGACGGAACACCGGATACCCTGGCCTGATCGAGTATAGGTGCATGACCTCTTTTGGTTTCAAAGCCAGGACCCCACCCTTCGATAAATCAAACAATTGTTAAATGGGCTCTACTGGAGCGAAAAGTACTCGATCACTGAACACCATTCCGCCTTCATTTGAGTATGGGTTCAGCAGTATGCGAAGAGCCCCTACTTGGGTCAGATCGGGAGCGGAGGCATCAACCAACCTCATAATCTGCGGGAAGGTGTACGAATCATAAAAATCTGGCTGCTGGTGCACAACGAACGCTCCTAGCACGTTCATCTCGATCCATGACGTGAAGTAGTGGAGGGGAAATTCATGGTCTCCGCACCTGGGTTTGAAGTATTAGCCGCGACGCTTAATCCGTGATATAGATGTGATAACCCCGCAACGCCAACAGCTAGCCGTGCTCCCCCAGCTATGCGGTGAGCGGGATAAAAAACGGAGGCTCTCATAAAGCGGTGATGTATCGGCATGGCAAACAAGCTTAGCCAAAGACTGATAAAACCAACGAAAAATGTCTCTCCTTCCATGCCAGGGGCCGCAATCGCGTCAAAAGCTACGGTTGACTAGTTCGAAATATAGAAATGTGGCAGGTCTTCCTCCTTTGCCGGCAAGTTCCTTAACCCTAATCCAAAAGGGTGTTCAATTTTTGAGATACGACGCCCTCTCGAAGAAAGCAAGCAATGAAAGCGTCAAAGGTGACACATTGCCTTTCCGATTTCACAAACAGCTTTTCGAAGATACCCAGGACCTTGATGAGACTTGGGTACTTATGACGTACGGCTTTCTTAGTCGGCAGGCCGTCGAGTAAAGCAGGCACCGTATCAAACACATATTCATCGGGAGGCAGTAACTCTTCATAATGCTCCCCCCTGATCGGCAAACCAAAGATCTCGCGGAACTCTTCCAATGAAATTGAGACATCTCGATCCCCTAGCAAGAACGTATTGGTGGGAAGGTTCCATTGATTCAAGAAAGCTTTAACCCACCAGATGTGAAGGGCGTGGTAATAGAACAACGAAGCATACACTGCCTGGTACAACCCGACCTTCTACAGACGTGCGCGTTAGGCAGATAGAATATACCGAGCCTAAGGAAGATAGTCAACCGGGTGGCGAGGGATAACACCTACCTTATAAACCTGCCCCTAAGGTCGGGCTTCACCCTGACAGATTCGGCGCCCCAGAATATCGATGGCCACCACAGGTCGGTTGGGTATAGAGCGGATGGGTTCTTACGGCTCTTCGCAGGTAAAACTATGACGGCCCCCCTGATGATATGACCGTACCACTTTCCCCACAAGAGAAGACTAGTATGGTCCCTGTCATGAGCCCTAATCATCGCCATTGCCTCCTCGTTCGACGACGACTGTGGGAAGGCCGCTTCTGAGTGAGTGTAAAGGAAGTCGGGAAGTGAGACCATCGTTCCTAAAAATAAAAAAAACTCATTTAAAAATAATAATAATAAATAATAATGTAACATAAAATAAAATAATAGAAAAACCGTGATGTGACGGGACCACTACCTGCAAAACCAACGGACCCCACAAAATCTAAATAACGGCTCACCAATGACGAGGCAAAATAATCATTGAGAGAATCAAAAAGGATTCTCATAAAGTAAACAGTAAAGTTTAAACAATTTTTGAAGCGAGTTCTGCTAAAAAGCGCAACAGATTCAAATCTGCTTTAGAGGCATTAAAACCCTCAAATACTCGAGAGCATTAGGGAATAAAATTCCCAAAATTGTCCGAGTCTTTCTCCGAGCCAGGCTCTATGAACAAGGAATTAAATTCCTTTAATAAAGGGATTAAATCCCAGAAAACCCCCACGGCAAGGAGACAAGGAAAATGGAATTAAATTGCAAGGATCTTAAAGATCGGTGACAGGGTAAAACCCTAAGAGGAGGATCAACAATCCTCATTGATTCAAGATCTTAAAATCTAAAAAAAATGCGTGCTTTGGATCTTTGAGAAACCAATTTAAGAAAAGAGCAACGCTCTGCCCCCGGATTTAAAATCCATGACGAAGAGAATAAAAAAAGGGGGGCTCTGTTCATGATCCTTACCAAAGAAAAGTTTTAACAGAGTTTAACTCTGAGATTCCAGCAGGCAGAGAACAAAGCTCTGAAAGGAAAATTAAATTCTCAAGAAAAATAAGTAGGGAAGAAGATGAAAGAAAAGTGGTCTTCTCAGAGGCAAATACCCTTGCAGTTATAAGACATGATGGGGAGCGGTTTATCTTCCTATTCCCCTAGGCAATCCAACGGCTGTGAGGGTATACAACATTGCACTCACGTTAAGCCACGTGAGAGCAACGCTGGTAGACATTTGTTTCCTTATAAAAAAAGGATGAGGGAAAGTTCCCCATTAAAAGAGCCCCACGTGTTTAACACGTGAGTGCCTATATGCAACGCATATAGGCACTGCAATTAAAATAATTGTTAGGCTAAAACAGCCCTACATGTTTAACACGTGAGTGCCTATATGCAACACATATATGCACTACAATTAAAACAATTGCTAGGCCAAAAGAGCCCCACGTATTTAACACGTGAGTGCCTATATGCAACGCATATAGGCACTGCAATTAAAACAATTGCTAAGCCAAAACAGCCCCACGTGTTTAACACGTGGGTGCCTATATGCAACGCATATAAACACTGCAATTAAAACAATTGCTAGGCTAGAAGATCCCCACGTGTTTAACACGTGAGGGCACTTCCCTACGTAGATTTAAAATTCTACTCAACAAGGAACCGTTGGATCAAAGATCCAATGGTGATTAAACATAGAATTAAATTCTATTGAACTTTTAAATAGGAAATGATATTTTCTGTTAAACAGAAAGCTGGCGGATCAAAGATCCCATAAGTTGGAGAATATTTTTCATATCTTTCTAAACAATGAAAGATTGTGCTCCGTTGAGCCAAACATCCTTAGATTAAAAATCCAACGGTGATTAAAAATCACCAACCTACGGAATAAATTCTGTATGTGAAAATATTTTCCTAATCTTGTTTAAAAGACAAGAAAATATGATCCAACATTAGGTAAAACCCCCAAAATCAATTAGAATCTATCAATGAGAGGTTGGAAGATTCTTCAAACACTAGAGACTTTACGCAAGAGATTGATTTGACTACAGCTTCCTAAAACTAATCAACAAACTTCTCTCCGCTATATAAAGAACCTATGACTTCAAAAAAAGGAAAAAAAAGAGAGGAAGGAAAAGGAATAAAGAGAGAGAGAGAGCTACCCAAAGAGACTTAAAAGAATATACAGTGAGAGAATTTAATTCTCAGAAAAGAAGACTTGTTCCTTTGAAACACTAGGTAAAGGAAAAAAACAAAGGATTGTTTTTGCATCTCTAAGGGTTTAACCCTTCATCGAAGAACTTAGTTCTTCCTCTGGTTGAGATCTGCAGAAGCAGATATCCCCATAAGTTGAGAATTTAATTCTCATCGGGGAGATTCTGTCATACAGATTCGAAACCTAGGGGAAAGAACCGAGTTCAAAGAATTTAACTCTTACAGAGATATAGGGGAATTTAATTCCTCTGAAAATCAAGATTTAACCCTACAATAAGAATTTAATTCTTACAAAAACAGGAGGCATGAGGTCTAAAATCCTAGCATGAGATCAAAATCTCAAAACACTTAGAAGGAATGATTGGTGATTCATTTGTAACACTACAATAGAATCTTACGTACTCCACGCGAGCGTCTCTAAAGAATAAAAAGGGAAAAGACACAAAGCGCCTCACGTGCTCACACGTGAGCACCTTAAGAATCAAGTGTTTAACACTTCTATAAAAAAGAAGGGGAATGGAACCCAGAGAACAGCTCCCACTATGGAGCGCTTCACGTGAGCGCCACAATAATCAAGTGTTTAACACTTCTATATAAAAAAGAAGGGGAATGGAACCCAGAGAACATCTCCCACTTTGGGCGCCTCACGTGCTCACGCGTGAGTGCTGAACATAACCAAGTGCTCCACACTTATTAAAAAAGAGAGAGAAAAAAAGAAAAAAAGGGAAATAAATGGACAGTGCCCATAATTGAGTACCTCACATGCACCACGTGAGTGCCACAAAAATTTAGTATTTAACACTATTTCAGTGCCCGCATTAAATGCACGTGAGCATGGTATGTCTCAGCACATTAACACTGTTGGGCAATTGTAGAGACCCGGACCTAGTCTAACCTGACTAAGAGAGTCAAGAACCCTCTGTGCTTATCATTCCCCTATGTTAGTCTCAGTCCCCAGCATGACTACTGATTCTTAGATGATCCACTATGATCTTTTCCCTTGAACATGGGAATTGGTTCAAGGGTATATCTCTCTACACCTCTGATATATGTCGTTGTAATTCTTCAATGTCTTCAGAGAGGTGGCGGGTCCCGAGAACCAACTGCTTTTTGGTTCACTTCCTAAATTGACGTGCACATTCCAAACCAAACTACATCCCAAGCTCGATGTATCCCATATCATCGTTGCTCATCCCGACAAATAACAAATACACGTGCGTGCATGATGATTAACGGACCGAGATGTCCCTAAACTAACAACGGACCGAAACATCCTTAAACTACAACGGACCGAGATGTCTTCAAACTATCTACAGACCGAGATGTCCTCAAACTATCTACGGACCGAAACGTTCTTAAACTAAAACAACAGAGCCCAAGAGTTCTTTTGTTAGATCTGAAACAAAAATGATGCTAACACCTTGGTAAGTAGATCTTAGTCTCAAATTGGACTAACATATCCTTAACAAAGAACCAACAGAGCCCCCAAATGCTCGTATATATTTAAGTCGATCCTGATCTCAAAACAGATCAACGATCCTTAAATCAACCTAAATCCAAATCTAAGATATACGGATTTAGATTAATCCATGCCCTACGGACGACAACATAAATTAGTCTCCGTATACAATCCATGGGCAACCAAAAATAAAACAAATAAAAACACACACGACACGAAGTGAACTTCCGGAGCAGGAGAAAGTGGTTATCGCAATGCGGTAACGTAATTAACTGTAGGGGCTTGCGCCTGCAGGAAAGAGCGTCCCCACAATCAAAAACCTCTCACAAACGAGGGGGAATCCGACGAAGTCTGCTACAACGGCCGCATCCGTCCAAACTTCCGATACACGGTGCTATAAATCAACTTGGCATCTTCGGAGAGGTGGACGGATAAACCCAAATACCATCTGCCCCCAAATTCAGGCAAGACGACCTACGCGGTTTCGTCTCTGTTTTCGGCGGTAAACAACGGAAAAAGTTTTGAATGGAGTGAGAAGTGAACTCGGTTCCATTATCACTGCGAACCTTTTGAATAGTTGTAACATCCTAGCATGATCGTACGTTATTTAAATGATATTAAATGAGTGTATTGGGTTTCTTTTAATTTTTATTGTTTGGGTTATGATTTGTGTTCACCGTCGAAAGCCGGGAAGACAAACGTCTTGCCTGAATTTGGGGGCAGATGCTATTTGGGTTTATCCGTCCACCTTTCCGAAGATGCCAAGTTGATTTATGGCACCGTGTATCGAAGGTTTGGGCAGATGCGGCCATTGTAGCAGACTTCATCAGATTCCCCTTCGTTTGCGAGGGTTTTTTTTATTGTGGGGACGCTCTTCCCTGCAGGCGCAAGCCCCTGCAGTTAATTACGCTACCGCATCACGGTAACCACTTTCTCCTGCTCCAGAATGTCACTCCATGTCGTGTGTGTTTGTTTTACTTTTGGTTGCCCGTGGATTGTATATGGAGACTAATTTATGTTGTCACCCATAGGGCGTTCATTAGTCCAAATTCGTATATTCTTACATTTGGGTTTGGTTTGATTTAAGGATCGTTAAGCTTGTTTGAGATTAAGATCAACTTAAATGTTTGTTAAGGATATGTTAGTCCGATCTTGGACTAAGATCTACTTAACGGGGGTTTGGGTTAGTTTTTGATTGAACAAAAGAGTATTTGAGCTCTATCGTTTTAGTTTAGGGACGTTACGGTCCGTAGATCACCATTTTTGGGGTGGGGGTTTAGTTTAAGGATGTTACGGTCCACAGCTAGTTTAAGAACATTGCGGTCCATTGGGATATGCTCATGGGTTTGGGAGTGCACCCAAGGGCTGTTGGATGTCGGGACCCTCCACATCTCTGAAGACGTTGAAGAATTACAACGACATGTATCAGAGGTATGGAGAGATGTACCCTTGAACCGAATTCCAGATTGAAGGGAAAGATCATGGTGGAATGAACCACCATTTTAGATACCATTTGTTAAGAGATCATTAGTCATCTTTGAAACTAAGATCGAATTGGGGAGACCTGAGCATAGGAAGGCTCGGTTGATTGGTGATCAAAAGAGTTTTGGCCTCGGAAGATTTGTCTAGTTTAGGCTAAGGTTGGCCTCTCATAGTGTTAAATACTAAAATTTACTCGGTGCTCATGTGCTCCTACGTGAGGCTCTACAGCAGTGTTAAACACTGAAATTTAGAGCGCTTACGTGTGGCACGTGAGGCGCCCCAGAATTAGGCACTTCTTCTTAGGATTTATTCCCTCTCTCTTTTACAAGTGCTAAGCGTTATTAGGGGTCACGTGAGGCGTCCCAAAAATGGGAACTGTCTTTGATTTATTCTTTTTTTTTCTTTCATAAGTGCTAAGCACCATTAGGGGGTCACGTGGGATCACGTGAGGCGCCCTAAAATGGGAATTGTCTTTGATTTATTCCCCTTTTTCTTTCATAAGTTCTAAGCACTATTAGGGGGTCACGTGGGATCACATGACGTGCCCAAAAATGGGAATTGTCTTTGAATTATTCTCTCTTTTTTTTCATAAGTGCTAAGCACCATTAGAGGGGTCACGTGGGATCACGCGACTCGATGTCAGTTGTTCCTTTTGTTCCTTAGAGGTGTTAAAGGTGCTCACGTGGGAACACGTGATCTGTTGCTATATCGTTGTATGCTAATCGTTTCTTTTATGTGCATGGGGATCTTGATCTTAATTTTGAGAATTTCATGTCCCTTATTTTATAAGAATTAAATTCTTATACAGGGTTAAACCCTAGTTTTATCAGAGGAATTAAATTCCTATATCTTTGGGAAGAATTAAATTCTTTAAATTTAGTTCTTTCCTCTAAGTTTTGAGTCTGCATGACAGAATCTCCCCGATGAGAATTAAATTCTCAACTTGTGGGAAGATCTGCTTCTGCAGACCTCAACCATAGGAAGAACTAAGTTCTTTTTTTTAAAAGAGATAAACTCTTGGAGCGGTGAAGAAGAGATAAAATGATCTCTAGGTCTTTCTTCTTACCTAGGGTTTCTTTTCTTAAAAGAGAACTCCTCTTCCTTTTCTTTGTTTTCTCAAATCTTATGGGTTTTTTTTTGTGTACAAGACTTGAAGTCTTAGGTCTTTTATATAGTAGAGGCAAGTTTGTTGATTTAGTTAAAAAAATCTCTCATTGAGAGATCTTAATTGATTTGGGGATTTTATCCACCGTTGGATCTTTGATCCAAGAACTTCTGTTTTACAAAAGATATTATTCTTGTTTTTAACAAGATTGGAGAAATATTTTTCCATACAGAGCTTATTCTGTAGTTTGGTGATTTTTAATCACCATTGGATTTTTAATCCAACGGTGCTCTGTTTTACAGAGAGCGATCTTTCCTCTTTAGAAAGATTCAAGAAAATATTTTCCAAATAGAGTTTTGATCCATTTACTTAGAATTTAATTTTATCGGCTCAGAAGGCATTTGAGACCACTCACGTGCGGCATGACACCATAGAGTTAAACTCATTTGCTTATGTGCAACAGCCCAAAAAAGGCATCACGTGCTGACACGTGAGCTTCTCTGGCATGTTGTTTGTTTTAAAAAGATGACTATATACTTTGTATATAGATGCTCACGTGCTTGCACGTGAGGCTCGATTTCAGCCTTAATTGTTAAGCGCAATGCCTATGAATTTTGTTTATAGGCGCATCACGTGTGGGCACGTGATGCTCCATCAGGGGATTTTTTTTTCATTATGTGTTTTTTTTCTCTTTTTTTATAAGGGAACAAACGCCCCCACAGCGTTGTTCTCACGTGGCCTACTTGTGAGTGCAACGCTGTTACCCTTACAGCCGTTGGATCTGCTTAGGGAAACAGGGAGATGAACCGCTCTCGTCACGTCCTATAAATGCAAGGGTCTTATCTTTGGGAAGCCTTTATTCCTTCATCTTCTTCCTTCCTTGTCTTCTTTGAGAATTTAATTCTCTTCATCAAACCTTAGTTCTCTGCCCATTGAAATTTCAGAGTTAAATTCTGTCAGAAAAAAAAAGAATCCTTTTTTAGGTAAAGATCTTGAACAACAAAAAACCCTTTTCTTAAAAAAAATTCTAGATTTTAAATCCACCATAAGAGCTTTGCTCTCTTCTGAAACCCATCTTTTAGAGATCCAAAGACATGATCTTTGAGTAGTAAACCTCAATGTGTTGGGCATTCCTCCTATGATCTTTAAGGATTCATGGTATTGTAATTTTATTTTTCATTTCCTCATTATAGGGGTTTCCTGGAATTTAATTCCATAGATTAAAAGGAATTTAATTCCTCACCAAAGAGCTTAGCTCTGAAGATCAAGAGGGCCCCTCAGGAATTTCATTCCCTGGTGTTCTTGAGCATAATTTTATAGGGTTTTTCCTTATTTGCACAAATTCAAATTTGTTGGGTATTTTAACAGAACTTGTTTTCTCTATGAGGATTTCAAGGGTTGTTTAAACTCCCGTGTCCGTTTAATGAGAATCTTTTTTGATTCTTACAATGATTGTCCTGTCTCATCATTGGTGAGCCGCCATATTGATTTTGTGGGGTCTATTAGTTTTGCAATCAGTGGTCCCATGGAACAAACTTTCTGTCGTTTCCCTCTATTGTTATATATATATATATATATAGGTTTCTTTAACGGCTTTTCTTTTCCTTTTTTCAGGAACAATGGCTTCTCTTCCCTACTTTATTTTTACTCCCTCAGACGCCGCTTTTCCGCAATCGCCGTCGGATGAGGAGGCTATGGCGATGATCAGGGTCCATGACAGGGACTGTACTAGTTTGCTCTTTTGGGGAGTCTGGTATGGTCACATCATCCGGGGCCACCGCAGCTTCACTTGCGAGGTGCCAACAGAGCCTCTCCGTCCCATACCACTGATGGAGCGCCCGCAAACCGCTTATGCGATGGAGGCGGCTAATTAGACTCCTGCAGGATGGCTTGAGCCGTCAACAACTGGGATACCCAACCTGCCCTTGCCGACCATAGATATCTTAGGGTGCCGCATGTGTTAAGGTGAAGCCCAACCTTAGGGACAAGTCAATAAAGTAGGACTTACCCCTCGCCACCCAGTAGGCTATCTTCTCTGGGCTCGGTATGTTCTTTCCGTCCACCGTGCACGGTTGCAGAAGGTTGTGCTATACCAAGCGGTGTATGCGTCTCTATTCCATTCCCAGGCTCCTCATGTATGGTTGGTTAGAGCCTTCTTGAACCAATGGAATCTCCCTACCAACACCTTTCTGCTAGGGGATCGCGAGGTATCTATTTCATTGGAGGAATTCTGCGAGATCTCCGGACTGCCGATCAAGGAAGGGCATTATGAAGAGTTGTTGCCTCCCGATGAGTATGTATTCGCCACCGTGTCAGCTATGCTTGACGGCCTGACGACCGAAACCGCCGTCCGCCATAAGTACCCCAGTTTAATCAAGGCTCTGGGTATTTTTGAGAAGCTGTTCACGAAGTCATAGGGGTAGGGCATCACTTTTGAGAGCTTTATCACTTGCTTCATCCGTGAAGACGCTTTATCCAAAAAGGCTCCAAAGTTTGCGAACATTCACGACCCTTTTGGATTTGGGTTGAATAAACTACCGGCCAAAAAGGAAGACTTGCCGCAGTTTATATTCCGATCTCGTCGGCCGTGCCCTTCGACGCGATTGCGGTCCCTGGCTTGGACGAAAAGACCTTCTTTGTCGTCTTCATCAGCTTTTGGCTCAGTTGATTCACGATTCCGACGCATCAACGCTTCATGAGAGCTTCCGTCTTCTATCCCGCTCATCGCCTAGCCGAAGGGGCACGATTGGCTGTCGGTATTGAGGGATTGTTGCACCTATACTATGGATTAAGCATTATGGCCAATACTTCGACCGCGGGTACAGATGTCGTGAATTTCTCTCTCCACTACTTCACGTCGTGGATTGAGATGCATGTACTAGGAGCCTTTGCAGCACATCGGCGGCCAGATTTCTATGACTTCTATACCTTCCCATGGGTTATGGGGTTGGTGGATGCTTCTGCTCCCGATCCAACTTAGCTGGGGGCCCTCTGCGTATTGCTCAACCCGTATTCAAACGAGGGCGGGATGGTGTTTAGTGACCGAGTCTTTTCTGCTCCTGCGGGGCCCATTCAATAGCTTTTTGATCTATCAAAAGGGGGAGCATCATCTTTAAAGCCCAAAGAAGTTATGCATTTGTACTCGATTAAGCCGGGCTACTTTGTGCTATTCAGATCTTGAAGGTATAGAAGTCATACTTTGTCCCAACTTAATAGCGATCGACACTTCTTTCCATAAAGTGCTGCAAAAGGTGCCATTCCTATGGTTGCTTGGTAGCCGTTGTTGTATAAAATTCCATAATATGTAGGTGATCTTCCCATGATCCTTTGAAGTCTAACATACATGCTCTGAGCATATCCTCCAAGATCTGAATAGTTCGCTCAGACTGACCATCTGTTTGTGGATGATATGCCATGCTAAAGTTCAGACTTGTTCCCAAGCTTGCTTGTAGACTCTGCTAAAATTGCGATCGAAACCTGGTGTCACGATCGGAGACAATGCAGACCGGTACTCCATGAAGTCTCACAATTTCCTATATGAGTTCATGGGTATCAGGAATTGTACATATTTAAAGAGTTTAAATCTTAAGTAGATTATTACCTCCATGTACTTCTTTTCTAATGTCTCAGTTGATTGGCCAACTCGAAATAGAATGAAGTGAGACGACTTTGTGAATCGATCCACAATGACCCAAACTGCATCGTTACCCTTTGTGCTGCGAGGAAGAGCAGTCACAAAATCCATCGTGATGTGTTGCCACTTCCATTCTGGGATTGGTAACGGTTGAAGTAATCCAGCTGTCCTGTGATGTTCAGCCTTTAGTTGCTGACACACCAAGCATTTAGCGACGCTTCTGGCTACTTCATGCTTCATTCCATGCCACCAGTAATTCTGACATAGATCTTTGTACATCTTTGTACCTCCAGGGTGTACTGAGTAGGGAGAGCTATGAGCTTCTTTCATTAACTCTTCCCGAACAAGACCTTTTGGTACACATAATTTGCTGCCGTGTTTTAAAGATCCGTCTTCATGGATGATGAAGTCTGATCTGAGTCCATTCTCCACTTGTTCTCTGATCTTTTGCAACTTAGCATCACTTGCTTGAGTTGCTTTGATCTAATTGACAATGGTTGATTGAACTTATAAATTCATCAAACTTGAAGAATTACCTGACATGACTACTTCAATCTCCATCTGATGCAAGTCTTATTGAAGCTTCCACTGAGCGGTGAGATGCATTGCTAATTGTTGACGACTAAGAGCATCTGGAACCACATTCATCTTCCCTGGGTGATATTGTAGATTGATGTCAATGTCCGCCATGAGTTCTAACCATCGTCTCTGCCGCATATTCAACTCCTTCTGAGTAAACACATATTTTAGGCTCTTATGATCTGTGTATATGTTTATTCGTTCGCCAAGTAGATAATGGCGCTAAATCTTAAGAGCAAAGATTACGGCTGCCAACTCCAAATCATGCGTCGGATAATTGCACTCATGAGTCTTTAGCTGTCTTGAAGCATAAGCCACAACCTTACCGTGCTGATGTAGAACACATCCTAATCCCTTACTGGATGCATCACAATGCACTTCGAAACCTCCAGACTGGCCCGGTATAACGAGAATAGGCGCTGATGTCAACCTTGACTTGAGTTCTACGAAAGCCTGTTCGCATGCTTCTGACCACACAAAATCTTCATCTTTATCTGTGAGCTTGGTCAGGGGGGTTGCTATCTTTGAAAAGCCTTCAATGAACCTTCTGTAATATCCAGCCAGACCCAAGAAACTCCAAATGTCCTTCACTGACTTTGGTGTCGGCCATTCGCTTACTGCTGAAACTTTCGCTGGATCCACAGAGATTCCTTCGCCTGATACGATATGTCCAAGAAAACCAACTTGATTTAGCAAAAACTCGCATTTGCTGTACTTGGCATATAATTGATGTTGTCGTAGAGTTTCCAGAACAATTCATAGGTGCTCGGCATGTTCTTTCCGACTCTTGGAATACACCAGGATGTCGTCGATGAAGATGACAACAAACCTGTCTAAATACTCCCGGAAGACTTGATTCATCAGGTTCATGAATATTGCAGGTGCGTTGGTCACTCTAAATGGCATCACTAGAAATTCGTAATGTCCATAATGAGTTCTGAAAGCCGTTTTATGAACATCAGCTTCCTTGACCTTCACCTGATGATAACCTGAACGAAGATCTAATTTAGAGAAAAAACAAGATCCACTTAGCTGATCGAATAAATCGTCGATACACGGTAGCGGATACTTGTTCTTTATAGTGACTTCGTTTAAGGCTTTATAATCGATGCACATTCTGTATGAACCTTTCTTCTTCTTCACAAGTAGTACAGGTGATCCCCAACTTGAAGTGCTGGGACGAATCCATCCATTTGCCAATAATTCATCCAACTGTGTTCGTACTTCCTTCAAACCTTTCGGACTTAAACCATAAGGTGCTTTGATCACCGGTTGTGCTTCTGGTACTAAATCAATGTTGAATTCAAGAGCTCGATCGGGAGGCAAACTTGATATATCGTCAGGAAATACGTTGTCGAACTCTCGAACCACTTCTGACCTTGATTCTTCCTCCGCTTGAGTTGCTGCAATCACTGCCTTCCTTGGCTTCGCCTTGTATGTACTTGGCTCTAGTGTACGGTCTCCACTTTTGAAATAGAAGACCGGATAGTCTGGAATCTCGAATACTACCCTCCTTTGACGATAGTCGATACTAGTATAAAAATTTCTGAGCCAATCCATACCTAGAACCACATTGAAGATTGGTATGTCCAGCACTTTGAAGTCAGCGTAGAATTCTCTGCCGCAGACGACTACTGGACATAAGCTGTATCCCATTGTTTCCTTTAGAATGCCATTTCCTGAACTGACATTCCAGCTGGACACAAGCGGTGTGACTGGAATCGCATGAGTTCGGACGAACCATTGCGACATAAGCAGTGAGATGCTCCAGTATCGAACAATGCTAGTGCAGGAAGTGAGGCTACTAAGATTGTACCTAAGGTATGTGGGATATGTTTTAGATGTATGTAGATAAGTAGCAAGACTAAAAGAAAAGTTTGAGAAGAAAAGTTACCAGTGATAACTTGGCCAGTGGCCTCAGCTTCTTCCATGGTCATCGTGAAAGCCTGACATCATGGTACATTCCTCCTGGCCTGAGGAGCATTCCTCGGAACGTTCCTTTGAGCTTGATGGAACTGACGAGGAGGAGGTACAGCTTGTGGTCCTCTAGGTGGTGGAGCGGATAGTGCAAGTCTTAGAGTAGGTGCTTGGATGGCTGGGCGCTGTGGGTAAGTGTTTGCTGGCATGAGTGCAGTAATTGGATTTTGTCTATAAGAACAAGACCCAATATCATAAGCAGCTGAGCCGCAGATTAAGCAAAGGTTGTTCGCACGTCGGCAATCTTTCGCCAGATGCCCATTTCTCTTGCAGTAGTTACAAAAGGCTGGGCTGGGCCTGTTGTTTGGTACTCCTGGTCTCCTTGGCACAAAAGATGGCCTTGACGAGGCTCCTCCTATCATCTGGTTGACAGGGCGTTTAACTCCTGCAGACTGAGGACTGACCCTCGCCTTTATCACTGCATCATAATGGCGGGCATCTATCAGAGCCGTTTCATGAGTCGGAAAATTCCCTGTGGCTAGTGCAGCCTGGATTTCCCTATCCAAACCTTGTTGAAATTGACGGGCTTTGATCTCGTCCGTCGGTATCAGGTGTGCCGCAAATCTGTTAAAGGATTGTATTAGCTGTGTAATATGTGACATTTAAAATTTGAATTATTGAGACATATCTTACCGACTGAGCATGGTAAACTCAGCGTCATACTCATTTACCGACTTGGTCCGTATCGAACCTTGTTGCAGATGAATGAACTGTTGTTCCATGTCGAACTTGGCAGTCTCAGGGAAATACTTCGCGTCGAACATGACGCGGAAAGTCTTCAATTCAATGGGCTATTCAAGACGGTTTTCTTCCGCCTTCCACCATTTCCGTGCATTGTCCGTGAGCTGCAGTTTCGCAACACGGACCCAAGCTATATCTGGCACTTGTGCTGCTGCCAGATCATCCTCTATACTTTTGCCCATTCTTCAGCTTCCAGTGAGCTTCCCTTTCCTGAGAACTGTTTGGGATGTAAAGCTCTGAATTGCTTTACACCAGGTGTTTCAGCCTCGGGACGGTTCAAAAGCTGCTGCTGTCCCTCTGAGAGGCTGCGGATCGCCTCAAGCAGAACCGCTTGCTCGTAGGGTGGAGCAGGAACGGCAGGTGTGATTGGTAGTGGAGGTGGAGTGTTGTTGAAGTTGGTGGTTGTGTTGTTTGGGGAATCCATAACCTTGAATGAAAAAATTTGGGTTAGGACAGATTCAAGTATATGAAATGATAAGATTCAAGGAACATGAATTGTAAAGAATGTTTTAGTTGCTGGTTCTTGTGTTATATTACTTAGGTTGTTCATACAGAACATAACTGCATGATAGAGTTTCATACAGCTCTGACCTGCATGGGCCACCAACAAAACATGTCACGCCCCGCTTCCCAATATACGGGCAGAGGACGCGACTGGCCGCTACGTATTTACTATAAAGTAAACACGCTAAGCGTATCTAAGTAATATAAAATAAATGCACAAGATACAAGATATAATAAAACAACAACTTTATTTATTTACATTCTTTCTGTACAATATATGGAAAAGTAAATGCAACTGAATGAAAGCAATGCCTAAACAATGGCATAACAGAAAAGGAAAAGTACTGAAATAAAAGTGTACAATAAACTAAAGCTCTGGGTCTTCAATGAAGTGGTCCAAGTCTTCACTAGTGGGCTCGATCTCCGGAGTGTCCAGATCACCTGACGATATTCAAAGAAGAAAGAAAGAGAATGTCGTCAGCGAACAAATCGCTCGGTAAGTCCTAAAGATAAGGGAGAAATAGAATAGACAGAAAGAGAATGTAGCTTTTAAAGTTGTATTATATTATTATAATGTTGTGTTAACGATGTGTTTGTAGCTTGGTACAGAAGGATGTCAGTGTATACGAGAGGAGTCTTTATATGCCAGAGACTAGCGGCAAGTTTAGTACAAGGAACGGTTTATGCCACGGTACAACAGCAACTAGATTCAGTTTAGGTGTATTAAATCTTACTGTCTCGTGCCACTTCTAACACCTTCCGTACCAATATACCCCTTAAACCCCGTGATGTCTTGTTTATATAGTTGTGTTGTATTGCAACTTGAATTGTCTTGTAATATAGATTGTATAGTTGGATGACTTGCCGAAACCATGATATCAGTAAATAGATGTAACTGGAGAATCATGTAAATGGATGTAACTGGATAATCATGTAAATTGAAGTATATCCATGGTTCGGTTCAGCCAATACAGATTGAATAGATTGAATATAATAAATGGATTCATGGATTCATGTTGAATTGTTATATTGTAGATTGTACTTGAATCATATTCAAGTCAGATTATAATGAGACTCATTCTGAGTCAGAACAATTAGAAAAGAAATTGAAGTCCTGATTGTTTTGATGTTATCGGTAACCGCTGCACATAGGCGGTCGGATTTGTGTCTTTTCAAAGACGATTACCGTATTGATAACACCGTTGTTAAGTTATCTACCTTAGATAGGCAAGAACCCATATCTCCGGCTCCTTGAGGCTCAAGAGACTGGTCCCGCTTAAACCTATGTTTACTAGGGTCCTTAGGGTAATTTATAGAACTTGAGGGGGTTTTATGTAAAAATACTTTTGAATAATTTTCAAAATACACCCCAAGTGTTTAATTATCGTCTTTAGAGTTGTAATAATTGTAGATTTTATTTTTGTGACATTCCTAATGAGAATTACCTAATTTTCATAATATATGGTATTAAATTGTAATATTGGATTTGTATGGAATTCATGGTATTTTAATGTAAAGTGGTTCTTTGATTTGGAAAAGTTGGAATATTTATATTATAACAAAAATAGATATTTTGATATTACATATATATATATATATATTTATAAAAATAAATTTTAATATATATATATATATATAATTCTAGAAATCTTATTTTCTTAAAAGCCTATAGCGGTAGACCAAGGCAACGGAGTGAGCGCCTAGCGCGAAAGCCGTTGCGCGGTAGACCAAGCAACGGAGTGAGCGCCTAACGCCCATTGCGCGGTAGCGCATCCGTTTTCTTGCTTGCTTGCTTGCAGGATTTTCGTATTTTAAATATTTCGAGACCGAATGCTCCTTGCAAAGGTCTGCATCTCGCACTACTAAGCCTGAGGATGTGCGATAATCCGCACCATCCTGAACGGGTTCCCCAAATAGGTTGCAGCGGCGCTTTGCAAAGATTTGTTTAAAAATACTTAATCTTGTAAAAATGGTTTTATTAGTAAATGGTATTTATTTGAAATGTTTCGTTTTCCCGTATTCTAGGTTCCCGAAAGTATTGTGCTATATTGCGTATGAGTTTTGTGAGGAGGTAAGTCATTACCTCGTGATCTACTTAAAGGTATAGCAAGTTTTGTGATGTTTAATGTCGAAATAAAACTACATGGTATTTTAGTGAAAAAGTACGGTAAAAGTTACAAAATAAAATAGGTTGTCAATAGGTTGTCATGAAACTTGTTCAACATATTTGTTAATATTTAATAGTCAACATGTAATGGTTTAGCATGATTGTATTTAAGAAAAGTGAGGTTTTAGGAAG
This sequence comes from Agapanthus africanus, assembly GCA_030015575.1. NCBI lineage: Eukaryota > Viridiplantae > Streptophyta > Magnoliopsida > Asparagales > Amaryllidaceae > Agapanthus > Agapanthus africanus. The sequence goes on along the minus strand of CM057339.1, from coordinate 160,286,602 downwards.
AACCGAATCGGAAATCGGATTTACTCCGATTCCGTCGGGTTTTAGAAAGACGTTTGTTTAGAAAGAATAGGAGAGAGGGAAAATAGGACTTATGAGTTTAGCTTAAAGATGAAAGGGAGAGGGAGTGGACGTAGCTTCCGGTGCGTCATTTTGTCGCCAGGATCTCCTAGGGTTGTCGCCGGAAAAATCACCGGAGCTTCGCCTTTCGCTTCTTCCAAAGTACACTAGAGTTCTAGGAAATTTCTTGAGAGTTTTGCTCAGAATTTTGGAGTGAGGGGTGTGTGTGTAGGGTTTGTATTTATAGGGTTAGGCTAGGGTTAGGGTAGATGAAAGGTTAAAATGAAAAAATGTGATAAATTGTATTAAAATGTATTAAAATGGGGGTAATTAGGGTTTTAAAAAGGCTCAGGTACTGGTCCAAGAAAATAAAGTATGCAGGTGTGCAGGGAAGTCCAAAAGGCAACTTTTTCAAGTTGATGACTCGGCGGTTCGGCCGAGTCTGGTCGGTGGCGCTGCCCGAGTCGGCCGCGTCGCCGGCCGAGTCGGGGGTGGTCGGGGCTCCTCGTCATTTCAGTATCCCTCTGGTCCAGTTAGTTTTTAAGGTGTAGTGGAGTTTTTGTGAGATATGCACGTGTAAACCCTTGGTATTCTACAAATTCAAAATAAAACAATATTAAAAATAATGTGGGGTATGGGATTTGAACTCTGGTGGCTTGGTTCAGCAGTACAAGGTATTACCAATGAGCTACAAGCTCCTTCTTTCTAATAAAAAGCAAAGCAAATATTTATGGTACTCACAGAAATGCAATTACTCCAAGTATACATTAACTTTTTAACAAATTTCTGTACACTAAAACTGGAGTTGTTACATCTTTCAAACCCCACTTGCATGATAGTGGGTAAGTAAAGCTTTACCCTTGGCATTGTTTTGTTTATTCCATATTTACTAGTCTCACTGACTATTCATAAATCTTGACAGTTTTGCCAGCCCTGACCCCGTTAGAGTCTCGAATCTTTATGCCACCGGGCTCATATGCTCGACGTGCGTCTGAGCCAATGGCGAAACAAAGCATTCACTCCTTGTCGGCTCTCATTGAAGATCTTCGCACCGGTAGTTCTGTGACAGCCGAAGAATTTGCTGCCAAAATCAACACTTCCCTGCTTTTTCTTGCCACTTATCATGACGAAACGTTGGTGCATGTTTGGTTGAGTATTGTCGTCGAGTGGAGGCTTGTCTGCATGGGCTTGAGTGCACACCTTCCCTTTGACTTTTTGACCGTGAAAGCGAGCCTGCGGGGATGGATTGAGCGGTGTGCCGCTAACCTACAGTCATGCGAGAAGCGGCTCAACCGGAAGTTCTCAGAGAGAGAGAGAGTTAGCTTCGAACACTTTGGGGCAGTTTCAGACTCATCTCACCGCCAAGACTACTCGCGCATATGAAATTCGGCGGGTGCTTCAAGAAGCTATTACAGAGGTAGTGGCTCTTGACAAAGCCGTTATCTTTACCTACGAGATGGTTGAATCCCATAAAGTCGCCGAAAAGGAGCTTGAGAATTGGTTTGCTTCATACCAGACTCAGCAGACTCTGGCGGGAGCGCGTCTTGCAGCAATGACGGAGCTTGAAGTTGAGGTTCAACGGAAGACTGACGAACTCACTAGTTTACTGCACCGTCCACCGGCTTAAGCATTTTTTGTCGTTGTATACTCTTTTCCCCCTTTTTTATATTCACTCCTGAATGAGAGTGTCTTGTATTCATTTTGATTCTTTTATGAAATGTGCCTTGTATTCACTTGAATTCATGAATAAAAGACATATTTTATTTCATATTGGCGTGTCTCTTTGGCAAATGTGGCCCGTAGACAGTCTATCTTGATCTCCTTGAAGGGCAGCGATGGCTTAGTAAACAGGTTCAGATCTACCGCCTAAGACTTTTCAACTTTATGAGTCGTGAGGGTCTCATAAAGACTTTTCTCCATACGAGTCGTGAGTATCCCGCAGGTGTGTTTTCACTTTAGGAGTCGTGAGGACTTCTAAGTACATTTTCTCTTGAGAGTCGTAAAGATCTCACAAGAGAATTTTCCCCATTACAAGTCGAGAGGACTTGTAAGTAGTTATTTCCCTCCTCTTCAATATCCGACTTTAGAGAGTGTGGCCCATGGATAGTATGCAATAGTCCATCTTGGATCGACTTGCAGGGCCCCCATGCTTAGGAGACAGGTTGATATCCTCGTTGCCTAAGGCTTTTCCCTACGAGTTGAGATGAGTCGAGAAGTTCTTGCAGGAACATTATTTTCCCCACGAGTCAAGACGAATCGAGAAGTTCTCGCAATGATGTCCTAACGTCATAGTTAACTCCTGCTAAAAGAAGTCCGTTAGGGTCTGTGGTACTAGGGTTTTTTACCCGTCGTACCGTCGCATTGGCCGATGTATTCCCCGATATGCAGTCTTGCTGTTCGAGTAACCTCACGACTGTCGTGTCTCTGATCCCTTCGGGGGCTGGACAAGACGTCTTCAAGTAATCTTCCGGGTGATATTACCGTCGAAAGAGCAAGCGTTTATGGATATTCCATGCCGCTTTTTACTTAAGATTAGGCTCAGTTTGGGAGCCCCGATGAGTTATGACGACTCCGCGCTGGTGTGGGATGATCTCTGATAGTCTTTCAGGTTTCATTTGAGTTGCCGTCAAGACCCTGAAGCTAGAGATCTTCCTTTGCTTCGTTTATTGACATTGTGTCTGCAATATTGTGACGACTGTCGAGGTTGTCTCTTGGTTGTCAGTGAACCGACGAGGCTTGGAACTAGGGACTTTGCCATGGCTCCATTGTTTTGACCCTGGGGTCGGTTGTTAACGTTGCGTCTGCATCTCGCTGGAGGGGAGAAGAAACGTCTTTGTGATCTCTAGGCTGTAGATGTTACCGTCGAGACCTTGAAGCTAGGGATCTTCCTTTGCTTCACTTGTTGACATTGTGTCTGCAATATTGCGACGAATGTCAAGGTTGTCTCTAGGTTGTTAGTGAACCGTCGAGGCTTGGAACTAGGAATTTCGCTAGGGCTCCATTATTTCGACTCTGGGGTCGGTTGTTGATGTTGCATCTACATCCTGCTGGAGTGAGAAGGAACGCTATGATGATCTCTAGGCTGTAGATGTTACCGTCGAGATTTGACTCACTTTCTGATAGAGCCTGGTGGGAAATGTGGTCCCCTTCTTCGTTTGTGCCCATGGATTGTATACAGGGGTCGATGCAGACTCACCCGCATGGCAGAAGTTTCATTTTTTTTCTTTCCACGATGCTCTATCATTTCAGGTTTTTATATCGCAAAAGTCGCGATTGCGCAATCATTTCGGCTATTTTATATTGCAGCGCCCAATCATTTCGGCTGTTTTTCTTTTTACTCGCTGCTTTTTATTACGAGTTGCCTAAACATTTCGGCTATTTTACATGCATATATTTTGCTCGCTGATTTTTATATTGCGAGTTGCCCCATCATTTCGGCTATTTCATATGCATTTTTTTTGCTCGCTGATTTTCATTGCGAGTATGGAACTTGAGATCTGATACTCATCTTAGCATCAGCATCGCTGTGACTGGAATGTTGCCAGGAGCGAATAATCATTTGCCTTGAGAGGACTTGGAATTTGCGACCAATTTAGGCATCAGCTGTAGGGTTGCTAGGCACGCGCACAAGGGTCTACGAGGCATCGACCATGCCCGATTAAAAAATTAGCCGTGCCGAACAACCCGAATACGGATCTTTAAACTAGAGATTAGGCGAAAACTAACATGTTAACAACTTTAACACTAAGTGAGAGGGATTACAACCTTTGTAGATCCGGTCCTTCACTTCATATGCTCCGTGTTGTGGTCCCTTCACTGCGATCATCGGGTTCCGGACTCTCGAGAGGTTCCACGAAGAGAAAGATGCAACCTTTGCTTCCGATCTTCGATACAAAGATGATCTACCTTGAAGTTTCGTTAACACAAGCTAACACTCATGAAATGATGTGAACACCCTCATCTAAATGGCAAAGGAAGATGAGGATGATGAAGTAGGATTTTTGCTCTCTTTATTTATCTTTTTCTCATATTTATTCATCACAAATATCAAAACAAGAAAGCTTTGCAAGAAGAACTCAAGGAAGAAGAAGAATAGTGATAGATTTTCTTTTGTGATGAATAGAAAAAATTAATATGATAAATAATGCAACCATGGTCAAGCAAAATCATGTAGAGAATTAACTAGGGTTAGGGTTTGGGTTAGGTTAAAGATGAGTCACACACAAATATCTTTATCATGACAAAATGAAAAGCTTCTAGAATCAACTAGAAGACTTAACCCCAATCCAAACCCTAATCATGTTTAAACTCCACTAAACATGTTTCATTAGTTATCATATCATGTTACAATATTATATATCACATATATAATATTTATCGTAACAAAATAAAATAATACAATTAACATATATCGCATATATATCAATGTATTACCCGAGTGAGAAAAAGAATCTTTTAGTGAGCTAATATTAGATAATGTAATTTAATATATCATATATGTTATTATACATTAAATTATCGAATCAACACTTGAACCGACAATCCGGCTATATCGCATATAACCGACTAATATTTATCCGTACCGATTCATCGAATCAACACTTGATCCGATGACCCGGCTGATATCAAATATCGCGAGAATATAATACGGTATCACATATCGCATTATCCTCGGTCCCGCACATATCACATATGTGCTCCTACTCCGTTTTGCCTGAGCCAAGAAACCTCTGTGTAGGACTCTAAAGAATCGTCAATACGCCGGCAGTAGGTGATGATCATATCAAACACCCACAAGCTGCAAGCGGTCAGCTAAACGTAACAGCTACCCATGTATTGAGCACTCAGAAGATCAACAAGCAAGCCTGCACCTTCTCCTGTGAATCCAAACAGTAACACTCCCGTACAGTCCGGTCTCGTCGTCTGATATGTTGCATATCTCGCCTAGGGGTGGTAAACGTCAGACCCTAGTAGCTCGATAAGTCGTGTCGATATGAGGTCTATAACAGTTCGAGAAACTACTGATAACACTTACCAGTAAATCTCAGCAACCCTGGCCAGGGATTTCCGGTTATAGCCAATCGAACACAGCGCAACATCAACTCCCTATACCGGGAGAGACGAATCCCCTCCTATCGCTCATTGCCTCCATGTGATTCGGGACTGTACCCAAAATTCACCTTTTTGCACGCCCTCTTGGACGTGGTATGATGGAAATCAAAGCACAGTGGGAATCACACAAGACTCTATGACGATCTCGGGTCAACAGACTACTCTGTACCAGTGTCACCGGAGAACTGCCATCTGACGTGTGGTATAATACCATCTGGGAGTTCTCGGCGAATCCGTCCAGTGTACCCAGTCTCCACTGAGCACCCGTACACCATCCTTGATGTCAAACACCGATGGCTATGGGATCATCCATCGCCCATCATATGGGTCAAGATGCGTATACGCTAGTCTACTCTGGTGCATCGATGCCCTGTCTCGATACACCCTCGACTAGGAACAGTTATAGGATGTACTCATCGACTACCTTGGCCCCACTAGTATGATCTCATCATAGTCCCAGTAGCCGAGTACATATCCTAAGGGCTTTATCAACATGTAACATAGAGACAATCAGAGTACATGTTAAGATAAAGTACAACCAGATAGCATACTATCATGTCGAGCAAGAAAGTCCTCCCTATATATGTCCAAGCATCCATTACAATATACATCGTATGTACAGTAATGGCCTCTAGGGCATACATATAACTAACAATCTCCCACTTGCACTAGGGCCATCTGTTATAGTATTACATACCCAACATTTAGCTGTGGTTGAAGTATCTCATACTCAACCATCCCATAAAAGTCTCTACTGGGAAAAAGGCCTTTGTGAATGGATCCGCGTTGTCGTCCTCTGTGTCTGCTCTCCTAACCTCGATCTCCCTGGAGATCAACCATCTCCATGATCAGGTGATACTGCCTAAGAATTATATCTGGATTTCTGATGGGACGGTAGTTCCTTGGCTAAAACCACAACTCCATTGTCACACAATGGTAGGAACGAAGTTCATCTCATGAACTTATATGTATCCAGACTGCCTCTTTGGTAGCATCCTTGGTAACGATGTATGTTGCCTTTAATCGTCTAGTATGTCACGGTATCTAGCTTGGAACTCTTCCAACATATCGTCCCTCCACTGAGGGTAAAGACAATGCCTGCGACTGACATTCAGTCGTCCTTATCACCCTGGAACCTTTCCAGTGATTCTCCTCAGGATTGATTGATATCATCTCACTACAACTAGTGAGTATCCTAACATCCAATTAGATCTATCTCATAGATCCAAAACCCAGGATTTAGGAGGTATCATTTTGATCATATATGGAGAATCCTTGTGATAAGTGGAGATTGACCGAGCGTAGCATAGGAAACTCCTTCCCTATCAAGAGTATGTCATCCACGTACTCTACGAGGATCACCACCATACTCCCTACTACCTTCTTGTATATACAAGGTTCATCTACCATTTTGATGAAGTCAAACTCTTTGACTACCACATCAAAACAGATGTTCCAACTCCGCGATGCCTGTTTTATCATATAAAACATCTTGCACACGTTTCTGCTGCTCCCACTGTCTACGAAGCCCTCTGGCTGTGCACTTATAGATGCTCTTTTCTAAAACATCATTTAGAAAAGCAGTCATGACACCCAACCACCAGATATCGTAGTCATGGTATGTAGCCGTGGCAAGTAGGATCTGGATGGACTTAAGCATAGCTTTGAAAGTCTCAACTTTTCCATGTACACCAAGTAATCTTCTCAAGATATACTCACTCCTGATGGGAATTTAACCCTTCAGATAAAGCAACCAAAGTCCATACTTTGTTGGTGTATAAGGATTCCATCTCAGATCGATAAGCATCCAGCCATTCTTACAGAGTCTCACTCCTGATGGCCAGCTCGAAACTAGTTGGGTCATCATCTCATGATGCAATCCTCGCTCCCACTGTCATAGAGAAACTGAAGTATCTCTCAGGTGGGTGAGGAACCCTACTAGATCGGCGGAGAGGCTGAGGTACGTTGAAAACTATTGAATCCTTCGGTTCTACCAAATCATCAGCTGCAGTTTGTATGGTTGGAACATTTCCAGTTCTACATAACAGACCATGCCTCGAGCTTGTCCGGATTTTGCTTTTAGACATAGGCCGGACAACCCCAAATCTTAACTAACTTAAGATATGGGCTCTTCCCTTTCCATATCACATATGAAGTGGTAGACAACTGATTTGATTTGAACCCTATTCAATAGGTATGCAACTTCACAAGTGCATAACTCCCTAAAGGAAATAGGAAACTCAGTAGTACTCATCATAGAGCACACCATATCACATAGGGTGCTATTGCTCCGCCCCGATACACCGATGTGCAGTGGTGTACTCGGAGGAGTAATGCTGAGAGAGAATCTCATTCTCCTTTAGAATAGTCCAGAAATCTCGTGCTCAAGTATTCTCTTCCTTGATCACATCAAAAGACATAATACTTTTACCCGTATTTTGGTTCTCTACTTGTAACTTATATTCTGTGAATATCTCAAAAGTTTCGGACTTATGTTTCAACAGGAACACATGTCTGAATCTCGAGAGATTATCAGAGAATGCAATAAAGTACAAAGAACCGGTCTTGGCATATGTAGACAAGGGACTTTCATATATCAGCATGTATCAATCCCAAAAGTTCATTAACTGTTTCTCCGTTTCCAATAAACAGAGCTATGGTCATCTTATCTTTGTGACATGACTGGCAAGTTTCACAAGATGTAAATTCAAACAGATTTAAATATGCATCTAAATGTAACTTAGCTAGTCGGGTCGCATTGATATGACCTAGTCTACAATGCCTCAAGAAGGATTCGTTCATTTCTGAACTCTTCCTCTTGTGTATGTTCCTTATACTAAGAATTGTAGTTTGATTTAGAACGTCAATGCTTTTAGATAACGTGCCTGAACCGATCAACTCTTGATATAGGAAATGTTCAAAATATTATCCAACAATACAAAATTATATCCTTTCTTTACTAATAAAGAAAAAGATATGATGTTGTATATCAGGCTCGGTATCTAATAACATTCGTTCAGAATCAATGTATTCTAGTAATACAGGGTGATAGTGACCAACAGACTTGGCTGCAACACTTGCACCGTTTTCTGTCTCATGAAACTTATCACCCGTTCTCAGTTCTCTACCTTTCTGTAGCCCATGTAACAGATTACATATGCGGGATCCTGATCCGGTATCATATACCCAGGACGTAAAGGATACTGAGAAACAGTTCTCTGTAATGAACACACCCGAAGATGATGCATCAACATGCACTTTCTTCGTTTGGGCGGCACGGGAAATCTGGTATTCCCCAATTTCCTGCTCTGTCTTATAACAATTATAAGTTGGAGCGGGACTAACGTTCCCCAGCTCAGTATAACAAGCGGGTTCGGTCAATATATCCATTTTATTATCTTGATTAAGGCGTGATATAATCGCTACCTGGAGAGAGAGAGAAGAAAACACTCAGCGTATGCTCTTGCAAGGTTAGATTGGTTATCTAATATATCTAATCAGGATGTCTCACACTGTTTTAGTCAAATCTTCCTTCAAACCCTAAAAGGAAAGACTAGTCGGGATTAATTACACGCTACAAGTTCGCCAATCTTTCAGCCAGGCCAGTGTCGGTATTTTGAGGGAGGTCCCCCGTACTTTCGCACGAACCTAATTAAAGTAAACCTCGTTTTCCCAGAGGCGTAACCCCGTTAACACCTTTCTAGACACCTACTTGATCGGCTAATTGTAATGTGTAAAACTCTCCCAGGAGTAACTCTTACTCGCAACGGGTATCGGGATCCAACTATCTCATAGAAGGTATGCAATCTCATTGCAAATTTCAACACTTGAAATTCCCAATAATATTTTACCCGTAGCGTGCTATGACCTTGACGCATGCCAAACAACCCATAGTCCGCTAGTCAAGTTCAACCCGTACATTTTTTGATTGAATTAAACCCACCCGCACGACCCTTGACGCATGCCAAACAACGCCGTACGAATACCCTAATCCAATCGCATCGTATGCTAGCAGATAAGCACCAGTTAGCTACCGTACACTACGCCTTGACGCATGCCAAACTACCGCAGCACGAATACTAAGTAGTACTTATCTGAAATGACGAAGGGTTACGACAAGTTTTTAAGAAAACCCTTTGCGTAATGAACTTGATATCGTTGTAGAATCGAGTGATTTTAAATGGAGTGTTTTTGAGACCTTTCTAGTTTTGCTAAAGGGGTCATTCCCAGTGAAGGGATCGTCGGCCCTTTCCTCATCGAATAAGGTGCAGGATATTTCACAAATATCACTATGCAAAGCAAGAACTATAGAAGCAATCAAAAGACAAACCGAGAGTTGTAGCATTTGTCAGTCATTGCTAAAGGAGTCACTCCAGGTGAAGGGATCTCGGTCCTTTCCTTATCGAATAAGGTGCAGGATGTTCTACAAGGAACACCGCGGTGCAAAGCAAGAACTGCAGCTACCTGTTTTATTTAGAAATTCGATTCCACAACATCTTAGGTTTCTTTTAGTTTCATTAATCACATTAATGAAGTCCCATTTTATTATGCTTCACAAGCATCTCTTTTGAAACGAAATCTGCAATATAACATATATCTCATATATATAAAATATAAACATTCGTCTCAGGCAGTAATATGATCTCATCACAGAACATTGCAGCAGAAGAACGTATATGAAATATTGGATATATTAGGACGTCCGTGTTTTCAATACGAGCCTGTATAAAACACGGATTCCACGGTCGCGATGAATAGCCAAACCCACATCCCTAGACCCCTACGAGAGCGGCAAGCAACTCTGCCAATTCCAGGGTTAGGAGACCCCGTATCGACTCCTCGAGATGGTCTCCCACTGGACCCTAGAACCCGGTTACTTGTGCTCCCCTCCTTGGGTCTATCCTAATGCGGAAAAGTAAATAATATACACCAACGGTGACATCTTCCGCAACCTGGAAGTGCCCCAATAAAAGAATATTACATACAAATGAATTTTACATGAATGAAAAAGAAAAAACTCTCATCTCACATAAAACCCCCGGCTATTCAGAACGCGACGATCTAATAGAACATATCATAGCAACACATAATATCTCATATCATCAACGTAAGCAAGTATGCGTATCCCGATTGTCGTTGATGTATAGCAACGAAGCCGGCGATACACCACATACTACGCTTACGGTCACAGAAAAGAAAGTGTAAAACTACAATAGTTGGAATCCGCAACCTCTTTAGACATCGCATGCCTAACCACATGAATTCCTTAAACATCTCATGCCTAACAATTATAAACCCCGCATTTTAGTCTCATTATCGAAAACTCTTTTCAATATCAAGTCGGGCAATTCAACAAGATTCCCGACGTCCTGATCGAATGCTCGTCGCAAACTTTAGTAGACGGCCGCACCCCCAGATGCCGTCGACGAAGTGCACTAAGGCGGAACACCGCTGCCTCGAGCACCCGAACGGATGCTTTCGGTGACGGGGTTCTCCTACAGTCACTTGGTCGGGGCTTTGGGGCGTGGCTGTCTATTAAGTTTACCCGGCGAGTATCCGCGTACGCTACGTGATTGCGACGGACTTTTGATCACATCAAAATTCCGTGGCAACCGATCATATGAGAATAAACTGCTATGTTTATAATATTCAAATTAGTTATCTCATAACTACCTGTGGATTCCAAATATTGTATCACATTCCAGATAAATAGACAAAGTTAAACTTTCCGATCGAATCATCAAACACCCAAGATTTCCCCAATATATCTCAACACTTGAAATCAGTTTAAAAACATCCATCACATGCCACAGTACCAATGGTCCAGCCGTAGAAGGGTCAAGCCAACGCCTCACATGTGGCACGCCGTACTGCCCCAAACCCTAAGGTTCAAAAGGCAGTTCAAGACGGTCACATAATCGAGTTAAGGTTTGTTGTCTTCTAGAGGGTCCACCGCGTTACTTGCACGACTTAGAACGTTCTTAAACACGAGAAAAAATCCAACTTTTGAAAAAATTTCCGACAGGGGAAAAAGTGAGTTATTGATATCCGTTCGAACTTCTTAACAGTTTCTATAAATTACCCGGACAAACTAAACAAAGTTAAAATATCCGATCGAAACAACGAGTCCCCAAAACACCCCAGAAAACCCAACACTTGAGTATAATTAAAAATGCCCAGAAGAATCAGGAATTAGCTACGGAGGTTACTGTGCAAACCCTATCCCTCAATCCTTCCTTATTGCCGCGGAACCGCCGCCAATACCAGGGTTTGGCCGCGGTTCCACGGCGCTTTGGACGATTTAGGGGTTCGGGTTTCACAGTAATTCCTAAAATACCCTGCTGAATTTTTTGGGTATTTTTAATATGAAAAAAATCATAGTTTTGAAAAAATTTCAGAAACTAGGGTATATCGGGTTTTCCGGGTTCGATCGGACTTTAAACTTCGTCTAGACTTCGCCTAAAGCTCTAGCTTGGCTCTGATACCACTGTAGGGTTGCTAGGCATGCGCACAAGGGTCTACGAGGCATCGACCATGCCCGATTAAAAAATTAGCCGTGCCGAACAACCCGAATACAGATCTTTAAACTAGAGATTAGGTGAAAACTAACATGTTAACAACTTTAACACTAAGTGAGAGGGATTACAACCTTTGTAGATCCGGTCCTTCACTTCATATGCTCCGTGTTGTGGTCCCTTCACTGCGATCATCGGGTTCCGGACTCTCGAGAGGTTCCACGAAGAGAAAGATGCAACCTTTGCTTCCGATCTTCGATACAAAGATGATCTACCTTGAAGTTTCGTTAACACAAGCTAACACTCATGAAATGATGTGAACACCCTCATCTAAATGGCAAGGGAAGATGAGGATGATGAAGCAGGATTTTTGCTCTCTTTATTTATCTTTTTCTCATATTTATTCATCACAAATATCAAAACAAGAAAGCTTTGCAAGAAGAACTCAAGGAAGAAGAAGAATAGTGATAGATTTTCTTTTGTGATGAATAGAAAGAATTAATATGATAAATAATGCAACCATGGTCAAGCAAACTCATGTAGAGAATTAACTAGGGTTAGGGTTTGGGTTAGGTTAAAGATGAGTCACACACAAATATCTTTATCATGACAAAATGAAAAGCTTCTAGAATCAACTAGAAGACTTAACCCCAATCCAAACCCTAATCATGTTTAAACTCCACTAAACATGTTGCATTAGTTATCATATCATGTTACAATATTATATATCATATATATAATATTTATCGTAACAAAATAAAATAATACAATTAACATATATCGCATATATATCAATGTATTACCCGAGTGAGAAAAAAAATCTTTTAGTGAGCTAATATTAGATAATGTAATTTAATATATCATATATGTTATTATACATTAAATTATCGAATCAACACTTGAACCGACAATCCGGCTATATCGCATATAACCGACTAATATTTATCCGTACCGATTCATCAAATCAACACTTGATCCGATGACTCGGCTGATATCAAATATCGCGAGAATATAATACGGTATCACATATCGCATTATCCTCGGTCCCGCACATATCACATATGTGCTCCTACTCCGTTTTGCCTGAGCCAAGAAACCTCTGTGTAGGACTCTAAAGAATCGTCAATACGCCGGCAGTAGGTGATGATCATATCAAACACCCACAAGCTGCAAGCGGTCAGCTAAACGTAACAGCTACCCATGTATTGAGCACTCAGAAGATCAACAAGCAAGCCTGCACATTCTCCTGTGAATCCAAACAGTAACACTCCCGTACAGTCCGGTCTCGTTGTCTGATATGTTGCATATCTCGCCTAGGGGTGGTAAACGTCAGACCCTAGTAGCTCGATAATTAGTGTCGATATGAGGTCTATAACAGTTCGAGAAACTACTGATAACACTTACCAGTAAATCTCAGCAACCATGGCCAGGGATTTCCGGTTATAGCCAATCGAACACAGCGCAACATCAACTCCCTATACCGGGTGAGACGAATCCCCTCCTATCGCTCATTGCCTCCATGTGATTCGGGACTGTACCCAAAAGCCACCTTTTTGCACGCCCTCTTGGACGTGGTATGATGGAAATCAAAGCACAGTGGGAATCACACAAGACTCTATGACGATCTCGGGTCAACAGACTACTCTGTACCAGTGTCACCGGAGAACTGCCATCTGACGTGTGGTATAATACCATCTGGGAGTTCTCGGCGAGTCCGTCCAGTGTACCCAGTCTCCACTGAGCACCCGTACACCATCCTTGATGTCAAACACCGATGGATATGGGATCATCCATTGCCCATCATATGGGTCAAGATGCGTATACGCTAGTCTACTCTGGTGCATCGATGCCCTGTCTCGATACACCCTCGACTAGGAACAGTTATAGGATGTACTCATCGACTACCGTGGCCCCACTAGTATGATCTAATCATAGTCCCAGTAGTCGAGTACATATCCTAAAGGCTTTATCAACATGTAACATAGAGACAATCAGAGTACATGTTAAGATAAAGTACAACCAGATAGCATACTATCATGTCGAGCAAGAAAGTCCTCCCTATATATGTCCAAGCATCCATTACAATATACATCGTATGTACAGTAATGGCCTCCAGGGCATACATATAACTAACATCAGCATCGCTACGACTCAAATGATGCCAGGAGCGAATCATCATTTCCCTTTACCGATTTGAACAAAAGTGGCTTAGCAAACAGGGTTAGGATCCTGCCGACTAAGGCTTTTGACTTTATGAGCCGTGAGGGTCTCATAAAAGTATTTCTCCGTACAAGGCGTGAGGATCTCGTAGGTGTATTTTCTCTTTAGGAGTCGTGAGGATTCCTAAGTGATATTTTCTCTTGTAAGTCGTAAGGATCTCACAAGAGTGTTTTCTCCTTGCAGGTCGAGAGGACCTACAAGTGTTGTTCACCGAATGGGGAAATTTCGTGCCATGGGTGGAACTGGGTGTAACGCCTTAGATTTCGGTTAGTGTTAATTTAGACGTTAATGCGGGTTTTTGGTAAAAAGTTTACCAATTTGGGTTTCTCACATTTTATAACATTTAATTAATAATAATTATTGTTTGTTATCGCATGCACCCACGTGTGCACGTTAATGTGAGGGTTTGTTTGTGCTAATCTAGGTTAGTGACCATGACACTTAACCTAATCTAATCCTTTGCTTTATCCTAATCCTTGTTTTAATCTAATCCTTAACCCTAATCCTAGATATTTGTGTGAGAAGAGAGATATTTGTTTTGGAAGAGAAGAGGTGGCATGATGAGTGGTATGGATGCATTTATGTGACAGCATGGCTTGCATTTAATGTTGTGGTGCACTCACCCTTAACCTTACCTCTCTCTCTCATTTCTTCATACTCTCTCTCTCTCTCACTCTCTCTCACTTATTTCCCTTCTCATTTTCCTCATCCCTCTCTCATCTCAACTGAATACTATCATTTCCTACACAAAACTTCACTAAATTTTCATCCAAACTCACAAAAATCATATCTTTTTCTTGGATTTGCCTCTTAGATGCCTTGGAGCTTGCAAAGCTAAGATCTTTGAGTTCTTTTGGTTAGGTAATGATCTCTTTCTGTTAAGTAGGTATTTATTATGTAGCGTATCCTGTTAGTTTCAGTTTAGATAGCGTTTTGTATCGTTTCGTGCAATATCGTATTTTTAGTGTTGTTTTGGGGTCTGGGATGATCTGCTATCAAACCAGGTAATTGTTGCAAAAGTTCCCATCACAGTGACCTAGTGTGGTGACCTAGAACCTACCCTCAAAACACGAGCCCATTCCCTCTTGTTACGGCCGCAGATTTAATGGTTCTGGCCGCAATTTGCGGCCAGAGTGGGGACTGGGGTGGTGAGCTTTTGTGTAGGGGTGTCTGGGGTTGTATGTGGTTTCATGGTACTTGCAACTTTTATAAATTGTTGGTACAGAAAAATCTGGGATCACTTGCTTGTTTTCTTGTGTTTCGTATTCGCATGATACGTTATCCAATACGGTTCGTGTTCTGTGTTCTGTTGCTCCGAGTTGGTTTCGTAGTGTCACTATGCACGTTAGCTACAATACGAACACTTGCGAGTATGGTTTGTGTGTCGCGTTGGTCCACGTAGTTTGTACGTGTCTTGGGTCTATTGCTAATATATACTGTTATATTGTGTTATGTTTTAGGTTTGCAGGCGGGGACTTTGGACGTTGCGACGAAGGGAAACAGGTGATAGGCTTTACTTAGCCAGGAGCGTTGGTGAGTAGATTTAACATCCACAGGGGAATCGCCCGCATGGCGTTATGCGTCTAGGCTAGAGATGTTATTGTTCCCCGCCGAAAGACACGGACCGGGACGTTGGGACGTCAGGGCCTGAATTCCGGGGCAGATTCTAATTGGTGCTATCCGTACACCTCTCCGAAGATAACAAGTTGATTTATAGCATCATGTATCGAAGGTTTAAACGGATGCTGCTGATGTAGCAGACTTCATCAGATTCCCCCTCGTGTGAGGGGTTTTTGATTGTGGGAGCACTCTTCCCTGCAGGCGCAAGCCCCTGCAGTTAATTACGCTACCGCATCGCGGTAACAACTTTCTCCTTCTCCAGATGGTCACTTCGTGTTATCTGTGTTTGTTTTGTTTTTGGTTGCCCATGGATTTTATACGGAGACTAATTTATGTTGTCGTCCGTAGGGCGTGGATTAGTCCAAATCCGTATCTTCTTAGATTTGGGTTTGGGGTTTGGTTTAAGGATACGTTAGTCTCATTTGAGACTAAGATCAACTTAAATGTTTGTTAAGGATACGTTAGTCTAATTTTAGACTAAGATCAATTTAACGGGATCGTTTAGATCCAACAAAAGAGCATTTGGACTCTATTGTTTAGTTTAGAGATATTGCGGTCGATTAGTTTAAGGACATTACGGTCCATTGTTAGTTTAAAGACGTCTCGGTCCAAGTTAAGGACATCGTAGTCCATGAGTTTAAGGACCCTACAGTCCGTAATTTAAAGACATCATAGTCTATGAAGTTTAAGGACATCGTAGTCCATGAGTTTAAGGACCCTACAGTCCGTAAAATGTGTGGTTGTCGGGACCCATCACCTCTTTTAAGACGTTTAAGGATTACAACGACGAGTATCAGAGGAGTAAAGAGATGTACCCTTGAACCGGTGTGAATTGATTGAAGATCTGTAGCCCAGTTTGGGACTAAGATCTGTTGAATATTTGTGAGCAGATGGGCTCAATTAAATATAAGTTGAGGACTTATGGCCAATATTGGGCTAAGTCTAATAAAATTAAAATGTTTAACATTTTATTGTTCTGGGCTGTTAAGCCTTTACTTGGGCTTGGCCCTTTTAATAATGTTGAGTATTAGATCCTGACAATTTTTGTCTTGTATTGAATGCATAGCATTCATCAGAACAATGTGTGTTCAGACAGCGCGCCACGTGGCGCGCCAGACGCCTTGCGCCAATTAAAGAGCGCATTGCGCTTCTACCAAGTAGCGCGCATGAAAAGGACACGTGTCGCGCTTAGCGCTAAGTGCCAGTTTATGATCGCATTGCGCTTTCAATTTGTGAGCGCGTTGCGCTAGTTTAGTGGCGCACCAGTGAGTGACACGTGGCGCGCTTAGCGCTGAGCGCCGGCCCATGAGTGCAGTGCGCTATTTCAGAAGCGCAAAGCGCAAGTTGCAAACGTGGTTGACACGTGACATGTTTTGGCGCTGAGCGCCGGTCCAAGGAACGCAAAAGCGCAGTTCATGAGTGCAAGGCACTTTTCAGTAGCGCAAAGCATATTTGATCAAATTTATGATCAGAGAACAAGTTTATGTTCTTTTAAAAGGAAGCTTTGCCTCAAGATTCAATAACAAAAGTTCTTATTTATAAAAGGGCTTTGCCTTTGTAGATCTATGATCTGTGAATGAAGTAAATACTTCTTCTTTATTATGTGATGAGATCTTTTGATCTCTTTTATGAAAGACCTTGGTCTTTATAGATCTATGATCCTTTAAAAAGATGATTCTTCTATTTTAATGAGACGATTTCATCTCTTTGTTCAAGAATCATTCTTTTTTTACCTTGAAGAAATGATCTTCTTTTAAGAGATTGCTCTCTTTCTTTTGAGTTTTCTCAAAGTTTGTAGGGGGGTCTCTCCCTGTTTCGCCCAATCAGAGCAAAGCTCTGTTGAAATTCAAAATTCAAAATTTTGAAGCAATGCTTCAAATCTCGGGTGCAACGCGCCACATGTCAGGCGTTGATACGTCAGCGCAGCGCCCAAGAAGGCGCGCCCAATCAAAGCAAAGCTTTATTTTAAGCAAAATTAAAGGAAGCAATGCTTCAGTTGCGCAGGCACTGTGCTGCGCGACACGTGTCAGCGCAGATGCGCTAGCGCAGTTGCGCAGGCACTGCGCTGCGCGACACGTGTCAGCGCAGATGCGCTAGCGCAGTTGCGCTGCGCTGTGCGCTGCGCGACACGTGCCAGCGCAGATGCGCTAGCGCAGTTGCGTTGCGCGACACGTGTCACGCGCTGGAGCATTTGCGCCAAACAGAATTAAGATTTTAAAGAAATCTTTCTGTTCTTGTTAAAACAAGAAGATTTTCTTCTGTAAAACAGAAGCCCTTGGATCAAAGATCCAACGGTGGGGAAAATTCCCCAAATCACTCAGAGAAAGATCTCTTCAATAAAATTAACTAATTTATGGGCACTATAAAAGAGACCCCAGACCTCAATTCAAAGACATCAACATTTTTCTTGAAAAAAGTCAAGAGCTTCAAACAAAGAGAGAATTCTGAGAAAATTTCAAAGAAAAAGGTAAAAACTTTCACGAGAGAGAAGAAATCTCTTTTAATAAATCATAGATCTAAAAACCAGATCATTGTTCTTCATATAATAAACAGTGCTTGCACTTCTTATAAACCACTGGTTCTTTAAAAACAAGAAAGCAACAAAAATAAAAAATAGTGCTTTGCACTTTTATGAACCTCTGGTTTTTGAAACAAAAAGAAAAACTTATTTCTCTTTGATCTAAATTAGATCAAGAAATCAAATAGTGCTCTGCACTTCTGTTCTTGAATCTAAAAGATTCTTAGTGCTTTGCGTTTCCAAACTGCGCTGTTGCGCTATTGAGAGAGCGCCACGTGTCGGCTACAGTACAACTTGCGCTACGCGCTCTTGAAATAGAGCTTTGCTCTCTGAAATTGGCGCAACTCACCAGAGTGCGCCACGTGTCAGCAGCGCAACAGCGCAGCGCACTGCGCCGTTGCGCTTGTGCTCACCAGAGCATGACACGTGTCCTCACCACAAGCGCTTGCGCTCAGTGATTGGCGCAAAGCGCCTGAAAAATGCAATGCATTTCTTTTACTGAAGGGCCAGACCCAATTAAAAGACCAAACATGCCTAATTAAATTGATGCTCTGCATCATTTATAAATGGGCAAAGCCCAAACAAAATAATAAAAATGCTATGCAGATACCTTGCAGAGCCCAAAATAAATTGATACTCTGCATCTTTTATGGGCAGAGCCCAAACAAAAAAAATAGAAGTAATGCAATGCATTATTTAAGTGTGGGCAAAGCCCTAGCACAGGTCCAATAGACCAAAAATAAATAAGGGTGTTGAACATTTTCAACTGGACTTAGCCCAATCATGGCCGTAAGTCCTTAAATTAAATTGACTGAGCGATATTGCTCCCTTAAATCAATTTATATCCGGTTCGAGGGTACATCTCCGAGCTCCTCCGACACATCTCGTTGTAATCCTTCAACGACGTCAGAGAGGCGACGAGTCCCAACAACCACACATGAATATGGACTGCGGGGTCCTTAAACTCGTGGACCGAAACGTCCCTAAACTAATATCGGACCGGAACGTCCTTAAACTAATATCGGACCGGAACGTCCTTAAACTAATGTCGGACCACCACGTCCCTAAACTGGAACATGGACCACCACGTCCCTAAACTACCTATGGACCACTACGTCCCTAAACTGGAACAATAGAGCCTCCAAATGCTCTTTTTCCGGATCTAAACGATCCCGTTTAAGTTGATCTTAGCCCCCAAACACGGCTAACGTATCCTTAAACATTCAAACGGACTATAAAACTCCAAATCAACCTTGGTTCAAGGGTACATCTCTGAACTCCTCTGACATCTGCCGTTGTAATCCTTCAACGACGTTAGAGAGGTGATGAGTCCCGATGGCCAGATATTAAATGGATTATCACGTTAAGTTGATCTTAGTCTCAAACAGGACTATCGTATCCTTAACGAACGTTTAAGTTGATCTTAGCCGCAACGCGACTAATGCATCCTTAAACTAAAAACACCAAACCCAAATCTAAGTAAATACGGATTTGGACTAATCCACGTCCTACGAGCGACGGCATTACTTAGTCTCCGTATACAATCCACGGGCAACCACAAACAAAACAAACATACACAACACGAAGTGAAATTCTAGAGAAGGGGAAAGTTGTTACCGCGATGCGGTAGCGTAATTAACTGCAGGGGCTTGCGCCTGCAGGGAAGAGCGTCCCCACAATAAAAAAAAACCCCTCAAGCGAGGGGGAATCTGACGAAGTCTGCTACATCGGCCGCATCCGTCTAAACCTCCGATACACGGTGCCATAAATCAACTTGGCATCTTCGGAGAGGTGGACGGATAAAACCAAATAACATCTGCCCCGAATCTCAGCGTTAGGACATCGCAGTCTTGTGCACCGTCTTTCGGAGGGGAACAGATTCTGGCACGCCCGGTGGGACCTCTTCCTCTTTCCACTCCACACTTCGTGTGTCGTCTTCGCGAACCAATCGTGGTTTGTTAATGGTTGTCTTCGGATTTCAAGTTAGTAAGATTTGGTCTTTTTCCTGGCGCAGAACTCAAGATTCGATGGCCTCTAACTGCACCGACTGCTCGAAGTGCCACTGCAACGGACGCTCCACCTCACCGGGAGGTGTAGTATATGGGCCCCAAGCGGCTTCCTTCCTCGCTCTGCCTGTAGACCAGGTGACCCAAGCCCCCACTGGCCTGTTCTTCGGGACTATCATCCCACCTACAACCTTCTCTATGCCAATACCTGCATCGGATGTGAACAAAAAGTCGGTCTTTGACCGGCTCACTGCTACAACGACCCCTATCAGCAAGTCGCTCACTGTCAAACCAACAACCTCGGTTTTCGCCAGGCTGGATCAAAGCTCTAAATTGGCTGCCCCGAGGAAGGCAATAACTGCTGCTCCAGAAGTCGTCAAGACGGCTTCCCCTGTCAAAGAGTCAGTCTTTTCAAGACTGACGATTCCTGCTCCTGCCCCTGCCCGAGGATCTATCTTCGACATATTAAATATCATCCCTCAAAGAACAACCTCAGTCTTTAAGAGGTTAACACCAGCCGCGCCTTATTCAAACAGGGGAAAAGATGTCTCAATCTCCGAGGCAGTCCCAACGGCTCATCATGCTCGACGTCGTCATTGGCAACGAGTGAGGAAGGCAGGGGGCAATTCCTCCTCAGGGCTAACTCCAGAAGTTCCAGAGGTGGAAGTCAACGCTGCTGTTCCAACTGGGAACAGCTTTGAACTGCTGAGGAGGGTACGTAAGAACTCTCCAACCGCTACACTGAAAAGATCTCCTCCACTTGCGGAGAGAGTTCCGGAAACGAAGCAAGAACAGCCCCCTCAACGGCTGTCCTCAAAGATATACAAGGTTTGGCGTAGGGTTCAAGACTCCGCGATTGACCCAGGTTATTCTCGTCAACAGAAGAAGGCGAAGGTGCAAAAAGAAAAGGACCGTCCTATTAAACAACAGAGGACAACAATCACCAAGATGTCCACTGCAACGACCCCCTCCACTTCAACGACCCACAAAAGAAGAAGGCCGGAGAAAACCCCCGTGCCCGCGGCAAATGCCAAAGGTTGTGAGCCTAAACGCCCTAAGTCCGAGGGCATGATAGTTCATACGGTTTATGTGGCATCGGGAAAGGAGGATAGCCGCATATCAACAGGTCATAGACCGCACACGAGGTCAGTGACCAAGGCTCAGGAGCAGCAGCAGAAGCTCCAAGAAATGATGAACGTTATGGCCGCACTTACAGGGACAAAAGAAAACCTTGAAACGTCCTCGGATGAACGCCAAGAGGAAGAAAACGACGCCGAATTCCTTCGTCGGATATTGGAGAAGAAGGACAAAGAGGCTGCTGAACAAGCAGCAAACATACAGCATATGGGCCTCCTCTTCCAAGACATGATAGGGATGATGATACAACAAGATCCTCCGACCGAAGAGCCCCCGATTGTCCTTGGAGATGATAGGGGAGAGACATCAAATCCCCCGCCAGCCCTATCAACAACTAAGGAGGATACAATCTCCAAAGCTGATTTAGATGAGTACATAGCCCAGCAAATACGGGTTCATCATGCGACCGAAGCAGCCGGCCAGGTCGTAAAAACGGGGCGGCCATATCCAAGTTAGTACGACCAAATCAAGTACCCGCCAGGTTATACAATTCCTAAGTTCCATGTCTACAAAGGGACGGGCAATCCTCATCAGCATGTTGCCCAGTTCAGGGCACTCTGTGGCAACACCGGCGGTGATGACAAGCTGTTGCTTCACCAGTTTATTGGAAGCTTATCAGATACGGCGTTCGAATGGTACTCTGAGCTCCCGAACGACTCTATTAAAACCTTCGTGGAGATGGAGTTGCTGTTTACTCAGCATTTTGCAAGCGCCAGTGAACGTACCCCGATGACAGCACTGATTAACGCCAGGGTAAAACCCGGCGAGACATGGGTTCAGTACGCTATACGATGGCGAAATTTTGGTCGAAGTGTGAGCAGCGCATTGAAGAAGCTCCCGCGGTGGGTATGTTTGTGGGAACCCTTGATCCGCAAGCAACCATCTCACAATTTATGATATTTTTCAAGCCAACTACCTTCCAGGCCTTGATTGACAAACTGGCGCAAATGGATCAAATGGGCCATAAACCCCCTCTTCTAAGGTCGGACTCTCGAAATGACAAAGGGAAGGGAAAAGCGATCGTCGTCGCTAATGCTCAACAACAACCGAGCGACTCGAAGCCGGTTGCTCGTCAAAATAATATGCACCCATACGTACCCTTTAAGGATAGGATGGGACGTCCTTATTCCTTTCCCCACGATAAAACAAAGAGGTTATTCGAGCTTGCGTTGCGCAACAGACTCATAAATCTGCCGGATCCAAAACGTCCGTTGCAACCAAGTGACGTCAACGAGCCCAACTACTGTCCTTATCATCGAGTACTAGGCCATCCGATCGAAGATTGCTACGTTTTCAAGAATTGGCTTGAAAACCAATACCGACAGGGCAAATTCGCGTTATCTGACAAATGGAAGGTGAATCCCCCGCAGCCCCACACCTGTAAGGGGACGAATACGCCGGGGGCAACATGCTCCGTCATTGAAGAAGCTCCTTGGGAGGTCGTATTATCAGCCATGACAAAGAGGATGCTGAACGACCTCAGACATGTCCAGCGATTAGGTGGAAGAACCCGTTAGAACCGCAGATCATTGAAGGGATGTTGAAGCCTCGTTCAACTCAAAATATTGATGGAGGTGGCCCAAGCATTCATAGCCAGCCGTCGAAATCTTCAAAGAAGAAGAAAAAGAAGTCAAAGAAGCCCGTGAAGCCTGGCGACAAGCGCACGGACTTACAAAAGCAAATTGACGCGCTGGATGAATACAACCAAAAGGCACGGACTCCCATTACGCTTCAAGAGTTCCTCAATCACGTCTTTCAAGAAGAAGATGAGGGAGAAAGTTCATCGGATGAATCCGAGGAATATGTGGCGAGCTGTCATATGATTTCCCATTCGATCACGAACGATGAGGAGACTCCTTGCACCGAAAAGCTGGGGGCAGATCCTGAACCAAAAGTTCTGGGGCCATCAGATGAAGTAATTGACGCATTCCTTAACGAAGCTCGATTAAAAAGCAGAGCTGATCGGGAGCGCGAGGCAGCTATATTTGAAAGGGCCAAGCGCCAGCGACTTGATGAAGGAGCTGAAACGATCCCGTTGGAGCTAAACACCTCCGCTACCGACAAAAACCAATTCAAGATGAGGAAAAAGTTTGCTAAAGACATATCAATGGGCATGAAGCTACCATCCTCTGAAGGAAACATCACTGGTGAAATAGAAACGCACCCCTCCTATTGCTTATATCATCAAAAGATTTCGCACCCCACTCAAGAGTGCAAAGCTTTCGATAGATGGTGGCAAGGATATGTTGCTCATCGACAACGCTTTAAGCGGGAAAAGCGCAGAACTCGTCGAGAGCAAAGAAATACGACCGAAGGGATTAAAAGAACTGTTGGCGATTATTGCATGGTTAACACCGGTAGATCACAAGTGCCTACATTCGGGAGTGATTCTGATAAAGAGCTAGAACTTGCCCATCTCTTTAAAGAGTCCTCTTCGAGAAAAGAAGAAGAACCGAAGGTTTGCGAAAATATCCGGCTACGTAATCGCACGCTGCCCGAAAAGAACCTCGGACCCTCGAACAAAAAAGATAAAGGGAAAGAAAAGGCCACTGAAGATATCGTCTTAGATGACCAAGTGGTGGAAGAGCTAGCTGCCAAAGACCCACCAAAGAAGAATAAGGTGGATTACAACGTCTTAGCGCATCTGAGGATGCTACCCTCACAGCTCAGCATTCTTGACGCTCTTTTGCTATCAAAGGAGGCGAGAGATTCGTTAATTAAGGCACTCCAAGATCCAGAACAATTCCAAGCATGCCTGGCCGAGGAAAGGATGAAGGATGAATTGGAGGAAGTGCACACGGCTGATGTTACTTTTGGCGATGAAGACCTTCTACTTGGGACGTGCGAACACAATCGCCCTCTCTATGTCTCGGGATACTTCCATGATATAAAAATAGGCAAAATCCTGATCGATAACGGGTTGTCTGTTAACCTACTCAACGTGCGGGTGTTGAAGGAAATCTGCATGAGAGTCCAGCACCTTGTTCGGGACAAGATCACCATCTCCGGGTTTGACTCCCGGTCATCAAGAACTCTTGGGTCTGTGATACTGACGCTACGCTTTGGGATACTCGTCACGGACATTAAGTTCCACGTCATAGATGCCAAGACATACTACAACGCTTTGCTCGGCCGACCATGGTTACACGAGCACAACATCGTCCCTTCTACACAACATCAGTGTATGAAGTATTTTAAGGATGGTTTCGAGTATACCGTGATGGGAGAACTGAACCCGTTCTCTGTGAACGAGGTCCGCAAATACGAAGATGGCAAATACTTCTTACCGGATTTCGAAGATACGGAGAAGTGTCACAAGCCGGAGAATAAAACTAACGCCACCATCCCTGTCTTAGGCAGCGATACCGAGGAGGAAGAGGAGATGGTTTATTCGGGTCCGCCCCAACACAACAAGCCGGGACCATCAGCTCCTACGTTGATCTTTGGCAGCGACTCGGAAGATGAAGTCCATGCTGTATTCTCTGCTCGACCTTCAATACGAACGTTCGCTGATGAAGAGCAAAGTCTGCAAGTCGCTATGGTGCCGTTTAAACACCATAAAGAACTGGATACACTTAATATTTACAACGTAGAAGAGCTACAAACATTCTACATCCCTCCCAGGCGAGAGAGCGAGAAAGCAATTCTGTTTTACCGCTCTGAAGAAACCAAGATAGAAAAAGAAATCTGGCATGGCGCGGGTTCTACGCTCGACGGGCTTCAGCCTATCCGTCTACCCAGATATTATACGGAGGATTTGAAAAAGCTGCTGAAACGCCAAGGGATATCCTTCAAGCAGACCGTTCGAAAATCCAAGTTCTACGACAAAGTCTGGAACGTTCCTGGAACTCAACGCAAGCTACCTAATGGGAGAATGGAAACAAAAGGGCTTGGATACATCCGGTCAAAGAAACGAGAGTTACTACACGGCTGCTACATCGTGTACGACTTCAATGAAGAAGCAGATGCTCAATGGGAGGACGCTAATCCTGAGATAGTAAAAGTTCCAAATGCAAAAGAGTCCAGTCCGTCGTTCGAGGAACAAATGGACAAACTTATAAAGAAAGCTGGTCAAAAAGTCCGAGATGATCACAACCGTGAGACGGCCATCTACGAGAAAGCCAAGACGCAACGCCTTCTCCAACAGGCCGTAAAGAATGAAAATGCCGCTCCTTGTCAACCAGTTATAAAGAAGGCTCGGCGCAAAAGAAGAAATAAGTCGAAAAGCCAAAAATGCGCTCAACAACAACAAAGCATGGCTAAGAAGCCACGCAAACGGGAGTCGAGCGTTATTGATCTATCCCTTATGAAGAAAATGGGTCGAGCATACTCGTTTCCGCGAGACAAGACGAAGAAGATACTTGACCTCGCTCTAAAACATCAGATGCTTACACTGCCGGAGTCTAAATATCCCGAACAAGCGGGCGAAGTCTCACACCCGGACTATTGCTCTTACCATTGAGTAATAGGGCATCCTCTTGAAGATTGCTTCACCTTCAAGAATTGGGTCGAAGATCAGTATCAGCTTGGCAAATTCGCTCTGTCCGACAACTGGAGGGTAGCGCCACCACAAAAGCACGAGCCTAAGGCCACGAAAGAAAAACCAGTTCCACATTGGGATTGGAAATGAATTCGTACTTGTCACGTGATAACAATACTAAAAGAAGAATCCGAGAACATGGACAGCCTTCCCTGGTGCCTCGAAAACAGCAATGATGAGGTGATCTCAGAATTTCTGCCAGCTCCGAAAGAACTGGAGGATGGCATACATACTACTGCAGATAACCTCAAGAAGATTGAGTTGGGATCGGCAGATGATCCACGACCGACATTCATCAGTGAGCTGCTATCTGAAGAAAGGGTGGCTGCGTTAAAGGACGTGCTTCTACAGTATATAGATTGCTTCGCGTGGAACTATTCCGAAATGCCGGGACTAGATCCAGAAATTGCTGTACACAGATTGGCGATATCCCCGGACATCAAGCCAGTCAAACAGGCGCCGAGGAGAATGCGGCTCGAGCTTGAGATGAGCATCAACGCCGAGGTCAAAAAGATGATCAACTCTGGCTTCATCCAGGAAGTTCAATACCCTGAATGGATCGCCAACATCGTCCCAGTGATGAAGAAAAATAGGACAGTGCGCATATGCGTAGACTTCCGGGATCTTAATAAAGCTTGCCCGAAGGACGATTTTCCAGTGCCAGTCACCGAACTGATGATAGAAAATACGTCCACTCATGAGGTTTTCTCCTTCATGGACGGCTCGTCAGGTTATAATCAGGTAAAAATGCATCCCGAAGACCAGAAGCATACAGCCTTCAGGACTCCTTTGGGAATATTCTGTTATAAAGTGATGCCCTTCGGGTTAAAGAACGCCGGTGCCACTTACCAAAGGGCCATGACGAAGATCTTCGATGACCTTATACACGAAATCGTCGAATGCTAAATCGACGATCTCGTGGTTAAAAGCAAATCATACGAGGAACATCTCGAGCATTTGAAGACTGTATTTCAACGCCTTCGACAATACAACTTGAAAATGGACCCGCTCAAGTGTGCATTCGGAGTTTCCTCAGGCAAATTCCTGGGATTCATCGTTCGACACCGAGGTATTGAAATAGATCCGTCTAAGATCAAGGAGATCATGGAAATGCCTCCGCCAAGGAATCTCAAACAGCTGCGGTCTCTCCAAGGGAAGTTCGCGTATATACGGCGATTTATTGCCAACCTTTCAGGAAAGTGCCGTCCTTACAGCCACCTGATGAAGAAAGGTACCCCGTTCATCTGGGACCAAAAATGCCAAAGCGCACTAGACGAGATCAAGCAATACCTGCAGAACCCACCGGTATTGGCTGCTCCGGTCAAGGGAAAACCCATCATTCTTTATACAACCACCCTCGAAGGTTCCTTAGGCGCATTATGGGCACAAGAGAACGATCAAGGGAAAGAAAGAGCACTCTACTACTTAAGTCGAGTTCTGCTGGGGGCAGAAAGCAACCACTCCCCCATTGAAAAACACTGCCTGGCGTTGATCTTCGCGATATCAAAGCTCAGACATTACGCATTAGCACATGAAGTCCGTCTCATTTCGAAGGTAGACCCTCTCAAATATCTAATGTCAAAGGCCATATTGACAGGTTGACTCGCTAAATGGGCCCTGCTCTTGATGGAGTTCTCGATAACGTATCAACCTCTCAAGGCAGTGAAAGGCCAGGCCATCGCCGATTTCCTCGTTGAGCACTCGATACCGGTCGAATCCCCTTTAAACTACGATCTTCCAGACGGACATGCGTTTGATGCGGTCGATGGTGATGATACCCAATGGGAACTTTATTTCGATGGAGCATCTTCTATGAAGAAGCGCAAACAAAGTACCCCTATAATCAAATTGGGGGTAGGCCTCATCTTCGTGACTCCACAAGGAGGGATAATCGTTTCGCTTTCTCCTTAACAGAGCCGAGGATGAATAACGAAGCCGACTAATGAAGCCGAATATGAAGCCTTGATAGCAGGTCTTGAGATCGCCATCGACATGGGAATTGAAAACCTCCTCATATACGGAGATTCTCAACTGGTCGTTAGTCAAGTAAACGGCGACTACCAAACGTGCAAACCGGAGTTGGTGAGGTACGGCGAAAAGGTGCAACAATTGTTGACCCAAATTCCCTCTTATACTTTGGAGAACATACCGCGCGCGGAAAACAGCAAAGCAGACGCATTGGCCAAACTTGCTAAAGAACTGGCTAACAAGAATCTTGATGACGTTAGAATCATGGTACAAATCCGTCAAGTGCTTGCCCCAGCAGAAATATCTCCGGAATCATCCGAAGAGAAGGGAGCGACTGAGCAAACGACCCTGCAAGTAAAAGACCGGGAAAAGGCTGAGGATTAGAGAGAAGTCTTCATAGACTACTTTAGGTCCCACCGAATACCTGAAGAAGCGTCTACAAGACATCAGCTTATGAAACGAGCTCTGTCTTTCGCCTTTGTCAATGACACTCTGTACAAGAGGTCGTTTGATTCTCTGTGGCTGAGATGTTTAGGACCTGACGAAGCGAAAAGAGTCATCCAGGAGGTTCACGACGGACTCTGCGGTTCTCACCAAGCGGGCCCAAAGATGAAGTTGAAGATCAAACGGATCGGCTACTATTGGCCCACAATGATCCAGGACTGCCTCGAATATGTGAAGCAATGCCATTCATGCCAAATTCATGGAGACTTCATCCATCAACATCCGAATCCACTACATCCAACGGTGGCTAGCTGGCCATTCGAAATGTGGGGGACTGATATAGTCGGCCCCATCGAACCAGCATCGTCTAGAGGACATCGTTTCATCCTAGCGACGACTGACTACTTCTCTAAGTGGGCAGAAGCGGTACCGCTGAGGGAAGTAAAGACGGAGAATATCCTCCATTTCTTCAAGACGCATGTCATATATCGGTTTGGAACGCCAAGACGAATCATCTCCGATAACGGGCCAGCCTACAGAAGCCACAAAATCAGTCGCTTCACGCAACAGCATAATATAGACTGGAGATATTCCTCAATTTATAATCCGCGAGCTAACGGTCTAGCTGAAGCCTTCAATAAGACCTTGACGAAGATCATGAAGAAAATAGTGTCACGAAATAAGAAAGACTGGCACGAAAGACTGCAAGAAGCTCTCTGGGCGTATCGAACTACGTTTAAAACGGCCACGAACGCAACGCCATATGCGTTGGTATTTGGTACAGAAGCAGTATTCCCTCTCGAGATAGAATTACCCTCTCTACGAGTGGCAGTCCACTACGAGCTAACGGACGAAGAAAATGCTCACCTTTGGCTTGAGGAGCTTGACGCCCTTGATGAAACCCGGCTCATAGCGCAACAAAATCTGGTAGCTTATAAAGCAAAGATGACGCGCTCATATGAAAAATTGACCCGACCGAGGACATTCCGCCAAGGCGAACTTGTGCTAGTGGTCAAAAGGCCTATGATTCCCAATCGCGCCAAGCGAGGAAAATTCGAGTCAAACTATGAAGGCCCATACATCATAGATAAGGTCTACCAGGGTGGGGCCTATCTACTCATGGACATGCACGGTGAAAGGCCTTTCAGGCCAATAAACGGTCGCTTCCTAAAGAGATACTACGCTTAATGAGCCACAGCCTAGGTCAATGATAGATGACGATGACTATGTCCGCTCTCTATCTTCCTAAGCTCAAGCTTTATAGGCAGTAGCCGGCCTTCTCCATATCGGACCGAAATTTCCTTAAACTAATAGCAGACCGAAACGTCTTTAAACTAATACCGCAGCATCCATAGGCTGATATAAAAAAAATATAAAATATATATATATATATATATATATAAATAAAAACGGTATGTTCATAAGCAAGAAAGGGCACGGATGAAAACCCGAAAGGGCTCCGTGAGTAAAAACAGCAGGGCTACCGGCGAGTGTTCGTGAAAACCCGAAAGGGCGCGAACTCGTAAGAAAAAAGAGAAGAAGAAAATAAAAAAATAATAATAATAAAATAAAATAAAAAGGTATGTCCATAAGCAAAATACGCACGGATGAAAACCCGAAAGGGCTCCGTGAGTAAAAACAGTGGGACTACCGGCGAGTGTTTATGAAAACCCGAAAGGGCGCAACCTCGTTAAAAGACACTTATAAGGTCCTCTTGACCTTGTAAGGAGAAACCACCCGCGTGAGATCCTTACGACTCACAAGGGAGCAACACACTTAGGGATCCCCACGATTCCTAAGGAGAAAATACACTTGCGAGATCCTCACGACTCGTAAGGAGAACTCTCTTATGGGACCCTCACAGCTCATAAGATTTAGAAGTCTTAAGTTACAGAGACCTAAACCTGTGCTTAAGCAACCCCCACAACTTCCGATATTGCCCTACAAGTGGCTCAATACTGACCCTTGTATACAATCCACGGGCGCGAATAAACATTTCCCTAACCAAGTCTCATCCGTGACTGGGGATATGTTCGCATGGTAAACAACCCTTGTAAATCCTCTCGATTTATGAGGAAAAAAACCTCCCGTGGGATCCTTACGACTTACAGAGGAAATGAACACTTAGGAATCCTCACGAGTACTAAGGAGAAAATACACCTACAAGATTCTCACGACTTGTGGGGAGAAATAACTTCGTGAAACCCTTACGGCTCATGAAGTCAAAAGCCTTAGCCGATAGGACCCTAACCCTGGTCGCTAAGCCACCTTTGTTCGACATCGACAGAGGCAGATGATGATTCGCTCCTGGTAATATCCCGGTTGTAGCGGTGCTGATGCCGAAATCGGTTTACAGCGAAAAGCCAATAGGCCGCACATGCATACGAAATAGCCGAAATGATAGGGCAACTTGCAATAAAAAGCAGCAAGTAAAAATGTATGCATACAAGATAGCCGAAATGATTGGGCAACTCGCAATAAAAAGCAGCGAGTAAAAATAAAATAAATAGCCGAAATGATTGGGCACCGCGAAAAATAGCCGAAATGATTGGGCAATCGCGACCTTCGCAATATAAAAGCTGAAATGATAGAGCATCGCGGAGGTAAAACAAAAAAAAATGATGATAAAACTTTGGCCCTACAGATAAGATCGCATCGATCCCTGTATACAATCCAAGGGTGTGAACAAAGAGAGAACCATACTTTCCCAACAGGCACTGCCAGAAGACGAAGCCAAATCTCAACGGTTCGGTCCAACTCCGAAGAAACCAGTGTCTTCAGCAGATACCTCGACTCACGGATACAAACACTCCTTGACGAGAGCCTCCTGATCCGCGTCGACTCGCAGAGCCATCAGTGCCTCCGTGGGAAATTCTCTACTCGTTTCAAACCCCAAGGAAACAAATAATCCTTGGCGCTTGGGAAACAAATAATCCCTAGCAAACTCCTCGACTCACGGATACAAACACTCCTTGATGAGAGCCTCCTGATCCGCGTCGACTCGCAGAGCCACCAGTGCCTCCGTGGGAAATTCTCGACTCGTTTCAAACCCCAAGGAAACAAATGATCCTTGGCGCTTGGGAAACAAATAATCCCTAGCAAACTCCTCGACTCACGGATACAAACACTCCTTGATGAGAGCCTCCTCATCCGCGTCGACTCGCAGAGCCACCGGTTCCTCCGAGGGAAATTCTCGACTCGTTTCAAACCCCAAGGAAATAAATAATCCTTGGCGCTTGGGAAACAAATAATCCCTAGCAAACACCTCGACTCACGGATACAAACACTCCTTGATGAGAGCCTCCTGATCCGCGTCGACTCGCAGAGCCACCAATGCCTCCGTGGGAAATTCTCGACTCGTTTCAAACCCCAAGGAAATAAATAATCCTTGGTGCTTGGGAAATAAATAATCCCTAGCAAATTCCTCGACTCACGGATACAAATACTCCTTGATGAGAGCCTCCTGATTCGCGTCGGCTCGCAGAGAAACCAGTGTCTCCGCGGGAAATTCCCGATTCGTCTCAAATTGCAAGATGAAGCCCCAGGCAGCAGGAATCAAAAAGCTTGCTTCCCGAACAATGGGACCCTGCAAGTCAATCCAAAAAGATTTCTTGCATACTATTCACGGGTCTCACTCTCCAAAGTCAAATCTCGACAAGGAGGGAAACAACCGCTTACGGGCCTTCTCGACTCGTAAGAAGGAAAAATTCTCTTATAGGATCCTTCGACTTATAAGAGAAAACACACTTAGGAATCTACACGATTCCTAAGGAAAAAATCCACCTATGAGATCCTCTCGATCCGTAGGGAGAAAATTATCTATGAGACCCTCACGGCTCATAGAGTTGAAAAGTCTTAGGCAGCAGATCTGAACCTGCGGTCTAAGCCATCGCTATCTCTTGGAAAAAACTAAGTTATCTGCTAATTATGTTTATCAAAGATAACATGCTGATAATAAGAGAAGGCAGAAAGCAAAAGAGCATACAAGACATTGCAAAAGAAAATGTGTATCTTTATTCATTGACTTCAATCAAATACAAGATGAATCGTACAAAAGAATAAAGAATGGATACATATTATTTAAAAGGAAAATTTTACAAATACATTGATACAAAGGCAGCTATTGGGAAGGAAGCGTCTTAAGTAACTTTATCAGTTGTTCGTACACTTCCTTCCATGCCTTTTCCTGATTGGCCACTACTGCCAACTCCGCCTCCACTTGGGCCCGTTGCTGTGCGACAGATGCAAGCTGATCCCTGACGGCCTGATGAGCAGCTTCACGGCCTGGAGTGTCATGCTCGGTGAAATCAAGTGCCCGCTTCAGTCTCAGCCCATTTGAGATGCGCTCCAGAAGGCCCTCGAAGACGGCCTTTACCTCAGCGGCGTTTGCCTCAACTTCAGCACGCAGGCGAGCAGTTTCGCTTGAAGATTCTTGGCACTCCTTCAACCTCAAAACTGCTTCTTGTTCCAAATGACGGAAATGAGAAGTGCTTTGCTCGAGCCATGCTCCCCGTTGAGTGCTCACGGCCAAAGTCTCGGGGGATAGGCGCATCGACTCCAGCTGATGAAGGCGAGCCTCAATCTCCCGACAATGGTTAACCCAAGAGGCGACAATGCCCTCATCATGGAAGGTGGTAAATATCACCAACATCGGGTTAACCATCGTAGTGAAGTCCTCAGTAGATGTAGGAGCCTCGACATCGAGTTCCTCGATGTAGTCGCTCAACATGCTCAAACTATTCGCCGCACCTTTTGAGGACGGACATCTCTGGGAAGGGTCACCCGGTATTGTAATACGAGACTCAAAAGGCACCGAGACTGGAACGACAGCTGAAAAGGACAAAATGTGATTAGATGATGATTCAATAGATACAGAGAAAGTCATTGATAAGATAGTTTACTATACCGGTTGAAGCAGGTGGCAAGGCCGGAAGGGTCGGTGGCGCAACCGATCTTTCTTCTCCCCCGTCGATTTGTAACACTGCGGTCAGGACAAGAGAGAGTTAGAAATAATTCTACCACTGAAAAACAAAGATATCAATCAGGAACGGTACTCAACAGCGCCACCAGAGGGGGAGGCGAATTCAGATGGGAAGGAGAAGTGTGGGAGCAACACTTGATAAAGATGGTCATAAAGCACTCCTGAAAGACACAACAGTATAACTTTAGTACACAAATTATGTGTCTGAAAGATAAGATTAATAAATTGCAAACCCATACCTTCCAACATCTTCGAGGGTATAAGAGAGGGTTGAGAGGTGACCACCGCCAAGGCAGTCGTTGAAGGCGCTCCCTCGAGCAGTGGGGCATCGGCGCTGACTGCACCTGCGTTACAAAAAAGGTAAATTTGTCAAAAAAATTATGAGGTAAAGAAAGAACACTAACTTGGGATTTACCTGACGAGCTGCCGGCTGAAACGGAGGCGTCTCCCTCCTTCGTGGACATGAGGCCACCGCCCGTGGCCTCATCACCCGACTCGATAGGGACCGTTGTCGTGCTCGCAAGACCTGGAGACGGTGGAAGATCGTACACGGGGAGGGCAATGATTGGAGCGTTGCCGGACTCTTGGGAGAGAGTGGCTAACTCTTCCCCAAGAGTCGTACACATCTCACCCGCTACTTCTTCGGGCTCCGCCGTCTCCATCGGCTCATCCACTGTCACCACGAGGTCGCCGGCCTCAAGTGCCTCGTCCGCCACCACCCTCGGTTCAGTTGTAATGATCATTTCATCTGCCGCCACTTCAGGCTGGGCATCAATTACCCTCTCAGCTACAAACCCCTCAACCTCCATCTCGGGCCCCGAAGCCTCGGCGACGTTGCCCACCGTCGGCTCAGGCTCGGTAGGAGCTGCCTCCTCTGTCTCCTTGGGATCAACGGTTTCCGCCTCCCCCTCGATCGGACTTGGCCCTGCAAGATAAGAGATATAAGGACCAATGGCATTAAAATCCTTATAACAAAAACTCTGAGAGAAATATTATCTGAAGCGGATTTACCGTTTGCGCTCCGAACTGCGCGTGCCACCTCTCTGTGGGCAGTGGATAGGGCGACAGGGGCCTCTTCGGATCGAGTATCAGCGCGAGGGACGGTGCTGGGGCCTGCTCCCACAGCCAAGGCAGCCCTGCGCGCCTTCGCCTCAGCCGCTTTCTTTCCCCCCGAGCTGTCACAATGGACCTCTGTGACGCCTCTTTCACCACGGCGTCGTCATCCGTAAACAAAGACACCTCCAGAGCCTTTAAGGCATCTCTCATTGGCTCCTCAAGATGGACTTCTTGCGGTAACCCCGAGGAAGCAGGAACGTCGGCAGCCGGTAGGACATCTGCATCACTTGGCGAGAGCGGCATTGAGGTTCCTGTGATTAAAAGGGAAATGTTAGATTGACCATAACACAAGGGAAATGAAAACTTAATGAATCGAAACTTACTAAGGCCCATGGATGCTCTAAGACGTTCCTCCTCCTGGAAAGTCTTCAGAGAAGCGGCAATGGCTTCTTCATCAGTGATGCCTGTTGAAAGAAAAGAAAGAAAAGCATTAGTCAAAGGCAATGAAGAGGATATGTTGCAATAAAGAAAAGGCGACTAGTAGTTACCTGATTGCGCAAGCTTAGCTAGCCACGCGTCACGCCTCGCCAACCACGCTGAAGCTTCGAGAGCAGCCTCCAAGTCTGCATCATCCGGCGGCGGCATCACTAATCCTTCGTTAGTCCCGTATTCGATCAGGCCCTCGGCATAGGGAGCATAGGGTTCCTGACCGAACACGACGTCCACAGCGAAGAGCGACTTCTTTTTCTTTTGCCCTCCGACCCTAGGCTCACGTGGGATCGACTTCCGCTTAGCAGCCACTTTGGGACGACGGGTCCCGATGTCCGCACCCACACCAGACTCCGGCGAGGATACAACCACTGTCTCCACTGGAGCACAGGGTGCGGGAGGTGCATCTGTAATATCAGGGAGCGGCAACTCACGTGGAGGACTTTGCGCACGCGATGGTCTGCCCCCGGCATCTTTTAGAGGAGGAACCACCGGGGTCCTTGGCACTAAGGGAGCGTTACGGTCGGTGCCGGGAGGTGCACCTTTACGGTCGATCAACACTCGCCTCTCTTCCTTTATAACGGCCCCCGTCGCATGATTGTACCACTCTTTATATACATTAAGGAGTCGTGGAGCGCAGGCCGACGCGCTGATGATAAAATGAGAACCCGTGTTCAGGCGCATGAAGTGATGTAACGCGTTCTCCATCCCTTCTTCATTGGCAGCAGGTTCCAGTAAGAAAGCTTCCAAGGGTACCCCTTGATCGTAGCCCAGTTGTTGGGTAAAACGATGCGGGTTATATCTCACGAAGATTGCCGCACCGCCCTGCCTGAAGATTAGGAAGCCCGGTCTAATAGAATACAAGTGGAGGGTCTCCCGGGTCGTCAACGCTGAAGCCCCATCCTTAAAGGAGTCCTGTAATGGTCGCACCGCAGCGGTGGACGTTTTTCCAATGGTTAATACCTTGTCAATGAAGGACATCCCGACTCCAACGGTGTGAGGGCGAAGCAGTAAACCTCTGGCGTTCCGTGGTGAAGGGGTCACGATTGATGCGCCAATCAACTGAATGATGCGAGGGAAACCACACTTGTCAAAGAACGAGGGCCTTTTATGCATGCCGAAGACACCCGCCGTATGTATCTCGAGCCACGACATAAAGTAGTGCATCGGGAAGACCACGTGCAATACCCCGGGCTCGTTAGCATCCGCTGCTCGGCTGAGACCATGATATAGGTGCGCCAAGCCGGCGATCCCAACAGCCACCTTTACCCCGATGGCCATCCGGTGGGCTGGGTAAAAGACAGAGGGCCGCAGACGATGAGAGTGCATTGGGATCGCAAACCAGCTCAGCCACAATCCAAGAAACCCTAAGAAAAAGGCCTCCTCATCCATTCCAGGGGCCGCAATTTCTGCAAATGACATGGTAGGGAAGTCTGGAAGGAAAAAACCCTTTTGATCTATCTCCTTCTCCGGTAGGTTGTCCACACCTAGACCGAAAGGGTCATCCAGAGTGGCAAACTTGGCAGCCTCTGATGAGAGGACGCTTGGGCGAAGGAACCGAGCGATGAAATCTTCAAAGTTAACCCCCCGACTCCCATGTTCGATAAAAAGAGATTCGTAGATGTTCAACACCTTAATCAAGCTTGGGAATTGATGTTGAACGGCATTCTCCGGTGTGACCCCCCTTACCACTGGCCTAGCACCAAAGACGTACACATCTGTCGGGAGCAGCTCCTCATAATGTTCTCCCATGACTGGTAGACCGGATACCTCCGTGAACTCCTCCAAAGAGATGGACACTTCCCGATCCATGGCAAGGAAAGTGTGGGTGGGAATGTTCCACTGCTCTAGGAAAGCCTTAAACCACCAGGTGGGGAGCGTGGGATACTGGAAGAGAGAGACGTAGACCGCGGTGTACAATCCTAATCTTATCAACTGCGACTTCTTCGTCGACAGGATGTACCGGGCCCACGACAGGTAGCCAATCGGATGGCGGGGGATCAGACCAATGTTATATGATTGCCCCCAGGGTCTCGCCTCGCCCTGACAGATACGACGTCCTAGGATATCCAAGACCATAGGACGTTGGACCGGAACCGCATCCATAGCGGGATGAAGAAAGCTGTTCGCGGTCCAATCCACCATCTCCACGGCATACTGCACCGAGGGTGGGGTAGCATAATGAATCGCCGTGATGGGCTCGGACGGCATTGCGCATGTGAAGCTACGTCGACCCATAATGATCTGGTTATACCAAGACCCCCAAAGGTGGAGATTTTTGTACTCTGGGTCGTATTCTCTAATCATGGCCAGGACTTCACGGTCCAAGGGCGCCTCAGGAAATCCCTCCTCCGAGCGGACGAACGGGAATGAAGTGTCTAGAGACATGATCGCTGCAAAAGAACAATTTAGCCGTTAGTGTTGTAATTCCAACGTTTGGCATCTAAAAAAGAAAAATGCATTAATTAAATTAAAATTAATTAATTACACCACACAGCAGTGCAGTGAGTAGGAGACCAAAGGGGGACCCACAAAATCTGGATGACAATACGTCAGTTAATAAGACAACCTCATCATTGGATGAGATTGTCAGTTGGTCCCAGGAAAACATTCCCATTTATTAAAAAAAGGGGGGAAGAATCCCTAGAGACAAGGAGAAAATCTCTTCTTTCAGAGCAAAGCTCTGTCACAGAGTGATACTTGTCAAACTCTGATCTCAGAGAAATAAGATTCCTTAAAAGAGCATAGCTCTATTGTCACGCCCTGCTTCCCAGAGTACGCAAGATTGGGCACGTGACATAGCCAACCATGCTACCTGTGGGTAGGAAATATCCATCCACAGTCACATTACGGTTGTAGAGATATCAAGAACAAAATAATAAACTAATCTAATACATGTCCAAATCCATAATAACAAGAATCAATAAACAATGAGTGCGGAAGCAAATGATCCAATACAATAAATAAACAGTACGTCCCATAATACGGGCTCACATCTGGAAATAAAATGAAAATAAATAGACTAAACCCTAAAGAACTCACAGTTCAGCCTGCTGGCTGAAGTACTCCTGCTCGGTCGTCGACAGTAGTACGGAATCTGGGCCATGCAAAACCCAGACGTCAGCGCGTCATGTCTTCAAGTAATATAATATGAACATGGTAATAAGCAATGCAGGTATGAACATGAATAAAGCAGTACTATGGAATATCAGAGCAGGGTAAGGTGCAGTGGTGACTAAACTGTCCTATCAGGTTTCTACTCTATAGTCTTTGAAATCAATTGATGAATCGTCGATGTAACTCAATAGTATCCCGTGCGCGCCCGGGACCACGGTCAAGGTCCTCGGGGCTGAATCCGAGACGTGCCGCTAAGCAGTAATAGGTAGCAAGATGGGCGAGTGATGATCAGAACAAATATCGAACTGTTGAGTTACAAGTCGGTTTCACCTTTGATTTCCCCATACCCCCAAGTTATGTATGTCAGGTCAGGTATTCAGTAGTCAAGGACTAATGCCAACAGAAAATCAGGTAAAAGTAGGTCTGTCTGGATAGACAGCAGGGATGGTCAGGTTTGTCGGCATTAGGCATGAAATCAGGTATCAGGTCAGGTCACGTTTCAACAGGTTGAGTCGATATGTACAGGGTGTCAAGTCCGGTGTATCAGTACACGTGTCAGGTGTATCAAGATCGGTCAATATGTAGTGCAATCAAGTGTATGCTAATAACCGGTACAGTAACGAATAAAGAACAACAGCAGGAACAGTAAATAACCATATTATTCCATGTGAACATAGTGATGCTTTGTATTCTCTTATTAACAGGTTCATGCACCCTTGGGGTGCAATAGTCACAAAGTGAAACAATATCAACAACATACGTAATGAAGCTACATGAATTTAAACTAAAACATAATAATTGTCTCATGGGTGATTTAACAAATGAAGTGGGGACGATCTACTTGGTTTAGTTAGTTAAAGTGTGAATTAATAGCAGACCGGTTAATTTCAAGCAACTACTATATTGATTTAATGTTACGGATAATTGTGGCCATCAATAAAAGGTATCGATGTTACTAATAGCTGTGTGGTTATAATATGATGATTAAGTTTGTAGCAAGACTTGATCTAGCATGTTAAAGCAAGTATTCGGATACTTGCCTCGACGGTTTCGCAAACCGGAAAGCACGGATGCAATGTCGGCAGAAAACACGAGACGGTTGCACGGGCCACGGATCGAGTCCCAACAGAGAACAACGGGATCACACGGACCAGGGTACCTCGCTGGAGCGTCGGGTTCAAAAGACGGCACGGTCGGATTCCGGCAAAAGTCATCGGCAACGAGTTAGCAACATGATATATGGAATAAGATCACCGGGGGGGGGGATTTGCACAAAAGGAAAGATGAGGAAGGCTTACCGGGAGATACTAGGGGTAACCCCGGCGAGCTCGACGGCGCTGGAATGCCGGCGAGGCAGCGACAGCGGCTGCGAAGGCTTGAACAGCCTCGGGTTCGCTGGAGAGGGGGTGCGACGAGCAGAGGAGGGTGGTGGTTGGCTCTGGTGATCGAGGGGGAAAGGAGGTGGCGCGGGTGACGTCGACGAGGGTCGACGGCACGTTCTCCGGCGACCCGGGGATGGTGCAGGGTCGGGCTCGGGTCTGAAGGTGTTCCGGCGAGGGGAGGAGGAAGGCGACGGCGGGGTAGGGACGAGGAGGAAGAGAGGGAGTCGCGGGCGTCGTCGGTGACTGGAGGCGACGTCGACGAAGAGACCTGCGGCGGTTGGTGGCGTCGTCGGGGTTGGGTGCAGGCGCGGAAGAGGGCGGAGGAAGGAGGTAGGAGGGTGCGGCTGGGCTCGTGGTGGCGAGGGCGGCGACGGCGAGGTCGCGAGGAGGTCGGCGGCGCGAGTACGAGGGCTAGGGTTAGGGTTACGAGATGTTTCTCATGGTGGAGAAGATGAGTAGGGGAGGCGGCTGCATGGAAAATTATATAGGAGGAGAGAGAGAAAGATTGGAGAGAGAGAGGGAGAAAGATTTAGAGTGAGAGAGAGAAGGAGAATAGGGAAGAGAGAGATAGAATGCGGGGCCCACGAGGGTACAGTCCCTCGCGCTGATTGGCTGAGGCGAGATTTTAGAAAGGGATTTGAAAGGATTTACTGTGAAGGATATATATTCGTATATATATATATATAGTTTTATGATATTAAATTAAATGGGCCTTTTTGGCTCTAAATGAAACATTTCCAAATCGCGCCCGGGTTGCGCCCAAATGTTCCAAATTCAAATTATAGGATTTTAAGCGGTTTCCAAATTTTGAAAAGAGGTGTTTAATGATTAAAATGCATGCCCCCAAGTCGGACACTTGCACGCGCGCGTAGTCGTCCAAACTTGCCCGTTTAGCCGAACGGGACGGAATCTCGACACGCGGACGCTACCACGCGACTAGTGGCGACGAGTAGGCCAACATGGATACTTTTAATTTCATTTTAGGAGTTAAAATTTGTTATGTGCCAAAATGACTTAGCCGGTTAAAATTTAGCAATAAACACCAGAAAATCAGGAAAAATTGGAATGAGCAATATATAACTCTCAACTAGTAATATAAATAGTATTATTGGGCTCGGGTGTTACATCATACCCAACTATAAAAGAATTTCGTCCTCGAAATTCCAAGAATACAAGATGGCTAACTACTGGAAAAGGTGAGGGGATTTCTGCCGGATCTCGTCTTCTCGCTCCCAAGTGGATTCTCCATGCGATCGATTACCCCAAGAAACTAGCACAAGAGGGATAACCTTGCTCTTAAGAACTTTTTCTCTTCGATCCTTGATTTCAACTGGTCACTCTTCAAAAGTCAGGTCCTCCCGTACGGTCAACTCCGAATGATCCAAGACATGAGTCTCATCACGAACATACCTCCGTAGTTGAGACACATGAAACACATCGTGAACTCCTGCTAATGACTGTGGTAACGCCAACCGGTACGCTACCTCTCCAACACGCTCCACTATCTCGAAGGGTCCGACGAATCGAGGACTAAGCTTTCCCCGACTTCCAAAGCGAATCACCCCTCTAGTCGGTGATATCTTCAGGAATACCAAATCACCCACGGCGAACTCTAGAGGTCTTCTTGACGTGTCGGTCTAACTTTTCTGTCTGTCTTGAGCTGCCTTCATATGCTTCCTGATTGTATTCACCTTCTCGACTGTCTGTACCACCAAATCTGGTCCTAGTAACCTTCGTTCACCAACATCATCCCAACAAACAGGTGAACGGCACTTACGACCATACAGTGCTTCAAATGGAGCCATCTGAATAGTCGCTTGGAAGCTATTGTTGTACGAAAACTCCACCAGGTGTAGATGATCCTCCCAAGAACCTTTGAAGTCCAACATGCAAGCCCTCAACATATCTTCAAGGGTTTGGATCGTTCTCTCCGATTGTCCATCATTCTGAGGATGATAAGCTGTGCTAAACTTCAATCGGGTCCCCAAACTTTCTTGTAAGCTCCTCCAGAAGTGCGACAAGAACCGAGTGTCCCGATCGGACACGATGCTTACCGGTACTCCATGCAATCTCACAATCTCTTGCATGTACCGCTCTGCCAAAGTCTCTGTCGATTGACCAACCCGAAAAGGAATAAAGTGAGCTGCCTTGGTCAAACGATCGACAATCACCCATACGGCATTGTTGCCCTTTGGACTCCGCGGTAAAGCCGTCACGAAATCCATGGTTATATGTTCCCACTTCCACTGAGGAATCGGAAGTGGTTGCAACAAACCAGCAACCCTTTGGTGTTCAGCCTTGACTTGCTGACACACCAAGCACTTAGCCACAAAGCGAGCAATTTCCCGTTTCATACCTTCCCACCAGAAGTGCTGTCGAATATCTCGGTACATCTTTGTCCCTTCTGGATGTACAGAGTAAGCTGAACTGTGTGCCTCCTTCATAAGCTCTTCACGCACATCTCCTTTTGGCACACACACACGGCTACCATATCTCAACGAACCATCTTCATGGATCAGTAAATCGGTTCGTAGTCCGGCTCCAACCTGCTCTCGAAACTTTTGCAGTCTAGGATCCTGCGATTGTGCCGCTTTAATCTTCTCAATTAAGGACGACTGTACTTGCAACTGCATCAACTGTCCTGTAGCATGTGGTAGCACAACCTCCAAGTCAAATCTCTGAAAATCCGCAATGATCTCTCTCTGTACAGTCAGTATCTGAATTGCTGGTAACCGACTCAGCGCATCCGGCACGACGTTGACTTTTCCCGGATGGTACTTAAGATCAAGGTCATAGTCGGCCATCAGCTCCAACCATCTGCGTTGCCCCATGTTCAACTCCTTCTGAGTGAACACATACTTTAAACTCTTGTGATCTGTAAAGACTTCGACTCTCTCGCCCAATAGGTAGTGTCTCCAAATCTTCAGGGCGAAGATCACGGCTGCAAGCTCTAAGTCATGAGTCGGATAATTCTTCTCATGAGTCTTCAGTTGCCTCGATGCGTAAGCGACGACTTTCCCATTCTGCATCAAAAAACATCCCAATCCCTTTCCGGATGCGTCGCTATGAATCACCAGTCCTCCTGAATCATCCGGTACGGTTAGGATAGGGGCGGTTATCAACTTCTGCTTCAACGTCTCGAAGGCCAATGCACATCCATCCGTCCAAACAAACGGTACCTACTTACGCGTAAGCTTGGTTAACGGCTCAGCTAAACGAGCGAAGTTCTCCACAAATCTTCTGTAGTAACCGGCGAGTCCAAGAAAACTTCTTATCTCCGCAACATTCTTTGGAATAGGCCAATCTCGAACTGCTGTAATCTTCTCTGGATCAACGGCGATTCCATTGCCCGACACAACATGCCCCAGAAACTTCACTTCTTCCAGCCAGAACTCACACTTACTCATCTTCGCAAATAACTTCTCTTGTCTCAGCGTCTGCAGTGCGATCCTTAAGTGCTCAGCATGCTCCTCCGGACTCTTCGAGTATATCAGAATATCGTCAATGAATACCACGATAAACTGGTCCAGGTATGGTGAAAAGACCCTGTTCATCAAATCCATGAATATTGCCGGCGCATTCGTCACTCCGAAGGGCATCACTAGATACTCGAAATGTCCATATCGAGTTCGAAACGCCGTCTTGCAAATGTCTTCTGCTTTTACTCGGACCTGATGATATCCCGATCGCAAGTCCAGTTTCGAGAATACCCTCGCGCCACTAAGCTGCTCAAAAAGTTCTCCAATGCGAGGGATCGGGTACTTGTTCTTAATAGTCACCAGGTTCAATTCTCGATAATCAATGCACATCCTTCTCGTGCCATCCTTCTTCTTTACTAAAAGAACTGGAGCTCCCCAAGGTGAGTTGCTGCTTCGAATCCATCCCTTCTCGAGTAATTCACCAACTTGTTTCTTAACTTCTTCCAATTCCACCGGTGCCATCGGATAATAAGATTTTGATACTGGCGCTGCACCAGGAATAAGGTCAATCACAAACTCCACATCTCGCTTCGGCGGCAAGCCCGAAATATCTTCAAACACATCCATAAAGTCGCGGACAACTGCCGGCTCTTCATTACTATCCACTACCATAGTCGCAAGAACATTGTTCGTCGGCCTAGCCCTAAATTCGACTGGCCCGACAGAACTGCTTCCCCCAATGAAGGTAAACTCAGGGTGTCCGGGAATCTGGAAAATTACTTTCCTTGCCCTACAATCAATGTGTGCGTGGAAAGTGCCAAGAAAGTCCATCCCCAAGACTACTTCATAACTGCCCGTATCAATCACCAAGAAATCTGCAAAAAGCTCCCGTCCGCAAACAACAACTGTACAATCTTTACATTCCTTACTAGCTATGATTTTCCCATTCCCAGTGTGTATGTCCCAGAAACTAGACAGGGTCGTGCAGGTAATCGAGTGCGTGGTTATAAATTTGGATGACATAAAACAGTGGGATGCTCCGGAATCAAATAATTCCAATGCAGGAAAACCATGAACGAGCAAAGTACCTGAAACCACTTCTCCTGATGCCTTGGCTTCCTCAGCTGTCAACGTGAAAGCTCGAGCCTGATTTGGTCCTTGAGTCAGCTGTTTCTGCCCTTGGAACGGTCTCTGCGGAGGCTTCTGTATATCATCTCTCGTGCGAAGCTTCGACGGACAAGCACCAACTGCGTGATCGGCTGTTCCACAAACCAGACAAAGTCCCAGTCTCCTTCGACACTCCTTCTGCACGTGCCCAGGTAATCGGCAGTAATCACAAATCACGCTCTTCTTTCGATCAACGATCACAGGCTTCTTCATTGGCGCTACACCTCGACGGTCCACTGGGATACCTCTGCGCCCATGATCTCGGTTAGGTACAAATGCAGGCTTCCTGGCCGCAACTGCTGTCTGCTGTAGGTTCCCTTTCATTCCTGACAAACTCTGCTGCTCTCTGGCTGCCGTAAGAACCTGCGAGAAAGTGGTCAAACCCAGGGAGACAATCTGCCTCTGGATGTCCACATCCAAACTGCGCAAGAACCTTCGCGTCCTATCTGCCTCCTTGGCGACTAAGGGTCCAGCGAAACGGCTGAGTCTTGTCCACTCCGCTGCATGTACATCCACAGCTGCTCCATTTTGTCTCAGCCCAATAAATTTCTCCTCCATTTCCTCCGGTGCAGTCCGCGGGAAGAACTTCTCCAAGAAACTTTTAGAGAAATCCACCCAACTGATTGGCTTGGACAAGCGGGTCTCCTCCACAAGCCACCACTCTCGGGCGTAATCCACCAGCTGAATGCGCACCACATCAACTCTCTTGTCGTCTGGGATCTGTGCCGCAATCAGTAAATTCTCCGTGTCTACTAGCCACTGCTCGGCTGGTAACGGCTCCTCCAGACCAGTGAAAGTATTAGGACCCAATCTTCTGAAATCTGCCACGGTCCCTACTCGGTCAGCTGGCTTCGCTACAGCGGTGTTTACAGACTGCTGAATAGCCTGCAAACCTTCCTGAAATGAATCTGCTTGTTGCTGGA
The DNA here is from genome assembly GCA_030015575.1 of Agapanthus africanus. Lineage (NCBI taxonomy): Eukaryota > Viridiplantae > Streptophyta > Magnoliopsida > Asparagales > Amaryllidaceae > Agapanthus > Agapanthus africanus. The sequence continues at coordinate 160,241,931 of CM057339.1, read as the reverse complement.
TCAGCTCAGTTTGCCTCTTCTGATTTTCCAACATCCCACGTATCACTCCTAACATGGCGGCTTCATCCACACGCCTCTGATACGTCTTGAAATTCTTATCTGCCATGGTCCTGAAATCAAAACAAACGACATCAGCATGATGATAGATTCAATATATAAATCAAGGCTAGAACTCCAAGATACTTAAATAGAGTGCTGCATTGTAGCTATGCCGCGGTATCATAGCCGCAATTACTTAACTCCACCCAAGTCGCCTAAGTCCTAGAGATAACAAGAAGTTAGGTTTTCGAGTTGACAATGCATGTAAGTTTGCATGTCGACATAATCCGGAAGAATGATTCAAGGACGGTAAAACGGTCAAGGTGGCAGGACATGTTTCCTAATCACGGGTATTCTGATTCGCGTATCGGGTGCAATACCCAACTACAAAGAATCAACCCAATTAACCTATGGCTCTGATACCAAAAGAACCATGTCACGCCCCGCTTCCCAGAGTACGCAAGATTGGGCACGTGACATAGCCAACCATGCTACCTGTGGGTAGGAAATATCCATCCACAGTCACATTACGGTTGTAGAGATATCAAGAACAAAATAATAAACTAATCTAATACATGTCCAAATCCATAATAACAAGAATCAATAAACAATGAGTGCGGAAGCAAATGATCCAATACAATAAATAAACAGTACGTCCCATAATACGGGCTCACATCTGGAAATAAAATGAAAATAAATAGACTAAACCCTAAAGAACTCACAGTTCAGCCTGCTGGCTGAAGTACTCCTGCTCGGTCGTCGACAGTGGTACGGAATCTGGGCCATGCAAAACCCAGACGTCAGCGCGTCATGTCATCAAGTAATATAATATGAACATGGTAATAAGCAATGCAGGTATGAACATGAATAAAGCAGTACTATGGAATATCAGAGCAGGGTAAGGTGCAGTGGTGACTAAACTGTCCTATCAGGTTTCTACTCTATAGTCTTTGAAATCAATTGATGAATCGTCGATGTAACTCAATAGTATCCCGTGCGTGCCCGGGACCACGGTCAAGGTCCTCGGGGCTGAATCCGAGACGTGCCGCTAAGCAGTAATAGGTAGCAAGATGGGCGAGTGATGTCAGCATCACCACTCCGGGGCTGGCCAAGCCCGTAAGACTGATCAGAACAAGTATCGAACTGTTGAGTTACAAGTCGGTTTCACCTTTGATTTCCCCATACCCCCAAGTTATGTATGTCAGGTCAGGTATTCAGTAGTCAAGGACTAATGCCAACAGAAAATCAGGTAAAAGTAGGTCTGTCTGGATAGACAGCAGGGATGGTCAGGTTTGTCGGCATTAGGCATGAAATCAGGTATCAGGTCAGGTCACGTTTCATCAGGTTGAGTCGATATGTACAGGGTGTCAAGTCCGGTGTATCAGTACACGTGTCAGGTGTATCAAGATCGGTCAATATGTAGTGCAATCAAGTGTATGCTAATAACCGGTACAGTAACGAATAAAGAACAACAGCAGGAACAGTAAATAACCATATTATTCCATGTGAACATAGTGATGCTTTGTATTCTCTTATTAACAGGTTCAAGCACCCTTGGGGTGCAATAGTCACAAAGTGAAACAATATCAACAACATACGTAATGAAGCTACATGAATTTAAACTAAAACATAATAATTGTCTCATGGGTGATTTAACAAATGAAGTGGGGACGATCTACTTGGTTTAGTTAGTTAAAGTGTGAATTAATAGCAGACCGGTTAATTTCAAGCAACTACTATATTGATTTAATGTTACGGATAATTGTGGCCATCAATAAAAGATATCGATGTTACTAATAGCTGTGTGGTTATAATATGATGATTAAGTTTGTAGCAAGACTTGATCTAGCATGTTAAAGCAAGTATTCGGATACTTGCCTCGACGGTTTCGCAAACCGAAAAGCACGGATGCAATGTCGGCAGAAAACACGAGACGGTTGCACAGGCCACGGATCGAGTCCCAACAGAGAACAACGGGATCACACGGACCAGGGTACCTCGCTGGAGCGTCGGGTTCAAAAGACGGCACGGTCGGATTCCGGCAAAAGTCATCGGCAACGAGTTAGCAACATGATATATGGAATAAGATCAGCGGGGGGGGATTTGCACAAAAGGAAAGATGAGGAAGGCTTACCGGGAGATACCAGGGGTAACCCCGGCGAGCTCGACGGCGCTGGAATGCCGGCGAGGCAGCGACGGCGGCTGCGAAGGCTTGAACAGCCTCGGGTTCGCTGGAGAGGGGGTGCGACGAGCAGAGGAGGGTGGTGGTCGGCTCTTGTGATCGAGGGGGAAAGGAGGTGGCGCGGGTGACGTCGACGAGGGTCGACGGCGCGTTCTCCGGCGACCCGGGGATGGTGCAGGGTCGGGCTCGGGTCTGAAGGTGTTCCGGCGAGGGGAGGAGGAAGGCGACGGCGAGGTAGGGACGAGGAGGAAGAGAGGGAGTCGCGGGCGTCGTCGGTGACTGGAGACGACGTTGACGAAGAGACCTGCGGCGGTTGGTGGCGTCGTCGGGGTTGGGTGCAGGCGCGGAAGAGGGCGGAGGAAGGAGGTAGGAGGGTGCGGCTGGGCTCGTGGTGGCGAGGGCGGCGACGGCGAGGTCGCGGGGAGGTCGGCGGTGCGAGTACGAGGGCTAGGGTTAGGGTTACGAGATGTTTCTCGTGGTGGAGAAGATGTGTAGGGAAGGCGGCTGCATGGAAAATTATATAGGAGGAGAGAGAGAAAGATTGGAGAGAGAGAGGGAGAAAGATTTAGAGTGAGAGAGAGAAGGAGAATAGGGAAGAGAGAGATAGAATGCGGGGCCCACGAGGGTACAGTCCCTCTCGCTGATTGGCTGAGGCGAGATTTTAGAAAGGGATTTGAAAGGATTTACTGTGAAGGATATATATTCGTATATATATATAGTTTTATGATATTAAATTAAATGGGCCTTTTTGGCGCTAAATGAAACATTTCCAAATCGCGCCCGGGTTGCGCCCAAATGTTCCAAATTCAAATTATAGGATTTAAGCGGTTTCCAAATTTTGAAAAGAGGTGTTTAATGATTAAAATGCATGCCCCCAAGTCGGACACTTGCACGCGCGCGTAATCGTCCAAACTTGCCCGTTTAACCGAACGGGACGGAATCTCGACACGCGGACGCTACCACGCGACTAGTGGCGACGAGTAGGCCAACATGGATACTTTTAATTTCATTTTAGGAGTTAAAATTTGTTATGTGCCAAAATGACTTAGCCGGTTAAAATTTAGCAATAAACACCAGAAAATCAGGAAAAATTGGAATGAGCAATATATAACTCTCAACTAGTAATATAAATAGTATTATTGGGCTCGGGTGTTACATCTATGGTCCATCAGAAAATGTTACACCTAAAAGAATTAGAATTTTTGGAATCTTGGAAAATCCATGAAAAACTTGTGAAATTTTTTCATTTTTCAGATCTAAAAGATCTACAGATGATTCAAAGAGTAAAGCTCTGTTCATGGGTTAGAATCTATAAGTTCATAAGAGCAAAGCTCTGTTTATGAAACCCCAATGGGGATCTCTTTAGATTAAAAGATCTGTGAGAGCAAAGCTCTTTGGTCGAAGATTAAGTTCAATTAAGTTTAATTAATTTTACCTAAAGTTTTTGACTTTAGAAATGAGCAAAGCTCTGAAAGTTCTTGAATGAGAGCAAAGCTCTGGGAAATAAAATTCTTGAAATGATGAGATTTTTCTAAGGGCCAGAGGTCCTATTTATAAGGCGCTTGCGCCCCTTGAGCTCACCCCTTGATCCAACGATCAGGAGTTTGCCACCGCTGCACTCACGTGTGCACCACGTGAGCGCAACGGTAGGGGGCGGGCATTTGTTTCGCCCAATCAGAGCAAAGCTCTGTTGAAATTCAAAATTCAAAATTTTGAAGCAACGCTTCAAATCTCGGACGCAACGTGCCACATGTCAGGCGCTGATACGTCAGCGCAGCGCCTAAGAAGGCGTGCCCAATCAGAGCAAAGCTCTATTTTATGCAAAATTAAAGGAAGAAACGCTTCAGTTGCGCAGGCACTGCGCTGCGCGACAGGTGTCAGCGCAGATGCGCTAGCACAGTTGCGCAAGCACTGCGCTGCGCGACACGTGTCAGCGCAGATGCGCTAGCGCTGTGCGCTGCGCAACACGTGTCAGCGCAGATGCGCTAGCGCAGTTGCGCTGCGCGACACATATCACGCGCTGGGGCATTTGCGCCAAACAGAATTAAGATTTTAAAGAAATCTTTCTGTTCTTGTTAAAACAAGAAGATTTTCTTCTGTAAAACAGAAGCCCTTGGATCAAAGATTCAACGGTGGGGAAAATTCCCTAAATCACTCAGAGAAAGATCTCTTCAACAAAATTAACTAATTTATGGGCACTATAAAAGAGACCCCAGACCTCAATTCAAAGGCATCAACATTTTTCTTGAAAAAAGTCAAGAGCTTCAAACAGAGAGAGAATTCTGAGAAAATTTCAAAGAAAAAGGTAAAAACCTTCACGAGAGAGAAGAAATCTCTTTTAATAAATCATTGATCTAAAAACCAGATCAATGTTCTTCACATAATAAATAGTGCTTTGCACTTCTTATGAACCACTGGTTCTTTAAAAACAAGAAAGCAACAAAAATAAAAAATAGTGCTTTGCACTTTTATGAACCTCTGGTTCTTGAAACAAAAAGAAAAACTTATTTCTCTTTGATCTAAATTAGATCAAGAAATCAAATAGTGCTCTGCACTTCTGTTCTTGAATCTAAAAGATTCTTAGTGCTTTGCACTTCCAAACTGCGCTGTTGCGCTCTTGAGAGAGCGCCACGTGTCGGCTACAGAACAACTTGCGCTACGCGCTCTTGAAATAGAGCTTTGCTCTCTGAAATTGGCGCAACTCACCAGAATGCGCCACGTGTCAGCAGCGCACTAGCGCAGCGCAACAGCGTAGCGCACTAGTGCAGCGCACTAGTGCAGCGCACTGCGCCATTGCGCTTGCGCTCACCAGAGCATGACACGTGTCCTCACCACAAGCGCTTGCGCTCAGTGATTGGCGCAAAGCGCCTGACAAATGCAATGCATTTCTTTTACTGAAGGGCCAGACCCAATTAAAAGACCAAACAGGCCTAATTAAATTGATGCTCTGCATCATTTATAAATGGGCAAAGCCCAAACAAAATAATAAAAATGCTATGCAGATACCTTGCAGAGCCCAAAATAAATTGATGCTCTGCATCTTTTATGGGCAGAGCCCAAACAAAAAAAATAGAAGTAATGCAATGCATTATTTAAGTGTGGGCAAAGCCTTAGCACAGGTCTAATAGACCAAAAATAAATAAGGGTGTTGAACATTTTCAACTGGACTTAGCCCAATCATGGCCGTAAGTCCTCAAATTAAATTGACTGAGCGATATTGCTCCCTTAAATCAATTTATATCCGGTTCGAGGGTACATCTCCGAGCTCCTCCGACACATCTTGTTGTAATCCTTCAACGACGTCAGAGAGGCGACGGGTCCCAACAACTACACATGAATATGGACTGTGGGGTCCTTAAACTCGTGGACCGAAACTTCCCTAAACTAATATCGGACCGAAACGTCCCTAAACTAATATCGGACCGAAACGTCCTTAAACTAATGTTGGACCACCACGTCCCTAAACTGGAACATGGACCACCACGTTCCTAAACTGGAGCATGGACCGCAACGTCCCTAAACTGGAGCATGGACCACTACGTCCTTAAACTGGAACAATAGAGCCTCCAAATGCTCTTTTGCCGGATCTAAACGATCCCGTTTAAGTTGATCTTAGCCCCCAAACACGGCTAACATATCCTTAAACATTCAAACGGACTATAAAACTCCAAATCAACCTTGGTTCAAGGGTACATCTCTGAACTCCTCTGACATCTGCCGTTGTAATCCTTCAATGACGTTAGAGAGGTGATGAGTCCCGATGGCCAGATATTAAATGGATTATCACGTTAAGTTGATCTTAGTCTCAAACAGGACTATCGTATCTTTAACGAACGTTTAAGTTGATCTTAGCTGCAACGCGACTAATGCATACTTAAACTAAAAACACCAAACCCAAATCTAAGTAAATACGGATTTGGACTAATCCACGTCCTACGGGCGACGACATTACTCAGTCTCCGTATACAATCCACGGGCAACCACAAACAAAACAAACATACACAACACGAAGTGAAATTCTGGAGAAGGAGAAAGTTGTTACCGCGATGCGGTAGCGTAATTAACTGCAGGGGCTTGCGCCTACAGGGAAGAGCGTCCCCACAATAAAAAAAACCCTCAAACGAGGGGGAATCTGACGAAGTCTGCTACATCGGCCGTATCCGTCTAAACCTCCGATACACGGTGCCATAAATCAACTTGGCATCTTCGGAGAGGTGGACGGATAAAACCAAATAGCATCTGCCCCGAATCTCGGCGTCAGGACATCGCAGTCTTGTGCGCCGTCTTTCGGAGGGGAACACTCCATTTTAAAATTTAAGTCTTGGGTCCTTTATATAGGACAAACTGATCAGTTCAATTAGTTAAAGAGATCCTTCTTTGATTGATTTAGGAATATTTCCCACCGTTGGATCTTTGATCCTAAGGCCTCTGTTTTGCAGAAGATAATCTTCTTGTTTTAATAGGATTGGAAAGATCTTTGCATAACAGAATTTTAATTCTGATTAACAATTTATTATTATTAGATCTTTTGATCCAACGGTGGGGAATTTTTAATTCCAGCGCTGGTGCACCCTGCGCTAACGCACCTACGCTCAACATGTGGCACGCAGTGCAGAGTGCAGCGCAACTGCGCTAGCGCACCCGTGTTTGAGACGTGGCGTGCAGCGCAGAGCGCTAGATCTGAAGCGTTGCTTCGATTTTTAAATTTTGAATTTTACAACAGAACCTTGCTCTGATTGAGGATGCGCTGCCTAGGGCGTAGTGCACCTGGCGCTAGCGCGTCTGTATTTGACACGTGGCACGCAGCGCGCCTAGCGCTGAATCTGAAACGTTGCTTCAATTTTTAAATTTTGAATTTTAAAACAAAGCTTTTCTCTGATTGGGGGGAACAAATGCCCCCACCGTTGCGCTTACGTGGCGCACATGTGAGTGTAGCGGTGGCAACATCTGAGCCTTTGGATCAACTCAGAAGTTGAAGAGGCGGTTCAATACCTATAAATAGGACCTTTGGTCCCTCAGATGATTTCCATCTTCTTCTTGAGAATTTTCACTCAGAGCCTTGCTCTTCAGTTTAAGAATATTTCAAGAGTCGGAACTCTATCAAAACTTAGGTAAAAAGATTTTTAATAAATCAGGGTTTTACCCATTAACAAAGCCTTGCTCTTCATAAATCTTTGATTTAAAAAAAACCCCTTTTAGGGTTTCATTAATAGAGCCTTGCTCTCTTGAACCCATAGATCTTAAAGAGATCTTTTTCTTAGGGTTTCTTAGCCCATGAACAGAGCTCTGCTCTTTTGAATCATGTGTAGATTTCTTAATCTTTGATGAAGAACTCTTAAGAGTTTTTTCATGGATCTTGAAGATCCCATAATTTTTAATAAAAATTGATTTTAATTTTCTGATGGGTTTTTTCCCATCATCTTTACACAGCCAGGCTCTTGAGGAATTTTTATTCTTTCATGATCAAAGTTTGACAAGTGTCACTCTGTCATAGAGCATTGCTCTCAAGGGGAGATTTACTCCTCTTCCCGAGAGATATCTCATTTAATGAGAATTTTCTTGAGGATCTCCTCACTTAATGACAGCTTCATCAAATGATGAGGCTGTTTTATTAATGATGAATTGTCATCTAGATTTCGTGGGTCCCCCTTTGGTCCCCTTCTTACTGCATTGCAGTGCGGTACAAATTTTAAAGTACCAAATGTCAGAATTTAAATTATAGCACTGACAATTGACTTTTGTCCCTTTTCGCGCAAGCGACATTTCTTTCAATCCCTTTTTCCCGTTCTTTCGTTCAGAGGGAGGATTCCCTGGAGCGCCTGTGGACCGGGAAGTCTTGGCACTGATCAAAGATCATGATCCGGAACATAAGAATCTTCACCTCTGGAGGACATGGTACAACCACATTATCAAGGGTCGACAGAGCTTTTCGTGTGCGGTACCTTCAAAGCCCATCATGGCGATCCATTACACCGACCCACCCCCGGTGAACTATGCCGTGGAGATAGTTAATTGGACTTCAGAAGGTCTTCTTCAGCCTTCTATGGCTTCGATACCCGTTCAGCCTCCAATGGCTTTGGATACCCTGGGGCAACGTATTTGTTAAGGTGAGGCATGACCGTGGTGACAACCATATAATATAGGTATGATCCCTCTTCATCCGACCGGTTATCTGCAATGGGCCCACTACATTCTGTCAGCGAAGAAGTCGCAGTTGTTGAGGCTTGGGTTGTATCCCGTCGTTTATGCTTCTCTCTTCCAGTGTCCTACGCTTCTCACCTGGTGAGTTAAGGCCTTTCTGGAGTAGTGGAATATTCCTACCCACACCTTCCTTTCGCTGGACCGAGAAGTATCAATCTCCTCAGAGGAATTTGCAGAAGTTTCTGGCCTACCGGTCATGGGGGAGCATTATGAGGAACTGCTTCCTTCGAATGAATGCATTTTCGGTGCCAAGCCAGTGATGACAGGACTTACCCCGGAGAGAGCCGTTCAACACCAATTTCCTAGTCTGATCAAAGTGTTGAATATTTATGAGGGCCTTTTCCTCGAATCTGGGAGCTGCGGGGTTAATTTTGAGGATTTCATCGCTCGTTTCCTTCATCCGGAGGTCCTCTCGAAGGAGGCTGCTAAATTCGCCACGCTTGACGACCCATTCGGCTTAGGTTTAAATAACCTGCCAATGGCGGAGGCAGATCAGAAGAGTTTCTTCCTTCCCAACACTTCAGTTGCTTCTTTCGCAGAGGTCGCAATCCCTGGGATTGATGAGGAAACATTCTTTCTGAGGTTTCTTAGGTTATGGCTGAGCTGGTTTGCACTCCCGATGCACCCTCGCCTTATGAGGCCGTCTGTCTTCTATCCGGCTCACCGAATGATTATTGGGGTGAAAGTGGCTGTCGGGGTCGCTAGTTTAGCTCATTTGTACTACGGCCTCAGTCAAGCGGCGGATACTACTGAACCCGGAGTGCAGCATGTGAACTTATCGATGTATTACTTCATGTCGTGGCTCGAGCTACATACACTTGGAGTTTTTGGTATCCATAAAAGGCCTTCATTCTATGACAGATGCGGCTTCCCCTGGATTATGCGATTAGTCGGCGCATCTATCATAAACCCATCACCGTGGGAAGCTAGAGGTTTGCTCCTTCGCCCTCGCATAGTTCAAGATGGCATGACTTTTACTGACAAGATTCTGACCATCGGCAAAGAGTCCGCAACCGCGATGCAGCCATTGCGGGACATTTTCAAGGATAGAACCTCTGTTTTGAAATCTCGGGAGATCCTTCATTTATATTCCTTCAGACTGGGCTTTCTAGTGTTTAGGCAAAATGATGCGGCGTTATTTATGAGATACAACCCACACCGTTTCACCCAGCAGCTGAGCTACAATCAGGGAGTCCCGCTGGAGGCTTTCCTGCTAGAACCTGCTGCCACTAAAGAGGGAATGCGAAACACGCTACATCATTTTATGCGTTTTAACACGGGGTCCAACTTCTTTATTAGCGAACCGAGCTGTATCCCGAAGGCCCTTAATGTGTACGCGGCGTGGTATCAACATTCAATAGGCGCTGTCATCAAGGAGGAGAAGCGATTGCTGCTCGATCGCAAGGGTGCACCCCCTGCCGGTGATCGAAACGTCCTTTTGAAGCGACGGGCCATTTTCCGTCCTCCCTTAAGAGAGGCTGCCGTGATTGAAGTCCCGCGTGACAGGCCCGAGCTACCGGTGCCCCGTGCTCCCGTGGAGATGGTGAATGTACTACCGGTGCCCCGTGCTCCCGTGGAGACGGTGAATGTAGCTTCCCCTGAGTCTGGTGTGGGTTCAGATATCGGGACTTGTCATCCCAAAGTGCCCACCAACCATAAGCTTGTGGTAGCTGCGACTGGAGCTCACCCGCAGAAGAGGAAGAAGAAGTTGCTCTTCTCTGCTGACGTCGTATTTGGTCAGGAGCCTCATGCTCCTTATAGTGAGGGCTTGAGCGAGTATGGGAAAAACAAGGGCTTATTCATGCCACCGGATGATACTGATCTGGCAGCTGCCATTGCAGCTTCTGAGCAATTGGCATGCCGTAAAGCGGGACTGGCTATCCTTGCGCGATCAGGTAACCATTAATTGTATCTTTCGTCATTCCATCATATTTCTATCATTATGTTTTGACTGACACTTTTCCTTCTTTAACAGGCATTTCCATTGAAGAAGCTCCCGCAGCTTCTTTCAAGACTTTTGAGGAAAAGGAAAGGCTTCGAGCATCCTTAGACATCGGTATGCTTTGGTTTATCGTGTCTCCGCTCCCCTTTTTTTTAGAGGTGATCTGACCCCTTCTTTATCTTATCGCAGGGACCACAATACCGATCTCGCAAGGTGATATGGAGATTCTTCCCGGGCCAGCCACCGAAGTCCCGGTCTCTTCGGTACTGCCGAAAGAGGCTTTACTCAAGCAACCGATGACGGACGCCGTAACGGCTCCAGAGGTAACTCCTGGCGTGGATGATGATGTCCCATTGATAGAAGTCTTGAGAAGACCGGCTCTCACGGTCCGAGCGGAAAAGAAACGCAGAATGCGTGCAGCGAGGGAGCGTAGTGATGCCTTAGCCACAGGTGTGGGTTCGAGTACCGCTATCTCTGCCCCTACTCCCTCGGAGGAATCTTCGGATGCCTTTCCACAGCCTACATACGGGCAGCACGTGCGGCTCGGGAGGCAAACGGAAGATCAACTCAGGGTAATGTGACATGGGGTTCCGTTGTCAAAGTTTTAATTACCAGTTCTCACATATCTTATCTTGCAGGGCCGAGTCTTACCGAAGAAATGGCGGTGACCGCTGAGCCTGGGGCCGCGGTAGAGGAGGTAGCTGTGATTGCCGAACCCGAGGTGGTGATAGACGAGGTGGCTCCAATTGCCGAGCTCGAGGCAGCGGCTGGTGAGACAGTCACGTTTGCTGTGCCTGAGATAGTTGCCATTGCCGAGCCTGAGGTGGTGATGGGTGAGACGGCTACAATTGCTGAGCTTGAGGTGGCCGCTCCCTCTCAAGAGTCGGGCACCACCCAAATCATTGCTCTTCCCGCTTATGGCTCTTGGCCATCTCCTGGCGTCGCAAGCATTACGACGGCTCTTATAGAGTCAGGGGATGAGGCGACGGGAGGTGAGAACATCCCGATGGAGGAGGAAGAAACCGTTGCTGTGTCAAGTGGCGCCCTCGTCGCGGTTCCGACTGGCGACTCATTAGGTAGATTTTGGGTCATTTCTTTTCTTTTGTTCTGCAATCCTTTCAATCTTTCCTGACAGTATTTGTCTTGTTTCTAATGCAGGTGTGGCGAGTGCTGAGGTCGCGCTACCCGAGGCAACGCCACCAGTTACTGTTTTGATGGTGACTCCTCCTCTACCTTCTCTCGCACCGTATCAGAAGTTGGAAGGTACGGATTTGTGACCCATCAGTTGTTGGATATAATGCCCTCAGAGTCAATTATTGGATCACAGGCACGTGATTGCAATGATTGAGGGAGGACCTATACCGGTAGGACAGTCTTACTCGAGAGGTTTGTATACTATCAGGTTTGTCTTTATCATCGTGTACATGCTTTAGGTGACATTGTAGCTCACTATTACATGTTGATAGAGAATAGTATGCTACCATGGTTTGTCTTTATCAGTCGTGTATAGCTTTAGGTAACATGTTCACTATTACACGTTGATAGATCCCTTAGGATCCTGCTTGACTACCAACAGTATGATGGCGATCATATACGTGAGAGTTGGGTAGTCCATAAGCACATCCTTAAAATTGGTCCCTAGCCGTGGGAGTTTCGAGACAGGGCATCGATACTCCAGAGTAGACTAGTGTATACAGTCGAGACCTTGACGAGGGGCGGTGGCTGGTCTCACAAGCCATTGGTGTCAGTTGGTTCACCTAAGACGTATATAGGTGCTTATTGGGTTATGAATACACTGGACAGGACTCGCCGGGAACATGCTAGTTGGTATTATACCTGACGTCAGATAGCAGTTCCCTGGTGACATGTATACATGTTAGTTCATCGACCTGAGGTCGTCATTTGTCTCGTGTGAGTTCCCACTATGCTTTGATTACTACCCTACCACGGCTCAAAAGAGTCGTGCAAATAGGTTTTAGTTGGGTACAGTCCCGAGCCACATGGAGGCAAGTGAGCGGATCGGCAAGGGATTCGTCTCTCCCGGTATTAGGGGTGAGATCGCGCTGTGTCTAGGAGAGCCATTACACAAAGCACTCGGCCGAGGCATGAGATTTACTGGTAGGTATTTCAGTAGTATTTCAGAGTGTTCTGGGCTACTCTCTGACATGACTTGTACCGCTTTTGGGGGTCTGACTTTTACCAACCCCCTAGGCCCGCCATGCGATGATCATAGACGAACGGACCGGACTATACGGATATTGTCACTGACAGGCTCAGTAGGGTGTCAGGATGAGTTCGCTCATCGACCTCCCTTTTGGTAAATACTTGGTAGCCCGTTACGTACGGCTAGTATCTCTGACGAGCTAGTGGTTAAATCCACAGCCAAAGTATTGACGAGTCTTTAGAGTCCTCCACAGACAGTTTCTTAAGTTTCAGGCGAAACGTTGTAGAGGCCGTATGATATATGGTAGGGTTCGATCATATACGTGCGGTATTGCACGGATCATGATCGGGCGGATCATACTAGTGGGCTTTGGTTTAAACCGGATCCTAGTATTAAATTTGTTGGATTACTTTAGTCTCGTCGCATTCGCATTCAGTCGGAATGCGGGTGCAGGTATGTATATACAGGTGAGGGGTATCCTTGTGATCTGTCACGAGTTTACTTTAGATGTTGCCGTATCTTTTTGTTGTTGTAAACATTTGGGTTAATGTTTACAAATGGAAATTGTGAGCTAGAAATTATCATTTTGTGCATTAAATGTGACATGTGCTTCATAGATGACTCATGGTCTCATTTCTTGTGCAAATGTCACTTAAAGTGATTGATTAGTGTGTTGATTTGATGAGAGGAGAGAGAGGGCCAGCCAAGGTTATGGTTAGCTCTTGTATTTCTTTTTCTTACTCTCTCTCATATTATCATAGATAACAACACAAAAGAAAAGAGAGAGGAAACTCCTTCTTCTTCCTCTTTCTTCTCTAGTTCAAATCTCCATTAATGGCAACACCTCTAACCTTCATCCAAATCCATGGATGCAAGAGACAAAGTGATCACAAACATTCTCTACATCATCTTGGACATGTCGGCTAGCACACTTCGTGTCCGAGTTGTTTCGGATGAAGCGGGAGCCCGTAAAAAGAATCGATGATGTGGTGCCCTTTCCGACGAGGAGATCGAGACCGAAGATGCCGTGAGGAGCTTGGGATGGTGGCCAAAGACCGAAGGACACGGATCGATCGGTTTAGCCTTTCTATCCCTTCTCTAGTTAGCTAGTTGTAGGTTAATGGTTCGATCCGGGTTTTAAGCATACGATAGCACCGGTTTTCTAGTTTAGAAAAATTTTCGTTTCCGCATTTTACCCTCGGAAAGACGGCCGGGGCGCTACCGTAGTCTTACATAGTATCAGAGCCACACCATTAACTTTTACTAGCTTGTTCTAGCGTGTTTAGAACTTCGATCGGACGAAATTTCCAAAAACCGCGTTTCCAATTGTTCAGTTTCTGTCGATTTTATGTTGTGCTCTAAAAAATTTTTTGGGCATGTCAGAAAATCAGGCAGGGTTTTTTAAGAGAACTGAGAAAATTTGGTGGGCTGATTTCACTATAGCATGGCGGATCCGCGGCCGTACCCACATTTTGGCTGCGGATCCGTGTCTGTACTGTAGCCACAGTGTACCAAATTTCTTCAATAGGTCTCTGACTTAGAAAAGGGGTTTCTGGTAATTTTATTTTGGGCCCAGATTTATTTGAGTACTGGGTATTGTGCTTGGGGCCCACTTTAGGAAATTTTGTCGATCGAAAATTTTAAACATGTTAGTTCACAGTATTTGCATTATATCTGCGACCGTGAATGTCATTTGATCGGTAAATCCTGTCTAATTGCTATAGCCTTTTTAGACGGATTTGCAAACCTGACATTCACGTTGATGTTCTGTGTTATGCTGTGATGTTGCGGATTTGTCGTGATGGATAGCCTGGTGCAATGGTAGTACAATTTGGTTGTATTTGTGCATTTGATATTGCGGAACGAGCGTCCGACATGTGGACTGCCGTCACTGCCTGTTTGTATATTATTCTTTTGGGGCACGACCGGGCTGAGGTCGATGTACCCGTTGTATATATTTTACTTTTTGTACTAGGATTACCCCAAGATGGGGTGCACGGATAGTCGGGTTCTAGAGGGCAACGGGCCCGCATCTTATGGCTTTGAGACGGAGGGGGCTTTACTCTATAATTGGTAGGCTATTCGCCGCACTCGTAGGGGGTACAGGTTGACCCAAGGAGGGGTGCTCAAGTTACCGGATTCCGTGAAGTGTTGGGTGGTCCATTCACTTTGTTGAAGGGGGCTGCCTCACTTCAGGTTTTGGCGGATAACTTGTCGCGCCCGTAGGGGTCTAGAATTTCATTGCACAGGCTATCCACACGACCAGGGGAACGTCGGGTTTCAGTTGCGGCTCTATGAAACCTGTGGCTCCCATATTATCTGTATTGTTCTGTGATGCTTATTACATTTCTATGATGTTGCATTTTATCACGCCTTAAGCGATTATTATATATTGATATATATACTAATAGATGTTGTATATGTTTTACACCCGCGCTAGTCCAGTCCCCGCTCTGTCGTTAGTTAAGTAACCTAACGGGTGATGACGGGACCCAGTGGCGAATGCGGATGGCATATACGTACATCGTATTTTCGTTCTTTTGTGGTGTGATCAATTGATGGGACTGCATTGATTCGGATCAATGCAAGCTAAACAAACCTATTCTGATGTTGTTGGAACATTTTTAAAAAAAAGCTGTTATTGCAAGGACGTTCTCTTTTGTTTTGCACAGTGGTATTCGGTTATGAATATCCAGCACCTCAGTCGACGAGGCAAGGGCCGAGATCCCTTCACCGGGAGTGACCCCTTGGACAGAAGTTTGCGTCAGGATAATAACTTCACTATAGCCGATTACTTTTTTCTTTGCATCGTGGTATTCAGTTGGAATATCCTGCACCTCATTCTACGGGAAAGAGCCGAGATCCCTTCACCGGCAGTGACCTCTTTAGCAAAGGGTTTTCGCCACTATATTTTTGTAAAAAGGCTATGCAGTTCCTTCAACGATATCAAGTTCATTACGCTAAAGGTTTTTCGCCAAAAACCAGCCGTAGCCCTCCGTCGCTTCCTACAGGTATTTAGTATTCGTGCTACGTTTGTTAACCTAGTCAAGACGTAGTGTTCGGTAGCTAAGTGGTACTTGTTTGTTGCATAAATGGAATTGGTTAGGACAGTCGTGCGGCCTTGTTGACCTAGTCAAGGTCACGCACGGGTGGGTTTAATGCAATCCAGAATAATGACGGGTTGAACTTGACTGGCGGTTTATGGTTTGTTGACCTAGTCAAGGTCATAAGCTGCTTGGGGTAAAAATCACATCGGGAGTTTCTAAAGAAACTAAAACTTGCCAGGCATGCGCATACCTTCTGGAGTGTGATAACGTGAGTGGATTCCGTCACGTTATCATGCGATGATAGTTGGATCCCGATTCCCACTGATGAGTTGGTTTACTCCTCGGGTGATCCCGACTAATTCTTCTTTCAGGTTTGGAGGAGAATTTGAGATTACAGTGGGGGGTTTCCTGATTAGATGAATTGATAACCATTCTGATCTAGGTTAGAGTGCACGCAGAGTGTTTCTTTTCTCTCTCTCTCTTTGGCAGCGACCATGGCCCGACCCGTGACTATGACTCAGTGACCAAATTGACCGAACCTTCTTATAACACTGGCTTTTGGATTGTCAGAGTTGCATACCTCATTGCCATTCCTTCTTTTACCCTTTTCTCCATAACACCCCGTATTATTACGAACATCCACTTCCATTGGATAAAACCATCGTATGGTTATATACGAACTCGAAGGAACTTGTTCCAGATTCGAGGATGGTTTCCGGTTCTGGGGAAAACGAATAGGATTATTCAGTTGTCTTTTCCTCTTACCTTCTCTCAGGTTGCGAGTGCTCCTTGGATTAGGAACAGTACACCTATTACGCTTATTAGATAGTCTTCTCCCAAGCCATAGGCAGGTGCCGAACGGTGGGGAATGAAAAAACCAATTAGCCTAACGATGGTGTACAGAAGTATTAAGTAAAGACAAATAAAGGGATTAAAAAGAGGGCAAAGTAAATTGCGACTGCTATTCACGACCAAACCAAGTATTTCTTCACCAATTCTACATCACCTTTGTATTTCTCCAGAACACTCCGTATCACTACGAAGATCCACAGTTTATTGGATACTCCATCGTATGGTTATATACGAACTCGAAGGGACTTGTTCCAGTTCGGGGATGGATTCTGGTTCAGGAGAAATAGGAATAAGGTTTATTCGGTTGTCTTTTACCTTCACCTTCTCTCGCATTGCGAGTGCTCCTAAGATTAGGACAGCACACCTGCTACGCTTATTGGATAGTCTTCTTCCAAACCATAGGCTGGTGCCGAACGGTAGGGAAGGAAGAAAACCATTTAGTCTAACGAAGGTGTACAGAAGGTAATGACTAAAGACATATAAAGGGATTTGGAGAGATGACAAAAAAATATACGGTTACAATTATGAATCTGATAATGGAAGAGGTATTATTAAGAATACCCGGATACCCTTTCGGAATATATTCATGTTTCAATTTCACTGTGTATTGCTAAAAGAAAACTGATTTCCCAATTAGTTCTTGCTCCAGGCTATGTATTTACCTGGTTTGGTTCTCACATCTATATGGTTTTACAGATGATGAGTGGGAGTAAGTTATTGGGAATTAGGTGATGATCCTCATTATATCGGGATTCGTTGTAATTGGTGATATTTGAGGAAATCAGCTGGGTTGTTTGCCGAACGACAAATATTTGGTTTTGAATATCCGTTGTTATGCACCAATTTCAAATTGATATATCTGTACGTTTATTTTAATAAAGTGAGATATAACTTTTTGAAATTATGTCTATGATATTTACCTATATTAGTGGATGATTAGGTAAGGAGCATTAAACAGCGGTGTAATTCTTCTTAACCATAAGTACAGTTTTCAACCTACGACACATAGGGAATGAGTTATTAGATTTAAGGGACTTATACAGAATATTATATGTTGTCCAGTATCCATTAGGACAGAGGGGTTGGTCCTCGTACTATATTCGGTTTACTTATGACTTCTCTAGTTTTTAAACAAGTGTTTCGTAGAAACACAAGGTCCAAGTTTTGAGAAGTTATAGGTATATGAATAAAGTAGAGAACCAGATATTGCAAGTATCAGGATTCTTCAAGGTGATCGAAGACGTGGATACTTGTGTATGGTATTCAATTGATAGTAATGATTATGAGAAACTTGTTTCTTTTTCAGGTTACTCATGTCTGGATGTATTCCTAAGTTGAGTAATGCTGATCGGCCTCTCTCCATTTAGTTGACATGCACTGGAGACAGATGCATGATTTAAATCTGGTTCCAATTAAATTAGTGCGTCTGTTTCTATATTGGATATAGAACGGTTCATATCTTAACGATGTTAGGGTACGGGGAGTTGTCTGGCTTATGCTTAAAACCAGACTCTGGATAACTTAAGGCACGTTTTTGTAATGGCTGTTTGTGGGTTAACTCAGGCTATAATGAGGGTTAACTTTCTACCATCTGGAAGATCAATAGCGATATTGTTTTTGACTCGCCATAGTTTTTAGTAAAATGGATTTTTTTCAGAAAACAGTAGTGGGAGTATGGTAGAACTGGAACTCATTCCAGAACCACAAACGATTACTGAAAATTTGATAAGAACCTAAAGATTCAATCTGATTTGAGATTCCATTGGCCACTCCGCAGATAAGGTGGGTAACTTCAGGCACTCGAGAGGTACTTCGGTATGCTCAAAGACGGTGACAAGGAGATTCTTGTTTACCCAGACTTGTCATTGCTGTTGTTCCAGACTGTGAGACCCTGCAGGAGGATGAGTATAGCTTCATTCTAAACTGGCTTTAGAAGTGTACGTGTATATGACTCTGTCAGAGGGTTGTCGTAGTCAGTGGGAGCAGCGGAAGCATTGGTGGACAAGTAGCTTATGTCTATTTATGGACTAAAGCAGATATAGCGGAGATAGATCATCTATTTCTGATGTGATAGTCATAGGTTTGACTTCATCAGAATATGGGATGGATCTGTTAAGAAGGTAGTAGGATGTGATGTCCTGGTATTTGGATGACATACACATAGTAGGAAGTTAAATTCCTATACTACGATCGGTTACACTTTGGTTGTCACACAGTGGTTTCTTCACATAGGATATAGGTATAATATCAGACATTTTGGTTACTAGGTCTATGGTTTTAGATCTAGATTTGGGAAGTGTCCCAATTTGGGTACTTAGACAGTATTCTAAAGATGTTTTAGAATGGACGACTCCTGGCACGGTAGTGTACCTGCAGATGATGGAGTCACCCTCTCTAAAGGTGTCTTACAGACTAAAGGGGAGAGAGATGTGCATGATTGGCATATCATTTGCTTAGGCAATTGAGTCAATCATGAGATGTCAAGTACCACACTAGATGTTGTTCTTGCACGACATGCAATATGTTGATATTGATCCATCCTGGAGAAATGATCGGAAGCAGTTTTAGAATATAAGTAGATGTTCTAGAGATATGATAACGACAATCTCATTCGGGAGACGGTTATCATTCCAGGCTTCCAAGGTGACCTGAATGACAGAGTGACTGTCAGAATTATAGTTTTCCTTCTGACGAGGGGTAGTGTTTTGGACAGGTGATCCAAGCAGACATTGAGGGAGGCATGGTGCAGAATACTGATTAAGTTCAGTTGACGATACAGTTTAAGAAGTTTAGATTTGGAGTTCATTTATGAGCTAGGTCCCATCAGATATCCAGACATATTCTAAGACAGGTATTGCTCATTTCGGAAGATGGCTTTCTCAGCGAACTTGAGATAAAGAGAGATATAGAAAGAAAAATCAGAGCGGATCCACTAGCTTAGGCTATTTCTCGAAGGCAATAGTTTCGCAATTGAGCTTTGTGAAACTGACTAGTAGAGGAGTTGAATGTTCGGTATCACACGGGCTATGAGTGTGCGGCATCGCAATAATTAGCCTTGAGTGCAAGTGGGAGATTGTTGGATATAGTGCACTCAGAGTCAATTATTGGATCACAGGCATATGATTGCAATGATTGAGGGGGGACCTATACCGGTAGGACAGTCTTACTCGAGAGGTTTGTATACTATCTGGTTTGTCTTTATCATCGTGTACATGCTTTAGGTGTCATTGTAGTTCACTATTACACGTTGATAGAGTATGCTACCATGGTTTGTCTTTATCAGTCGAATACAGCTTTAGGTGACATGTTCAGTATTACACGTTGATGCAGCCCTTAGGATCCTGCTTGACTACCAACAGTATGATGGCGATCATATACGTGAGAGTTGGGTTGTCCATAAGCACATCCTTAAAAGTGGTCCCTAGTTGTGGGAGTTTCGAGACATGGCATCGATACTCCGGAGTAGACTAGTGTATACAGTCGAGACCCCGACGAGGGGCGGTGGCTAGTCTCACAAGCCACTGGTGTCAGTTGGTTCACCTAAGACGTATACAGGTGCTCATTGGGTTATGAGTACACTGGACAGGACTCGCCGGGAACATGCTAGTTGGTATTATACCTGACGTCAGATAGCAGTTCCCTGGTGACATGTGTACTGGTTACTTCATCGACCTGAGGTCGTCATTTGTCTCTTGTGAGTTCCCACTGTGCTTTGATTACTACCCTACCACGGCTTAAATGAGTCGTGCAAACATGTTTTAGTTGGGTACAGTCCCGAGCCACATAGAGGCAAGTGAGCGAATCGGCAGGGGATTCGTCTCTCCCGGTATTAGGAATGAGATCACGCTGTGTCTAGGAAAGCCATTACATAAAGCCCTCGGCCGAGGCAGGAGATTTACTGGTAGGTATTCCAGTAGTATCTCAGGGTGTTTTGGGCTACACTCCGACACGACTTGTACCGCTTTTGGGGGTCTGACTTTTACCAACCCCCTAGGTCCGCCATGCGATGCTCATAGACGAACGGACCGAACTGTACGGATATTGTCACTGACAGGCTCAGTAGGGTGTCAGGATGATTCGCTCATCGACCTCCCTTTTGGTCAATACTTGGTAGCCCGTTACGTACGGCTAGTATCTCTGACGAGCTAGTGGTTAAATCCACAGCCAAAGTATTGACGAGTGTTTAGAGTCCCCCACAGACAATTTCTCAAGTTTCGGGTGAAACGTTGTAGAGGCCGTATGATATATGGCAGGGTTCGATCATATACGTGCGTTATTGCACCGATCATGATCAGGCGGATCATACTAGTGGGATTTGATTTAAGCCGGATCCTAGTATTAGATTTGTTGAATTACTTTAGTCTCGCCGCATTCGCATTCAGTCGGAATGCGGGTGCAGGTATGTATATACAGGTGAGGGGTATCCTTGTGATCCATTACGAGTTTACTTTAGATGTTGCCGTATCTTTTTGTTGTTGTAAACATTTGGGTTAATATTTACAAATGGAAATTGTGAGCTAGAAATTATCATTTTGTGCATTAAATGAGACATGTGCTTCATAGATGACTCATGGTCTCATTTCTTGTGCAAATGTCACTTAAAGTGATTGATTAGTGTGTTGATTTGATGAGAGGAGAGAAAGGGGCAGCCAAGGTTATGGTTAGCTCTTGTATTTCTTTTTCTTACTCTCTCTCATATTATCATAGATAACAACACAGAAGAAAAGAGAGAGGAAACTCCTTCTTCTTCCTCTTTCTTCTCTAGTTCAAATCTCCATTAATGGCAACACCTCTAACCTCCGTCCAAATCCATGGATGCAAGAGACAAAGTGATCACAAACATTCTCTACATCACCTTGGACATGTCGGCTAACACACTTCATGCCCGAGTTGCTTCGGATGAAGCTGGAGCCCGTAAAAAGAATCGATGATGTGGTGCCCTTTCCGACGAGGAGATCGAGACCGTAAATGCCGTGAGAAGCTTGGGATGGTGGCCAAAAACCGAAGAACACGGATCGATCGGTATAGCCTTTCTATCCCTTCTCTAGTTAGCTAGTTGTAGATTAATGGTTCGATCCAGGTTTTAAGCATACGATAGCGCCAGTTTTCTAGTTTAGAAAAATTTTAGTTTCCGCATTTTGCCCTCGGAAAGACGGCCAGGGCATTACCGTAGTCTTACATCAGTCTTACTTCTAGGCTGTATAATTTATGTACTGACATTGCATTACTGCGTCTTTGCAGGAGTCCTTTTTGACCACCTGTATCAGGTGCTGCATCCTCACTTCTCTTTCCTGTCAGAGATTGGTCCGCCTGGTGGTGTCGGTGAGTATCTTTTCTAGATGACGTCTTTTCTTTAATGGGCAGTCACATTATTGCTAATACCTCTTTGTATTGCTTGTAGCCTTACAAATCGAAGGCGGAGACGAGGCTATCGTTGCGCCGCCAGTACTCCCAGCTCTGCCCCCTGTTGTTGCCGGTTTAGTAGACTCTATTTTCGTGTATTTTATTTATTTCCTGAACCGACATCTAACTATGATTTATTTTTTAGCGATCACATCGACTCCAGCCCCGTTCGAGTATCACATTATTATGCCGGCAGGGCCTTTTTCCAGACGTCTATCCTCGAAAGGCGCCGCGAATAGTCTGCGCATGCTGAGCGACTACATTGAGGAGCTCGATGTGGAGACTCCTACATCTGCTGCGGATTTTGCCGCGGAGGTTAACCCTATGCTAGCGACGCTCGTGAACTTTCATGGTGTGGGCGTCGTTGAGTCTTGGGTTAATCGTTGTAGGGAAATTGAGGCTTTCCTGCACGAGCTTGAGCTTAGGCGTCCCGCTCCTGAGGTTCTGGCTGTGAGCACTCAATGGGCTGCATGGATCGAGCAGAGTACCTCTTACTTCCGTCATCTTGAACAGGAAGTGGCTTTAAAGCGGAAGGAATGTAAAGAAACTGCAAGCGAATCTGCTCGACTGCATGCTCAGGTTGATGCGAATGCTGCCCAGTTGAAAGTTATCTTCGAAGGCCTTCTGCGATGCATTTCTGACAGGTTAACACTAAGACAGAAGTTCGACGTCGTCGAGCGGGATGCACAAAATCAGGAAGCAGCTCAGCAGGTCGTCGAGGAACAACTTTCGTCTTACTTGCAGCAGCGAGCCCAGGTCGAAGCAGAGCTGGCCGCGGCAGCTGATCAAGAAGAGGGGCTGGGGGAAGTGCGCGAGCGGCTGATCGAATTATTGAAAGCGCTTCCCTCTCAATAATTTTTGTATCATTTGTAATTTTGAATAAAATGTATTCATTCTTTATTCTTTCATATAATGTATTTTGTACCCAATTGAATTCATGAATAAAAGATACATTTCCTTCGCAATGTCTTGTGTCATCTTTCTGCTTTCTTCTTTCTTTTGTTATCAGCATGTCACCTTAGCAAGCATGGCTGACAGATGATAGGGTGAGCATCTTGTTTTGGCTTCTTCGAGAGGCAGTGATGGCTTAGGAAGCAGCTTCAGGTCTGCTGCCTGAGACTTTTCAACTTTATGAGCCATGAGGGTCTCATAAAGATTTTTCTCCCTACAATTCGTGAGGATCTTGTAGGTGTATTTTCTCCTTAGGAGTCATGAGGACTCCTAAGTGCGTTTTTCCTTATAAGTCGTAAGGATCTTATAAGAGAGTTTTCTTCTTTACGAATCGAGAGGACCCGTAAGTGTTTATTGGGATTGACACGTTGATGACGTATTTCCGAACGGGGTCATGTGGATGACGTATTTCCGAACGGGGTCATGTAGATGACGTATTTCCGAACGGGGTCATGTGGATGACGTATTTCCGAGTGGGGTCATATGGATGACGTATTTCCGAATGGGGTCATGTTGATGGCGTATTTCCGAATGGGGTCATGTTGATGACGTATTTCCGAACGGGGTCATGTTGATGGCGTATTTCCGAGCGGGGTCACGTTGATGACGTATTTCCGAACGGGGTCATGTTGATGACGTATTTCCGAACGGGGTCATGTGGATGACGTATTTCCGAACGGGGTCATGTGGATGACGTATTTCCGAACTGGGTCATGTTGATGGCGTATTTCCGAACGTGGTCATGTTGATGGCGTATTTCCGAGCGGGGTCATGTGGATGACGTATTTCCGAGCGGGGTCATGTTGATGACGTATTTCCGAGCGGGGTCATGTTGATGACGTATTTCCGACCGGGGTCATGTGGATGACGTATTTCCGAACGGGGTCATGTGGATGACGTATTTCCGAGCAGGGCCATGTTGATGACGTATTTCCGAGCGGGGTCATGTTGATGACGTTTTTCCGAACGGGGTCATGTGGATGATGTATTTCCGAACGGGGTCATGTTGATGACGTATTTCCGAGCGGGGTCATGTTGATGACGTATTTCCGAGCGGGGTCATGTTGATGACGTATTTCCGAATGGGGTCATGTTGATGACGTATTTCCGAGCGGGGTCATGTTGATAACGTATTTCCGACTGGGGTCATGTGGATGATGTATTTCCGAACGGGGTCATGTGGATGACCTATTTCCAAAGGGGGTCATGTTGATGACGTAGCGTCTGTTGTAGTGAGACGAATGTCGGAGTGGTCTCTAGGTTGTCTGTGAATCGTTAAGATATAGCTTCTTCTTCTGATGGAGCCTAGGGAGGGAAGGCATGATTTCTTCTTTGTTTGCTCCCCTAGATTGTGTACAGGGATTAATGTAATATCACCTATAGGGCATAAATTTTATTTATATATTTTTTATTTCCGCGATGCTCTATCATTTCAGCTTTTATATCGCGAAGGTCGCGATTGTCCAATCATTTCGACTATTTTTCGCGGTGCCCAATCATTTCGGCTATTTATGTTATTTTTACTCGCTGCATTTTTTTGCGAGTTGCCTAATCATTTCGGCTATTTTGCATGCATACATCTTTTACTTGCTGGTTTTGTTGCAAGTTGCCCCATCATTTTGGCTATTGCGTATGCATGTGTGGCTCGCTAGCTTCTTTGCTGCAAGTTTGGAATTAGACACCGATTTCGGCATCGGCACCGCTACAACTGTGGTATTGCCAGGAGCGAATCATCATTTGCCTCTGTCGATGTCGAACAAAGGTGGCTTAGCGAGCAGGGTTAGGATCCTGTCAACTAAGGCTTTTGACTTCATGAGCCGTAAGGGTCTCATGAAGGTATTTCTCCCTACGAGTCGTGAGGATCACGTAGGTGTCTTTTCTCCTTGGGAATCGTGAGGACTCCAAAGTGTATAGTTTCTTATAAGTCGTAAGGATCTTACAAGAGTATTTTCTCCTTCTAAGTCAAGCGGACTTATAAGGGTTGTTCACCGTATAGACATATCCCTAGTCACGGATGGGACTTTGTTAGGGAAATGTTTATTCGCGCCGTGGATTGTATACAAGGGTCAGCATTGAGCCGCTTGTAGGGCATTATGGGAGGTTGTGGGGGCTGCTTAAGAACAGGTTCAGATCTCTGTAGCTTAAGACTTTCGAATCTTATGAGCCGTGAGGGTCTCATAAGAGGGTTCTCCTTATGAGTCGTGAGGATCTCACAAGTGTAATTTCTCCTTAGGACTCGTGGGGATCCCTAAGTGTGTTGCTCCCTTATGAGTCGTAAGGATCTCACGCGGGTGGTTTCTCCTCACAAGATCGAGAGGACCCTGCAAGTGTCTTTTAACGAGATTGCGCCCTTTCGGGTTTTCACAAACACTCGCCGGTAGCCCTGCTGTTTTTACTCACGGAGCCCTTTCGGGTTTTCATCCGTGCCCTTTTGCTTATGGACATACCGTTTTCATTTTTTTATTTTAACGAGGTTGGGCCCTTTCGGGTTTTCACAAAACTCGCCGGTAGCCCTGCTGTTTTTACTCATGGAGCCCTTTCGGGTTTTCATCCGTGCCCATTTTGCTTATGGACATACCGTTTTTCTTTTCTTTTTTTATTCTTTTATTTTCTCTCTTTCTTTATATCAGCCTTGGGATGCTGCAATCCACAGTAGTTTATCAACGTCTCAGGCAACGGTTAGTTTAGGAACATTGCGGTCCATCGTTAGTTTAAGGACGTTTCGGTCCGTTGTTAGTTTAAGGACGTTTCGGTCCGTTGTAAAGGAAGCCGGCTACTACTTACGGAGTTTAGGCTTAGGAAGATAGCGAGTGGACATAGGCGTCGTTATTTATCGTTAACCTAGGCCGTGACCCGTCAAGCATAGTATTTCTTCAAGAAGCGACCGTTTATTGGCCTGAAAGGTCTTTCACCATGCATGTCTATGAGTAGATAGGCCCCACCTTGATAGACCTTGTCTATGATATACGGGCCTTCATAGCTCGGCTCGAATTTCCCCCGTTTGGAATGATTGGGGATCATAGGTCTTTTGACCACTAGCATGAGTTCGCCTTGGCAGAATGTCCTCGGCCTAGTCAATCTCTCATATGAGCGCGTCATCTTTGCTTTATAAGCCTCCAGGTTTTGTTGCGCCATGAGCCTGGTTTCATCAAGGGCATCGAGCTCCTCAAGCTGAAGGTGAGCGTTCTCTTCATCCGTTAGCTCGTAATGAACTGCCACTCATAGAGAGGGTAGCTCTATCTCGAGGGGGAGTACCGCCTCTGTCCCGAACACCAATGCATATGGCATTGTGTTCGTGGCCGTTTTGAACGTAGTTCGATATGCACAGAGAGCTTCATGCAGTCTCTCATGCCAGTCCTTCTTATTTTGAGACACCGTCTTTTTCACGATCTTCGTTAAGGTCTTGTTGAAAGCCTCAGCTAGACCGTTGGCTCGGGGATTGTAGACCGATGAATATCTCCAGTCTATGTTATGTTGTTGTGCGAAGCGGCTGATCTTGTGGCTTCTGTAGGCTGGCCCATTATCGGAGATGATTCGTCTCGGAGTTCCAAACCGATAAATGACGTGTGTCTTGAAGAAATGGAGGATATTCTCAGTCTTCACTTCCCTCAGCGGTACTGCTTCTGCCCATTTGGAGAAGTAATCAGTTGTCGCCAAAATGAATCGATGTCCTCTGGACGATGCTGGTTCAATGGGGCCGATTATGTCAGTCCCCCACATTTCGAATGGCCAGCTAGCCACTGTTGGATGTAGTGGATTTGGGTGTTGATGGATAAAGTCTCCGTGAATCTGGCACGAGTGGCACTGCTTCGCATATTCGAGACAATCTTGGATCATCGTAGGCCAATAATAACCCATTCGTTTGATCTTCAGTTTCATCTTCGGCCCGGCTTGGTGAGAACTGCAGAGTCCATCGTGAATTTCTTGGACGACTCTTTTTGCTTCTTCCGGTCCCAGGCATCTTAGCCATAAAGAGTCAAATGATCTCTTATATAGAGTGTCATTGACAAAGGCGAAGGATAGAGCTCGTTTCATGAGTTGATGTCTTGAGGACGCATCTTCAGGCGTTCGACGGCATTTGAAGTAGTCTATAAAGACTTTTCTCCAATCCTTAGCCTTTCCTTGGTCTTCTATTTGTAGGGCCGTTTGCTCGGTATCTTCCTTTTCTTCGGGCAACTCCGGATATATTTCTGCCGGTGCAAGAACACGACGGCTTTGCACAACGATCCTCACGTCATCGAGGTTTTCATCAGCAAGTTCTTTAGCGAGCTTGGCTAATGCATCCGCTTTGCTATTTTCCGTGCGTGGTATGCTTTCCAAGGTGTAGGAAGGAATTTAAGTCAGCAGTCGTTGTACTTTCTCGCCGTACTTCACCAACTCAGGCTTGCACGTTTGATAGTCGCTGTTTACTTGACTAATGATCAGTTGGGAATCTCCGTATATGAGGAGGTTTTCAATTCCCATGTCGATGGTGATCTCGAGACCTGCTATGAAAGCTTCGTATTCTGCTTTATTGTTCGTCCTCGACTCTGTTAAGGAGAAGGCAAAGCGCATTATCCCTCCTTGTGGAGTTACGAAGATGAGGCCTACCCCTGATTTGATTATGGGCGTGCTTTGTTTGCGCTTCTTCATGGAAGACGCTTCATCAAAATAAAGTTCCCACCGGGTATCACCCCCGTCGATCGTGTCAAACGCATGTTCGTCTAGCAGCTCGCAGTTCAAAAGAGAATCGACAGGTATCGGATGCTCAGCGAGGAAGTCGGCGATGGCCTGGCCTTTCACTGCCTTAAGAGGCCGATAAGCTATCGAGAACTCCATCAAGAGCAAAGCCCACTTAGCGAGTCGTCCCATTAATATGGCCTTTGACATCAAATATTTGAGAGGATCCACTTTTGATATGAGATGGACCTCATGCGCCAACGCGTAATGTCTGAGCTTCGTTACCGCAAAGATCAATGCCAGGAAGTGTTTTTCAATGGGGGAGTAATTGTTTTCTGCCCCCAGGAGAACTCGACTCAAATAGTAGAGGGCCCTCTCCTTCTATTGGTCGTTCTCTTGTGCCCACAGCGCACCTAAAGAACCTTCGAGGACCGTTGTATACAGAATGAGAGGCTTTCCCTTGACCGGAGCAGCCAACACTGGCGGATTCTGCAGATACTGTTTGATTTCGTCCAGTGCGCTTTGGCATTTGTGATCCCAGAGGAACGGGGTTCTCTTTTTCATCAGGTGACTGTAAGGACGACACTTGCCTGAGAGATTGGCTATAAATCTCCGGATATACGCAAGCTTTCCTTGGAGAGACCGTAATTGCTTGAGAGTCCTTGGTGGGGGCATTTCCATAATCGTCTTGATCTTAGACGGCTCTATCTCGATGCCTCAGTGTCGGACGATGAATTCCAGGAATTTGCCTGAGGATACTCCGAACGCACATTTGAGAGGGTTCATCTTCAAGTTGTATTGCCGAAGGCGTTGAAATACGATCTTCATATGCTCTAGATGTTCTTCGTATGATTTGCTTTTAACTACGAGGCCGTCGATATAACATTCGACGATTTCATGTATGAGGTCGTCGAAGATCCTCGTCATGGCCCTTTGATAGGTGGCACCGGCGTTCTTTAGACCGAAGGGCATCACCTTGTAGCAGAATATGCCCAAAGAGGTCCGGAAAGCGATATACTTCTGGTCCTCGGGATGCATCTTTATCTTATTGTATCCTGACGAGCCGTCTATGAAGGAGAAAACTTCATGGGTGGACGTATTGTCTATCATCAGCTCGGTAACCGGTACTGGAAAGTCGTCCTTTGGGCAAGCTTTATTGAGATCCCGAAAGTCCACACATACGCTCACCATTCCATTTTTCTTCATCACTGGTACGATGTTGGTGATCCAATCAGGATATTGAACCTCTTGGATGAATTCGGACTCGATTAACTTCTTGACCTCGGCGTTGATGTTCATCTTAAGCTCAAGCTGCATTCTTCTCGGTACTTGTTTGATCGGCTTGACGTCCGGAGATATCGCCAATCTGTGTACAGCTATTTCTGGATCTAACCCCGGCATCTCAGAGTAGTTCTATGCAAAGCAATCTCTATGCTGCATAAGCACGTCTTTTAGTGCAGCCACCCTTTCTTCAGATAGGAGCTCATTGACGAAAGTCGATCACTGGTCATTTGCCATCCCCAAATCAATTTTCTTGAGGTTATTTGCAGTAGTGTGTATTCCATCTTCCAAATCTTTTGGTGCCGGTGGAAACTCTGAGATTACCCCGTCATCATTGTTTTCGAAGCACCAAGGGAGTTCATCTACATTCTTGGGGTCCTCTTCTGACAGTGTGATCACGTGACAGGTACGAGCTCGCTTCCAAGACCGATGTTGATCTGGTTCTATTCTCGTGGATTTTGGTTCATGATTTTGTGGCGAGGTTACCCTCCAGCTGCTGGACAGAGCGAACCTGCCTTGCTGATACCGGTCTTCTACCCAGTTCTTGAAGGTGAAGCAGTCTTCGAGAGGATGTCCTATTGCCCTGTGATACGAGCAATAGTCTGGGAGAGAGATTTCTCCTGCTTGCTCGGGGTGCTTGGACTCCGGGAGGGTAATCATTTGATGTTTTATGACGAGATCGAATATCTTCCTTGTCTTGTCTTGAGGAAAAAATATTCTCGACTCATCTTTTTCATAAGAGACGAATACGGACTGCTCGATTCCTGATCGCGTGGCTTCTTAGACCCACTTTGTCGCTGTCGAACGCCTTTCCCGTTCTTTGGTTTGTTTCTGTCTCTGCGTCAGGCCTTTTGTACAACGGGTTGACAAGGAGGAGCGTTTTCATTTCTCACAGCCTGTTAAAGGAGGCGTTGCGTCCTGGCTTTCTCGTAGATGGCCATTTCGCGATTATGGTCGTCTCGAACCTTTTGACCTGCTTCCCTTATAAGCTTGTCCATCTATTCTTCAAACGACGGACTTGGCATTTTCACAGCTGGAGCTCTTTCTGGTTCGGGGTTAGCATCCTCCCACAGAGCATCTCCTTCTTCATCAAAGTCATGTATGATGTAGCGGTCGCGGAGTAGCTCCCGTTTCTTGGATTGAACATACCCAACCCCGGTTATTTCCATTCTTTCGTTGGGCAACTTTCGTTGAGTTCCAGGAACATTCCAGATCCTGTTATAGAACCGTGCTTGTCGCGCTGTTTGCTTAAGGGGTACACCTTGGCGTCTCAAGAGTCTCTTTAGTCTATCTGTGTAATATCTGGGCAAACGGATAGGCTGGAGCCTATCAAGTGTAGAATCCGAGCCATGCCAGATTTCTTTCTCCACTTTGGTTTCCCCGGATCGGTAAAATAGGATCGCCTTTCCACCTTTTCGCTTGGGAGGGACGTAGAATGTCTGCAGTTCTTCCACACTGTAGGTATCAAGCGCGTCTAGCTCTTTATGATGCTTTGGTGGAACCATGGCAACTTGCAAACTTTGATCTTCACCAGCAAAGGTTTGTATTGGTGGCCGAGAAGAGAATATGGCGTTGACCTCATCTTCCGAGTCGCTGCCGAAGATTAACTTAGGAGTGGACGGTCCCGGCTTGTTGCACTGGGGCGGACCTGAGTAAACTATCTCTTCTTACTCCTCGGTATCACTCCCGAAGACTGGAATAGTGGTGATATTTTTGTTCTTCGGGTTGTGACATCTTTCCGTATCCTCAAAATCTGGTAAGAAGTATTTTGCATCTTCGTATTTCTGGACTTCGTTCACGGAGAACGGGTTTAGTTCTCCTGTCACAGTATACTCAAGACCATCCTTGAAATACTTCATACACTGATGTTGTGTAGAGGGGATGATGTTGTACTCGTGTAACCAGGGCCGGCCGAGCAAAGAATTATAGCATGTCTTGGCGTCAATGACGTGGAACTTAATATCCGTGACAAGCAGCCCAAAGCGTAACGTCAATATTACGGACCCAAGCGTTCATGACGACTGGGAGTCAAACCCGGAGATGGTGATCTTATCACGAGCGAGGTGTTGAACACTCATGCAAATTTTCTTTAGCACCTTCACGTTAAGGAGGTTGACGGAGACCCATTGTCGACCAGGATTTTACCTATCTTGATGTCATGACAGTATCCAGAGACATATAGGGGACGGTTGTGCTCGCACGTCCCAAGGAGGAGATCTTCATCGCCGAAAGTGATATCGGTTATGTTTACTTCTTCCAGCTCGTCCTTCATCTTCTCTTCGGCGAGGAAAGCTTGGAATTGATGGGGCTCTTGTAATGCTTTGATCAAAGAGTCTCTCGCCTCTTTGGATAGCAGGAGCGTGTCGAGAATACTGAGCTGCGAGGGTAGCTTTCTCAAGTGTGCCAGAACGTTGTAGTCCGCCTTACTCTTCTTTGGCGGGTCCTTAGCTGTTAGCTCTTTGATGGCTTGGTCATCAAGGATGATATCCCTAGAGACCTTTTCTTTCCCTTTATCTTTTCTATTTGACCCACTGTTCGAGGGCCCAAGATTCTTTTCGGGAAGCGTACGGTTGCGCAGCTGAATATTTTCACAGGTCCTCGGTTCTTCCTCTTTTCCTAAGGCGGACTCTTTAAAGAGAGGGCCAAGAGCCATTTCTTCGTCAGAGTCGCTACCAAATGTGAGAACTTGCGATCCCCCGGCGTTGACCATGCGACAGTTGCCGGTATTTCTTTTATGCTCCTCGGTCATATCTCTTTGCTCCCGATGAGTTTTGCATTTCATTCGTTTGAAATGTTGCCGGTGAGCAACATATCCTTGCCACCATCTTTTAAAAGCGTTGCATTCTTCGGTGGGGTGCGAAACCTTTTGATGGTATAAGCAGTAGCTAGGATGTGTTTCTGATTCACCAAGAATATTCCCTTCGGAGGGTGGCAGCTTCATTCCCATCAATATGGCTTTGGTGAACCTCTTCATCGTCTTGAACCTGTTTTTATTTACAGCGGAGGCACTTTGATCTAGCAGGAGTGTCTCAACCCTTTCATCCAGTCGTCGGTATTTGGCCTTTTCAAATATGGTCATCTCACGCTCTCGATCAGCTTTACTTTTCAGAAGAGCTTCGTTTAGGAACGCATCGATCATTTCGTTTGATGGCCCTGAAAGTTCTGGTTCAGGATTTTCCCCTATTTTCTCGATGCAAAGAGCTTCTTCACCGTCTATCGACGAGTGAGAGATCACATGGCAACTTGCCACATAATTCTCAGATTTATCCGACGAGTCTTCTCCATTATCGTCATCTCCGTCCTCAAGGACGTGGCTGAGAAACTCGTGGAGTGTGATAGGGGTCCGCGCCTTCTGGTTATACTCTTCCACGTGTCAATTTTCTTTTGTAGGTCTGTGCGCTTGTCGCCAGGCTTTATGGGCTTCTTGGATTTCTTCTTCTTCTTCGAAGATTTTGACGGCTGGGTATGAGTGCTTTGGCTGTCACCACCAATTTTTGGAGTTGGTCACGGCTTCAGCATCCCCTCGATGATTTCAGTCTCCAGTGAATTCTTCCACCTAATTACCGGACATGTGTGGAGATCCTTCAGCATTCTTTTTGTCTTGGCTGAAAGAACGACCTCCTAAGGAGCTTCTTCTACGAAAGAGCATGATGCCCCCGGCGTATCCGTATTCTTAAGAGTGTGTGTCCGAGATGGGTTCACCTTCCAATTCTCAGATAATACGAATTTGCCCTGCTGGTATTGATCTTCTATCCAGCTTTTGAAGATGTAACGATCCTCGATCGGATGGGCCAACATTCGGTGGTAAGGGCAATAGTTAGGATTGCTAGTATCGCCTGGTTGCACTGGGCATCTTGGCTCTGGCAGAGTAATGAGCCTGTTGCGCAGTGCAAGTTCGAACAATCTCTTCGTTTTGTCTCGAGGGAACGAGTAAGGGCGTCTCATTTTATCTTCGAGAGATCGAGTTCTGTTATTTTGGTGATCAACCGGTCTCGAGCTACCAGGATGCTGTTGAGTATTGGCGACGACGATCGCTTTCCCCTTTCCCTTCTCATTTTGAGAGTCCGGCTTTAGAGGAGCGGTCTATGACCCATCTGGTCCATTTGGGCCAGTTTGTCGATCAAGGCTTGGAATGTGGTCGGCTTAAAAAACATTATGAATTGTGAAATAATTGCATGAGGGTCTAGGGTGCCCACGAACATGCCCACCGCCGGTGCTTCTTCGATGCGCTGTTCGCATTTCAACCACAGATTCCGCCATCTTATTGTGTATTTAACCCATGTCTCTCCTGGCTTCACCCTAGCATTGATCAATGTCGTTATTGGGGTGCGTTCACTAACACTCGCAAATTGCTGGGCGAATAACAGCTCCATTTCTGCAAAAGTCTTGATGGACTCATTCGGGAGTTCAGAGTACCATTCGAAGGCCGTTTCTGACAAGCTGCCAATAAACTGACGGAGCAAAAGTTTATCATCACCCCCGGTGTTGCCGCAAAGAGCCCTAACTGAGCGACATGTTGATGGGGATTGCCTGTCCCCTTGTCACATGGAATTTGGGTATCGTGTATCCCGGCGGGTATTTTATTTGGTCATACCAACCTGGATACGGTCGTCTAGTTTTAACAACTTGGCCGACTGCTTCATTCGCCTGGTGAGCTCGTATTTGCTGAGCTATATAGTCATCCAGAGTGTCCTTGGAAACAGTTTCCTCCTTGGCTGCTGAATGATCCGGAGGAGGGTTAGATGTATCCCCCATGTCGTCTTCAATAATGATCGGAGGGTCTTCAGCTGGAGGATCCGGCTGTAACATCATCCCTACCATGTCTTGGAAGAGAAGCGTCATTCGTTTTATGTTGGCGGCTTGTTCTGTTGCTTCTCTGTCCTTTTTTTCGAGGACTCTGCGGAGGAAGTCAGCATCGGTTTCTTGTTCATGACGCTGCTTTGATGATGCCTCCGGGCTTTCTTTTGGCCCGGTGAGTGCGGCCATTTGCGTCAGCATTTCCTGAAGCTTCTGTTGCTGCTCCTAGGCTTTTGTCACGTATCGGGTGAGCGGTCGGTGACCTGTAGAAGCACGGCTTTCCTCTTTTCCGTAAGTCATGTAAACAGTATGGACCGTTATGCCCCCAGCCTTGGGGCGTTTGGGCTTAGTGCCTTTGCGATCTGCTGTAGTCACAGGGGCTTTCTCCGGTTCCTTCTCTTTTGAGCAGTTGACGTCGAGGTGGCCGTTGCAGCGGGCACCCGGGTGGTTGTCGTCCTTTGTGGCTTGCCAGGATGGTTCTCTTCCTGCTGAACCTTCAGCTTCTTCTGTCGACGGGGATAGTCTTGATCAATCACCGACTCTTGGACCCGTCGCCAGACTTTGTAAACTTTATAGGATAGCCGTTGAGGGGGCTGATCCGACTTTATTTCTCTAATTCTCCACCGGTAGAGGAGATCTTTTCAGCACAGCGGTAGGAGAGTTCCTGCGTACTTTGTTCAGCAGTTCGAAACTGTTCCCGGTTGGAACAGCAGCATTGACTTCCACCGTTAGGGCTAGTGGAGTTAGCCCAGAGGGGAAGTTGCCCCCAGCCTTCCTTACTCGGCGCCAGTGGCGACGTCGAGTGCGTTGAGCTGTTAGGATGGTTTCAGCTTGAGGGGCGACTTCGTCTTGCCCCCTGTGCAGGTGAGGCGCTGTCGGTACCAGCCTCTTGAAGACCGACGTCCATTGAGTAGCGGTATCCAATCTGTCAAAGACAGACTTTTGAGCCGGAGTAGGAGCCGGAACAGTTAGTCTTGTGAAGACCGACCCTTTGGCAGGAGAAGCCGCCTTGACGACTTCGGGAGCAGGGATGGCTATCCTCTTCAGAATAACTTATTCTGGAATTGCAGGCTTCATGATGGGCCCACATGAACTTTGGCCCAATCTGGCGAAGACTGGGGCGCTAGAGCTGGACGACCCGTTGAGATAGGCCGATGTACTTGCAAGCCGATCAAAGACCGACTTCTTGGGAGTTTCTTGTGTTGGTATAGGAGCGCTGAAGCTCGTTGGCGGGAGCATGGTCCCGAAGAACAATCCAGTGGTGGCCTGAGTGACCTGTTCCACCGGCATCGTGAACAAGGAGGCCACTTGGGGCCCGTAGGCTATGCCTCCAGATGAGGCGGAGCGCGAGTTACAATTGCAGTTGGAACACTTCACGCAAGTGGATGCCATTGATGTTTCTCTTTATGCGCCAAGCAAGAAACCAAATCTTAGTACCTCGAACCCAAGGGAAACCATTAACAAACCGCGATTAGTTCGCGAACACGACACACGAAGTGTGGAGTGGAAAGAGGAAAAGGTCCCATCGGGCGTGCCAGAATCTGTTCCCCGCCGAAAGACGCGGACCGGGATGTTGGGACGTCAGGGCCTGAATTCCGAGGCAGATGCTAATTGGTGCTATCCGTCCACCTCTCCGAAGATGCTAAGTTGATTTATGGCATCATGTATCGAAGGTTTAAACGGATGCGGCCGATGTAGCATATTTCATCAGATTCCCCCTCGTGTGAGGGATTTTTGATTGTGGGGACACCTTCCCTGCAGGCGCAAGCCCCTGTAGTTAATTACGTTACCGCATCGCGGTAACAACTTTCTCCTTCTCCAGATGGTCACTTCGTGTTGTGTGTGTTTGTTTTGTTTTTGGTTGCCCGTGGACTGTATACGGAGACTAATTTATGTTGTCGTCCGTAGGGCGTAGATTAGTCCAAATCCGTATCTTCTTAGATTTGGGTTTGGGGTTTGGTTTAAGGATACGTTAGTCTCATTTGAGACTAAGATCAACTTAAACGTTTGTTAAGGATACGTTAGTCTAATTTTAGACTAAGATCAACTTAAACGTTTGTTAAGGATACGTTAGTCTAATTTTAGACTAAGATCAACTTAACGGGATCGTTTAGATCCAACAAAAAAAACATTTGGACTCTATTGTTTAGTTTAGAGACATTGCGGTCGATTAGTTTAAGGACATTACGGACCATTGTTAGTTTAAGGACGTCTCGGTCCAGGTTAAGGACATCGTAGTCCATGAGTTTAAGGACCCCACAGTCCGTAGTTTAAAGACATCGTAGTCTATGAAGTTTAAGGATATCGTAGTCCATGAGTTTAAGGACCCCATAGTCCGTAAAATGTGTGGTTGTCGGGACCCGTCGCCTCTCTTAAGACGTTGAAGGATTACAATGACGAGTATCAGAGGAGTAAAGAGATGTACCCTTGAACCGGTGTGAATTGATTGGAAGATCTGTAGCCCAGTTTGGGACTAAGATCTGTTGAATATTTATGAGCTGATGAGCTCAATTAAATATAAGTTGAGAACTTATGGCCAATATTGGGCTAAGTCCAATAAAATTAAAATGTTTAACATTTTATTGTTCTGGGTTGTTAAGCCTTTACTTGGGCTTGGCCCTTTTAATAATGCTGAGCTTTAGATCCTGACAATTTTTGTCTTGTATTGAATGCATAGCATTCATCAGAACAATGTGTGTTCTGACAGCACGCCACGTGGCGCGCTAGGCACTTTGCGCCAATTAAATAGCGCATTGCGCTTCTGCCAAGTAGCGCACATGAAAAGGACACGTGTCGCGCTTAGCGCTAAGCGCCAGTTTAAGAGCGCATTGCGCTTTCAATTTGTGAGCGCGTTGCGCTAGTTTAGTGGCATACCAGTGAGTTACACGTGGCGTGCTTGGCGCTGAGCACCGGCCCATGAGCGCAGTGTGCTATTTCAGAAGCGCAAAGCGCAAGTTGCATATGTGGTTGACACGTGGCACGTTTTGGTACCGAGCGCCGGTCCAAGGAGCGCAAAAGCGCAGTTCATGAGTGCAAGGCACTTTTCAGTAGCGCAAAGCATATTTGATCAAATTTATGATCAGAGAACAAGTTTATGTTCTTTTACAGGGAGGCTTTGCCTCAAGATTCAAGAACAAAAGTTCTTATTTATAAAAAGGCTTTGCCTTTGTCGATCAATGATCT
This sequence comes from Agapanthus africanus, assembly GCA_030015575.1. NCBI lineage: Eukaryota > Viridiplantae > Streptophyta > Magnoliopsida > Asparagales > Amaryllidaceae > Agapanthus > Agapanthus africanus. Next base: position 160,205,230 of record CM057339.1, on the reverse strand, counting down.
GTGAATGAAGTAAATACTTCTTCTTTATTATGTGATGAGATCTTTTGATCTCTTTTATGAACGACCTTGGTCTTTATAGATCTATGATCTTTTAAGAAGATAATTCTTCTGTTTTAATGAGATGATTTCATCTCTTTGTTTAAGAATTATTCTTTTTTTACCTTGAAAAAATGATCTTCTTTTAAGAGCTTGCTTTCTTTCTTTTGAGTTTTCTCAAAGTTTGTAAGGGGGTCTCTCCCTTTTAGACTTTAAGTCTTGGGACCTTTATATAGGGCAAACTGATCAGTTCAATCAATTAAAGAGATCCTTCTCTGATTGATTTGGGAATATTTCCTACCGTTGGATATTTGATCCTAAGACCTCTGTTTTGCAGAAAATAATCTTCTTGTTTTAATAAAATTGGAAAGATCTTTCCATAACAGAATTTTAATTCTGATTAACAATTTATTATTATTAGATCTTTTGATCCAACGGTGGGGAATTTTTAATTCCAGCGCTGGCGCACCTTGCGCTGGCGCACCTACGTTCAACACGTGGCGCGCAGCGCAACTGCGCTAGCACACCCGTGTTTGACACGTGGCGCGCAGCGCAAAGCGCTGGATCTGAAACGTTGCTTCGATTTTTAAATTTTGAATTTTACATGCAACAGAGCTTTGCTCTGATTGAGGGTGCGCTGCCTAGGGCGCAGCGCACCTGGCGCTAGCGCGTTTGTGTTTGACATGTAGTGCGCAATGCGCCTAGCGCTGAATCTGAAGCGTTGCTTCAATTTTTAAATTTTGAATTTTAAAACAGAGCTTTGCTCTGATGGGGGGAAACAGTTATAATATTGTCGCATATTCTATTTCATATATAGAGTTGCGCATACACCTTATTGCTTAGTTACCTGTTGTTCTTGGACTAGTACCCTTAAGACACTGCACTATTATTGACGGCTCATGTTGTACGAGCACTGATTGTATACCACACACACCGTCAATAATTGCCATGACACGCACAACACACATATAGATATGATATTGTTTGGTTAGGGACATTGAGACATTGATTCATATTCCTTATTGCATATGACATATAGCATACCTGTATACCTACATGTTTACACATATGCCTTGACATGCTTACATGCTAGTTACCATTAGTGATAGGTATTTTTTCACACGTAATGACATAGCTACATATATACCTTGCATACATACTTCACTTATACCCGGAGGGTATATTACATCATTACTGATAGGTAGCTACATATACCTTTCTATACCTTTATGTTTACACCTATATCTGGTTATAGCTACATGTGCACCTTTATTTGAGGTTATATTAGAATTGGAGAAATTAGGAATCGCATGATTTATACATTAACTTGTTGCAGTTAAATAGCGGCTTTTCCTTTATATGCTTACAATTCAGTTTTATGTTGCATATATTATATTCATGGATTTTCGCATTGAGATATGGATTTTTCATGATGTTTTCTGGATTTGAGGACCGTGGTAGTTTCATGAAATTATGCATTATTTGAAAAAACCGGTTTCTCTTGATATGATATTTCAGCAGCCACCATGAGTTTTATCGGTTCTGATATATATACCCCATGCGAGGAGCGTCGTGGGCCGTGTGAGGGTACATAGTGGGGCCCGGAGGTACCCCGGGGCAAGAAAGGGATTTTGATGTAACATGCCGATGAGGCCTGACAGGGAAACCATACCTACCGGTGACATTACCTATGACTCGGCGGTAATCGAGGGGATACCGACGGGAGTCATGTATGTATGGATACGTCGAAAGACGAAGGTCGAAGATGGGCACTCGGGTTTTCGGATAGCGTATGATACGTACCTATCAGGGTGCCAGTTGTGGTGACAGCACCTGATAGATCGATATTTTTGTGTCGATACTTGACACATTGGTTTCATGATATTTTTACTCCTAAGTATATATAACAGTAGAATGGGACGTTGTTATATATGCATATGTGTGTGTGTGTATGTGTGTGTGTATGTATGTATATTAAGGGAATGGGACGCTAATATATATGTATACATATCAATTTATATACATCATCATAATTATTCATGCAAATATACTTAGGATATATGAGATTCACATGATATTAGATTTGGAATATAGGAGATTCATTTGAGATTGGATACAGGATATATATGAGATTGCTGATTTTGTACATTCAGGATATATGAGATTTACTTGATATTGTACATTCAGAATTTGTGAGACTTACATGATATGAGAGCCAATTTGGGGGCTGATTTGAGGAAATTGGGATTTGGATTGTCTTGATAGATTTTGGTCCTACCACGATGTCAGGATTCTATGGATATGACATGTTTCATTCCATACTCCACATTTATTTTATGTGCATTGCTTCATGTATTAGTTGTACCTACTGGAGTACCTTTCATGACTGTTGCATATATACATTGTCACATTTATTGTTCATGTATTAGTTGTACCTGATATAGTACCTTACATGATTGTTGCATACAGATTGTCATATTATTATTGCTTCATGTATTAGTTGTATCTGCTAGTGTACCTTTCATGACTATTGCACATATATGACTTTTATTGCTTTTAGCTTGCATATGTTTGATTCGCGTTGTACGTGCATACTTGCGATTACCTGCATATGTTATTTACTATTCACGAGTTGGCAACTCACCCCCGTTGTGCCACAGTGTTTTGCAGGCTGTTCACCAGAGTAGTCGAGGCAGGCTGTTCATCGATCTTATCATCTTTTGCTGCGGATACCGCACCGGTTCACAGTGTGCAGTTTTACTTTAGGTGGGTTTAGTGGTTATCCATTCATGTTCATTGTATATTTGTTGTATCCTGTACTCTCCATCTACCATTATCTTGTATGACTTAGAGACTTGATATGAGGACGGTATTGTATATTATTTTGGTGACTTGGAGGTCTTTTTTGCAGTTTTATTTATATCGTCTTTTAGTTCTTCGCTATGGCGTCGTATATCTATTGTAGTGGTTGTTTTCCGCCTTTGGGCGTGTATTTACTCCCGTTTGGGGATGCTTTACTTATATTTATCTTGTACCCATTTTTGGGGTTAGTTTTTACAAAGGGAGTACTGCCAAAATTTTAAAGGAAATAAAATTGAGACTTTAAAGAATTTGGGCTGAGATTTCAAAAGTTTTAATAATGTTCTTATTTTTTACTACTTTTGATGGTTTAGATTGCTGGGTTTTCGACTTACTTAAATTACGTTATGCCTGTAGATGTTGCGTAGTTTAAGGGCCGTCATGTGCCAATTTCAGGTCGTGACACTGGATGAGGGAATGTTTATTTATGCCCGTGGATTGTATACAAGGGATCGATGTTGACTGTGTGTAGAGAAACTTGGGGAATGTGATGGCTTAAGAACAGGTTCGGATTCCTGTAAGCTAAGGCTTTCGAATCCTATGAGCCATGAGGGTCTCATAGGGGGGATTCTCTTTACGAGTCGTGAGGATCTTGTAAGTGCAATTTCTCCTTAGGAATTGTGGGGATCCCTAAGCGTGCCGCTCCCTTTTGTAAGTCACAAGGATCTCACACAGGTATTTTCTCCTTACAAGGTCGAGAGCACCTTGCAAGTGTGCATGAATTTTTTACGAGTCTGCGCCCTTACGGGTTTTCACAAACTCGCCAGCAGTCCTGCTGTTTTTACTCACGGAGCCCTTTCGGGTTTTCATCCGTGCCCATTTCGCTTGTGGACGTACCGTTTTTTTTATCACAGTGGGACTTCACCACCGGGGTAGCTGTGTAGGCAGCTGGATTTGAGTTGCAGTCTTTGCCGCTGGGATCTGTGGACTTGAATTCCACTATCACCGTGTTTGAAGCGGCGTATTTAGTTTAAGGACGTTACGATCCATTGTTAGTTTAGGGACATCCCGGTCGATAGCTTCGAGGCGAAGTTTTGCCGGATACTACCTACATAGTGCTGACTCAGGAAGATAGCGAGCGGATACGAGCGTTGTCATCTATCGTTAACCTGAGTTGTGACTTGTCAGGGGTAGTATTTCTTAAGGAAGTGGCCGTTTATTGGCCAGAAGGGTATTTCGCAATGCATATCTATGAGCAAATAGGAACCACCTTGATAAACTTTGTCTATGACGTATGGGCCATCATAGTTCGGCTCGAATTTCCCCCGTTTGGCATGGTTGGGGATCATAGGTCTTTTGACAACTAGCACGAGTTCGCCTTGGCGGAATGCTCTAGGCCTAGTTAATCTTTCATATGAGCGCATCATCCTTGATTTGCAAGCTTCTAGGTTTTGCTGCGCCATGAGACGAGTTTCATCGAGGGCATCGAGCTCCTCAAGCCGAAGGTGGGAATTTTCTTCATCTGTCAGCTCATGTCGGACCACTACTCGTAGTGAGGGTATCTCTATCTCCAAGGGAAGCACTGCTTCCGTGCCGAATACCAACGTGAATGGCGTAGTATTCATGACTGTTTTGAACGTGGTTCGGTAAGCCCAGAGAGCTTCATGCAATCTCTCGTGCCAGTCCTTTCTGTTTCTGGACACCGTATTCTTTATGATCTTCGTCAAGGTTTTGTTGAAAGTTTTAGCTAGACCATTAGCTCAGGGATTATAGACTGAAGAGTATCTCCAATCTATATTATGTTGCTGTGCGAAGCGGCTGATCTTATGGCTTCTGTTGGCTGGCCCATTATCCGAGCTGCTCCGTCGCGGAGTGCCAAACCGGTAAATGACATGTGTCCTGAAGAAATGGAGGATGTTCTCTCTCTTCACCTCTCTTAGCGGTACTGCTTCAGCCCATTTAGAGAAGTAATCGGTTGTCGCCAATATGAACCGATGTCCCTTGGATGATGTTGGTTCGATAGGCCCGATTATATCGGTTCCCCACATTTCGAACGGCCAGCTTGCCTGTGTTGGGTCTAGCAAATTCGGATGTAGATGGATGAAGTCCCCATGAATCTGACATGAGTGATACTGCTTTGCATATTCAAGGCATTCCTGAATCATTATAGGCCAATAGTAACCCATTCTCCTGATCTTTAGCTTCATCTTTGGCCCAGCTTGATGGGAACCACAGAGTCCGTCGTGAGTTTCTTGGACGAAGGCAAAAGACAGAGCTCGTTTCATGAGCTGATGTCTTGAAGATGCGTTTTCGGGCATTCGATGGGATTTGAAGTAGTCTATGAAGACTTCTCTCCAATCCTTAGCCTTTTCTTTGTCCTCTACTTGGAGGCCGCTTGTTTGGTCGCTTCCTCTTCTTCAGACGACTCAGGAGATATTTCTGCTGGTGCGAGAATCCGGCGGCTTTGCATAATGATCCTTACGTCATCGAGGTTTTCGTCGGACAGTTCTTTAGCAAGCTTGGCTAACGCATCTGCCTTACTATTTTCCGTCTGTGGTATGCTTTCCAGGATGCGGGAGGGGATTTGAGTCTGCATTTGCCGCACTCTTTCGCCATATTTTACCAACTCTAACTTGCATGTCAGATAGTCGCCCTTTACTTGGCTAACGACCAGCTGGGAGTCTCCATATATGAGGAGGTTCTCGATGCCCATGTTAATGGAGATCTCGAGACCTGCTATTAAAGCCTCGTATTCAGCCTCAATGTTTTTCCTCGGCTCTGTTAAGGAAAGGGCAAAATGCATTATCCCTCATTGCGGAGTCACAAGGATAAGGCCCACCCCGGCTTTGATTATGGGGGTATTTTGCTTTCGCTTCTTCATAGACAATGTTCCATCGAAATAAAGTTCCCATCGGGTATCACTCCCTTCTTTCTCCCCGTCGATTGTGTCGAACACATATTCATCCGGCAGCTCACAATTTAAAGGAGAGTCGGCAGGTATCGGATGCTCTGCGAGAAAGTCAGCGATGGCCTGGCCTTTCATTACCTTGAGAGGTCGATAGATTATCGAGAATTCCATCAAAAGGAGGGTCCATTTAGCAAGCCTTCCCGTTAGTATGGCTCTTGACATCAAATATTTGAGAGGATCCACCTTTATATGAGATAGACGTCATGTGCCAAGGCATAATGTCGGAGCTTCGTTACTGCGAAGATTAATGCAAGGCAATGCTTTTCAATGAGGGAGTAATTTTTTTCTGCCCCCCAGGAGAACTTGACTCAAATAGTAGAGGGCTCTCTCCTTTCCCTGATTGTCTCATGTGCGCATAGCGCGCCTAAAGAACCTTCAAGGGCTGTTGTGTACAGGATGAGGGGCTTTCCTTTGACCGGAGCGGTCAGTACCGGTGGGTTCTGCAGGTATTGCTTGATTTCGTCTAGCGTATTTTGGCATTTACGATCCCAAATTAACGGGGTCCCCTTCTTCATTAGATGGCTGTAGGGGCGGCATTTTCCGGAAAAGTTAGCTATGAACCGTCGGATATATGCGAGCTTTCCTTGGAGAGACCGCGGTTGTTTGAGAGTTCTTGGCGTAGGCATTTCCATGATCGCCTTGATCTTCAATGGGTCTATTTCGATGTCTCGGTGTCGGATGATGAATCCTAGGAATTTGCCTGAGGATACTCCAAACGCGCATTTTAGAGGATTCATCTTCAGATTATATTTCCGAAGGCGCTGGAACACTATTTTCATATGCCCCCAGTGCTCCTCGTACGATTTGCTTTTCACTACGAGGTCGTCGATATAACATTCGAAAATCTCATGTATGAGGTCATCGAAGATCTTTGTCATGGCCCTCTGATAGGTAGTGACGGCGTTCTTCAGACCGAAAGGCATCACTTTATAGCAGAATATGCCTAGTAGAGTCCGAAAGGCGGTGTGCTTTTGGTCTTCAGGATGCATTTTTATTTGATTATACCCTGAAGATCCATCCATGAAGGAGAAGACTTCATGAATGGACGTGTTATCTATCATCAGCTCGGTAACCGGTACTGGAAAGTCATCATTCAGGAAAACTTTGTTGAGGTCCCGGAAGTCCACACAGATGCGTACTGTCCCATTTTTCTTCATCACTGGGACAATGTTAGCGATCCAGTCGGGGTATTGAGCTTCTTAGATAAAGCCAGAGTCAATTAGTTTCTTGACTTCGACATTGATGCTCATCTCGAGTTCGAACCGCATTCTTCTGGGCGCCTGTTTGACTGGCTTGACGTCCGGCGAGATAGCTAGTTTATGCACAGCTATTTCTGGATCTAGTCTCGGCATCTCGGAATAGTTCCATGCGAAGCAGTCTTTATACCGCATAAGCACGTCTTTTAGTGTAGTCACCTGCTCTTCGGAAAACAGCCCGCCAATGAACGCTGGCATTGGTTCATTTGCCGTCCCCAAATCGATTTTATTCAGATTGTCCACTGTGGTGTGTATCCCATCTTCCAGCTCTTTTGGCGCCGGTGAAAATTCTAAGATCACCCCGTCCTCATCTTTATTTGCGAAGCACTGGGAGAGGTCATCCACATTCTCATGCTCTCCCTCCTTTGAGAATGTTATCATGTGGCAGGTACGAGCTCGTTTCCAAGCTTGATGTCGATCTGAACTTACCCTTACAGTGTAGGTTGCTTTTGGCTCATGCTTCCGTGGTGGGGCTACCCTCCAATTTTCGGACATAGCAAACATGCCCTGCTGATAGCGGTCTTCGACCCAGTCTTTGAAGGTGAAGCAATCTTCCAGAGGATGTCCTATTGCTCGGTGGTAGGAGCAATAAGCCAGATGATAGACCTCGTTTATTTGCTCAGGGTGCCGAAACTCCGGGAGCGTCATCATTTGGTGCTTCATGACAAGGTTGAATATCTTTCTTGTCTTGTCTTGGGAGAAAGAATATTCCCGACCCATCTTTTTCATCAGCGATGAATTCCAGCGGACCTTTCCTCGATCGCGCGGCTTCTTGGATTCGCTTCGTTGTTTTTGGACGTCATTCCCATTATTCACCTTGTTGTTGCTTCTATGTCGGGCTTTTTTCTTGCCACGAGAGTGCACAGCGGACTAGGGGTGAAGGGCATCGTCATCCTCCGTAGTCTGCTGAATGTAACGTTGCGTTCTGGCTTTCTCGTAAATGGCCATTTCGCGGCTGTGGTCATTCCGAACCTTTTGACCTGCTTCCCTTATTAGCTTGTCGATCTGTTCTTCGAATGACAGACTCGGTATTCTTACGGCAGGATTTCGCTCTGGTTCAATACCAGCGCTATCTGGATGAGCATCCCCTTCTCCACCGGAGTCGTTTATAACATGGAAGCCATGTAATCGCTTCTATTTCTTGGACTGGATGTATCCAAGCCCATTCGTCTCCATCCTCCCATTGGGCATCTTTCGCCGAGTCCCGGGAATGTCCCAAATCTTGTTATAGAATTGGGCTTGTCAAGCGGTCTGTTTGAAGAGTACGCCTTAGTATCTCAATAGCCTTTTCAGTCCTTTTGCGTAGTATCTGGGCATACAGATTGGTTGAAGCCTTTCGAGAGCAGGTTCGGCGCTATGCCAGACTTCTCTTTCCACTTTGGTCTCTGTAGACTGGTAAAAGAGGATCACATTTTCATCTTTCCGCCTAAGAGGGACGTAGAAGGTCTGCAGCTCTTGCACGCTATATGTATCAAGCACATCGAGTTCTTTATAATGCCGCTGCGGAACCATGGTAATTTGTAAACTTTGATCAGCTCAAGTGAATGTTTGCATTGATGGAAGAACAGAGAATACTTTGTTGACTTCATCTTCAAAGTCGCTGCCAAAGACCAAAATAGGAGTAGATGGTCCTGGCTTGCTGCCTTGGGGTTGCCCCGAGAAGACTATCTCTTCATCCTCCTCGGTATCGCTCCCAAAGATCGGGATGGTGGCGATGACTTTCTATTTATTCTCCAATTTACGACATCTTTCCGTGTCTTCAAAGTCTGGTAGGAAGTACTTAGCGTATTCATACTTGCGGACGTCATTTACGGAGAAAGGGTTTAGCTCCCCTGTAGCTGTTTACTCGAGGTCGTCTTTGAAATACTTCATACACTGATATTTTGTAAAAGGGATGATATTGTATTCATATAACCAAGGCCTACCGAGCAAAACATTGTAGCAAGTCTTAATGTCGATGACGTGAAACTTGATGTCAGTAACGAGCATCCCGAAACGTAATGTCAATATTATGGATCCAAGCGTCCGTGATGACTGCGAGTCGAACCCGGAGATAGTAATTTTGTCCCGAGCCAGGTGTTGAACATTCATGCAAATCTCCTTCAACACTCTCACATTGAGAAAGTTGACGGAGGACCCATTGTCAACCAGAATCTTCCCTATCTTGATGTTGTGGCAGTACCCAGTGACATACAGAGGACGGTTGTGCTCGCACGTTCCAAGGAAGAGATCTTTATCGCCGAATGTCATGTCAGCTGTATGAACCTCTGCCAGCTCGTCCTTCATCTTTTCTTCCATAAGGAAAGCTTGGAACTGATCGGGCTCTTGTAACGCCTTGATCAGGGAATCTCGTGCCTCTTTAGACAGGAGAAGGGCATCCAAAATGCTCAATTGCGATGGTATCTTCCTTAGGTGTGCAAGGACATTGTAATCTACCTTGTTGTTCTTAGACGGGTCCTTGAGCTTTTCGACGACTCTATCATCGAGGGCAATCTCCTCAGGGACTTTTTCCTTTCCCTTGTCTCTTTTGCCCAAACCTTTGTTTGAGGGTCCAAGATTCTTTTCAGGCAACATACGGTTATGCAGCTAGATGTTCTCATAGGTCTTCGTCTCTTCTTCTTTTCCGGAGGTGGATTCCTTGAAGAGAGGGCCAATGGCTATTTCTTCGTCAGAGTCGCTCCCAAAGGTAAGAACTTTAGATTTTCCTTTTGTCAAAATGGCATCAACCATATGACAGTTATCGGTTGTTCCTTTACGCTCATCGGTCGTGCTTCTCTGTTCCCGACGAGCTTTGCGCTTCTTCCGCTTGAAGTGTTGTCGGTGGGCAACGTATCCCTGCCACCACTTCTTGAAAGCATTGCACTCTTCGGTAGGGTGTGTGACCCTCCGATGGTACAAGCAGTAGTTTGGATGTACATCCACTTTGTCGGGGCACATAGTCCCGGAAGTATTTTCTTTGAAAGGTGGCAGCTTCATTCCCATTGACAGAGCTTTGGCGATCTGCTTCCTTATCTTGATTCTGCTCTTGCTGGTGGCAGGGGCGTTTCGATCCGGTTGAGCTACTTTATGGCTTCTCATTACCGGAGCTTCTTCAGCCTAACACCGACGCTTGGCTTTTTCGTATATGGCCGCTTCACGTTCTCGGTCAGGTTTTCTCTTTTGAAGAGCTTCGCTCAGCAGCCTGTCGATCAGGTCGTCTAACGGTTCAGGGATTTTGGCTTTGGTTCTGCCCCCAGTTTCTCTATGTCAGGAGCTTCTTTGCCATTTACCGACGAGTAAGAGATCATGTGGCAACTCGCCCCGTAATCCTTGGGTTCTTCTAACGAGCCGTCTCCTTCATTAATGTCACTGTCCCCATTCTCAAGAATATGCTTGGGGAACTATTCCAGTGTGACCGGGGTCCGTGCCTTTTGGTTGTATTCCTCCAGCGCGTCGATGTATTTTCGTAGGTCTGTGCGCTTGTCGTCAGGCTGCACAAGCTTCATGGTCTTCTTCTTTTTCTTCTAAGACTTTGAAGGCTTGACCTGGGTGTGTTGCCCATCGCTACCACTTTCGGTGTTGGGCGCGGTTTCAGCATCACACCAATGATCTCGGGCTCCAGCGGGCTTTTCCACCTGATTGCTGGGCATACTTGAAGATCTTTCAGCATTCTTTTAGTTTTAGCCGAAAGGACAACTTCCCACGGAGCTTCTTCTATAAATGAGCATGATGCCCCCGGCGTGTCCACCTTTTTAGGAGCGTATTGTTGTGGCGGGTTTACCTTCCAGTTTTCAGACAGAGCGAACTTGCCTTGCTAGTACTGGTCCTCAACCCAGTTTTTGAAGACGTAGCAATCTTTGATTGGGTGGCATATTACTCTGTGGTAGGAGCAGTAGTTGGGACTGTTGATGTCACCCGGCTGCAGTGGGTGTCTCGGATCCGGTAGAGTGATAATCCTGTTGCGCACCGCTAATTCGAACAACCTCCTCATTTTATCCCGGAGAAACGAATAGGGACGTCTCAACTTTTCTTCGTGGGATCGTGGTTTGTTGCTTTGGCGAGCAACCGGTTTCGGGTCACTCGATTGTTGTTGAGCGTTGGCGGCGAAGGTCACTTTCCCTTTGCCCTTTTCATTCCGTAGATCCGTTTTTGAAGAGAACGGCCTATGGCCCATTTGGTCCATTTGGGCCAGTTTGTCGATCAAGACCTGGAAGGTAGTCGACTTGAAGAACATCATAAACTGGGATATAGTTGCCTGAGGATCAAGGGTTCCCACGAACATACCCACGGCAGGAGCTTCTTCTATGCGATGTTCGCATTTTGACCATAGGTTACGCCACCGAATTGCGTATTGAACCCAGGTCTCTCCTGGCTTCACCCTGGCATTGATCAATGCCGTAATTGGGGTGCGCTCACGAATCGCTGTGTGAATAATAATTCCATCTCCGTGAATGTTTTGATAGAATCATTTAAGAGCTCAGAGTACCATTCAAATACCATCTCCGACAAGCTACCAACAAACTAGCAAAGCAACAGTTTGTCATCGCCCCCAGTAATACCGCACAAAGCTCTGAATTGAGCAACGTGTTGGTGTGGATTGCTCGTCCCCTTATACATATGGAATTTGGGGATCGTATATCCTGGCGGGTACTTAATTTGATTGTACCAGCCTGGATAAGGCCGTCCAGTCCTGACGACTTGGCTTGCTGCTTCGCTCGCTTGATGAGCTCGTATTTGTTGAGATATGTAGTCATCAAGGGCCGCTTTGGAGATTGTCTCCTCCCTGGCTGCTGATAAAGCCGGAGGAGGGTTTGATGTCCCCCCTCTGTCGTCTTCAATGATTATTGGGGGGTCTTCGACTAGAGGATCTGGCTGGATCACCATCCCCACCATATATTGGAACAGGGTTGACATTTGTTTTATATTATCCTCTTGTTCCGTGGCATCTTTATCTTTCATTTCAAGCACTCTTCGTAAGAACTCCGTATCAGTCTCCTGATCCTGGCGCTGCTCAGACGATGCTTCCGGGCTTTCTTTCTGCCTAGCAAGTGCGGCCATCTTTATGAACATCTCCTGGAGTTTTTGTTATTGCTCCTGAGCTTTTGTCACAGACCGTGTAAGTGGTCGATGATCCGTGGAAGTACGGCTTTCCTCTTTCCCGGAAGCCATGTACACCGTGTGTACTACCATGCCCCCAGACTTGGGACGTTTGGGTCCACTGCTTTTGATATTTGCCGCCGGCACGGGGATCTTCTCTGGCCTTCTCCTCTTGTGGGAGGTCGAAGTTGAGGGGGTCGTTGCGAAAGACGCCCTTGCAGATGATTCCTTCCATGGTACGATGGAGGGATGTTCCTTCTCTTGCAGAGCATTCGTTTTCTTCAGCCGGAGAGCGTAATCTTTGTCAATTACAGAGTCTTGGACTTTCCGCCAGACTCTGTGGATCTTAGAGGACAACCGCTGAGGAGGCTGTTCCGTCTTCACCTATGTCATGCTTTCAGCAGGCAGAGGAGACTTCTTCAATATGGCGGTTGGAGAGTTTTTGTGCACCCTCCTGAGCAGCTCAAAGCTGTTCCCAGTTGGAACAGCAGCGTCAATTTCCACCGTTGGAGCTGGTGGGGTAAGTCCAGGGGGGCACTGCCCCCAGCTTTCCTCACTCGGCGCCAGTGGCGACATTGAGCACGTCGTGCAGACGGGACCACCACTGTTGTGGAAGCGACCTCGTTATGCCCTCTGTTTTGATGAGAGGCTGCTGTCGGTGTCAGCATGTCGAAGACTGACGTCCGCTGATAGGGAGCAGTCAATCTATCGAAGGCAGACTTTCTGGTAGAGGAAGCATTTTTAACGACCTCGCCTGCAGCAGGAGTTGGAACGGCCAGTCTTGCGAAGAATGATCCCTTAGCAGGAGAAGCCCCTTTGACGACTTCGTCTGTCGGAACAGGAATGGCTATCCGCTTCGGGATAACCCCTTCAGGTATCGCGGGCCTCTTTGCAGGCCCAGTGGAGCTTTGGCCCAGTCTGTCAAAGACCAAGGCGTTGGAATTGGACGACCCGTTGAGAAGGGCCGTGGTAGTTGCAAGCCAATCGAAGACCGACTTATTTGGAGCCTCTTGTGATGGTATTGAAGCATTGAAGCTCATTGGCGCGAGCATGGTCCCGAAGAACAGTCCAGTGGTGACCTTAGTCACCTGCTCCACTGGCATTGCAAAGATGGAGGCCGCTTGGGGCCCGTAAGTCACTCCTAAACTCGGGACAGAGCGAGAGTTACTGCTGCAGTTAGCGCAGCTGGAGGCCATTGATATCTCCTTTTCTGCATGGAGCAAGATACCAAATCTTAGTACCTCAAATCCAGGGGAAACTATATTAAACCGCGATTCGTTCGTGAACACGACACACGAAGTGTGGAGTGGAAATAGAAAAAGGTCCCACCGGGCATGCCCGAATCTGTTCACCGCCGAAAGCCGGGAAGGCAAACGTCTTGCCTGAATTTGGGGGCAGATGCTATTTGGGTTTATTCTTCCACCTCTCCGAAGATGCCAAGTTGATTTATGGTACCGTGCATCGAAGGTTTGGGCGGATGCGGCCATTGTAGCAGACTTCGTCAGATTCCTCCTCATTTGTGAGTTTTTTTTATTGTGGGGACGCTCTTCCCTGCAGGCGCAAGCCCCTACAGTTAATTACGCTACCGCATCGCGGTAACCACTTTCTCCTGCTCCTGAAGGTTACTCCGTGTCGTGTGTGTTTGTTTTACTTTTGGTTGCCCGTGGATTGTATACGGAGACTAATTTATGTTGTCGCCCGTAGGGCGTTGATTAGTCCAAATCCGTATATTCTTAGATTTGGGTTTGGTTTGATTTAAGGATCGTTAACCTTGTTTGAGATTAAGATCAACTTAAATGTTTATTAAGGATACGTTAGTCCGATCTTGGACTAAGATCTACTTAACGGAGGTTTGGGATCATTTTTGATCCAATAAAAGAGCATTTGGGCTCTATCGTTTTAGTTTAGGGATGTTATGGTCCGTAGATCACCATTTTTAGGGTGAGGGTTTAGTTTAAGGACGTTACGGTCCACAGCTAGTTTAAGGACATTGTGGTCCATTGGGATATGCTCATGGGTTTGGGAATGCACCCAAGAGCTGTTGGCTGTCGGGACCCTCCACCTCTCTGAAGATGTTGAAGGATTACAACGACATGTATCAGAGGTATGGAGAGATGTACCCTTGAACCGAATTCCAGATTGAAGGAAAAGATCATGGTGGAATGAACACCAGTTTAGATACCATCTGTTAATAGATCATTAGTCATCTTTGGAACTAAGATCGATTTGGGGAGACCTGAGCATAGGAAGGCTCGGTTGATTGGTGATCAAAAGAGTTTTGGCCTCGGGAGATTTGTGTAGTTTAGGTTAAGGTTGGCCTCTCATAGTGTTAAACACTAAAATTTGCTCGGCGCTCATGTGCTCCCACGTGAGGCTCTAAAGCAGTGTTAAACACTGAAATTTGGAGCGCTCACGTGTGGCACGTGAGGTGCCCCAGAATTGGGCACTGCTTCTTAGGATTTATTCCCTCTCTCTTTTATAAGTGCTAAGCATTATTGGGGGGCACGTAGGATCACGTGAGGAGCCCCAAAAATAGGAACTGTCTTTGATTTATTGCCTTTTTTCTTTCATAAGTGCTAAGCACCATTAGGAGGTCACGTGGGATCACATGAGGCGCCCCAAAATGGGAATTTTCTTTGATTTATTCCCCTTTTTTTCTTTCATAAGTGCTAATCACCATTAGGGGGTCACGTGGGATCACGTGAGGCGCCCAAAAATAGGAATTGTCTTTGATTTATTCCCCCTTTTCTTTCATAAGTGCTAAGCACCATTAGGGGGGTCACGTGGGATCACGTAACTCGATGTCTGTTGTTCCTTTTGTTCCTCAGAGGTGCTAGAGGTGCTCACGTGGGAACACGTGATCTGTTGCTATAGCATTGTACGCTAATCGTTTCTTTTGTGTGCATGGGGATCTTGATCTTAGTTTTGAGAATTTCATATCCCTTGTTTTATAAGAATTAAATTCTTATACAGGGTTAAACCCTAGTTTTATTAGAGAAATTAAATTCCTATATCTTTGGGAAGAATTAAATTCTTCAAACTTAGTTTTTCCTCTAAGTTTTGAGTCTGCATGACAGAATCTTCCCGATAAGAATTAAATTCTCAACTTGTGGGGAGATCTGCTTCTGCAGACCTCAACCATAGGAATAACTAAGTTCTTTTTTTTAAAAGAGATAAACTCTTGGAGCGGTGACGAAGAGATAAAATGATCTCTAGGTCTTTCTTCTTACCTAGGGTTTCTTTTCTTAAAAGAGAACTCCTCTTCTTCTTTTTTTGTTTTCTCAAATCTTATGGGTTTTTTTTTGTACAAGACTTGAAGTCTTGAGTCCTTAATATAGTAGAGGCAAGTTTGTTGATTTAGTTAAAGAAATCTTTCATTGAAAGATCTTAATTGATTTGGGGATTTTATCCACCGTTGGATCTTTGATCCAAGGACTTCTGTTTTACAGAAGATATTTTTCTTGTTTTTAATAAGACCGGGGAAATATTTTCCCATACAGAGCTTATTCTGTAGCTTGGTGATTTTTAATCACCATTGGATTTTTAATCCAACGGTGCTCTGTTTTACAGAGAGCAATCTTTCATGTTTAGAAAGATTCAAGGAAATATTTTCCAAATAGGATTTTGATCCCCTTACTTAGAATTTAATTCTATCGGCTCAGAAGGCATTTGAGACCACTTACGTGTGCCACATGACCCCCACAGAGTTAAACTCATTTGCTTATGTGCATCAGCCCAAAAAAGTCATCACGTGCCGACACGTAAGCTTCTCTGGCCTGTTGTTTGTTTTAAAAATGTGACTATATATTTTGTATATAGATGCTCACGGCTCGATTTCAGCCTTAATTGTTAAGCACAGTGCCTATGAATTTTGTTTATAGGCGCATCACGTGTGGGCACGTGATGCTCCATCAAGGGAATTTTTTTCATTGTGTTTTTTTTTCCTCATTTTTTTATAAGGGAACAATTAGTATTTGGATGGATATCTTATTTTATTTATTATTGGATTTTAATATCTTGTCATGATAGAATATAATTATTATTATCTAGTTTGTTAGATAGATGATAGTTAGTGTTTAATATTTATTTTGCTAATCTATTAATATCTTATTTATATGCATATATTTTATTGTCTAATATTAGTTTGATAACTAAATAAATATATTTTGTATGGTAGTTTACTAAGGTTGTGATAAGATATTTGAAAGTCGATTTTTAATCTTTAAAACTTAGTTCTATGAAAGTTTCATCAATATCTATATATATTTATACAGCTCATACTCTTTACCATCGACAAACTAATCCAATATAATCCCCCCAATTAAACAAATCAAAAATATAATATATATATATATATATATAATCCTATATATATATATTATATACACATTATAATCTCTCTCTCTCTCTCTTTTCTTTCATCATTATTTGTTTTCCGCCCTAAATTTAACCCAAGCCGAGCTCATCGCCCCCTTCTTTCACCGGCCTCTTCATCTCAAATTGACCATCCCATCACCGCCATCTTTTGCCATCTTCTTCCTCCATCAACTCGAGATCAACCCTATTGCTAACTCTGTCCCAACCTTGACCAGAGCCACATCATCATCATTGTCTCGTCTCCTTCACCGGTGCCTCCAGCCAACCCCAACGCAGGCGAACACCCTATCATCGACGAGGACACCCCCTCCTCCTCTCTCCTGCACATCAAAACCGAGCCACCTTACCCGCACCCACCAACCACCGAGGTCCCTATTCATCTTCGCCTTCCTTCAACCTCTAGCCAACTTCGTCCAAGCTCAGTCAAGATCCCCATCTCGAAGCCCTTCACCAAGCACAACCCTCTTCACGTCAACTTAAACCCTCGACTCCTTTCTCCTTTTCCATCGCCATCAACCTCCTTCTTCTCCTTCAACGCCCTCGTCATCATCCTTCTTACTTGACTTCATACCAAGCCAGCATCCGAGACCCCTTTAACCACCATCGCCACCCCTCTCAACTGCACCCCAGAACCCTATAGTTGCCTCTTCTTCCTCCCAAGATCCTCACCACCGACTACTTCCTCTCCTTCACCTCAAGTCCATCGACCCAACCTCCTTAGCACCCTATAACGCCATCACCTTTGTCTTCTGTCACGCCCCGCTTCCCAAAATACGGAATACGAGGGGTTGACAAGGCCAACCATGCTCATACGGTCAAGAAAATATCCTGCCGTAGTCACACTTTGGCTTCTAGCATTACGTGGTAATCAGTAACATAGCACGGGTAATGAGAAATGCAGTCACTAATCCTATCAAAACATATATAGAACTAACCAGATGGAGATCAAGGAAAAGATAACACTGGCGTCGCTGATTTAGATGTCCACAATATCCTCGAGATACGGCAGATCCTGATCCGAGCTAAGTCCACTTCTCACTCTGAGCATGTATACTCAGGTCATCAGAGCGACACAATAGCAATATATATAAATACATATGTATACATGCGCAATGATGATGAACAAGAAACAGTAGACAAGGAGTGATGACATGAGCATGAAGCAACCGGTACAGGAAAACAATAAATCAGGTATATCGAATCAGTAATCAATGCAATGTCCATGTCACTAAACCTACCAGTCTCTAAGTCTCACTGTCCAGGTCGCTAAATCTATCGTTAGTCTAAGTATGAGTGTCAACCGCCGCAGGAGTATCCCCAACCCAAGGGTAGGCCCTAGGGGCAAGGGAACACGGGCCCGAATCACGCTAATAATTGGTAATATCATCCATACGACGCCTGAAATCGCTATATATGCCCGAGATTCCGTTGATCGAACTCACACTCAAACTACCCACACCCCGTGGTCTACATCAAACACCGATCATGAATCCAAATACTAGTCGCTTCATGACAAGTCTACGTGAGAACTGGAGACATGGTCTCCATCAAGCATGTCTCGACTGGTATTCAAGATAAATGGACAGTACTCGATGTCTTACCTATGACACTAATATAATTGCTTCCATAACCATCTCATTCCAGTTATAGTTACACTTATATATGTCCCATAAGCGTCGACAATGCAATAATTTAACAGGTTCCGCTGATTGTGTACAAGTACGTGTCACTTCATTTATCCATCCACGATTTTACACTAACGTACTTGCCATAATCCAATCACTAACATTTATCACTTGGTAATATAACACAGTCACTAGGTTATTGATTCAAAATGAACACTATTTATAGAGGTATGACAATCACACACATGATGGGGATATAGTAAATGCACTGCTAAAACATATGAGCAACCGGTGCCGGTTAGACTAGAAAATTCATATAAAATCACACGTGCAAAATTAAGCCAAACGATATAGAAGGAGTATGCAGTATATTTAATCATCTATACAGTAAAATTGGTTTCGTGTCAATCGGGGTTCAAGTTTGCTAGTTATAGCCATTTCATTTTAAGTGTTTACTGCGAGAAATCCAGTTTCTGAACTGGAAGTCCGTTTCGTAACACGCTTTACTCCCAGTTAGGAGCATAATTAGGTGACACTACAGCTGGATAATATTTAGGTTTATCTGTCAGGTTTCCAACGCAGTAGACGGATCAATAATATCCGCTGTGTGATAAGGCTCATGCATTGTCTAAGATCGGGATCTGCATTCTGCCCCTGCTTGGGACAGCAGTATGTACTGATGGTTTAAAATGTGATTAAAATAGCAAACGATGGTGAAAATAAATGAAACCACTTTCAATAGTTAGCTAACAGATTTACCTTCGCTCTAGTATATGGTTCCGCATAATACCATTTTCACACAGAAATGTAAAAGCATTTCCAATCAAGTGTTGGTAAGCAGTGCTGCTCTAGACTGCAGTCCAGAGCCGCCCTCTCGAACAGTTTCTGTCACCGTTTTGAAATAGAAACAAATTATAATTTATATTGGGTTCTAGGTTGTCAAGTTGAATTCAATATGAACCCTTGAACACAACACTCCGGTGTGTAACCAATTTACTATGATTTTCACGAAATTCAGGTACGGAAATTTTCAGATTCGACGGATCTAAACGGGGATGACATTTCATGGTGTTAAAGTCTGTATTTTCAAGACAACTCTTAACACAGTATTCGTTATCACTGGAGTAATCTGTTATACTTAAGTTCCACCATTTTAGGAGGGTTTTTAGATTATGGTTTGCATCGAGCACTTATATTAACATTTGATTCTCAACCGAAAAGAATATACTATAGCATGTAGCAAGTATTTAACTTGCCTGAAGATGATCGGAGACACGACCGTGACGACGACGACGAAAGAAATAGCATGATCACGGTGTAATAACAACGATGCAAGTAACAATAGCAGCAGCAGCAGCAGCTACAGTGACGTGATGAGTCTCGTCTCGGCTCTGGCCCAGCTCAGCTAGATGGCTCGACGGAGGCTCTGGCGACGGTACGGGGAGCTCGGGGTCCAACGGTGGTCGGGGGAAAGCCTCGGCGACGAGTAGAGGTTGGCGGTGAGAGGAGCTTATCAGTGGTAGGGTTGGCAGAGAAGTGGCAGAAGCGATGGATGTTGCGGCGTGAGCTGTGGTCGATGGTGTGAAGAGGTGGGTCACTGAAGGTCTTCATGGTGGTTTGGGGGAGCTCCGGCGACGTGGTCAGGGATGCTGTAGACGACAGAGAGGTAAGGAGACACGTCGGCGGGGTGGTCGGTGCTCGGGTGCAGGGGCAAAATGGGGGTTGCAGAGAAGGAGTTGGTAGGTTGTTGTGGTGATGGCGAGGGGGTAGGAAGGGTGAAGACGAGGGCGGTGGCACGGGCCCGATGATGACGATGTGGAGGCGGTCGGAGGTGCCGTCGATGGTGAGGGGAGTTCGAGCATAAAGGGTGTGCCGGCAAGACCGGGGGCTCTGGTTTGGGTTCGGGTTCGGGTTGAAGGTGATGGTGGTGATGAAGGGAAGAGTGGAGAGAGGTGAGGTCGAGGAAGAGATGGGCGAGGGGACGAGGAAGACGACGACGGTCGACGACGGCGAGGCAATAGGCTAGGCGAGGAGGTGATGGGTTGGGGGAGGTGAAGATGGTGGAACTTGGTGGCTCTAGCTCGTCGATCGGCGGAGGTGAGGAGCTCGAGAGGTGGGGATTCGCGAGTGGAGAGATTTGAGTTTGTAAGAGAGAGAGAGAGAGAGTCGTTAAAGGGAGAATGAGATTGGAGGGAACGACCGCGGATCTCGCAGGCTGCCGTTGCGAGCAGGCTTGGTCATAGGAGAGGCGCAGTTTGTAGGGGTGTAGGTACAAGAGGTCATGAGTCATGGGGGTAGCGCGAGGGAGATGGAGGAAGTTGGTGCGAGAGGGAGAGGCACTGCGGAGGTCGTGGGGGGGCCGTTGCGAGAAAAGGCGGGAAACAAAGGAGAGAAGAGAAGAAGGGGAGTCGGGGTATCGGGTCGGGTCAGGTTAGATCGGGTCGGGTCGGGTTATGGAAAAAGAAGCGGTTTCGTGGGCTCAGGCTGGAGCTGGGCTGAGGGTAGAAAGAATTTGGGAAAAATAAAAAAATAAAAGGTTAGGGTTTAATTAGGGTAATGGTTTAAGTTTTAAAAAATTTTATAAAAATTATGTAGGATAATTTGGGGAAAATATGTAGAAATTATCTATTAAAATACAATTACGGTATATCGAAACTGGGTATTGCATCATACCCCGCTTATATAAAATTTCGTTCTCGAAATTTAAGATAAACGATAAGTTAAAAAAGTCATGCGAAAAGCAACTACTAGAAAAATCGAACATTTATATGTATCAAATAGGGCAGGAAAATCACATGTAGGGTCAAAATAAATAACAAATAATAGTAATAAGCTGCATATATATAATTACAATGAAAAAGTAGAATAACAATAATAAATAATAGTGAAAGATTGACTGGTGGGTCTTAAGAACCAAAACTACTTTATTAAAATTACCAATCAAGTAATCATAAAATAAATTGAGAATACTCATACGGTAAAATATCGGAGAAAATAAACATAGGCGGCTGGTAAGCAACTAGGTATCAACAAATTACGTAAAGACCAGGGCTAAACTATATATGTAAATGTGCGGAGATAATACAATATAAAAGAAACAAGGCTAACACCGTGATAATGATGATATGTGTACAAGTAGATAAAGGGTATTAGCATACAAAATAGCCATATTTTATTTCATGGTAAAATAAATCTAAATCAATTGGAGCACAAGCTTACGTAAGGATACGTGAATACGAAATTAGAAGATAGTCCGCATAATTAAGAACAAAAAGGGGGAGTTGGTAGAAGGAACAATCAATGCATCATGCGGATCTAAAAAGTACAATACTCAAGGAAAGTCTGCTCGAACCAAAATTCATTATTCAGATAATTTTGACAGAGCATAATTGAGAGTTAGACATGGCCCTAAGCTATACATAGTTTTATCTGGCCAGAAGAAACAAAAATAGGTCGCGTCAGTCGCAATTGTGGAAGTTCAACAAGTTACGATAGGCTCTTGTGCTAAGATAGGGGCGTCCATTCCCATAGCGCCTCGTAGGGATTGCCACTGGAGGTTCTTCCCCCTCGAATTTCTCCTCACTCGAGATTTCATCCTTCGACTCTTCCTCGGCTGGGGCCTCATTTTCGTGCTCCTCTCCTGTTCATATCAGAATTTTGCATTATTATATCGCCCATTCTTAATCACATTATATATAAATAGGTGCTTTTGATTCATGTCTGCTAAATAGTTGCAGGTTACAGGTTCTCAGATCATTACAGTGAAATTCATGAAAAGACGCTACAAATGTGAGACTACAACCAACAATAAATGAATCCGTATGATACCGCCTACCAGTTAAAGGAACAAATAAAAATCATGAGACAGTTCAATGCACAAAGCACAAGGGCAGCACAAGATTCAAGACTTCAACGCGAAGATCACGGTAAAAGTCCACATAATTCTGCACTGTTGGAAATCTGGAAGAAAATAGAAGAGATTCTGAGGAACCAAGTGAAGAAAACAGAAAATAAAAGCAACTTGAAGAAATCCTAAAGAATTGGGCCCATAAGCCCACCAAATGGCTGTGGATCCACAGCCAAACATGCCTTTCTGCCGCGGTTCAGCGGCCGTGCAATGCACGTGTCGTGGATAAGTCGGTGCTTTGGCTCGGTGCTTTGGCTCGGTCTTTGGGGTTGTTTTGTAATTTCATGTATGGATCAGATATAAAACCTAGGTTTCTCCTATCTATAAATAGGAAAGCCTACAGCCTCTTCTAGTGTGCCTCTTTTGGGTGCCTCTTTTGAGATGCCTCTTTTTCATTTCTAGATTAAATTTTAAATTCCTTGTAATCGTCAAGAGGTCATCAATAAAGGTATTTTTTTTATCGTGCATTCTTTTATCTGAATTTAATTCCTGAATTTTTATCTATCTTTTATTATCTGCAACTTAGATAGTCTTTTAAAATTATAAAAATGAATCTTATCATAACTTCCCTAATGAATGAGTAATTCCTCACTTGTTAGGGTTAGGATTGGGAAGGTTTGAAAGAAGTAAATCTCTCTCTCTCCTTTCTTTGCCCATATAATTTTTATAATATGACTCTATTTAAATTAACCACACACCGCTCACTATGGCACCCTATCCTACAAGATAGCGGTGATTCCTTAGTTAGACCGGTTATGGTTGATTTAAATAGAGGTTAGGGCTAAGAGTTAAGAAAGGACAGACAAGGACCAAAAGGAAGAAACTAAGTTTCTTCCTAATCGTGCTAATCCCCTTTGTTGACTATTACCCTAACACCTATATTCTTCACTAGGGCATTGAAAGCAGTGGTAGAATCCCTTTTCCAAACTAACCTAATCCTAACCCTAGCAAGACTTTTAATCAATTTAATCTCATTCTTAGATCGTAAAACAAAACCCGACTTGATCGGATTAACTCGTTAGAATATAAAGAAAAGGAATCCATCTCCATGTGGACCGACCCGTACTCAACCGGCTTGCTACCAAACGACACCGTTATTGATTGCAGTATTCTTAACTTTGATTTTAAAACGCACGCACGTGAAAACATCGATCAATCAAATGGCGCCGTTGCCGGGGAGACGGTAGTCCCTTTCTTTGTGTAATTTCGGGTTAAAAAAATTATAAAAATTGAAAAATTTTAAAACAAAAGAAAAATAAAAAATAAAATTATAAAATTATAAAATTGAAAATATAAAAACTAAAAAAATTTCATCTTGTTCTTTTTGAGAGGTATTGTGTGAACTGCGCAGGAAAAGAAGATGGACTAATTCAGATCTGGAAAAAGCCAGTGAACAAATCAACAAACAGAAGATCTGAACAGACAGAGGAGAGTCACAACAGACAACAGAAAAATTTTGGAAATCCAAACCAACTTAACCACCGCGGAACCGCGGCGGTTTCAAGTGTTTGACCGCGGAACCGCGGTCAACTGCTGACGTCAGCACCCCAAAATTCTTTGTAAGTATTTTTGTCCTCTCTTCTACCCTCTGAACTCCACTAAAAAAAATTTCTGCAGGGTTCTTTACGCAAAATTCTTCTCCTTCTCCAATAAATTATTTTTGTGCAAGATTCTTTGCGCTGCCAAATAAAAAAAAATTTGCAAGTGTTTTAGATTTTGTGTGTTTACTGCTTTACATTTTTAAAACAGACTTTTAAGGGGTTATAACACCAATCAAGATTGTGTGGGGATTTCATTACCCTTTTGAATGTCTATCAAGTGTTCCAAATGATTCACCAGTTGAAGATAAGACGTCTAATGAGTTGTGCGACTTTGTAGTATTTGATTTACCTGATTGTGAAGGGTCCTTTTCGAGTGAAATCACCACCAATCCTTTTGACCTCTACACATCCACTCTAGAACCTGAACTGATTAATATCCATGCTTTTGATGAGGTGCCTGAGAAATTTAATATTCACTTGATCGAGAATATTGACGCTGGGAATATTTTGGATGATGAACCCACAAATTTGAATGAGTTTTTCTTTCCAATTCATCATCCCGAGACATTAAATGTTTCTCCCGAACTTCATATGTGTCTTGAATTTGATGAGAATTGCATGGATAAGCTAAATTTTGAGGAGGGTATTGAGGATAGTATTGAGGATGGTATTGAGGATGAACCAGTTTTGTTTAATGAGTCGGATTTTCCAATTCATCCTCCTGAACCTTTAACTGTTACACATCCGAAATCAATCCCCTTCTGTCACGACCCGCGGTTCGGCCCATGACCGGCACTTAACCCCGTAACGTCTACAGGCATAACGTGACTAAGTAAGCCGAAACCCAGAAATCAAAACCATTAAAAATAGTGAGTGTTAAAACATTTGATGAAAACATTTGTTAAACATTTAGAAAACTTTGAGTAATTTAGTAAAATTCTTTTAAAGTTTAAGTTGTTTTCTTAAAAAATTTGGCATCATCTCCTTTGTAAAAACTAGCCCCGAATTCGGATACAAGACATGATATAAGAAAAAAATGACATATAATATGAATAAAGCATCTCCAAACGGGAGCAATCACGCCCAACGGCGGAAGCAACCACCACAATAATAATATACAACGCCGTAGCAAATAAATGAGCAATGAAAGTGGAAAAATATCATGAAAAATAAAACTGCATAAATAAAATCGGCTCACAACGAGCTCGACACCAGAGTACAAAATAATATATATCGTCCTCACAACTGGTCTCTAAGTCAATACATGAATAGTAGATGGAGAGTACTAGATACAATAGTGTGTACAACTGGAAAATAAACGGATACCGCAAAAACCCACCTATAAGAACAGGCTCACACGCCAACTGCGGTGGTATACGTAGCAAAAGATGCAAGAAAGTAGCCCTGCCGCAACTACTCTGAGGGGCAACATGCAAACACTGTGGCACTACGGGGGTGAGTTGCCAACTCGTGAATAGTAGATAACATATAAAGGTAATCGCGAGTATGCACGTGCTACGATACTCTAACATATGCCAACAGATAACATCTGTATGCGATGAGCAGGGTATGAAATAATCATGCATAACAAGTGCACGTTAATACATCTATATATGATGAGCAAGGTATGCAATAATCATGCAAAAGTACTCTATCAGGTACTACAACTATAGGATGAGATGCATAATAATGAATGCTGAGCATGGGATAAAATATCATCTAACGGAATATCAACGTGGAAAATAACCGGTGTCCATCAAATATACCCAAATCCCAGTAAAATTCAGGCACCGTCACTCTAATCGGCCCTCAATCCTGTACATCTCATGAAATCGTGAGTGCCTAGCATCGACACTCGAAAAATATCATGCAATCTTCGTGTCTAGCATCGACACGCAAATTCTCAATGTATCGGGCTCTGTCAGTCCGGATCGGCCCACGGGCTCCGTCTGCGGATTCGGCCCTCGGCCCCGGCAGTACGGGTCGTCCCGCAACCATCTATCGACTCTGGTCAGTATCCTCCGGATAACCGCCAGATCCAACCAATCACCGGTAGGTAGTAGTCCCACTTCCAGGCTCATCGTCATCCTCACGAAATCCCTATCTCACCCCGGGATACCATACCGGGTCCACCATGTACCTGCAAACGGATCGTCCTGCTCCTCGAATTGGCTTTCACATGTCATACGTCTCAGAACCGAGAAAATGCATGGTGGATGCACTGAAATATCATATCAAGAGAAACCGGGTTTTTAAAACAGTGCACATTTTCTTAAAATAATACCACGGTTCTCAAATCCAGAATTCACACAAATCCAAAACTCAATCCGTAAATCCATGCAATGTGGCGTATGCCACTAAGAGTGAAAAGGGAAACCGCTCTTTTAAAAGGATCCAGTTTTGAAAATATCTCATGCGGTCCCTATTTTCTAGAAATCAAGTCCATATCATCCATGTATGTAACATATGTATGTATATAGGTATGGATGTGCAAGTGGATATATACGCAAATATGGGTGTAGTAATGTATATGTGCACTAATATGGATACACAGTATGTATGTACGTAAATATAGATATGTCAAAGTATGTGTGCACCAATAGGGATATACAATGTGTGTGTGCACAAGTATAGATATGTCAAAGTATGTGTGCACCAATAGGGATATACAATGTGTGTGCGCACAAGTATAGATATATCAAGTATAGGTGCACCAATATGGATATACAATATGACTTGTGCGCAATATAGGTATATCAATGTATGTGTGCATCAATGTCAATATATAATATGAATGTGTGCAATATAAGTATATCGATGTATGTGTGCATCAATGTGAATATGCAATATGAATGTGCGCAATATAGGTATATCATGTATGTGTGCATCAATGTCAATATACAATATGGATGTGCGCAATATAAGGTAGAAACATGTTTAATCATCAATGATGCGGTAATCAAAATGATGTATGGCTCGTAGCAATCCTATAGTGCGAGTGTCATGGCAATCACTAACGGTGTGAGTGTAATATACAAATAGTGCTCATGCCTCTTAAACCGTTAGTGACAGTGCAGTGTTATATAACTACCATTTCTATATGCAACAAAAGATGGGTATGCTACAATAGTATATATGCACGAGCAATATACATATAAATATATATGCGACTACAATATCCTATCATGCCCTGACGCTTAACGCCATATGGGCGATTTCCCCGTAGATGTTAAATCTACTCACCTGGTCTCGTGCTAAGCGTAGCCGACCACTTGCTTCCCCTTCTTTGCGGCGTCCGACGTACCCGCCTGCGAACCTAGAATTTACACAAAGAATCCACATAAGCAAAAATCCTGCAAAATGCGATATCGAAACCAAACGAGAAACTCGAGTCGCGAACTACACGCGTATGCATCCGATACGCTGAAACGTGTGTATACGAATCTGAAACTACCCCGACACGTCGCGGCACGCAGGAACACTAAACCCACTCACGTATCATAAGTGTCGCGCAAGCTAAACGTATGGAAAAACGGTATTTTGCTCCAGATTTTGACTCGGGTGAAAATGTGAAAAGTTGCATATACCAAAACAATAGAATATATAGCAGACTACCCTAGACCAAACCCCAGCACCTAACTCCCCCTTCTGGACGCAATTTGCGGCCAGAACGATTAAATTGGCGGCCCAGGTTGGGAAATAGGGGCTCATGCTTTGTGTGTGTGGTCCAGATCTAGTGTACATGCCCCAGTAATCTTAGATTTTGTCTGAAGTAACCGGGTCAAAAGCAGATTACACAAAGGCCTAAAATTTACATTAAAAAGCTAATCTTGTACTAAATGAAACCCTATGGTATTTTACTGAAATCTGGGGCAAGACTTGGTTTACGTGGCCCTAACAACACTTAGTTAAACTAGGCTAACCAACAAAATCACCACTTGGCCAAATATCCACACAAATCACCAATTCTAGCACTAAAACTCAAGTTAAGCACTAACCGAAGCTAATTAATACATAAGTTTAGCAAGAAAAGAAGTTGGCCTAAAAGTTATACCTCACTTGACCCTAGGTGCAAGGAGAAGGAGGAGAAGAAGGGAAGGGGCTGTGCTGCTGCTGGGTGCTGCTGTTGCTTGGGCTGCTGCTGCTGCTTGTTGTTGTTGTTGCTGGTTGCTGCTGCTACTGCGGCGGCTTCTTCTGCTGCTGCTGCTGGTATGGGGTGTGTGTGTGAGTGAGAGTGAGAGAGAGAAATATGAATGAGTTAGCAAAAGAAAGAGAATGAGAGCCTAAGATAGTCAAACCCCCCCCCCTCTCTCTCCTCATTAAATGTGAGTATGGCTCAAGCCATCATGCCCTCCCTCTCTCCCTTACCTGCACAAGTCAACACCTAAAACTAATTCATTTATAAAAAAATAACACACTTAATTAAATCCAAATAAACTTAAGGAAAATGGATTAATCCACCATGGTTGCTAAACATGGTTTTAACCCTAATTTAATCCTAGTTTACATGCACAAGTGTATGCAAGCCTAATAAAATTTTAACAAAATATTCATTAATTTTGATAAAATATTTGAAAATCGTTTTGGTAAACTTTTTACTAAAAACCATCTATTAAAGTATAATTAGACATTAATCATACTCTAAGGTGTTATAATCTTCCCCCCTTAAAGAAATTCGTCCCCGAATTTAAAAATATAGCTACGCGTACCTTCAAAGAGATGAGGGAATTTCTTCCGCATCTCGCTCTCGGCCTCCCAAATGATCTCTTCACCATTAGGGCTGCGCCAAAGCACCTTCACAGATGGAAAGACCTTCGATCGAAGTTTCTTCACCTACCAGTCCAATATCATTACTAGCTGCTCGGTGAACGAAAGATCGCGCTCGAGCTGAACGGTCTGATGCTGAATCATGTGAGAAGGGTCATGCAGGTATCTGCGAACTATCGACACGTGGAATACGGGGTGAACATCTGGGAAGTCGGGTGGAAGAGCCAAACGATATACTACTGCGCCCACACGCTCGAGGATCTCGAAGGGACCTATGAATCTGGGGCTAAGCTTCCCCTTCCGGCCAAACCTCATCACTCCCTTCATCGGAGAGACCCTCAGAAAAACGTGATCTCCAACTGTGAACTCTAATCTGCGCCAGCGTCTGTCAGCATACGATTTCTTCCTGCTCTGAGCTGTCCTCATCCTACCTCGAATCAATTGTATCTTCTCGGTCGTCTCCTGTACGATCTGCGGCCCTAAAATATTGCTCTCACTGAGCTCTGTCCAATAGACGGGCGATCTACATCTCCTCCCATACAAGGCCTCAAAAGGTGCCATCTGGATAGTATCCTGGAAACTATTGTTGTAGGAGAACTCCACCAAGGGTAAATGATGATCCCAGCTACTACCAAAGTCTAAAACGCACGCTCGGAGCATGTCCTCGAGAGTCTGAATAGTCCGCTCTGACTGGCCATCGGTCTGCGGATGAAATGTTGTGCTGAAACTCAAGCGGGTACCCAAAGCCTCCTGAAGCCTCTGACATAGTCGGCTGGTAAACTGGGTGCCTCGGTCGGACACGATACACGTCGGGACTCCATGCAGTCGTACGATCTCGTCGATGTATATCTGGGCATACTGAGCAAATCCAAAAGTAGTCTTCACCGGCAGGAAGTGAGCCGCTTTTGTCAATCGATCCACGATCACCCAAATGGAGTCATACCCTCGACTAGTCCTAGGTAGACCCACAATGAAGTCCATAGAAATCTGCTCCCATTTTCACTCTGGAATAGGTAATGGTTGTAGCTCTCCCGCTGGCCTCTGGTACTCAGCCTTGACTTGATGACAAGTCAGGCATCTCGACACGAAGTCTGTGACGTCCCTCTTCATCTTTCCCCACCAGTAAACGTCTCTCATATCATGGTACATCTTGGTGGAACCCGGATGAACACTGTACACCGATCGATGTGCCTCCTCGAGAATCTCACGCCGCAGTCCCTCAGCATCTGGTATGTACAGTCTAGTCCCAAATCGCAGTATCCCATGATCATTAATCATGAACTCGGAAATCTGCCCTGTCCAATCTGTGCCATGATCTCTGAACAACAGTCATCACTGTACTGTGCCTCATGTATACGGTCAAGCAACTGTGGGCGTGTACGAACATGCGCAAGCTGTCCCCCGATCGGCGTGAACTCAAACCGCACTCTGCTGTTGCATAAAATCTTCCAATCTGCCGATGACTGCCTCTGCACTGCGCTCAAAAAAGATAGACTACCCCTGGGCCTCCTACTCAAAGCATCAGCCACTACATTTGCCTTTCCCGGGTGATACAAGATCTCGCAATCGTAGTCCTTCACTAACTCCATCCAACGGCGCTGTCTAAGATTTAGGTCTCGCTGCTGAAATATATATTTTAAGCTCTTGTGATCAGTGAATATCTGGCACGACTCGCCGTATAGGTAATGTCGCCAGATCTTGAGTGCAAAGACCACTGCAGCCATCTCTAAATCGTGAGTGGGGTAGTTCTGTTCGTGTTTCTTCAACTGCCGAGAAGCATACGCGATCACCCTGTCGTGCTGCATTAATACGCACCCTAGCCCCACTCGAGAAGCGTTACAATAGATTACAAATCTGCCCGATCTCGAAGGCAATGATAACACCGGCGCCGTTGTCAAACGAGTCCGCAACTGCTGAAAGCTATCCTCGCACTCCTTTGTCCAATCAAAAGGAACTCCCTTCCGGGTCAACCCGGTCAACGGTGCAGCAATGTGGGAGAAGTCCTGTACAAATCGTCTGTAGTAGCCGGCCAGTCCTAGAAAGCTGCGGATCTCAGTAACTGATGCGGGTCTGGGCCAACACTGAGCGACCTCGATCTTCTTCGGGTCCATACATATACCATCTCGTGTAATCACGTGACCTAATAAGTCTACGCTGTCAAGACAGAATGCGCACTTGGAGAATTTTGCGAATAGCTGGTGCTCTCTCAAAGTCTGTAGTGTGATCCCCAGGTGCTGCTCGTGCTCCTCTCGGCTCCGGGAATACACCAAAATATCGTCAATGAATATGATGATGAACAAATCAAGATACAGCCTGAAAATACGGTTCATCAAGTCCATAAATGTTGCTGGGGCATTGGTGAGTCCAAACGACATCACCAAAAACTCATAATGGCCGTAACGCATGCGGAAAGCTGTCCTCGGAATATCCTCCTGTCGAACCCGCAGCTGATGGTAGCCTGATCGCAAGTCGATCCTCGAAAAGTATCCTGCACCGTGAAGCTGGTCGAACAAGTCGTCGATGCATGGTAAAGGATATCTGTTTCGCATGGTAACCCTGTTCAGCTGGCGGTAGTCGATAGACAAACGCAAGCTGCCGTCCTTCTTGACAAACAGGACCGGAGCACCCCAAGGAGACACACTGGGTCGAATAAGTCCCTTATACAGCAAATCTTGCAACTGACCTTTCAACTCTCTAAGCTCCGCCGGGGCCATCCGATAAGACGGTATGGAAATTGGCCCCATGCCGGGAATCAAGTCAATGCAGAAAACAATATCGTGCTCAGGCGGTAGCCCAGGAAGCTCGTCAGGGAAAACGTCAGGGAACTTACGAACAATCGGAACCTGGTCCAACGGAACATCTGTAGCTCTAGTATCGCAAACATAAGATAGAAATCCCTGACATCCCTTCCTCAACAGTTGTCCAGCGTGAAGAGAAGAAATTAAACTGTGAGGGGCGGCACCACGGTCTCCCTGCACAACAAAAGCCGACTCGCCGGGAAAACAAAACCTAACTGTCTTCTCGCGGCAGTCCACAGACGCATAGCACGTGGCTAACCAATCCATGCCCAGAAGAACATCGAAGTCCAACATCTCAAGAAGGATCAAGTCGACATGCAACTCTCTCTCACCAATACGGACAACAAACGATCAAAACACGTGCCTAGCAACAAACGACTCGCCCACAGGAGTAGTCACAACAAGCGGCTAATCAAGCAACCCAGACTCTCTACCCAAACTCGGCATGAAGCGTGTGGAAACGTACGAGTGCGTGGATCCCGGATCAAACAATACGTGTGCGTCAACAGAACATACTGAAAGGGTACCTGAGACCACTGCATTGGACGCATACGCGTCCTAATGCGTCAAAGAGAAAATCCGTGCCTGTCCTCTACCTGCGTCTGGCAGTCCCCTACTAGCAACTGGCTGTACTCTACCGGCAGCTGGCTGCCCTCTGTCTTGGCCGCCTCGTCCTCTATGAGCAAACCCTCCGCGACCACGGCCTCTCTGTGCATGAGTCTGACGCGGAGCAACGGTAGGTATAATAGGCAACGCCCTCTGGGGTGGAGAAGGTGGAAGTGTGACATGTGGTACGGCTGTCTCGCCCTCACGTGGCTCCAGGCAATCTTGAACACGATGATAAGTACTCCCGCATCGGAAACATTTAGATGGTGTTTGTCGGCCCTATGGATAGGTGTTGTATAACCGTCCTCGTCTCAAACCTCTGTCATCATCACGGCCTGGAGGGGGTCTGCCTTGGCGCCTACCCATCTGCCTCTGGGAAAACGTATCTATGCGAACTCTCTTCGGTTCCGGAACTACCGAAGTCTCGGCAAGGCGCTCCTCGACTAATAGGGCTGCATCTACAGCTGCTGCATAAGTCTCGTAATGCTGTGCGCTGATCGCAAGGAACAGTGGGGTAAGTAAACCTCGAACAAATCTCTTGACTCGCATCTCCTCAGTAGCCACTAAATATGGGGCATAAACAGATAGCTCGGTGAACGGTATGTCGTACTCTGACACTGTCATCTCCGGAGTCTGACGTAAAGACTCGAAGCTGCGCGCTCTAGAATCTCTGACACTCTGTGGAAGGAAGCGGGCAAGGAACACCGTCATGAACTCAGTCCAAGTCATAGGAGGAAGATCTGCCGCTCTGCCCTTCTCGACCGACTCACACCATTTCTGCGCAAGACCTTCCAAGCGAAAGCTCGCGAACTCTACCCATCTCGCATCTGAGCATCTGAGTGAATGACATATCCGGGCCATCCTATCAATAAAAGCCTGTGGGTCCTCGGCTGCATCGGTGCCTGTGAAGACCGGAGGCTTCAGCCTCATAAACTCTGATAGCGATATTGTGATGACCTCTGTGGCTGCAGGGGCAACTGCCTGTAATGTAGGTACCATCGCGGTCCCCGTAACGTGTGGAACTACCTCTGGTCGCTGCGCTCGAAGCGTCTCGACTAATGACCCTATCATCTGGCGCATCTCCTGCATACCGGCCCCTAGCATGGCGATCTGATCTGTCGTAGGAGGAACAGTCTTCTCTGGTATAATGGGTGTACTGCCCGGGTCAGTCCTCATCTCAGACGAGTCAACTCTAATCACGGCTCTCGCGGCCGCTCTCTGCGCCCTCGTAGTCTTTGGCAGCATAATAGCTGAAAAGAAAGTAGGATTCGATAAGGATACGGAAATCAAATCATAAAAATGTATATAATCACGAAGGAATTTCAATCAATAAGTCCTAAGGTCACTTAGGCGGAGTACCGTGTCGTGAGTATGCCGCGGAGAACACACACGCTATGCCACTCTGCTTCAGCTACCTACTCCATCATACCAGGGTCATCCTACACTCCGAAAGGTAAAACCTACGCTTTGATACCAACTTTGTCACGACCCGTAGTTCGGCCCGTGATCGGCACTTAACCACATAACTTCTACAGGCGTAACACGACTAAGTAAGCCGAAACCTAGAAATCAAAACCATTAAAATTAGTGAGTGTTAAAACATTTGATGAAAACATTTGTTAAACACTTAGAAAACTTTGAGTAATTTAGTAAAATTCTTTTAAAGTTTAAGTTGTTTTCTTAAAAATTTCGGCAGCATCTCCTTTGTAAAAACTAGCCCCGAATTCGGGTACAAGACATGATATAAGAAAAAAATGACATATAATATGAATAAAGCATCTCCAAACGGGAGCAATCACGCCCAACGGCGGAAGCAACCACCACAATAATAATATACGACACCGTAGCGAAGAAATGAGCAATGAAAGTGGAAAAATATCATGAAAGATAAAACTGTATAAATAAAGTCGGCGAGCTCAACACCAGAGTACAAAATAATATACATCGTCTTCACAACTGGTCTCTAAGTCAAAACAAGAATAGTAGATGGAGAGTACTAGATACAATAGTGTGTACAACTGGAAAATAAACGGATACCGCAAAAACCCACCTATAAGAACAGGCTCACACGCCAACTGCAGTGGTATCCATAGCAAAAGATGCAAGAAAGTAGCCCTGCCGCAACTACTCTGAAGGGCAACCTACAAACACTGTGGCACAACGGGGTTGAGTTGCCAACTCGTGAATAGATAACATATAAAGGTAATCGTGAGTATGCACGTGCTGCGATACTCTAACATATGCCAACAGATAACATCTATATGCGATGAGCAGGGTATGCAATAATCATGCATAACAAGTGCAAGCTAATACATCTATATATGATGAGCAGAGTATGCAATAATCATGCAAAAGTACTCTATCAGGTACTACAACTACAGGATGAGATGCATAACAATGAATGCTGAGCATGGGGTAAAATATCATCTACACGGAATATCAACGTGGAAAATAACCGGTGTCCATCAAATACAGCCAAATCCCAGTAAAACTCAGGCGCCGTCACTCTAATCTGCCTTCAATCCAGTACATCTCATAGAATCGTGAGTGCCTAGCATCAGCACTCGAAAATATCATGAAATCTTCGTGTCTAGCATCGACACGCAAATCCTCAATGTATCGGGCTCCATCAGTCCGGATCGGTCCACAAGCTCCGTCTGCGGAATCGGTCCTCAGCCCCGGCAGTACGGGTCGTCCCGTAACCATCTATCGACTCTGGTCAGTATCCTCCGGATAACTGCCAGGTCCAACCAATCACCGGTAGGTAGCAGTCCTATTTCCAGGCTCATCGTCATCCACACGAAATCCCTATCTCGCCCCGGGGTACCATACCGGGTCCACCATGTACCTGCAAACGGATCGTCCTGCTCCTCGAATTGGCTTTCACATGTCATACGTCTCAGAACCGAGAAAATGCATGGTGGACACACTGAAATATCATATCAAGAGAAACCGGGTTTTTAAAACGTGCACATTTTCTTAAAATAATACTACGGTTCTCAAATCCAGAATTCACACGAATCCAAAACTCAATGCGTAAATCCATGCAATGTGGCGTATGCCACTAAGAGTGAAAAGGGAAACCGCTCTTTTAAAAGGATCCAGTTTTGAAAATATCTCATGCGGTCCCTATTTTCTAGAAATCAAGTCCATATCATCCATGTATGTAACATATGTATGTATATAGGTATGGATGTGCAAGTGGATATATACGCAAATATGGGTGTAGTAATGTATATGTGCACTAATATGGATACACAGTATGTATGTGCGTAAATATAGATATGTCAAAGTATGTGTGCACCAATAGGGATATACAATGTGTGTGTGCACAAGTATAGATATGTCAAAGTTTGTGTGCACCAATAGGGATATACAATGTGTGTGCGCAAAAGTATAGATATGTCAAGTATAGGTGCACCAATATGGATATACAATATGACTTGTGCGCAATATAGGTATATCAATGTATGTGTGCATCAATGTCAATATATAATATGAATGTGCACAATATAAGTATATCGATGTATGTGTGCATCAATGTGAATATGCAATATGAATGTGCGCAATATAGGTATATCATGTATGTGTGCATCAATGTCAATATACAATTTGGATGTGCGTAATATAAGGTAGAATCATGTTTAATCATCAATGATGCGGTAATCAAAATGATGTATGGCTCATAGCAATCCTATAGTGCGAGTGTCATGGCAATCACTAACGGTATGAGTGTAATATACAAATAATGCACGTGCCTCTTAAACCGTTAGTGACAGTGCAGTGCCATATAACTACCATTTCTATATGCAACAAAAGATGGGTATGCCATAATAGTATATATGCACGAGCAATATACAAATAAATATATATGCGACTACAATATCCTATCACGCCTTGACGCTTAACGCCATACGGGCGATTTCCCTGTAGATGTTAAATCTACTCACCTGGTCTCGTGCTAAGCATAGCCGACCACTTGCTTCCCCTTCTTTGCGGCGTCAGACGTACCCGCCTGCGAACCTAGAATTTACACAAAGAATCCGCATAAGAAAAAATCCTGCAAAACGCGATATCGAAACCAAACGAGAAACTCGCGTCGCGAACTAAACGTGTGTGCATCCGATACGCTAAAACATGTGTATACGAGTTTAAAACTATCCCGACATGTCGCGACACGCAGGAACACTAAACCCATTCATGTATCACACGTGTCGCGCAAGCTAAACGTATGGAAAAACGGTATTTTGCTCCAGATTTTAACTCGGGTGAAAAAGTGAAAAGTTGCATATACCAAAACACTAGAATATATAGCAGACTACCCTGGACCAAACCCCAGCACCTATCTCCGCCTTCTGGCCACAATTTGCGGCCAGAACGATTAAATTGGCGGCCCAGGTTGGGAAATAGGGGCTCATGCTTTGTGTGTGTGGTCCAGATCTAGTGTACATGCCCCAGTAATCTCAGATTTTGTCTGAAGTAACCGGGTCAAAAGCAGATTACACAAAGGCCTAAAATTTACATTAAAGAGCTAATTTTCTACTAAATGAAACCCTAAGGTATTTTACTGAAATCTGGGGCAAGACTAGGTTTACATGGCCCTAACAACACTTAGTTAAGCTAAGCTAACCAACAAAATCACCACTTGGTCAAATATCCACACAAATCACCAATTCTAGCACTAAAACTCAAGTTAAGCACTAACCGAAGCTAATTAATACATAAGTTTAGCAAGCAAAGAAGTTGGCCTAAAAGTTATACCTCACTTGACCCTAGGTGCAAGGAGAAGGAGGAGAAGAAGAAGGGAAGGGGCTGTGCTGCTGCTGGGTGCTGCTGTCGCTTAGGCTGCTGCTGCTGCTGATTGTTGTTGTTGTTGCTG
Organism: Agapanthus africanus; assembly: GCA_030015575.1. Classification (NCBI taxonomy): domain Eukaryota; kingdom Viridiplantae; phylum Streptophyta; class Magnoliopsida; order Asparagales; family Amaryllidaceae; genus Agapanthus; species Agapanthus africanus. Next base: position 160,168,595 of record CM057339.1, on the reverse strand, counting down.
CTAACTGCTGCTGCTGCTGTTGAGGCTTCTGCTGCTGTTGCTGGTATGGGGGTGTGTGTGAGTGAGAGTGAGAGAGAGAAATGTGAATGAGTTAGCAAAAGAAAGAGAATGAGAGCCTAAGCTAGTCAACCCCCCTCTCTCCCTCCTCATTAAATGTGAGCACGGCTCAAGCCATCATGCCCTCTCTCTCTCCCTTACCTACACAAGTCAACACCTAAAATTAATTCATTTAAAAAAAAACAAAACACTTAATTAAATCCAAATAAACTTAAGGAAAATGGGTTAATCCACCATGGTTGTTAAACATGGTTTTAACCCTAATTTAACCCTAGTTTACATGCACAAGTGTGTGCAAGCCTAATAAAATTCTAACAAAATATTCATTAATTTTGATAAAATATTTGAAAATCGTTTTGGTAAACCTTTTACTAAAAACCATATATTAAAGTATAATTAGACACTAATCACACTCTAAGGTGTTACACCTTCATCCTTTCTGTCGTTCCGACTGCGCAAGAAACCGTATCCATTTCATTTTCAATGTCTGCTTTACCAAGTTCGACGTACCCATATTTTCTCATGAATCTTGAGGGATTTGACCTCATTTCTCAGTGGGTTGATAGATTGGCACAATCGCTTTTTACACATCGGTCATTATAAATTGTGCTAATTTATACACTCCATCTCCACCCTCAAGTTCGTATTCAACTTCTTTCCCCCACCTTCTCAGGTTCCTCTTCTATTCTTCCTATAATTTCAGTGAGTGTTGATGAATCATAATCTGATAATTCAAGTTTGATCATTCCAGAAAGCCAACTTGATTTGGATACTTTTGAAAATGAGATAGATGAGTTTTTCGAGTCTCCTACCTCCATAATTTTTGACAAATTAAGTATGATAAATTTTGGCACAAAACTTACTGACAACAAAATGTTCAATTATATCGATGAGAGTTTTGAAGAACCTTTTGCTGACGAACTTGCATTCCTAAACGACACGGATTTTGTGATTAATCAACCCCCACCTGAAGAAGTCGAACCACCACCATTTCTTTTTCCCTTCCGCCATTCTTCTCCTCTACCGAGACTGTATACCGCTTCGATCTCCACATGGTCTCGTGTGTTTCTCATTTCTTTTCTCTACACTCCATTCTTTCACCAACCATACCATTATAACGATAAAAATTTTGAATAGTTGGTGCTAACCTTTGGCCTTTGTAAGGCCTTGTATAGATTGATACTGTGTTTTTCTCCTCCCTAATTCTGAACTTTAATGCTTCAACAGTGGAAACACTGTTTCACTTAAGCTTGGGGGGAACCTTTTGTGTATATATATTTTGTTTTTTTTTTGTTAATAATAAAATTAAAAATAAAAATAAAAAAATAAACAGGGGAGTGCCGACAATTTTGACCTTCTTGGTGTAGCCTGACAGTGAGGGCACTGTCAAGTTTAAGTTTGGGGGTATGCTCGGTAAGCTTTCTTCCATCGCATTCATATGTATATTTTTTTGCATACTTATTTTAAAACCCATAAAAATTTAAAAAATTTAAAAAAATTATAAAAATTGAAAAGTTTAATTTTGGCCATATTTGACTTAAGTTTAACATGACGGTTGACTGGTTAGGAAAAACTAGATCCTAAACTTAGTAAGTTAAAATCCTTAAAAATAACATTTCTTAAAGTCTAACTGTAGAAAATATATGTTCTTGTAGTTTATATAGAAATAAGCAAATTTTGAGTTCAGTTCTTGGGCTAAGTCAAAATAAGGGAAGAGTATTGAAATTTTTATGTGAGGTGTAAGTCTGAAAAATAATTCCGAACCTTAAGTCTAAATTCTGAAAATATATACACTACAACTTGCACAAACACGCACCTTGAAACTTGGAATAGTAGAGGATACCTTGAAATGCTCTTATCTAAAATCCTTAGTATGAAGGAAAATAAAATAAAAGTATAAGTGTGAATAAAAAAATGAACACTAGTTTTGTAATTACTTAAGGCTGCATAAATAAAAAAATATATAGCGAGGGTGTTTTATCACCTAGTGCCTTAGACCAACTGGTTTGGGAGTCACTGCTAAAGCCTTAGGTATTACAAGACGAGGAATTACGCCTTAATGCGCGAACACATTTTGTAATCGGTCGTTAGTACCTCAAGAAATATTAACGGTCGCATGAAGGATGTGTGAGCAATTTCATCTAAAATTCACCAACTAAAAGTATTTTGGAAGATGAACAAGAGTATGATAGCTTGAATTAATTTCTAAGTGTAGGGGTGATACATACACACACGTAGGGGTATATGATTGGGGTTTGGATGAGAGATAGGAATGAAAAATAGGGCTTATACTTTCAGTAGAGATGATAAAAATTCCTAAGTTGAGATGGACCCTTAGAAGAAAAATTCAAAAGATACTGAAAGCTTAATAATTTTGCAGGACATATACGATCTTAAGTTAAATGAAAAGGAAGCGTGAAAATTATGGGTTGATAATTTCTAAGTTGAATTTAATAGAATTTCTTACTAGAACACCGAATTGAAGAATGAAAGTCAACATGCCAAATTGATTGGATTTTGTGGGTAGTATCCGCTGAAAACCCTCAGGAGACAACACTCCTCCTACTAAGGACACCTAGAGGTTTAACGACTTGTTGCACATGTAGGGCTGGCCTAGCATCTCGTCAAGGGTTCGGTAGCATCACACATGCCATAATCAAAATTTTAGAGGTGCTAAGTTAACCCGACAAGAATCGAAACTAGAAGTTTTAGGGATTCATACAACTAAGCATCACATGCAATTGTAAAACTATCACTAAGAGGAAAGATTACAACCTTTGTAGATCTTCCTCGGTGACTCCTTGGCACTATGAGAGTTTGAAACGGATCGATGGAAGCCTTCCTTGTCCACGATGATCCACCCGAAGTCCCTTTGCCCAAAGCTCCTTACCTTACTTGTTTCGCAAACGAAGTAGAGTAAACACCCTACACAAATCGGCTAGAGGTGTGTAGTATGATGATGTGGTTTATGTTCTTCAATTGAAATCCTTTCTTTTATCAACTTTCACTCAAGAGAGAAATCAAGAGAGGAAGAAGAAGATAATGGTGGCTTGAGCTTTCTATCATATCACATATGATAACATGTATTCTTCACACCCTTGTTCACAATTTTTTCTTTGTTCTTTCATTGTATGTTTCATATCACATATGAAGCTATTTATAGTGATAAGAAAGGAATAATCACCATTATTCCATTACCACCATAATTGTGAGTGGAAATTCTTTTCCTAAAGAATTAAGCATGGGTGGAAATTCTTTTCATTAAGTTAAGTAAAGCTTACCCACTAAAGAATAAAGGAGCATGAGTGGATATTCTTTACATTAACTTAAAATGATAAATACAAATTAAAAGCTTCAATATAAGTCTTATATTGCCATCATTCTTGTATCAACAACCATGATACTATGTATGCATGTATGTGTCCATGCACATCATCATGTGCATACATGCATGCATACAAAAGGATTTACTTAAAGAATTTATCTAAATGTAATTAGTTAAATCAACACTTGATTTAGCAAACCGGTCATATCTCATACGATCGGACAAATAGAAAATGCCCGATTAATATACGTTATCACATAACCGTATTTAATCGGGTCCCGCGCATATCTCATATGCACACCACATCTTTTTGCCTGAGCCAGGAAACTTTATTGTGGGACTCTAAGACTCGTCAATACGCAAGCAGTAGATGATGATCATATCAAACATCTACAAGCCGCAAGAGGTCAGCTAAACATAACGGCCACCCGGGTATTGAAACGATCAGAAGAAAACCAGCGAAGCTGTAAAAAACTCCCGTCGAGCCAACTGGCAACACTTACCGTACAGTCCGGTCTCTTCATCAGATATGCTGCATATCAAGTCTAGGGATGGTATCGTCGACCCCAGTAACTCAATAAGTCATGCTGGTGTATGGCTCATAACAGATCGAGAAACTACTGATAACTCTTATCAGTAAATCTCAGCAGCCCTGGCCAGGGACTTCATGTTATAGCCAATCGAGCATAGCACAATATCAACCCCCAATACCGGGAGAGACGAAACCCCTCCTATCGCTCATTGCCTCCATGCGCCTCGGGACTGTACCCAAAGACCACCTGTTTGCACGACTCAGTAGAGCCGTGGTAGGGTGGAGATCAAAGTATAGTGGGAGGACACACAAGACTCTATGACGATCTCGGGTCTACAGACTAACCTGTACCAGTGTTCCCTGAGAACTGCTATCCGACGATAGATATAATACCACATAGGAGTTCTCGGTGAGTCCGTTCAGTGTACCCAGTCTCCACTGAGCACCCGCATACAATCTTTGGTGTCTCCTCACCAGATGGATATGGGATCATCCATCGCTCATCATATGGGACAAGAATAGCATACGCTAGTCTACTCTGGAATATCGATGCCCTGTCTCGATACATCCTCGACTAGGAACAGTTCAAGGATATGCTTATAGACTACTTGTGCCCCACTAGTATGATCCGCATCATAATCACAGTAGTCAAGCAAATATCCTTTGGGCTTTATCAACATGTGTAAATGATTAAATCTACATGTACAGATAAAGTAAACCAGATAGCGTACTATCATTTTGAGCAAGAAAGTCATCTATCTCTATAGATTATATGTCCAAGTTTCCACTATCCATATAATAGCCTTTAGGGCATACATATTACTAACAATCTCCCACTTGCACTAAGGCCAGTTATTAGCGTATCTCATACCCAACATTTCAAACAGTCGCTCATGCTGAGGCTGTGGAAGTGCCTTGGTGAATGGATCCGCTGTGTTATCCTTTGTATCTACTCTCCGAATCTCGATCTCCTGGCGATCTACTATCTCCCGGATCAGATGATACCTCCTTAGGATGTGTCTGGATTTCTGATGGGACCTTGGTTCTTTTGCTAATGCTATAGCTCCATTATTATCACAATACAATGGTATTGGATCAACAATGGTTGGAACTACTCCTAGTTCCGCAATGAACTTCTTCATCCAAACGGCTTCCTTAGCAGCATCACTTGCAGCAATATACTCAGCTTCCATCGTGGAGTCTGCAACGGTGTCCTGTTTGGAACTCTTCCAACTAACCGCTCCTCCATTTAGGGTAAATACAAACCCTGAGATTGATTTACTGTCATCCTTGTCACTTTGGAAGCTTGAATCGGTAAAGGCCTCCATCTGGAGATCCCCATTACCATACACCAAGAACAATTCTTTAGTCCTTCGCAAGTACTTAAGAATGTTCTTCACTGCTATCCAATATTTCTCCCCTGGGTTGGATTGATACCTGCTTACTACAGCCAGTGCATAAGCCACATCAGGGCGAGTACACAACATCGCATACATTATAGATCCCACGGCTGAAGCGTAGGGTGTAACGCTCATGCGAGCTCTCTCTTCATCAGTCTTCGGACAGAAGTCCTTAGAGAGAGTGATTCCATGACTAGCAGGCAAGGCACCACGCTTAGAATCTTCCATACTAAACCTCTTTAGAATGGTGTCTATGTACTTTGATTGGGACAGTCCCAATAACCTCTTGGATCTATCTCTATAGATCCTAATGCCCAAAATGCGCGAGGCATCACCCAGGTCCTTCATGGAGAACCTTTGTGATAAGAATAGTTTGACCGATTGTAGCATAGGAACATCATTTCCTATCAGGAGAATGTCATCTACGTACAATACGAGGAATGTGACAGTACTCCCTAAAATCTTCTTATAAATACATGGTTCATCTTCATTTCTGACAAAATCAAACTCTTTGATTGTATCATCAAAGCAGATGTTCCAGCTCCTTGAGGCCTGCTTTAATCCATAGATGGATTTAAGCAATCTACATGCTTTCCCGCTGCTCCCACTATCAATGAAGCCCTCTGGCTGATCCATAAAAACACATTCTTCTAAATCACCATTTAGAAATGCTGTTTTCACGTCCATCTGCCAGATTTCATAATCATAGTGAGCAGCAATAGCAAGTAGGATCCTAATGGATTTAAGCATTGCTACCGGAGAGAAAGTTTCATCATAGTCCAAGCCTGGTCTTTGACGAAAACCTTTCGCTACAAGCCTTGCTTTATAGGTCTCTACCTGTCCATCTACACCAATCTTTCTCTTAAAGATCCATTTGCACCCAACGGGTTTTATCCCAGGAGGTGCAACGTCCAAAGTCCATACTTTGTTGGTGTACATTGACTCCATTTCGAATCTCATTGCTTCCAGCCATTTCACTGAGTCACCACTCATGATAGCTTGCTGAAAACTAGTAGGGTCATCATCATCTATGATGCAATCTTCTCTATCACCATCTATGAGAAACCCATAGTATCTCTCTGGTGGGTGAGAAGTTCTACTAGACCTCCTGAGCGGCTGAGGTTCTTGAAGTTCTACTGCAACATCAGTTTCAACCAATTCCTCCTGAGTAATTTGTGTCTCTAGAACCTCTTCTAGTTCTACCACATTGCCATTAGTACTTTCCGTAAAGAACTCATTTTCCAAAAATGTGGCATGCTGAGCAACAAACACCTTTTGTTCCTCTTTGTGGTAGAATAGATATCCATACGAATATTTTGGATACCCCACAAATTTACACATGACTGATCGTGTCTCGAGTTTGTCTGGATTCTGCTTTTTAACAAAAGCCGGACAACCCCAAATCCTAAACCTTTTAAGAGATGGTCTCTTTCCATTCCACATCTCATATGGAGTGGTAGACACGGTCTTGGTTGGCACCCTGTTCAATAGATACATTGCTGTCTCCAATGCATGTCCCCAAAAAGAAAGCGGTAACTCAGCATCACACATCATGGATCGTACCATATCCAATAGGGTACGATTCCTCCGTTCTGACACACCATTGTGCTGCGGTGTGTAAGGAGGAGTGAGCTGAGAGAGAATCCCATTCTCTTTTAAGAAGTCTAGAAACTCTGTACTTAAATATTCTCCACCTCGATCCGATCGAAGTTTCTTGATGCTCAAGCCTGTTTGCTTCTCTACTTCAAGTTTATACTCCTTGAATTTCTCAAAGGCTTCAGATTTGTGCTTTATCAAAAACACGTGTCCGAATCTTGAGAAATCATCAGTAAAAGTGATGAAGTATGAAAAACCACCTCTTGCAAGTGTAGACATTGGTCCGCATACATCACTATGTATGAGGCTTAAGAGTTCACCAGCTCTCTCTCCGTGTCCACTAAACGGAGTTTTGGTCATTTTACCTTTGATACAAGACTGGCAAGTCGCATAAGATTTATATTCAAACGGATTTAAATATCCATCTTTATGTAGCTTGTTTAGTCTTGTTTCATTAATATGACCAAGTCTACAATGCCAAAGAAAAGCTTCATTTATATCTGAAAACTTTCTTTTACTAGTATGTTGTATGTTGAAAACTGTGTGTTGGTTCAGGATGTAAATACCGTTATTTAGTGTACCATACCCAATCAACTCTTGATTCAGGTTAATGTTCATAACATTATTTTGCAACATAAAATGATATCCTTCATTGTCCAACAAAGAAACGGATATTATATTACATAGCATACTTGGTACAAAATAACATGGGTTCAAAACCAAAATACTTCCTGAAGGCAACCCTAGATGATACTCTCCCACGGATACAGCATGTATATTGGAACCATTTCCAACCCGCAGAGTATGATCTCCTACCTTTAAAACTCTACTATTTCTCAATCTCTGCATACAATTGCAGATGTGAGAACCAGAACCGGTATCCAATACCCAGGATGCAGAGTTTAAAGAAAAACAGTTTTCAGTTACAAACACACCTGAAGTGGAAGCATCAGCATGCTTCTTCTTCTTGAGATCAGCAAGATATTCAGCACAGTTTCGTTTCCAATGTCCTGACTTTTTACAGTAAAAACATTCTCCTTTCCTGCTTCCCACAGCCCCGGCTTTGTCTTTTCCCTTTGCCTTTCTAACTCCTCCTTTCTGTGTGATAGACTTCTTCTTCTTCTTTCCCTTGGCCTTAGCTTTTGGGAATGAAGAAGAAGATGGCCCAGCAACCAGAGCGGGAGTCCTTGCCGTTTTCAATGTGTTTTCTGCACTTCTCAACATATTGAGAAGTTCAGGCAATGATTTCTCCAAACCATTCATATTGAAATTTACTATGAACGGAGCAAAGGCAGGGGGGAGAGACTGTAGAACAATATCCGTATATTGCTCATTATCCATAGTCCATCCCAGTCCCTCAAGTTCTTCAATAAGACCAATCATCTTCAAAACATGGTCTCCTACTGATGTACCAGCGGCCATTCGCATCTGAAACAGCTTTCTAGATGCCTCGTATCTCAAGGTACGAGTTTGCTCTTCATACAACTCCTTTGTATGAAGAAAGATGGATTGCACATCCATATTCTCGTGTTGCTTCTGATGGACATTGTCCATAGAAGCGAGCGCGAGGCACTTGGCCGTGTTGCAGTCAATTTCCCAAGTTTTTCGGATCTCCCTATCCGCGACAGATGATTCAGGTCCTGGGACGGGTGGGGCTTCAGTATTGAGAACATATGATACCTTATCATATGAGAGTGCAATGTTTAAGTTCCTCAACCATTCTTTATAATTTGGTCCTGTCAGTTTATTTTTCTCGAGTAGAAGCTTAAGTCCTGACATCTGTAACTGCCATTCGGAGAGAGAAAATGATACACTTAGCGAATTGCTCTTTCAAAGAATTAGATTGGTTATTATTTTATCTAATCGATGTCTCCCACTGCTTTTATCAAATTTTCTTTCAAAACCTGAAAAGAAAACTAGCCAGGAATAATTTTCCTGGAAGTAACACTTACTCACAGTGAGATCGAGATCCAACTATCACATAGATGGTATGCAATCTCATTGCAAATTTCAACTCTTGAAATTCCCGATATGGTTTTTACCCCTAGTCACTTATGACCTTAGCTATGGTCAACATATCATAAGTACTAGTCAAATTCTACCCGTCATTTCGTGATTAACTAGACCCACCCATATGACCATTGACTATGATCAACATAATCACATGAATGTCCTAACTAATCGCATCATATGCTTTGTAGGAAGACATCACTTAGCTACCGTACACTACGCCTTGACTATAATCAACATACGCAGCACGAATACTAAGTACTCTACTTCCTAAAATGACGGAGGGTTGCGGATGGTTTTTAAGAAAACCTTCAACGCTTTGAACTTGATCTCGTTGTAGAATCAAAACAGTTAAGAAAAGGAGTGGCTTAAGCTCCGCATCTTCTTGAAACTTGCATTTTCATAAAAAGCCGAGTTTGTTTCAAATCTGATTCTACAACATCATTAGGTTTCTTTTCTTTACATTAATCTCATTAATGTGATCCCATCATTTAAGTTCCTAAGCCATCACAGAATAGAACGTATACTTATACCATCCGCATTCGTCACTGTGTCCCGTTATGTACCGTTAGGTTACTTAACTAACGGCATAGCGGGGCGGGACTAGCGCGGGTGTAAAATATAAGCAACGTTTATTATATATCATATATATAATAATAATCCATTCGTCTCAGATACTAAGTAATCACATTACAGAATATCAACAGCAGAAGCATATAAAAGGATATCTAGGATGTCCGTATTTTGTATCGAGTCAACAATAGAAAATACGGATTCCACGGTCGTGATGAATAGCCAAGCCCACACCCTTAGACCCCTACGAGAGCGGCAAGTGATCCCGCCAATTCTAGAGTTTAGGAGACCCGGTCTCGACTCCTCGAGATGGCCTCCCACTGAACCCTAGAACCCGATCACTTGTGCTCCCCTCCTTGGGTCTATCCTAATGCGGAAAAGTAAATAATATACAATTGATTTATACATGAATGAAAAATAAAACTCTCATCTCACATAAAAAAACCCCGGCTATTCAATCGCGACAATCCTACTCATCATATCTCAGCAACACATAATATCTCATATCATCAACGTAAGTAAGTATGCGTATCCCGATTGTCGTTGACGTATAGCAACGAAAACGGCGATACACCACATACTACACTTACGGTCGCAGAAAATAAAATGATAAAAACTACAACATTTGGAATCCACAATCACCTTAGACATCATAATTTCGAAATATCACATACTTCGTATTTCATGCCTAACTATATGAATTCCACATATTGTATCACATTTCAGATAAATAGATAATGTTAAACTTTTCGATCGAATATACAAACACCCTAGATTTCCCAAACTGCACAACACTTGAGCCGAGTTCAAAAATTTCTAGAACATGCCACAGCCCCTTATGGACCAACCGTAGAAGGGCCAAACCAACGCCTCACATGTGGCAACGCTAAACTACCACAAACCCTAAGGTTCGGTGATAGTTTTGACGGTCACATAATCGAGTTAAGGTTATGTTCTTCTAGAGTGTCCATAGATACGCTTGCATGCTTTTCGAAAGTTTCGAACTAGGGAAAAATCCAACACTTGGAATTTTTCCAATACGGGAAAAAACTGTGTTTCTAATATTCGTTCAAACATTTCAACACGTTCTAAAAATCTGAAAATCTGAACGAAGTTAAAACTTTTCCAATCGAATCACCAAAACCAATTTATCTCCAGAACACTCAACACTTGAGTGTGTTTAAAATATTCCAGAGGCATCTTAAGAATTTATCAGGTCCTGTGCAACAAAAAAATTTCACTGATCCTATAGTACGGCCGCGGATGCGCAGCCAAAGCCATGCTTTGGCCGCCCATCCGCGGCTCTTTAGACTGTTCATTAAAAAAAAAATTTATGGTAATTCTTAAAATAGCCTGCTGAATTTTTTAAGACCTTTAAATTTGAAAAAATCCAATATTTTAAAAAATTTCCAGAGAGCGGTCCAAATTGGTGTTTCGTGGTTCGATCGGACTTTTAATTCCGCCTACACATCGCCTTAAAGCTCTAGCTTGGCTCTGATACCACTGTAGGGCTGGCCTAGCACCTCGTCAAGGGTTCGGTAGCATCACACATGCCATAATCAAAATTTTAGAGGTGCTAAGTTAACCCGACAAGAATCGAAACTAGAAGTTTTAGGGATTCATACAACTAAGCATCACATGCAATTGTAAAACTATCGCTAAGAGGAAAGATTACAACCTTTGTAGATCTTCCTCGGTGACTCCTTGGCACTATGAGAGTTTGAAACGGATCGATGGAAGCCTTCCTTGTCCACGATGATCCACCCGAAGTCCCTTTGCCCAAAGCTCCTTACCTTACTTGTTTCGCAAACGAAGTAGAGTAAACACCCTACACAAATCGGCTACAGGTGTGTAGTATGATGATGTGGTTTATGTTCTTCAATTGAAATCCTTTCTTTTATCAACTTTCACTCAAGAGAGAAATCAAGAGAGGAAGAAGAAGATAATGGTGGCTTGAGCTTTCTATCATATCACATATGATAACATGTATTCTTCACACCCTTGTTCACAATTTTTTCTTTGTTCTTTCATTGTATATTTCATATCACATATGAAGCTATTTATAGTGATAAGAAAGGAATAATCACCATTATTCCATTACCACCATAATTGTGAGTGGAAATTCTTTTCCTAAAGAATTAAGCATGGGTGGAAATTCTTTTCATTAAGTTAAGTAAAGCTTACCCACTAAAGAATAAAGGAGCATGAGTGGATATTCTTTACATTAACTTAAAATGATAAATACAAATTAAAAGCTTCAATATAAGTCGTATATTGCCATCATTCTTGTATCAACAACCATGATACTATGTATGCATGTATGTGTCCATGCACATCATCATGTGCATACATGCATGCATACAAAAGGATTTACTTAAAGAATTTATCTAAATGTAATTAGTTAAATCAACACTTGATTTAGCAAACCGGTCATATCTCATACGATCGGACAAATAGAAAATGCCCGATTAATATACGTTATCACATAACCGTATTTAATCGGGTCCCGCGCATATCTCATATGCACACCACATCTTTTTGCCTGAGCCAGGAAACTTCATTGTGGGACTCTAAGACTCGTCAATACGCCAGCAGTAGATGATGATCATATCAAACATCTACAAGCCGCAAGAGGTCAGCTAAACATAACGGCCACCCGGGTATTGAAACGATCAGAAGAAAACCAGCGAAGCTGTAAAAAACTCCCGTCGAGCCAACTGGCAACACTTACCGTACAGTCCGGTCTCTTCGTCAGATATGCTGCATATCAAGTCTGGGATGGCATCGTCGACCCCAGTAACTCAATAAGTCATGCTGGTGTATGGCTCATAACAGATCGAGAAACTACTGATAACTCTTATCAGTAAATCTCAGCAGCCCTGGCCAGGGACTTCATGTTATAGCCAATCGAGCATAGCACAACATCAACCCCCAATACCGGGAGAGACGAAACCCCTCCTATCGCTCATTGCCTCCATGCGCCTCGGGACTGTACCCAAAGACCACCTGTTTGCACGACTCAGTAGAGCCGTGGTAGGGTGGAGATCAAAGTATAGTGGGAGGACACACAAGACTCTATGACGATCTCGGGTCTACAGACTAACCTGTACCAGTGTTCCCTGAGAACTGCTATCCGACGATAGATATAATACCACATAGGAGTTCTCGGTGAGTCCGTTCAGTGTACCCAGTCTCCACTGAGCACCCGCATACAATCTTTGGTGTCTCCTCACCAGATGGATATGGGATCATCCATCGCCCATCATATGGGACAAGAATAGCATACGCTAGTCTACTCTGGAATATCGATACCCTGTCTCGATACACCCTCGACTAGGAACAGTTCAAGGATATGCTTATAGACTACTTGTGCCCCACTAGTATGATCCGCATCATAATCACAGTAGTCAAGCAAATATCCTTTGGGCTTTATCAACATGTGTAAATGATTAAATCTACATGTACAGATAAAGTAAACCAGATAGCGTACTATCATTTTGAGCAAGAAAGTCATCTATCTCTATAGATTATATGTCCAAGTTTCCACTATCCATATAATGGCCTTTAGGGCATACATATTACTAACAGCACAAGCTCAGTGCAATCGCGATTTCCTGCGAAAGTGAGCTTAGGATTCTTTCGAGAATAATTTGGCTTTGCTCGGGACGAGCAAAAGATAAGTTTGGGGGTATTTGTTCATATCAGAATTTTGCATTATTATATCGCCCATTCTTAATCACATTACATATAAATAGGTGCTTTTGATCCATGTCTGCTAAATAGTTGCAGGTTACAGGTTCTCAGATCATTACAGTGAAATTCATGAAAAGACGCAACAAATGTGAGACTACGACCAACAATAGATGAATCCATATGATGTCGTCTACCAGTTAAAGGAACAAATAAAAAACATGAGACGGTTCAATACATAAAAAACAAGGGAAGCACAAGATTCAAGACTTCAACGCGAAGATCACGGTAAAAGTCCACATAATTCTGCACTGTTGGAAATCCGGAAGAAAATAGAAGAGATTCTGAGGAACCAAGTGAAGAAAACAGAAGATAAAAGCAACCAGAAGAAACCCTAAAGAATTGGGCCCATAAGCCCACCAAAAGGCCGCGGATCCGCGGCCAACCAGGCCTTTCTACCGCGATTCCGCGGCCGTGCAATGCACGTGTTAGTGGATAAGTCGGTGCTTTGACTCGGTCTTTGGGGTTGTTTTGTAATTTCATGTATGGATCAGATGTAAAACCTAGGGTTTCTCCTATCTATAAATAGGAAAGCCTACAGCCTCTTCTAGTGTGCCTCTTTTGGGTGCCTCTTTTGAGATGCCTCTTTTTCATTTCTAGATTAAATTTTAAATTCCTTGTAATCGTCAAGAGGTCATCAATAAAGGTATTTTTTTTATCGTGCATTCTTTTATCTGAATGTAATTCCTGAATTTTTATCTGTCTTTTATTATCTGCAATTTAGATAGTCTTTTAAAATTATAAAAATGAATCTGATCATAACTTTCCTAATGAGTGGGTAATTCCTCACTTGTTAGGGTTAGGATCGGGAAGGTTTGAGAGCAGTAAATCTCTCTCTCTCCTTTCTTTGCCTATATAATTTTTATAATAGGACTCTATTTAAATTAACCACACACCGCTCACTTCAGCATCCTATCCTACAAGATAGCGGTGATTCCCTAGTTAGACCAGTTGTGGTTGATTTAATTAGAGTTTAGGGCTAAGAGTTAAGAAAGGACGGACAAGGACTAATAGGAAGAAACTAAGTTTCTTCCTAGTCGTGCTAATCCCCTTTGTTGACTATTACCCTAACACCTATATTCTTCACTAGGGCATTGAAAGCAGTGGGTAGAATTCCTTTTCCAAACTGACCTAATCCTAACCCTAGCAAGATTTTTAATCAATTTAATCTCATTCTTAGATCGTAAAACAAAACCCGACTTGATCGGATTAACTCGTTAGAACATAAAGAAAAGGAATCCATCTTCCTGTAGACCGACCCGTACTCAACCGGCTAGCTACCAAGCGACACCGTTATTGATTGCGGTATTCTTAACTTTGATTTTAAAATGCACGCACGCGAAAAGACCTATCAATCATCTCCCACGGGGTTTTCTTCTCTCGGTCCTTCTTCCTCGGCGGGAGCTTCCTCATCGGGGTCCTCTTCCACGTGATTCACCTCTTCTGGATCTTCTTCCACTGGATCCTCTTCAGGATCTTCCTTTTCTGGATTCTCTTCTACAGGGTCTTCCTCAGGATCTTCCTCTATCGGGTCTTCTTCGGGGTCCTCTTCTTCATTGTCAGAGTCACTAATCATGTCGACTTCTGGAGCTGCGTCTGTGACTTCCTCGTCCTCGGGATCGATGTTGTCGAAAATAATTTGTGGGCCATTGACCTCATCATCTGAACTCACCAGCATGCAGTCCAAGGAAACGCGGGACCGAGCGTCCTCATCGAAAGGCGGCGCTGCTCCAGGATTGGCCATGGCCTGAAAAGAGAGAGTCATGATCAGATAGTGGAACAAAAAAATAACTAAAGATATGGAGCACATGGGAAATATACGGTAGGTAAAGAATGTAAAATCAAAATTTTGAATAATGATGTAGTAGGCAGTATAAGGAAATGAGTAGCAGGGAACGATATATAAATCACAACTCACATTTTTTTCCATTTAAACCAAGGGGTCCAACAAAAATACAAAGTTCAGACGAAAAGAAACAATTACTAAATAAAATCACAAGGTCTTTATTTAAAGCAAGAGGGTGATAATTCTACGTTGATATCTAGACCGCTGCGATCTCGAGCGAGTTTGAATCATGTGCTAGGTCCATACTATCCTCGAAACTCGAACTACGAAACAACAAAGCTACTCAGCAGAAGTGGAGAGCATTGATGAATCTCCTCCTTGTAGCTCTTTCCTTCTAGGGCAATCATTGATAAGATGCTCGTTGGATCCACAAATCAAGCACCGCCCTTTAGCCCTGTGACAATCCCTCTGAAGGTGTCCTGGCCTCTTGCAATAACCACAACGTTGGGTTCTCCGCTGCTTCTGTTGCTGAGGAACAAATGAGCACTTCATCTGCACACCACCTCTTCGTTTAGCAAGGATTCCCCTATGATTAGGGGCTCCCGCTGGTGCTTGAGCCATTTGCCTTCTTAGTCCTTCAGCTAAGAGATCGTTTATTCGCTCCTAGGCTTCCATCAAACCTTGCAGCACACCCAAAATCTCGGCGGTCTGACTCTGGGTAATGGAGGAGGACGGAGAGTTGCTGGAAGTCATGGATCTGAAACAAAAAATTTTAGGACGATATAAGGTACAAGGCATAAGAATCAGAATAAGATATAGAACGAAACAAAAATATGTGGGGAGATGAAACTCAATCGCGTGGAAAATCAGATGTAGAACTCCAAGTCACTCAAGCAGAGTGCTGCCCTGTAACTATACTGCAGTATTGTTACAATCAAATAATTCTACTAAGTCACCCAAAACTCTAATGGATGGAGTAAAAAATGTAGCTTGACAAACTGTAGGGATCCTAGTCAAGAATAACAAGTTTGCAATCTAGACCGAATGGGTGACTTAAATTATCAAGCCCTACTTAGAAACTGTAATCCCAATATAAACCTGGCTTTGATACCAACAAAACCATGCCACGCCCCGCTTCCTAAAATACGGAATACGAGGGGTTAACAAGGCCAGCCATGCTCTTACGGTCAAGGAAATATCCTGCCGTAGTCACACTTCGGCTTCTAGCATTACATGGTAATCAGTAACATAGCACAGGTAATGAGAAATGCAGTCACTAATCCAATCAAAACAGATATAGAACAAACCAGATGGAGATCAAAGGAAAGATAACGCTGGCATTGCTGATCTAGATGTCCACAATATCCTCAAGGTACGACAGTGTAGGGTGTTTTTCGTTACCCCATTGAGATGGGAATACGCGCGCACTCGTCAGGCGCATTACAGATTCCCCCTACCTAGGGTAGGTTGTGGTTTATTGATTGTGGGGATCAGAATCTCCGGCAGCCGCGGACTAAACTGCCGTTAATTACCCATCACCTTTGAAGCGAGTGAACCTCCGATTAACGGGTCAAATATGCCATGCGAACTCAATGTGCAGTGTGCGTATGTGTTTTGAAGGGGTTTTGGATATATCGGGGGCTCCGCAGAGTTTTTACGGGGGTCCCGCTACCCGGATAGCGGGCTGGGGGTCAAAGGGGCTAGCAGCCCCCTTGCGGGGTGCGGGACAGCTCCCCATTGGAATTTTTTTCTAGCGGGGACAGTGTTGTGGAGTATGTGTGTGTGTACATATATACATATATACATATACATATATATATATATAAAGGGAAAGGGCATCCAAAGGATGCGTGGGAGAAGGCGCCAGCGCCACGCACGAGGGCGCTGTGCGCCAGAGCGCCAGCGCCCCACGTGCCTGGCATGCGGGCGCTGGGCGCCAAAGCACCAACGCCCCACGTGCCTGGCACGCGGGCGCTAGGCGTCAGCAGCAAAAGGGACTTGGTCCCTGCACTGGGAGCTGTGCTCCCGATTTGACTTGTGGAGTTGAACTCCTAAGATATTTTAGAGCTGATGAAAGGGGCTTCTCCCTTGAGCCCTGGATCTTCCCCAAAGTGGGGTTCTTGGAGGTGGGTCTCCTTCTTCCTCCTCCTTGTTGGCCGGATCTTGGAGAAAAAGGGGCATGTGATTTCAAAATCTCCCCCTTTTGAGATCTAATAGAAGATCTGAGCTCCCCTTTGTGGGTTTTGTGGTGGAAAACTATTTAGTTTTAGAAAAGGAGGAGTAAAACTCTTGATTTAATTCAAAAGAAAGAAGAAGGTTTTAGAACCTTGAAGAAGGAGAAAAATGCACACAAACCCTAGATTTTGAGAGAATGAAAAGTATCTCTTTTATTCATCATCATGTTATCTTATATAGGCTTACACATTTACATATAGCCCCTTGGGCTTTACAAAATGGCACTTTGCCCATCCCATGTCTCATGTGCCATTTCTTTTTGCGCATAAGCCATGGGCTTTACAAAAATTTGGCTTTATGCCCATTTTGCTTACATTCATGCATAAAAAAAAATACATCAAAATTATTTATTATATGATTTTTATTTTGGCATGGAGGTGGCCGGCCGCGGGGCTCGACCTGGGCATGGGCCCACTTGCTTGGGCTTGGGCCCGCTTACTTGGGGTTGACTTTGACTTTGACTTGGGGCATGGGCCTACGTGTATGAGTTGTGTGCATGAAATTGATGGATCTTGAAGTTGGACTTCGAGATGGAACATCATTCCAGGGGCGGAACATCATCTCGGGAGCATAATTCTGGGGAACAGAGCATAATTTCGAGGGTTGGAGCATAATTCCGGGATCGGAGCATCATTCCTGAAGAGCGGAGCATGATTCCATGGATCGGAGCATGATTCCGAAAAGCGAAGCATGATTCTAGGGATCGGAGCATGATTCCGAAGAGCGGAGCATGATTCCAGAGATCGGAGCATAATTCCAAAGAGTGGCAGACATTTTGACCGAAATATAATTTCGATGCAGAGGTTGATTCCCAGGCGAAGCATAATTTCGACATGGAAAGCAGATACTCCGAGGCGAAGCTTGATTTCAACACGGGGTACATTCTGAGACGAAGCATGATTTCAACGCAGAGCTTGTTAGTTGACTTGATTCCGAGGCAGAGCTTAATTCCAACAGGGAGGTCACTGGCTGATTCCGAGCCGAATCATAATTCCGACAGGGAAGGCAGATACTCCGAGGCGAAACTTGATTTCGACACGGGGTACACTCTGAGACGAAGCATGATTCCGACGCAGAGCATGTTGGTTGACTTGATTCCGAGGCGGAGCTTAATTCCGACGGGGAGGTCACCGGCTGATTCCGAGCCAAAGCATAATTCTGACAGGGAAGGCAGATACACCGAAGCGAAGCAAGATTTTGACTCGGGGTAAATTCTGGGACGAATCATGATTCCGCCGTAGAGGCTGTTGGTTTGATTTGATTTGGGTTGACATCAGCATCGCTACACTGGAATATGGTACCGGGAGAGAATCATCATTTGCCATGAGTGGATTTGGGGATTTTGGTTTTTGTTTGGCATCAGCATCGCTCCACTGGAATAT
The DNA here is from genome assembly GCA_030015575.1 of Agapanthus africanus. Taxonomy (NCBI): domain Eukaryota; kingdom Viridiplantae; phylum Streptophyta; class Magnoliopsida; order Asparagales; family Amaryllidaceae; genus Agapanthus; species Agapanthus africanus. The sequence continues at coordinate 160,149,949 of CM057339.1, read as the reverse complement.
GGTACCAGGAGCAAATCAACATTTGCGTTTGCTTATTAGGAAGCGACGGCTTAGGAAACAGGTTTTAGGTCCGTATCACTTAAGACTTTTCAATTTTATGAGCCGTAAGGGTCTCACAAAGCATTTTCTCCCTACGGGTCGTAAGGATCCCGTAGGTGTATTTTCTCCTTAGGAGTCGCGAGGACTCCTAAGTTTGTTGCTCCTTTATGAGTCGTAAGGATCTCACGCGGGAATTTTCTCCTCACAAAGTCGAGAGGACTTTGCGAGTGTGTTTTATCTCTTTTTCACAAGTTTGCGCCCTTTCGGGTTTTCACAAACTCACCGGCAGTCCTGCTGTTTTTATTCACGGAGCCCTTTCGGGTTTTCATCCATGCCCATTTTGCTTGTGGGCATACATTTTTTTATTTTTGCCGGTGGGACTTTGAATGTGGTCTCGCCGGTAGGACTTGGGAGAGATTGGGATCGTTTTACGCCCGTGAATTGTATACGGTTTTGCAGGATGTATGATCCATACCGTAGGGCCGGAAAAATTTTGGGACTTTGTTGGCGTCTGCATCGCTGCACTGGAATACAGTACCAGGGGCGACTCATCATTCGCCGTTGGGGTATGGGATTTGGAATTTGGTTGGCGTCTTCATCGCTGTACTAGAATATGATACAGGAGCAACTCATCATTCACCGTCGGAAGTTTGAGTTTTGGTTGGCGTCTGCATCGCTGCACTGGAATATGGTACCAGGAGCGACTCATCATTCGCCGTGAGGGGATCTCCTTCGTTTCCAGTTTAACGACTTAGAGATCATCTGTTTCCAGTTTAACGACTTAGAATTCATCTGTTTCCAGTTTAACGACTTAGAGGTCTTCTGTTTCTAGTTTAACGACTTAGAGGTCATATGCTCCCAGTTTAAAGACATAGGGGTCTATTAGATCGGAAGCTTGGAATTTTGGGGTAGGGGTCAGCATCAGCGTTGCTAACACTGAAGCATAGGTGCCATGAGCAATTCATCATTTGCCTTTCCCTGTTGGGGAGCGATGGCTTAGAAGACAGGTTTAGATCCCTGTCACCTAAGGCTTTTCAATTTTATGGTCCGTAAGGGTCCCATAAAAGCATTTTCTCACTACGAGTCGTAAGGATCCCGTAGGTGCATTTTCTCCTTAGGAGTCGTGAGGACCCCCAAGTGTGTTTTTTCTTTGTGAGTCGTAAGGATCCCACGAAGGTTTGTTCTCCTCATGCATCATGAGGACACATGAGTGGGTCTTCCCAATGGAGCATAATTCCAAGGGCGGAGACCGCCCGCGTTTCTGATGATTACAGTGGGGTATGGGTATGATGAGAATTCTTTGAGCCCGTGGATTGTATACGGTAGTCAACTTGGGGACCAACCATAGGGCTGGGAGAATTTTGGAAAATTGGATTTTGGTTGGCGTCTGCATCGCTGCACTGGAATATGGTACCAGGAGCGACTCATCATTCGCCGTTTTTTCTTACGGCGATTGCTCTATCATTTCAGCTTTTCTTATCGCGAAGGTCATGATTGCCCTATTATTTTGGATTTTTATTCGCGGTTGCCCTATCATTTCGGCTTTATTTTTCATCTTTATTTTACTTGCTGATTTTTATTGGGAGCAGTCCCATCATTTCGGCTTTTCTCTCTTTTTTTACACTTTTTTCCTTTACATATTCTTACATTCCCAGTTTAACGACTCAGAGGTCGACTGTTCCCAGTTTAATGACGTGGTGGTCAACTTTTTCAGAGAAAGGCAGATGGCTGAAAGAATCGGTTTCACGAAGGACTTCAGTCTCCATTTGTATGAAATTAGCGGTCGCAGCTTGACTGTTTACTAACACGCCTTTAGACAGTTCTATCTCTCCTGCCTTATATTGTTTTTCGACCCCATCTTTGAAGATGAAGCAGTCCTCAATAGCATGACTTATCACTCTGTGATAGAGGCAGTATTTGGGATCGTCAGTCATATTCTCTTCTTGCGGTCTTTTTGATTCCGGCAATTGGAGATCGTTTCTTAGAGCATCCTTGAATATTTTACGGACTTTGTCCCTTTTGAAGGAATAGATCTTAGCCAGCTTCTCTTTCAGTGGAGCTTCTCCTCCTTCTTCGAACACTGGCTTCCGAGGCCGGTTGGCATTAGGTCCGCTCATCCCTTGCTTATTTCGGTCAGCCGAGGTGTTGAATGATTCAGAATCGTAGGAATTTCCGCCTTTGCGATTATCGTCCTTTCGGTTTCTCCAGGACCTATTGTTATTTTAGGAATCCGAGGAGGACTCCTTCTTTGAACGCTCTAGCATCTGAACATTCATGATCAGCTCTTGAATGTTTTGAGACCCGTGGAGCATAGAAACGGGGCCATCCAATTGTTGAGATTTCCGATAAGGAGACTGACATATTGGTCATGCTCTATCGGCGGTTCACATTTGACGGAGAGATTGCACCATCGGGTTATAAAATCCGTGCTGCTTTCGTTGTTCTTTGGTATAGTCCTTACGAGATCGGCGATGGTGATCTTATCGCTGACACTCATGAACCTTTGTCGAAACAAAGATTCCATTTGGACAAAAGTAGTAACGGAGCCATCCGGTATGCTCGCGTACCAGTCGAAAGCGACATCGGTCAGGCTATTAACGAACAGGCGGAGGAGAAGCGCGTCATTGCCCCCAGTATTCCCGCATGAGGCTTTGAAGTGGGCGATATGCTGATTCGCATTTCCCGTCCTATCAAATCTTCCGAATTTAGGGATTACATAGCCGCTGGGAAATTCTACCAGATCATACTAAGCAAGATATGGTCTCCCACTACTGCTAACATCTTTTTGCGCTTCGGCTTCAGCTACCAATGTTTTGACTTTGTTGGCAACCAAATACATGATTTGATCTTGAGTTAGCGGGCTGCTGTCATCGGTAGCCAAGACATTTCCCAAGATAGGATGCGACTGATTTTCATGCGGTCCGCCCACTTTTGGATTTGAGGGAATAGACGTCGGCTGTCTCGGGACACCGTTTCCCGGTTCATGAGCAGGGCCCTGCGCCTGATTGGGCGGCTGAGAGGCAAGTTGGGCCGTGAGCTGTAAGACGACATTTGTCAAGTCGTCAATTTTTTAGTAGAGCTTAGCCATCTCCTTATCTTTGCTTCTGAGCTGTTTTCGGAGCTCTTGGAGAAGTTGCAGCTCTGCATTCTTGGGACGGAAGATTGGCTCATCTTCGCTTTCCGAGCCCGACTCCTCTGAACCGAGGGCTTTCTCTGCTTATCAACCTTACTGGAAGGGTCTTCATTATCTTCCAGAAGAGGCTGGTCTTGGAATGTGGCAGCCATATTCACTCCAAATTGGATTTGAGATGCGGTGGCCCTATCCTTGCTTTTGCTGCGAAGGTTGTTGCTGGTACGCGTTCCCACCATGTAGACGGTGTGGATAACACATTCAGCCATTCTTTCATCACTGGCATCTGGTTTCACGGAGCGATCTGGCTTTGGAAATTCATAAATTTTAACATGGCCAGAGACCTAGCCCTTTTGTTGGCTCTATATCTGAGCCGTTTCTGCCTCAGCTTCTCTGCCTTGAGTGCTTGGCAGACTTCAGCTCTTCGGGAAGCCGCCATAGGCTGGGTGATAGGGAGGCTTGAGAAGACATCCGCCCGCGTGTTCATTGAAGGTATCGCCTAGGCTTGCCCACGACGCCTGGCAACTTCTTTTGTTCTGACGGCTTTGCCCCCAGCTGGGGCCATGGAGAGCCGTTTGAACACCGACCCGCGTTTAGGTTAGGGCGCCCTCGAGATCACCACATTTGGCCTCCTGCCTTTCGAAGCCGGTTTTTCGGTTACCGGAGCTTGAAGAGCAGGGACGGTGTTAGCTGACACGAACAGAATATAGTCAAATGGTAGCGGCGGCTCCTCCCATTATCGCCCGAGACTGGCCGGGAAGACCGTCCTGGCGTCCATCTTCATCGTGTAGGAGATGGGAGCAGTGTCGAGAGCTGAGCTTGTCCTTGAAGACATTTTTGCTGCGTCCGAAGATTGCAATTAGAAAATGTTAACCTGCACAAAGAAGCATGATTTCAGTACAGACAATCGATGTGTATATTGATTGAGTTCACATGAACGTTTCACCCGAAATATGGGAGGAGAGACTGGTCCCATCGGGCATGCCAAAATCTATAGGGTGTTTTTCGTCACCCCATTAAGATGGGAATACGCGCGCGCTCGTCAAGCGCATTACAGATTCCCCCTGCTTAGGGGATGTTTGGGTTTATTGATTGTGGGGATCCGAATCTCCGGCAGCCGCGGACTAAGCTGTCGTTAATTACCCCACGCCTTTGGAGCGAGGGAATCTCCGATGACGGGTCAAACATGCCATGCGAACTCAATGTGCAGTGTGCGTACGTGTTTTGAAAGGGTTTTGGATATATCGGGGGCTCCGCAGAGTTTTTACAGGGGTCCCGCTACCCGGATAGCGGGCTAGGGGTCAAAGGGGCTAGCAGCCCTCTTGCGGGGTGTGGGGCGGCGCCCCGTTAGAAATTTTTTTCTATCGGGGACAGTGTTGTGGAGTATGTGTTTGTGTGTGTGTGTGTGTGTATATACATATACATACATACATACATATATATATATATAAAGGGAAAAGGCATCCAAAGGATGTGTGGGAGAAGGTGCCAGCGCCACGCACGTGGGCGGTGTGCGCCAGCGCCCCACGTGCCTGGCACGCGGGCGCTGTGTTCCAGAGCGCCAGCGCCCCACATGCCTGGCACACGAGCGCTGAGCGCCAGAGCGCCAGCTCCCCACGTGCCCGGCACGCGGGCACTAGGCGTTAGCAGCAAAAGGGACTTGGTCTCAGCACTGGGAGCTGTGCTCCAGATTTGACTTATGGAGTTGAACTCCTAAGATATTTTGGAGCTGATGAAAGGGGCTTCTCCCTTGAGCCCTGGATCTTCTCCAAAGTGGGGTTCTTGGAGGCGGGTCTCCTTCCTCCTCTTCCTTGTTGGCCGGATCTTGGAGAAAAAGGGGCGTGAGATTTAAAAATCTCCCCCTTTTGAGATCTAATGGAAGATCTGAGCTCCCCTTTGTGGGTTTTGTGGTGAAAAACTATTTAATTTTATAAAAGGAAGAGTAAAACTCTTGATTTAATTCAAAAGAAAGAAGAAGGTTTTAGAACCTTGAGGAAGGAGAAAGAGGCACCCAAACCCTAGAGTTTGAGAGAATGAAAAGCATCTCTTTTATTCATCATCATGTTGTCTTATATAGGCTTACACATTTACATATAGCCCCTTGGGCTTTACAAAATGGCACTTTTCCCATCCCATGTCTCATGTGCCATTTCCTTTTGCACATAAGCCACGGGCTTTACAAAAATTTGGCTTTATGCCCATTTTGCTTACATTCATGCATAAAAAAAATTACATCAAAATTATTTATTACATGATTTATATTTTAGCATGGAGGAGGCTGGCCGCGGGGCTCGACCTGGTCATGGGCCCACTTGCTTGAGCTTGGGCTCGCTTACTTGGGGCTGACCTTGACTTTGACTTGGTCAACCCGAGCAAGGGCGGGCCAATGACCGCCCTCCCCCAAGACGCCCAGCGTCTAGACTTATGCACCGCTGGACTTTCGATGGGGTGCAAATTTTGACCCCAACAGACAGATCCTGATCCGATCTAAGTCCACTTCTTACTCTGAGCATGCATACTCCGGTCGTCAGAGCGACACAATAGCAATATATATAAATACATGTGTAAACACGCGCAACGATGATGAACAAGAAACAGTAAACAAGGAGTGATAACATGAACACAAAGTAACCAGTACAGGCAAACAATAAAGCAGGTATATCGAATCAGTAATCAATGCAATGTCCATGTCACTAAACCTACCAGTCTTTAAGTCTCACTGTCCAGATCGCTAAACCTATCGTCAGTCCAAATGTGAACGTTAACCACCGCAGGAGTATCCCCAACCCAAGGGTAGGCCCCAAAGGCAAGGGAACATGGGCCCGAATCACGCTCGCTAATAATTAGTAATACCATCCATATGACTCCCGAAATCTCTATATATGTCCGAGATTTCGTTGATCGAACTCACACTTAAACTACCCCACACCCCATGGTCTATATCAAACACCGACCATGAATCCAAATACTAGTCGCTCCATGATAAGTCTACACGAGAACTGGAGACAGGGTCCCCATCAAGCATGTCTCGACTGGTATTCAAGATAAATGGACAGTACTCGATGTCTTACCTATGACACTAATATAAGTGCTTCCATAACCGTCCCATTCCAGTTATAGTTACACTTATATATGTCATATCGGCGTCGACAAAGCAATAATTTAACCGGTTCCGCTGATTGTATACAAGTACGTGTCACTTCACTTATTCATCCATGATTTTACACCGACGTACTTGCCACAATCTAATCACTAACATTTATCACTTGGTAATGTAACACGGTCACTAGGTTATTGATGCAAAATGAACATTATTTACAGAGGTATGATAATCACGCACATGATGGGGATATAGTACATGCACTGCTAAAACATATGAGCAACCGGTGTCGGTTAGACTAGAAAATTCATATAAAATCACACATGCAAAATTAAGCCAAATGATATAGAAGGAGTAGGCAGTATATTTAATCATCTATACAGCAAAATTGGTTTTGTGTCAATCGGGTTTCAGGTTTGCTAGTTATGGTTATTTCATTATAAGTGTTTACTGTGGGAAATCCAGTTTCTGAACTGGAAGTCCGTTTCGTAACACGCTTTACTCCCAGTTGGGAGCATAATTAGGCGACGCTACAGTTGGATAATATTAGGTTTATCAGTCAGGTTTCCAATGCACCAGACGGATCGATAATATCCACTGTGTGCTGGGAGTCATGCATTATCTAAGATCGGGATCTGCATTCTGCCCCTGCTTAGGACAGCAGTATGTACCGATGGTTTAAAATATAATTAAAATAGCAAACGATGGTTAAAACAAATGAAACCACCTTCAATAGTTAGCTAACATATTTACCTTCTCTATAGTATAGGGTTCCGCATAATACCATTTTCATACAGAGATGTAAAAGCATTTCCAATCAAGTGTTGGCAAGCAGTGTTTCTCTGGACTGCAGTCCAGAGCCGCAATCACGAACAGTTTCCGTCACCGTTTTGAAATAGAAATAGATTATAATATATATGGAGTTCTAGGTTGTAGAGTCAGCTTCGATATGATCTCTCCAACACAACATTCCGGTGTATAACCAATTTACTATGATTTTCACGAAATTCAGGTACGGAAATTTTTAGATTCGATGGATCTAAATGGGGATGACATTTCACGGTGTTAAAGTCCGTATTTTCAAGCCAACTCTTAACACAGTATTCGTTATCACTAGAATAATCTGTTATGCTTAAGTTCCACCATTTTAAGAGGGTTTTTAGATTATGGTTTGCATCGAGCACTTATAATAACATTTGACTCGCAACCGAAAAGAATATAATATAGCATGTAGCAAGTATTTAACTTGCTTGAAGTTGATCGGAGACACGACCGTGATGACGACGGCGAGAGCAATGGCACGATCACGGCGCAATGACAACGATGCAAGTAGCAGCAGCAGCAGCTACAGCGACGAGTCGAGTCTCGGCTCTGGCCGAGATCAGCTAGATAGCTCGACGAAGGCTTTAGCGACGGCACGGGGAGCTCGGGGTCCAGCAGTGGTCGGAGGAAAGCTCCGGCGACGAGTAGAGGTTGGCGGTGAGAGGAGCTCATCGGTGGTGGGGTCGACAAAGAGGTGGTGGAAGCAATGGAGGTTGCGGCGCGAGTTGTGGTCGATGGTATGAAGAGGTGGGTCGCCGAAGGTCTTCGTGGTAGTTTAGGGGAGCTCCGGCGACATGGTCGGGGATGCTGCAGATGACAGAAAGGTAAGGAGATGCATCGGCGGGTTGGTCGGTGCTCGGGTGCAGGGGCAAAAGTGGGGTTGCAGAGGAGGAGTTGGTGGGTTGCTGTGGTGATGGCGGGGGGGGGGGGGGTAGGAAAGGTGAATACGAGGGTGGTGGCACGAGGCCGGTGACGACGATGTGGAGGCGGTCGAAGGTGCCGTCGATGGTGAGGGGAGTTCGAGCGCAAGGGGTGTGCAGGCGAGGCCGGGGGCTCTGGTATGAGTTTGGGTTGAGGGTGATGGTGGTGATGAAGGGAAGAGTGGAGAGAGTTGAGGTCGAGGAGGAGATGGGCGAGGGGACGAGGACGACGGCGAGGCAATGGGCTAGGCGAGAAGGTGATGGGTTAGGGGAGGTGAAGATGGTGGAACTTGGTGGCTCTAGCTCGTCGATTGGCGAAGGTGAGGAGCTCGAGAGGTGGGGCTTCACGAGTGGAGAGATTTGGGTTACTGAGAGAGAGAGAGAGAGAGAGCCGTTGAGGGGAGAACGAGATTGGAGGGAACGGCCGTGGAGGGAACGAGCTGCCATTGCGAGTAGGCTTGGTCGTAAGAGAGGTGCGGTTCGTAGGGACATATGTACGAGGAAGAGGTCGCAAATCGTGGGGATAGCGTGAGGGAGTTGGGGGAAGTTGGTGCGAGAGGGGGAGGCGCTGCGGAGGTCGCGGGGGAGGGGGAGGGGGCATTGCGAGAAAAGGCGGGAAACGAAAGAGAGAAAAGAAGAAGAAGAAGGGGAGTGGGGGTATCGGGTCGGGTCGGGTTTGATCGGGTCGGGTTATGGAAAAAGAAGTGGGTTCGTGGGCTCAGGCTGGGGCTGGGCTGAGGGTAGAAAGAATTTGGGAAAAATAAATAAATAAAAGGTTAGGGTTTAATTAGGGTAATGGTTTAGGTTTTAGAAAATTTTAGAAAAATTATGTAGGAAAATTTGGGGGAAATATGTAGAAATTATCTAATAAATACAGTTACGGTATATCAGAACTAGGTATTACATCTTCCTCAAGCAGCCGCCTCACCGGCGTTAACCCATCGACTCCTACTTCTCCTACCTTCTTTTGCAACCCATAACGTCGCCCCAAGCATCATCCCCGCAATCCTTCTTTTCCTCTCCATCTCACCTGACAACCCTAGCCGGGCCCATCTCCACCTCCTCGTCTCAACATCGAGAACCCAACCTCACCTTCAAACTTCGCTGACCACTTCATCTTCTTTGTTTCGCCTTTACGAAAACTTCCAAAAACTCCAATCTTCACCTCAAGTGTCGCCGTTATCATCGCCGATTGTCTTGCTTCCTCTCGGTACCGAGACGATCATCATCATTAGCATCTAAACCAAGACAGCACCCCTAGTCGAGCCAAGCGCCTTAGAACCGAGCAAAAACTTCTAACCGAGATTAAATATTCATCTTGCATCGTGCCGTGTTTTGCGTTTCCATGATCGATAGACCGAGGCAAGTTCCTAACTTGCTACATGCTATAGTTTATGCAATATACCTATATGTTTTCGTATTACTATTATTATTATTATACTATTATATCTATACAATTCATATACCTAGATAGCTAACATCAAAAGGTTTTACAATATACTGTTTTATGCAATATATCTAAATAACAAGACCTAGAAATTATAACAAACTACTCTAGTATGGCCAGATCGTTAAATTGAACTGGTAGGAAGTAATATGGTCGTTTTTTACATTGCATTTCGCACCTAGATAACGGTTACAACTGTATTCGTCATAATCTGTTTACACGATATTCTTACAAAATAAACACTTTATCTAATTTAATACATTATCACCGATATGCTTGTAACCTGCCAGACTATTGCTATTTTGTTATCTTGTTAATACCTGTTGCCTGTAATACTTACCAATGCCAACAATCCCGACTTGTTTTCCTGATGGACATAACCTGTTGTCTTGATAGACATAAGTTGTTCTTGCATATTCCTGTGTTGGCATTAGATAGATATTATCTTCATACCTGACTTGGAAAACAAAACCTTGGGAAATAGGGAAATAAAAAATGTAATTGAAGTGTAACTTAAAAGGATATTACTTATTTCCGTGGTTCGGTGGTTAATGGAACAAAATCATTCTTGATTCATACATTTTGCATCCGTGATCTCGGGGGGTAACATGATATATCTTGCTTCCGTGGTCCTGAGGGGTAACATGATATATACTTTTGAGTTACATGGAGAAATACATTAAGCGGTTTCAAATACCTGTAGCATAGATAACTTAGAAACATGAACCCATAGGATACACATGACATGTTTGACTACTTATAGCTTGCTTGTTATACCACATGTGGCTGCTTTTGTTTATATTCGTTATATCTCATTCTTGCACATGACATCTTATATAACATACTGCTCATATTATTATTATTATTACTATTATTATTATTATTATTATTATTATTATTATTATGTTATCTATGACGCACTGACGTCTGGGTTTTGCATGGCCCAGATACTTGACGTTGGCACATGAGAATCGTGAATACTTCGACAGGTTTGCCGATCAATAAGGACCATTTCACCGATATAGCTTTTATTGATGGTTTAGGTATTCTTTTTCCTTGAATCTTTATTACTTCCGTTATTGTTTCCTGCTATCGTTTTTGTGGCTGTTGGACATGTTTAGAGATAGATATTTATATTATTGTTCTTGATTACTGATCGACAGCCTTAATATGACTATAGAAGGATATTTCTTCACCGTAGGGAGCATGGCCGGGTGAGTTACGTCCCCGTATTTGGTAACTTGGGAAGCGGGGCATGACAATAGCATAACCAAATTGAGTTTGAATCATTTTGTAAAAGGCTGTAAGCAAATTACAAGTTTCATTTTTGCGAGCCATCAAATATACCCATGTTGCATGACTGTAGTCATCAACAATGGTAAGAAAATAATGAGCATTAGACAAAGAAGGGGTAGAGTAAGGACCCCAAACATCATAATGAATTAAAGCAAAAGGACGAGTAGCATTATTAAAACCTAAAGGAAAATTAGCATGAGTTTGCTTGCCACGATGACATGTATTGCAACAGTTTAAGCTATCCTTATTATGAGAAAGAAAATCGAAAATAAAAGACAAGTTCGAAAGAGATGCATGCCCAAGACACCGATGCCAGGTGGTGACTGGAATGGATTGTGCCACCGGACATGCTAGAGAGGAAGCCACTCGCCGCAGGTAATACACGCCATCTCGTAGATCACCCACTCTAATCGACCTCTTCGAAACCCGATTCTGAATCACATAATGAGAGGGGAAAAACATTACAAAACAATCCAAGTCTTTAGTAAGCTTATGAAAGGAAATAGGATTGCATTGAAAATTAGGAATTGAAAATTAGGAATGTGGAGAACGTCATTAAGAATAATGTTGGAATCCAAAACCACTAGAGCAACTTTTCCAACTGGAAGAGATGCTCCATTAGGAAGTCGAACATTATGTCCGGGGATCAAAGGTGGTGGATTGTGTGATGAAGATGGTAATGTAATCATATGATTTAAGCCACCACTATCAAGAATCCATTCATTGGAAACATGAGAAAAAAATGTCTTACCAGACGTGGAATCATTGGTTTTAGAAGGGCTCAAGCTCAAAATGGATAAAAATTGAGTATATTGATCCACAGAGAGTCCGAGAATAGGAGAAGTAGTGGCCAAGACGTTATTGGCGACTACAGAGGCCTGCATCATTTGATTTCCATCAGTAAAGGTTCTCTTGTCACCTCCCTTCATCGGCCAATTTGGTGGGTAACCATACGACTTGAAGCAATGAGCTTTGTCATGGACGGACTTTCCACAGTGTGTGCAATTTAAAGTAGACCTTCGACCATCATTTGGAATTGACTTTGCAATGGTCACGGTAGGCTCCCCAATGTGCAGTGTGGCCGAATCAAATTTTGGCTGCCGGTTGATAGACAAAGACTGTTGCTTTTCTTCTTGGGCAACAAGGGCATAAACTTTGTTGAGGTTCGACATAGGCTCCATGCCATGGATGTAAGAACGGACAATATTATAAAAGTCATTGAGGCCCATAAGAAATTAGTGTACCTTTTCAATTTCCCGCTCTTGTGTCAATTGCTTGGAGGCACCACATGTGCACTTGGAAATGGTGGAATATGCCAAAAGCTCATCCTATAAAGTCTTGAGTTTGGCAAAATAAGTGAAGATCGACAAACCATCTTGTTAAAGAAGACGCGGTTCATGCCTGATTTGATGCACTCTTGAGGCGTTGCCTTGGGAAAAACGCTCATCGAGATCCACCAACATATCATTTGCCGTATCAGCACGGGCAACGCTATTGTGGAGGTCTTTTGCCAAAGAGTTGAAAAGCCATGAGATAACCATGGAGTTGCATTTCTCCCATGCAGAGGCATTCATGGAAGATGAATTTGAATGAGGAAAAGATCCATCCACAAAGCCAAACTTGTTTTTGGCACACAAAATATTAGACATGACTCAAACCTATGTTGGACAGTTCTCACAATTCAGCAAATATGTAATCAGAATAGTCTCTGGATTATCTGAATGACTGAGAAAAAACGAGAAGACGAATCCATGGAAGAGGAGGAAATAGAATTAGAACCATCATCCGCCATAGAAAAAAACGAAGGCAAGAAATTATGCAGAATCTTGCTCTGATACCATATAAAAATTGAGGAAGAATATTTGAAATTGCCTTGATTAATTTGTGTTGTGAACATGAGCTTTTATAAAGTACATGCAATTATTGTTTACAAAGAAATTAAAACAAATCAACTATTCAAGTAGAGTATCAATCAATTAAGATTTGACCAAATCAACTCGAGCAAATCAATGTGGAATATGAATGTATCAATAATTTAACACAATTAAGATCTGACCTAATCAACTATGATTGGACAAATCAACGTGGAAAAGAAATGTATCAATAATTTTAACAAATAGTTTAATATAGAGTAAACAAATTAAAAATATTAAAAATGTATGGGACAATTAATTGTTATATACATAACAATGAGCCATCATGCATTCATGCAAATGATTTAGAAGATCTTGAATTAATCATTTTTACAGTGGGGAGATAGTAATACAACATCAAGTCTTTCACCCTCCATGGCCCTCACATATGCGAGATTTTCATTTGGTCTATAGTTATCTCCTAATGTCTCTTTCAATTCTTAGAAATGAGTTTTGTATCCACGTATCTTTACTAGCTTAATATAAACGGCTATCACAGTTTCTTAAAAAGAATTCTAAAATTGTATAAATTTTCAAATATCTGAGAAAAATTGAATAGGTTTATAAGAAATATTAAAATACCATGTATTTCTTACAATTTCATGACGAGAATCAAATTAGAATGAATTTAAATCAACCCAAGCTCAGCCCTAAATTTTTACGAAACCCCTAACTTTTTGCCAAAAGCCCCGAGCTCAGCGAAGAACATCAATGGCCTCCGCATCTTCTTCTTCCTCATCGAAGCAGAGTTTCTCTTCTCCCATGGAGTCCCATGGCCTGAGCTCAACGAAGGCATCTCTTACACCGACGCCATCAAATCCATCGACTCTGGCATCTCTTCTCCCTCCTCTTCTTCTTCCCTCTTCCCCTTTCCACGTTCTCAACTCTCAATTCCATCGCAGGAAAAACCCTGATCGAGTTTTATTCCTCCAAGTACAAGAGCCCCGCCCCATTGCAAGGGTAATTGTTTTCTTTCAAAAAGGTTCAATTTTGTTGAATTGTTGGGTCTTTGAGTTGCGCATGCTAACTGTTTGTTTCTTGGTCTCAACAGTTGGCTGCAGAGGATCAAGAACGGGCAGATCAGCATTGATGGCGATGTGGTTGCCGATCCTGAGTCTGTTCTTAGGTAAGAAATGATACAGATTACGCTCTTGATTATTTTAAAACTATGTTACCAGGAACGGGAACAAAAACGGGAACACAAACGCCACTTGTCATGGAATGAGGTACGAATGGTGTAGTTTTCTTCGATACACTTAAAACTTGGGAAACGTAGCTCTAGAACATGGAGTGGTTTTTGGATCGTTTGTATATGTTTGTGTATATGTATGCATGTATTATACACATACATAAGTTAATTTTGTTTGCTATCTATTTAATTTCATAAAGAATTAAATATATTTTTAGTATAATATAAGTATTAACACAAAGTCAACTTTATGCCCATTTAACTCAAGTTCCTAATGGGTTAAATTGGAATGATGATTCTTCTGATCCGGATTTCTAGTGTTTCCCAATTGGGAACGACCGTTCCAAATCGCAAATCTCAAATTGCTAATGGTTTAACGATTTATGGTGACATAGCTTTAAAATGTAGTGCTGAATTTAATCTCTTGTGTACATTTGATTTTGGGGAAATGATTGTATGCGAAAAACTAAAAAGGAGAATGTTTAAATGGATGAACGATTATACAAGGTGACGTAGAATAAGGGTTCAGCGCATAAAAACTATGGTTTGGGCACTTGCGATAGAGGTCGATAAAAACATCGGTTACAAGGAGTGGCAAACTTGTAGTTGATGGAGCAATGAGGACTTGTTTAATGCCGTAATTGGTAGATGAATTTGTTTAACTTTATAGGACGCAAGCCTGAATTTTTGCTTCTTTTTTAACAAAAAAGAAGAAGGATAAGAAACACATCTAGATCAGAATAAGTTTAATGAAACAGATAATATCTTGACATCACGCAATAATTACTATATCTAACCATTGTAGCCACCCTCCCAAAATTAGTACCCTCAGCAACCGCTGCATTTGTAACCTAAAGAATAGCCTTTTAGGATAAGAAAGTTCCTCAGTTTCACTTTATGTTATTTGATAGTGACATGCTGACAAATATTATTTTAGGAGAAATCAACAATGTGACTACCGTCTTAGATTCCCTGATGGCATATCTCTCTCTCAGCACTTTTGTTTTTGACAACATCCATCAGCAACCAACCCTTAAACCTCATTCTCATTCTAGTCTCCGTTTCTTAGCTTCCTAAGGCTTGCTCCATTCCCCCCTCTATATCAGTCATTTCAAATATTGATATACACCATACCTATTGAAATGACTATTTGAGATGCTTTTTTACATCATTGAACCATGTCTGGAATTATGTATAAATAGTTGTTCATTTAAGGTATTAATTCAGTAAATTAATATATTTACAAGGGTGAAGTATAAACTATTAAAGAATATTTATTTAAGCCAATTATTGTTATATAAAATTTTCTCCTTTGGTTACATTAGTGGTGTCCGTTTAAATTTTCTTACTTTCGTTATAAATTTGAGCTATACTCAATTTTTTATTGGATTATACTATTATAGTTACTTTCTTTGCTTCTATGTGATCTTATTGGGCATATTAATTATAACTCCTTAGTCCGATCGTACGTTTCTTTTTCTTTTGGATATATTGGGTTTTGTTTTATTATTATTATTATAATTTGGAGTTTAATACTTTTAATCAAGATATATATATATATATATAATTATGGTTTTTCAAGTTTGTTAAATATGCATATTATTAGTATTTAAATATTTATTTGTCTAACACTATTTTGTAACCATATTTATATTTTAGTATTATAATTTAAACAAAAGATATTTTGTTTGGTATTTCTTTAAACAATATATATACACAAAATTTTGCCCCTTTTTAAATCTTATTTATAAGATATTTTGTTTAATAATATTTATTTAATTAAAATATTTAGTTTTGACAGGTCATAAGAGTCACTATTAAATCTTTTAACTATATAAATATTTTTTTCTAAACTAACAACTCAATTTTCTCTCTCCAATCACTATATATCTTTCTCTCTTAAAATCAAACCCAAATCTCATCTCATCAGAATATTTCTCTTTCCGGTTATAATAATTTCTCTCTCCAATTTTTAACATTTCTCTGTTCCCTATAAATAACATGATTATTATCTCTCTCTTTCTCATATAAATCAACCTTCTCTCTCTTTTCCATCACAATATTTTCTTCTTCAAAATTTGCCGAGCCATCAAAGTTTGGAGTTGCGTTTCGTGTCGTTGTGTTTATCCGTCTCTGAGGCAAATACTCTGTTTTTTTTATCCGATACAACATCGGCAAATATCGCAATAAATTCTTAGTCTATAATATTTGAATGAGAATTGTATTATTGTGCAATTTCACTAAAATACCACGTAATTATTATATACATGATGAAAACCTTAGTTTTATACTGCTCACATAAATTTACATGCTGCTCATATATATATATAGCTTATATTCAGACTTATTTGCTTTGTTGATATAAATTTTAAATTAGTATATGTGAGTTATCTTTTCATTAAGTTAAATAATCAATTCAGTTTTATTTTTTTTGTTGATTTGTAGAATATAGCTTACATAATATAGTGCTTAGTGAACAGTAGTTTAAGATAATTAAATTATTTATACATATGATCAGATTATTGTAACAGAAAGAAAATAAATATACAATATATAATAAAATCAAGAAATTACTCATTGTTACTAATAGTATGAAACATGACGCTTAAATGCATTTATATAAGATAACTATATTGATGTGTTTTAATACCTATCGTATTAATTTTATATATTTAGTTATGTGTTTTTATTAACAATCAAACCATACGCCGTTAAATGAAACCTTATGTTCATCATGTATGAAATGAAAACCCTAGGATTTCTAGCACACCCATTAATCACATTAATCTTTTACAACCATATTTTAGTTTATTATTCTTCCCAATAATAAATCCGGATATTAAATAGAGATGCTTGTAAATTCATTTAGATTCTTGTTTACATTATTGATACTATCATATTATATCGACTGTATTTAACGTACTACTTGAGACTATTATCATCAACCTGCTTGACATGCCATGCCTGTTCACGATTTCTATTTCCTTACATTAAAACGATATTACTAATTAGAAGGCTGAACATTCATACCATGAAACAATTACTCGTGCTTACATATTTACCATACTGTACTGTCAGCATGACTTGTCCCATTTTCCTGTCCAGTCAGTATTCTATATTATGATTGAATTTATTATCATGTTAGCTATAGATACGCGGGGGTTGGGGTAGTTTGAGTGTGCGTTCGTACAGGATCTCAGGAGTCCCATACCGGCAGCTCGTACCGGGCTATATCGGTCGCATGTTATTACATGCTCGTACCGGGCTATATCGGTCGCATGTTATTACAGCTCGTATTGGGCTATATCGGTCGCTTGTTCATTCCATATTTAGGCCCGTGTTTCCTAGCCCCTGGGGCCTTATTCTTGGGCTAGGAATACTTCTGCAGAGCTTGACGCACACACTCGAACTCACGATAGGATAGATTACCTTTTAGTGACCAGTAACATATGACTTGACCTGGTTATATGTATGTTTTATATTATTACTATATCTATATGTATTTATAAACATGCGCACACATGCTTCACTCCATTTACATACTCATGTTATCATACTACATACACACCCCTTTTACGTTGAGTACTTGTTGGGATGTTCTGACATCCCTGAGATTTGCCATCTCTGGTTTAGAGACGGATTTTCAGGCTGAGCAGGATCGGAGCGGCTATCAGGATTTTGACGAAGATCAGTAGCCCGTAGGTTTATTTCTTTTCAGTTAATATTTAGGATGTGCATCCTTGTGGGACATTAGGATTTATGTATTTTCTTTCGGATCTTATTTTTTTTATTTCGAACCTATTGTATCGGATCCTTATTTGCATCGATTATCTAGTGGGTCTATTTTTCGGATCAGGATTTTGACGAAGATCAGTAGCCCGTAGGTTTATTTCTTTTCAGTTAATATTTAGGATGTGCATCCTTGTGGGACATTAGGATTTATGTATTTTCTTTCGGATCTTATTTTTTTTATTTCGAACCTATTGTATCGGATCCTTATTTGCATCGATTATCTAGTGGGTCTATTTTTAGTATTCCTTATGGTTTCGTTGCAGCATGATTATCAATATTATCTCTCATGTTGTTGGATATTATCTTTGACAGGTTAGCTAGACAACCTTTATATGACTATGGAAGGATCTTTCCTTACCGTAGGTAGCACGGCTAGCTTTCGTTGCTCTTCGTATTCCGTATTTTGGGAAGCGGGGCGTGACATTAATGTTATACTATTAAATAGTTTTGAATAAGTGATACAAATATAATAATATATAGAACTCATGTTTAAAAATACCTATCTCCACCTTTTTGTAGACATGGTTATGCATTTGTTTAAGCTCTAGAATCTAGATAAGATAATGAAACATCTTGGTATATATAGTTGCGCCATATTTGCATGGTTTCATTGCTGTAATTATGTGAGGTGGTGGATCCAAAATTTATTTTTCTTGGTATATATAGTTGCGACATAATGAAAAATCTAACAAAATACCTATCTCCACCTTTTGTTGTAATTATGTGAGGTGGTGGATCCAAAATTTATTTTTCTTGTGTAAAAAACACTTTGAAATTCCCACCCGTCAACAATAATTTAACAATCATAATATTATGTCAAACCACCGCGAAGGGGTCTGGGACCAGTAAACTGTGAGCCGTCGTGTGATGACGGAAAGGATAAAAAAGTTCAAATGGATGAAGACTAAGACCTTGATTGTACTGATAAGAATAGTTGTTATTTTATCATTATCTTTTTACCATCATAAAATTAGGTAAAGCCTTAAATTTCATGTCAAAAATGTCTTTATATTATCTTTTGTCTAGGCAATCTAGCAACTGGATTTACCATTTTGCCTTAATCATGGGATTCATATCATGACGCATGGACATGGATACGACATACCACGAACATGGAAGACACTGAAAATACGAAAATATAAGACACAGAAACACAACGCGTCAAATTAACTACTGACAACATCCAAAACATAATCAAAATTGATAACTATTGAGTTTTTTAAAATGTAACAAAATAAAAATTGATAATCCAAAATGATAAACTAAACACTTATAAAGTACCCATATACTCTCCATCATCTACGAACAACATAAATTCCAACTTGATATCATTCAAAGAAAGATGATAATCTTTAAAACACCTACACTATCGAAAGCACTAAAGGCATCTCCACCAAGGATCCCTTCTGTATAAAGCATAGAGTTTGATATACAAGATGGAGGTTGGTATGCACATAAACCAAATCATTCTTTTGTTCAGAGGTTATTTTATTCGTCATCAAAGAATAAATAAATGAGCATGTTTCACCAATTTTAGTCTCAACATAT
This sequence comes from Agapanthus africanus, assembly GCA_030015575.1. NCBI lineage: Eukaryota > Viridiplantae > Streptophyta > Magnoliopsida > Asparagales > Amaryllidaceae > Agapanthus > Agapanthus africanus. The sequence continues at coordinate 160,130,753 of CM057339.1, read as the reverse complement.
AAGGAGCGAGGTTATCCCAAGAATATTTGTGGTCATGGCTTGCAATTGAGGAGTGGAAGCCGCATAAAGAACCCACCATTCTTTGGGATCGACGAATCATTTGTCACAAGAATCATTCTCCAAAATCGCATCCATGGCGGTTGAGAATCTAGTAAACTCCACATTTATCAATCGCCTTCCTTTGGGATCACTAAATATCCTTTCAAGCATTTGCCTCTTTCATTAAATATCTCCTAGAGTCCTAATCATGTTTGCAGGCCCTAAAAGTTCTTGGAAACATTGCTCCTCTTTATGTTGTGAGTGAAACAGGAATACATACCCATGCATTCATGCTTTGAAGAGAAATATAATGACCCCTGAATGAATGGAGGATTTGGTTTGTGTGCATATTAACTCCATCTTTAATCTACAAGTTCCATGTTTTACAAGGAGTGAGAAACAAAATTATGTGACCTTTGTGGAAATGCCTTTGATTCCTATGGTGGTGCTGGTGTTTCGAAGATTACCCATTTTTCTTTGGATGAACTTGAGTCGAAGGCTTGTTGCTAGTAAGATGGTGTGGAGTAGATGTGAACTTTGTATCTTCCTTTGTTATCCTTTTGGATTTGGATTGTATTTTGTTAGATTAATGAAAGGCTTGTTACTTGTGACTTTTCATTTTGTATTTAGAATTTTATTGGTATTTAATTTGAAGGAAGACTTGTCAATTTGTGATTATTATGATGTATCTATCTTATATTCGATGTTAGACTTGTTAATTTGGCCTTTTTTTCCCGTTGCAATGGTGGTAGTTTGATATTTTATTTGTTTTTATAAAATAGTGTAATATTAAAAAAATGATATACCACCGTGTCCCTTTGTCATATATTTTGGGATTGTTCTGTGTCATGCTATGTCCGTCTCCCCATGCCCTTGCATCATGCCGTATCTTCTTTTGCATTCGTTGCTTTGTTTTACATGTTTGGGATTAAACTAGCATTTTGCAATATTCTGTCTTGCACTTCATGAATGTACAATGCTGATGCCGAAAATGGTGATGATAAGGAAAACCTTATTTTATTTGTTGTGTTCCTTCAAATGATATGGAAACAACAACCTGCAAAGCATTTATCGCAAACTTTTGGAGTAGGACATGGATCCTTTTCTTCCAATCTACTATGTTAAAAGTCCATCTCCTTGATTAAATTAAAGTCTCTCATGTCCTTTACTAACTTTCCTTCATTTATGTTTCTTTAAGCCTATCCATCAATTAATGTCCTATCGCTCCTTCTAACCAGCGGAGTTATATAGTTCCGTTGCTCATGTCTGAACCATCTTAATCACATTTCCTTATCCACAATGGGAGCCACCTCTAATTCTTATGGATATATACAAGATATATAATCTTGTGCTGAATATTTTAAATTTATGTTTATTCCCTTCCCCTTCCTTATATGATGTCATGTAAGCTACAATATGAAATGGTTATTCGTTTAATATTTCATTTGATAAAATGTTTAGTGCGATTGCTTCATTTTTCTCTAGGTATTTATTTCCTAAGTATTAAATTTTAGCAGGTTGAAATCTACTTTGGGAGACCACATCAAATTCTTATTCACCTTGCTTTCATTGGGCACCCACTTTTTGGTGAGTTTCATTAGCTTTACTCTAATATTGTTCCTTTTGATCTTATACTCCACCCTCTGTACCCAACTATTTTCTGTATCTTTTTTAGCTGGAGGAGTACGCTTATTTTTGGCTAAATTGCACGTAAATTCCCAAGGTTTCACCGATTTCGTAGATAAATACCTAAGTTTTTTATGAGTTGCGGATAAATACCTATCTTTGACTCAAACATTTTTTTAAAAACGAAAGTAATGGCAATGCCAAAATAACCGTTATACCACCTTTATATATCACACGTAGGTAGTTAAGTGCAACCAGAGTAAAAAGTTGGGTATTTATCTGGTACTCACAGAAACTTAGATATTTATTGTCAAAACGGTGAAACCTTGGATATTTACGTGCGATTTAACCCTTATTTTTAGATTATCATGTACAGTCGACATTTTCTTTAAATTGCATATCTTCGTTAGTAAGTGCTTCAAACTAGAGTAGTTAAATACGTTTGGAACTATTGCTGCTGCAGTTCTTGGTAAGTCAAAAGCCATGAAGCGTGTCAAGTGCTTCGATAAGCAAAATTTGTTATCATTTAACATGATTTATTGTTTGGATGGACACAAAAGCTTTGTTGCAATCTCTTTTCCAGTTCTTTTCTGATCTGATGTATTCTTTACTGATCTGATGTAAAGTTTTGCCGGTTTGACTGTTGGTTGCTCGTACAAAGGATAAGAGTCATAAGTTCTTGCCTCCTTGGTGTCTGTCTGAGACATTCTTTTGACAAATAATCACAGTTAGTAAAATCTTTAGAAATATAAAATATTCATTTAAACTACTTGTAATATTTAGAATTACTTCTTTTCAAATTGGATTTTAAAATATGAATCCGTTTGGCTTCTTTGGCGCCACAAAGATATATACGATTTATATAGAAAATCATATCAGCCGTTATTTTTATTTGCACACTCTAGTTGCCTCGAAAGAAATTTGAAGCTTTTGTTGCATGAGCTTAAACTGCAAGCTTGTAAAGGTAGATTTACCTTCCAGCCGACTCGCCAATGACTTTTTATGACTTCTCTCTCTTGCTTATAGTTATAATTACTTTAGTCAGGAATTTGTCACCAACCCATAGATGGTGTTAAGCGATAGTTGGTTATGCCTCCAATTTAAACACCATTTATATTATATAAGGTTTAGACGACTTTAATACTCGGTCCATTGTTGGCAATTTCGTTTAAGAAAATTCTTCCTAATATTACATGCCACTCTTTGCAGAAAGAAGAAGATAATACTTTTTGTCTGCACCATGCCGACACTTGAGACAAGGGTGCCCGAGGTCAGTGTTCTCATGGAGCTTCCCAAACTTGGCACCTTCCAAAAGTTTGGCATCCGACATGGATATAAATTAGAAACTAGAATCTTGTAGAAGTTTGATAGGGGGCATGAAGCCATTTTCCCCTTTGAAATGCAGGGGCAAAGCCAGAAAATTTCTCGTTCCAGGTTGGGTGTGTGTGTGTGGGGGGGGGAGGGGGGGGGGGGGAGGGGACACCATTCTTATAACCAATGTTTTGGCTGCTTATAATAGTATATTGTTAGATTAAATAGTCCATAATTGTTTTAATAAAACAAATTCGATGATACATTCATTATTTCCTTTATTTTTATATCATTGTATGATCTAAGATTCATATTCTAGACCAATCTTTTGTCAGTTTTGCTAGGTTTTGCTAGGAAACTATAAAATTTATGTCGATGAACTGTTAGTATATATATCATGTTACATGGTTTATAGCTATATAAATTTACTAAAAGCTAAAGTATAGGAGGAATAACCAAACTCTTCTATATTGAGATAAGCCACAATTGGAAGGTAATGACTGGAATTTTAATTTAGAATTAGTTTTACGACAAATCAATTCAAATGCTGCCTTTCAATGCTTATAAATCAGTTCAGATTTAATGACAAATTTATATGTAGTAACCTATTCTTATGATAAATATATTAATCGATTGCTAGGCGTATAAATCAATTTAGATCTTATGATACAGCACGATAATTTGATAACTAATTACTATGCATATCGAGAATTCTTTTTTCTGTTTTTTTTGGGGGAGGGGGAGGAGGAGGGGGGAGGCTGCCGGCCCCTGGCTCTGCCTCCCACAAACTGTAGATCTCAAAACTTGGCGGAACATGTGATTATGATCGGCAACATAATATGATCTTTATAGCTGTTTCTTCTATGTAGCCTATCACATATGCACTTAGAAATTTGAATCATGCGTAAACTTCACATTAAAATATAAGATACTATATAATGGTTCGAAAAATGGTGATTGAAGTAATGTGAAAATCGTTTCTTATGAGCTAGGTATCAAGTGGCATGACACAAACACGACTGGACATGACAGTTGTGAAGTCCTTAGAAAAAATATCACAGGAACATTCCAAAACTTAACCCCAAAATTCTGAATAGGACATGTATTAAATTTAAAATAAGAAAAAACGAAACATTAGTGATTTACATATGTGAACTCTGATTTTAAATGAAGGAAAGAGATGAAAGTTCAATCCAATATACAATCTAATACACTCGTGTGACTAATTTATTTTTAATTTTTTGTGGGTGGGGGAGGGGGGAGGGGTTAAATTGCATGACAATCCCTCGGTGTTTCACCATTCACTTCAATGCCTTTATGTTTATTTTGCTGCACTTTAATACCTCAAAGTTCAAAATTACCGTTTAATACATTAACGGCATGCATCGGTGTTAACAAGAGAGAAAAAAGGCATAACTGCCCCTACCTTCTTCTTCAACCTCTCTTCTTTCCTTAAAAAAAATCATGGTGAAACCCTAGGCCTCAAATTGAATGAGTAATTGAAGGCAATTGGAGATGATGCTAAAGGGTTTTAAATAAGGATCAATTTATTTCTGATATTTAATAGTATACTCGCATGTATCCCCGTGCCATGCGTGGGTACCCTGCAAAAGACCGTCATTTATAATGGTGCTCATGGCAGTATGAGTGAACGCTTTGCAATAATCTATGAGCCAACAACTTGCTGCCGGTCAAGACTGAAATTTAGACTACAGAAAGAAAGAAAACTCATCAAAATCAACAAAATTCGAAAATCGCTTTCGTATAAGCAAATTGTGAAGCTTTAACGCGAATTGCAAGTAGATTCCCTTGCAGCTCCATCGATCCATTTGCCCTGTTGCAGGTAAATTAGGATATGATTTCTCTGAAGGCATGAATGTATGAAAGTTCGTGAGATGCAGTTGCCTCATTTTACTTTTGGTATGCAGTCTCAGCCGACATGCCATGAACGATCTGTTGGGCAGGTCGTCTGCTAAAAAGTGTGAAGCCTGTTTCGTTTGTGCCGTCACTAATTGAGGCCTTCAACTTATATCTAAGCATATGGATTGGGTAGTTAAGAATAAATTATAAATAGTTATGATAACCAAAAAAACTAACTCAGGTGGACATCGGAACGACACATCGTACAACAGCAATTACATACACATTCATAATTTTTTTATCAACACTTAATTCTTGGAGTAAAATAAGATCAAGCACCTCATTAGAGATGTTTGATTCGAAGGTTTATATTTCAACTTCATTTCTATAAGAATTAGAAGACATTACTTTTCAAATATGGTTTTTGTTATATCATTTTCCGATTAAATCTATATATTTTATAAATAATTTAATATTGATTATTTTGTTTTGATGGATTTATTAAATCAGATTATTAAAAGATTCAAAACTAAAGTTGTGAGGATGTGAAGGGCTAAATTGTAAAGACAAGATCATTCAAATTATATGCTTGAGAATTTTAATATACCAGACGTCTGGTGAAGAAAATGTCCATTTTCAAATCTAGACGTCTAAGGAGAGGTCTCCTGAAGGAAATATTTGAACAACATACGTCTCGTACAAACGCCTGGTGAAGGAAATATTTGAGCTACCACCAGACGTCTGGTGAAGGAAATTTGAACTGGAGACGTCTGGCACCAGATGTCGTCTGGCATGCCAGTTTATGGCAGTCACTAGCAGTTAATTTTGGTTTGAATTTCAAATCGAAGGGGTGTTTTCAACGGACCGAGATGCGACTTTTCAAAATAACTGTTGGAAAAACAGTTCCTTATGAGATCTATAAATAGATTTCAGCAGAAAAGAAAAAAAAAGAGAAATCAATCCCCACATCAATCCAATTACAATCAAAACCTAGAATTGTTCTTTGTTTGCAACTTTGTATAAACGAAGAGCAATTTCTTCATAAAGTCTTCCATCCAAAATCGGATTTTAAAAAAATCTCTTGATTTACTTTATTTTCACCGGATACTAATTGACAACGAGATCAAAACCAAATCTTCCTCTATGATTCGTACTCAATGGAGGAATTAGACGGGTCGAGAAGTGTTGTATCTTGGGAACGTCTTTGTCGGTACAATCCATACGAGAAGGAGCAATACGGTCTTAGGACTTGCCTCCCTTCGTCATACTTGATTTTCTAACTTTTATTCTATTTTTGTTTGTATGATCATATTTTCAAACAAATATTTTATAAATTCATATTCCATTTTAAATAATTATGTAACAATTATTTCCTTATTTTATCCCACAGTTTTCTCTATATTCATTTTGCTCAGGTACCAATCATTACTTTATGTTCCTTTTCAAATTTCATGGAAAAAATCGTTATCTTATTGACACATATGTTCTACTTATTTATTGTTATATTTTACAATTTTTAGAGGAAACAAATAAAACCCCAACGATTTGATGAGACGATGAAAAATTTTCATTTGAGCAACTATTTTTGTGGCAAAAAAATTCTTTCCTCTGTTGGTTCATTGGGATTTGGGGCTCTTTTCGTTTTTTTCTCTCAAAGTTTTGCAATTCAAAACATTTTCAAGAATGAGAGGCAAGAAATCTTTCAATCAAAAGCATAGTGAAAGCATGGCATTATCCATCTCCAATCAAAGGCAAGAACATGAATTCCACCTTAGTTAATTTCAACATCCATAGCAAAATTGTGTATCCTTAAGATTGGCATAGAAAGAATGAGTGCAATTTTTTTTTAATCAAAATCCCTTATTTGGGGGAGAGAGATCCCAGCAAAGAGATATATTTTAGGCGGTGCCATCAAATTTTTTTATTGCCAATTATTTCGCATAAGAATCAGTTGCCAGGTGCTGTTCAAAAGCTAGAAGAAACGGGCACGTGTCATGGTGGGCAAATTAGGAAAGCTGAGAATTGCATGGGACACAACTGCCATTTCCAAAAACGGCTAAAATGGGAACTCTCAAAAAGGCTGAATCTTGCACCTAGATTAGAGCACAACTTTGTTATTAAGGGCCTCTTTGGTTTCAGCATTTTGGGTTTGGATTTGGATTTTGTATCGTGGAATCCTAGGATTTCATAATTTTGTGTTTGGTTGCAGAATTAGGATTTCTAGGATTCCTTTGTTTTTATGGGAGGCCCACCACAAAACAAAGAATCTTGAATCCTAAAAATTTTCAAGGATTTTTAAGGATTTGGCACTATTCATTGTACTTTTAGATGGGGCTCATGTACTTTATTTATTTAACAATCCTCTCCCTCTCTAAAATCCTCAAATCCAAATCCCACATTTTTTTCACCAACCAAACAAAGATTAGAAGGATCTACAAATCCAATACTAGGAATCCAAAACCAACCAAATAACAAATTACCAAATCCAGAAATTTCAACCCAAATACTAATTGGTCCATGACAAGTCTATGCGAGAAGTTTATGCGACCATAAACCCAAATACTAATTGGTTTATGACAAGTCTATGCGAAAACTAAAAACAGGATCTCCATCAAGCATGTCTCGACTGGTACCCAAGACAAATGGAAAGTGTATGGTGCCTTACCTATGACACTAATATAAGTGCTCCATAACCGTCCCATTCCAGTTATAGTTACACTTATATATGTCCCATACACGTCGACAATGCAATAAATCAACCGGGTCCGCTGATTATGTACAAGTACGTGTCACTTTCACTTGTTCATTCACACTTTATCACTACGTACTTGCCACAATCAAAACACTAATATCTAACACTGGGTAATGCACACAATCACTAGGTTACTAATGCAACGACATCTACATGATATGATGGGAATACAATGATTACGATATGAATAGAATATCACCAATCAGTGTCCTGCCACTTGCATAATTTACTATAAATCATATATGCATAATTAAGCAAAACAATGAAAAAGGAGTAAGCAGTATGTTTAATTATCTATCCGTAAAAATTGGTTTCGCGCCAATCAGGTTTCAGGTTTGCTAGATACGACCATTTCAATTTAAGTGTTCACTGCTGGAAATCCGATTTCAGAATTGGAAGTCCGTTTCGTAACACATTTTAATCCCAATTGGGATCGAAATTAGGCGATACTGTAGTTGAACAATATTTAGGGTTATCGGTTAGGTTTCCAACGCAATTGGCGGATCAGTGATATCCTATATCCACAGGGAGTTATGGTCAGGTTTCGGTTGATGTGTAAAATCTGTCACTGTAGAATTCAGCTGGACATGTCGACATTATAAAATATGTTAAAAATATTATACAGAACAAGAATCCAGTGAAACCAGTGGAGTAAGAAAGCTAACTCAATTTTCTACGTAATGATATAGGTTTCCGCACATTTTCGCATTTGAGCAAGGATATACAGTGATTTAAAAATAAGGGTTAACTGGGATTACTGCTCTGGACCGCAGTCCAGGATCGTAATTCTCCTCAGTTATCTCTATCATAATTTGTTAAAATTCAGTGATCAACTATAGAGTACTGTAGGTTAATCAGTTAGCTTCAATACAAGCCATGGAACGCTAAAATCCGATTTGTAAAAGATTTAATATGAATTTAACAGTCTAGCGTGTTCAGGAAAATTCTAATTTCACAATGGTTATCGGGGGTAACATTTTATAGGTGAAACGATATTGATTTTCAACCAAATTTCCGCAGTACCTCTGTAATTAGTAATCGGGTTTAATGATCACAAGTTCCGCCATTTAAAAATAGGTTCTCACATCAAGTTTAGTATCAAATACTTGTAATAATATTGAATCGTAATTGAAATAATTATATATATATATATATATATATATATATATATATATATATAGCATGAAGCAAGTATGTAATACTTGCCTGACGACGACGATCAGGGATATGACAGCAGCGGACGACACAATAGTGAACCACCACTACGGTAGCGGCAACGGCGCGTTCATGACTCGAGCACGACAAGAGTTGGCCTCGGTGGAGTTTGATTCTTGGACTTGATGGTTCGGTGGGTGTGACGGACATGCGCTGGCGTTGCGACGGCCGCTGCGTTGACGATGTTGACTGCTACAGAGACCGAGGCAGTGGCTCGAACGGTGATAATAGCAACTAGAACAACGGTGATGGCGATGGTTGTAGGTGTTTGATGAAATGCTGGAAAGCTTGGCTTGAAGCTTGGGCTATAGCGGTGGCCGGAAAAGGAGGAGGCGAGGGTGTTAACGAGGTTGCTATGGTCGGAGGTGATGCATGAAGAGGAAGGAGGTGGCTGCAATGGTTGATGGGTAGTTGGTGATGGTGTCGTGTTGAGGTGGCCGGCAGTGAGCTCAGGGATGAGCCGGTGGTGGCAGTAGGTGCTTGGAGCTCGGTGGTGCTCAGTGGAGTTGATAGAGATTGCGGAGGAGCTTTCTGGCGGTGTTGTTGAAGTGTTAGGGGATGTTGCGGTGTTGGCAATGGTGGCAAGCGATTGGGGAGGAGACAAGGTCGGCGGCAAGGATATTCCGGCGGCTTTGGTGGTGGCTCAGTGGCTCGGTAAGGTTCGGGGTTGGGTTGGACGCTCGGTCGTGGCTCAGGTGAAGTTCGAGGGTGGCCGTCAGCGACATAGACGGCAACGACGACGATGGTGGTGTGCAGGCGAGGGGGCTCTGGTTGGTGGTTCGGGTTGAGGGTGTAGGGGAGGAGAAGGAGGTGAGGTAGTGAAGAGGGTAACGACGATGGCGAGGTTGGGGATGCCGCCGGGGTGTCGGTGGAGGAGCTCGGCGGGGTGCAGGGATGGTGTCATGACGATGACAGGGAGGGTGATGAAGGTAAGGTCGGCAGTGCAGCGGGGAGGTGAAGGTTGCGGGTGCTTGTCGGCGTCGGTGATTTGGTGATGAAGGGAAATGGAGGCGAAGGGAGAACGAGAGTGAGAGGGAGAGAGAGATAGGTTTTTGGTGAAGGGGGACGTGAGGGTGATGGCGAGGGAGGCTCGGTCTCGTATGCGAGAGAGAGAGAGAGACGAGGTCGAGGGAGGGAAGTGAGCGCGCGCGTGAGGTCATGGGTTGGGGGCGCGCGCGAGAAGCGGTCGCGAGAGTGTGGGTGCGAGGCGAGAGGACGTGGGGAAAAGAAAAGAGCAGGAAAGGAAAGGGAGAGTGGGGAAGAAAGGAGGCGGGTCGGGTCGAGTTGGGGCAGATGGGCCGGGGTTAGGCTTGGGCCTTGGCTGATAAAATAAAAGGGAAATGGAAAATAAAAGGGGATTAGGCAATAGGGTTAGGGTTAGGGTTAGGGTTTGGGTAGGTGTTTGTGTTAGAAAACTAAAAAAGAAAACGGAGAAAGGATTAAATTAATTTAGGGTAAGGTAATCAATAGGAAAAAATATAGAAAATTTGTAGAAACTTTGGGAAAAATGTTTGGAAAATTTATTTATTAAGATACAGTAACTATTTATAGGGACTGGGTATTACAGTTCCAGTTTCATCATAATTTTGGATCCAGTGGGTAGACGGTTCCGGTTCTGGTTTGACAAGAACCAGAACCGAATCATTCACTATTGGTTCAGTCCGGTACGATGCGGTTTCGGTCCAGTTTGGATTTATTTACAAACTTGATCAAAGCCTGATAAGTTGACTCAATTTTAAGAGAAAGTGAAGAGAGAAACCCAGATGAGGAAATTGAAGAGAAAGCTTTCTCTTTTGGAGATCGTGGAAGCAACAAAAAGATTGAATGAAAGCTTGAATTTTTTCTTCCTTATTTTAGGTTTACTTTTGTGAAATAAAAAATGGTTGGATGCAAAGGAGAACGATTAAAGTTTAAAGTAAGAAAAGTAGGATCAAGTTATTACTTATTGTTGACGGCAGTGTGGGAATTGGGATTATGTTTTTTTTACTTGGCTATAGAAACGGGTGGCGGTTCGGGTCCGGATCGGGTCTAGAAAGTATGGAACCGTCTAATAACTAATGATCGAGGTTCTGGTTCCGGTTCGGATAAAAATATGGTGGATCCGGACTCGAACCGTTACTATTCATGGTTCTAAAATTAGAACCGGAACCAAATCGTTGCTCGACGGTGCAGTCCAGTACCGGTTTGGTTCCGATTCTCGGTTCTAAGTGGCAGCTCTACTCATCATACATAGGAAGGACACATGAAGAAGATGGAATAATTAGTGGGGAAAATAATAATTAGGATACAAGTTAGAAGTTGAAGAAGGAACAGTTGGGGGACAAAAGTGTCCTAAAATAGACACAACATGCATCACACATGTCAGAACCTTTTTTGGCATATTTTAACAATTAGATAACGGGAGATACTAAAGTGCAAACGAAAAAATACCAAGGTTCTAAAATCCAGATATTCCTGGATATCCGGATCCGGTACCAAAATGAATGGGTAACATATTATCCGGTCAAAATGGATACCGATAATTTGGCCGGGTAACGGTTAACCGTTTGTATTGGGTTCGAATCATACACAAAAAGGGATCCACCCAAACTCATCATTTTAATATAAAAAACCAATACCCAAACTTTCAATTCCCAAACAACAACTACCTTCTCCTCTTGCGATTTTTCAACCAGCAACCTGACCCCATGACTTCCTCCTCGTCCTCAATCGCTCTGTCATCCTCCTTCGACGTCCTTGCTCGTCCTCGATGCCCCATTTTCAAAATTTCCTAAACTTCATCATCAACGTTCGACTTGAACGAAATTCCGACGATTGATGGAAAATCTCGATCAAAGTTCATTCCCACAATATTCCAGATTAATTCGAACACGTTACCATTATTCCACAAACATATTAGATGCTATTAGTTATGTGTGCGTATATAATTATATATTTACATACACTATATGTCATATACTATACTTAAGATTTATATTAAAAATAATGATGGCCGAATAATCCGGATAAACCGAATAATCCGATTATCCTTTATCTGCCGGAAAACCGAACGGATACCGAATACGGATTTTACAACCTTGCAAAATACTATAGGGTGTCAAAGTGCTGCAAAATAAACTATAAGGTATTAAAGTGTAGGATACGTGAAATGTCGAGGGATTATTAAGCAATTTACCCCTTTCTTTCCCGATCTCATCTGTTATTTTTGGTGATATTTAGGCTGTGTTACAAATGCGTCCAGCCTTTGTTAATGGAGCATTGAACAAGCTTGGTCAGAAGTGGATCATGGAATTATAAACTAAAATTGGAATCATACACATAATGAAACCAAATCAACCCGCAAGCAAAACATTAAGATAACAGTTACCCATATTAATTTTGAACAGTGATAGGTTCTTAAATAAACCAGTTGCAAATTTTTGGGTCTAGAAATTAATTTCAAAGTAATATGATTAGGAAACACTCTTTAGCAATGTGAGATTTTAATTTTTTTAACGATCACTGAAAAGCTTTGTACTCAGCTTTGATCTAGAACAATATATATAGTGCAACGGATGCAAAACAAGCAAAATTATTGAGAGGAAGGAGTAGGCCCGGGAAAGGAACAGGATAAGCTGAGCATGAGCAACCCCCATTATGAAAATATTCCAACCAAAATTGGATACGATTCCACGTTTTTTCGTTGCTGTTGATACCTTTAAAATTTAAATATTTTAATTAGCTGCTGCTGCTGCTGTATTTTCTGTTTGTTTTCAATGTATATAATATATATGTCCACGTTCATAACTCGACCGATGTTTGGATTTTTTCTCTCCCCCTTTTTCCACTTTTTTAAAAAATAAAAAACAGGTGATCCTCTATATGATGTAGGCGGGCATCCTAAATTTTGTGAATCGGCTATAGATGATGATAGCTATGCCACAACTGCTGGTGCTGGGTAGGTTTCATTTATGTCAGTTTATTTTGCCACAACTGCTGGTTCTGTATGCTATTTTCATCTCAAAGTTGTAGCTAATTTGTTCTGGAATCGCATAGTAGAGATTGTGGTCACAAAATTTGCACCTGTCATCTTGTACCGTGACACTTCTTCATCTTATCATGGCATTAGCATAGTGGAAGCATAAAGCGATTTAAAATTTTTGGTAGTTTGTTGCCAAACATGTTTGGTAGTTTTCTGGAAATAAGCCTTTCATAAATCATATATTTGCCACCATTATATTATTTCATTTGGAAGGTTATTCCTTAATTGATTACCGGTTAGTTACAGTTACATAATTCCATATGTTACTTGTTTTCTACCTATTTTTATATTCTTTTGCATTGAGTTTCTGTTAATCTCCATTGGTCTTGCAGGGGTTATCATAAGCTAGTGATACCTGTACCAGGAGATTGTGGTTATTATTTACATGCACACCGAATCATTTTCTGTCATCCATCAACAGATGAGGTATCTATAGGCATTTCTTTGTCCATACTATTTAATAGTCAAGCATATTATAATGTAAGAAAATAGGAGGGTTTCAAATGCTTAATTCAATATGCCACGTGGGAATCGCTTAAAATATTGGAAAGCAAACTTGTATCATATTTACTTTCTTCCTTCGGAGAGCAAACTTGTATATAGAAATTTTACGTCCATGACATCCGTCATCCTAATTATTATCAGGCTTAATTTCAATAAATACCAATAAGTTTGGACGTTCTCTGGTTATCTACCAAAATCTTTGAAAACTAAAGAAATCTACCTTGAATGTCAACGGCGAAAAGTAAATGACTTCTTTTCATCTTTTTTTAAAGCTTTAATCTTCTTCCTCCTTTCCCTTCTCCAACACACTAGCTCTCCCTTAAATTCCACTAATCCCTCCAACTTCATTTCTCATCTCATCAAACCCATCAATTCCTTTTCTTCTTCAACCACTAACTAAACAATCAACTTAATAGACACATCAATCCAATTCCTAAAGAAGTTGCACAAGAAACCCTAATCTATCAATCTCAAACTTGTTGAATTCTCTCAGTGCATCTTGTGGACAATGTTGCCACAACACAAATTGATTTGAAACCTAACATAGTTTGGAATCGAGTGAGATGATCAATTATTGGGATTTATGGCTTGTACTATGCATGTAAGCTGGGTAGTTTTATGTAGTTTTTGGTAGTTATATGCAAGACATCGAAACTTATTGGGTTAATTGCTTAATAATACAATAATGTTTCACCATTTCTGCAGAATAATACCACAATATTTTTTTCCCGCACTTAAATACCACAATGTTTAGCCCCGTTTGTAGTTTGATATCTTCTGTTAATCAGGCGTTAGAATATTCTGTTACGTGCTGTGCACGTGCACGCAGGTATTGTTGAATGATTTTGCCCTTGGCTGTTTTTAATTTAAAAAAGACAAAAAAGAAAGAAAGAACCCTAACCATAGCATAACCCTAACCCATCTTCTTCCTTATCTAAATTGACCAAATTATATCTAGTTTTGTCACGTCCTGCTTCCCAGAGTGCGCTAAGATAGACACGTGACAGAGCCAACCATGCTATCTGTGGATAGGAAATATCCCTCCACAGTCACATTACGGCTGTCTAGAGATATCAAAAACAGGAAAATAAAATAAACTATCTAGTACATGTCCATGAGCCAAAATAAACGAGTTAAGAAATAATATGCGGAAGCAATAAATCCAAAGAGCAAAAACATCTGGAAAGTGAAACATAACTAAACTGGATACTAACTGGATCATCACTGCTTGGCCTGACGGCGGAAATACTCCTGATCAGCCTGCGACAAGGGTAGAGGATCTGGTCCATGCAAAACCCAGACGTCGGTGCGTCATAATATCAACAATAACATAATCAGGGGTAACAAGTCATGGCATAAATTATATAAAGGTGCATGAATGTAATGAGTGAACAGGGATATAGAACAGTGAAGTGTAACAGTATATGTGAAGTGTAGCGGTGAAACTAAATTGTGCTACTGGGTTAACTACTCTCAAGTCTGTGAAATCAATTTGATGAATTGTCGATGTAACTCAATAGTATCCCGTGCGTGTCCGAGACCATGGTCAAAGACTCTCGGGCTGAATCCGAGATGTGCCGCTAGGCAGTAAAAGGTAGTATGTAAAGACGAATGATGTCAGCAGCATCATTTCGGGGCTGACCTAGCCCGTAAGACTGATCAGTAAAAGGCATCGAAGGTTTCATCATTGATTTCCCCATACCCCAAGTTATGTGTTCAAGTCAGGTATTGATAAATCTAGAGGTAATGCCAACACAGGATCAAGCAGGTACATGTTTGTCTGAATAGACAACATGAAATGTCCGTAGGGAGAACAGGTCAAGGTTGTCGGTATTAGTAACAAGATCGGGTAAAATGTCAAATAGTGATATATCAGGTCATGTCAGGTAGTGTACATGTATCAAGTCATGTCAAGTAGTGGTGTATCAGGTCATGTCAAGTAGTGCACAGGTGTCAAACGGGTGCTCATAATCAAACTGTAGCAAGTATTGAATTAAGGTGAAAGTACGGATGTACAATAAAAGCATGGATGCACAAATATCGATCAGGGGCCACATCATGACTAAGTAGGTTGCACAATTATCAAGCATGGTGCACTAATACAACAGTAACATGAAATAATATGGTCTCGGGTGCAACTAGATATGTAATAAACCGTACGGATACAGACGGATACTATAAAACTGTAAATCGGTAAAATTTGCTGAATATTAAAACGCAAGCACTATTATTTATTAAATAGATATTGATATAATAATATTAACATGGATAACATATTCAAACCGATTAATAACTATAAAAGTGGTATTGATTAACCATGCACAAGAAAGTTCCGTTCAGAAATTCAGCGTCATCCTGATTTGTAAAATAGCTTAAAAATAACAAACGTTCTCCAAAAGGGACGTGTCTTATACCAAAACAAAGATAATTCAATAAGGTTTCATTTTTATAAGTTGAAATATCTCAGGTTGTTCCTACAAAAAACCATGAACATTCGAAATTGAAAGTTTGCTGCTGGAATTTTCCTGGACAGCAGTTTAGAGATATTTTCATTTGTATTTTAAGTTATTTAAACAATTTATTTTGCAAGTAAATACTTCATAGAGTTATAGTATTCTGAGTTAGCTTCGTAACGAACTAAAGAACGTATACTAATAATTTTTCTATGATTTATAATGAATTTTATAAGCTAAGGTGTACAGTAAATTTCAGATTTGTCGTATCCACTTTGCAACGACGTTTCATGTGTAAACTATAATATTTTCAAGCTATATTTTGTATAACATTATAAAATGCAGATTATAAACTAATTAAATATAATAATAATAAATATTACGATGATATATATTTTAAATGATATGGATGCAAACGGGTGTCCGAAAACGGTAAAACTTTAATATGGATGTACAGTGCAATCAACATGTGATATTTTTATTCATATGGATGAAAAATAAGATACATAGCATGTAGCAAGATGAATTAGCATGCGACTAGATATGTAAATATTGATATGGATGCATACGGATGTCTGAAAACAGTAAAACTGTAAAATGGTAATGTGGGATGCATAACTAAACATTATGTGATGTTATTATTCAAATGGGTGCAATATATTGTAGTCTAGCATGTAACAAGATAAATTTGCATGCACTAGATGCGAAATAAATTATACGGATTCAAACGGACGTCGTAAAACTATAAAATGATAACAAGGGATGTACAATACACTAAACATGAAATATTATTATTAATATGGATGTAGTATAGTATGTAGCAAGATAAATTTGCCTCGATTGAATCATGCGACGGATACGCACGGCACGTCCGACGTCGGTAAATCGTCGCAACGCACACGCGGCATGCGGTACGGGTCCAGGAAAGGCAAGAGGGTGATCACACAGGCAAGGTACGTTCACTGAATCACTCGGATCGTCAGCGACGAGCACGGCTCCGGCGGTGATCACCAGAATCAAGAAACAAGATCAAGAAAAAGAAATAAGAAAGAAGAAGAAGTAAGAAGAAGAGACCGTGTATTAATAAGGAAGAAAAAATTAAATAAATAAAATTAGTTTAGATTTAAATTTAATAAAAATCTTTTATTAGTTAACTAAATTTTAATTTGTATCAGTTTATAAAATTAATATTATATAAATAAAATTTGATATTCTGGTAAATACAAATATGGTCCAAAACATGCCAGGGTCGGGTCTAAAATTCAGTTTTAAAATACGAAAAATATACATGTTAACCAAAATTAAAATTGGATATCTGGGTAACGAAAAATGCATACCCCCAAGAACGGATGTTCGCACGTGCACGTAGCCATCCAAACAAGTCCGTTTTACTGAACGGGATGAGAACAAGATGCGCGGATGCTACCACAGGGTCATGGGTATCATGCAGGCCATGCAAAATATTTTTAAATCATTTTATGTGACTTAAATGTTATACTAAAGAAATGCAGATACCAGATATAATGCCAGTATGCAATATGTATAATATGAAAGTGCACGGATCCACGTAACAAGCCAGGATAAATCATAAACATGAATCAAGACGGGTTTCTAGCAAGCAGGTCGGGTCGGATGCAAATACAGATGTCAAATACACTATACGCACCCAAAACACAATAAATCAGAAAATACCATAATTAAAGAAATACGAGAACTGGAATTGGTATAAATGAACTAGGGTGTTATATTATACCCAACTAAAAAAAGAATTTCGTCCTCGAAATTCCAAGAACAAGAAAAGATAAACAATCAAGAAACTATAAGAATAAATATGGAAACTTCTGTCGAATTTCATCTTCTCGTTCCCAAGTCGATTCTTCGTGCGAGCGATTTCCCCAAGAAACAAGTACGAGAGGGATAACCTTGTTCTTAAAGACGTTTTCTCTTCGATCAACAATCGACATCGGTCGTTCCTCAAAGGTTAAATCCTCCCTTACAGTCAGCTCCGAATGATCCAGCACGTGTGTTTCATCTCGAACATACTTACGGAGTTGAGATACATGAAACACGTCATGAACATTCGCCAAAGATTGTGGTAATGCCAATCGATACGCCATTTCTCCAACACGCTCCAAAATCTCGAAAGGCCCCATGAATCGAGAAGTAAGCTTGCCTCGACTCCCAAAACGAATCACTCCTCTAGTCGGTGATATCTTCAAGAATACCAGATCACCAATAACGAACTCTTGAGGTCTTCTCGATGTGTCGGCCTAACTCTTCTACTGATCTTGTGCTGCCTTCATGTGATTCCGGATAGTATTAACTTTCTCTACTGTTTGCACGATCAAATCCGGTCCCAACAATCTTCGTTCTCTAACATCGTCCTAACAAACAGGTGAATGACACTTGTGACCATACAATACTTCGAATGGAGCCATCTGAATAGTCGTCTAAAAGCTGTTGTTGTAAGAAAACTCCACCAAGTGTAGATGATCCTCCCATAAACCCTTGAAGTCTAACATATAAGCTCTTAACATGTCTTCAAGAGTTTGGATCGTTCTCTCCGACTGACCATCTGTCTGAGGATGATAAGCTGTGCTAAACTTCAATCTCGTCCCTAAACTTTCCTGTAAACTCCTCCAGAAGTGTGATAAGAATCGGGTGTCACGATCGGACACGATGCTCACCGATACTCCATACAATCTCACAATCTTCTGTATGTACCATTCTGCTAACGCTTCCGTTGACTCACTGACTCGAAACGGTATGAAATGAGCTGCCTTGGTCAATCGATCAACAATCACCCAAACTGCATTGTTGCCATTTGAACTCCGCGGTAAAGCTGTCACGAAATCCATGGTTATATGTTCCCACTTCCATTGAGGAATCGGAAGTGGTTGCAATAAACCAGCTATCCTTTGATGTTCAGCCTTGACTTGCTGACACACCAAGAACTTCGCTACAAAGCGAGCAATCTCCCTTTTCATGCCTTCCTACCAGAAATGCTGTCGTAGATCACTGTACATATTCGTGCCTCCTAGATGTACGGAATATGCGGAACTGTGGGCCTCCTTCATAACCTCTTCGCGAATATCTCTTTTCGGCACACACAAACGACTACCATATCGCAATGAACCATCTTCATGAATCAACAAGTCCGTTCGAAGTCTCGCTTCAACCTGTTCTCGAAACTTCTGCAATCTTGGGTCCTGTGACTGCGCTGCTTTAATATTATCGATCAACGACGACTGTACTTGCAGCTGCATCAACTGTCCCGAAGAATGCGGTAGCACGATCTCCAACTTGAATCTCTGAAAATCTTCGATAAGTTCCTTCTGTACAGTCAACATCCGAATCGCTGGCAACTGACTAAACGCATCCGGTACAACATTAACTTTCCCCAGATGGTACTTAAGATCAATATCATAGTCAGCCATCAGCTCCAACCATCTATGCTGCCTCATGTTAAGCTCTTTCTGCGTGAACACTTACTTTAGGCTTTTGTAATCGGTGAATACTTCGACCCTTTCGCCCAATAAATAGCGTCTTCAAATCTTCAGAGCAAAAATCACTGCTGCAAGCTCCAAATCATGAGTTGGGTAATTCTTCTCCTGGATCTTCAACTGTCTCGATGCGTAGGCTATAACCTTCCCATGCTGCATCAAAAAACATCCCGAACCTATCCCAGATGCGTCGCTGTGAATTACCAATCCTCCTGAACTGTCTGGTACGATCAAAATAGGAGCGGTTATCCACCTCTGCTTCAACGCCTCAAAAGCTAACGAACATTTATCTGTCCACACGAACGGTACTTCTTTGCGCGTAAGCTTGGTCAAAGGCTCAGCTAAACGAGCAAAATTCTCCACGAACCTTCTGTAATATCCGGCAAGTCCAAGAAAACTTCTGATTTCTGCTACGTTCTTCGGAATCGGCCAATCTTGAACTGCTGTAATCTTCTCAGGGTCAACGGCGATTCCATCTCCGGATACGACATGCCCCAAAAACTTCCCTTCTTCAAGCCAAAACTCGCACTTGCTTATTTTTGCATATAATCTTTCTTGCCTCAATGTATGCAGTGCGATCTTTAAGTGTTCCGCATGCTCTTCAATGCTCATCGAGTAGACCAGAATAGCATCGATGAACACCACTAAAAACTGGTCCAAGAACGGGGAAAAGATTCAGTCCATTAAGTCCATAAATATTGCCGGTGCATTCGTGACTCCGAATGGCATCACTAAATACTCGAAATGTCCATACCGAGTTCGGAACGCAGTCTTGCAAATATCCTCTGATTTAACTCGGACCTGATGATATCCGGATCGCAAATCCAGCTTTGAGAATACCCTCGCGCCACTAAGCTGCTCGAACAATTCGCCAATGCGAGGGATCGAGTACTTGTTCTTAATAGTCACCTGGTTTAATTCTCGATAATCGATGCACATCTTCCGTGTGCCATCTTTTTTCATTACTAGAAGAACTGGAGCTCCCCAGGGTGAATTACTGCTGCTGCGAAACCAACCCTTCTCTAGAAATTCGGTAACCAGCATCTTGACTTCTTCCAACTCTACTGGTGCCATTGGATAGTACGCTTTTGAGACTGGCGCTGCACTAGGAACAAGATCGATCACGAACTCCACGTCTCGTTTTGGTGGTGTTTACCCCAAACAGAGCAAAGCTCTGTTCAAATTCCAAAGCGGGAAACGAAGCAACGCTTATGTTTCCCCCAATCAGAGCAAAGCTCTGCTTTGAAAATTGAAGTGAAAATTAAAGTTAAAAATTAAAGAAGCAACGCTTTAGCTGACTTGCGCTCTGCGCTGCGCGACACGTGTCAGCGCAGATGCGCTAGCGCAGTTGCGCTGCGATGTGCGCTGCATGACACGTGTCACGCGCTGGGGCATTTGCGCCAAACAGAATCAAGATTCTAAAGAAATCTTTCTGTTCTTGTTAAAACAAGAAGATTTTCTTCTGTAAAACAGAAGCCCTTAGATCAAAGATCCAAAGGTGGGGAAAATTCCCCGAATCACTCAGAGAAAGATCTCTTTAACAAATTTAACTAATTTATGGGCACTATAAAAAGGACCCTAGACCTCAATTCAAAAGGATCAACATTTTGTGAAAAATTAAACAGAGA
Source organism: Agapanthus africanus (assembly GCA_030015575.1). Lineage (NCBI taxonomy): Eukaryota > Viridiplantae > Streptophyta > Magnoliopsida > Asparagales > Amaryllidaceae > Agapanthus > Agapanthus africanus. The sequence goes on along the minus strand of CM057339.1, from coordinate 160,109,841 downwards.
GGACTCTGAAGAATTGGAGAGAAATCCTCAAGAACAAAAAAGGTAAAAAACCTTTAGAAAAAGAGAAAATTCTCTTATGAACAGATCATTGATCTGAGAACAAGATCAAGGATCTCTAATAAAAAGAAAAATAAATAATAATAAGTGCTTTGCACTTTTCTATGAACCATCGGTTCCCCGAGATAAGAAAAACAAGAAGTACTTGTTTTCTTTGATCTAAATTAGATCAAGAAAACAAATAGTGCTTTACACTTCTTTTATGAACCATTGGTTCTGGAATCTAAAAAGATTCTCAAATAATAAAACAATGCCCTGCACTTGCAAAATCTACACTGTTGCGCTCTCGGGTCGGCGCAAGCCACCAGAGAGCGCCACGCGTCGGCCCCATGATGATCTGCGCTCTGCGCTTCTAAAAACAGAGCACTGCTCTCATGAATTGGCACAACTCACCAGAGCGCGCCACGTGTCAGCAGCGCAATAGCGCAGCGCGCTGGCGCAGCGCACTGCGCTTGCGCTCTCCTGAGCGTGACACGTGTCGCCTCCCCATGGACTTGCGCCTTGCGCTCCTCAATCAGCGCAAAGCGCCTGACAACCCATGTGGCACTCTGTCAGACTAATTAATGCAATGCATCATCAAGGGCAGAGCCCAATAAAGAAATGTCTATCAGACCAAACAAAGTGATATGCACTATTAAAAGGGATAAAGCCTAAATAAAAGTCTATCAGACCAAAATAAAATGCTCTGGGCCTAAAAGGCCAGAGAAAATGCTATGCATTATTAAACAGGAGCAGAGCCCCAGTAAAGGCCTAACAAGCCAAATGCAAATAAAACGTTGGATATTCTCAACTGGACTTAGCCCTATCATGGCCGTAAGTCCTCAAATTAAATTGACTGAGCACAGTTGCCCTTTTAAATCAATTTACACTTGGTCCAAGGGTACATCTCTGAACCCCTTTGACACATGTCGTTGTAATCCTTCAACGTCGTCAGAGAGGTGACGGGTCTCGACGGCCATATAACCAAGGGACCGCAATGTCCTTAAACTACCAAGGGACCGCAATGTCCTTAAACTACCCATGGACCATTACGTCCCTAAACTGGAACAATAGAGCCCCCAAACGCTCTTTTGTTGGATCTAAACGATCCCGTTTAAGTTGATCTTAGCCTCAAATATGGCTAACGTATCCTTAAACATTCAAACAGACTTTAGTCCCAAATTGGACTATAGATCTTCCAACCAACTTTGGCTCAAGGGTACATCTCTGAACTCCTCTGACATCTGTCGTTGTAATCCTTCAACGACGTCAGAGAGGTAACGGGTCCCAACTGCCATATATTAAATGGATCTAGACGATTCCGTTAAGTTGATTTTAGTCTGGAAATTAGACTAACGTATCCTTAACAAACGTTTAAGTTGATCTTAGCCTCAAAAATGGCTAACGTATCCTTAAACCAAAACCCAAAACCCAAATCTAAGAAAATACGGATTTGGACTAATCCACGTCCTACGGGCGACGAAATAAATGTAAGTGCACGGCGGCGCCCCGGCTGTCAATGCGACGCCGGAATGCGGAAGCGGTGATAAACTTTAAATTTTTCATGAACTGGCACCACCGCGCACTAATACCCGGATCGAACCATTAACTAGTCCTAGCTAACTAAAAGATGGGGAAGAGAGATATACCGACTGATCCGAGTCCTCCGGTTTTCTCGTCGTCTTCCCGATCTCCCGCGGAAACTCCGGTCGTCGCCTCCTTGTCGGAAGGGCACCACATCGCCTACATCTTTTACGGGCTCCCACCTCAATGCCGAGGCAACTCGGGCACGAAGCTGGCTAGTCGACGTGCCCAAGATTTGCTGTAGAATGTTGTGTAGAACTTGTGTCTCATTTTGGGGTAGTGGAGGTTGCCATTGGTGGAGGGATTGAACTTAACTCTTGAGATGGAGATGTGGGGATTTTTGAAGCAACTAGAGAACAAAAATTCCCCACCCAAAAAAATTGGCAGCCCCTAACTTGGTCGACCAATACATGGTGATAGAATGAGAGAGGAATGAGAGTGAGTGTAGCAAAAAGTCAAAACAGGGGGGGAGAAGCCATCATGCAATCCAAAAGAAAAAATGGTTATCATAATGAATCATGATCACCATACCAAGTCCAACACTCAATCACCTACTATCTCATCACAAGTCAAGGCATGATGGCTAAAGAAAGTCAAGCAAGGTCAATGGATGGTGCACCATCATGATACAAGGAAATATGCAAAGACCCCCTCCACTAATACTTATTTGCACAAATGCAAATAAGCCCTCCTCCACCAATCTTCGGCCAATGAACGATACAAAGGAAATTGGCCGAAACGAAAAGCAAACTAGCAACTCCAGAAAACTGGTCCCGTAATAAATTACAGGAAAACCCCGATACTGTGCATACACACCCGCATTTGTATTCCGACCGAAATACAAATGCAATGAGACAAAATCTACACTGTACCATACTAGGATCCAGCTTAAACCAAAGCCGGCAAGTAAGATCCATTCGATCCTGATCCATGCAATACCGCACGTATCTGATCGAACCCTGCCATATATCCATACGGCCTGTAGTACAAACTGTCTAATCCTGATCCGTGCAATACCGCACGTATCTGATCGGACCTTGCCATATCTCCATACGGCCTCTACAACTTTTCGCCCGAAAGCTGAGTAACTGAATGTGGGGGACTCTAAAGACTCGTCAACACCTTGGTTGTGGACTTAACCACTAGCACGTCAGAGGTATAAGCCAATACGTAACGGGCTACCAGGTATTGACTAAAAGGGACGTCTGTGAGCGAACTCAGCCTGACAACCCTACTGAGCCTGTCAGTGACAATATCCGTACAGTCCGGTCCGTTCGTCTATGAGCATCGCATGGCGGGCCTAGGGGGTTGGTAAAAGTCAGACCCCCAAAAGCGGTACAAGTCGTGTCGGAGTGTAGCCCAGAACACCCTGAGATACTACTGGAATACCTACCAGTAAATCTCCTTGTCTCGGCCGAGGGCTTCGTGTAATGGCTCTCCTAGACACAGCGCGACCTCACCCCCAATACCGGGAGAGACGAACCCCTGAAGATACGCTCACTGCCTCCATGTGGCTCGGGACTGTACCCAACTAAAACCTGTTTGCACGACTCCTTTGAGCCGTGGTAGGGTAGTAATCAAAGTACAGTGGGAACTCACACAAGACAAATGACGATCCCCAGGTCGATGAACTAACCTGTACACATGTCACCAGGGAACTGCCATCTGACGTCTGGTATATGACCAACTAGCATGTTCCCGGCGAGTCCTGTCCGGTGTACTCATAACCCAATGAGCACCTGTATACATCTTAGGTAATCCAACTGACACCAGTGGCTTGTGAGACCGGCCACCGCCCCTCGTCGGGGTCTCGACTGTATACACTAGTCTACTCTGGAGTATCGATGCCCTGTCTCGAAACTCTCACGACTAGGGACCATTTAAGGATATGCTTATAGACTGCCAGCTCCCACGTATATGATCGCCCTCATACTGCTGGTGGTCAAGCAAGAATCCTAGGGGCTCTATCAACGTGTAATAGCGACTTGTCAGGTCACCTAAAGCAGTACACGATGATAAAGGTAAACCAGATAGCATACTATCATCTCGAGTAAGACTGTCCTACCGGGATAGGTCCTCCATCAATCATTGCAATCATGTACCTGTGACCTAATAATTGACTCTGAGGGCACTATCTCCAACAATCTCCCACTTGCACTCAAGGCTAATTATTGCGATGTCGCATACTCACAGCCCGTGTGATACCGAACAACCAACTCCTCTACTAGTCAGTCTCACAAAGCTCGTTTGCGAAACTATTGCGTTCGAGGAATAGCCTCAGTGAGTGGATCCGCTTAGTTGTTTCTTTCTATGTCTCTCTATATCTCAAGTTCGCGGAGAAAGCCATCTCCCGAAAAGAGCAATACCTATCTTTGAATATGTCTGGATGCCTGATGGGACCTAGCTCATAAATGAACTCCAAATCCAAACTTCTTAGACTGTATCGTCAACTGAACTTAATCAGTATCCTGCGCCATGCCACCCTCAGTATTGCCTTGGACCACCTGTCCAAAATACTGCCCCTCGTCAGAAGGAAAAAACTATAACTCCGACAACCTCCTTGTCGTCCATGTCACCTTGGAAGCCTGGATTGATAACTGTCTCCCGAATGAGGCTGTCGTTATCATATCCCTAGAACATCCACTTATGTTCTAAAACTGCTTCCGACTGTTTTTCCAGGATTGGATCAATGTCAACTTATTGCATCTAGTGCAAGAACAATATCTGGTGTGGTACTTGACATCTCATGATTGACTCAATTGCCTAAGCAAGTGATCTGCCAATCATGCACATCCCTCTCTACTTTAGTCTATAAGACACCTTTAGAGAGGGTGACTCCATTACCTGCAGGTACACTACCGTGCCAAGAGTCGTCCATTCTAAATACTCTTAGAATACTGTATAAGTACCCTGATTGGGAAACCACCCAAATCTAGATCTAAAATCATAGATCTAGTAACCAGTATGTCTGATATAATGTCCAAGTCCCATGCGGAGAAGCTACTGTATGACGACCAAAGTATAACCGATCGTAGTATAGGAGTTTCTTTTCCTACTCTGTGTATGTCATCCAAATACCATGACATCACACCCTACTACCTTCTCAACAGATCCATCCCCTATTCTGATGAAGTCAAACCTATGACTGTCACATCAGAAATAGATGATCTATTTCCGCTACTGGTGCTTCAGTCTATAAATAGACATAAGCTACCTGTCCACCAATGCTTCCGCTGCTCCCACTGACTACGACAACCCTCTGGCAGAGTCACATACACGTACACTTCTAAAGCAAGTTTAGAACGACGCTATACTCATCCTCCTGCCGGGTCTCACAGTCTGGAACAACAGCAATGGCAAGTGTGGGTAAACAAGAACCTCCCTGTCACCGTCCTTGAGGTTACCGTAGTACCTTTCGGGTGCCTGAAGTTACCCACCCTATCTGCGGAGTGGCCAATGGAATGTCAATTCAGATTGAATCTTTAGGTTCCTTATCAAATCTTCAGTAATCGTTTGTGGTTCTGGAATCACTTCCAGTTCTACCATACTCCCACTACCGTTTTATGAAAAAATCCATTTTTAATAAAACTGTGGCGAGTCTAGAACAATATCACTTTCTTATGGTAGAAAGTCAATCCTCGTCATAGCCTGGGTCAACCCACAAACAGCCATTATAGAAACGTGCCTTGAGTTATCCAGAGTCTGGTTTTAAGCATAAACCGGACAACTCCCCGTACCTTAACATCGTTAAGATATGAACTGTTCTATATCCAATACAGAAACAGAGGCACTGATTTAATTGAACCAGATTCAAATCATGCAGCTGTCCCCAGTGCATGTCAACTAAATGGAAGGAGGCCTATCAGCGTTACTCAACTTAGGAATGCTTCCAATCATGAGTAACCCGAAAGAGAAGCAAGATCTCTTTATCATTACTATCAACTGAATACCATACACAAGTGTTGGGGTAAAAATTTACACCCCGGTTGACCAAGTCAAAATCCAAGCCAACCCCAAGCCAAGTGGGCCCAAGCCCAGACCCAGTGGGCCCATGCCCGAGTCGAGCCCGAACATGAAGCGGCCGGCCTCCTCCACGCCAAGATAAAATTTTTGTAATAAATAATCTTGTTGCATTTTCTTTTATTTTATTTTATGGATAAATGTAAGAAAATGGGCATAAAGCCAAATTTTTGTAAAGCCCATGGCTTATGTGCAAAAAGAAATGGCACATGAGCCATGAAATAGGCAAAATGCCATTTTGTGAAGCCCAAGGGGCTATGTGTAAAATGTATGGCCTATAAAGGCAAAGATAATGAAATATCTCACCAACTTTTTTTCTCTCTCTCCAAAAAAGTTTCAGAGCTGAGCTCTTTCTTCCTTCTTCAAGGTTCCAAAACCTTCTTCTTTCTTTTGAATTAAATCAAGAGTTCTACTCTCATTTTTATAAAACAAATTAGTTTTCACCACAAAACCCATCAAGGGGAACTCAGATCTTCCATCAGATCTCAAAAAGAAAAGATTTTGAAATCCCACATCTCTTGATCTTCAAGATCCAGCTAACAGAGGAGGAAGAAGAAGAACATCTTTCACTAAACCCTCAAAAAAAAAGAAGAAAAACACATTCAGGAGTCCAACTCCTCTCTGATTTCTCTTCTGAGAAATTTTTTCAGGCTAAAAGCCTCTTGTGCCTCTCCGGCGCGCAGCGCAAGTGCGCAAGGCGCCAGCGTGCCGACACATGGCGCGCGCTTGCGCAAGTGCGCAAGGCGCCCGCGTGTCGACACGTGGCGCGCGCGCTTGCGCACCTGCGCGCAGTGCGCAAGGCGCCTGCGTGCCGACACGTGGCGCGCGCGCTTGCGCACCTGCGCAAGTGCGCAAGGCGTCCGCGTGCCGACACGTGGCGCGCTTGCGCAAGGCGCCCGCGTGCCGACACGTGGCGCGCTGCGCGCGCTGAGCGCACAGCACCTAACGCACAGCGCTCAAGGCGCTGGCCCCCACGCATCCCTTGGATGCCTTTACCCTCTCTTTTTATGTACATACATATACACATACATATGTATACAAATTCACACATATACATACTCCGCCACATTCTCCCCCTCCAAAAAATTTTCGGGCCGGGACGCTGCCCCGAACCCCGCAAGGGGGCTGCTAGCCCCCTTGACCCCCAGCCCGCTATCCGGGTAGCGGGACCCCCGTAAAAACTCTGCGTGGCTCCCGATATATCCAAAACCCCCTTTCAAAACACACGCACACTGCACATTGAGTTCGCATGACCAGTTTAACCCGTTAATCGGAGGTTCCCTCGCCCCAAAGGCGATGGGTAATTAACGGCAGCTTAGTCCGCGGCTGCCGGAGATTCGGATCCCCACAATCATTAAACCCCGGCCTACCCTAGGCAGGGGGAATCTGTAGTACGCCTGACAAGCGCTCGCGTATTCCCATCTCACTGGGGTGACGAAAAACACCCTACAACAAGTATCTACATCTTTGATCATTTTGAAGAATCCCGATACTTGCGATACCTGGTTTTCTACTCTATTCAAATACCTATAACTTCTCAAAATTCGGACCCTGTGTTTCCACGAAACACCTGTCTAAAAACTAGAGAAGTTATAAGTAAACCGAATATAGTACGAGGACCAACCCCTCTGTCCTGATGGACCCTGGACAACATACAATACTCTGTATAAGTCCCTTGATTCTGATAACTCATTCACTGTGTGTCGTAGGTTGAAAACTGTACTTATGGTTAAGAAGAATTACACCGCTGTTTAATGCTCCTTACCTAACCATCCACTGATATAGGTAAATGTCACAGACATAATTTCAAAAAGGTATATCTCACTCTATGAAAATAGACGTACAGATATATCAATTTGAAATTGGTGCATAACAGCGGATACTCAAAACCAAATATTTGTCGTCCGGCAAACAACCCAGGTGACTTCCTCAAATATCACCGATTACAACGAATCCCGATATAATGAGGATGATCACCCAATTCCCAATAACTTACTCCCACTCATCATCTGTAAAACCATACAGATATGAGAATCATACCTGGTAAATACATACCTGTTTCGCCCAATCAGAGCAAAGCTCTGTTTGAATTCAAAATTCAAATTTTGAAGCAACGCTTCAAGTCTGGCGCTAATACGTCAGCGCAGCGCCCCAGAAAGCGCACCCAATCAGAGCAAAGCTCTGTTTAAAGGAAGCAACGCTTCAGCTGCGCTGCGCTCTGCGCTGCGCGACACGTGTCAGCGCAGACGCGCTAGCGCACTTGCGCTGCGCTCTGCGCTGCGCGACACGTGTCATGCGCTGGGGCATCTGCGCCAAACTAAATTAAGATTTTATGAAATCTTTTCTGTTCTTTCCAAAACCAGAAGATTTTCTTCTGCCTTTGGATCAAAGATCCAGCGGTGGGAAAATTCCCAAAATCACTCAGAAAAGATCCTGTTAACAAATTCAACAAATTTATGGGCACTATAAAAAGGGCCTTAGACCTCAATTCAAAGGCATCAACATTTTTCTTGAGAATTCAAGAACTTTAAACAGAGAGAACTCTGAGAAGATTTCAAGAAAAAGGTAAAGAACCTTCATGGATTAGAAGAAATTCCTTCTAATAAACCATTAGTCTAAAAAAAATAAGATCAATGATCTTTATATAAAAAAAACAGTGCTTTGCACTTCTTGTGAACCTTCGGTCCTTTAAAAACAATAAAAAATAATAAAATAATAAAAGAATAGTGCTTTGCACTTTTATGAACCTCTGGTTCTTCGAATAAAGAAAAAGTTATTTTTCTTTGATCTAATTTAGATCAAGAACTTAAACAGTGCTTTGCACTTCCCTTCTTGAATCTAAAAGATTCTTAGTGCTTTGCACTTCCAAACTGCACCGTTGCGCTCTTAAGAGAGCGCCACGTGTCGGCTATAGAACCACTTGCGCTAAGCGCCCTTAAGATAGAGCTTTGCTCTCTGAAATTGGCGCAACTCGCCGAGAGCGCGCCACGTGTCAGCAGCGCAACAGCGCAGCGCACTGCGCTAGTGCGCTTGCGCTCACCAGAGCACGACACGTGTCATCACCATATGAGCTTGCGCTCATTACTTAGCGCAGATGCATTGTATTGCTTACAAAAAAAGGGCCAAGCCCAATTAAAAGAAGGCCTAACAGGCTTAATAAAATGCAATGCATTATTTTAAGGGGCAGAGCCCAAACCAAAACAGATGCTCTGCATCATTTATAAATGGACAGAGCCCAAACAAAATATTCAGAATGCTATGCATTTTAAAAGGGGCAAAGCCCAAACAAGGTAGATACTTTGCATCATCTACAAATGGGCAGAGCCCAAAATAAATTGATACTCTGTATCTTTTGTGGGTAGAGCCTAAATAAAAAATGCAATGCAAAAGCAAATAAAATGTTGAACTGGACTTAGCCCAATCGTGGCCATAAGTCCTTAAGTTAAGTTGACTGAGCAAAATGGCTCTCCTAAATCAATCTACGTCCGGTTTGAGGGTACATCTCCGAACTCCTTTGACATCCATCGTTGTAATTCCTCAACGACGTCAAAGAGGTGACGGGTCCCAACAACCACACAATCCGATGGACTGAAACGTCCTTAAACTAATATTGGACCGAAACGTCCTTAAACTAATATCGGACCGAAACGTCCCTAAACTAATATCGGATCGAAACGTCCTTAAACTAACGATGGACCACTACGTCCTTAAACTGGCGATGGACCACCACGTCCTTAAACTGGCATAATAGAGTCCGAACGCTCTTTTGCCGGATCTAAACGGTCCCGTCTAAGTTGATCTTAGCCCCAAATACGGTTAATTTGTCCTTAGATCTTTAAATAAACAATAAAACTCCAAATCAACTTTGGTTCAAGGGTACATCTCTGAACTCCTCTGACACCTGTCGTTGTAATCCCTCAACGACGTCAGAGAGGTGACGAGTCCCGACGGTCAGATAATTAAATCAATCACTACGTTAAGTTGATCTTAGTCTAAAATAGGACTAATGTATCCTTAACGAATGTTTAAGTTGATCTTAGCCGCAACGCGACTAATGCATCCTTAAACTAAAAACACCAAACCCAAATCTAAGTAAATAAGGATTTAGACTAATCCACGTCCTACGGGCGACGACATTACTCAGTCTCCGTATACAATCCACGGGCAACCACAAACAAAACAAACATACACGACACGAAGTGAAATTCTGGAGAAGGAGAAAGTTGTTATCGCAATGCGGTAGCGTAATTAACTGCAGGGGCTTGCGCCTGCAGGGAAGAGCGTCCCCACAATCAAAAACCCCTCACCCTGAGGGGGAATCTGACGAAGTCTGCTACATCGGCCGCATCCGTCTAAACCTCCGATACACGGTGTCATAAATCAACTTGGCATCTTCGGAGAGGTGGACGGATAAAACCAAATAGCATCTGCCCCGAACCTCAGGCAACGGACGCGAAGTCCGGGCCGTCTTTCGGAGGGGAACAGATTCTGGCACGCCCGGTGGGACCTCTTCCTCTTTCCACTCCACACTTCGTGTGTCGTCTTCGCGAACCAATCGCGGTTTGTTAAATGGTTGTCTTCGGATTTCAAGTTGCTAAGATTTGGTCTTTTACCTGGCGCAGAATTCAAGATTCAATGGCCACCAACTGCACCAACTGCTTGAAATGCCACTGCAACGGACGCTCCACCTCACCGAGAGGTGTAACATATGGGCCCTAAGCGGCTTCCTTCCTGACTCTGCCGGTAGACCAGGTGACCCAAGGCACCACCGGCTTGTTCTTCGGGACCATGGTCCCACCTACAAGCTTCTCTATGCCGACACCTGCACCGGAAGTAAACAAGAAGTCGGTGTTCGACCGGCTCACTGCTATCACGACCCCTGTCAACGGGTCGCCTGCTACTAAACCAACAGCCTCCGTTTTCACCAGGCTAGGTCAGAACTATAAAATGGCCGTCCCAAAGAGGGCAACGGCCGCTGCTTTGGGAGTCGTTAAGGCGGCTTCTCCCATCAGAGAGTCGGTCTTCACAAGATTGACGGTTCCCACTCCTCCCCCAGCTGGTCAAAAAGCATCAGTCTTCAATAGGCTGACATCGGCAGTTACCCCATACTCAAACAGGGGGCAACAAGAAACCATCTCGATTTCCGAGCTAGTCCCAACGGCTCGTCGTGCGCGACGTCGCCATTGGCAACGAGTAAGGAAAGCAGGGGGCAACTCCCCCTCAGGGCTAACCCCACCAGCTCCAGTGGTGGGGGTCAACGCTGCTGTTCCAACCGGGAACAGCTTTGAATTGCTGAGGAAGGTGAGAAAGAACTCCCCAATTGCTGCATTGAAAAGGTCTCCTCCGCCCATGGAAAAAGCTCCGGAGACAAAGCAGGAACAGCCCCCTCAACGGCTGTCGTCAAAAATTTATAAAGTTTGGCGGAGGGTTCAAGACTCCGTGATTGACCCAGACCACTTTCGTCACCAGAAAAAGGCAAAGGTGGAAAAGGACAAAAACCGCCCCATTAAACAGCAGGGGGCAACAAATGCTAGGATGCCCGCTTCAACGGCTCCTTCAACCTCAAAGGTCCATAAAAGGAAAAGGCCAGAGAAAGCTCCCGTGACACTGACAAAGTTTAAAAGCGGTGAACCTAAGCGCCCCAAGTCAGGGGGCATAACAGTTCATACGGTCTATATGGCTTCTGGAAAGGAAGAAAGTCGTACTTCTACGGGTCACCGACCGCTCACCCGATCCGTGACGAAAGCCTAGGAGCAGCAACAAAAGCTCCAGGAGATGATGACTACAATGGCTGCACTCACGGGGCCAAAAGAGAATCCTGAGACGTCCTTAGATGAACGTCAAGAGGAAGAGACCGACCCTGAGTTCCTCCGCCGAGTACTGGAAAAGAGAGACAAAGAGGCTGCTGAACAAGCAGCCAATATCCAGCGTATGGGCCTCCTCTTCCAGGACATGATAGGGATGATGATACAACAAGATCCCCCGACTGAAGAACCCCCAATTGTCCTTGGGGATGATAGGGGAGAGACATCAAACCCTCAGCCCGTTCTATCAACGGCTAAAGAGGATACAATCTCTAAAACTGATCTGGACGAATATATAGCCCAGCAAATAAAGGTTCATCACGCGGCCGAAGCAGCCAGCCACGTCGTAAAAACGGGGCGACCGTATCCAGGCTGGTATGACCAAATCAAGTACCCGCCAGGTTATACAATTCCCAAGTTTCATGTCTACAAAGGGACCGGCAATCCCCATCAACATGTTGCCCAGTTCAGGGCGCTTTGCGGTAACACCGGCGGCGACGATAAGCTTTTGCTTCGCCAGTTTGTTGGAAGCTTATCAGATACGGCCTTCGAATGGTATTCTGAGCTCCCCAATGACTCTATTAAAACCTTCGCAGAGATGGAGCTGCTCTTCACCCAACGTTTTGCAAGTGCCAGCGAGCGTACCCCGATGACAGCACTGATTAATGCCAGGGTAAAACCCGGCGAGACATGGGTTCAGTACGCTATACGGTGGCGTAATCTATGGTCTAAGTGTGAACAACGCATAGAAGAAGCCCCTGCGGTGGGAATGTTTGTTGGAACCCTTGATCCACAAGCAACCATCTCACAGTTTATGATGTTCTTCAAGCCGACTTCCTTCCAGGCTTTGATCGACAAATTGACGCAGATGGACCAGATGGGCCATAAACCCCCTCTCCCGAAGCCGGACTCCCGAAACGATAAAGGAAAGGGAAAAGCGATCATCGTCGCTAATGCCCAACAACAACCGAACGACTCGAAGCCGGTTGCTCGTCCAAACAATACGCGCCCATACGTACCTCTTGAGGACAGGATGGGACGTGCTTACTCCTTCCCCCGTGATAAAACGAGGAGGCTATTCGAGCTGGCATTACGCAACAGGCTCATAAATCTGCCAGATCCAAAACGTCCATCGCAACCAAGTGACGTCAACGAGCCTAATTACTGCCCTTATCATCGAGTGCTAGGACATCCGATCGAAGACTGTTACGTTTTCAAAAATTGGCTTGAAAACCAGTACCGCCAAGGTAAATTTGCGCTATCCGACAAATGGAAGGTAAATCCCCCGCAGCCCCACACCTCTAAAGGGACGAATACGCCGGGGGCAACATGCTCCGTCATTGAAGAAGCTCCTTGGGAGGTTGTATTATCAGCCAAAACGAGGAGAATGTTAAATGATCTTCAGACCTGTCCAGCGGTCAAGTGGAAGAACCCCTTAGAACCGCAGGTTATTGAGGGGATGTTGAAGCCACGTCCGACTCCGAGGACCGATGGTGGTAGTTCAAGCGCTCATAGTCAGCCGTCAAAATCTTCAAAAAAGAAGAAGAAGAAATCTAAGAAGCCCGTGAAGCCTGGCGACAAGCGCACGGACTTACAAAAGCAAATCGACGCACTGGATGAGTATAACCAAGAAGAGCGGACTCCCATTACGCTCCAAGATTTCCTTGATCACGTCTTCCAAAAAGAAGATGAGGGAGAAAATTCATCGGATGAATCCGAGGAATATGTGGCGAGCTGTCATATGATCTCCCATTCGACCACGGACGATGAAGGGACTTCTGGCACTAAAACGCCGGGGGCAAATACTGAGTCAAGGGTTCCGGAATTATCAATCGAAATGATTGACGCGTTTCTTAGTGAAGCTCGATTGAAAAGTAAAGCTGATCGAGAACACGAGACGGCTATATTCGAAAAAGCCAAGCGCCGGCGACTTGAGGAAAGAGCTGAGATGATCCCGCTGGAGCAAAATGCCTCCACCGCTGACAAAAGCCAATTCAAGATAAAAAAGAGGTTTGCTAAGGCTATATCAATAGGCATGAAGCTACCATCCTCTGAAGGAAAAATGACTGGTGTGGTAGAAATGCACCCCTCTTATTGCTTATATCATCAGAAGGTCTCGCATTCCACTCAAGAGTGCAAGGCTTTCGATAGATGGTGGCAAGGATACGTCGCTAATCAACAACGCTTTAAACGGGAAAAGCGTAAGATTCGTCGGGAGCAAAGAAGTACAACCAAAGAGCTTGAAAGAACTGCCGGCAACTGTCACATGGTTAACACTACCGGGTCGCAAGTGCCTACATTTGGGAGCGACTCTGATGAGGAGTTAGAACTTGCCCCTCTCTTTAAAGAGTCAACTTCGGGAAAAGAAGAGGAGCCAGTGGTTTGCGAAAATATCCGGCTGCGGAATCGAACACTGCCTGAAAAGAACCTCGGACCCTCGAATAGAAAAGATAAAGGGAAAGAAAAGGTCTCTGAAGACACCGTCTTAGATGGCCAAGTTCTGGAAGAGCTAAACGCCAAAAGCCCACCGAAGAGAAGTAAGGTGGATTACAACGTTCTGGCACATCTGAGGAAACTGCCCTCTCGGCTCAGCGTCCTTGATGCCTTGTTACTATCAAAGGAAGCCAGAGACTCTTTGATTAAGGCGCTACAAGATCCGGACCAGTTCCAAGCCTTCTTAACCGAAGAAAAGATGAAAGACGAATTAGAAGAAGTGCACACAGCCGACGTTACTTTTGGTGATGAAGACCTTCTCCTCGGGACGTGTGAACACAATCGCCCCCTTTATGTTTCAGGATACTGCCATGACATAAAGATAGGTAAAATCTTGTTCGATAATGGATCGTCTGTCAATTTACTCAATGTGCGAGTGTTAAAGGAGATTTGCATGAGTGTCCAACACCTCGCCCGAGACAAGATCACTATCTCCGGTTTCGACTCTCAATCCTCAAAGACTCTTGGATCTGTGATATTGACGCTACGCTTCGGGTTGCTCGTCACAGACATCAAATTCCATGTTATAGATGCCAAGACGTGCTACAATGCTCTGCTCGGCCGACCGTGGCTACACGAGTACAATATCATCCCTTCTACACAGCATCAGTGCATGAAGTATTCTAGGGATGGCCTCGAGTACACTGTGGCGGGAGAGTTGAATCCGTTTTCCGTGAATGAAGTTCGCAAGTATGAAGATGCCAAATACTTTTTACCGAGTTTCGAAGACACGGAAAGGTGTCACAAACCGGAGGACAAGACTAACGCCACCATTCATGTCTTCGGCAGTGACACCGAGGAAGAGGAGGATATAATTTATTCAGGTCCATCCCAATCCACCAGGCCGGGACCATCCGTTCCTTCATTGATCTTCGGCAGTGATTCAGAGGATGAAGTTCATGCTGTATTCTCTGCTCGGCCTTCAATACGGGTTTCCGCTGATGAAGAGCGAAGTCTGCAGATAACCATGGTGCCGCTTGAACATTACAAAGAACTGGATGCACTCGACACCAACAGTGTAGAAGAATTGCAGACATTCTATATCCCTCCCGGACGAAAAGGCGAGAAGGCAATCCTATTTTACCGTTCTGAAGAAAACAAGGTGGAAAAAGAAATTTGGCATGGCGCGGATCCCACGCTCGACAGGCTTCAGCCTATCCGTCTTCCCAGATATTATACCGAAGGTTTGAAGAAACTGCTGAAACGCCAGGGGATGTCCTTCACACAGACAGTTAGAAAAGCCAAATTCTATGACAAGGTCTGGAACGTTCCCGGGACTCAATGCAAACTGCCTAACGGGAGAATAGAAACAAAAGGGCTTGGGTACATCCGGTCAAAGAAACGGGAGCTAGTAAACAGCTGTTATGTTATGTATGACTTCGATGAAGAGGCGGACGCTCAATGGGAGGACGCTAATCCTGAGCCAGCAAAAGTTCCTGATACCAAACCGCCCAGTCCATCGTTTGAAGACCAGATGAGCAAACTTATAAGGGATGCAAGTCAAAAAGTCCGAAATGATCACAATCGTGAAATGGCAATCTATGAGAAAGCCAAGACACAGTGCCTCCTTCAACAGGCGGTGAAGGATGAAAATGCCGATCCTTATCAACCTGCTACAAAAAAGGTTCGACGCGAAAACAAAAACAAGTCGAAAGGCAAGAGAGGCGCTCGACAACCACAGAGCAGAGCTAAGAAGCCACGTATCCGAGAGTCGAGCGTTATAGACCTAGCCCTCAGGAAGAAAATGGGTCGAGCATACTCATTTCCTCGGAACAAAACGAGGAAGATATTCAATTTCGCTCTAAAACATCAAATGCTTACGTTGCCA
This sequence comes from Agapanthus africanus, assembly GCA_030015575.1. Lineage (NCBI taxonomy): Eukaryota > Viridiplantae > Streptophyta > Magnoliopsida > Asparagales > Amaryllidaceae > Agapanthus > Agapanthus africanus. The sequence continues at coordinate 160,094,076 of CM057339.1, read as the reverse complement.
GAATCTAAGCATCCTGAGCACGCAGGCGAGGTGTTCAACCCAAATTATTGCTTTTACCATCGAGTAATGGGACACCTTCTTGAAGATTGCTTCACCTTCAAGAATTGGGTTGAAGATCAGTATCAGCTAGGCAAATTCGTGTTTTCTGACAACTGGAGGGTAGCACCACCACAGAAGCACGAGCCCGAGGCCGCGAGAGAAGAACCAACTCCGCATTGGGATTGGCAGAAAATTTGCACTTGCCATGTGGTAACAATATTAAAAGAAGAGTCCGAGGACATGAACAGCCTTCCTTGGTGCTTTGAAAACGGCAGCGATGAGGTGATCTCAGAATTTCCCCCAGCTCCGAAAGAACTGGAGGACGGAATACATACCACCGCAGACAACCTCAGGAAAATCGAGTTGGGGACGGTAAATGATCCGCGACCAACATTCGTCAGTGAGCTACTGTCTGAAGAGAGGGTGGCTGCGTTAAAAGACGTCCTTGTACAGCATAAAGATTGCTTCGCATGGAACTATTCCGAGATGCCGGGACTAGATCCAGAAGTTGCTGTACATAAACTAGCAATATCCCCAGACATCAAGCCAGTCAAGCAGGCGCCGAGAAGAATGCGACTCGAGCTTGAAATGAGCATAAATACCGAAGTCAAAAAGTTAATCGACTCTGGCTTCATTCAAGAAGTTCAGTACCCTGAATGGATCGCCAACATTATCCCAGTGATGAAGAAAAATGGGACAGTGCGCGTATGCGTAGACTTCCGGGATCTTAATAAAGCTTGCCCGAAGGATGATTTCCCAGTGCCAGTCACTGAACTGATGATAGACAATACATCCACTCATGAGGTTTTCTCTTTCATGGACGGCTCGTCAGGGTATAATCAAATAAAAATGCATCCGGAAGACCAGAAGCACACAGCCTTCAGGACTCCTCTTGGTATATTTTGTTATAAAGTGATGCCCTTCGGTTTGAAGAACGCCGGTGCTACTTATCAGAGGGCCATGACAAAGATCTTCGACGACCTTATACACGAAATCGTTGAATGCTATATCGACGACCTCGTGGTAAAAAGCAAATCGTACGAGGAACATCTCGAGCATCTGAAGACCGTATTTCAACGCCTTCGGCAATACAACTTGAAGATGAATCCTCTTAAATGTGCATTCGGGGTTTCCTCGGGCAAATTCCTGGGATTCGTTGTTCGACACCGAGGTATTGAAATAGATCCGTCAAAGATTAAAGCGATCCTGGAAATGCCTCCGCCGAGGACTCTCAAACAGCTGCGGTCTCTCCAAGGGAAACTCGCATACATACGGCGATTTATAGCCAACCTTTCAGGAAAGTGCCGTCCTTATAGTCACCTGATGAAGAAAGGAACCCCATTCGTTTGGGATCAAAAATGCCAAGGCGCACTGGACGAGATCAAGCAATACTTGCAGAACCCGCCGGTGTTGGCTGCTCCGGTTAAGGGGAAGCCTCTCATTCTTTATACAACCGCCCTCGAAGGCTCCTTAGGCGCATTATGGGCACAAGAGAACGATCAAGGGAAAGAAAGAGCACTCTACTACTTAAGTCGAGTTCTGCTGGGGACAGAAAGCAACTACTCTCCCATTGAAAAACACTGCCTAGCGTTGATCTTCGCAATAACAAAGCTTAGGCACTATGCGTTGGCGCACGGGGTCCGTCTTATTTCAAAAGTGGACCCTCTCAAATATCTAATGTCAAAAGCCATATTGACAGGGCGACTCGCTAAATGGGCCCTGCTCTTGATGGAATTTTCGATAACATATCAACCTCTCAGGGCAGTAAAAGGCCAGGCCATCGCCGACTTCCTTGCTGAGCATCCCATACCTGCCGATTCTCCTTTAAATTGCGATTTTCCAGACAGACATGCGTTTGACGCAATCGACAGTGGTGATAGCCGGTGGGAGCTTTATTTCGATGGAGCATCTTCCATGAAAAAGCACAAACAAAATACGCCAATGATCAAATCAGGGGTAGGACTCATCTTTGTGACTCTACAAGGAGGAATAATGAGCTTCGCCTTCTCCTTAACAGAGCCGAGAACGAATAATGAAGCTGAATATGAAGCTTTGATAGCAGGCTTGGAGATTGCCATCGATATGGGAATTGAAAGCCTCCTCATATATGGGGACTCCCAACTGGTCGTTAGTCAAGTGAACGGCGATTACCAAACATGCAAGCCGGAATTGGTAAAATACGGTGAAAAAGTGCAGCAACTGCTAACCCAAATTCCCTCCTACACGTTGGAAAGCATACCGCGCGCGGAAAACAGCAAAGCAGACGCGCTGGCCAAACTTGCTAAAGAGCTGGCTGACGAGAATCTCGATGACGTTAGAATCGTGATACAAAGCCGTCGAGTACTCTCCCCAGCAGAAATACCTACAGAATCATATAAAGAAAAGGGAGCAACTGAACAGGCGACCCTACAAATAAAAGATCATGAGAAGACCGAAGACTGGAGAGAAGTCTTCATAGATTACTTCAAGTTCCACCGAATACCTGAAGAAGCGTCCATAAGACATCGGCTTGTGAAACGAGCTCTGTCTTTCGCCTTCGTCAACGATACTCTATACAAAAGATCATTCGATTCTCTGTGGCTGAGATGCTTAGGACCTGACGAAGCGAAAAGGGTTGTCCAGGAATTTCACGACGGACTCTGCGGTTCTCACCAAGCAGGCCTAAAGATGAAATTGAAGATCAAACGGATGGGCTACTACTGGCCCACGATGATGCAGGATTGCCTGGAATACGCGAGGCAATGTCATTCATGCCAAATTCACGGGGACTTCATCCATCAGCATCCCAATCCACTGCATCCGACAGTGGCTAGTTGGCCATTCGAAATGTGGGGAACCGACATAGTCGGCCCCATCGAACCAGCATCGTCAAAGGGACATCGTTTCATCTTGGCGACGACTGATTACTTCTCCAAATGGGCAGAGGCGGTACCGTTGAGGGAAGTGAAGACGGAGAACATCCTCCATTTCTTCAAAACGCATGTCATATACCGGTTCGGAACCCCAAGAAGGATCATCTCTGATAATGGGCCAGCTTACCGAAGTCATAAAATTAGCCGCTTCGCACAGCAGCACAATATAGACTGGAGATATTCCTCAGTTTATAATCCGCGAGCTAACGGTCTAGCTGAGGCCTTAAACAAGACCTTGACGAAGATCATGAAGAAAACAGTGTCACGAAATAAGAGAGATTGGCACGAAAGATTGCAAGAGGCTCTTTGGGCGTATCGAACTACATTTAAAACAGCCACAAACACAACGCCGTACGCGTTGGAATTTGGGACGGAAGCAGTACTCCCTCTCGAGATAGAATTACCCTCTCTACGAGTGGCAGTCCACTACGAGCTGACAGACGAAGAAAATGCTCACCTTCGGTTTGAAGAGCTTGACGCCCTTGATGAAATCCGACTTCTAGCACAGCAAAATCTGGAAGCTTATAAAGCAAAGATGACGCGCTCATACGAAAGATTGACCCGACCGAGGACATTTCGTCAAGGCGAACTCGTGCTAGTGGTCAAAAGGCCTATGATCCCCAATCGCGCCAAGCGGGGAAAATTCGAGCCAAACTATGAAGGCCCGTACGTCATAGATAAAGTCTACCAGGGTGGAGCCTATCTACTCATGGACATGCACGGTGAAAGGCCTTTCAGGCCAATAAACGGTCGCTTCCTGAAGAAATACTACGCTTAATGAGCCATAGTTTAGGTCAATGATAGATGACGACGACTATGTCCGCTCGCTATCTTCCTGAGCTTAAGCTTTATAAAGTAGCCGGCCTTTTCCGTGACGGACCGAAACGTCCTTAAACTAACGACGGACCGAAATGTCCTTAAACTAATAGCAGACCGAAACGTCTTTAAACTACTACCGCAACATCTTTAGGCTGACGAGATAAAAAAAAACATATAAAAATAAAATAAATTAAACGGTATGTCCATAAGCAAAAAGGGCACGGATGAAAACCCGAAAGGGCTCCGTGAGTAAGAACAGCAGGACTGCCGGCGAGTGTTCGTGAAAACCCGAAAGGGCGCGACCTCGTAAAAAAAAGAAAGAAAAAGAAAATAAAAAAAAACGGTATGTCCATAAGCAAAATGGGCACGGATGAAAACCCGAAAGGGCTCCGTGAGTAAAAACAGCAGGACTACCGGCGAATGTTTGTGAAAACCCGAAAGGGCGCAACTTCGTGAAAGAACCCTTATGGAGTCCTCTCGACCTTGTAAGGAGAAACCACCTGCGTGAGATCCTTACGACTCACAAAGGAGCAACACACTTAGGAATCCCCACGATTCCTAAGGAGAAAATACACTTGCGAGATCCTCACGACTCGCAAGGAGAACTCTCTTACGGGACCCTCACGGCTCATAAGATTTGAAAGTCTTAAGTTACAGAGACCTAAACCCGTGCTTAAGCAAACCCCCACAAACTTCCAATATTGCCCTACAAGTGGCTCAGTATTGACCCTTGTATACAATCCACGGGCGCGAATAAACATTTCCCTAGCCAAATTTCATCCGTAATTGGGAATACGTTCGCATGGTGAACAACCCTTATAAATCCCCTCGATTTATGAGGAGAAAACCCTCCTGTAGGATCCTTACGACTTACAGAGGAACAAAACACTTAGGAACCCTCACGATTCCTAAGGAGAAAATACACCTACAAGATCCTCACGACTTGTAGGGAGAAATACCTTTATGAGACCCTTACGGCTCATGAAATCGAAAGACTTAGTCGACAGGTCCCTAACCCTGATCGCTAAGCCTCCTTTGTTCGACAATGACAGAGGCAAATGATGATTCGCTCCTGGCAATATCCCAGTTGCAGCGGTGCTGATGCCAAAATCGGTGTCCAATTTCAGGTTTACGACGAAAGCCAGTAGGCCGCTCATGCATACGAAATAGCCGAAATGATTGGGCAACTCGTAATAAAAAGCAACGAGTAAAGATAAAATAAATAGCCGAAATGATTGGGCACCGCGAAAAATAGCCGAAATGATTGGGCAATCGCGACCTTCGCGATATAAAAGCTGAAATGATAGAGCATCGCGGAAATAAAATAAAATAAAAAGAAGAAATGATAAAACTTCGGCCCTACAGTTAAGATCACATCGATCCCTGTATACAATCCAAGGGCGTAAACAAAGAAGGGACCATACTTCCCCAGCGGATTCCGTCAAACGATGAAGCCAAACCTCAACGGTTCATTTCAACCGAAGAAGCCAGTGACTTCAACAAAAATCCTCGACTCACGGATACAAACACTCCTTGACGAGAGCATCCTGATCCGCGTCGACCCGCAGAGCCACCAGTGCCTCCGTAGGAACCCTCGACTCGTTTCAAACCCCAAGGACACAAATAATCCTTGGCGCTTGGGAAACAAAAAATCCCAGCAAACTCCTCGACTCACGGATACAAACACTCCTTGACGAGAGCCTCCTGATCTGCGTCGACCCGCAGAGCCACCAGAGCCTCCGTGGGAACCCTCGACTCGTTTCAAACCCCAAGGACACAAATAATCCTTGGCGCTTGGGAAACAAATAATCCCAGCAAACTCCTCGACTCACGGATACAAACACTCCTTGACGAGAGCCTCCTAATCCGCGTCGACCCGCAGAGCCACCAGAGCCTCCGTAGGAACCCTCGTCTCGTTTCAAACCCCAAGGACACAAATAATCCTTGGCGCTTGGGAAACAAATAATCCCAGCAAACTCCTCGACTCACGGATACAAACACTCCTTGACGAGAGCCTCCTGATCCGCGTCGACCCGCAGAGCCACCAGAGCTTCCGTGGGAACCCTCGACTCGTTTCAAACCCCAAGGAAACAAATAATCCTTGGCGCTTGGGAAACAAATAATCCCTTGCAAAACTTCTCAACTCACGGATACAAACACTCCGTGACGAGAGCTTCTTTGACTCACATCTCGGGCAGTAAGGATTCAAGAACTTGCTTCCTGAATAATGGGACCCTGCAAGTCAATCCTAAATGGTCTCTTGCATACTATTCACGGGTCTCACTCTCTGAAGTCGATTCTCGACAAGGAGGGAAACAACCACTTACGAATCCTCTCGACTCGTAAGAGGGAAAATTCTCTTATAGGATCCTTACGACTTATAAGAGAAAACCACACTTAGAAATCCTCACGATTCCTAAGGAGAAAATCCACCTATGAGATCCTCTCGATCCGTAGGGAGAAAATTCTCTATGAGACCCTCACGGCTTACGGAGTTGAAAAGTCTTAGGCAGCAGATCTGAACCTGCGGCCTAAGCCATCGCTGATTCTTAGGAAAGTCAAGATGCGTGCCCTGCTATCCGTCAACCATGTTCGCTAAGGTGATATGCTGATAATAAAAGAAGGAAAAGACCAGAAAATGACACATTACAAAAAAGGTGTATCTTTTATTCATAAACTTGATCGGATACGGGATACATTATGTCAAAGGATAAAAAATATATATATACATATACATTCTTTTATCTATAAGTATGAACAATACAAAAATGGATAGCTACTGAGGAGGAAGTGTCTTTAGTAAGTTCACAAGCCGCTCTCGCACTTCCTTCAGCGCTTCCTCTCGAGTGACAGCTGCGGCCACCTCCGCCTCCACCTGAGCCCGCTGCTGCAAGAAGGATGAAAGTTGCTCCTCTACCGCCTTCTGGGCTGCTTCCTGGCTGGCTGCAGCTCGCTCGACAAAGTCAAGTCTTTGCCTCAATGATAACCCTTCGGAGAGGCATTGCAGGAGGCCCTCAAAGATAACCTTCAGCCGTGCGGCATTGGCCTCCACCCGAGCATGCAGTTGAGCGGACTTGCTCGAAGCCTCACCACGCTCCTTACGCCTTGAAATGACTTCTTGTTCGAGATGGCGGAAGTAAGGAGCGCTTTTCTCAATCCACGCTGTCCTCTGATTATTGGCAGCCACGGTCTCGGGAGCGGGACGCAGCGACTCCAACTGATATAGGCGACCCTCGATCTCCTTACAATGGTTAACCCAGGATGCAATGATGCCCTCTTCATGAAAGTTCACGAGTATTGCTAGCATCGGGTTAACCACCATAGCGAAGTCTGCGGCAGATGTAAGAGTTTCAACGTCGAGTTCCTCGACATAGTCACTCAACATGCGCAGACTATTCGCGGCGCCTTTTGAAGACAGACTCCTCAGATAAGGACCCGCCGGCATTGTGACGCGAGGTTCGAAGGACGCCGAAGCCAGAACGACAGCTGAAAGAAACAGGATGCGATCAGATAACAGTGCAGAAAATAGAGAGAGGAAAGTTACCAATATGATGGTCATTGTACCAGTTGAGACAGGCGGCAAGGTCGGAAGGGCTGGTGGCGCAGCTGATCTTTCATCCCCTCCTTCAATCTGTAGCACTGTAGTTGAGATGAGAAAAAGAGGTTAGAGACAATTCCGTCAAATAAGAAAAAAGAGAGGAAGGATGTCAACGGAAATCATACTCACCAATGCCACCAGAAGAAGAAGCAAGCTCAGATGGGAAGGAAAAGTGTGGGAGCAACATCTGATATACATGATCAAAAAGCACTCCTGAAAACACGACAGTGTCACTTTAGTACGCGAATTATATGTCTGGAAAACAAGATTAACAAATCGTAAACACAGACCTTCCAACATCTTTGAGGGTATGAGAGAAGTTTGAGAGGTGACCACCGCCAAAGCAGTCGTTGAAGGCGCTCCCTCGAGCAGTGGGGCATCGGCGCTAGCCGCACCTGCATTACGAAAATGTGAACTTGTCAGAAAAGGTTGTAAAGTAAAGAAAAGCAGCCACTTAGGGTTTACCTGATGAGCTCCCGGCTGAAACGGAGGCGGCTCCCTCCTCTACCGACATAAGACCACCGCCCGTGGCCTCGTCACCCGACTCGATGGGGACCGTCGCCGTGCTAGCCAGACCTGGGGACGGCGGAGGACCGTAGACGGGAAGGGTTATGACTGGAGTATTGCCAGATTCCAGAGAAGGAGCGGTTGGCTCGTCCTCGGGAATCATGGCCGCCTCACCCACTACTCTCTCAGGTGCAGTAGCTGCGGTTGTATCGTCTACCGTCGCCAGGGGACCACCGACCTCGAGCGCCTCAGCCGCCACCACCCTGGACTCAGCTATAATGATCATATCATCTGCCCCCGCTTCAGGTTCGGCATCAACGACCTTCTCGGCGGTAGGCCCCTCGACCTCCACTCCAGGCTCCATGGCTTCAACGATATTACCCACTGTCGGCTCGAGTTCGGCAGGCATCGCCTCCTCCGTTCCCCTAGGATCGACGGCTTCCGCCTCTCCCTCGATCGGACTTGGCCCTGCAAAGATAAGAGATATAAGGACCAATGACTTTAAAATCCTTATAACAAAAACTCTGAGAGAAATATTACCTGAAGCGGATTTACCGTTTGCGCTCCGAACCGCTCGCGCCACCTCTCTGCGGGCAGTGGATAGGGCGACAGGGGCCTCTTCGGAGGGAGTATCAGCTCGAGGGGTGGTGCTGGGTCCCGCTCCCATGGCCAAGGCAGCCCTGCGCGCCTTCGCCTCACGCCTCAACCGCTTCCTCTCCTCCCGCGCGGTTATGAGGGACCTCTGTGACGCCTCGTTCAAGGCGTCATCATCTTCATTCAGGGATGCCTCCAGAGCCTTTAAGGCATCTCTCATCGGCTCTTCAAGACGAACCTCCTGTGGTGGCCCAAAAGAAGCGGGAACGTTGGCAGCTGGTAAGACGTCTGCATCGCTAGGAGGGAGCGGCATTGAGGTCCCTGCAATTAAAAGGGAAAGGTTAGATCGACCATAACACAAGGAAAACGAAAAAACTTGATGAGTCGAAACTTACTAAGGCCCATAGATGCCCTGAGACGTTCCTCCTCCTGAAAAGTCTTCAGGGAAGCAGCAATGGCTTCTTCATCAGTGACGCCTGTTGAAAGAAAAGAAAGAAAAGCGTAAGTCAAAAATAATGAAGAGGATATATTACAATAAAGAAAAGGCGACTAGTAGTTACCTGATTGCGCAAGCTTAGCCAGCCACGCGTCACGTTTCACCAACCATGCCGAAGCTCTGAGAGCAGCATCCAAGTCTGTATCGTCCGGCGGTGGCATCACTAATCCTGCGTTAGTCCCATATTCGAGCAGACCCTCGGAGTAGGGAGCATAGGGTTCCTGACCGAACACAACGTCCGCGGCGAGGAGCGACTTCTTTTTCTTTTGCCCTCCGACCCTGGGCCCGCGAGGGATCGACTTCCGCTTAGCAGCCACTTTGGGATGACGAGTCCCGATGTCCGCACCCACGCCAGACTCCGGCGAGGGTACAACCATTGTTTCCACCTGAGCGCGGGGTGCGGGAGGTGCGTCTGCGATATCAGGGAGCGGCAACTCACATGGAGGGCTTGGCGCATGTGATGGTCTTCCCCTAGTATCTTTTAGAGGAGGAACCACCAGGATCCTTGGCGCTAAGGGAGCGTTACGATTGGTACCGGGGGGTACTTCTTTACGGTCAATCAACACTCCCCTCTCTTCCTTTATAACAGCCCCCGTCGCGTGATTGTACCACTCTTTATATACATTAAGGAGTCGTGGAGCACAGGCCGGCGTGCTAACGAAAAAACGAGAACCCGTGTTCAGGCGCATGAAATGGTGTAACGCGTTCTCCATCCCTTCTTCATTTACAGCAGGTTCCAGTAAGAAAGCTTCTAAGGGTACCCCTTGATCGTAACTCAGTTGTCGAGCAAAACGATGCGGGTTATACCTCATAAAGATCGCTGCACCGCCCTGCCTGAAGACTAGGAAACCCGGTCTAATAGAATACAAATGAAGGATCTCCTGGGCTGTTAACACTGAAACTCCACCCTTGAAGGAGTCCTGTAGTGGTCGCACCGCAGTGGTGGACGCTTTTCCAATGGTTAATACCTTATCAATAAAGGACATCCCAACTCCAACGGTGTGAGGGCGAAGCAGTAAAGCTCTGGCGTCCCGTGGTGAAGGGGTCATGATTGATGAGCCAATCAGCTGTAAAATGCGAGGAAAACCGCACTTGTCAAAGAATGAAGGCCTTTTATGCATACCGAAGACACCCGCCGTGTGTAGCTCGAGCCACGATGCAAAGTAATGCATCGGGAAGACCATGTGCAGTACCCCGGGCTCGTTAGCATCCGCTGCTCGGCTGAGGCCATGATATAGGTGCGCCAGGCCGGCAATCCCTACGGCCACCTTTATCCCGATGACCATGCGGTGGGCTGGATAAAAGACAGAGGGCCGCATGCGATGAGAATGCATTAGGATCGCGAACCAACTCAGCCACAGCCCGAGAAATCCTAAGAAAAAGGCCTCCTCATCCATCCCAGGGGCTGCAATTTCCGCGAAAGATATGGTAGGGAAGTCTGGGAGGAAGAAAGCCTTTTGGTCTATCTCCTTCGTCGGCAGGTTGTCCAAACCTAGGCCAAAAGGATCATCCAGGATGGCAGATTTGACGGCTCCTGGCGAAATAACGCTCGGACGGAGGAAGCGAGCAATGAAGTCCTCAAAATTAACTCCTCGGCTCCCGTGTTCGATGAAGAGGGACTCGTAGATGTTCAACACCTTGATCAGGCTAGGGAATTGGTGTTGAACGGCATTTTCCGGCGTAATCCCCCTTAACATCGGCTTAGCACCGAAGATGTACTCATCTGTTGGGAGCAGCTCTTCATAGTGTTCCCCCATGACCGGTAGGCCGGATACCTCTGCGAATTCTTCCAAAGAAATAGACACTTCCCGATCCATGGCAAGGAAAGTGTGGGTGGGAATATTCCATTGCTCCAAGAAAGCCTTGAACCACCAGGTGGGGAGCGTAGGATATTGGAAGAGAGAGACGTAGACTGCGGTGTACAGTCCTAGTCTTATCAACTGCGACTTCCTCGTCGACAGGATGTACCGGGCCCACGGCAGATAGCCAATCGGGTGACGGGGAATCAAACCAAGGTTATATGATTGCCCCTACGGCCGTGCTTCCCCCTGACAGATACGGCGTCCTAGGATATCCAAAACCATAGGACGCTGAACAGGAACCGCATCCATAGCAGGATGAAGAAAGTTGTTCGCGGTCCAGTCTATCATCTCCACGGCATACTGCACTGGAGGTGGGTTGGCATAGTGAATTGCCGTGATAGGTTCTGAAGGCGCCGCGCAGGTGAAGCTGCGTCGACCCATAATAATCTGGTTATACCAGGACCCCCAAAGGTGGAGCTTCTTGTACTCAAGGTCATACTCTCTAATCATGGTTAGGGCTTCGCGGTCCAAGGGCGTCTCTGGAAATCCCTCCTCCGAGCGGGCGAACGGGAATGAAGTGTCTTCAGACATGATCGCTGCAAAAGAGCAAAGTAGACGTTAGTGTTGTAATCCCCACGTTTGGCATTGAAAGAAGAAAATGCATTAATTAAAATTAAAATCAAAATTAATTAATTACACCGCACCACAGTGCAGTGAATAGGAAGACCAAAGAGGGACCCATGAAATCTAAATGACAATACGTCAGTTAATAAGACAAACTCATCATTGGATGAGGTTGTCAGTTGGTCCCTGGGGGGGAACATTCCAATAATAAAAAAGGGAGAAAGAATCCCTAGAGACAAGGAGAAAATCTCCTCTTTCAGAGCAAAGCTCTGTCACAGAATGACACTTGTCAAATCATGACACTTGTCAAATTCTGGCCTTAAAAGAGTAGAATTCTTTAAAAAGGAGCTTAGCTCTGTAATATTCCCTCAAAAAGAAAATTTTGAAAATAATTTTAAAATTAAAATTTCTGAAATCTTGAAAATCCATGATTCTTACAAAAAAGGTTCTCTGTTTTTCAGATCTAAAAGATCTACAGTTGATCCAAGAGCAAAGCTCTGTTCATGGGTTAGAACCCATGAAAGATCTCTGTGGATCTATAAGCTTTTTTTTTAGAGCAAAGCTCTGTTTATGAAACCCCAATGGGGACATCTTTAGATCGAAAGATCTGTAAGAGCCAAGCTCTATAAGTTAATTAAAAGATTTAATCTAAGACTAAGTTTACCTAAAATTTTCTAACTTGGAAAATGAGAGCAAAGCTCTGTAAGCAAGAGCAGAGCTCTGGAAATCTAAATTTAGAAAAATGGTAGAGAGTTTTCTAAGGGCCAGAGGCTCTATTTATAAGGCGCTTGCGCCTCTTGAGATTCCCCCTTGATCTAACGGTCAGGGGGGTTGCCACCGTTGCACTCACGTGTGCGCCACGTGAGCGCAACGGTGGGGGGGCATTTGTTTCGCCCAATCAGAGCAAAGCTCTGTTTGAATTCAAAATTCAAATTTTGAAGTAACGCTTCAAGTCTGGTGCTAATACGTCAGCGCAGCGCCCCAGAAAGCGCACCCAATCAGAGCAAAGCTCTGTTTAAAGGAAGCAACGCTTCAGCTGCGCTGCGCGACACGTGTCAGCGTAGACGCGCTAGCGCACTTGCGCTGCGCTCTGCGCTGCGCGACACGTGTCATACGCTGGGGCATCTGCGCCAAACTAAATTAAGATTTTATGAAATCTTTTCTGTTCTTTCCAAAACCAGAAGATTTTCTTCTGCCTTTGGATCAAAGATCCAGCGGTGGGAAAATTCCCAAAATCACTCAGAAAAGATCCTGTTAACAAATTCAACAAATTTATGGGCACTATAAAAAGGGCCTTAGACCTCAATTCAAAGGCATCAACATTTTTCTTGAGAATTCAAGAACTTTAAACAGAGAGAACTCTGAGAAGATTTCAAGAAAAAGGTAAAGAACCTTCATGGATTAGAAGAAATTCCTTCTAATAGACCATTAGTCTAAAAAAATAAGATCAATGATCTTTATATAAAAAAAACAGTGCTTTGCACTTCTTGTGAACCTTCGGTCCTTTAAAAACAATAAAAAATAATAAAATAATAAAAGAATAGTGCTTTGCACTTTTATGAACTTCTGGTTCTTCGAATAAAGAAAAAGTTATTTTTCTTTGATCTAATTTAGATCAAGAACTTAAACAGTGCTTTGCACTTCCCTTCTTGAATCTAAAAGATTCTTAGTGCTTTGCACTTCCAAACTGCGCCGTTACGCTCTTAAGAGAGCGCCACGTGTCGGCTATAGAACCACTTGCGCTAAGCGCCCTTAAGATAGAGCTTTGCTCTCTGAAATTGGCGCAACTCGCCGAGAGTGCGCCACGTGTCAGCAGCGCAACAGCGCACTGCGCTAGTGCGCTTGCGCTCACCAGAGCACGACACGTGTCATCACCATATGAGCTTGCGCTCATTACTTAGCGCAAAGCGCAGATGCATTGTATTGCTTACAAAAAAAGGGCCAAGCCCAATTAAAAGAAGGCCTAACAGGCTTAATAAAATGCAATGCATTATTTTAAGGGGCAGAGCCCAAACCAAAACAGATGCTCTGCATCATTTATAAATGGACAGAGCCCAAACAAAATATTCAGAATGCTATGCATTTTAAAAGGGGCAAAGCCCAAACAAGGTAGATACTTTGCATCATCTACAAATGGGCAGAGCCCAAAATAAATTGATACTCTGTATCTTTTATGGGTAGAGCCTAAATAAAAAATGCAATGCAAAAGCAAATAAAATGTTGAACTGGACTTAGCCCAATCGTGGCCATAAGTCCTTAAGTTAAGTTGACCGAGCAAAATGGCTCTCCTAAATCAATCTACGTCCGGTTCGAGGGTACATCTCCGAACTCCTTTGACATCCATCGTTGTAATTCCTCAACGACGTCAAAGAGGTGACGGGTCCCAACAACCACACAATCCGATGGACCGAAACTTCCTTAAACTAATATTGGACCGAAACGTCCTTAAACTAATAGTGGACCGAAACGTCTTTAAACTAATATCGGACCGAAACGTCCCTAAACTAATATCGGACCGAAACGTTCTTAAACTAACGATGGACCACTACGTCCTTAAACTGGCGATGGACCACCACGTCCTTAAACTGGCATAATAGAGTCCGAACGCTCTTTTGCCGGATCTAAACGGTCCCGTCTAAGTTGATCTTAGCCCCAAATACGGTTAATGTGTCCTTAGATCTTTAAATAAACAATAAAACTCCAAATCAACTTTGGTTCAAGGGTACATCTCTGAACTTCTCTGACACCTGTCGTTGTAATCCCTCAACGACGTCAGAGAGGTGACGAGTCCCGACGGCCAGATAATTAAATCAATCACTACGTTAAGTTGATCTTAGTCTAAAATAGGACTAATGTATCCTTAACGAATGTTTAAGTTGATCTTAGCCGCAACGCGACTAATGCATCCTTAAACTAAAAACACCAAACCCAAATCTAAGTAAATACGGATTTGGACTAATCCACGTCCTACGGGCGACGACATTACTCAGTCTCCGTATACAATCCACGGGAAACCACAAACAAAACAAACATACACGACACGAAGTGAAATTCTGGAGAAGGAGAAAGTTGTTATCGCAATGCGGTAGCGTAATTAACTGCAGGGGCTTGCGCCTGCAAGGAAGAGCGTCCCCATAATCAAAAAACCCTCACCCTGAGGGGGAATCTGACGAAGTCTGCTACATCGGCCGCATCCGTCTAAACCTCCGATACACGGTGTCATAAATCAACTTGGCATCTTCGGAAAGGTGGACGGATAAAACCAAATAGCATCTGCCCCGAACCTCAGGCAACGGACGCGAAGTCCGGGCCGTCTTTCGGAGGGGAACAATACCCTGGAGCAAGTGTCTAACTGGGAAATCAGTTTTCCTTTAACAGTACACAGTGAGACTGAAACATTGAAATGTTTCGATGGGGTATCCCGGTATTCTAGTAATGCCTCTTCCAGATTCACAACTGTAACCGTATAGTTCTTTGCCACCTCTCCAAATCCCTTTATATGTCTTTAGTCATTACCTTCTGCACACCCCTTAGGCCAAATGGTTTTCTTCCTTCCCTACCATTCGGCACCAGTCTATGGTTTGGAAGAAGACTATCCAATAAGCACAATGGGTGTACCGTCCTAATCCTAGGAACACTCGCAATGTGAGAGGAGGTGAGGATAAAAGACAACTGAATGAACCTTATTCATATTTCTCCTGAACCAGAATCCATCCCCGAACTGGAACAAGTTCCTTTCGAGTTCGTATATAACCATACGATGGAATATCCAATAAACTGTGGATCTTCGTAGTGATACGGACTGTCCTGGAGAAATACAAAGGTGATTTAGGATTGGCGAAGGAATACATGGTTTAGTCGTGAATATTTGTTGCAATTTACTTTGCCCTCTTACTAATCCCTTGCTTTGTCTTAACTTAATACCTTCTGTACACCATCATTAGGCTAATTGGTTTTCTTCATTCCCTACCGGTCGGCACCAGCCTAAGGTTTGGAAGAAGACTATCCAATTTGCGTAATAGGTGTACTATCTCTTAAACCAAGGAGTACTCGCAATCTGAGAGAAGGTAAAAGGAAAAGACAACTGAATAGTCCTATCCGTTTCCTCCAGAACCTGAAACCATCCTCGAATAAATTCCTTCGAGTTCGTATCTAACCATACGATGGTTTTGTCCAATGGAAGTGGACGTTCGTAGTAATACGGGGTGTCCTGGAGAAAAGGGTAAAAGTAGGAGTGGCAATGAGGTTTGCAACTCTGACAATCCAAAAGCCAGTGTTTAAGAAGGTTCAGTCAACTTGGTCACTGAGTCATAGTCTTAGGGTCGGGTCAATGGTCGCTGCCAAAGAGAGAGAGAAAAGAAACACTCAGCGTGCACTCTAACCTAGATCAGAATGGTTACCAATTTATCTAATTTGGAAACCTCCCACTGTACCGTCAAATTCTCCTCCAAACCGAAAGAAGAATTAGTCGGGATCACCCGAGGAGTAAACCAACTCATCAGTGGGAATCGGGATCCAACTATCATCGCATGATAACGTGACGGAATCCGCTCACGGTATCACACTCCAGAAGGTATGCGCATATCTGGCAAGTTTCAATTTCTTTAGAAACTCCCGATGTGATTTCTACCCCATGCTCTTATGACCTTGGCGTGAGGTCAAAATATCATAAGTCACATGTCAAGTTCTACCCGTCATTGTCCAGGTTAATTTGAACCCACCCGTACATACCCTTGACGTAGGCCAAAATAGTAGTACGACTGTCCCAAACCAACGCATCTATCTATGCAACAGATAAATACCCGGCAGCTACCAATCACTATGCCTTGGCGTGAGGTCAAAATACATAGCTTGAATACTACCGAATATTTAACTGAAATGACGGAGGGTTACGAATGGTTTCTGGCGAAAACCTTTAACGTAATGAACTTGATATCGTTGAAGGAACGTATAGCTTTTAAAAATATAGTGACGAAAACTTTTACTAAAGAGGTCACTCCCGGTGAAGGGATCTCGGCTCTTTCCCCGTAGAATGAGGTGCAGGATATTCCAACTGAATACCACGATGCAAAGCAAAAGCAATCGGCTATAGTGAAGTCATTGCCCTGACGCAAACTTTTTGTCCAAGGGGTCACTTCCGGTGAAGGGATCTCGGCCCCTGCCTCGTCGACTGAGGAGCAGGATATTCCAACTGAATACCACGATGCAAAACAAAAGTGAACGTCCTTGCAATAACAGCTTTTTGAAAAGTGTTCCAACAACATCAGATTAGGTTTGTTTTTAACTTGCGTTGATCCGAATCAACGCAGTCCCATCGATTGATCACACCACAAAGAACGAAAATATACTGATGTACGTATATGCCATCCACATTCGCCACTGGGTCCCGTCATTACCTGTTAGGTTAGCTAACTAACGACAGAGCGGGGACTGGACTAGCGCGGATGCAAAACATATACAACATCTACTAATATATATACCAATATATTATATTCGCTCAAGGCGTGAAAAAAAATGCAACATCACAGAAATGTACATCACAGAACAATACAGATATCTGGGATCCCCGGGTTTCACAGAGCCACCGCTGAAACCCGACGTTCCCCTGGTCGTGTGGATAGCCTGTGCAATGAAATCCTAGACCTCTACGGGCGCGGCAAGTTACCCGCCAAAACCTGAAGCGAAGCAGCCCCCTTCAGCAACGTGAATGGACCACCCAACACTTCACGGAATCCGGTAACTTGGGCACCCCTCCTGGGTCAACCTGTACCCCTACGAGTGCGGCGAATAGCCTACCAATCCTAGAGTGAAGCCCCCTCCGTCTCAATGCCATGAGATGCGGGCTTATTGCCCTCTAGAACCCGGCTATCCGTGCACCCCTCCGCGGGGTAATCCTAGTACAGAAAGTAAAATATACATACAACGGGTACATCGACCGCAACCTGGTCGTGCCCCAAAATAATAATACAAACAGGCAGTGACGGCAGTCCACATGTCGGACGCTCGCCCCGCAATATCAAATGTACATAATACAACAAAAACTGTACTAGCATTGCATCCAGGCTATCCCCCACGACCGATCCGCAACATCACAGCAAAATCACAAAACATCAACGTGAAAGTCACGTTCGCAAATCCGTCTAACCGGGCTATAGCAGTTAGACAGGATTTACCGATCAAGTGACATTCACGGCCACAGATATAATGTAAATACTGTGAAATAATGTGTTTAAAATATTCGATCGATCAAATTTTAACAAGTGGGTCCCCAAGTACTACTGTAGCACATCAAGAAATTCTGGGCCCAATGTTATTATTCCTAAACCCCTATTTTCAGCCCAAAAGGCAACTGTAGAAATTTGACACGGCAAAGACATCATAGTGCGGCAGAACCGCGGCCTAAAGGGGGGTTTGGCCGCCGTTCCGCGCTCTGGTTGTCGATTTACTGTGTCGAATTTTTACAGTATTCTTAGATCTTCGAGTACATCAGTTTTTTACAACCTGAAAAAATTTTCGACTCCAAAAAATTTCAACAGAAAACTGGTGCGGTGAAAAATGCGGTTTTGGGATTTTTGTTCGATCGGAATTGTAAAACACATTAGACAAAGCTAGACTAAGTTAATGGCGAGGCTCTGATACCACTGTAAGTGCACGGCGGCGCCCCGGCCGTCAATCCGACGCCGGAATGCGGAAGCGGTGATAAACTTTAAATTTTTCATGAACTGACACCACCGCGCACTAATACCCGGATCGAACCATTAACTAGTCCTAGCTAACTAAAAGATGGGGAAGAGAGATATACCGACTGATCCGAGTCCTCCGGTTTTCTCGTCGTCGTCCCGATCTCCCGCGGAAACTCCGGTCGTCGCCTCCTTGTCGGAAGGGCACCACATCGCCTACATCTTTTACGGGCTCCCACCTCAATGCCGAGGCAACTCGGGCACGAAACTGGCTAGTCGACGTGTCCAAGATTTGCTGTAGAATGTTGTGTAGAACTTGTGTCTCATTTTGGGGTAGTGGAGGTTGCCATTGGTGGAGGGATTGAACTTAACTCTTGAGATGGAGATGTGGGGATTTTTGAAGCAACAAGAGAACAAAAATTCCCCACCCAAAAAAATTGGCAGCCCCTAACTTGGCCGACCAATACATGGTGATAGAATGAGAGAGGAATGAGAGTGAGTGTAGCAAAAAGTCAAAAAAGGGGGGGAGAAGCCATCATGCAATCCAAAAGAAAAAATGGTTATCATAATGAATCATGATCACCATACTAAGTCCAACACTCAATCACCTACCATCTCATCACAAGTTAAGGCATGATGACTAAAGAAAGTCAAGCAAGGTCAATGGATGGTGCACCATCATGATACAAGGAAATATGCAAAGACCCCCCTCCACTAATACTTATTTGCACAAATGCAAATAAGCCCTCCTCCACCAATTTTCGGCCAATGAACGATACAAAGGAAATTGGCCGAAACGAAAAGCAAACTGGCAACTCCAGAAAACTGGTCCCGTAATAAATTACAGGAAAACCCCGATACTGTGCATACACACCCGCATTTGTATTCCGACCGAAATACAAATGCAATGAGACAAAATCTACACTGTACTATACTAGGATCCGGCTTAAACCAAAGCCGGCAAGTAAGATCCGTTCGATCCTGATCCATGCAATACCGCACGTATCTGATCGAACCCTGCCATATATCCATACGGCCTGTAGTACAAACTGTCCGATCTTGATCCGTGCAATACCACACGTATCTGATCAGACCTTGCCATATCTCCATACGGTCTCTACAGCTTTTCGCCCGAAAGCTGAGTAACTGAATGTAGGGGACTCTAAAGACTCGTCTACACCTTGGTTGTGGACTTAACCACTAGCACGTCAGAGGTATAAGCCAATACGTAACGGGCTACCAGGTATTGACTAAAAGGGACGTCTGTGAGCGAACTCAGCCTGACAACCCTACTGAGCCTGTCAGTGACAATATCCGTACAGTCCGGTCCGTTCGTCTATGAGCATCGCATGGCGGGCCTAGGGGGTTGGTAAAAGTCAGACTCCCAAAAGCGGTACAAGTCGTGTCGGAGTGTAGCCCAGAACACCCTGAGATACTACTGGAATACCTACCAGTAAATCTCCTTGCCTCGGCCGAGGGCTTCGTGTAATGGCTCTCCTAGACACAGCGCGACCTCACCCCCAATACCGGGAGAGACGAACCCCTGAAGATACGCTCACTGCCTCCATGTGGCTCGGGACTGTACCCAACTAAAACCTGTTTGCACGACTCCTTTGAGCCGTGGTAGGGTAGTAATCAAAGTACAGTGGGAACTCACACAAGACAAATGACGATCCCCAGGTCGATGAACTAACCTGTACACATGTCACCAGGGAACTGCCATCTGACATCTGGTATATAACCAACTAGCATGTTCCCGGCGAGTCCTGTCCGGTGTACTCATAACCCAATGAGCACCTGTATACATCTTAGGTGATCCAACTGACACCAGTGGCTTGTGAGACCGGCCACCGCCCCTCGTCGGGGTCTCGACTGTATACACTAGTCTACTCTGGAGTATCGATACCCTGTCTCGAAACTCTCACGACTAGGGACCATTTAAGGATATGCTTATAGACTGCCAGCTCCCACGTATATGATCGCCCTCATACTGCTGGTGGTCAAGCAAGAATCCTAGGGGCTCTATCAACGTGTAATAGCGACTTGTCAGGTCACCTAAAGCAGTACACGATGATAAAGGTAAACCAGATAGCATACTATCATCTCGAGTAAGACTGTCCTACCGGGATAGGTCCTCCATCAATCATTGCAATCACGTACCTGTGACCTAATAATTGACTCTGAGAGCACTATCTCCAACAATAAATAGTCTCCGTATACAATCCACGGGCAACCACAAACAAAACAAACACACATGACACGAAGTGAAATTCTGGAGAGGGAGAAAGTCGCTTCCGCGATGCGGTAGCGTAATTAACTGCAGGGGCTTGCGCCTGTAGGGAAGAGCGTCCTCACAATCAAAAACCCCTCTAGCAAGAGGGAGTCTGACGAAGTCTGCTACATCGGCCGCATCCGTCTAAACCTCCGATACATGGTGCCATAAATCAACTTGGCATCTTCGGAGAAGTAGATGGATAAAACCATATAGCATCTGCCCCGAATCTCAGGCATACGTCCTCACGTCTCGGCCGCCGTTCGGAGGGGAACAGATTATGGCACGCCCGGTGGGACTTTTTCCTCTTTCCACTCCACACTTTGTGTGTCGTGTTCGCGAACAAATCGCGGTTTGTTGTGGTTGCCTGTGGATTCAAGGTACTAAGATTTGGTGTCTTGCTCCGTGCAGAGAACCGAAGATCAATGGCTTTAAACTGCACTGCTTGCAACTGCAACTCTCGCTCCGTCTTCGCTGGAGGGGTGACTTATGGGCCCCAAGCGGCCTCCCTTTTCAAGATGCCAGCGGAGCAGGTAACTCAGGCCACCGCTGGATTGTTCTTCGGGACTATGCTTCCACTGATGAGCTTCAATGCCCCAATGACATCGCAAGAAGCTCCAAAGAAGCCGGTCTTTGATCGACTTACCACTGCCGCGACCCCTCTTAACGAGTCGCCCAGTTTCAATACCTCAGTTTTCAACAGACTGGGCCAGAACGTCCGCAAATCTGTGATACCCGAAGCTGCCATCCCAAAACGGATAGCCATCCCGACTCAAACGGACGAAATCATTGGAAATGTTTCTCCTTCCGAGAAGTCAGTTTTTACAAGGCTGGCCATTCCGTTTGCTGCTCCAGGCGAGATCCTCAAAGCTGCTTCCCCTACCCAGGACAGGGGGCATGAAGAAGGTTATCCAACAATGGAGGTGACTCCATCCGCAAGACACGCTCGACGTCTCCACCGGCGTCGAGTAAGAAAGGCTGGGGGCAACTCCCCCTCTGGATTTACGCCACCAGGTCCAATAGTGGGGATCGATGCTGCTGTTCCAACCGGGAACAGCTTTGAATTGCTGAATACGGTGCGCGGAAACTCTCCTACTGCGATGTTGAAACGAACTCCTTCACCTGTGGAGAATACTCCAGACAAGAAGCTAGAGCAGCCCCCTCAACGGCTGTCCTCTAAAATTTACAAAGTCTGGCGACATGTTCAAGAGTCGGTGATTGATAAAAACTATCTCCGCCGAAAAAAAAAGATGAAGGTGCGGCAAGAGAAGGATTACTCCGTCAAGCCACAAAAAGAAAAAGCTACTTGGGTGCCCACTACAACGGACCTCTCAACTCCAATCACTCAAAAAAGGAGGCCGCAAAAAGCCCCTGTGTCTTTGGCAAATCGCAAAGATACCGAACACAAACGCCCCAAGTCTGGGGACATGGTGGTGCACACGGTTTATATGGCTTCTGGAAAGGAGGAAAGCCGTGCTTCGATGGGTCACCGACCGCTCACCCGATCTGTGATGAAAGCCCAGGAGCAGCAACAGAAGCTTCAGGAAATGATAACTGTGATGGCTGCACTTACCGAACCGAAAGAAAGTTCGGAAGTATCATCAGAGCAGCGTCACGAACAAGAAACTGATGCTGACTTCTTACGGAGAATCCTCGAAAAGAAGGACACAGAAGCCGCAAAACAAGCGGCTAACATAAAGCAAATGGCACTCCTCTTCCAAGACATGGTAGGGATGATGTTACAGCCAGACCTTCCAGCTGAAAATCCTCCAGTCATTTTCGGAAATGATGGAGGGGAAACATCTGATCCTCCTCCGGCTCTTTCAGCAGCCAAGGAAGAAACCATTTCCAAGGCCGCACTTGATGACTATATAGCTCGGCAAATATGAGCTCATCAGGCGAGTGAAGCGGCTGGGCAAACCGTTAGAACTGGACGACCAAATCAGTTACCCGCCGGGATATATGATCCCTAAGTTCCACGTATATAAAGGGACAGGGAATCCGCATCAACATGTCGCTCAATTCAGGGCCTTATGTGGCAACACTGGAGGCAATGACAAACTGTTGCTTCGCCAATTCGTGGGCAGCTTAGCAGAAACAGCCTTTGAATGGTATTCGGAGCTGCCTAATGACTCTGTCAAAACATTTGCGGAGATGGAGTTACTGTTTACACAAAGATTCGCGAGTGCTAGTGAACGCACTCCGATAACAGCAATGATAAATGCCAGGATAAGGCCCGGCGAAATATGGGTCCAATACGCAACACGATGGCGAAACCTATGGTCAAAATGCGAACAACGCATAGAAGAGGCACTTGCGGTAGACATGTTCGTGGGCACTCTTGATCCGCAAGCGACCATCTCACAATTCATGATGTTCTTCAGGCCGACCACCTTCCAAGCATTAATCGACAAATCAGCCCAAATGGACCAGATGGGTCATAGGACGTCTCCTCCAAAACCAGACTCTCGAAATGAGAAAGGAAAAAGGAAAGTGATCGTCATCGCCAATGCTCAACTGCATCCGAGCAACTCAAAGCCGGTCGTTCGCCAAAATAACGTGCATCCACGCCCGTCCCTTGAGGAGAGACTAGGACGTCCTTATTCGTTTCTTCAGAATAAAACGAGAAGACTGTTCGAACTGGCAATACGCAATAGACTCATCAATCTGCCGAATCCAAAACGTCCGTTACAGCCAGGCGATCTCAATAATCCCGATTACTGCCCTTACCACCAAACGGTAAGTCACCCGATCGAGGATTGTTTCATCTTCAAGAGATGGATCGAGGATCAGTACCTACAAGGCAAGTTTGCGCTGTCTGAAAAGTGGAAGGTAAACCCACCACAGCTGCATACTCCAAAGAAAACGGACACGCCGGGGGCAACTTGTCATGCGATCTCTCACTTATTGGCGGATGATAAAGAGGTTCCTTGCACCGAGAAACCGAGGGCGGACCCTGAACCAGAAATTCCACGGCCATCAGACGAGTTGATCGATGCCTTCCTGAATGAGATTCATCTGAAAGTTAAAGCCGATCAAGAGCGTGAGATGGCCATACTGGAAGGAGCCAAATGCCGACTACTAGACCAAAGAGTCGAAGCACTTCCATCAAATCAAAAGCCATCCGCTGCGAATAAAAACAAATTTAAGACGAGGAAAATGTTCGCTAAAGCCCTGTCAGCAGGAATGAAGCTACCGCCCTCTGAAGAGAATACTCTCGGTGGGGTAGAGATGCATCCTAACTTCTGCTTATATCATCGGAAGATCATACATCCTACCGAAGACTGCGACTCCTTTAAGTGTTGGTGGCAAGGATATGTCGCTCAAAAGCAACACTTCAACAGGACAAAGTGTGAAGCTCGTAGACATCGGAAAAATGCGATAGATGAGCGCAAAAGAGACGCCGATGACTGTCACATAGCCGACTTCAAGGGATCACAAATTATCACCTTTGGAAGCGACTCTGATGAAGAAGTTGCCCTCAACCCTTTTCTCAAGGAATCCATTTCAAAAATAAAAGAATTGAGGAGTTGCGAGAACATTCAGCCGTGCAATCGCCCGCTACTCGAAAAAAATCTCGGCCCCCGCAAACAAAGGATCGAGCAAAAAGGATAAAGGAAAGGGGAAAATGACCTTCGTCGCCAACACTCAACAACAGTCGAGTGGCCCTGGACCGGCTGTTCGTCAAAAAAATATACGTCCACGTATATCCCTCGAGGAGAGGCTAAGACGTCCTTACTCATTTCTTCAGGATAAAACAAGGAGGCTATTCGAAGTGGCAGTGCATAACAAGCTTATCACTCTACCGAAGCCGAAACACCAACTACAACTGGACGATGTCAACAGCTCTAATTATTGCCCTTACCACCAAGTATTGGGCCATCAGATCGAAAACTGTTACGTCTTCAAGAACTGGGTTGAAGACCAATACCAACAGGGCAAGTTCGTCATGTCCGAAAACTGGAAGGTGAGCCCGCCACAACCGCACGCTCTGAGAAAGATGGATATGCCGGGGGCATCATGCTCATTCATAGAGAAAGCCTCATAGACCGAAAAGTCAGTAAACTAGAGATTCGCCTCAAATGTGGCGACAACAGACCGAAACGTCTTTAAACTAATGATGGACCACAATGTCCTAAAACTTGCAAACGACCGAAACGTCTTTAAACTACTACCGCAGCTTCCTCAGGCTGACGAGAATAAAAAAAAGAGAGAAGAAAATAAAATAAACGGTATGTCCATAAGCAAAATGGACACGGATGAAAATCCGAAAGGGCTCCGTGAGTAAAAACAGCAGGGCTACCGGCGAGTGTTCGTGAAAACCCGAAAGGGCGCGACCTCGTAAAAAAAACAAAAATATAAAAAAAACAAAAATATAAAAATAAAAAGATAAAAAGAATATAAAAAAAACAAAAACAAAACAAAAACAAAATGATACGTCCATAAGCAAAAAGGGCACGGATGAAAACCCGAAAGGGCTCCGTGAGTAAAAACAGCAGGACTGTCAGCGAGTGTTTGTGAAAACCCGAAAGGGCGCAACCTCGTTAAAGGACACTTACAGGGTCATCTCGACCTTGTAAGGAGAAACCACCCGCGTGAGATCCTTACGACTCACAAAGGAGCAACGCACTTAGGAATCCTTACGGAGAAAATACACTTGCGAGATCCTCACGACTCCTAAGGAGAACTCCTTTATAGGACCCTCACGGCTTATAAGATTTGAAAGTCTTAAGTTACAGAGGCCTAAACCTGTGCTTAAGCAACCCCCACAACTTCCAATACTGCCCTACAAGTGGTCCAATACTGGCTCTTGTATACAATCCACGGGCGCGAATAAACATTTCTCTAACCAAGTTTCATCCGTGATTGGGGATATGTGTGCATGATGAACAACCCTTATAAGTCCTCTCGACTTACAATGAGAAAACCCTCTTGTAGGATCCTTACGACTTACAGAGGAACATACACTTGGGAATCCTCACGATTCCTAAGGAGAAAATACACCTACACGATCCTCACGACTTGTAGGGAGAAATACCTTTGTGAGACCCTTACGGCTCATGAAGTTAAAAGCCTTAGTCGACAGGACCTTAACCCTGATCGCTAAGCTACCTTTGTTTGACATCGACAGAGGCAGAGGATGATTCGCTCCTGGCAATATCCCAGTTGTAGCGGTGCTGATGCCGAAATCGGTGTCTAATTCCAGGTTTGCGGCGGAAAGCCAGTAGACCGCACATGTATACGAAATAGCCGAAATGATAGGGCAACTTGCAACAAAAAGCAGCAAGTAAAAATGTATGCATGCAAAATAGCCGAAGTGATGGGGCAACTTGCAATAAAAAAGCAGCAAGTAAAAACGTATGCACACGAAATAGCCGAAATGATTGGACAACTTGCAATAAAAAGCAGCAAGTAAAAACGTATGCACACGAAATAGCCGAAATGATTGGGCAACTCGCAATAAAAAGAAGTGAGTGAAAATAAAATAAATAGCCGAAATGATTGGGCACCGCGAAAAATAGCCGAAAGGATTGGGCAATCGCGACCTTCGCGATATAAAAGCTGAAATGATAGAGCATCGCGAAAAGAGAATAATAATAAAAAAATGAATGAAACCTCTGCCCTACAGGTGAGATCACATCGATCCCTGTATACAATCCAGGGGCACCAACAAAAAGGGAACCATACCTTCCCAATAGGCTCCACCAGAAAGCGAAGCCAAATCTCAACGGTTCACAGACAACCTAGAAACCATCTCAGTATTCGTCTCGTTACAGCAGATGTGATGTCAATAAAGGCGTTCCTTTGCAGTCCAGCAGGATGCAAATATAACGTCAACAAAAGACCCCATGGTCAGCAAAGCGGAGTAACGGCAAAATCCCAGCTCCATTACGACGTTTGTCTCGATACAGCAGACGAGATGTCACCCCAGCGTTCTTCCTCCAGCAGGATTCAGACACGACAATCAAACAAGCGGAGTTACGGTAAAATCCCAGCTCCATTACGACGTTCGTTTCGATACAACAGAAGAGATGTTACCCCAACGTTCGTCTCAACACAGCAGACGCAACATTATCAAACAAATGGAGCCACGGCAAAATCCCTAGTTCCAAACCTCGACGGTTCACCAGCAACCTAGAGACAACCTCGACGTCCGTCTCGATACAACAGACGAGATGTCACCCCAACGTTTGTATCGACACAGCAAACACAACATTATCAAACAAATGGAGCCACGGCAAAATCCCTAAAACCTCGACGGTTCATCAGCAACCTAGAGACAACCTCGATGTCCATCTCGATACAGCAGATGAGATGTCACCCCAACGTTTGTCTCGACACAGCAGACGCAACATCATCAAACAAATGGAGCCACGGCAAAATCCCTAGTTCCAAACATCGACGGTTCACCAGCAACCTAGAAACAACCTCAACGTCCGTCTCGATACAGCAGATGAGATGTCACCCCAACGTTCGTCTCGACATAGCAGACGCAACATCATCAAACAAATGGAACCACGGCAAAATCCCTAGTTCCAAACCTCGACGGTTCACCAGCAACCTAGAGACAACTACGACGTTCGTCTCGATATAGCAGACGAGATGTCACTCCAGCGTTCTTCCTCCAGCAGGGTTCAGACGTGACAATCAAACAAATGGAGCCACGGCAAAATCCCTAGTTCCCACTGCGACATTTGTCTCGATACAGCAGACGCGATGCCAGCAAACGAAGCAAATGCCAAATTCCTAGCTTCATGGTCTTGACGGCAACTCACATAAAACCTGAAAGACTATCGGAGATCATCCCACACCAGCGTGGAGTGGTTATGACTCATCGGGGCTCGCAGCCTAACCTCAAGTAAAAAGCGGCATGGCAAATTCCTAACGCTTGCTCTTCTGACGGTCAAACTGCCTAGGAAGATTGTTTGAAGACGTCTTGTCCAGCCCCCGAAGGGATCAGAGACACGACAGTCGCAGGGCTACTCGAACAGCACGATTGCCTATCGAGGAACATATCAGCTTATGCGACGGTACGACGGCCAAAACCCTAAGTACCACAGACCCTAACGGACTTCTGTCAAAAAGTGCAGAGGTTAACTGTGACATTGGGATATTCTTGCGAGAAATGCTCGATTCGTCTCGACTTGTGAAGAAATTGATGTCTTTGCGAGAAATTTTCGATGCGGCTCGACTCGTGAGATAAAGCCTTAAGCAATAGGCATAAAAGGAGCCTGTTTCCTAAGCACTGGGACCCTACAAGTTGGCCAAAAACGGTCTCTTGCACACTATCCACGGGTCTCACTCTCCAAACTCAAAACTCGACAAAGAGGGAAGCAACCGCTTACGGGTCCTCTCGACTCATAAGAGGGAAAAATTCTCTTATGAGATCCTTACGACTTTTAAGAGAAAACACACTTAGGAATCCTCACGATTCCTAAGGAGAAAATCTACCTACGAGATCCTCTCGATCCGTAGGGAGAAAAGTCTCTATGAGACCCTCACGGCTCATAGAGTTGAAAAGTCTTAGGTGACAGATCTGAACCTGCGGCCTAAGCCATCGCTATTTCTTGAGGAAATCTAGATGCTTGCTCTATTATCTATCGACCCTGTTTATTAAGACAGCATACGCACAATAAAAGAAAGAAGGAAGTGACAGTAAGAACATCCGATTTACATTTGATCAAGCGTTCGAGACATATTCATTCATGCAGGTGCAGAAAATTCAGAACAGGAAATAAGACAAGCTGAAATGGAAATTTTCCATTCATATCATAAAAAGGGGTTCTTAAAATCACAGAGAAATAGATAATAACATTATTAAAATGTTTACAAAGGTATAACCTTGAAGCCAGGACATGAATTGAGGAACTCGAAAGTGACCCTATATATGACTTTCCAAGCCTCGCGGACCATCCTGGTGTGCTTTCTTTCGCGAGCACAAGCGTCAGGGTCCCCCCTGATGTCTTCCACCCTCCGGTAAGCAGCGAGTATGGCAGACTGTTGAAAGACCTCGTGCAAGAGATTGACAAGACTGTCTCGCCGTCTCTTCGAGATAAAGTTCATCAGGTACACCGAGTGCACCTTATCCTTGGCGGCATCCAACGCCCTAAGCGGCACACCGGAACAGAACAGGGGAAGCGCTTCCCAGATGGCTCCCACGATAAGCTTAAGGAGGGAGGAACGTCGGGGAAACAGTGGACCGTTATATGCGTCGAAGCGGCTCATGATTTCAGCACACTCCGCGTTTGTGAACTCTCGATTTTGAGAACGGCCAAGTCGGCGGATGTCCCCGTAAGAGATGATCTCATCAAGATTGTACATGTGGGCGTCCATTGTTTCTGTGAAAGAGAATCAACAAAATTATCAGAAAGACTGATTAAGCAAAACGATATAATGCAACGAGGAATAAAATACCATATTTAAACTCCAAGATCAATGAAAAAACTCCTAAGAGTTCTTTTGTATGATTTGGAAGGAGCAAAGCTCCATTAATGAAATGAGAAAGTACAAAGAAAATCTTCTAAAGAGCAGAGCTCTGTTAATGGAACCCTAATGGGGTTCTCCTTAGTTCTCTTTAGACCCCCTTTAGAGTAAAGCTCTGCTAAGTGAAAACCTAAATAGGTCTTCTTTAGATCAGGGATCTATTGAGAGCAAAGCACTTAAAATTGATTTAATTCAATCCAAATTAATTTTTTACCTAAAATTCTCTGGAGTTTGAACCTTTAAAAATGCTTAAACGAAAGAGCATGGCTCTGAACAAAATTCCTATGAAGAGATGAAAATCATCTAAGGGATCAAAGGTCCTATTTATAGGCGTTGGAGTGCCGTTTCAACTTCCAAGAGATGGCGTGACGGTTGGAATTCTGCCACCGCTGCGCTCACGTTTGGAGGCCACGTAAACGCAACGGTGGGGGGCATTTGTTTATCCCAAACAGAGCAAAGCTTTGTTCAAATTCCAAGACGGGAAACGAAGCAACGCTTATGTTTCCCCCAATCAGAGCAAAACTCTGCTTTGAAAATTGAAGTGAAAATTAAAGTTAAAAATTAAAGAAGCAACGCTTCAGCTGACTTGCGCTCTGCGCTGCGCGACACGTGTCAGCGCAGATGCGCTAGCGTGGTTGCGCTGCGATGTGCGCTGCGTGACACGTGTCGCGCGCTGGGGCATTTGCGCCAAACAGAATCAAGATTCTAAAGAAATCTTTCCGTTCTTGTTAAAACAAGAAGATTTTCTTCTGTAAAACAGAAGCCCTTGGATCAAAGATCCAACGGTGGGGAAAATTCCCAGAATCACTCAGAGAAAAATCTCTTTAACAAATTTAACTAATTTATGGGCACTATAAAAAGGACCCTAGACCTCAATTCAAAAGGATCAACATTTTGTGAAAAATTAAACAGAGAGGACTCTGAAGAATTGGAGAGAAATCCTCAAGAACAAAAAAGGTAAAAAACCTTTAGAAAAAGAGAAAATTCTCTTATGAACAGATCATATTGATCTAAGAACAAGATCAAGGATCTCTAATAAAAAAGAAAAATAAATAATAATAAGTGCTTTGCACTTTTCTATGAACCATCGGTTCCCCAAGATAAGAAAAACAAGAACTTGTTTTCTTTGATCTAAATTAGATCAAGAAAACAAATAGTGCTTTGCAGTTCTTTTATGAACCATTGGTTCTGGAATCTAAAAAGATTCTCAAATAATAAAACAGTGCCCTGCACTTGCAAAATCTACACTGTTGCGCTCTCGGGTTGGCGCAAGCCACTAGAGAGCGCCACGCGTCAGCCCCATAATGATCTGCGCTATGCACTTCTAAAAACTGAGCACTGCTCTCATGAATTGGCGCAACTCACCAGAGCGCGCCACGTGTCAGCAGCGCAATAGCGCAGCGCGCTGGCGCAGCGCACTGCGCTTGCGCTCTTCTGAGCGTGACACGTGTCGCCTCCCCATGGACTTGCGCCTTGCGCTCCTCAATCAGCGCAAAGCGCCTGAAAAGCCATGTGGCACTCTGTCAGACTAATTAATGCAATGCATCATCAAGGGCAGAGCCCAATAAAGAAAGGTCTATCAGACCAAACAAAGTGCTATGCACTATTAAAAGGAATAAAGCCCAAATAAAAGTTTATCAGACCAAAATAAAATGCTCTGGGCCTAAAAGCCCAGAGAAAATGCTATGCATTATTAAACAGGAGCAGAGCCCTAGTAAAGGCCTAACAAGCCAAATGCAAATAAAACGTTGGATATTCTCAACTGGACTTAGCCTTATCATGGCCGTAAGTCCTCAAATTAAATTGACTGAGCACAGTTGCCCTTTTAAATCAATTTACACTTGGTCCAAGGGTACATCTCTGAACCCCTTTGACACATGTCGTTGTAATCCTTCAACGTCGTCAGAGAGGTGACGAGTCCCGACGGCCATATAACCAAGGGACCGCAATGTCCTTAAACTACCCATGGACCATTACGTCCCTAAACTGGAACAATAGAGCCCCCAAACGCTCTTTTGTTGGATCTAAACGATCCCGTTTAAGTTGATCTTAGCCTCAAATATGGCTAACGTATCCTTAAACATTCAAACAGACTTTAGTCCCAAATTGGACTATAGATCTCCCAACCAACTTTGGCTCAAGGGTACATCTCTGAACTCCTCTGACATCTGTCGTTGTAATCCTTCAACGACGTCAGAGAGGTAACGGGTCCCAACGGCCATATATTAAATGGATCTAGACGATTCCGGTAAGTTGATCTTAGTCTGGAAATTGGACTAACGTATCCTTAACAAACATTTAAGTTGATCTTAGCCTCAAAAATGGCTAACGTATCCTTAAACCAAAACCCAAAACCCAAATCTAAGAAAATACGGATTTGGACTAATCCACGTCCTACGGGCGACGAAATAAATAGTCTCCGTATACAATCCACGGGCAATCACAAACAAAACAAACACACACGACACGAAGTGAAATTCTGGAGAGGGAAAAAGTGGCTACCGCGATGCGGTAGCGTAATTAACTGCAGGGGCTTGCGCCTGCAGGGAAGAGCGTCCCTACAATCAAAAACCCCTCTAGCGAGGGGGAATCTGACGAAATCTGCTATATCGGCCGCATCCGTCTAAACCTCCGATACACGGTGCCATAAATCAACTTGGCATCTTCGGAGAGGTAGACGGATAAAACCATATAGCATCTGCCCCGAATCTCAGGCAGACGTCCTCACGTCTCGGCCGCCGTTCGGAGGGGAACAGGTGGTAAACCCGAGATGTCCTCGAACACGTCCATGAACTCTCGAACTACAGCTGGCGCTTCCTCCTTATCAACTTCCATCAACGAAAGAATATTGTTTGTCGGCATAGCCCTAAACTCGACTGGTCCGACAGAACTGCTTCCTCCAGCAAAACAAACTCCGGATGTCCGGGAATCTGGAAAATTACTTCTTTGCCCTACAATCAATGTGAGCGTGGAAAGTGCCGAGAAAATCCATTCCCAAGATAACAACAAACAAAGGGATGCACCCGAATTGAATAATTCTAATGCGGAAAAACTTGAACAAGTAGGATACCGGAAACAACTTTATCTGAAGCCAAGTCACTGAAGAAGATAAGCACGGTAAACAGGATTCAAGCTGAGGATAAAACATGAACTGGAAAGCAGGAGAAGCAAGACAATATAACAACTATGAAACAAGGAAGTGAATCAAGACTAGGACTTCAAATTACTTAAATAGAGTACCGCATTGTAACCATGCTGCAGTTCATGGGTACAATCACATAACTCCGTTCAAGTCGCCCATATCCTAGTATCAGAATAGAAAGAAACAATAGGGAACCAGAAGGTTTCAAGTCGAGATGCAAAGTTGTTTGCATATCGTCAAGACAAGGGTCAAGAGAGAGATAAGATTCAAGGATCACGATAACAATGTGGCAGGTCATGTTCCTATTTCGGGTTTTCTGATTCATGAATTGGGTCCAATACTCAACTACAAAAGAGTCAAACCCGATTAACCTAAATGCTATGGTTCTGATACCAAACAAACCCTGTCACGCCCCGCTTCCCAGAGTGCGCTAAGATAGGCACGTGACAGAGCCAACCATGCTACCTATAGATAGGAAACATCCCTCCACAGTCATATTACGACTGTCTAGAGATATCAAGAACAGGAAAATAAAATAAACTATCTAGCACATGTCCATGAGCCAGAATAAATGAGTTAAGAAATAATATGCGGAAGCAATAAATCCAAAGAGCAAAAACATCTGGAAAGTGAAACATAACTAAACTGGATACTAACTGGATCATCACTGCTCGGCCTGACGAAGGAAATACTCCTGATCAGCCTGCGACAGGGTAGAGGATCTGGGCAATGCAAAACCCAGACGTCAGTGCGTCATAATATCAACAATAACATAATCAGGGGGTAACAAGTCATGCAGGCATAAATTATATAAAGGTACATGAATGTAATGAGTGAACAGGGAAATAGAACGGTGAAGTGTAACAGTATATGTGAAGTGCAGCGGTGAAACTAAATTGTGCTACTGGGTTAATTACTCTCAAGTCTGTGAAATCAATTTGATGAATCGTCGATATAACTTAATAGTATCCCGTGCGTGCCCGGGACCACGGTCAAAGACTCTCGGGCTGAATCCGAGACGTGCCGCTAGGCAGTAAAAGGTAGTATGTAAAGACGAATGATGTCAGCAGCATCATTCCGGGGCTGGCCTAGCCCGTAAGACTGATCAGTAAAGGCATCGAACTGTCGAGTTACAAGCCAGGTTTCATCATTGATTTCCCCATACCCCCAAGTTATGTGTTCAAGTCAGGTATTGATAAATCTGAAGTTAATACCAACACAGGATCAAACAGGTACATGTTTGTCTGAATAGACAACATGAAATGTCCGTAGGGACAACATGTCAAGGTTGTCAGCATTAGTAACAAGATCGGGTAAAATGTCAAATAGTGATATATCAGGTCATGTCAGGTAGTGTACATGTATCAAGTCATGTCAAGTAGCGGTGTATCAGGTCATATCAAGTAGTGCACAGGTGTCAAACGGGTGCTCATAATCAAACTGAGCAAGTATTGAATCAAGGTGAAAGTATGGATGTACAATAAAATCATGGATGCACAAATATCGATCAAGGGCCACATCATGACTAAGTAGGATGCACAATTATCAAGCATGGTGCACTAATACAACAGTAACATGAAATAATATGGTCTCGGCATGCAACTAGATATGTAATAAACCGTACGGATACAGACGGATACTATAAAACTGTAAATCGGTAAAATTTGCTGAATATTAAAACGCAAGCACTATTATTTATTAAATAGATATTGATATAATAATATTAACATGGATAACATATTCAAACCGATTAATAACTATAAAAGTGGTATTGATTAACCATGCACAAGAAAGTTCCGTTCAGAAATTCAGCGTCACCCTGATTTGTAAAATAGATTAAAAATAACAAACGTTCTCCAAAAGGGACGTGTCTTATACCAAAACAAAGATAATTCAATAAGGTTTCATTTTTATAAGTTGAAGTATCTCGGGTTGTTACTACAAAAAAACTATGAATATTCGAAATTGAAAGTTTGCTGCTGGAATTTTCCTGGACAGCAGTTTAGAGATATTTTCATTTGCATTTTACGTTATTTAAACAATTTATTTTGCAAGTAAATATTTCATAGAGTTATAGTATTCTGAGTTTGCTTCGTAACGAACTAAAGAATGTATACTAATAATTTTTCTATGATTTATAATGAATTTTATAAGCTAAGGTGTACAGTAAATTTCAGATTTTTCGTATCCGCTTTGCAACGACGTTTCATGTGTAAACTATAATATTTTCAAACTATATTTTGTATAACATTATAAAATGCAGATTATAAACTAATTAAAAATAATAAGAAGAAATATTACGACGATATATATTTTAAATGATATGGATGCAAACGGGTATCCGAAAACGGTAAAACTTTAATATGGATGTACAGTGCAATCAACATGTGATATTTTTATTCATATGGATGAAAAATAAGATACATAGCATGTAGCAAGATGAATTAGCATGTGACTAGATATGTAAATATTGATATGAATGAATACGGATGTCTGAAAATAGTAAAACTGTAAAATGGTAATGTGGGATGCATAACTAAACATTATGTGATGTTATTATTCAAATGAGTGCAATATATTATAGTCTAGCATGTAACAAGATAAATTTGCATGCACTAGATGCGAAATAAATTATACGGATGCAAACGGACGTCGTAAAACAGTAAAATGATAACAGGGGATGTACAATACACTAACCATGAAATATTATTATTAATATGGATGTAGTATATGTCATAGCATGTAGCAAGATAAACTTATCTCGATCGAATCACGCGACGGATACGCACGGCACTTTCGACGTCGGTAAATCGTCGCAACGCACACGCGGCATGCGGTACGGGTCTAGGCAAGGCAAGAGGGTGATCACATAGGCAAGGTACGTTCACTGGATCACTCGGATCGTCAGCGACGAGCACGGCTCCGGCGGTGATCACCGGAATCAAGAAACAAGATCAAGAAAAAGAAAGAAAAAAGAAGAAGTAAAAAGAAGAGGCTGTGTATTAAATAAGGAAGAAAAAAAATAAAATATATATAAATATATATATGCAGAGGGGAGAGAGAGAAATGAGTTGTAAGTTTGTTAGGAAATTAGTTTAGATTTAAATTTTAAAAAAATCTTTTATTAGTTAACTAAATTTTAATTTGTATCAGTTTATAAAATTAATATTATATAAATAAAATTTGATATTCTGGTAAATACAAATATAGTCCAAAACATATCCGGGTCGGGTCTAAAATTCAGTTTTAAAATACGAAAAATATACATGTCGACCAAAATTAAAGTTGGATATCCGGGTAACGAAAAATGCATACCCAAGAACGGATGCACGCACGTGCACGTAGCCATCCAAATAAGTCCGTATCACTGAACGAGACGAGAAAAAGATGCGCGGATGCTACCACAGGGTCAGGGGTATCATGCAGGCCATGCAATATATTTTTAAACTATTTTATGTGACTTAAATATTATACTAAGAAAATGCAGATGCCAGATGCCAGTATGCAATATGTATAATATGAAAGTATACGGATCCACGTAACAAGCCAGGATAAATCATAAACATGAATCAAGACGGGTTTCTAGCAAGTGGGTCGGGTCGGATACAAATACAGATGTCAAATACACTATTCGCACCCAAAACACAATAAATCAGAAAAAATACTATAATTAAATAAATACGTGAACTGGAATTGGTATAAATGAACTAGGGTGTTACAAGTTTCTGGCACAATTGTCAGCGAAGCTAGAGGACGTGGTCGTGATTAGGACGAAGGTGGAGGTTGAAGGCGGCGAAGGGGCGGAGCGGTGGTTGCAATTTAGGGTAGAGATGGAGGTGGTGACCATGGGAATGATGGGAAGGGGGCGATGGCCAAGGGAGCGGAGGTAGAGGAGGCGGTGACCATGGGAGTGACGGGGAGAAGGCGATGGCCAAGGGGACGGAGATGGAGAAGGTGGTGGCGATGGGGGGCGGAGGTGAAGATTGACGGTGTCCATGGGACAAGGTGGAGGCTGAGGTGGCCATGGTAGAGACGGAGGTGGTGATGCGGCGACGGAGGTGACGGGCGGAGGCGACGGAGGTGATGGCATGTGTTTGGGTTAGGTTAGCTAATCAACGTTAGGATTAGCTAATTAGGGTTAGTTTTTTTTCTTTTTTAAATCCAAAATAGTTTGGGGTATAAAGGTAACTTCACTACTTCTATTAACACCGTTAGGGAACTCTAAACATTGTGGTATTTAAGTGCTCGAAAAAAAACATTATGGTATTATTTTGCAAAAAAGGTGAAATATTGTGGTATTATTAAGAAATTAACCCAAACTTATTGGTGGTCTTTTGAAACTAATCCTTATTGTTATTTTGATTCTAAGTAGTATATACAACGGGATGGGGTGGGGTGGGGGTGGGGGGGGGGGAAGCAGATCCTTCACAAGAACATCATGACATGAGAATTTTTTGAAATTATTATTTTCAGGTAATTATCATTTTTATAGTCTGATCATTCATGCAAGTTACTTAAATATGCAATTATGGCTTATAGTATATAAAGATAATCCTGCTACTGGGTTTCTAAGGAATTGTAACCGTGATTTCAAATGCCAAGTCTTTTTTTTGTATTTCATTATCATACTTGAATATGCACAACACTCTCATTTATGCTCCTGATATTTGGTAGCCTTGTTAGACCTGTTATGAAATGATCTTTGGAACCTGTTCTCATAATTATGGTACTATTCGAATAACCATTTATTTTATCCTTCAATTATATCCTTTTCACAAATAATATATTGCAGCAGCTACACATATCCTTACAGAACTATTTGCTAATGTACAATAGGGTTCTATTACTTACTTTTCAGATATGTCTCCGTATCCATAACGACATCCATACCAATGTCCTGGTCATATATATCAACTCTTGCTCCCCCCCTATTTTGTTCCAAGTTACCTGAATGGTATGTCAACGTCTAGTATTTAGGTTTTGGCCATAATCCTACATGACCAACTGGCATTCTCCAAATCCCTAAATGACAAATTTGCTAGGTAGAACTATGTTCGACTTCAAGGTACGGATAAAGCCAAGAAATAAACAAGAACATATGCAGATATGGACCAAGACAACATATATGCAATGCAAATTTAGCAAAAAGAGAAGTCAAGACCACAGTGGTATAATCCTGGATGGGCAAGAGATATCACCGAGCAATCAGTTTATATATCCATGTTTCATCATCCAACAGAATAGAGATATCGATAGCGATATCAACATTGGTTAGTTGAAATGGAAGAGTGCTACAGGGATTTTGTGTGATCGTAACTTTCCGTTAAGCTTGAAAGGAAAGTTTTATTGGAGTGCTATTCGGTCTGTCTTATTATATGGTACAGAATGCTGGACTCCTAAGAAGCATCATACACACACAGAAGATGCACGTAGAGGAGATGCGCATGCTTCGTTGGATGTGTGGTAATAATCGAAAAGATAAGATACGAAATGAGGATATTCATGTAAAAGTTGGTGTAGCACCCGTAAAAATAAGATGCGGGAAAACCGGCTAAGATGGTTTGGTTATGTGTGACACGGACCTATGAAAGTACCGGTTCGACGAATGGATACTCTCAATGTAGACATCAAAAGGACGAAAGGGAGACCGAAGAAAACGTGGATGGAGATGATACGAAAAGATATGGTTGCCAAAGGCCACAATGAAAGCATAGTGTCCGATAGGAGTGAGTGGAGGTGGAGGATTCATGTGCTGAACCCGGCGTGATTCTCATGTTGGTTCATGTAGCCTACCGCATATGCTTGGGATAAAAGGCTCAGTTGTTGTTTTGTATATGCAGTTATGGACCAATCTACCTCCGAGATCAATCTCATATAGATCCAGCACACTGTACACAATGTCACAATCTGAAGGGAGCACGAGCCAACACTTTCTGAACGGCAATAAATGATGGTCTGCAGAGGAATGCTATCATGTCTTTCTTTATTGAGGGTCCGTCAATAATCAAAACATTTTATCCATGTCACTACCAAGGAAGCTTAAATCTTATTGCGTAAATTGACATCTTTGAGTCAGGACTCTACTTAACATTCTAAATTTGAACTGATTCTTAGCATGACATTTTCTTTTTTTTTAAGACAGTAGAATTCTTCTAAATCTGAGCTAGATCAGCAAAATATCGCATCATTTGGCATGCCTTTCAAACCCCATCTTACTGTTGTGGAAAACACAGTTAAGCAAGACCTGCCGACTGCAATTGCGAACCCTTGGAATCTTCGCTTTTAAAACCTTCTCGAACCAAAATGCTTGAACTCACAGCGTTCATGAGTAAAAAGAGCAGGGCCTCCATCTGGCATCTTAGCCAACAAATGGACAAATTTAAAGCCTGGTACCTTTTCACATTTAGTCACTTCATATTGTGGTCCAAGAAAATATGAAGTTTGGTTTTAAAATGTTAAATGCATTATTATTCTTCAATTTTTTTTAATCTGTATGGTTATAATCGAATGCAATTCTTTATTTATCAATGGAGGATATTTGGCAAATCTTGAAATTGGAATGCTATAACAAAATGATTATAATTTTGCAGATGGTTGAAATCATTGCTCCTCTCCCAGCCATCCTCCGGACTCGAATGGAACCGGTCGTGGAGACTTCTTGATATCAAGTGCGGCTGCTGCTGATGCCATTTTTCATTCTCCCGGTGGAAAGGATTGTAAAGTATCCAGCATGCAATTGCGAAAAGCTCTTTACAGAATGTTATTCAAGCAGACTAGCTTACCTGATAGTTATTAATTATTGATATCATTATTCTTAATGTTACTTTTTTTTCGCAATAAAAACTTGTAGCTTGGATTGAATTACAAGGACTTTCCACAACCCATCATCAGCCGACCTGGGGCGTTCCCCATGGAGATCATGACTTTGTTTATAATTATACTATGTAAATCCTTTTACCCTCTAATTCCTTTACTTATATTTTCTTCGCTGTTGCTATTACTTGCAAAGTACACATATTAATTAGCAAAGTTCTCTCTAGGTCTTCTCCTTTCCGAATTGCGATCAATCAATTGTGATGATATACCCAATCTATTGCCTGGAATTGCTCTAATTCTGCTTAAGCTGCTCTTTCTAACTGCAATGTTCTAACGATATTTTCAGGTGCGCGTAGTTGTTTCCTTTATATTTCATTCATTAGATTCAAGTCAGACCCAATGGCTAAATTGAATGATCTGTTTGGCTTGCTACAATGAAAATGACATTATCAAATATGCATGAACCTTTATTCTGTAAAATCAGATTTAAGTTTTTCATTTTGATTTATTATTTGCTGCCTTTCTTTTATTGATATTAAAGGTTATAGTTACTTTGTCTAATAGAGATAGAATCTGATCTATGCTGAAGCTTAGATACTACACTATCTCTCAAAGCTCATTAACTTCAGCTCAAAAACTTTAGCATCCGCGGTTTGTTGCCCTTTGTCTACTCAACTTTTATCCATGCATAGCACTGTTGTGATGTGAGAAAAATACGAACCTTTTTCTAGAAAACAGTCTTGAGAAAGACAATAAATTCCATCATCTTCATCATCTCTAATCTTTCAAATCTTTGTAAAATCAATCTTCATTTCTCGAATTCATATCCATCTGTTCTCATTTTTGAAGGCCATAACTTTCCAATCAATAACCCTTCCTAAGTGAGGAGACTCGTTTCATTCTCCGCAAAAGTATGTTAATTTTCAATATGACTTCGCAATCAATATTCAAAAACTCAATATTTAGAATTTGAAGAAATTGTGTTTATTTTCAGTCTTTTGTACTCGGTATTTATAAATTCAATGATATCGAAAACCAAGTATTTAATATGGTAGTATCAGAATTGAAATTATTTCAGACATTGTAATTGAAGCCTGGTAGAACTGTAGAAGCTTAATTATGATATCAAATTCCCTTTTCACCCACTGTTTCAAAATTTAGAAAGTCAATGCTTCTAAACGAACTTATCACCATTGCCAAGCGCCTGAGTCAATGTCCTTCCGAACGTCGTTACTGCTGTCGTCGATCATTGCATGGATATTGTCGACTGCTGACTTTGCTATTGCCGTTATCGTGCCTTTGTCTCTCTTAGTGTGTGTTGTTACCCTCGTCGCCACCAACGAGCATCCTCAATGTGTTTATGTTTGATTACGTGCATTGCTGCATCGTTGA
Source organism: Agapanthus africanus (assembly GCA_030015575.1). NCBI lineage: Eukaryota > Viridiplantae > Streptophyta > Magnoliopsida > Asparagales > Amaryllidaceae > Agapanthus > Agapanthus africanus. The sequence continues at coordinate 160,053,899 of CM057339.1, read as the reverse complement.
TATTCATCCGTTTGACATGATGTTTTAAGTTCCAAAATTTCATTTCATAATCAAACAGTTGTCATTTTAGATAGAAAAAAGTTATATATCAAAACGGATAAGCAATTTGACATGGAAATTCAAGATCTTTATATTACTTGAGTCTTACACAGCCTGCAAAGTTCAATATATCAAGATGGGTTGTTTGATATTGAAACAGTGGCTCCAATCAAAACCTCAACAGTTGTTTTTTCTCATAGCGATGGATATCCACTTACGTTGTTTGACTCCAAATGCTTGAAGTGCTACTTTTAAGGGTGTTCTAGGAGAGAGGGGGGGAGGGGGGAACCCTTGACAACCATAGTTTAAGGCATTTTACTGCAATAAATAACTTTAAGGTATTTCAGTGATAACTATAATAGTTAAGGGTATTTTTAAGTGTTTTTTTGAATTTAAACGGTGTCGGTATTTTTAGTGTTATTTACCTATTTTTTTGCTTATTTTTTTTTAAAGATAAAAGTAGACTAAAATAAAGCTAGCTGTATGTTTGTGGGGCCACCCAGAAACTCGGTGGGCCCCACAAAAAAAACGTCCTCATATATCCCATTCCCTCCCGCTTCTTTAGGGAGGCAAAAACTTAAAAAACCATCATTCTCTCAATTCTCCTCTCTTTCCTTAACAGGACCAACACCTCTTCCCCACTGTAACAAATGTCTTAAACTAACCCCCCGCCCTCCCACCTCCCCACCTTAAAAACTTCATCATCTTCCATTTATTTTGATGATAATAAATAATAATAATAATTAACAATACCCCTTGAGGATCATCAGCATTAATCTTCTGTGTTAATAAAACACCACAGGGGAGAATAAATACCATACAGAGATTCATTTGGGAGGAGATAGTTTTATTCAATATTCTCATTTTGGAAGGAGATAGTTTTCATGAGAGATGAGTTGCTTCTCTTGTTTCTCATCGAATGACAGAAGGCCATCGAGCAGATTTGGTTCGAGGAGAGAGCACAGGGTGCCGGAACCAGCTCCGGCACCGGTGGTTGCTTCCAATGTTAGAAACACCGAGACAAACAGCAGACCTGGTAAATATTATTTTTCCATGCCAAATTGTTATTTTTTTTGGACCATGTATTCGTAAAAAGTAGATAGAGATGGGATTAAGTTTTGAATCATGAATAAGGATTGATGTTAATAAATTGAAAAGGAATGATTGATCATCTCGTTTCAACCCTTATATACTTATTATTAGAAACCATTGATGTACAATATGACTCTCTCTATATAGTCCACAAGATGAAACCATAATACGTAATATACGTATAATATACGTAAACCCCAATACAAAAAGATAATTACAAAACGATATATTTGATTTATTTTATGTAGCGTTTGTTTTAAAAGTTTAATTATAAATTATTAGGGGTTGTTATGTTTACTGATTAGGAACATAGTTATAAGTCTTAGTGTATTGAGGTATCCTATTATGTTGTATATAGCCGTAGGTTTTTTTAAGTTAAAATGAGAGTAACCCCGCATTTCATTAATGGAGTTTTAACGAAAGCAAAACACAGGGAGAAAAGAAACCAAAACACAGAGAAAAAGGAAAAAGGAAAAAAAACCAACATTCAGATCCACAAGCACGGGAAACAAACCCCTAAACAAAATAAAGGTACGTTAAAAACAAAGAAGAGGAAACAAGTGGCAGTCAAGCAGGAGATATAGAAGCCCCAACACTAGATGTCAACATCCCATGTGCCCGACTAAGCCTGTCCGACCCGGTGCTCATGCCATCTCAGGCCTACCTCAAGGTCCAAGTCCATGTGTCTGCATCAATGGTCCCTGTCCGCGCTCGTGCCTCAGTGTCTGTGTCCCCGACAATGTGCATCCTGGCTCTCTTCTTCACTTTCTCCAAAGCCTCGCCTGTCCAGAACAATGTAGTTGTGTCAATCCAGCATCCAATTCCATCCATAGATCTAACTTTGCAGTTGAAAATTCTATTATTCCTCTCCTTCCAAATTAGCCAACATGCAGCTCATGCCTAAATATCCCACAACGCTAAAGAGTTATTAGGAATAGCAAGATCCCTAAAGTATGTGGTGAAGTATACACTTCTATTTTCCGATAGCTAGTGGACATTGGATAAACAGGTGATCCACTGTTTCTTGAGAATGTCTGCAAAAGATGCAATCCATCGGTCCCACCCATTTTGGTTTGAGCAAATTGGCCCTCATCAGGATGGCATTTATGTGTGCCAACAATAATAAATCTTTTACTTTACGCGGTATCTTGATCTTTCATAAAATTGATGTGAATCCATCTCCTCCACCAAAGCTAAGTACCCGATAGAAGGCCTTAACCGAGAATTTTCCATTCAGTCCCCATCGTCAGTTTAGTCGATCTTCACTCTCTCCATCTGTCGGCTTCCAACCTAGTAGGCATTGGAACATGTTCTTACGGTCTCTTCTTTCCGAAGGTGTTAGCGTTCGTCAGAAAGTTGGCCACCATTTGGTTGTTCTCCATCGCTTGGCTACCGAGACATAATTTTTGGCAAGTTGATATAGTCTTGGGTATCTTTCCTGCGGACTCTGTGCTCCACACCAATAATCATGCCAAAAATTGATAGATGCCGATAGTAAAGGTACCCCCTTTAAATATGATTCTCTTATCGAGGAGACACCTTTCCAAAAGCCCGATGCCGAACTCATATTTTTTGTTTGTAGCATTGATGACCCCAGGCCTATTGGCATACGCAGCCAGTTTTCTTATTTGAAACCCATTCCACCACCATTTTCCTAACAAAGCCTTATTCATGTCCACCAAGTTTTTTTTCATCCCTAGTCCTTCCTCTTTTGCTCAGCACACAATCTTCCATTTGACCAATTGTACCCCTTTTGACGTCCATAATTTCCGTTGCATAAAAATCTTCGTCTGATTTGATCTATCCTTTGGATTACCCGCTTAGGCAACAAATAGAACGACATGTAGTATACCGGCAATGCCGTCAAAACTGAATTGATTAAGAGTGATCCTCCCTCCCAACGATAAGCATGATGCTTTCCAACCGTTCAATTTGCGCTGGAAACACTCAATAAGTGGGTTCCAATCTGACCTTTTCAGGATTCCTGGTCTTAAAGGTGGGCCTAGGTATTTTATCGGAAACTGGGTTTGTTTTACAATTGAAGATCCTTAATAGCTGTTGCTCCCACTCAGACTCATCTCCAAAGCATGTCAACAAGCTTTTGTTATAGTTAATCTTCCAACCCGACCATAGTTCGAAGGAATAAAGGATCCATTTTAATCCGGTTGCTTCAGTAACGTCATATTTGCCAAATAGTATCGTGTCATCCACATATTGCATATTAAATGTAACATGTTTTTGCTACAATTTGAGGTTGCACTGAACAATTTATTTGTTATGCTGCACATCAAGTTCAAATATTAAATATCAAAAATAACAAGAACGTCAAAGGTTTTTTGGCTATGTCGAATGCCTCATCTTAAAGCTAGGCAAATGCTATTTGTAACTATATGCAAATTTTAATGTAATCCGACCTGAACTAAAATAACAGTCTCCATTAGTACTTATTAATCTAACTTCCTCTAACACCGCCGTGATCTCTCGCTATAGAACCAATCCGAAGAGTTTCACAAGAGTCCATACCTGCCATACCTAACAAAGAAGCTGGCAATGGGAATATTGCGGCACAAACATTTACATTTCGCGAGTTAGCTTCAGCTACAAAGAATTTTCGGTCTGAATGTTTACTAGGCGAAGGGGGGTTCGGAAGAGTTTATAAAGGGCGCCTCGAGAATGGCCAGGTAAATGAATGGTCGCCGATGTATTTTCAAATCCTTTAAAAAAAAACTGTATAGCTTCTTTATCTCAGTTTTCAAAAGTTAGTTTACTTATTTTGATCTAATATTTCCTTTTTATTTTGAGCAGCTTGTGGCAGTTAAGCAACTAGATAGAAATGGTTTTCAAGGCAACAGGGAATTCCTCGTCGAGGTTTTGATGCTCAGTCTTCTTCATCATCCAAATCTTGTGAATCTTGTAGGATATTGCGCCGATGGAGACCAGAGACTCTTAGTTTATGAGTTCATGGCTTCCGGTTCATTAGAAGATCATTTGCTTGGTAAGATTTCAGAGATTCATAACAACACTCAATCTCATTAGCTTCATGTTGTTCTTACCGAATTTGGTTTAATTTTAATATATGTTGAATTCAGAGAGATCCGGTGTCGTTTAGCTTCATTGTTTATTTCAAAATATTGCAAAATATTGTCTAATACACTTATTAGTTCCTAATAAAGTTCTTACTTTCTCTTTACAGAAATCCCTAATGGTCAAAACCCATTAAGTTGGCCTATAAGAATGAAAGCAGCATTCGGTGCAGCCAAAGGCCTAGAATATCTGCATGAACAAGCCAACCCGCCCGTTATATACCGTGACCTTAAATCATCCAACATTTTACTCGACGAAGAATTCAACCCAAAGCTCTCGGATTTTGGACTAGCGAAGCTTGGACCAATGGGAGATAAAGTGCATGTTTCCTCAAGAGTTATGGGGACGTACGGCTATTGTGCGCCAGAATATGCGAGAACTGGTCAGCTTACCTTGAAATCGGACGTGTATAGTTTCGGAGTTATATTGCTTGAGCTGATTACAGGAAGAAGAGCTATCGATACTATGAGACCTCCACATGAGCAAAATCTTGTGAATTGGGTATGATTCTTCCTGAAAACTCTGTTTCTGTCCGAGCATTTGGAATTTCAGTTGTATGTGATAACTAAGAAATTTGTCGACTTCCACTTAATTTTGCAGACATATTGGTTTTTGCATAAATTCAGGCCGAAACGATGATGACATATATACTAGTTTCTCTATAAGTTGTCGTTTTCTCACTTCTCTTTTGAAATTTCCAGGCACAGCCAATGTTCAAGGACCAAAAGCGATACATCGAACTCGCAGACCCCTTACTCCAAAAAGACTTCCCAGTGAGAGGCCTGAACCAAGCGGTAGCAGTAGCAGCAATGTGTCTTCAGGAAGAGGCATCGGTTCGACCAATGATGACCGATGTTGTCACGGCATTAAGTTTCCTTCTAACACCAAATCCCGATCAAGACGGCTCGGCTCATGTTCATGATCGAGAAAATTTAGGCAGTGATGATCACAGCGTTTCAGGGGACGAGATTGTCGAGGATCGTGAGCGCGCCGTTCAAGAGGCGATCGAGTGGGGTGCCAGTTCGAGGAAGAACAGTCAGACGTCGACGCGGCATGAGACCAATGGTCAATAGTTTTAGAATCGAACAAATATGAATTGTTGTTTATGTTTATGGGCAAATGTTTCATTTTCCAATGTGCCACCAAGGGAAAGAGAGAAGGAATGGTGTTCATGTCAATATAACATTGTTGAATCATGTTTACACTGATTTCTATTGTGTAAATTATTGGTCATATATGATAAACCATGATATACATCTGATTTCTGCTTCTCTTCATTGTTCTGATTTGGCTGCTGCTTGGAAAAACTATAGACCTCTTGCTCAATTGCAACACACTTTACTAGTAGGACACCGGCTTTGGATTTGATATTCAACAACTATTTCATGACATTAGGACGTAAAGAGAATTTTTCCAAATTACTATTTAATTGTATATTTTAGTACTAGTTTTGGGCATATTAAACCCACCGTTGCCGGTCCTAAGTCCGGATGAAAAAGGATGAGGGTTGCGATAGGTCTGTGACGGTCAACGTAAAACTTTGTCACATTCTATGACATGAACAATAATAAGAATATCGTTGGGGCATCTTCTACTCAGCGACGCGCTATATCGGATTCCGGATGTAGTGTTAAGTATGCAAGAGTTTCTAAGTCGTCGTTCGGAAGCGGCGCGCTACATCGGACCCCAGCTGTAGTGACAAATAAGTAAGGGTTTCATAGGATCCGTCTAGCTTCTTAGAACATAGGTTCCCTTATGGGTAGACTAACAAAATTAGTGGAGGTGATGATTATGAGAAGAGTTGGTATTTATGTGTTTGCAAGAAACTAAGTGGGTAGGTGAAAAGGGTAAAGTCATAGATGTTTAAGGTTACAAGTTTTAGTATACGGATAGAGATAAAAATCGTAATGGGGTAGACATAATCATAGATAGACGGTTGCTTGAGGCTGTAGTTGAGATTATGAAAAAATGTGATAGAATTTTACTGGTTAAGCTTATTCTAGGTGGGGAGATTCTTAATATTATTAGTGCTTATGCACCACCGATAGGTCTTGATGACGCTAGTAAGCGTCTATTCTGAGAGAATTTAGACGAGATGGTGCAAAAGGTACCTGGTGGAGAGAAGCTATTTATTGGTGGCGATCTCAATGGACATGTAGGCACTAATCGTGGTGGGTTTGATATTATCCATGGAGATTTTGGTTTTGGACAAAAGAATGAAGCAGGTTGCTCGATTCTAGATTCTGCCTTGTCTTATGACTTGATCTTAGCAAACACTTGGTTTAGGAAAAGAGAGTCCCACCTTATCACCTTTAGGAGCGGATCAAGTGGAAGTCAAATAGACTTTTTTCTGACGAGAAGGATAGATAGAGGTTGTAGCATCGACTGTAAAATAGTGCCATGTGAGAGTGTAACCACTGAACATAGACTTTTAATTCTAGATTTTCGATTTAGAAGAGAATCTAGGAAGATTAAACGTAAGGTAGAACATAGAATTAAGTGGTGGCGACTGAAAGAAGGTAATCAAAAGACTTTTATAGATCGTATAGTTTAAGAGACGGATTGACAGTCGAAAAATGATCCAGACAGAATATGGAACAAGATGGCTAGTTGTATCAAGAAGATAGCTAAAGATCTACTTGGTGAGTCAAGAGGTGGTGCTCCACCATCTAAGGACACATAATGGTGGAATGAAAAAATAAAGACTGCTATTAAAATCAAGAGAGGTTCTTATAAAAATTTGATGAAAAGCAGAGATGCGGAGAGATTTGAGAAATATAAAATGGCTAAAAAGAAAGTTAAGAAAGCTGTCCGGGAAGCTAAAATTAAGGTCTACAAGGAGTATACAAGAAGTTGGACACTAAAAAGGTTGAAAATGATATATACTGGATTACTTGGATGCGGGAAAAAAAGACCAGATACTTATGTGCAGCGAAATGTGTCAAAGATGAAGATTAGAAGGTTTTAGTTCAAGAAGAGAATATCAAGGAAAGATGAAAAGATTATTTTGACAAATTGTTCAATGAAAGCTTTACTAAGAATTTGGATGAACTTATCATTCAATCTCAAGATATAAACCGTGATTTCATACGTAAAATAAGAATACCAGAGGTTGAAGAGATTTTGAAGAGAATAAGATCAAGAAAAGTGGTTTTAGATGGGATTCCTATCGAGTTTTGGAGAAGCTTAGGAGAAATAGGTGTTAAATGGATGACAGATCTGTTTAATAAGATTTGGCAGACCAAAAAGATACCAAATGTGTAACACCCTAGCACTGTTATACTATATTTTTATTAGGGTATTTCCAAATTTTGCGACAACTTCTTGTTTATTATTGTTTTTGGGCGTGGATAGTGCATTTGGTATCTGTGGTTAATATCCGACCCGACCCGCATGCTTGAAACCCATCATGGTTCTAAATTACGTCATATATTTGCTAGTACAGAGATCCATGCATATCTATATTCTATACACACAGATGATATATTCTGTTATCCGCATATCTTTTAAATAATACAAATAATAACCAAATAATATATTTTGATATCTAGCATGACATGTTATCATACCCTATATCATATGTTTGCATACATATGTCGTGTTCTTGTCCAAATTGTTATAACAGACTCTTTTGGATTTACGTAGATCCGTATTTGGGGGTATGCATTTTTACTGACCGAGTATCGCATTATGGTTTTAACTTGTATGCATATTCTCCATATTTTAAAACTGGATTTTTAGAAAGAACCCGGGTAATTTTCGAAGTATTTTTATAGTAGCCGTTTAAACCTAAACTATATATATTATAATAATATTTAAACTAAAGTGTTAGTATATAATATATACATAATATAGTTAATAACTAATTATTATTAACACTAGCAGCCTCTCTCTCCCCTATATATATATATATATATATATATTAACCTAATATAACTTTAACATCACTCTCTCTCTTTCGTCTTTCCTTCGTTTCTTTTTCCTCGTAACGAAACTAACCTAAACCCTAGCCCGTTCCCTCACGTCGCCGCCAACCTCCCCACGACCTCGTCACCTCGCTACCTCATCACAACCTTCACCACCACTACTTCCTCCTCTCCTCCTCCATCCCCGAGCATCCTACACACCCATCTCCGCAACCCACGACCCCTACAGCAACCTCCCGCGACCCAGCCCTTCGCAGGAGACCTCACCGTCGTCACCCTCTTCACTGCCTCACCTCCCTCTCCTCTCCTCGACACCACAAACCGTCACCACCATCAACCCCCGTCACCTTCCCGACCCCAACAACAACCCAAGAAACCACAGCCGACCCAACTCCCTTGCCGTCGACGCCAGTCCATCGTCACAGTCATCTTGTCCTTTGTCCTCTGTCCTCTTAACTCAACACCAGAGCCCAACACAACAACCCCATCCTCTTCTCTCTTTCTTTCCTTTTCTTTCTTTCTTTCTTGTTTATTCCGGCCGTCTCGTCGGAGTCGCACGCGTCGCCGACGATTCAGACGACCTAATCACTATCGTCGTCCAACCTAGTCACCACGTCACGTCATTGATCAGCCAGGACCAGTCTTGCACGTGTGTGTTGCATCGCGACGTTATTCCGATGTCGGACGTAGCATCTGTATCTCGACGTGAAATCTGATCAGGCAAGTTTTAACTTGCAACATGCTATATTATATTATATCGATATCTATATGAATAAGAATAGTGCATGCGTTTTATTATTCAGCAAATATTGCAGATTTACAGTTTTACAGTATCCGTCTGTATCCGTACTGATAATCGTTTATCTAGTTGCATGCCGGAACATCACGATATTATCATATTACTATAAAAGTTCAATATGTTGTCTAGATTGCATCATATGTGGTAATGGACGTATCATGGCTATTACAGATATATACATATGCATTCTGGTATCAGTTGTGGTTACCATGTTCCAATATGGATTACAGTTTCATATTGGCATCTATTTTGGGTAATATACATTTCCTGATATGTTCATAACACATTACCAGACTTGTTACTTGGATATTATTACTAATGCCAACAATCCTGATTGTTGTCCTAACGGACGTAATTGTTGTCTGCATAGACAAAATCTGTACCTGCTTGATCCTGTGTTAGCATTAGATTTACATTATCAATACCTGACTTGAACACAAAACTTTGGGGGCAAGGGGAAATCAATAATGAAACCTGACTTGTAACTCAACAGTTCGATATTTATACTGATCAGTCTTTACGGGCTCGGCCAGCCCGGAATGATGCTGCTGACATCATTCGTCTGTACATATTACATGTTTACTGCTTAGCGGTATGTCTCGGATTCAGTCCGAGAGTCTTAACCGTGGTCCCGGGCAGGCACGAGATACTATTGAGTTACATCGACGATTCCATTAAATTGATTTTAAAGACTTTTAGAATAGATAACCTAGAAGCACAGTTTTAGAATACACCTGACACACCCAAATATACACATAGCTCACTGTTTATATCCATGTTTATTACTTACATTCTTTTTTAATCATATCATTATATCCTGGTCATTACTATTATTTGATATTATGACGCACTGACGTTTGAGTTTTGCATGGCCCAGTTCCTCTACCTCTACCGCAGGCTGAACAGAAGTACTTCAGCAATCAAGCCGAGCAGTGAGGAATTGAACATGTATTATTAGAGATGTTTATTTTCGTAGTTTTATTTATTTTGATGTGAGCCCATATTGGGACATGATTCAGATATTGTTTATTGGATCTTGATTCGTTTCCGCTCTATGCATTTTCTTGATTTGATTTACTGTGGCAAATGGACATATACTAGCTAGATTATATTCTTTTCTGTTCTTGATATCCTATAAACAGCTGTAATGTGACTGTGGATTGATGATTCATAACTATAGGTAGTATGGTTGGCTCTGTCACGTGCCATAGTTTACGTATCTTGGGAAGCGAGGCGTGATAGGGTTTGTTTGGTATTAGAGGCTATAGGATTTAGGGTTAGTCGGGTTTGGTTCTTTTGTAGTTGGGTATTGAACCCAATACACTAACCAGGAAATCCGGAATTAGGATCATGTCCTGCCACATTATTGTCTTGTCATTCAAATTCTTGAATCTTATATTTCCTTTAACTCTTGTATCTTGACAATATGGAAATGACTTTATATCTCAACTTGGAATCCTTCTAATTTCTTATTGTTTCTCCCTTCTTATTCCTTAGATTCTGATAGTAGAATTTGGACGACTTGAATGGATATGATTGTAACCATGTAGTGCGGTATGGTTACAATGCGGTACTCTATTTAGGTACCCTGAAGTCCTATTTTGATTCATTTTATTGACTTATGGTCATTGTATTACCTTATTTCCTCTCGGCGTCATTACTTACGAGTTTATATCTTATCACGAACTTGAAACCAATGACCATGATATATCCTTCATCTTTCCTTTTGTCCCGTAGTGACCAGTCCGTCTGCGTTTCAAAGAATAAGGAGAAACACATGAGAATATATGATGATTGCAGTAGTTTGAAATTAACCCCAGCGGGAGCTGGTACAGACCGCTTCAAGGCTGATCAGATGGTTGATTGAAGAAGTTTTGACCGACCCGCCTCAGAATAGCACAGTGGAAGAATGGTGGGCTAATAACCCACAAGTCTTAGAACAAACTTGCAAATTCATGATGAAAAGAGCCGTTTACTGAAGAGAGAAGTTCATAAACAAGTTGCAGATGAAGCGCTGATAGCAGTTCGGGATTTCATGAATGTGTTCAAGAACATCTCGAGTTTACCGTCTAAATGAGATGTGGAGTTCGTGATTGATCTTATTCCTATAGTAGCGCTAATTCGAAGGCTTCTATCCGATATCATCGGTGGAACTGGAAGAGGTAAAGAAACAAGTTGCCGAATTATTAGAGAAGGGTTGGATTCGCAGTAGCAATTCACCCTGGGGAGCTCCGTTTCATCTAGTCAAGAAGAAGGATAGCACGCGGAGGATGTGCATCGATTATCAAGAATTAAATCGGGTGACTATTAAGAAAAAGTACCCAATCTCTCACATTGGTGAATTATTCGATCAACTTAGTAGTGCGAGAGTATTCTCGAAGCTGGATTTGCGATCCGGATATCATCAAGTTCGGGTGAAATCAGAAGATTTGCAAGAAAACTGTTCGCCGCCGAAAACCGGGAAGACAAATGTCTTGCCTGAATTTAGGGGCAGATGCTATTTGGTTTTATCCGTCCACCTCTCCGAAGATGCCAAGTTGGTTTATGGCACCGTGTATCGGAGGTTTAGACGGATGCGGACGTTGTAGCAGACTTCGTCAGATTCCCCCTCATTGTGAGGGGTTTTTTATTGTGGGGACGCTCTTCCCTACAAGCGCAAGCCCCTGCAGTTAATTACGTTACCGCATCGCGGTAACCACTTTCTCCTGCTCCAGAAGGTCACTTCGTGTCGTGTGTGTTTGTTTTATTTGTGGTTTCCCGTGGATTGTATACGAAGACTAATTTATATTGTTGCCCGTAGGGCGTGTATTAGTCCAAATCCGTATTTTCTTAGATTTGGGTTTGGGTTGGTTTAAGAACCGTTAGTCTTGTTTTAGACTAAGATCAACTCAAACGTTTGTTAAGGATACGTTAGTTTAATTTTAGACTAAGATCTACTCAATAGGATTTTGGGATCATTTAGATCCAACGAAAGAGTGTTTAGACTCTATCATTTTAGTTTAGGGACATTGCGGTCCATTGGGTTTAAGGACATCGTAGTCCGTGAGTTTAAGGACCTCATAGTCCGTAAGGTTTAAAGACATCGTAGTCTGTGTGGTTTAAAGACATCGTAGTCTGTATGGTTTAAAGACATCGTAGTCTGTTTTAAAGACATCGTAGTCTGGTTTAAAGACATCATAGTCTGGTTTAAAGACATCATAGTCTGTGAGGTTTAAAGACATCATAGTCTGGTTTAAAGATATCGTAGTCTGTAGGATTTTGGTTTAACCATTTGGGGATGCACCAAAAGTTATTGGTTATTGGGACCCTCCATCTCTCTGAAGACGTTGAAGAATTATAACGACATGTATCAGAGGTATGAAGAGATGTACCCTTGAACCAATGTATGTTCATCAAAGATTTGATGATTTTGTTTGGGACCAAGTCCAATAAAGAGTACACGGGCTCAGTTGATTATGAATTTGGCCAGCTTGGGCTTAGCCCATTTAGTTTTTATCATTTCTCTTTCTTTTGAATAAAGTGTTAGACACTCGCTAGGGTACAGTCCCTTCTCTGTGCACACAATGCTAAGCATTTATGTGGGTTCTGACACTCACACTCTTTTTGTTTTTTATGAGTGCTGAACACTCTTGATTGCGCTGGGTTCTGTGTAATGAGTGTAGAGTGCTCCTTATAAAAACAACGCCCATGTGAGGAGCACGTGGCGCGCTTGGCGCCAACCAATGAGTGCAGAGCGCTTTTTATAAAAACAGCGCCCACGTGAGGAGCACATGGTGCGCTTGGCGCCAGCCAATAAGTGCAGAGCGCTCCTTATAAAAAAAACGCCCACGTGAGGAGCACATGGCGCGCTTGGCGCCAACCAATGAGTGCAGAGTGCTCTTTATAAAAACAGTGCCCACGTGAGGAGCACGTGGCGCTCTTGGCGCTTGGCGCCAACCAATGAGTGCAGGGCGCTCTTTATTTAGTAGCGCTTGGCGCTGGGTTTCCCTTTGTGTATTATATTCTGCAAAGCTCAATTCTTTGTTCTTCCCCGGATCTTTGATCCCTAAAAGAAAAACAAATTCACCCCCGTAAGAATTAAATTCTTATTTGTAGGAGACTTGTCTCATGGATCTTAGATCCGAGGAAAGAACTATGTTCTTCTTATGAGGGTTAAACCCTTAAGATGCTCTGATCTCTATTTTTATTTACCTAGAAGAAAATTCTTCTTCTTAGAGATTGCTCTTCTCTCTTTTCTTTTCTGAGAACTTGAAACTTTGTTTGAAGTTTATGGGGGGGTTCTTCTGTACAAGACTTGAAGTCTTGGGTCCTTTATATAGGGGAGGCTGATTTGTTGAATTAATTAAGGAAATCTCTCATTGAGAGATTTCTGATTGATTTGGGGAATTTATCCACCGTTGGATCTTTGATCCAAAGACTTCTGTTTAGAGAAGAGATCTTTCTTGTTTTTAACAAGATTGGGAAAATATTTTCCCATACAGAACTTATTCTGTATCTTGGTGATTTTTAATCACCATTGGATCTTTGATCCAATGGTGCTCTGATTTACAGAGCACAATCTTTCTTGTTTGAAAAGATTTGAGGAGTATTTCCTCAACAGAATTTAATTATGTAATTTGATGATTCATCATGTTCGTTGGATCTTTGATCCAAGGGCGGAGAACATTTAGTTCTAGTGCTGGCGCTCTCGTGCTTTGCACTTGAGGCACTGCCTCAGAGTCTTTTGACTCTTGGTGCTGGCGCTGCTGGCGCTCTCGTGCTTTGCACGTGATGCGCTGTCTCAGAGTTTTTGACTCTTAGCGCTGGCGCTCTCGTGCAGCTCTCGTGCTTTGCATGTGAGGCGCTGTCTCAGAGTCTTTGACTCTTAATGCTGGCGCTCTTGGCGCCAGCGCTCTCGTGCTTTCCACGTGAGGTGCTGCCTCAGTTCAAATTTCAAATTTTGAACAAAGCTTTGCTCTCTGATTGGGGGAAACAACAGCGTTCTGAACTTGATATGGGCATTACGAGTATTTAGTGATGCCGTTTGGAGTTACTAACGCACCGGCAATATTTATTGACTTGATGAACCGAATTTTTCACCATATCTGGACCAGTTCGTAGTGGTGTTTATTGATGATATTCTGGTCTATTCGAGGAGCAAAGAAGAGCATGTAGAACATTTGAGGATCGTACCGCAAACGTTGAGACAAGAAAGGTTATATGCTAAGATGAGCAAGTGCAAGTTTTGGCTCGAAGAAGTGAAGTTCTTTGGTCATGTCGTATCCGGAGATGGAATTGCCGTTGACCCTGAAAAGATCGCAGCAGTTCATGATTGGCCAATTCCAAAGAGTGTAGGTGAGACCAGAAGTTTTCTTGGGCTTGCCGGATATTATAGAAGGTTTGTGGAGAACTTCGCTCGAATAGCAGAACCATTGACCAAGCTAACACGAAAGGAAGTGCCGTTCGTATGGACGGAAAAATGTGCGTCAAGTTTTGAAGCGTTGAAGCAAAGATTAACCACCGCTCCTATCTTGACAGTGCTAGACGGTTCCGGAGGGTTGGTTATTCACAGCGACGCATCTGGGAAGGGCTTGGGATGTGTTCTAATGCAGCATGGGAAGGTCATAGCTTATGCGTCAAGACAATTGAAGACTCATAAGAAGAACTACCCAACTCATGATTTGGAGCTAGCCGCAGTGATTTTTGCTTTGAAAATTTGGAGACACTACTTATTGGGCAAAAGGGTAGAAGTATTTACCGATCACAAAAGCCTAAAGTATGTATTCACACAGAAAGAGCTCAATATGAGGCAACGTAGATGGTTAGAGCTGATGGCTGACTATGATTTTGATCTAAAATACCATCCGAGGAAAGTTAATATAGTACTGGATGCTCTAAATCGATTGCCAGCAATACAGATGTTGAATGCACAGAAGGAGATTATAACTGATTTTCAGAGGTTCGAGTTGGAGATCTACTACCACATTCTTTAGGACAGCTGATGCAGTTGCAAGTACAGTTATCCTTGATCAATAACATTAAAGAAGCACAGTCGCATGATCCAAGATTACAGGAGTTTCGAGAACAAGTAGAAGCGGGACTTCGAACGGATCTGTTAATTCAGGAAGATGGTTCGTTATGTTATGGGAGCCATTTATGTGTGCGTAAAGGAGACGTTCGTGAAGAAGTCATGAAAGAGGCTTATAGTTCTGCATATTCCGTATATCCGGGAGGAACAAAGATGTACAGATATCTGCGACAACATTTCTGATGGGAAGGCATGAAAAGGGAGATTGCTCGCTACGTATCGAAGTGCTTGGTGTGTCAACAAGTCAAGGTTGAATATCAAAGGGTAGCTGGTTTATTGCAACCACTTCCGATTCCTCAGTGGAAGGGGAACATATAACCATGGATTTTGTGACAGCATTACCAGGGCAATAATGTAGTTTGGGTGATTGTTGATCGATTGACCAAGGCACCTCATTTCATACCGTTTCGAGTTGGTCAGTCAACGGAGGCTTTAGCAGAGCGGTACATGCAGGATATTGTGAGATTGCATGAAGTATCCGTGAGTATCGTTTCCAATCATGATACCCGATTTTTATCGCACTTTTGGAGGAGTCTACAGGAAACTTTAGGGACTCGCTTGAAGATTCACACCACCTATCATCCTCAGGCAGATGGCCAGTCAGAAAGGACGATCCAAACCCTTGAAAATATGTTGAGAGCATACATGTTAGACTTCAAGGATTCATGAGAGGATCATTTGCACTTGGTGGAGTTTTCATATAACAATAGTTTCCAGGCGACTATACAGATAGCTCCATATGAACCATTATACGGACGTAAGTGTCGTTCACCCGTCTGTTGGGACGATGTTGGAGAAAGAAGATTGTTGGGACCGGATCTTATTGTGCAAATAGTAAAGAAAGTCAACATGATCCGAAATCACATGAAGGGGCACAAGATCGATAGAAAAGTTGGGCCGATACAGGACGAAGACCTCTGGAGTTCGTAGTTAGTGATCTTGTATTCTTTAAGATATCACTGACCAGAGGTATGATCCAATTTGGTAGTCGAGACAAGCTTAGTCCTCGATTTGTGGGGCCTTTCGGTATTATCGAGCATGTTGGAGAAGTAGTGTATCAATTAGCTTTACCACCATCCTTGGCGAGTGTTCACGACGTGTTTCATATATCTCAACTCCGCAAGTACGTTCAAGATAAGATGCACGTCCTAGATCACTCGGAATTGACAGTAAGGAAGGACTTAACATATGAAGAACAATCAATGGCGATTGTGGATCGACGATACAAGATCCTCAAGAACAAGATTATCCCACTAGTACTTGTTTCATAGGAAAATCATTCGCATGGAAAATTTACATGGGAACGTGAAGACGAGATCCAACAGAAATTTCCACACCTCTTTCCTTAGATCCGTGTTTTCTTGTCTTTTCTTATTTCGGGAATTTCGAGGACGGAATTCTTTTGTAGTTGGGTATAATGTAATACCGTAACATTGTTATACTATATTTTTATTTGGGTATTTCCAAATTTTGCGACAACTTCTTGTTTATTATTTTTTTTGGGTGCGGATAGTGCATTTGGTATCTGCGGTTAATATCCGACCCGACCCGTATGCTTGAAACCCATCATGGTTATAGATTACGTCATATATTTTCTAGTACAGAGAATCCATGCACATCTAGATTCTATACACACATATGATATATTCTGTTATCCGCATATCTTTGAAATAATACAAATAATTACCAAATAATATATTTTGATATCTAGCATGGCATGTTATCATACCCCATATCATATGTTTGCATGCATACATCGTGTTCTTGTCCAAATTGTTATAACAGACTCGTTTGGATCATTACGTATATTTACGTAGATCCGTACTTGGGGGTATATATTTTTACTGACCGAGTATCGTATTATGGTTTTAACTTGTACGTATATTCTCTATATTTTAAAACTAGATTTTTAAAAAGAACCCAGGTAATTTTCGGAGTATTTTGAAATTAGCTGTTTAAAGCTAAATTATATATATTATAATAATATTTAAACTAAACTTTTACTATATATAATATATACATAATATAGTTAATAACTAATTATTATTAACACTCACGGCCACCCTCTCTCTTATTCCCCCCCTCTCTCATATATATATATATATATATATATATATATATATATATATATATTAATTAACTTAATATAACTTAAATATCACTCTCTCTCTTCCTCTTTCTTCTGTTTCTTTTTCCTCGCGATGAAACTAACCTAAGCCCTAGCCCGCTCCCTTACGTCGCCGCCGACCTCCCCATGACCTCATCACCTCGCCATCTCATCACAACCTTCACCACCTCCACTTCCTCATCCCCTCCTCCATCCTCGAGCACCTTGCACACCCATCTCCGCAACCCATGACCCCTGCAGCAACCTCCCGCGACCCAACCCCTCGCCGGAGACCTCACCGTCGTCGCCCTCTTCACTGCTCACCTCCCTCTCCTCTTCTCGACACCACAAACCACCACCACCATCGACCCTCGCCACCTTCCTGACCCCAACAGCAACCGAGGAACCACGGCCGACATAACTCCCTCGCCGTCGATGCCAGCCCATCGTCGTCGTCATCTTGTCCTTTGTCTTCTGTCCTCTTAACTCAACACTAGAGCCCGACACAACAGCCCCATTCCTCTTCTCTCTTTCTTTCCTTTTCATTCTTGCTTTCTTGTTCATTCCGGCCGTTTCGCCGGAGTCGCACGCGTCGCCGAAGATCCAGACGACCCAATCACCGTCGTCGTCCAGCCTAGTCACCACATCACGTCATTGATCAGCCAGTTCTAGTCCTGCATGCATGAGTTGCATTGCGACGTTATTCCGACGTCGGACGCAGCATCTGTATCTCGACGTGAGATCTGATCAGGCAAGTTTTAACTTGCAATATGTTATATTATATTATATCGATATCTATATGAATAAGAATTGTGCATGTGTTTTATTATTCAGCAAATATTACAGATTTACAGTTTTACAGTATCCATCTGTATCCGTACTTATAATCGTTTCTCTAGTTGCATGCCGGAACATCATGATATTATCATATTACTATAACAGTTCAATAAGTTATCTAGATTGCATCATATGTGGTAATGGACGTATCATGGCTATTACAGATATATACATATGCATCCTGGCATCAGTTGTGGTTACTATGTTCCGATATGGATTACAGTTTCATATTGGCATCTATTTTGGGTAATATACATTACATGACATGTTCACGACACATTACCAGACTTGTTACTTGGATATTATTACTATTGCCAACAATCCTGATTGTTGTCCTGATGGACATGATTGGTGTCTGCATAGACAAAAACTTTACCTGCTTGATCCTTTGTTGGTATTAGATTTACATCACCAATACCTGACTTGAACACAAAACTTTAGGGGTAAGGGGAAATCAATAATGAAACCTGATTTGTAACTCAACAGTTCGATGTTTATACTGATCAGTCTTTACGGGTTCGGCTAACCCCGGAATGATGCTGCTGACATCATTCGTCTGTACATGTTACCTGTTTACTGCTTAGCGGCACGTCTCGGATTCAACCCGAGAGTCTTGACCGTGGTCCCAGGCACGCACGGGATACTATTGAGTTACATTGACGATTCCATTTAATTGATTTCAAAGACTTTTAGAATAGATAACCTAGAAGCATAGTTTTAGAATACACTTGACACACCAATATATACACATAGCTCGAAAGAGAAGACGGGATTTGCATATAATATTTATCGATTTAGAGAAAGCGTACGGTAAGGTACCTAGAGAGGTATTACGGGGGACAATGATAAAGAAAGGGGTACTCGTCAAGTACATTAATATAATCAAGGATATATACGATGGAGTAGTGGCAAATATCAGAACTTGCGGTGGCCTAACGAGTGATTTTCCGATTACAATTGGTTTATATCAAGGATCTGCATTAAGTCAATTCATACTTACCATCTTGATGGATGAGCTTACTAGAACTATCCAAGATGAGATACCTTGGTGTATGCTATTCGCTGATGATATTGTTCTAGTAAATGAGACGAAAGCAGGGGTTAATGCCAAATTGGAGTTATGGAGGCAAACGTTGGAATCTCGGGGGTTCAGATTGAGCAGGTTCAAGACAGCATATATGCATTGCAAATTTAGCAAACAGAGTAGTCGAAACCACATTGGTATAACACTGGAAGGACAAGAGATATCACCGAGCGATCAATTTAGATATCTAGGTTCCATCATCCAAAAGGATGGGGAGATTAATATCGATGTTAATCAAAGGATTCAAGCTGATTGGTTGAAATGGAGGAGTGCAACAGGGATTTTGTGTGATCATAACTTTCCGTTAAGGTTGAAAGGGAAGTTTTATCGGAGCGCTATTCAGCCTACCTTATTATATGGTACAGAATGCTAGGCTCTTAAGAAGCATTATACACAGAAGATGCATGCAGCGGAGATGAGAATGCTTCGTTGGATGTGTGGTAACACTAGAAAAGATAAGGTGCGAAATGAGGATATTCGTGCAAAAGTTGGTGTCACCTGTGGAGGAGTAGATGCGGGAAAACCGGTTAAGATGGTTTGGTCTTGTGCGACGCAGACCAATGGAAGCACCGGTTCTACGAATGGATACTATTGATATAGGCAATGTCAAAAGGGCAATAGGGAGACCGAAGAAAACATAGATGGAGGTGATACGAAAAGATATGGCGTTCACCGCCGAAAGACCGGATCTAGATGTTGGGAAGTCTGGCCAGAATTCTGAGGGCAGACATATCCATCCACCTCTCCGAAGATACCAAGTTGATTTATGGCACCATATATCGAAGGTTTGTACAGACGCGACCGTTGTAGCGTGACTTCATCAGATTCCCCTTCATTTATGAGGGGATTTTGATTGTGGGGACGCTCTTCCCTGTAGGCGCAAGCCCCTACAGTTAATTACGTTACCGTATTGCGATAACCATTTTCTCCTGCTCCTGCAGTTCACTTTGTGTCACGTTGTGTTTGTTTTGGTTTGGGTTGCCCGTGGATTGTATACGGAGACTAATTTATAGCGCCGCCCGTAGGGCGTGGATTAGTCCAAATCCGTATATTTTAGATTTGGGTTGAGGTCAAGAATTTTGCTTGACGGGGCCTACATTGGTAGCTTGGTTTGCCAACGGGAATGAACTTAGGACGCAGATCTCACATTTGTGAGGTCCATCGGTTCATGGGATATTTGGGTTTGATCTAAGGATCATTAGCCATATTTAAGACTAAGATTGACTTATGAGCAGTGAGCATAGAGACTCAACTGATCATTAGATCATATATGAATAGCTCATGGATAGTATACGACAGTCATTATGGAGACAGTCTCCAGGGCAAAACATATTAGTTTAAGGACGTCGCGGTCGAACATTCTCTGTTTGGGATGAATGTTAGTTTAAGGACATTTCGGTCCAATATTCATCTTGCGTGCACATGTATTTGTTATGTGACGGAGTGAACAATGATGACATGGAATGTACCTAATATGGGGCGCAGTCTGATTTGAGGTGTACACGTCAATTTGGAAGTGCATCAGCATGGGATGTATCATTCCCTATCTTAATGAAATTTTATATCAAGTTGGGACGAGAAAAGAGTTGGTCATCGGGACCCGCCACCTCTCTGAAGACGTTGATGAATTACAACAACATATATCAGAGGTGTGAAGAGATATACCCTTAAACCAAATCCCATATTTGAGGGAAAAGATGGTGATGGACTTAAGAATCGTTAGTCATATTTGAGATTAAGATTAACTTAGGAGATATGAGAGGAATATCATTTTGGATATCATCGATGAGAGATCATTAGTCATGTTTGAGACTAAGATCAGTTTGGATATCAATTTGGATATCATAAATATATGCTTAGCCAGTTTGGGCTAAGATTGGGTTTCTGTAACACCAGCAGTGCTAAGCACTCAGTTATACAGCACTCACGTGTGTTTCACATGAGGCGCTGAAATAGTGCTAAGCATTAGTTTTTTGGCGCTCACGTGCGTTTCACGTGAGGCGCTCCAATAGTGCTAAGCACTAACTTTTCCCGGCGCTCACGTGTGTTTCACGTGAGGCGCTATATACTTGGCATTGAGCGCTCTCGTGTTTTTCATGTGAGGAGCGGAGTTGTTTTGGAGATTTAATCTCTGTTGATATTTTTAGAGAACTTAAATCTCTATTAATGGTATTTTGACCATTAACGACCACCAAGATCATTATTTTGCGGATCTTGGATCATGTTCTTTAAGAACTAAGTTCTTGATTTGAAAGAACTAAGTTCCTGAAGTATTATGGACTCCATATTCTGATTTGAAGGAACTAAGTTCCTGGAGTATTATAGACTCCATGTTTTTTCATGATCTTGTATCCATGTTCTCCTCTGAATCTTTGATTTTCAAGAATAAGATCTTCCCGATGAGAATTAAATTCTTAACTTGTGGGAGACTTGTCTTGTGGATCTCAGATCTAGAGAAAGAACTAAGTTCTTTTAAAAGGGTTAAACCTTTAGATGTGATATGATAGGTAAATGAGATATTTTGATCTCTTCTTTTTTCTTTACCTAGGGCTTTTAGGAAGGTGATCTTCTACTTTGAGAGAATTAAATTCTCTGTTATTTTTAGAGCCTTCTGTATTTTTACAGAAGCTTACGGGGAGTCTCCTCTCCTTATTTTTTCTCTCCTCCCCTTCCCCTTTCTTGTCATCTCTTTGCTTCTATTTATAGGAGAAAGAAAGGGATCAATTTGTTGAGGAAAACTCTTATTGAGAGATCATGATTGATTTTATAATCAATCAAAATGATCTTTTAGATCAATCGGTGAATTTTATTCACCGTTGGATTTTTAATCCAAATACTCTCTATTTAACAAAGTAGATTTCTTGTTTTGTTTTACAAGATTATGAATTATTTTCCTAAGATAGAATTTTATTTTATCATATAAATATCTTGTTAGTTTAACAAGATTAGAATTTTATTTTATCATATGAATATCTTGTTAGTTTAATAAGATTAGAATTTTATTCTATTATATGAATATCTTGTTAGTTTAACAAGATGAGGAATATATTTTCCTAAGATAGAATTTTATTCTATCAAATGATCGATGGGTGATTTTATAATCACCGTTGGATTTTTGATCGAAGGGTCCTCTGTTTAATAGAGAAATCTTTCTAGTTTGAGAAAGATCAGGAAAATATTTCCCACATAGAATTTAATTCTATCAAATGGTTTAATTGGTGATATTTTATCATAATTGGATTTTAAATCCAAGATTCTCTGTTAGAGAAAGATCTTTACATATTAGAAAGATCAGGGAAAATATTTCCCAAATAGAATTTAATTCTATCAGATGGGAGCATTTAAAATTGGGGCGCTCACATGCTTTGCATGTGAGCGTTGCCGAAGAATGCGGCAAGAGAATTCACGTGTTTAACATATGACCCATAATGTGGATTTTAGCCTGTTTACTTTCAGCGCTCATATG
This sequence comes from Agapanthus africanus, assembly GCA_030015575.1. NCBI lineage: Eukaryota > Viridiplantae > Streptophyta > Magnoliopsida > Asparagales > Amaryllidaceae > Agapanthus > Agapanthus africanus. Next base: position 160,031,398 of record CM057339.1, on the reverse strand, counting down.
CTTTGCATATGTGCGCTCACGTATTTAACACGTGAGGCCTATTTGGCCTTTGGTTATTTATGTTCAGCGCTCATATGTTTTGTATATGAGCGCTCACGTGTTTAACACGTGAGGCTAGTTTGACCCTTAGTTATTTGTTTTTAGCGCTTATATGCTTTGCATATAAGCGCTCACGTGGTTTGGCCCTTAGTTATTTATTTTCAGTGTTTAAGCGCCCACGTGTTTAACACGTGATTCCAAATTATGAGAATTCTTTTCATTTTTCTTTTCTCTCCCTCTTTTTTTATAAGGAAGAAATAGCTCTTAGCCAAAAATTTTGGCGGGAACAAATGCCCCCTACTAGTTTGCCCACGTAAGTATATATATATGGGTGAAATAGTGCAGAGTTATGCATGGCTATAGAATTGATGGCTTAGGAGACAAGTTTAGGGTCCTTGTAGCCTACGGTTTTTTTCATCTTCATGAGCCGTAAGGCTCTCAAGAAGGTCATATGTTTTCTCCCTATGAGTCGTGAGGAACTCATAGGTGCATATTCTTCCTGGAAATCATGAGCATTTCTAAGTGTTCATCGCCTCCGTGAGTCGTAAGGATCTCACTCGGGTATTTTTCCTTACGAGTCGTGAGGTCCCGTAAGTAGCTTCTTCATTTCATTGGCGAATGTGGCCCGTGGATAGTATACAAGAGTCAGTTTGGACCTCCTTGTAGGGCAGCGATGGCTTAGAAAACAGGTTTAGAACTGTTGCCTAAGACTTTTCAACTTTATAAGCTGTGAGGGTCTCATAAAGAATTTTTTTCCTACGAGTCGAAAGAATCTCATAGGTGTATTTTCTCCTTAGGAGTCGTGAGGACTCCTAAGTGAGTTTTCTCTTGAGAGTCATAAGGATCTCATAAGAGAATTTTCTCCTTACAAGTCGAGAGGACTCGTAAGTGGTTTCTCCGCCTCGTTGGTATGCGACTTTTGGAGAATGTGGTCCATGGATAGTATTCAAGAGTCATTTTGGACTTACCTGTAGGGCAGCGATGGATTAGAGAACAGGTTTAGATCTGTCGCCTAAGGCTTTTCAACTTTATGAGCTGTGAGAGTCTCATAAAGACTCTTTTCCCTACGAGTCGAGAGGATCTCGTAGGTGTATTTTCTTCTTAGAAGTCGTGAGGACTCCTAAATGCATTTTCTCTTAAGAGCCGTAAGGATCTCACAAGAGAATTTTCCCCTTGCGAGTCGAGAGGACTCGTAAGTGGTTTCTCCTCCTCCTCGGTATGCGACATTGGAGAATGTGGCCCGTGGATAGTATACAAGAGTCATTTTGGACCTACTTGTAGGGTCACAATGCTTAGGATATAGGTTGATATCCCCGTCGCCTAAGGCTTTTCACCTTCATGAGCCGTGAGAGTTTCATGAAGATGTTTTACCTACGAGTCAAGATGAGTTGAGAGGATCTCGCAGGTGTATCCTAACGCGAAATATAGATAACCCCTATTCTTTACGACAAGGGTCCGTTAGTTTGTGGTACTAGGGTTTTAGTCCGTGGTACCGTCGCATTGACTGATGTATTCCTCAATATGCAGTCTTTAAGTTGCTGTTCAAGTAGCCCCGCAACTGTCGTGTTTCTGATCCCTTCGAGGGCTAGACAAGAAGTCTTCAAGTAATCTTCTTAGGTCATATTACCGTCGGAAGATCAAACATTAAGAATTTTCCATGACGCTTTTTACTTGAAATTAGGCTCGGTTTGGAGCCCCGATGAGTCATAACCACTCCGCACTGGTGTGGGATGATCTCCGATAGTCTTTTAGGCTTTATATGAGTTGCCGTCAAGACCCAAAGCTGGGAATATGCCGTCACTTCATTTTTGTTTTGATGATGTCGTGCAGTTTCTTTGCTGAAATAGGATAGACATCTGTAAGACCTCTATGCTGTATGTATTGCAATTGAAGCCCGAAGCTAGGAATATGCCATCGCCCTATGACTGTCGTGTCTCTGATTCCTTCAGAGGCTGGACAAGACGTCTTCAAGTAATCTCCTTAGGTTATATTACCGTTAGAAGAGCAAGCGTTACGAATTTGCCATGACGCTTTTTACTTGTGGTTAGGCTCAATTTGGAGCCCCGATGAGTGATAACCGCACCCTTCTGGGGTGGGATAATCTCCAACGGTCTTTCGGGTTTTATATGAATTGCCGTCAAGACCCGAAGATAGGAATATGCCATCAATTTGTTTTTTGCTTTGACGATGTCGTGCCGATTCTTTACTGAAGTAGGGTAGACATCTGTAGGACCTCCATACTGTATGTATTGCAGTTGAAGTCCGGAGCTAGGAATATGCCATTGCTCCATTTATGTTTTGACCCTTGGGTCTTTTGTTGACGTTGCGTCTATATACTGCTGGAGTGAGAAGGAACGCTAGGATAGTCTCTAGGTTGTATATGAATCGTCAAGACTTGGAGTTTGGATTTTTCCGTGACTCCATTTCTATTTGACCCTTGGGTCTTTGTTGACGTCGTGTTTGCACCCTACTGGCATGAGGAGAACGTCGGGGTGATCTCTAGGCTTTAGATGTTGCCATTAAGATCTGAAGCTAGGATTTTGCCGTCACTTCACATTTATTTGATTGTTGCGTCAGCATCCTGCTGAAATAAGGAAAACATCGAGCTAGAGCTAGGATTTTTGCCATCACTCCACTTTTGTTTGTTGACGTTGCGTCCGCCCCGAGAGGGAACGTCGAGTTGGAGCTGGGATTTTTCCATTACTCCTTTTTTATTTGGCTTCTTGGATCTTTGTTGACGTCACGTCTGCACTCTGTTGGAATGAGAAGAACATCGAGCTGATCTCTAGGCTGTAGATATCTCCATTGAGATCTAGAGCTAAGATTTTGCCATGGCTCCACTTTTATTTGACCCCTTGGGTCCTTGTTGAAGTTTCATCTGCACCGAGAATGAATGTCAAGCTGATCTTTATGCTATAAATGTTGCCATCGTGATCTGGAGCTTGGAATATGCTATTGCTCCAATTTCACTTGACAGTTACGTCCACACCCTGCTGAAATGAGGACCACGTCGAGCTGGAGTTAGGATTTTTCCATCACTCCTTTTTTGATTTGGCTCGTTGGAGCCTTTGTTGACGTCGCGTCTGCACCGAGAAGAAATATCGAGCTGGGGCTGGGATTTTGCCATTACTCCTTTTTTGTTTGACCCTTTGGTCCTTATTGACGTTGCGTCTGTATCCTGCTAGCATGAGAAGCACGTCGAGCTGAAGTTAGGATTTTTCCATCACTCCTTTTTTTTGTTTTGGCTCCTTGGAGCTTTGCTGACGTTGCCTCTGCATCCTGTCGGAATGAAAAGAACGTCGGGATGACCTCTAAGCTGTACATGTTGCCATTAAGATCCGACTCTCCCTTTGATGGAGCCTGGTGGGAAAATATGGTACCCTTTCTTTCATTTGTGCCCATGGATTGTATACAGGGGTCGGTGTGGACCTGCCTGCAGGGCAGAGGAAATTTCATTATATTTATATTTTTTATTTCTGCGATACTCTATCTTTTCAGCTTTTCATATCACGAAAGTCGCGATTGCCCAATCATTTCAACTATTTATCGTGGTACCCAATCATTTCGGCTATTTTTTATTTACTCGCTGCTTTTTATTGCAAGTTGCCCAAACATTTTGGTTTTTTTATGCATATTTTTTATGCTCGCTAATTTTTATTGCGAGTTACCCTATCATTTCGGCTTTTTTATGCATATTTTTTGCTCGCTGATGTTTTTATTGCGAGTTTAGAATTTGATACCAACCTTGGCATCGGTATTGCTACGACTGGAATATTGCCAGGAGCGAATCATCATTTGCCATGAAAGGACTTGGATTTTGACACCTGTTTAGGCATCAATATCGCTGCAACTGGGATATTGCCAGGAGCGAATCATCATTTGCTTTAAGAGGACTTGGAGTTTGACATCTATTTAGGCATCAATATCGCTACAACTGGAATATTATCAGGAGCGAATCATCATTTGCCTTTGACGATTTGAACAAAGATGGCTTAGTAAACAGAGTTAGGATTCTATCGACTAAGACTTTTTGACTTTATGAGCCGTAAGGGTCTCATAAAGTTATTTCTCCCTACGAATCATGAGGCTCTCGTAGGTATATTTTCTCCAAAAGAATCGTGGGGATTTTTAAGTGTGTGTTCTCTTATAAGTCATAAGGATCTTATAAGAGTATTTTCTCCTTATAAGTCGAGAGGACTTACAAGTGTCGTTCACCATATGGGAACATTTCTCCCCATTGGAGGAACTTGGTGGGGAATTGTTTATTCATGCCTTTGGATTGTATACAAAGGTCAATATTAGACCGTCTGTAGGGCAACTTGAGGGATATGATGGCTTAAGAATGTTAGGGTCTAAAATTACACCGCGGTTGACCAAGTGAAAATCAAAGTCAACCCCAAGCCAAGTAGGCCCAAGTCCAGGTCAAGACCGAGTATGGAAGGAACCGGCCCTATGACAAAAAAAAAGAAACCATAAATTGATTTAATGTAATTCTTTTTTTTATAGAAATAAATGTATGTAAAATGGGCCAAAAGACAAAATTTTGAAAATCCCATGGCTTATGTGCAAAAAGAGATAAGCACATAAGGCACGAGGTGGCACAAGTGCCATTTGGCAAAGCTCAAGGAGCTATATGTAAAGTGTATAGCCTATAAAGGCAAATATTGTCACGCCCCACTTTCCAGAGTACGCTAAATTGGGCACGTGACACAGCCAACCATGCTACCTGTAGGTAGGAAGTATCCATCCACAGTCACATTACGGCTGTAGAGATATCAAGAACAAAATGTAACTATCTAATACATGTCCATAAACCAAGATAACATGAGTCAAAAACAATAAAAGTGCGGAAGAAAAGGATCCAATACAAAATATCTGGAATGTATGTCCCATAATACGGGCTCACATCAGGAATAAAATGCAGAAAATAAAAGAACTAACTACTACAGAAACCGCACTGCTCAGTCTGCTGGCTGAAGTACTCCTGCTCGGATTGCAGCAAAGGTACGGAATCCGGGCCATGCAAAACCCAGACGTCAGCGCGTCATATCATCAATTAATAAAATGTAACCAGGGTAACGGGAAATGCAAATATGAACATGAATGAAGAGCAGGTGTAACAGTAATATAAATCAGGGCAGTGAAGGGTAGTGTGTAGTGAGTAAGCTAAACTGGTCTATTGGGTTATCTACTCTAAAGTCTTTGAAATCAATTTGATGAATCATCGATGTAACTCAATAGTATCCCGTGCATGCCCGGGACCACGGTCTAAGACTCTCGGGCTGAAACCGAGATGTGCCGCTAGGCACTAACAGGAAATGAGTACAGACCAACGATGTCAGCAGCATCGTCACGAGGCGGGCCTAGCCTCTAAAACTGATCAGTAAAAGCAAGAAACTGTCGAGTTACAAGTCAGGATTTCATCATTGACTTCCCCATACCCCCAAGTTATGTATATCAAGTCAGGTATTCAGTAATCAAGAAGTAATGCCAACACAGGATCAGGTAAGAGCAGGTTTGTCTGGATAGACAACAGGAACGGTCCGTGAGGACTACATGTCAGGTTTGTTGGCATTAGACACAAGATCAGGTAACGGGTCAAGTAATGGTACATCAGTCAAGTCAAGTAGTATACGGTACCGTGTCGGGTAATCAATATGTGTGTAGCAAGTCATACCAGGGTGTAAAAGAATAACATGTGGGTACTTATAATCAGCTAGCATAATCATGGTTATAAATAATCAAGCATGGTTATCAACAACATAATACATGTAACAGGTTAAGCAATAAATGCAGATTTAACTAATTAGTCATACGGTTATCAGTTGTGTTTAAGAGATGGTGTCAGCATTATATGAATACAGTATGATAGATGTGAATGATAAAACCCAGATTAATAAGTATCGAGTAATCTAGGGATGCGACGACATGTATAATATGGATGCAATTGTAACTAACCGGTTAAAGATGCACACGGATGTCCAATAGGTTAAAACTGGGTAAAAGAGGTAGCATGGCTATAAACAAATGTGATCATGTGGTCTAACATTTACAGGTGATTACTAGGCATAAATAATTAGATGCAACAATTAAGTTTCAAGTTCGAGATCATAAAATGTGTAACGGAACTTTATACGGTTAACTTGAAATCCAATACTTTCGATTCTATTTAGAGATTTAATAGGAAATAAATAAATTAGCATACGAATAGTTTAAATAGCATGTAGCAAGTTTCACTTGCCTCGACGGGTCGCGATACAGAAACGGAACGTTACGCGTCGGCGAGAAAAAGTTGCGATGCGCGCACGGTACACGGAAAGAGCTCAAACAACGAACAGTGGATTCACACGGATCAGAGGTACTTGCTGGGTTGTCGGGAAAAGTCGTCGGCACGGTCGGATTCCGGCGAACCAGAATAGTGAACATCAATATTTCAAGAACTGCATGAATGAGAAAAGAGACAAAGAAAAGGAGAATGAAGGGAAGGAGGCTTACAGTGGTCTGGAGAGGGTTCGTGAGGGTCGACGGCGTCGACGGAGCTCCGACGAGGTACCTACAGCGACCACCGGTAGTTAAAGAAAACCAACCGAGAGCATAAAGAATGGGAGAAGAAGAAAGAAGAAGGAGAGAAGGAAGCAGGTGCAGAGATAAGGCTCACAGGGGGTGTACCAAGGCTAGGGCACGGGGACGAGGTCACCGGCGGCGGCTTCCGGCGGTGCAGATGCGTGCAGGGGCACGGCTGCTAGTTACAGGGTGCTAGGAAGAGAAGGAAGGAGGAAGGAGAGAAGGTAGAGGCGATGAGGGTGAGCAGCGGCAATGAACGGCAACGATGGCGTCGGCGCTAGGGTAACGGCGAGAGGAGGAAGGCGGCTAGGGTTTTTTAGGGAATGGGTTTTCCTTTCGTGTTGAAGAAGAGGGAAGAAATATAAAAGAGAGAGAGAGAGAGAGATGCGGGGAGAGAGAAAGAGATTCGAGGGGAGAAAGAAACTCACGAGAGGAGTGAGAGAGAGAGGGAGTAACAGTGAGGAGAGATAGGATTGGATTTTAGTGCATGAATAGGGAAGAGAGAGAGAGAGAGAGAAAGAGAAAGGTGAGAGAGGGGGGTGTGGGCCCATGCTGAGGAAATGGGGCACCGTGATTGGCTGAGGGAAAATTGTGAAAGATTTATGGGGTTAAAAGGATATCGCTGGCTAAAATTTAATAGGTTGGGAAATATGAAAAGATATTTAAAGAAAATTTTAAAAGGATTACCCTAGGCTGAAAGATTTCCAACCCCACGATTTCTATGATGATAAAATAAATTAAGAAAATTAAATATTTAAATAAACAGAATTGGCGGGATACAAAATAACTCAGAATTTCGTCCGGGTCGGGTCCAAAAATTTGAATTTAAAATATGAAAAATATTGGCAGGTTCCAAAAATTGAAATGAAGGATTTAGTAAAGAAATAGCATACCCCCAAGAACGGACGCATGTACGTGCGCGTAGTCGTCCAAACACGTCCGTTTCACTGAACGGGATGAGAACACGATGCAAGGATGCTACCACAGGGTTAGGGGTATCGAGCAGGCTATGAGAAATATTTTTAATTTATTTTAAATGACTTAAATTGTTATATGCAAGAATATGAAATGTCGGTTTAAACTATAACTAGTAACAGCCAAAGCATGATAAATAAAATAAATACCACACACCACACATACGGTAACTGAAATTTGTAGAATTGGACTCGGTTGTTACATTATACCCAACTATAAAAAGAATTTCGTCCTCGAAATTCCAAGAATACAAAAGATAGACGACAATAACTACAAGAAAAGATGAGGAAACTTCTGCCGGATTTTATCTTCTCGTTCCCAAGTGGACTCTCCATGTGAGCGATTACCCCAAGAAACAAGTACAAGAGGGATAACCTTGTTCTTAAGAACCTTTTCCCTTCGATCCACAATTACAACCGGTCGCTCCTCGAAAGTCAAGTCTTCTCGTACCGTCAGCTCCGAATGATCCAACACATGTGTTTCATCTCGAACATACTTACGGAGTTGAGATACGTGAAACACATCATGCACATTCGCCAAGGATTGCAGTAACGCCAAACGATACACTACCTCACCAACACGCTCCAAGATCTCAAAGGGTCCAACGAATCGAGGACTGAGCTTTCCTCGACTTCTAAAACGAATCACCCCTCTGGTCGGTGATATCTTCAAGAATACCAAATCACCCACGGCGAACTCTAGAGGTCTTCCCGACGTATCTGCCCAACTCTTCTATCGGTCCTGAGCTGCTTTCATATGATTCCGAATAGCGTTAACTTTCTCAACTGTCTGCACAACCAGATCCTGTCCTAACGACCTTCGTTCACCGACATCATCCCAACAAACAGGTGAACGACACTTGCGACCATACAAAGCTTCAAATGGAGTCATCTGAATAGTTGCCTGGAAACTGTTGTTGTAAGAAAACTCCACCAAATGCAGGTGATCCTCCCATGAACCCTTGAAGTCCAACATGCACGCTCTCAACATATCTTCAAGAGTTTGGATCATCCTCTCCAACTGGCCATCAGTTTGAGGATGATAAGCTGTGCTAAACTTCAATCGAGTCCCCAAACTTTCCTGTAAGCTCCGCCAAAAGTGTGATAAGAACCGAGTGTCACGATCGGACACGATGCTCACCGGTACTCCATGCAATCTTACAATCTCCTGCATGTACCGTTCTGCCAAAGTTTCCGTGGATTGACCAACCCGAAAAGGAATGAAATGAGCTGCTTTGGTCAATCGATCAACAATCACCCATACTGCATTGTTGCCTTTTGGACTCCGCGGTAGAGCTGTCACGAAATCCATGGTTATATGTTCCCACTTCCACTGAGAAATCGGAAGTGGTTGCAATAAACCAGCAACCCTTTGATGTTCAGCCTTAACTTGCTGACACACCAAGCACTTTGCCACAAAGCGAGCAATCTCCCGTTTCATGCCTTCCCACCAGAAATGCTGTCGTAAGTCTCGGTACATCTTCGTGCCTCCTGGATGTACGGAATAAGCTGAACTGTGTGCCTCCTTCATAAGCTCTTCACGAATATCTCCCTTTGGCACACACAAACGGCTACCATATCTCAACGAACCATCTTCATGGATCAATAAATCTGTTCGAAGTCCAGCTTCAACCCGTTCTCGAAACTTTTGCAATCTAGGGTCCTGTGATTGCGCTGTTTTAATATTCTCGATCAACAACGAATGTACTTGCAGCTACATCAACAGTCCCGAAGAATGCGGTAGCAAAACCTCCAGATCAAATCTTCGAAATTCTTCAACGAGTTCCTTCTGCGTAGTCAACATCTGAATTGCTGGTAACCGACTGAGCGCATCCGGTACGACATTAACCTTCCCCGGATGGTACTTAAGATCAAGATCGTAGTCAGCCATCAGCTCTAACCATCTACACTGCCTCATATTAAGCTCCTTTTGTGTGAACACATAATTCAAGTTCTTATGATCCGTGAAAACTTCGACCCTTTCGCCCAAAAGGTAGTGTCTCCAAATCTTCAGAGCGAAGATTACAGCCGCAAGCTCCAAGTCGTGAGTTGGGTAATTCTTTTCATGGGTCTTCAACTGTCTCGATGCGTACGCTAAAACATTCCCATGCTGCATCAAAACACATCCCAATCCTTTCCCAGATGCGTCGCTGTGAATCACTAATCCTCCGGAATTGTCTGACACGGTCAGAATAGGAGCGGTTATCAATCTCTGCTTCAACGTCTCGAAAGATGACGCGCACCTATCTGTCCACACAAAAGGTACCTCCTTGCGCGTAAGCTTGGTCAACGGCTCCGCCAGACGAGCAAAGTTCTCCACAAATTTTCTGTAATACCCGGCGAGTCCAAGAAAACTTCTTATCTCCGCAACATTCTTTGGAATCGGCCAATCTCGAACTGCTGCAATCTTTTCTGGATCGACGGCGATTCCATCGCCAGACACAACATGCCCCAAAAACTTTACTTCCTCCAGCCAAAACTCACACTTGCTCATCTTCGCATACAATTTCTCTTGTCTCAACGTCTGCAGTGCGATCTTCAAATATTCTACATGCTCTTCAATACTCTTCGAATAGACCAGAATATCGTTAATGAACACCACAATAAACTGGTCCAAGAATGGTGAAAAGATTCGGTTCATCAAGTCCATGAATATCGCCGGTGTATTCGTTACTCTGAAGGGCATCACTAAGTACTCGTAATGTCCATACCGAGTTCGGAACGCCGTCTTGCAAATATCTTCTGCTTTCACTCGGACCTGATGATATCCGGATCGCAAATCCAGCTTCGAGAATACCCTCGCGCCACTAAGCTGCTCAAATAGTTCGCCAATGTGAGGGATCGGGTACTTGTTCTTAATAGTCACCCGGTTTAATTCTCGATAGTCGATGCACATCCTTCTTGTGCCATCCTTCTTCTTGACTAGAAGAACTGGAGCTCCCTAAGGCGAGTTACTACTTCGAATCCAATCCTTCTCAAGCAATTCAGCAACCTGTTTCTCGACTTCTTCCAATTCCACTGGTGCCATTGGATAATATGCTTTAGATACTGGCGCTGCACCAGGAATAAGATCAATTGCGAACTCCACGTCTCGCTTCGGCGGTAATCCCGATACATCTTCAAACACGTCGATAAAATCGCGAACAACGGCTGGCTCTTCACTTTTATCAACCTCCATTGATGCTAGAATATTAGTTGTCGACCTAGCCCTAAACTCGACTGGCCCGACAGAACTGCTTCCTCCAGTGAAGATAAACTCGGGATATCCGGGAATCTGGAAAATTAATTTCTTTGCTCTACAATCAATATGAGCAAGGAAAGTGCCAAGAAAATCCATTCCCAAGATGACTTCGTAGCTGCCTGTATCAATCACCAAGAAATCTGCAAAAAGCTCCCGTCCTCAAACAACAACTGCACATTCCTTACATTCTCTACTATATATGATTTTCCCATTCGCAGTGTGTATGTCCCAGAAACTAGACAGGGTCGTGCAGGTAATCGAGTGTGTAGTTATAAACTTGGACGACATAAAACAATGGGATGCACCAGAATCAAATAACGCTAATGCAGGAAAACCATGAATGAGTAGAATACCTGAAACAACTTCTCCCGAAGCCTTAGCTTCCTCAGCCGTCAGGGTAAAAGCTCGAGCCTGGTTAGGTCCTTGAGTCAGCTGCTTCTGTCCCTGAAATGGTTTCTGCCGAGGCTTCTGAATATCATCCCTTGTGCGAAACCTCGACGGACAAGAATTAACAGTATGATCCGCCGATCCACAAACCAGACAAAGTCCCCGCATCCTGCGACATTCCTTTTACAAATGTCCGGGTAAGTGGCAAAAGCTGCAAACCATGTGCTTCCTCTGATCAAAGACAGCAGGCTTCTTCATCGGTGTTACACCACGACGGTCCACCGGAATACCTCTGCGTCCATGAGCTCGGTTTGGTACAAATGCCGGCTTCCTTACTGTAACTGCTGTCTGTAGTGAACTCCCAGTCTTCCCAGATAAGCTCTGCTGTTCTTGGGCTGCCGTAAGAACCTGTGAGAAAGTGGTCAAACCCAGGGAGACAATCCGCCTCTGGATGTCCACATCCAAGCTGCGCTTGAACCTCCTTGCCCTGTCTGCATCATTGGCAACTAAAGGTCCAGCGAATCTACTAAGTGTGGAGTGGAAAGAGGAAGAGGTCCCACTGGGCGTGCCAGAATCTGTTCTCTACCGAAAGACGCGACCGGGGCGTTGGGACGTCCGGGCCTGAACTTCGAGGGCAGATGCTATTTGGTTCTATCCGTCCACCTCTCCGAAGATGCCAAGTTGATTTATGGCACCATATATCGAAGGTTTAAACGGATGCGACCAATGTAGCAGACTTCGTCAGATTCCCTCATTGAGGGGTTTTTGATTGCGGGGATGCTCTTCTCTGCAGGCGCAAGCCCCTGCAGTTAATTACGCTACCGCATTGCGGTAACCACTTTCTCCTTCTCCAGAAGGTCACTTCGTGTCGTGTGTGTTTGTTTTGTTTTTGGTTGCCCGTGGATTGTATACGGAGACTAATTTATGTTGTCGCCCGTAGGGCGTGGATTAGTCCAAATCCGTATCTTCTTAGATTTGGGTTTGGGGTTGGGTTTAAGGATACGTTAGTCTCGTTTGAGACTAAGATCAACTTAAACGTTTGTTAAGGATACGTTAGTCTAATTTTAGACTAAGATCAACTTAACGGGATCGTTTAGATCTAACAAAAGAGCATTTGGTCTCTATTGTTTAGTTTAGGGACATTGCGGTCGATTAGTTTAAGGACATTACGGTCCAATACCAGTTTAAGGACATGGTGGTCCAAGGTTAAGGACATCATAGTCCGTGAGTTTAAAGACCTCACAGTCAAGGTTAAGGACATCATAGTCCATGAATTTAAAGACTTCACAGTCAAGGTTAAGGACATCATAGTCCATGAGTTTAAAGACCTCACAGTCAAGGTTAAGGACATCATAGTCCATGGGCTTAAAGACTGCACAGTCAAGGTTAAGGACATCATAGTCCATGGGCTTAAGGACCCCACAGTCTAGGTTAAGGACATCATAGTCCATGGGCTTAAGGACCCCACAGTCCAGGTTAAAGACATCATAGTCCATGAATTTAAAGACCTCACAGTCAAGGTTAAGGACATCATAGTCCATGGACTTAAGGACCCCACAGTCCAGGTCATGAAATGTATGGTTGTCGGGACCCGTCACCTCTCTGAAGACGTTGAAGGATTACAACGACAAATATCAGAGGAGTTCAGAGATGTACCCTTAAACCGATATGGGTTGAGAGACCTGTAGTCCAATTGGGACTAAGATCTGTGATTTATGAGCATATGAACTCAATTAATCTGAATTGAGGACTTATGGCCAATTTGGGCTAAGTCCATTCAATTACAATGTTCAACATTTGTTTTTGAGTTGTTAGATGTTTGTTTGAGCCCAATCGCTTTAAAAATGCTAAGTATTGGTTTGGTCTCTGACAATGTTTTGTCTTTAGTTAAATATTGTGCATTTATCATAGCCCCAGGCTTATTCAAAGAACAGTTTATGTTCTGTCCAAGCGCACATAAGAGCATGTGGCGCACTTGGCACTAGCGCCAGTCAATGAGCGCAGTACGTTATGGTTAAAGCGCTAATGAAGAGCGCTGATGTGCTTAACGCTTTGCGCCAGATATGAGACGCTAATGCGCTTAGTGCTTTGCGCTAGATGAAGAGTGCTGATGCGCTTAGCGCTTTGCACTAGAAGTAGAGCGCTGATGCGCTATAGTTGAAGCGTTGAAACGCTTGGCGCTGATGCCATATAATGAGCGCAAAGCGTTTTTATTAATGCAGCGCACACATGAGGAGCACGTGGCGCGCTTAGCACTGAGTGCTAGCCAATGAGCACAGTGCGCTGTGTTTGAAGCGCTATGGCACTGCAGCGCTTTGCGCCAAATGAAGAGCACGAAGGCACTTTTAAATTAGGAGCGCTAAGGCTCTTTTTAAGTTTACTTTGCGCTCTGAAGATTATCTTTTTTTTGATAAGAGACTTTATCTCAAGATTCTAAAAAACCAAAGTTCTTAGTTTATAGGAGATATTTCAATCTCTTTTTGATGAAAGGCTTTGCCTTTATGGATCTGTGATCCTAAAAGAATTGGATAATTCTCCCTCCCCCCTTAATAATGAGATATTCATAATCTCTTTTGTGAAAGACAATTTGTCTTATAGATCTATGATCTGTGAAAGAAGTAAATACTTCTTTTTATATTGAGACGATTTCGTCTTTCTATCATTTTTTGCCTTGAAAAGAATTGTCTTCTTTTGCCGAGAACTTCTTCTTCTTCCTAAGATTTTCTCAAAGTTTAGGGGGGGTTCCTCTGTCTATATTTCTGTTCTTTTTTTTTGTATCTCCCAGACTTAAAGTCTTGGGGCCTTTATATAGGGCAAACTGATTTGTTCAATCAGTTAAGGAGATCTTTTCTCCAATTGATTTGGGGAATTTCCCATTGTTGGATCTTTGATCCAGAGGCTTCTGATTTACAAAAGGTAATCTTCTTGTTTTTAACAAGATTAGGAAATCTTCTAAACAAAATTTGTTCTGTGTTTTTGGTGATTTTTAATCACCCTTGGATCATTGATCCAACGGTGCTCTGATTTACAGAGCACAATCTTGTTGTTTGGAAAGATTTTGAGGAATCTTTCCTTAACAGAATTTAATTCTAATTAATTAATGATTTATCATTATTATTAAATCTTTGATCTGACGGTGGGGAGCTTTTATTTCCAGTGCTAGCGCACCCGTGCTTTGCACGTGGTGCGCTGCTCAGAGCGCAGCGCATTCGTGCTTTTGCACGTGGTGCGCTTCTCAGAGCACGGCGCAGTTAGCGCTAGCGCACACGTGCTTTGCACGTGGTGCCCTGGTCAAAGCTTTTGCCTCCTTAGCGCTGGCGCTGCTATGAAGCACTGCTTCAGATTGTTTTAACTCTTGGCTTTGAGGCATTTGTTACATTCTTTGCATGTGGAGTTTTTCCCTTTATTTTTTTATTTTATTGTTATTATTTTATAAGGGAGCGGATTTTGAGCCAAAATTTTGGCGGGAGCAACAGCGACGGAGATCGGATTAATCGCATATTGATTGATCCAGAATTCTCAGTGAACATTATGAACTTCCGAACTCTGAAGAGTTTGTCAATGAACGTCTGACACTTGTCAAGGGAAAGGATTACCATTCAAGGCTTCAATCAAAACTGCCAGCAAGTTCTGGGGTCTATAGCTCTGCCAATCAAATTTGGGGATCTGCAAATCAAAGCTAAGATATACGTGATCGACGCTGACACGTCTTATAAAATTCTCTTGGGACGACCATGGCTCCACGATTACGGCATCGTTCTGTCAACTCCCCATCAATGCATGAAGTATACTAAAAATGACGAAGAAAGACGCATTGACGGAGACATCCAACTGTTCGGTGTGCATGAAGTTCGATATGAAGATTCTTGATACTTCGTGGATTCCCAAAATACCGAGCCACGACTGACCAAGGATAGAACGACTCCGAAACTCAAAAGCATATCCGAGCCGGCTATCACTTTCAAAAGCGAAAACCCCCCAAGTGCGCCCGCATTTCGGCAGTGACACTGATGAGGCCGACGTTGGAAGTCCTTCCTTCCGTAAAATTCGCCCTCATGTCGGAAGTGATAGGGACGAGTCTGATACTGAAGGCCCATCCGGCAGCAAAATTTGCCCTCATTTCGGCAGCGACACTGAAGAGTTGGAGGAAGAGAACCCGTCTTGCAACAGCTATGCACATTGGGCCATCATGAAAAAAGAGAAGCTAAGAGAAACCATCAAGATTACAGAAGGGTCCCTAGCTATCACAAGGGTGCCGAAGAAGATGTGTAAGGAGCTAGATGCATTGTCAGTCTCCACCGTGGACCATCTTAAAACTTAAACATTCCTGGAAGAAAAAGTGGACAAAAGGGCATTCTGTTTTATGGGTCAAATTCTGTTCTGCACCAGATGATTTGTCTGTCATGTGCCTTCCATATGAGAGAGGTATAAGAGCCGTCCTTAATCCCAGATATTATGCGTCCGAGATGCAGGAATATTTTAAAAAGTGCGGATGTCGGTTATATCAAACAGACTCCGAAACAAAGTTTTATGAAGGGTTATGGCATCTGCCTCAGGTCCGAGCACCCATTGATGGACGAATTCCAGATAGACGGGGCATAGGTTTCATTTAACCTGATTCCAAAGCATGCTACATGATCCATATTGGTGAAGCCAGCGAAGAGTAAAATGATGAAGACAAGCTAGCCGAGCCAGAAGAAGCCCCTCAGGAGCTCGAAGATGGCGGACAAGCAACCTTCGATGAGCTAAACGAGATCGATTTGGGAACGCCTGATAATCTAAGGCTGGCGTACGTCAGCTCACTCTTTTCAGAGGAAATGAAAGAGCGGATAATTTCCCTGCTGCATGAGTTCGCTTATTGCTTCACGTGGACGTACAAAGAAATGCCTGGCCTCTTCCCTGAAGTGGCCGTGCATAAGCTGGTTATATCTCCTGATGCCAAGCCTGTCAAACAAGCTCTGCGAAGAATAGGAAGGGAGCTGGAAGAAATGGTCATCGAGGAAACTAAGAAACTTATCGATGCTGGTTTCATCAGGGAAGAGAAATACGCAGACTGGATCGCATGCATTGTCCCAGTAAAGAAGAAAAATGGGCAGATCCGGGTTTGTGTCGATTTCAAGGACCTTAACAAGGCATGCCCTAAAGATGATTTCCCACTTCCGATCATGGAAATGATGGTCGATGACACCTCAAATTACGAGCTGTTCACCTTCATGGATGGTTCGTCTGGGTACAATCAGATAAAAATGCCGTCTGAGGATGAGAAGCATACAACATTTCGAACCCCGATCGGCATATACTGTTACAAAGTGATTCCGTTCAGACTGAAGAATGCAGGTGCTACATATCAAAGGGTAATGACCAATATCTTTGATGGCATAATCTATAAAGTCGTCGAATGCTATGTTAATGATCGGGTCGTCAAGACTAAAGCCAAGGCCGATCACATCCAAGATCTTAGGACCATTTTCACTAGACTGAGGGAATACGATCTGAAGATGAATCCTCTGAAGTGCACTTTTGGCATGTCATCGGGAAAATTTCTGGGCTTCATGGTACGATATCGAGGGATCGAAGTTGACCCATCCAAGATAAAGGCCATCATAGAGATGCCCCCTCCGAAGAATCTGACATAGCTAAGATCTTTTCAAGACAAGCTTGCTTATATACGAAGGTTTATCTCAAATTTATCGGGGAGATGTAGGCCCTTCTCAAAGCTCATGAAGAAAGGAGCTCCTTTTTTCTAGGATGTCGAATGTCAAGAAGCGTTCGAAAACATCAAACATTACCTGTTGCACCCTCTAGTGCTTGCTGCCCCTATTCCAAATAAACCGTTGATTCTCTATACTGCCACGCTTGATGAGTCACTCGGTGCACTCCTCGCCCAGAACAATGAGGAGGGAAAAAAGAATGACCTCTACTATCTCAGTCGAACGTTAGTCTGGGTGGAACATAACTATTTCCCGATCGAAAAGCGGTGCTTGGCCCTGATATTTGCCGTGAAAAAGCTAAGACACTATCTTCTCGCTTATCAGGTTATGCTGATCTCCAGGGTCGACCCGCTCAAACACTTAATGACCAAAGCAAGTCTAGCCGGTAGAATGGCAAGATGAGCTATCATGCTGCTTGAGTTTAACATAGTTTATACTCCTCAGAAAGCAATAAAAGGGCAAGCCTTCGCCGATTTCCTCACGCTCATCCCATCTAAGAAGGGTCGCTACTAAATTGTGAATTACCTGATGAACAAATGCTGCACCTCGAGGATAGCGAGCCATAGCTGGTCTGGAGCTCGCCATAGAAATGGGAATCCTTCGGCTACGGGTTTACGGTGACTCCCAGTTTGTTGTCAACCAGGTGAGCGGCGAGTACAAGATATATAAACCTGAGTTAGCTCGATATAGAAGCTGGGTGGTGGAACTAATGAAAAGGTTCACTCACATTGAACTAATGACAGTCCCTAGGGCGTTGAACGGAAAAGCCGACGTACTTGCTCGCCTAGCCAAAGAGCTGGCTGATCCCACCATGGATGAAATTCTGATAACAGTCAGAAGCCGGCAAATTCTACCTCCGGTCTCTTTGCGTGAAGAGGGAAGCTTAGAACAAGAGAACAATCCTGCCGAAGAAGCTCTGATCATCCAAGATGAGCCCGATTGGAGAGAACCCTTTATAGAGTACCTCCGATACGACAAGTTGCCCGAAGAAAAATCTGCTAGGATTCAGCTGAAAAAGAGAGCTCTCCGATACGTGTTTGTAAATAATATGCTATACCGCAGATCATATAACCAACTCTGCCTCAGGTGCCTGTCATCGGCCGAAGCCCAAAAAGTCATGAAAGCAGTTCACTCAGGCGTCTGTGGAGCTCACCACTCCGGCCTCAAAATGCAGCTTCAAATCAAACAGCTTGAATATTACTGGCCTGCTATGATAAAATATTGCGAAGAACATGCTAAGAAATGTCATCTCTGCCAAATTCATGGTGACCTCATTCATAAGCACCCCAATCTGTTGCATCCTACGGTGGCGTCATGGCCCTTCGAAGTTTGGGGCACCGACATAGTTAGCTCGATTGATCCTCGGTCATCCAAAGTCCACCGGTTCATATTGGCCGCAACTGACTGCTTCTCCAGATGGGCTAAAGCTGTCTCGTTAAAAGAAGTCAAGATAGAAGATATTCTAACATTTTTCCGGCATAATATTCTATACCGCTTCGATACACCAAGAAGAATCATATCTGACAACATGCCTTCTTTCAAGAACTTCAAAGTCTCAAGGTTCGCTACTCAACACAAGATAGACTGGAGATATTCCTCCATCTATAATCCAAGGGCCAATGGACTAGCATAAGCCTTTTATAAAACTCTGTGCAAGCTCCTGAGGAAAAAATGCTTCAGCCAACAAGAGAGACTGGAATCTCAAACTTCACGAGGCGTTAAGGGCATATCATACCATGCACCGTACTCCAACTCAGTCCACTCCATACTCATTACTCTTCGGAGTGGAGGCGATCCTCCCCCTCGAAGTCGAAGTTCCAAGCTTAAGAATAGACGTTCAGCACGAGTTGACGGAGGAGGAAAACGTGCTCCTTCGGCTCGAAGAGCTCGATGCCCTCAAAGAAAAGAGGCTCGCAGTACAGCAAAATCTGGAGCTGTACCGAGCCCAAATATCACGGGCCTATGACAAGATGACCCATCTCCGCGCTTTCAAGAAAGGCGAATTGGTGCTGGTCCTCAAAAGGCCGATCATCCCCAATCGACATGCCAAGGGAAAACTTGAGCCAAACTGGGAAGGACTATACGTCATTGAGAAAGTGTTTGATGGAGGATCCTACCAGCTGATAAATGCCAAGGGAGAAAGGCCCATGCCACCCATCAATGGCCGATATCGCAAGAAATACTACGCGTGAATGCTCCAAGTCGTAGGCGAATTGAGCACACCGACCCTACGGTCTGGATCATACATCCTGTAAAACCGTATATAATCCACATGTATAAACGACCCCTATCTCTCCTAAGTCCTACCGGTGAGACTATATTTAAAGTCCCACCAGTGATGAAGATCCGCCAATGTAAAAAAAAGAAAAGAAACAAAAGAAAAAAAAAGGTATGTCCAGAAGCAAAACAGAAACGGATGAAAACCTGAAAGGGCCCCGTGAGTAAAAATATCAGGACTGCCGGCGAGTTTATGAAAACCCGAAAGGGCGTAAACTCGTAAAAAAGAGATGAAATACACTTGCTAAGTCCTCTCGACCTTGTGAGAAGAAAATCCCCACGTGAGATCCTATCACAAAGGAGCAACACACTTAGGAATCCCCACGATTCCTAGGGAGAAATACACCTGCGAGATCTTTTCGACTTGTAGGGAGAAAATGCTTTTATGATACCCTTACGGCTCATAAAATTGAAAAGCCTTCGGTGATAGAGATCTAAACCTGTCTCCTAAGCCATCGCTCCCCAACGGGCAACGGCAAATGATGAGTCGCTCCTGGCATTGCTTTAGTGTTAGCGGTGCTGATGCCAACCCTAAACCTAAATCCTAAGTTTTCCCAACGATAAATGATGAGTCGCTCTTGGCATTGCTTCAGTGTTAGCGGTGCTGATGCCGACCCAAAAACTAAATCCCAAGTCTTCCCGGGGCAAATGATGAGTTGCTCCTGGCATTATTCCAGTGCAGCAATGCTGATGCCGACCCAAAAAACAAATCTCAAGTCCTCCTGAGGCAAATGATGTGTTGCTCTTGGCATTATTCCAGTGCAGCAATACTGATGCCAAACAAAATCCAAATTCCAAGTTCCTCTCAATTTCAAAAGTCATGCCAAATAAGGCAGAAATCAAACAGATCAAATTAATGTCCCACCCGGTAGCGCTTCCAAGCTCAAAAGTCCCGCTGGACGGATAGGGAACTCCCAAAATAAATCAAATCAAACCCCGACACCGCAGAAATCGAAGCAAGTTAAATTAAACCCTGACACCGCAGAAAGCGAAGTAAGTCAAATTAAACCCCGACACCGCAGAAAGTGGAGCAAGTCAAATCAAATCCCAACACCGTAAGAAGCGGAGAAAGGCACCGACCGTCCAAGTCGCTAAAAGGGAAGCACCGACCGTCCAAGTCGCAAAAAGGGCAGCACCGACCGTCCAAGTCACTAAAATAGCAGCACCGACCGTCCAAATCACAAAAAGGGTAGCATTGACCTTCCAAGTCGTAAAAAGGGCAGCACCGACCGCCCAAGTCGCAAATAAGGGCAGCACTGACCGTCCAATCCGCAAAAAGGGCAGCATCGACCGTCCACGTCGCTAAAATGGTAGCACCGACCGTCCACATTGTGAAAATGGCAGTATCGACCGTCCAAGTCGCTAAAATGGCAGTATCGACCCCCCACATCGTCAAAAGGGAACCCAACTAAATCAAGTTCCATATAGAACAAGATCCATCAATTTCATGCATACAACCCACACACACGGTGTGCATTTATTGATGGGGGGAACTTTGTTGGGGTCTAAAATTACACCGCGGTTGACCAAGTCAAAATCAAAGTCAACCTCAAGCCAAGTAGTCCCAAGCCCAGGTCAAGACCGAGCATGGAAGGGACCGGCCCCATGACAAAAAAATAAATGAAACCATAAATCGGTTTAATGTAATTCTTTTTTTATAGAAATAAATGTATGTAAAATAGGCCAAAAGCCAAAATTTTGTAAACCCTACGCTTATGTGCAAAAAGAGATAAGCTCATAAGGCACGGGGTGGCACAAGTGCCATTTGGCAAAGCTCAAGGGGCTATATGTAAAATGCGTAGCCTATAAAGACAACATGATGAAAAAATCAAGGACAACTTTTCATTCTATCAAATTCTAGGGTTTGTGCCGCTTTCCTCAAGGTTCTAAACCTTCTTTCTTTTTTTGAATTAAATCAAGAGCTCAATCCTTCTTTTTCCAAAAAGAAACTGTTTTTCACCAAAAAACCCTTAAAGGGGAACTCAAATCTTTCATCAAAACCCAAAAATGGAAGATTTTTGAGTTTCACCCCTCTTCTTCTTCAAGATCCAGCCGACAGAGAGAAGGAAGAAGGAGACTCTTTTCCAAAAATCCTATTTCGGGACGATCCAAGGCTCAAAAGAAGATCCGGGGCTAAAGGGGAGAAGAAAATGGCCCCCTATGATCATCTTCAAAGATTTCTAGGAGTTTAACTCTATTCAAGATCTGTTGGAATTTAACTCCAAATCTATACATAATCCCTGTTAGGAGTTCAACTCCAAAGCCCCTTGGGAGTTCAACTCCCAGCCCAGGGGCTAAGCCCCTTTTCTGCTGATGTTTCCGGCTGTCGCGTGCCACGCACGTGACCCGTGGACGTCCAGCGGTTGTGTGCAGGGTGTTTCCTGATTTAAAATCAGGAAAGCCTACGGAAGAGGCTTCAGAAAAGGGTCACGTGCTCACACGTGACCAGCAGTCACGTGTTGGCACGTGACATTTAAAAGTATCGGCAAGGCAGATTCAGTTTCTTGACTACATCAAAGAAAAGGGCTTCAGAAAGGGCCACGTACTCCCACGTAACCAAGGTCACGTATTGGCACGTGACATTTAAAAGCGGCTTCAAAGATACATCAGTTCCCTGATCAAATCGAGGAAAAGGCTTCAGAAGAGCTCACGTGCTCACACGTGACCAGGGGTCACGTGCTCACACGTGACCAGGGGTCACGTGTTGGCACGTGACATTTAAAAACAGCGGACTCATTCTCTGATTAAATCAAGAAAAAGGCTCCAGATGAGGGTCACGTGCTCACACGTGACCAGGGGTCACGTGGTGGCACGTGATGGCTAAGCAGCGGCAAGAAGGCAGAGTGAAAAAAGAAGAAGAGGGCTCGTTCCAAGGGGTCACGTGCCCACACGTGACCAGGGGTCACGTGCCCACACATGACCGGCTTTCAAAGCCTATTTATTCAACAGAATCAAATTCTGTAGAGATCACTCAAATCTTTCCAAAGGAAAATGATTATTTGGAACCGATTGAATTAAAAATTTAAAGGTGATTAAATATCACCTATCTATGGAAAAATCTTGAATTTGGAAAGATTTTCCCTTAAAATCTGATCAAAATAACAAAGGAAAATCTCTGGATTTAAAATCCAATGGTGAATAAAATTCACCTAATAATCCAAAGGTCCAAACGAATGGTGAATACAAATCAAATCTCTCAATGAAAGATTCACCAAAAACTAATTGATTCTGCTGCTTCTCCTATAAATAGGAGCCAGGAGACAGAGGGAGAGACATACAGATAGAGAAAAAAGGATCGATACATAAAAAAAAGGAGAGAGCCTTGACACTTTGGAGGAATTTGGATCTTCTGCAAAAGAAAACCCTAGGTAAGAAAGGGAAGGCTTTTTGAAAGAAAAAAAGAGAATTTAATTCTCAACAGAGTTTAACTCTGATATAAAACAGAAGAACATAGTTATCTCTTTAGTGGACGATCTGTAAAGTGCACATCTCCCCTTGAATTGAGAATTTAATTCTCATTGGGTTGAGAGCATAGAGAGGGAATGGAAGCTTGAGAATTTAATTCTCACAGAACTATAGGAATTTAATTCCTTTAAAATAAAACTAGGGTTTAACCCTATGTTATGGGAATTTAATTCCTTCAGAATGAACAGAATCAGGGTTCAACCCCAGAAAAATAACAGGAATTTAATTCCTTTAAAAAAGAAGAAATTAGGGTTTCACCCTATGACAGAATTTCATACCTCTCTAAAAGAGAGTGGGAATTTAATTCCTTTAAAGCTTTTATTAGGGTTTAACCCTATGATAGAATTCAGTTCTTCACATATATGAGGAATTTAATTCCTACAGAAAATTCAGAGTTCAACTCTATCCCAGAATATAAATCTTCAGAAGGGAATAGGAATTGAATTCCTCTTAAATTTATCGTTAGGGTTCAACCCTACGAAGAATTTAATTCTTAAAAAAGGGATTAACAGATCTTCTAAAAAACATATAAAGAGGCAGGGTCACGTGCCACCACGTGACCCCCGAAAAGATCCACAGAGAAGGGCCTTTGAGGTAGTGCCTCACGTGACCCACGTGACCTTTGGCAGAGGCTTTAACATACAAGCATTTAAATGCCCGTCACGTGATGGCACGTGATGCTCTAAAAGATGCAATATTCTCAGCAGAACAAATGAAGGGAGGGCGCCCTCACGTGCTACCACGTGACCCCTCTTGCCTCGGTGTTTAACACTAAATTGGAACCTCTGAATCCAGTGTTAAAACACTGTTTGGCCTTAGTGTTCAACACTAATCGAAGAACTTTATTTGCAGGGTTTAACACTGAACTTCTTAGTGTTTAATACTAAATTAAACCCCTGTTAGCAGAGCTTAAGACTAACTCCCTTAGTGTTCAACACTAAATTAAAATCTCTGTCACCAGTGTCTAACACTGATTATTCTTAGTGTTTAACACTAATTTGAAACCTCTGCTGCTAGTGTTTGACACTGATTTTCTCTAGTGTTTAACACTAATTTGAACCCCTGTTGCTGGTGTTTAACACCAACTGTCTTTTAGTGTTAAAACACTAACTTGATCCCAGTGTTCAACACTGTTGAATTAACGTTAGCCCAATTGGCTAAATGGCCAGAGGCAAAGCCTCTCCTTCAATGGACCAACAGGAAGCCAATATTCCAAACATGATTGGACTTAGCCCAAGATGGCCATAAGTCCTCAATTCAGACTTAACTGGGCTAATGGGCTCATAACATAATTAATTGGTCTTGATCCCAAATTGGGCCAAAGACTATTTAATCCACCCCGGTTCAAGGGTACATCTCTTCACTCCTTTGATACTTGGCGTTGTAATTCCTCAACGTTTTCAAAGAGGTGACGGGTCCCGATGACCACACATTGATACGGACTGTGGGGTCCTTAAACCCATAGACTATGAGGTCCTTAACCTTGACCGAGATGTCTTAAAACTAACATCGGACTGTGGAGTCCCTAAATCCATGGACTATGAGGTCCTTAACCTTGACCGGGATGTCTTAAAACTAACTACGGACTGTGGAGTCCCTAAATCCATGGACTATGAGGTCCTTAACCTTGACCGAGATGTCTTAAAACTAACATCGGACTGTGGAATCCCTAAATCCACGGACTATGTGGTCCTTAACCTTGACCGGGATGTCTTAAAACTAACTACGGACTGTGGAGTCCCTAAATCCACGGACTATGAGGTCCTTAACCTTGACCGCAACGTCTTAAAACTAACATTGGACCGCAATGTCCTTAAACTACCCATGGACCGCAATGTCCTTAAACTACCTATCGACCGTAATGTCACTAAACTAAACAACAGAGTCCCCTTTTTTATTGCTCTCTTGTTGGATCTAAACGATTCCGTTAAGTTGATCTTAGTCTAAAAACTAGACTAACGTATCCTTAACAAACATTTAAGTCGATCTTAGTCCCAAATGAGGCTAACGTATCCTTAAACCCAAACCCCTAAACCCAAATCTAAGATAATACGGATTTGGACTAGTCCACGCCCTACGAGCGACGACATAACTCAGTCTCCGTATACGATCCACGGGCAACCAAACATAAAACAAACATGCACGACACGAAGTGACCATCTGGAGAAGGAGAAAGTGGTTACCGTGATGCGGTAGCGTAATTAACTGCAGGGGCTTGCGGCTGCAGGGAAGAGCGTCCCCACATTCAACTCAAGCGAGGAGTAATTTGACGAAGTCTGCTACATCGGACGCATCCGTTTAAACCTTCGATATACGGTGCCATAAATCAGCTTGGCATCTTTGGAGAGGTAGACGGATAGCACCAATTAGCATCTGCCCCGAATCTCATGCGAGACGTCAGTCCTGGCCGCCGTTCGTAAGGGAACGATTCCGGCACGTCCGGTGGGACCTTTTCCTCTTTCCACTCCACACTTCGTGTGTCGTGATTCGCGAACCAATCGCGGTTCGCTAACGGTTGCCCTTGGGTTTCAAGATACTAAGACTTGGCGTCTTGCTTATTGCAGAAAGCAAAGAATCGATGGCTTCTACTTGTGCGAAATGCTCCAACTGCTCGGACTGCAATTGCAACCAACGCTCTGCCTCGCCAGGAGGTATAGCCTACGGACCCCAAGCTGCTTCGCTATTCGCAATGCCCGTGGAACAAGTCACTCGAGCCACCACAGGATTGTTTTTTGGGACCATGCTCCCGCCGACAAGCTTCACCGCTCCGGTGCTGACAAAGGAAGCTCCCAAGAAGTCGGTCTTTGATCGTCTTACCCCTGCCGCGGCCTCTCTCAACGGGTCGCCCAACACCAGCGCCTCGGTCTTCTTTAGATTGGGCCAGAACTCCTGTGGACCCACAATGGGGCCTACAATCCCAGAGAAGGCTGCTTCTAAGAAAGTGACCGGTCCTGCTCCTGAAGTCGTCAAGGCGGCTTCCCCTGCCAAAAAGTCGGTCTTTACAAGATTGACGGCTCCCGCTCCTGCTACCCAAAGGACATCGGTCTTTGATAGGCTAACACCAGCAGCGACCCCCCACCTACACAGGGGGCAAGACGAAGCCATCATCACCGCTGAACCAACGCCGTCCGCTCAACACGCTCGACGTCGCTACTGGCTCCGAGTAAGGAAGGCTGAGGGCAACTCCCCCTCTGGGCTAACTCCACCAGCCACGATGGCAGAAGTTAATGCTGCTGTTCCAACTGGGAACAGCTTTGAGATGCTAAATAAGGTGCGTAGGAATTCTCCTACCACAGCGCTAAAGAAATCTCCCCATCCGCTGAAAAGGGCTATAGAAGTGAAGCCAGAACAGCCCCAGTCTCCTCAACGGCTGTCCTTCCGAATCTATAAAGTCTGGCGGTAGGCCCGAGACTCGATGATCGATTCAAACTTCTCCCGCCAGCACAAGAAGTTGAAAATCCAACAGGAAGCCAGTCACCAGGCTAAGCCACGAAAAGCTGTCTGGGTGCCCACCTCAACGGCCCCCTCAACTTCTACTGCTCATAAAAAGAGGAGTCCGGAGAAGATTCCCGGGCCTGCAACGAGAGCTAAAAGCGCTGAACCCAGACGCCCTAAGGCTGGGGGTAGGTTGGTCCACACTGTATACATGGCGTCGGGGAAGGAAGACAGCCGTGCGTCTACAGGCCATAGACCGCTTACACGGTCAGTAACCAAAGCTCAGGAGCAACAGCAAAAGCTCCAGGAAATGATGATTGCAATGGCCGCGCTTACTGGGCCGAAAGAAAGCCCCGAGGCTTCCTCAGATCAGCAACAAGAACAAGAAACCGACGCCGAGTTCCTCCGGAGGATGTTGGAAAAAAAGGATAAAGAGGCTGCGGAACAAGCGGCCAATATAAAGCAGATAGCCCACTTATTCCAAGACATGGTGGGAATGATGATCCAACAAGATCCTCCCGCTGAAGATCCCCCGACCATACTTGAAGACGATAGGGGAGAAACGTCGAATCCTCCGCCGGCCCCCTCAACGGCCAAGGAGGAGACAATCTCTAAGGCTGACATGGACGACTATATAGCCCAGCAAATCCGGGTTCATCATGCGACTGAGGCAGCTGGTCAAGTCGTAAAAACGGGGCGGCCGTATCCAAGCTGGTACG
Organism: Agapanthus africanus; assembly: GCA_030015575.1. Lineage (NCBI taxonomy): Eukaryota > Viridiplantae > Streptophyta > Magnoliopsida > Asparagales > Amaryllidaceae > Agapanthus > Agapanthus africanus. The sequence continues at coordinate 160,004,586 of CM057339.1, read as the reverse complement.
ACCAAATCAAATACCCGCCGGGTTATACAATACCAAAACTCCACGTATATAAGGGGACCGGCAATCCCCATCAACATGTTGCCCAGTTCAGGGCCCTTTGCGGTAACACCGGCGGTGATGATAAACTGCTGCTTCACCAGTTCGTGGGCAGCTTATCAGAAACAGCGTTCGAATGGTATTCGGAACTCCCGAACGATTCTATCAAAACGTTCACTGAAATGGAGTTGCTATTCACTCAGCGATTTGCGAGCGCCAGCGAAGCACTCCAATAACGGCATTGATTAATGCCAGGGTGAAACCAGGCGAAACATGGGTCCAGTATGCTATACGCTGGCGAAATTTGTGGTCGAAATGCGAGCAACGCATTGAGGAAGCGCCCGCGGTGGGCATGTTCGTGAGAACCCTAGACCCTCACGCGACTGTCTCCCAGTTTATGAAGTTCTTTAAGCCAACCACATTCCAGGCTCTAATCGACAAGTTGGCCCAGATGGACCAAATGGGTCATAGACCGTCTCCACCGAAGCCCGAGCCTCGGGGTGACAAGGGTAAAGGAAAGGCAACCTTCGTCGTGAATGCCCAGCAGCAACCCAATGCCCCAAATCTAGCGAATCAACTGGAAGAAAGACGCCGGTATTATAATGAGAAAATGAAGCGTCCTTACTCGTTCCCACGGGACAAGACGAAACGGTTATTCGAGCTGGCAGTACGCAACAGACTTATAAACCTGCAAAATCCAAGGCGACCACCACAACCCACTGAGGTGAATAACCTTAACTATTGCCCTTACCATCAAACGGTAAGTCATCCGATTGAGGATTGCTTCGTCTTCAAAGGATGGATTGAAGATCAATACCTCCAGGGGCAGTTTGCGCTGTCCGAAAAGTGGAAGGTGAACCCACCACAGTCGCATACTCCTAAGAAAGCAGATACACCGGGGGCAACCTGTTCCTTTATTGAGGAAGCTCCATGGGAGGTCGTGCTGTCAACTAAAACCAAAAGAATGCTGAAGGACCTTCAGGCGTGCCCGGCAGTCGAATGGAAGGACCCGCTGGAACCCCAGATTATTGAAGGAATGCTGAGGCCGCGCCCAACTACAAAGAGCGGTGGTGATGGCTCAAGTATTCATGCCCTACCGTCAAAATCTTCGAAGAAAAAGAAGAAGAAATCTAAGAAGCCCGTGACGCCTGGAGACAAGCGCACGAACTTGCAGAAGCAAATCGACGCGCTGGAAGAGTACAATCAAAAGGCGCGAACTCCTGTCACGCTACAAGAGTTCCTCAACCACATCTTTCAAGTGGAAGATGATGGAGAGAGCTCGTCGGAGGAATCCGAGGGATATGTGGTGAGTTGTAACGTAATCTCCCACTCGTTTACCGACGATGAAAAAACTCCTGGCACTAAGAAACTGGGGACAGAGCCTGAACCAGAGCTTGTGCGGCCAACAGATGAAATGATCGACGCCTTTATAGACGAGATTTGTCTGAAGAGTAAAGCGGATCAGGAGCGTGAGATGGCCGTATCGGAAGGAGCCAAACGCAGGCGACTAAACGAAAGATTTGAAATACTCCCGCCAGATCGTAAGGCATCCGAGGCAGACAAAAAGATATTCAACATGAGGAAAAGGTTTGCCAAAGCCATGTCAATAGGAATGAAGCTACCGCCCTCAAAAGAAAACACGCTCGATGGGGCGGAGAGGCACCCTAATTATTGCGCATATCATTGGGAAATTTCACACCCTACGGAGGAGTGCGACGCCTTTAGGATATGGTGGCAGGGATACGTTGCTCATCGGCAACATTTTAAGCGCATGAAACGCAAGACTCGTCGGGAACGAAGAAGTACTGCCGACGGGCACAACAGAACTACTGGCAACTGTTGCATGGTTAACGCCGAAGGGCTACAAGTTCTCACCTTTGGGAGCGACTCTGATGAAGAAATGGCTCTGGGCCCTCTCTTTAAAGAATCCGTTTTGGGGAAAGAGGAAGAACCAGAGGCCTGCGAAAACATTCAGCTGCGCAATCGTACGCTCCCGGAAAAGAATCTCGGGCCCGCAAATAGAAAAGATAAGGGAAAGGAAAAGGTCACCGAGTATATCACTTTAGATGACCAAGTCATGAAAGAGCTGACAACCAAGGACCCTCCCAGGAAGGGTAAGGTGGACTACAACATCCTAACACACCTAAGGAAGTTACCTTCTCAACTCAGCATTCTCGATGCCCTCCTATTATCAAAAGAAGCGCGAGATTCACTAATTAAGGCGTTACAAGAACCCGAGCAATTCCAAACCTTCCTCACCGCAGAAAGGATGAAGGATGAACTGGAAGAAGTGCATACGGCCAACATCACTTTCGGTGACGAAGACCTCCTCCTCGGGACATGCGACTGTTTCCTGATTTAAAATCAGAAAAGCTTCTGGAAAAAGCTTCAAAAGAGGGTCGCATGCTTACACGTGACCAGTAGTCACGTGTTGGCACGTGACATCCAAAAGTATCATCAAGACAGATTCAGCTTCCTGACTACATCAAAGAAAAGGGCTTCAGAAAGGGTCACGTGCTCCCACGTGACCAGGGTCACGTGTTGGCACGTGACATTTTAAAGCGGATTTAGAGGCACATCGGTTCCCTGATCAAATCAAGGAAAAAACTTCAAGAGAGGTCACGTGCTCCCACGTGACCAGGGGTCACGTGTTGGCACGTGACGCTCAAAACATCAGAATTGTTCTCCAGTTAAATCAAGAAAAAGAGTCCAGACAAGGGTCACGTGCTCACACGTGACCAGGGGTCACGTGGTGGCACGTGACGGTTAAGCAGCAACCAGAAGACAGAGCGCAAAAAGAAAGAGGAAGGCTCGTTCCAAGGGAGTCACGTGCCCACACGTGACCATGGGTCACGTGGTCACACGTGACCGGCTTTCAAAGCCCGTTTTGTTAACAGAATTAAATTCTGAAGGAGATTCAAATCTTTCCAAAGGAAAGTGACTATCTGGAACCGATCGAATTAAAGATTCAGAGGTGATTAAATATCATCTATCAATGGGAAAATCTCTGGTTTGGAAAGATTTCCCCTTTAAATCTAAACGAAATAACAAAGGAGAATCCCTGGATTTGAAATCCAATGGTGAATAAAATTCACCTAACAATCCAAAGGTCCAGAACGAATAATGGATGCAAATCAAATATCTCAAGGAAGATTCGTCAAAAACTAATTGACTCGGCTGCTTCTCCTATAAATAGGTGCAAAGAGACACAAAAAAGGGATATATACGCAGAGGGAGAAAAAAGGAGAGAGCCTTGACACTTTGAGGAATTTGGAGCTTCTGCAAAGGAAAACCCTAGGTAAGAAAGGGAAGGCTTTTTGAAAGAGGGAGAATTTAATTCTCAACAGAGTTTAACTCTGATATATAAAACAGAAGAACATATTTCTTCTCTCTTTGATAGAGGATCTGCAAAGTGCACATCTCCCCTTTAGGTTGAGAATTTAATTCTCAATGGGTTGAGATCCTGCCATGCAGATCCAAAACATAGAGAGGGAATGGAAACACGAGAATTTAATTCTCACAGAACTATAGGAATTTAATTCTTTTAAGATAAAAGTAGGGCTTGACCCTGTGTTATGGGAATTTAATTCCTTCAGAACAAAAAGAAACAGGGTTTAACCCTAATTAAAAAACCTAGTTCTGTTGAAACAGCGGGGATTTAATTCCCTTGATCATAATTTAACAGAGAATGGGAATTTAATTCCTTAAAAGCTTTTGTCAAGATTTAACCCTATTTAGTTCTTCACATGTATGAGGAATTTAATTCCTACAGAAAATTCAGAGTTCAACTCTATTCCAGAATATAAGTCTTCAAAAGGAAGTAGGAACTTAATTCCTCGAAAATTTAAAGCTCGAGGAATTTAATTCCTAAGAAAAAGATTAACAGATCCTCTAAAAACAACATTCATAGAGGCAGGGTCACGTGTTACCACGTGACCCCTCAAAAGATCTACAGAAAGCCCTTTGAGGCAGCGCCTCACGTGACCCACGTGACCCTTGGCAGAAGCTTTAACATACCTCATTTAGATACCCGTCACGTGATGACACGTGATGCTCCAAAAGAGAAAATGTGATCTCCTCAGAAGAACAAATGAAGGGAGGGCGCTCTCACGTGTCGCCACGTGACCCCTCTTGCTTTAGTGTTTAACACTAAGTTGGAACTCCCGAATCCAGTGTTAAAACACTGTTGGGCCTTAGTGTTCAACACTAATCAAAGAACTTTATTTGCAGTGTTCAACACTGACTACCTTAGTGTTAACACTAATTTGAGAGCTCTGTTGCCGATGCTTGATACTGATCTGTCTTAGTGTTTAACACTAATTTGAAAGCCTTGTTGCTGGTGTTTAACACTCATTATCTTTTAGTGTTAAACACTAACTTGTCAACCTCATTCCCAGTGTTCAACACTGATTGCTCTGTAGTGTTTAACACTAGGCTTTGGCCCAATTGGCCGAATGGATAGAGGCAAAGCCTCTCCTTCAAGGGATCAACAGGAAGCCAATATTCCAGACATGATTGGACTTAGCCCAAGATGGCCATAAGTTCTCAATTCGTAATTAACTGGGCTAATGGGCTCATAACATAATTAATCGGTCTTGATCCCAAATTGGGCCAAGGACTATTTAAGCCATTCCGGTTCTAGGGTACATCTCTTCACTCCTTTGATACTTAGCATTGTAATCCCTCAATGTCTTCAAAGAGGTGACGGGTCCCGACGACCACACATTGATATGGACTGTGGGGTCCTTAAACCCGTGTCTAATGCAAAATTCCTGGTTACGTGGAACGCGGATAATGTCACTCTCTGACCCCGCGGAAAACGCCCAGAGCGGAGCCTAGTCCTCGCCAAGCACGGCAGTGAACTCGTGTGGAGCATCAAGTGCAAAATTCCTGGTTACGTGGAACGCGGATAACGTCACTCTTTGACCCCGCGGAAAACGCCCAGAGCGGAGCCTGGTCCTCGCCAAGCGCGGCAGTGAACCCGTGTGAAGCATCCAGAGCACATACCGGACTGTGGAGTCCTTAAACCCATGGACTACGACGTCCTTAACCTTGACCGGGATGTCTTAAAACTAACAATGGACCGCAATGTCCTTAAACTACCCGTGGACCGCAATGTCCTTAAACTACCCGTGGACCGCAATGTCCTTAAACTACCCGCGGACCGCAATGTCCTTAAACTACCCGTGGACCGCAATGTCCTTAAACTAGAACAATAGAGCCCCGCATGCTCTTTTGTCGGATCTAAACGGTCCCGTTTAAGTTGATCTTAGCCTCAAAGATGGCTAACGTATCCTTAAACCTTCAAACAGACTGGACTATGAATCCCCCCCAATTAACTCTGGCTCGAGGGTACATCTCCGAACTCCTCTGACATCCGTCGTTGTAATCCTTCAACGTCGTCAGAGAGGTGACGGGTCCCGACGGCCACATATACGATGGACCACTATGTCCCTAAACTGGAACAATAGAGCCCAAATGCTCTTTTGTCGGATCTAAACGATCCCGTTAAGTCGATCTTAGTCTCAACGTTAGACTAACGTATCCTTAACAAACGTTTGAGTTGATCTTAGCCTCAAGTATGGCTGACGTATCCTCAAACCAAACCCCCAAACCCAAATCTAAGATAAACACGGATTTGGATTAGTCCACGCCCTACGGGCGACGACGTAACTCAGTCTCCGTAAACAATCCACGGGCAATAAAATACGAAACAAACACCCACGACACGAAGTGACCAGCTGGAGAAGGAGAAAGTTGTTACCGCGATGCAGTAGCGTAATTAACTGCAGGGGCTTGCGCCTGCAGGGAAGAGCGTCCCTACAATCAAAAACCCCTCCACGAGGGGGAATCTGACGAAGTCTGCTACATCGACCGCATCCGTCTAAGCCTCCGATGCACGGTGCCATGGATCAACTTGGCATCTTCGGAGAGGTAGACGGATAACACCAATTAGCATCTGCCCCGAATATCAGGCACGGACGCCCAAGTCCAGGCCGCCGTTCGGAGGGGAACAGATTCTGGCACGCCCGGTGGGACCTTTTCCTCTTTCCACTCCACACTTCGTGTGTCGTGATTCGCGAACTAATCGCGGTTCGCTAATAGTTGCCCTTGGGTTTCAAGAGACTAAGAATTGGCATCTTGCTTATTGCAGAAAGCAAAGGATCGATGGCTTCTACTTCTGTGAAATTCTCCAACTGCTCAAACTGCAATTGCGACCAACGCTTTGCCTCGCCAGGAGGTATAGCCTATGGACCCCAAGCTGCTTCGTTATTCACAATGCCGGTGGACCAGGTGACTCAGGCCACTACCGGATTGTTCTTTGGGACTATACTCCCACCAACAAGCTTCACGGTGCCGGTGCTGACGAAGGAAGCTCCCAAGAAGTCGTTCTTTGACCGTCTTACCCCTGCCGCGGCTTCCCTCAACGAGTCGCCCAACGTCAACGCCTCGGTCTTATCTAGATTGGGCCAGAAATCCTGCAAACTCTTCATGGGGCCTACAATCTCAGAGAAGGCTGCTTCTAAGAAAGTGGCCGCTCCTGCCCCCGAAATCGTCAAGGCGGCTTCTCCGGCCACAAAGTCGGTCTTTACAAGGTTGACGGCTTCAGCTCCCGCTCCTGCTACCCAAAGGACATCGGTCTTTGACAGGCTAGCTCCAACAGCGACCCCCCACCCACACAGGGGGCAAGGCGAAACCATTCTTACCGCCGACCCTACGCCGTCCGCTCGACACGCTCGACGTCGCCATTGGCGCTGAGTAAGGAAGGCTGGGGGCAACTCCCCCTCCGGGATAACTCCATCAGCCCCTATGGCAGAAGTTAATGCTGCTGTTCCAACTGGGAACAGCTTCGAGATGCTAAATAAGGTGCGGAGGAATTCTCCTACTGCGGTGTTAAAGAGGTCTCCTCCCCCACTAAAAAAGGTTGTGGAAATAAAGCCAGAACAGCCCCGATCTCCTCAACGGCTGTCTTCCAAAATCTATAAGGTTTGGCGGCAGGCCCGAGACTCGATCATCGATCCAAACTTCTCCTGCCAGCACAAGAAGCTAAAAATCCAACCGGAGGCTGGTCACCAGGCTAAACCCCGAAAGGCTGTCTGGGCGCCCACCTCAACGGCCCCCTCAACCTCCATGGCTCATAAAAGGAGGAGGACAGAGAAGACCCCCCAGCGTGCAACGACGGCTAAAAGCACTGAGCCCAGACGCCCCAAGTCTGGGGGCATGGTGGTGCACACTGTTTACATGGCCTCTGGAAAGGAGGAAAGCCGCACTTCTATAGGCCACCGACCGCTTACCCGATCCGTGACGAAAGCCCAGGAGCAGCAACAAAAGCTTCAGGAAATGATGAATGCTATGGCCGCACTTACCGGGCCAAAAGAAAGCCCAGAAACGTCCTCGGACGCACGCCAGGAGGAAGAAACCGACGCTGAATTCCTTCGCCGGATACTGGAGAAAAAGTACAAAGAGGCTGCTGAACAAGCGGCCAACATACAACGTATGGGCCTTCTCTTCCAAGATATGATAGGCATGATGATCCAGCAGGACTTACCCGCCGAGGATCCCCCAATTGTTCTTGAAGACGACCGAGGAGAAACGTCAAATCCACCACCAGCCCTCTCAACGGCCAAGGAGGAGGCAATCTCTAAGGCTGACTTGGTTGACTACATAGCCCAGCAAATCCGGGTTCATCATGCGACTGAGGCAGCTGGCCAAGTCGTAAAAACGGGGCGGCCGTATCCGAGCTGGTACGACCAAATCAAATACCCGCAAGGCTATACGATACCAAAATTCCACGTGTACAAGGGGACCGGCAACCCCCATCAACATGTCACCCAGTTCCGGGCCCTCTGCGGTAACACCGGCGGTGATGATAAACTGTTGCTCCGCCAGTTCGTGGGCAGCTTATCAGAAACAGCGTTCGAATGGTATTCGGAACTCCCGAACGATTCTATCAAAACGTTCGTTGTTCACTCAGCGATTCGCAAGTGCCAGCGAACGCACTCCAATAACTGCATTGATTAACGCCAGGGTAAAACCAGGCGAAACCTGGGTCCGGTATGCTATACGCTGGCGGAATTTGTAGTCGAGATGCGAGCAACGCATTGAGGAAGCACCCGCAGTGGGCATGTACGTGGGAACCCTAGACCCCCACGCAACTATCTCCCAGTTTATGATGTTCTTTAAGCCAACCACATTCCAGGCTTTAATCGATAAGTTGGCTCAGATGGACCAGATGGGTCATAGACCACCTCCCCCGAATTCGGAACCTCGGAATGACAAGGGTAAAGGAAGGGCAACCTTCATCGCGAATGCCCAGCAGCAACCTAACGCCCCGAAATCGGCAGATCAACTGGAAGAAAGACGCCGGTATTATAATGAGAAGATGAAACGTCCCTACTCGTTCCCACGGGACAAGACGAAACGGTTATTCGAGCTGGCAGTACGCAACAGACTTATAAACTTTCCAAATCCAAGGCGACCGCCACAACCCATTGAGGTGAATAACCCCAACTATTGCCCTTACCATCAAACGGTAAGCCATCCGATTGAGGATTGCTTCGTTTTCAAAGGATGGATTGAAGATCAATACCTCCAGGGGAAGTTTGTACTATCCGAGAAGTGGAAGGTGAACCCACCACAGCCGCATACTCCTAAGAAAGCGGATACACCGGGGGCAACCTGCTTCTTTATTGAAGAAGCTCCATGGGAGGTCGTACTATCAACTAAAACCAAAAGAATGCTGAGATACCTTCATGCGTGCCCTGCGATCGGATGGGAGGACCCTCTTGAACCTCAAATTATCGAAGGGATGTTGAAGCCCCGCCCAACTACGAAGACTCGCGATGAGGACCCAAACACTCACGCCCAACCGTCAAAATCTTCGAAGAAAAAGAAGAAGAAATCCAAGAAGCCCGCGAAGCTTGGAAACGAGCACACGAAATTGCAGAAGCAAATCGACGCGCTGGAAGAATACAATCAAAAGGCGCGAACCCCTGTCACACTGCAAGAGTTCCTCAACCACATCTTTCAAGAGGGAGATGATGAAGAAAGCTCATCGGATGAATCCGAAGAGTATGTGGCGAGTTGTAACGTAATCTCCCACTCGTTTACCGATGATGAGAAAACTCCTGGCACTAAGAAACTGGAGACAGAGCCTGAACCAGAGCGTGCGTGGCCGACAAATGAAGTGATCAATGCTTTTCTAGACGAAATTCGTCTAAAAAGTAAAGCGGATCAGGAGCGTGAGATGGCAACATCAGAAGGAACCAAATGCAGGCGACTGAACGGAAGAGTTGAACTACCCCTACTAGAGCGAAAGGCATCCGAAGTAGACAAGAAGATATTCAAGACGAGGAAAAGGTTTGCCAAAGCCATGTCAATGGGAATGAAGCTACCACCCTCGGACGGAAACACACACGATGGGGTGGAAAGGCACCCTGATTATTGCGCATATCATCGGAAAGTCTCACACCCCATGGAGGAGTGCGACGCCTTTAAGATATGGTGGCAAGGATATGTTACTCGTCGGCAACATTTTAAGCGCATGAAACGCAAGAGCCGTCGGGAGCGAAGAAGTACTATCGAAGGGCACAACAGAACTACTGGCAACTGTTATATGGCTCACGCCGGGGGGTCACAAGTTCTCACCTTTGGGAGCGACTCTGATGAAGAAATGGCTCTGGGCCCTCTCTTTAAAGAGTCCGTTTTAGGGAAAGAGGAGAAATCGGAGGCCTGCGAGAACATCCAGCTGCGCAATCGCACACTCCCAGAAAAGAATCTCGGGCCCGTAAGTAGAAAAGATAAGGGAAAGGAAAAGGTCACTGAAGATATCACTTTAGATGACCAAGTCATGAAAGAACTGGCTGCCAAAGACCCTCCTAGGAGGAGTAAAGTAGACTATAACATCCTCGCGCACCTAAGGAAGCTACCTTCTCAGCTTAGCATTCTCGATGCCCTCCTATTATCAAAAGAAGCGCGAGACTCACTAATTAAGGCGTTACAAGAACCTGAGCAATTCCAAGCCTTCCTCGCCATTGAAAAGATGAAGGATGAACTGGAGGAAGTGCATACGGCCGACATCACTTTCGGTGATGAAGACCTCCTTCTCGGGACGTGCGACCACAACCGTCCCCTATATGTCTCCGGATACTGCCATGATATCAAGATAGGCAAGATCCTGAAGGATAATGGATCCTCCGTCAATCTCCTTAATGTTCGGGTGTTGAAGGAAATCTGCATGAGTGTGCAACACCTCGCTCGTGACAAAATTACTATCTCCGGTTTCGATTCACAATCGTCACGGACTCTCGGATCTGTGATACTAACATAACGCTTTGGACTTCTCGTCACAGAGATCAAATTCCATGTCATCGACGCCAAGACCTGCTACAACGCCTTGCTCGGCCGTCCTTGGCTACACGAGAACAACATCATCCCTTCTACGCAACATCAGTGTATGAAGTACTTTAAGGATGGTTTCGAGTATACTGTAACAGGTGAGTTGAACCCATTTTCCGTGAACGAAGTCCGCAAATACGAAGATGCGAAGTACTTTTTGCCAGATTTCGAGGATACGGAAAGGTGTCGCAATCCGGAGAACAAAACCGCCGCCACCATCCCTGTTTTCGGGAGCGATACCGAAGAAGAGGAAGAGATAGTTTATGCAGGGCCTTCTCAACGCAACAACCTGGGGACGCCCGCCCCCATGTTGGTCTTCGGAAGTGATTCAGAAGATGAAGTTAATGCCGTGTTCTCCAATCGGCTGTCAATACAAGCACCCCCTGGCGATGACCATAGTTTGCAAATCACCATGGTACCGCGAGAACACTACAAGGATCTCGACATGCTTCAAACTCACAATGTGCAGGACCTGCAAACGTTTTACGTCCCTCCCAGGCAAAGGGGTGAGAAGGTGATCCTATTCTACCGATCCTCAGAGTCGGAAATAGAGAAAGAGATATGGCATGGCGCGGATGCTACACTTGACAGGCTCCAACCCATCCGTCTGCCCAGATACTATACAAATGGATTAAAGAAGCTATTGAAGCGCCAAGGAGTACCCTTAAAACAGACTGTTCGGCAGGCTCGGTTTTACAACAGGATTTGGGATGTCCCCGGGACTCAACGCAAATTGCCCAACGGGAAAATGGAAACACTCGGGCTTGGATACACGAGAGCCGGAAAATGGGAACGGGCCCACAGTAGCTACGCCGTATATACCTTTGATGAAGAAGAGGATGCCCTGTCAGGAGATGCCAACCCCTCATCAAAACTAGACCCCGCGATTGAAGCGCCGAGTCCGTCGTTTGAAGAACGAACGGACAAGCCTATCAGGAAAATGGGTCAGAAAGCTCGGGAAGACCACAACCGCGAAATGGCCATCTACGAGAAGGCCAGGACGCAACGTCTATTTCAACAGGCTGCAAAAGGCAAAGATGCTCATCCTTGTCAATCCGTTGTACGAAAGGTCCGACGCAGAGACGGAAATAAATCAAGAAGCGGAAAGAGGAGCCGACAACAACGACGCAGGATTAGAGAGTTACGTGGTCGGGTGTTGCGCGGCTCTGATTTATCCCTCATGAAGAAGATGAGTCGAGCGTACTCCTTCCCCCGAGACAAGACGGAGAAGTTACTCAAGCTCGCTATAAAACATCAAATGATCGCGCTTCCAGAGTCTAGACATCCTGGGCAAGCTAACAAGGCTTCTCATCTGAGCTATTGCTCTTATCACCGAGCCATAGGACATCCTACCGAAGACTGCTTCACCTTCAAGAACTGGGTCGAGGACCAGTACCAACAGGGCAGATTCGCTTTATCCGACGGCTGGAGGGTAACGCCGCCACAAAAGCAAGAACCCAAGGCCGCAAGAGCAGAACCGGATCCACCTCAGTCCTGGGAGCGGATTCGCACCTGTTATACGATTATGATATTAAAAGAAGAGCGCGAGAACGTGGATGACCTTCCCCAGTGCTTTGAGAACAGCGATGATGAGGTGATCTCAGAATTTCTGCCAGCTCCGAAAGAACTGGAAGATGGTATACATACTACTGCAAATAACCTCAGGAAGATCGAGTTGGGATCGGCAGATGACCCGCGACCGACATTTGTCAGCGAGCTACTTTCCGAAGAAAGGGTGGCCGCGTTAAAGAACGTGCTTCTACGGCATAAAGACTGCTTTGCGTGGAACTACTCCGAGATGCCAGGATTAGATCCGGAGGTTGCTGTGCATAAATTAGCAATATCCCCAGATATCAAGCCGGTCAAGCAGGCGCCAAGGAGGATGCGACTCGAGCTTGAGATGAGCATCAACGCCGAAGTCAAGAAGCTGATCGATTCTGGATTTATCCAAGAAGTCCAGTATCCCGACTGGATCGCCAATATCGTCCCGGTAATGAAGAAGAATGGGACGGTACGCATATGCGTGGATTTCAGGGATCTCAATAAAGCCTGTCCAAAGGATGATTTCCCAGTACCAGTAACCGAGCTAATGATAGATAACATGTCCACTCACGAGATTTTCTCCTTTATGGATGGTTCGTTAGGATACAATCAGATAAAGATGCATCCCGAAGACCAGAAGCACACCGCTTTCCGGACCCCTTTGGGTATATTCTGCTACAGGGTTATGCCCTTTGGTCTGAAGAACGCTGGCGCTACCTATCAAAGGGCCATGACGAAGATCTTCGATGACCTCATATATGACATCGTCGAGTGCTATATCGATGACCTCGTAGTAAAGAGCATGTCATACGATGATCATTTAAAACATCTGGAGACTGTATTTCGACGCCTTCGGCAATATAATTTGAAAATGAATCCCCTCAAATGCGCGTTTGGAGTCTCCTCGGGCAAATTTCTGGGATTCATCGTTCGACACCGAGGTATCGAAATAGATCCGTCAAAGATTAAAGCGATCATGGAAATGCCTCCGCCAAGAACCCTCAAACAGTTGCGGTCTCTCCAAGGGAAGCTCGCATACATCCGGCGATTTATCGCCATTCTTTCAGGCAAATGCCGTCCTTACAGCGACCTGATGAAAAAGGGAACTCCATTCGTTTGGGATCACAAATGCCAAGGTGCACTAGACGAGATCAAGCAGTACCTGCAGAACCCTCCGGTGTTGGCCGCGCCGGTCAAGGGAAAACCCCTCATTCTTTATACAACCGCCTTCGAAGGTTCCTTGGGCGCATTATGGGCGCAAGAGAACGATCAGGGAAAAGAGAGAGCACTCTACTACTTAAGTCGAGTTCTACTGGGGACAGAAAGCAACTACTCTCCCATTGAAAAACATTGCTTGGCATTAGTCTTCGCGATAACAAAGCTCAGGCACTATGCGTTGGCGCATGAAGTCCGTCTTATTTCAAAAGTGGACCCCCTTAAATACTTGATGTCAAAAGCCATATTGACGGGACGACTCGCTAAATGGGCCCTGCTCTTGATGGAGTTCTCGATAACGTATCAACCTCTCAAGGCAGTGAAAGGCCAGGCCATTGCCGATTTCCTCGCTGAGCACCCGATACCGGCCGATTCTCCTCTGAACTGTGATTTGCCGGACGAGCATGCATTTGATGCGATTGGCGGAGGTAGCACCCGATGGGAACTCTATTTCGATGGAGCGTCCTCCGTAAAGAAACGGAAACAAGGTATCCCAATGATCAAATCGGGGATAGGCCTCGTCTTTGCAACTCCACAAGGAGGGATAATGCGCTTCGCCTTCTCCTTAACAGAGCCGAGGACAAACAATGAAGCTGAATACGAGGCTCTGATAGCAGGCCTCGAGATCGCCATCGACATGGGAATTGAAGACCTCCTTATATACGGGGACTCTCAACTGGTTGTTAGTCAAGTAAATGGTGATTACCAAACGTGCAAACCGGAGTTGGTGAAGTACGGTGAAAAGGTGCAACAACTATTGACCCAAATTCCCTCCTATACTTTGGAGAATATACCACGCGCGGAAAACAGCAAAGCAGACGCGTTAGCCAAACTCGCTAAAGAACTGGCGGACGAAAACCTCGATGATGTAAGAATCGTGGTACAAAGCCGTCGAGTGCTTGCCCCGGCAGAAATACCTCCGGAATTATATAAAGAAAAGGGAGCGACTGAGCAGACGACCCAACAAATAAAAGACCATGAGAAAGCCGAGGACTGGAGGGAAGTCTTCATAGACTACTTTAAGTCCCACCGAATGCCCAAAGATACATCCTCAAGGCATCAGCTCATGAAACGAGCTCTATCTTTCGCCTTCGTCAATGATACTCTATACAAGAGATCGTTTGATTCTCTATGGCTGAGATGCTTAGGACCTGACGAAGCAGAAAGAGTCATTCAGGAAGTCCATGACGGACTTTGCGGTTCTCACCAAGCAGGCCCAAAGATGAAGTTAAGAATTAAACGGATGGGTTACTACTGGCCCACGATGATCCAGGACTGCCTCGAGTATGCGAAGCAATGCCACTCGTGCCAGATCCATGGAGACTTTATCCACCAACATCCGAATCCACTACATCCAACGGTGGCTAGTTGGCCATTCGAAATGTGGGGAACTGACATAGTCAGCCCCATCGAGCCAGCATCATCCCGGGGACATCGTTTTATCCTGGCGACAACTGATTACTTCTCCAAATGGGCAGAAGCAGTACCACTGAGGGAAGTGAAGACGGAGAATATCCTCCATTTCTTCAAGACGCACGTCATCTATCGGTTCGAAACCCCACGGCGGATTATCTCCGATAACGGGCCAGCCTACAGAAGCCATAAGATTAGCCGCTTCGCGCAGCAGCACAATATAGACTGGAGATATTCTTCAGTTTACAACCCACGAGCTAACGGTCTGGCCGAGGCCTTCAATAAGACCTTGACGAAGATCATAAAAAAGACTGTTTCCCGGAATAAGAGAGACTGGCACCAGAGGCTGCAAGAAGCCCTTTGGGCTTATCGAACTACATTCAAGACGACCACGAATACAACGCCGTACGCATTGGTATTTGGGACGGAAGCAGTACTCCCCCTCGAGATAGAGTTACCCTCTCTGCGAGTGGCAGTCCACCACGAGCTGACGGACGAAGAAAATGCTCACCTTCGGCTTGAGGAGCTTGATGCCCTCGACGAAACCCGGCTCATAGCGCAACAACATCTAGAAGCCTACAAAGCAAAGATGACGCGCTCGTACGAAAGATTGACCAGGCCGAGGACATTCCGCCAAGACGAACTCGTGCTAGCGGTCAAAAGACCTATGATCCCCAATCGTGCCAAGCGGGGGAAATTTGAGCTAAACTACGAAGGCCCTTACATCATAGACAAGGTCTACCAGGGTGGAGCCTATCTACTCATGGACATGCACGGTGAAAGGCCTTTCAGGCCAATAAACGGCCGCTTCTTAAAGAAATACTATGCTTAATGAGCCATAGCCCGGGTCAATGATAGATGACGACGACTATGTCCACTCGCTATCTTCCTAGGCTCAGACTTTACAAGCAGCAGCTGGCCTTCCCATAACGACGGACCGAAACGTCCTTAAACTATCGACGGACCGAAACGTCCTTAAACTAACGACGGACCGAAACGTCCTTAAACTATCGACGGACCGAAACGTCCTTAAACTAACGACGGACCGAAACGTCCTTAAACTAACGACGGACCGAAACGTCTTTAAACTATCGATGGACCGAAATGTCTTTAAACTAACGACGGACCGAAACGTCCCTAAACTACTACCGCAGCATCCTTAGGCTGACAAGATAAAAAAAAAGAAGAGAAAAAGAATAAAAAACGGTATGTCCACAAGCAAAATGGGCACGGATGAAAACCCGAAAGGGCTCCGTGAGTAAAAACAGCAGGACTACCGGCGAGTGTTTGTGAAAACCCGAAAGGGCGCAACCTCGTTAAAAGACACTTGTAGGGTCCTCTCGACCTTGTAAGGAGAAACCACCTGCGTGAGATCCTTACGACTCACAAAGGAGCAGCACACTTAGGGATCCTCACGATTCCTAAGGAGAAAATACACTCACGAGATCCTCACGACTCGTAAGGAGAACTCTCTTATGGGACCCTCACGGCTCATAAGATTTGAAAGTCTTAAGTTACAGAAACCTAAACCTGTTCTTAAGCAATCCTCCACAACCTTCGATATTGCCCTACAAAGGACTCAATACTGACCCTTGTATACAATCCACGGGCACGAATAAACATTTCCCCAGCAAAGTCTAACCCTTGTAGGTCCTCTCGATCCATAAGGAGAAAGCCCTCTTATAGGATCCTTACGACTTACAGAGGAGCACACACTTAGGAATCCTCACGATCCCTAAGGAGAAAATACACCTGCAAGATCCTCACGACTTGTAGGGAGAAATACCTTTGTGAGACCTTTACGGCTCATGAAGTCAAAAGCCTTGGTCGACAGGACCCCTAACCCTGTTTGCTGAGCCACCTTTGTTCATAATCGACAAAGGCAAATGATGATTCGCTCCAGGCAACATTCCAGTTGTAGCGGTGCTGATGCCGAAATTGGTGCCTAAAATCCAGGCTTGCGGCGAAAAGCTAGCAAGCCACACATGCCTATAAAATAGCCGAAATGATGGGGCAACTTGCAATAAAAAGCAGCAAGTAAAAATGATGGCATGAAAAATAGCCGAAATGATGGGGCAACTCACAATAAAAAGCAGCGAGCAGAAAATAAATAGATAGCCGAAATGATTGGGCACCGCGAAAAAATAGCCGAAATGATGGGGCAATCGCGACCTTCACGATATAAAAGCTGAAACGATAGAGCATCGCGGAAAAAGAAATAAAATAAAAATAAAATTTATGCCTTACAGGTGATGTTCCATCACACCCTGTACACAATCCAAGGGCGCAAACAAAAAGGGAACATACCTTCCCCCCCCAGGTTTCACCAAAGAAAGAAGCTAAAACTCGATGGGCCACAAGCGACCTAGAGATCATCCCAACACTCGTCTCGTAACGACGGACACAACATCAAGCGAAACGGAACAGCGGCGACCCCCCAGTTCCATAGCTTGGCGATATACATATCACCGAGAGTCAAACCTCCATTTCGTGAAATGCGGATACAATCAGCAAAATTCCTGGTTACGTGGAACGCAGATAACGTCACTCTTTGACCCCGTGGAAAACGTCCAGAGCGGATCCTGGTCCTCGCAGAGCACGGCAGTGAACCCGTGTGAAGCATCCAGAGCGGAGCCTAGTCCTCGCCGAGCACGGCAGTGAACCCGTGTGAAGCATCTAGTGCAAAATTCCTGGTTATGTGGAACGCGGATAATGTCACTCTTTGACCCCGTGGAAAACATCCAGAGCGGATCCTGGTCCTCGCAGAGCACGGCAGTGAACCCGTGTGAAGCATCCAGAGCGGAGCCTAGTCCTCGCCGAGCACGGCAGTGAACCCGTGTGAAGCATCTAGTGCAAAATTCCTGGTTACGTGGAACGCGGATAATGTCACTCTTTGACCCCGTGGAAAACGTCCAGAGCGGATCCTGGTCCTCGCAGAGCACAGCAGTGAACCCGTGTGAAGCATCCAGAGCGGAGCCTGGTCCTCGCCAAGCACGGCAATGAACCCGTGTGAAGCATCCAGAGCAAATACCGGACTGTGGAGTCCTTAAAATCCACGGACTATGACGTCCTTAACCTCGACCGTGATGTCTTAAAACTAACGATCAACCACCCCGATTCCCTACGGATTCTGCCTTGGTTTAAGGGTACATCTCTTCACTCCTTTGATACCTGGCGTTGTAATTCCTCAACGTCTTCAAAGAGGTGACGGGTCCCTGCAACCAAACATCGGACTGTGGAGTCCCTAAATCCACGGACTATAAGGTCCTTAATCTTGACCGTGATGTCTTAAAACTAACATCGGACTGTGGAGTCCCTAAATCCACGGACTATGAGGTCTTAAAACTAAAATCGGACTGTGGAGTCCTTAAATCCACGGACTATGAGGTCCTTAACCTTGACCGTGATGTCTTAAAACTAACATCGGACTGTGGAGTCCCTAAATCCACGGACTATGAGGTCCTTAACCTTGACCGTGATGTCTTAAAACTAACATCGGACTGTGGAGTCCCTAAATCCACGGACTATGAGGTCCTTAACCTTGACCGCGACGTCGTTAAACTACAATACCTGAAGAAACCCCTGACTCCGTAAAACACGGACAAGGGTGACCACATCCAGCACTTACAAGTCCTCACGACCTGTAAAGAAGAAAAACTCTCTTGTGAGATCCCTACGACTCTCAAGGGAAAACCCACTTAAGAATCCTTACGATTTTTAAGAAGAACTTACACCTATGGGATCCTCTCGACCTGTAGGGAGAAAAACTCTTTATGAGACCCTCGTGGCTCATAAAATGCAAAAGTCTTAGGAGGCAGATCTTAACCCTGGATCCTGAGCCATCGCTGTCCTGCAAGGAGATCAAGATAAATTGTGCGCAGAACACATTCAATAGAAAGGGGACACACCATTGAAGAGAAGAATATGTCTTCATTTATAAACCTCCCTTCGACAACAATACTCGATCTAAAGCCAGCGCAAACCACCCGATACGGGAGATAACGTGGCAAGTTTCTGATCTGTATCCTATCAGGCACGCATTTGCAACTGTACGAATGTTTAAAAGGAAATGTTGCCCAAGGCACTGATGTGCATGCAACGTAACGATGGTGCTCGTAATTAAAGAAAAACAGACAGCTCATTTACGCAAGCAAGACACACGTACGACTGTCTGACAAGCATGAAAATTCAACAGAAAGCATGCAAACCACCAATGATTAAAGGAGTACATTGATTCAAACATACTACATTGGTGGGAAAAGATCACCAAACAAGGGATCAGAAATACAAGGGTTAACAAAGCAAAACACAAAATTCTCCAACTCCCTCTCCGCCTTCTCCAGCACGTCAAAACGGCGGTTTTCGCGTGGAGTCGCTCCCCACCGGTTGGAGCCGTGCTCATCAGCAAAAGCAGACATGACGGCCCGACGAGCTCTTATTTGACTCAGTAAATGAACTGAGTGATCCTTCAGAGCTTGAGTGATTAGACAAGCCTCATGAAAGCACTCAAGCTTGTCCTTCGCCGCGTCAAGGATCGCCGAAGTCATCTCCGCCGGATGAGGGGGTATATCGGCAAGCACAGACAGGAGGATCATCCGGAGCCAAATGGAGCCCATGGGAAGAGGAGAGCCCCGACGGGTCAGTAGCTCGTACATCACCATGTCACATTGAGCGTCGGTGAGAAGGGGATCCGCCAGCCGCGCAGCGAAGCGAGGAATTATCTCCTCAAGGGGCACCTCCCATGGTTCCCGACGAGCATGGGGACGATTGCAAGCCATGGCGATTGATCGGGTTTTCAAAGATGACCGCCTTAAGGCACGAATGGGCTTCTCTGTGAAGAAAAGAAGCAAGGCATGGGTTCAGCTTATAAAGGGGAGCATTTAATGCTATGCACAAAAAATGTTGTGCATGGTGGGACTATTCTCAAAGCCCGGAAAGAAGGGGAGAGCGTTGGAAATGAAATCCAACGACGCATTGGAATCAGGTTAGGGAAATGAAACGTCCCCATCAAGCAGATCCCTGCATACGCAATACGTGAGCACTAGCCTTTGATTGGAAAATGAGGCGGCGCTGCACAGGCACAACAGAGAACTAAGCTCTGAGAACGAGAATCAAATTCTTAAAAGAAAGGTTTGAAAGGAAGGACATGAAAAAGTGAAGGCGCTTCTGAAAGAACGTTTCATCTCCCCAAATCCCTAGAGGAATCCAACAGTCACAAAAGGTGACAGCGTTGCACTCACGTGCGGACACGTGAGAACAACGCTGTGGGGGCATTTGTTTCCTGATTTAAAATCAGAAAAGCTTCTGGAAAAGCTTCAAAAGAGGGTCACATGCTTACACGTGACCAGTAGTCACGTGTTGGCACGTGACATCCAAAAGCATCATCAAGGCAGATTCAGCTTCCTGACTACATCAAAGAAAAGGGCTTCAGAAAGGGTCACGTGCACCCACATGACCAGGGTCACGTGTTGGCACGTGACATTTTAAAGCGGATTCAGAGGCACATCGGTTCCCTGATCAAATCAAGGAAAAAGCTTCAAGAGAGGTCACGTGCTCCCACGTGACCAGGGGTCACGTGTTGGCACGTGACGCTCAAAACATCAGAATTGTTCTCCAGTTAAATCAAGAAAAAGAGTCCAGACAAGGGTCACGTGCTCACACGTGACCAGGGGTCACGTGGTGGCACGTGACGGTTAAGCAGCAACCAGAAGACAGAGCGCAAAAAGAAAGAGGAAGGCTCGTTCCAAGGGAGTCACGTGCCCACACGTGACCATGGGTCACGTGGTCACACGTGACCGGCTTTCAAAGCCCGTTTTGTTAACAGAATTAAATTCTGAAGGAGATTCAAATCTTTCCAAAGGAAAGTGACTATCTGGAACCGATCGAATTAAAGATTCAGAGGTGATTAAATATCATCTATCTATGGGAAAATCTCTGGTTTGGAAAGATTTCCCCTTTAAATCTAAACGAAATAACAAAGGAGAATCCCTGGATTTGAAATCCAATGGTGAATAAAATTCACCTAGCAATCCAAAGGTCCAGAACGAATAATGGATGCAAATCAAATATCTCAAGGAAGATTCGTCAAAAACTAATTGACTTGGCTGCTTCTCCTATAAATAGGAGCCAAGAGACACAAAAAAGGGATATATACGCAGAGGGAGAAAAAAGGAGAGAGCCTTGACACTTTGAGGAATTTGGAGCTTCTGCAAAGGAAAACCCTAGGTAAGAAAGGGAAGGCTTTTTGAAAGAGGGAGAATTTAATTCTCAACAGAGTTTAACTCTGATATATAAAACAGAAGAACATATTTCTTCTCTCTTTGATAGAGGATCTGCAAAGTGCACATCTCCCCTTTAGGTTGAGAATTTAATTCTCAATGGGTTGAGATCCTGCCATGCAGATCCAAAACATAGAGAGGGAATGGAAACACGAGAATTTAATTCTCACAGAACTATAGGAATTTAATTCCTTTAAGATAAAAGTAGGGCTTGACCCTGTGTTATGGGAATTTAATTCCTTCAGAACAAAAAGAAACAGGGTTTAACCCTAATTAAAAAACCTAGTTCTGTTGAAACAGCGGGGATTTAATTCCCTTGATCATAATTTAACAGAGAATGGGAATTTAATTCCTTAAAAGCTTTTGTCAGGGTTTAACCCTATTTAGTTCTTCACATGTATGAGGAATTTAATTCCTACAGAAAATTCAGAGTTCAACTCTATTCCAGAATATAAGTCTTCAAAAGGAAGTAGGAACTTAATTCCTCGGAAATTTAAAGCTCGAGGAATTTAATTCCTAAGAAAAAGATTAACAGATCCTCTAAAAACAACATTCATAGAGGCAGGGTCACGTGTCACCACGTGACCCCTCAAAAGATCTACAGAAAGCCCTTTGAGGCAGCGCCTCACGTGACCCACGTGACCCTTGGCAGAAGCTTTAACATACCTCATTTAGATACCCGTCACGTGATGACACGTGATGCTCCAAAAGAGAAAATGTGATCTCCTCAGAAGAACAAATGAAGGGAGGGCGCTCTCACATGTCGCCACGTGACCCCTCTTGCTTTAGTGTTTAACACTAAGTTGGAACTCCCGAATCCAGTGTTAAAACACTGTTGGGCCTTAGTGTTCAACACTAATCAAAGAACTTTATTTGCAGTGTTCAACACTGACTACCTTAGTGTTAACACTAATTTGAGAGCTCTGTTGCCGATGCTTGATACTGATCTGTCTTAGTGTTTAACACTAATTTGAAAGCCTTGTTGCTGGTGTTTAACACCCATTATCTTTTAGTGTTAAACACTAACTTGTCAACCTCATTCCCAGTGTTCAACACTGATTGCTCTGTAGTGTTTAACACTAGGCTTTGGCCCAATTGGCCGAATGGATAGAGGCAAAGCCCTCCTTCAAGGGATCAACAGGAAGCCAATATTCCAGACATGATTGGACTTAGCCCAAGATGGCCATAAGTTCTCAATTCGTAATTAACTGGGCTAATTGGCTCATAACATAATTAATCGGTCTTGATCCCAAATTGGGCCAAGGACTATTTAAGCCATTCCGGTTCTAGGGTACATCTCTTCACTCCTTTGATACTTGGCATTGTAATCCCTCAATGTCTTCAAAGAGGTGACGGGTCCCGACGACCACACATTGATATGGACTGTGGGGTCCTTAAACCCATGTCTAATGCAAATTCCTGGTTACGTGGAATGCGGATAACGTCACTTTCTGACCCCGCGGAAAACGCCCAGAGCGGAGCCTAGTCCTCGCCAAGCACGGCAGTGAACCCGTGTGGAGCATCTAGTGCAAAATTCCTGGTTACGTGGAACGCGGATAACGTCACTCTTTGACCCCGTGGAAAACGCCCAGAGCGGAGCCTGATCCTCGCCAAGCGCGGCAGTGAACCCGTGTGAAGCATCCAGAGCACATACCGGACTGTGGAGTCCTTAAACCCATGGACTACGACGTCCTTAACCTTGACCGGGATGTCTTAAAACTAACAATGGACCGCAATGTCCTTAAACTACCCGTGGACCGCAATGTCCTTAAACTACCCGCGGACCGCAATGTCCTTAAACTACCCGTGGACCGCAATGTCCTTAAACTACCCGTGGACCGCAATGTCCTTAAACTAGAACAATAGAGCCCCGCATGCTCTTTTATCGGATCTAAACGGTCCCGTTTAAGTTGATCTTAGCCTCAAAGATGGCTAACGTATCCTTAAACCTTCAAACAGACTAGACTATGAATCCCCCCCAATTAACTCTGGCTCGAGGGTACATCTCCGAACTCCTCTGACATCCGTCATTGTAATCCTTCAACGTCGTCAGAGAGGTGACGGGTCCCGACGGCCACATATACGATGGACCACTATGTCCCTAAACTGGAACAATAGAGCCCAAATGCTCTTTTGTCGGATCTAAACGATCCCGTTAAGTCGATCTTAGTCTCAACGTTAGACTAACGTATCCTTAACAAACGTTTGAGTTGATCTTAGCCTCAAGTATGACTGACGTATCCTCAAACCAAACCCCCAAACCCAAATCTAAGATAAACACGGATTTGGATTAGTCCACGCCCTACGGGAGACGACGTAACTCAGTCTCCGTAAACAATCCACGGGCAATAAAATACGAAACAAACACCCACGACACGAAGTGACCAGCTGGAGAAGGAGAAAGTTGTTACCGCGATGCGGTAGCGTAATTAACTGCAGGGGCTTGCGCCTGCAGGGAAGAGCGTCCCCACAATCAAAAACCTCTCCACGAGGGGGAATCTGACGAAGTCTGCTACATCGGCCGCATCCGTCTAAGCCTCCGATGCACGGTGCCATGGATCAACTTGGCATCTTCGGAGAGGTAGACGGATAACACCAATTAGCATCTGCCCCGAATATCAGGCACGGACGCCCAAGTCCAGGCCGCCGTTCGGAGGGGAACAGCGACCACAATCGTCCCCTATATGTCTCTGGATACTGCCATGATATCAAGATAGGCAAGATCCTGGTAGATAATGGATCCTCCGTCAATCTCCTTAACGTTCGGGTGTTACAGGAAATTTGCATGAGCGTGCAGCACCTCACTCGTGACAAAATTACCATCTCTGGTTTTGACTCCCAATCGTCACGGACTCTCGGATCCGTAATATTGACATTACGCTTCGGACTACTCGTCACGGACATCAAGTTTCACGTCATTGACGCCAAGACCTGCTACAACGCCTTGCTCGGTCATCCTTGGTTACACGAGTACAACATCATCCCTTCTACACAGCATCAGTGTATGAAGTACTTTAAGGACGGCTTCGAATATACCGTAACAGGCGAGCTGAACCCATTCTCCGTGAACGAAGTCCGCAAGTATGAAGATGCGAAGTACTTTTTGCCAGACTTCGAGGACACAGAAAAGTGTCGCAAGCCGGAGAACAAAGCCGCCGCCACCATCCCTGTTTTCGGGAGCGATACCGAAGAAGAAGAAGAGATAGTTTATGCTGGTCCGTCTCGGCGCAACAACCTGGGACCGTCCGCCCCCATGTTGGTCTTCGAAAGTGACTCGGAAGATGAGGTTAATGCCGTGTTATCCAGTCGGCCGTCAATACAAGCATCCCCTGGCGATGATCAAAGTTTGCAAATCACCATGGTGCCGCGGAAACACTACAAGGATCTTGACGCACTTCAAGCTCATAATGTGCAGGACCTGCAGACGTTTTACGTCCTTCCCCGGCGAAAGGGTGAAAAGGTGATCCTATTCTACCAATCCGCAGAGACGAGAGTGGAGAAAGAAATATGGCATGGCGCGGACGCTACACTCGACAGGCTCCAACCCATCCGTTTGCCCCGATATTACACAAATGGACTAAAGAGGCTATTGAAACGCCAAGGAGTACCCTTAAAACAGACTGTTCGACAAGCTCGGTTCTACAACAAGATTTGGAATGTCCCTGGGACTCAGCGCAAATTGCCCAACGGGAGAATGGAAATGCCTGGGCTTGGATATGTGAGATCCGAGAAATGGGAGTGAGCCAACGGCAGCTACGCCGTATATAACTTCGATAAGGAGGAAAACGCCATGTCCAGTAATGCCAACCCTTCATCAAAACTAGATCCCGCAATCGAAGTGCCGAGTCCGTCATTTGAAGAACAGGTGGACAAGCTTATCAGGAAAGCAGGTCAAAAGGCTCGGGAAGACCACAACCGCAAGATGGCCATCTACGAGAAGGCCAGGAAGCAACGTCTGTTTCAACAGGCTGCAAAAGACGAAGATGCTCCTCCCTGTCAACCCGTTGTGCAAAAGGACCGACGCAGAGGCAGAAGTAAGTCAAGAAGCGGAAAAAGGAGCCGACAACAACGACGCAGGATTAAAGAGTCATGTGATCGGGCATTGCGCGGTCCGGATTTGTCCCTCATAAAGAAGATGAGTCGAGCATATTCCTTCCCCCGAGACAAGACGGAGAAGTTACTCGAGCTCGCTATAAAACATCAAATGATCGCGCTTCCAGAGTCTAAGCACCCTGAGCAAGCTAACAAGGCTTCTCATCTGAGCTATTGCTCTTATCACCGAGCCATAGGACACCCTATCGAAGACTGCTTCACCTTCAAGAACTGGGACGAGGACCAGTACCAACAGGGCAGATTTGCTTTATCCAACGGCCGGAGGGTAACGCCGCCACAAAAGAACGAACCCAAAGCCGCAAGAGCAGAACCGGATCCACCTCAGTCTTGGAAGCGGATTCGCACCTGTTACATGATTACGATATTAAAAGAAGATCCCGAAGACATAGATGAGCTCCCTTGGTGCTTCGAAAACAATGACAATGAGGTAATCTCAGAATTTCCACCGGCTCCGAAAGAACTGGAAGATGGCATACATACTACTGCAGATAACCTCAAGAAGATTGAGTTGGGATCGGCAGACGATCCACGACCGATATTCGTCAGTGAGCGGCTATCTGAAGAAAGGATGGCTGCATTAAAGGGCGTGCTTCTACAACATAAAGATTGCTTCGTGTGGAACTATTCCGAGATGCCGGGATTAGATCCGGAGATTGCTGTGCATAAATTAGCAATATCCCCGGATATCAAGCCAGTCAAGCAGGCGCCAAGAAGAATGCGGCTCGAGCTTAAGATGAGCATCAACGCCGAAGTTAAGAAGCTGATCGATTCTGGATTTATCCAAGAAGTCCAATATCCTGACTGAATTGCCAACATCGTCCCGGTAATGAAGAAAAATGGGACGGTGCGCATATGCGTGGATTTCAGGGATCTCAAAAAAGCCTGCCCGAAGGACGATTTCCCAGTACCGGTAACCGAGCTAATGATAGATAACACGTCCACTCACGAGGTTTTCTCCTTTTTGGACGGTTCATTAGGGTACAATCAGATAAAGATGCATCCCGAAGACCAGAAGCACACCGCTTTCCGGACACCTTTGGGTATATTCTGCTACAAGGTTATGCCCTTTGGTCTAAAGAACGCCGGTGCTACCTATCAAAGGGCCATGACAAAGATCTTCGATGATCTCATACACGACATCGTCGAGTGCTATATTGATGACCTCGTAGTGAAGAGCATGTCATACGAAGAGCATTTAGAGCATCTGAAGACTGTATTTCAACGCCTTCGGCAATATCATTTGAAGATGAATCCCCTCAAATGCGCGTTCGGGGTCTCCTCGGGTAAATTCTTGGGATTCATCATCCGACACCGAGGTATCGAAATAGATCCATCTAAGATCAAGGCAATCATGGAAATGCCTCTGCCAAGAACCCTCAAACAGTTGCGGTCTCTCCAAGGGAAGTTCGCATACATCCGGCGGTTTATCGCCAATCTTTCAGGCAAGTGCCTTCCTTACAGCCACCTGATGAAGAAGGGAACTCCATTCGTCTGGGATCACAAATGCCAAGGCGCACTGGACGAGATCAAGCAGTACCTGCAGAACCCTCCAGTGTTGGCTGCGCCGGTTAAGGGAAAGCCTCTCATTCTTTATACAACTGCCCTAGAAGGTTCTTTAGGCGCATTATGGGCGCAAGAGAATGACCAGGGAAAAGAAAGGGCACTCTACTACTTAAGTCGAGTTCTGCTGGGGGCAGAAAGCAATTACTCTCCCACTGAAAAACACTGCCTGGCGTTGATCTTTGCGATAACAAAGCTCAGGCATTATGCATTAGCGCACAAAGTCCGTCTCATCTCGAAGGTGGACCCTCTTAAATATTTGATGTCAAAGGCTATATTAACGGGTCGACTCGCTAAATGGGCTCTACTCCTGATGGAGTTCTCGATAACGTATCGACCTCTCAAGGCAGTGAAAGGCCAGGCCATTGCCGACTTCCTTGCTGAGCATCCAGTACCTGCCGGTTCTCCTCTGAACTGCGATTTGCTGGACGAACATGCATTTGATGCGATCGGCGGCGGTGATACCCGATGGGAACTCTATTTTGATGGTGCATCTTCTATGAAGAAGCGCAAACAATGTACCCCCATAATCAAATCGGGAGTAGGCCTTATCTTCGTAACCCCACAAGGAGGGATAATGCGCTTTGCTTTCTCCTTAACGGAATCGAGGACGAACAATGAAGCTGAATACGAAGCTTTGATAGCAGGCCTCGAGATCGCCATTGACATGGGAATTGAAGACCTCCTTATATATGGGGATTCTCAACTGGTCGTTAGTCAAGTAAATGGTGACTACCAAACGTGCAAACCGGAGTTGGTGAAGTACGGCGAAAAGGTGCAACAACTATTGACCCAAATTCCCTCCTACACTTTGGAAAGCATACCACATGCGGAAAATAGCAAAGCAGACGCGCTAGCTAAGCTTGCTAAAGAACTGGCTGACGAGAACCTCGATGACGTCAAAATCATGGTATAAAGCCGTCGAGTGCTCGCCCCAGCAGAAATATCTCCCGAATCATACGAAGAAAAAGGAGCGACTGAGCAGACGACCCTACAAATAAAAGACCGTGAGAAGGCTGAGGACTGGAGGGAAGTCTTCATAGACTACTTTAAGTCCCACCGAATCCCCGAAGAAGCGTCCTCAAGACATCAGCTCATGAAACGAGCTCTATCTTTCGCTTTCGCCAATAATACTCTGTATAAGAGGTCGTTTGATTCTCTGTGGCTGAGATGTTTAGGACCTGACGAAGCAGAAAGAGTCGTTAAGGAAGTTCATGACGGAATCTGTGGCTCTCATCAAGCAGGCCCGAAGATGAAGTTAAAAATTAAACGGATGGGTTACTACTGGCCCACGATGATCCAGGACTGCCTCGAATATGCGAAGCAATGCCACTCATGCCAAATCCACAGGGATTTCATCCACCAGCATCCGAATCCACTACATCCGACGGTGGCTAGCTGGCCATTCGAAATGTGGGGGACTGACATAGTCGGCCCCATCGAACCAGCATCGTCCCGGAGACATCGTTTCATCCTGGCGACAACTGATTACTTCTCCGAATGAGCAGAAGCAGTACCGCTGAGGGAAGTGAAGACGGAGAATATCCTCCACTTCTTCAAGACGCACGTCATCTATCGGTTTGGAACTCCACGGCGGATTATCTCCGATAACGGGCCAGCCTACAGAAGCCATAAGATTAGCCGCTTCGCGCAGCAGCACAATAAAGACTGGAGATATTCTTCAGTTTACAATCCATGAGCTAACGGTCTGGCCGAGGCCTTCAATAAGACCTTGACAAAGATCATAAAAAAGACGGTGTCCTGAAATAAGAAAGACTGGCACGAGAGGCTGCAAGAAGCCCTTTGGGCCTATCGAACTATGTTCAAGACGGCCACGAACACAACACCGTATGCGTTGGTATTTGGGACGGAAGCAGTGCTCCCCCTCGAGATAGAGTTACCCTCTCTACGAGTGGCAATCCACTACGAGCTGACGGACAAAGAAAATGCTCACCTTCGGCTTGAGGAGCTTGATGCCCTCGATGAAACCCGGCTCATAGCGCAACAAAATCTAGAGACCTACAAAGCAAAGATGACGCGCTCGTACGAAAGATTGACCCGGCCGAGGACATTCTGCCAAGGCGAACTCGTACTAGTGGTCAAAAGACCTATGATCCCCAATCGTGCCAAGCGGGGAAAATTAGAGCCGAACTATGAAGGCCCGTACATCATAGACAAGGTCTATCAGGGTGGAGCCTATCTGCTCATGGACATGCACGGTGAAAGGCCTTTCAGGCCAATAAACGGCCGCTTCCTAAAGAAATACTACGCTTAATGAGCCACAGCCTAGGTCAATGATAGATGACGACGACTATGTCCGCTCGCTATCTTCCTAAACTCAGACTTTATAAGCAGTAGCCGACCTTCCCCTGAACGGACCGAAACGTTCTTAAACTAACAACGGACCGAAACGTCCTTAAACTAACAACGGACCGAAACGTCCTTACACTAACGACGGACCGAAACGTCCTTAAGCTAACGACGGACCGAAACGTCCTTAAGCTAACGATGGACCGAAACGTCCTTAAGCTAACGACGGACCGAAACGTCCTTAAACTAACGACGGACCGAAACGTTCCTAAACTACTACCGCAGCATTCTTAGGCTGACGAGATGAATAAAAAAAAGAGAAAGAAAAAATATATAAATAAAAAAATAATAGAATAAAAAAACGGTATGTCCATAAGCAAAATGGGCACGGATGAAAACCCGAAAGGGCTCCGTGAGTAAAAACAGCAGGGCTACCGGCGAGTGTTCGTGAAAACCCGAAAGGGCGCGACCTTGTAAAAAAAAAGAGAAAAAGAATAAAAAAACGGTATGTCCATAAGCAAAAGGGGCACGGATGAAAACCCGAAAGGGCTCCGTGAGTAAAAACAGCAGGACTACCGGCAAGTGTTTGTGAAAACCCGAAAGGGCGCAACCTCGTTAAAAGACACTTACAAGATCCTCACGACCTTGCAAGGAGAAACCACCCGCGTGAGATCCTTACGACTCACAAGGGAGCAACACACTTAGGGATCCTCATGATTCCTAAGGAAAAAATACACTTGCGAGATCCTCACGACTCGTAAGGAGAACTCTCTTATGGGACCCTCACGGCTCATAAGATTTGAAAGTCTTAAGTCACAGAGACCTAAACCTGTGCTTAAGCAAAATCCCCCATACCCTTCGACACTGCCCTACAAGCGGCTCATATTGACCCTTGTATACAATCCATGGGCGCGAATAAACATTTCCCCAGCAAAGTCCCACCCGTGACTAGGGATATGTCCATATGGTGAGCAACCCTTGTAGGTCCTCTCGACCTATAAGGAGAAAGCCCTCTTGTAGGATCCTTACGACTTGCAGAGGAACATACACTTAGGAATTCTCACGATTCTTAGGGAGAAAATACACCTATAAGATCCTCACGACTTGTAGGGAGAAATACCTTTGTGAGACCCTTACGGCTCACGAAGTCAAAAGCTTTAGTCGACAGGACCCTAACCCTGTTTGCTAAGCCACCTTTGTTCAATATCGACAGAGGCAAATGATGATTCGCTCCTGACAATATCCCAGTGGTAGCGATGCTGATGCCGAAAGAGGAGTCTAAAACCCAAGCTTGCAGCGAAAAGGCTAGCAAGCCACACATGCCTACGAAATAGCCGAAATGATGGGCAACTTGCAATAAAAAGCAGCAAGTAAAAATGTATGCATGAAAAATAGCCGAAATGATGGGGCAACTCGCAATAAAAAGCAGCGAGTAGAAAATAAATAAATAGACGAAATGATTGGGCACCGCGAAAAATAGCCGAAATGATGGGGCAATCGCGACCCTCGCGATATAAAAGCTGAAATGATAGAGCATCGCGGAAAAAGAAATAAAATATAAAAAAAAAAGTTTCAATTTATGCCCTACAGGTGATGTTCCATCACACCCTGTATACAATCCAAGGGCGTAAACAAAAAGGGATCATACTTCACCTCCAAGTTTCATCA
Organism: Agapanthus africanus; assembly: GCA_030015575.1. Lineage (NCBI taxonomy): Eukaryota > Viridiplantae > Streptophyta > Magnoliopsida > Asparagales > Amaryllidaceae > Agapanthus > Agapanthus africanus. The sequence goes on along the minus strand of CM057339.1, from coordinate 159,974,053 downwards.
TAAGAAGAAGCAAAATCTCGACGGGCCGCGAATGACTTAGAGATCATCTCAGCACTCTTCTAGTAACAACAGACACAACTCTAAGCTAAGCGGAACAGCGGCAACTCCCAGATCCATGGCTCGGTGATATACATATCGCCAACAATCAAACCTCCATCCCGTAAAATGCGGATACAATCAGCAAAATTCCTGGTTACGTGGAACGCGGATAACGTCACTCTTTGACCCCGTGAAAAACGTCCAGAGCGGATCCTAGTCCTCGCGGAGCATGGCAGTGAACCCGTGTGAAGCATCCAGAGCGGAGCCTAGTCCTCGCCGAACACGGCAGTGAACCCGTGTGAAGCATCTAGTGCAAAATTCTTGGTTATGTGGAACGCGGATAACGTCACTCTTTGACCCCGTGGAAAATGTCCAGAGCAGATCCTGGTCCTCGCGGAGCACGGCAGTGAACCCGTGTGAAGCATCCAGAGCGGTGCCTAGTCCTCGCCGAGCACGGCAGTGAACCCGTGTAAAGCATCTAGTGCAAAATTCCTGGTTACGTGGAACGCGGATAACGTCACTCTTTGACCCCGTGGGAAACATCCAAAGCAGAGCCTAATCCTCGCCGAGCACGGCATTGAACCCGTGTGAAGCATCTAGTGCAAAATTCCTGGTTACGTGGAACGCGGATAACGTCACTCTTTGACCCCGTGGAAAACGTCCAGAGCGGATCCTGGTCCTCACGGAGCATGGCAGTGAACCCGTGTGAAGCATCCAGAGCGGAGCCTAGTCCTCTCCGAGCATGGCATTGAACCCGTGTGAAGCATCTAGTGCAAAATTCCTGGTTACGTGGAACGTGGATAACGTCACTCTTTGACCCCGTGTAAAATGTCCAGAGCGGATCCTGGTCCTCGTGGAGCACGGCAGTGAGCCCGTGTGAAGCATCCAGAGCAGAGCCTAGTCCTCGCCGAGCACGGTAGTGAACCCGTGTGAAGCATCTAGTGCAAAATTCCTGGTTACGTGGAACGCGGATAACGTCACTCTTTGACCCCGTGGAAAACATCCAGAGCGGAGCCTAGTCCTCGCCGAGCACGGCATTGAACCCGTGTGAATCATCTAGTGCAAAATTCCTGGTTACGTGGAACGCGGATAACGTCACTCTTTGACCCCGTGGAAAACGTCCAGAGCGGATCCTGGTCCTCGCGGAGCACGGCAGTGAACCCGTGTGAAGCATCCAGAGCGGAGCCTAGTCCTCGCCGAGTACGGCAGTGAACCCTTATGAAGCATCTAGTGCAAAATTCCTGGTTACGTGGAACGCGGATAACGTCACTCTTTGACCCCGCGGAAAACGCCCAGAGCGGAGCCTGGTCCTCGCCAAGCACGGCAGTGAACCCGTGTGAAGCATCCAGAGCAAACACCGGACTGTGGAGTCCTTAAAATCTACGGACTATGATGTCCTTAACCTTGACCGTAATGTCTTAAAACTAACGATCAACCACCCCGATTCCCTACGGATTCTGCCTTGGTTTAAGGGTACATCTCTTCACTCCTTTGATACCTGACGTTGTAATTCCTCAACATCTTCAAAGAGGTGACGGGTCCCTGCAACCAAACATCAAACTGAGGAGTCCTCAAATCCACGGACTATGAGGTCCTTAACCTTGACCGTGATGTCTTAAAACTAACATCGGACTGTGGAGTCCCTAAATCCACGGACTATGAGGTCCCTAACCATGACCGTGATGTATTAAAACTAACATCGGACTGTGGAGTCCCTAAGTCCACGGACTATGAGGTCCTTAACCTTGACCGTGATGTCTTAAAACTGACATCGGACTGTGGAGTCCCTAAATCCACGGATTATGAGGTTCTTAACCTTGACCGTGACGTCTTACAACTAACACCGGACTGTGGAGTCCCTAAATCCACGGACTATGAGGTCCTTAACCTTGACCGTGATGTCTTAAAACTAACATCGGACTGTGGAGTCCCTAAATCCACGGACTATGAGGTCCTTAACCTTGACCGTGATGTCTTAAAACTAACATCGGACTGTGGAGTCCGTAAATCCACGGACTATGAAGTCCTTAACCTTGACCGTGATGTCTTAAAACTAACCTCGGACTGTGGAGTCCTTAAATCCACGGACTATGACGTCCTTAACCTTGACCGAGATGTCTTTAAACTACGATGCCTCGAGAAACCCCTGACTCCGTGAAACACGAATAAGGGTGACCACATCCAGCACTTGCAGGTCCTCACGACCTGTAAGGAAGAAAAACTCTCTTGTGAGATCCTTACGACTCTCAAGGGACAGCCCGCTTAAGAATCCTCATGATTCTTAAGAAGAACTTACACCTATGGGGTCCTCTCGACCCATGGGGAGAAAAAACTCTTTAAGAGACCCTCGAGGCTCATAAAGTGCAAAAGTCTTAGGAAGCAGATCTTAACCCTGAATCCTAAGCCCTCGCTGCCCTGCAAGTAGGCCAAGATAAATTGTCCGCAGAACACATTCAACAAAAAGGGGACACACCATTGAAGAGAAAAATATGTCTTCATTCATAAACCCCCCCCCTTCGACAACAATACTCGATCTAAAGCCAGCACAAACCACCCGATATGGAAGATAACAAGGAAAGTTTCTGATCTGTATCCTATCAGGTGCGCATTTGCAGCTGTACGAATGTTTAAAAGGAAATGTTACCCGAGGCACTGACGCGCATGCAACGTAATGATGGTGCTCGCAATTAAAGAAAATTCCCATGAGAAAAAAAACATGCAGCTCGTTTACGCAAGCAAGACATACGTACGACTATCTGACAAACTTGAAAATTCAACAGAAAGCATGCAAACCTCCAATGATAAAAGGAGTACATTGATTCAAACATACTACACTACCGGGAAAAGATCACCGAACAAGGGATCAGAAATGCAAGGGTTAACAAAGCAAAACACAAAATTCTCCAGCTCCCTCTCTGCTTTCTCCAGCACGTCAAAACGACGGTTTTCGCGAGGAGTCGCTTCTTATCGGTTGGAACCGTGCTCATCAGCGAAAGCAGACATGACAGCCCGACGGGCTCTTTTCTGACTCAGTATATGAACTGAGTGATCCTTCAGAGCTTGAGTGATTAGACAAGCCTCGTGAAAGCACTCAAGCTTGTCCTCCGCCACGTCAAGGATCGCCGAAGTCATCTCTGCCAGATGAGGGGGTATATCGGCAAGCACGGACATGAGGATCATCCGGAGCCAAATGGAGCCCATGGGAAGAGGAGAGCCCCGACGAGTCAGTAGCTCATACATCACCGTGTCACATTGAGCGTCAGTGAGAAGGGGATCTGCCAGCCGTACAGCAAAGCGAGGGATTATCTCCTCAATGGGCACATCCCATGGTTGCCGACGAGCATGGGGACGATTGCAAGCCATGGCGATTGGTCGGGTTCTCAAAGATAATCACCTTAAGGTATGAATGGATTTCTCTGTGAAGAAAAGAAGTAAGGCATGGGTTCAGGTTATAAAGGGGAGCATTTAATGCTATGCACAAAAAATGTTGTGCATGGTGGGACGATTCTCAAGGCCCGGAAAGAAGGGGAGAGCGTTGGAAATGAAATCCAACGACGCATTGGAATCATGTTAGGGAAATGAAATGCCCCCATCAAGCAGATCCCTGCATGCGCAACACGTGAGCACTAGCCTTCGATTGGAAGATAAAGTGGCACAGCACAGACACAACATAAAACTAAGCTCTGAGAACGAGAATCAAATTCTTAAAAGAAAGGTTTGAAAAGAAGAGGATGAAAAAGTGAAGGCACTTTTGAAAGGACAATTCATCTACCCTACTCCCAAAACAGATCCGACGGTCACAAAAGGTGACAGCGTTGCACTCACGTGCAGACACGTGAGAACAACGCTGTGGGGGCATTTGTTTCCTGATTTAAAATCAGGAAAGCCTACGGAAGAGGCTTCAGAAAAGGGTCACGTGCTCACACGTGACCAGCAGTCACGTGTTGGCACGTGACATTTAAAAGTATCGGCAAGGCAGATTCAGTTTCCTGACTACATCAAAGAAAAGGGCTTCAGAAAGGGTCACGTGCTCCCACGTGACCAGGGTCACGTGTTGGAACGTGACATTTAAAAGCTGCTTCAAAGACACATCAGTTCCCTGATCAAATCGAGGAAAAGGCTTCAGAAGAGGTCACGTGCTCACACGTGACCAGGGGTCACATGTTGGCACGTGACATTTAAAAACAGCGGACTAATTCTCTGATTAAATCAAGAAAAAGGCTCCAGATGAGGGTCACGTGCTCACACGTGACCAGGGGTCACATGGTGGTACGTGATGGCTAAGCAGCGGCCAGAAGGCAGAGTGCAAAAAGAAGAAGAGGGCTCGTTCCAAGGGGTCACGTGCCCACACGTGACCAGGGGTCACGTGGCCACACGTGACCGGCTTTCAAAGCCTATTTATTCAACAGAATCAAATTCTGAAGAGATCACTCAAATCTTTCCAAAGGAAAATGATTATTTGGAACCGATTGAATTAAAAATTTAAAGGTGATTAAATATCACCTATCTATGGAAAAATCTTGAATTTGGAAAGATTTCCCCTTAAAATCTGATCGAAATAACAAAGGAAAATCTCTGGATTTAAAATCCAATGGTGAATAAAATTCACCTAATAATCCAAAGGTCCAAACGAATGGTGAATACAAATCAAATCTCTCAATGAAAGATTCACCAAAAACTAATTGATTTTGCTGCTTCTCCTATAAATAGGAGCCAGGAGACAGAGGGAGAGACATACAGATAGAGAAAAAAGGATCGATACATAAATAAAAAAGGAGAGAGCCTTGACACTTTGGAGGAATTTGGATCTTCTGCAAAAGAAAACCCTAGGTAAGAAAGGGAAGGCTTTTTGAAAGAAAAAAAGAGAATTTAATTCTCAACAGAGTTTAACTCTGATATAAAACAGAAGAACATAGTTCTCTCTTTAGTGGAGGATCTGTAAAGTGCACATCTCCCCTTGAATTGAGAATTTAATTCTCTTTGTGTTGAGAGCATAGAGAGGGAATGGAAGCTTGAGAATTTAATTCTCACAGAACTATAGGAATTTAATTCCTTTAAAATAAAACTAAGGTTTAACCCTATGTTATGGGAATTTAATTCCTTCAGAATGAACAGAATCAGGGTTCAACCCTAGAAAAATAACAGGAATTTAATTCCTTTAAAAAAGAAGAAATTAGGGTTTCACCCTTTGACAGAATTTCATACCTTTCTAAAAGAGAGTGGGAATTTAATTCCTTTAAAGCTTTTATTAGGGTTTAACCCTATGATAGAATTCAGTTCTTCACATATATGAGAAATTTAATTCCTACAGAAAATTCAGAGTTCAACTCTATCCCAGAATATAAATCTTCAGAAGGGAATATGAATTGAATTCCTCTTAAATTTATCGTTAGGGTTCAACCCTACGAAGAATTTAATTCTTAAAAAAGGAATTAACAGATCTTCTAAAAAACATATAAAGAGGCAGGGTCACGTGCCACCACGTGACCCCCGAAAAGATCCACAGAGAAGGGCCTTTGAGGCAGTGCCTCACGTGACCCACGTGACCTTTGGCAGAGGCTTTAACATACAAGCATTTAAATGCCCGTCACGTGATGGCACGTGATGCTCTAAAAGATGCAATATTCTCAGCAGAACAAATGAAGGGAGGGCGCCCTCACGTGCTACCACGTGACCCCTCTTGCCTCAGTGTTTAACACTAAATTGGAACCTCTGAATCCAGTGTTAAAACACTGTTTGGCCTTAGTGTTCAACACTAATCGAAGAACTTTATTTGCAGGGTTTAACACTGAACTTCTTAGTGTTTAATACTAAATTAAACCCCTGTTAGCAGAGCTTAAGACTAACTCCCTTAGTGTTCAACACTAAATTAAAATCTCTGTCACCAGTGTCTAACACTGATTATTCTTAATGTTTAACACTAATTTGAAACCTCTGCTGCTAGTGTTTGACACTGATTTGCTCTAGTGTTTAACACTAATTTGAACCCCCTGTTGCTGGTGTTTAACACCAACTGTCTTTTAGTGTTAAAACACTAACTTGATCCCAGTGTTCAACACTGTTGAATTAACGTTAGCCCAATTGGCTAAATGGTCAGAGGCAAAGCCTCTCCTTCAATGGACCAACAGGAAGCCAATATTCCAAACATGATTGGACTTAACCCAAGATGGCCATAAGTCTTCAATTCAGACTTAACTGGGCTAATGGGCTCATAATATAATTAATTGGTCTTGATCCAAAATTGGGCCAAAGACTATTTAATCCACCCCGGTTCAAGGGTACATCTCTTCACTCCTTTGATACTTGGCGTTGTAATTCCTCAACGTCTTCAAAGAGGTGACGGGTCCCGATGACCACACATTGATACGGACTGTGGGGTCCTTAAACCCATGGACTATGAGGTCCTTAACCTTGACCGAGATGTCTTAAAACTAACATCGGACTGTAGGGTCCCTAAATCCATGGACTATGAGATCCTTAACCTTGACCGGGATGTCTTAAAACTAACTACGGACTGTGGAGTCCCTAAATCCATGGACTATGAGGTCCTTAACCTTGACCGAGATGTCTTAAAACTAACATCGGACTGTGGAGTCCCTAAATCCACGGACTATGAGGTCCTTAACCTTGACCGGGATGTCTTAAAACTAACTACGGACTGTGGAATCCCTAAATCCACGGACTATGAGGTCCTTAACCTTGATCGCAACGTCTTAAAACTAACATTGGACCGCAATGTCCTTAAACTACCCATGGACCGCAATGTCCTTAAACTACCTATCGACCGTAATGTCACTAAACTAAACAACAGAGTCCCCTTTTTTATTGCTCTCTTGTTGGATCTAAACGATCCCGTTAAGTTGATCTTAGTCTAAAAACTAGACTAGCGTATCCTTAACAAACGTTTAAGTCGATCTTAGTCCCAAATGAGGCTAACGTATCCTTAAACCCAAACCCCCAAACCCAAATCTAAGATAATACGGATTTGGACTAGTCCATGCCCTACGGGCAATGACATAACTCAGTCTCCGTATACGATCCACGGGCAACCAAACATAAAACAAACACGCACGACACGAAGTAACCATCTGGAGAAGGAGAAAGTGGTTACCGCAATGCGGTAGCGTAATTAACTGCAGGGGCTTGCGCCTGCAGGGAAGAGTGTCCCCACAATCAAAAACCCCTCAAGCGACGGGGAATCTGACGAAATCTGCTACATCGGACGCATCCATTTAAACCTTCGATATACGGTGCCATAAATCAGCTTGGCATCTTCGGAGAGGTAGACGGATAGCACCAATTAGCATCTGCCCCGAACCTCAGGCGAGACGTCAGTCCTGGCCACCGTTCGGAGGGGAACACAGGGCACATGATCTGCAGGCGCTTAGCGCACACGTGCGCCTCACAGGATCCGCGGGCGCTCAGCGGTCGCGTGCAGGGCACGTGACCCACGGGCGCCCGGCGCCCGGCGCCCGGTGCCTGGCATGTGACCGGCGAGCGCCACGCGCCAGGCACGCATCTTTAAGACGCTCCTCACCCCTCATTCCAATGCACTCCACACCCAAAACACGTCCTCTGTTGGGAAAATTTTTCTAACGGGGCGCTGCCCCGCACCTATAAGGGCGCTGCTAGCCCCCTTAACTCCCAGCCTGCCATCCGAAAAGCGGGACCCCCCGTAAACACTGCGAGGCCCCCGATATATCTAAAACCCTTTCAAAACACAACACACGCACACGACACTTTGAGTTTGGATGACCAGTTTGACCCGTCAATCGGAGGTTCCCTCGCTCAAAAAGCGAGAGATAATTAACGGCAGTTTAGTCCGTGGCTGCTGGAGATTCAGATCCCCACGATCAATAAACCACGGCCTACCTTAGGCATGGGGAATCTGTATACGCCTGACAAGCACGCGCGTATTCCCATTTCAATGGGGTGACGAAAAACACCCTACAAAGAACATGTTCAGATCCCTGTAGCTTAAGGCTTTTGAATCTTATGAGCCATGAGGGTCTCATAAGGAGAGTTCTCCTTACGAGTCATGAGGATCTCATAAGTGTGTTTCTCTTTTGTGAGTCGTAAGGATCTCATGTAGGTATTTTCTTCTCACAATGTCGAGAGGACCTTGCAAGTGCACATGAACTTTTTTATTTTTTTATTTTATGAGTTTGCCCCCTTTTCGGGTTTTCAGAAACTCGCCGATAGTCCTGCTGTTTTTACTCACGTCTCCCTTTTGGGTTTTCATCCATGCCCATTTCGCTTGTGGACATATCGTTTTTTTATAACGAGATTGTGCTCTTTCGTGTTTTCACAAACTCGCCGGAAGTCCTGCTGTTTTTACTCACGGCGCCCTTTTAGGTTTTCATCTGTGCCCATTTTGCTTGTTGACAAACCGTTTTTTTGAACGATGGAACTCTCGAAAGTAGTTTCACCGCAGGTGACCCATCTGTTTGCCGGTGGGACTTGGGGATGGCTTCATCGCTAGAGTAGCTGTGTTGCCAGTGGGACTTGAGTTGCAACCCTCGCCATTGAGATTTCGATTGCAATATAGATCTTAAGGGAGTGGATTGCCGTTTTTTGGGGCAATCTGCTAGTTTTAGGGACGTTCCGGTCCTATATCGCCATATTTGAGGCGAAATTTTAGTTTAGGGACTTTTCGGTCCATTATCGCTATGTTTGAGGCGGATTGTTAGTTTAAGAACTTCTCAATCCGTTATCGTCATTTTTTAGGCAGATTGTTAGTTTAAAGACTTCTCGGTCCGTTATAGCCATGTTTGAGGCGGCTTTTTAGTTTAAGGACTTCTCGGTTCATCATCACCATGTTTGAGGCAAAGTTTTAGTTTAGGGATATTTCGGTTCGTTATTGCCGTTTTTAAGACGATGCGCCGTGTTTGATACGACACACTAGTTTAGGGACGTTTCAGTCCATTATCGCCATGGTTGAGGTGACGCTCTAGTTTAGGGATATTTTGGTCCAATATCACCATGTTTGAGGCATAGTTCTAGCTTAGGAACATTTCGGTCCGTTATCGCCATTTTTTAGGCGACGCGCTAGTTTAGGGGAATTCCGGTCCATCATTCCCATGTTCGGGACGAAATGCTAGTTTAGGGACTTCTGGGTCCAACATCGCCGTGTTTGGGACGACGCATTAGTTTAGGGACTTCTCGGTCCATTATCTATCATTTGGTCGGAGAGTTACATAACTCATTCCTTCCAACGCTTGCTTGCCGGGACGCTGTTGCATGTCTTTTGTATGCATGGACACTTCACGCCTTAGGCTGTCTTCACTTTATTGGACTGCTTATTTTACCATCACCGCAATCGAGTTGTTTTGCGGAAAATACCGGATATTTTAAACGGCACCTGCCCCCTACTCACCAATGTCGCTTTCCGATACTGATGGAGCTTCTTCGAGATATCACCTCATTCTTTCTGTTGAGTCTTCCTCCTTCTTGGAAGAATGAACTTGACTTGGGGGGTTTTCTCCTCATCGTCTGATTCGGAGTGGGACATGGATTTCACATCCCTCCCATGACTTTTTTTGTTCAGGCGGGATATTCCACTTGATTGTAGGACCCGTTTGTAAGTCTTTTGATATCCTTTCTGTTCTTTGAGAAGAAAGGACCATCTCACGTAGAGATTCTGCCGCTAGTAAGGAATATGCCCCCTGTGTATATTTCGGGAGGGCGGGTACCTACGCCGTCGCTATTTTAGCGATAGATTGCTTCAGAACTGCTCATCTTGTTGAGCGTTGGCGACAAACGCCACCTTGCATTTGTTTTTTGTTCATCTTCATCGGATGAGGAAGGATCTTGACCCATCTGATCCAATCGAGCCATTTTATCTATGAGCTCTTGGAAGGTCGTTGGTTCGAAGACGGCTATATATAGGAACACCTTTGAATTTGGGTCAAGGGTGGCTATGAATATTCCCACGGCTGGAGCTTCGTTGATACTTTGCTTGCATTTTGACCAAAGATTTCGCCATCGGGTAACATATTGAACCCAGGTCTCATTCGGTCCAACCATTTCGTTGACCAACGCCGCTTCGGTAGTGTGTTTATTCATACTAGCGAATCTCTGATAGAAGAATATATCCATCTCGTCGAAGGTCTTTACAGAATCATTTGGGACTCTCATGTACCATTCGAAGGCGATGCCTGTCAGGCTGCTGACGAATTGTAGGAGGAGCAATATGTCATTTCCTCCAGTGTTGCCGCACATAGATTTAAATCTCGTAATGTGCTGGCGAGGATTCCTAGTTCCTTTGTACATGTGGAACGTTGAAAGTGTGTACTTTGGCGGGTACTGTAGTTGATTGTACCAGGCCGGATATGGTCGACCAATCTTGATTGACCTATTTGCAGCTTCACTGACATAGTGAGCTTTGATTTGCTGAGCGATATATTCGTCTAGCTTTACTTTTGGAATCATTTCCTCTTCGGCCGTTGATGAGACTTGCAGTGGATTTGAAATATCACGCTTGTCTTTATGAGCGACTATCAACGGTTCATCTTCCAGTGGTTCCGATTGAACCATCATTCCAGCCATATTCTGGATCAGAAGGGCCATTTGGTTCATTTTAGTGGACATTTCTACCGCTTCTTCATTTCTCTTTTTGAGAGCACGCTTTAGGAAGTCAATATCCGACTCCTGCTCTGTTCTTTCTCCAGGTATGTCTTCGGGATTTGCCTTAGACGATAGATTAGCGAGTGCTGCCGCCTGAGCAAATATCTACTGTAGCTTTTCACGTTGCAGTTGAGCCTTTGTTAGGGACCGAGTATGCGGTCCGTAACTAGTAGAAGCACGAATTTCTTCTTTAGAGTCCACCATATAGACTGTGTAAACTACCATGCCTCTAGACTTGGGGCGTTTGGATTTTTAGCCTTTGGAGTTTGCCTCAGGCACTCGAGCTTTATCTGGCCTCTCTTTTTTGTGAGAAACTGCTTTGGCTTTAGGAGGAACCGTTTTAGCAGGAACCGCCTTGGGATGAGTCTCCTTATATTTGGAAAGGGAGTTGTCTGAGTATGGCTGACGCTTAGAGGAAGAGCTGCAAACGATGACTGAGTTGTTCACCTGCTTCCACACTTTATATATAGATGAGGACAGATCTCTCGGAGAGCGAAATATTTTCTGCTTTCGTTGGATCTCTATGGACTGCGGAGATTTCTTCAATATTATGGTGGGAGAATTTTTTCTGACCCTTCGTAACACTTCGAAACTGTTCCCAGTTGGAACAACAGCATTCACCAGTGGGGTTGAAATAGGACCATACGGAAAACTGCCCCCAGCTTGTCTTATTTGATGCCGATATCGACGTCAGCGATGTCTTACGACCGGAATTTGATTAGCCTTAGGATTCTGCTGAGCCTGCCCCCTATTTTCTTTGAAAGCTTGATTATTCTTCCCCTTGCATCGACCTTAGCCTTTGGAAGGTACCAATTGTTTGGAGACCGATTCCATCGATAAAGCAGAAACTTGAGGAGCCAGCCTGTGGAAGACAGCTTCTTTTGGGATTCTTCCTTCGGCATTGAGGTACCGAGGGTGGGAGGTGGGAGCATCGACCCAAAGAGAAGCCCATTTATTTCTTTAAGAGCCGGATTGCAGAGATTTGAGGCTGCAAGTGGCCCATACTTGACTCCACCAGATGTGACAGAGCCTGAGTTGCGGTGAGTGGAAGCAAACGCCATTGTAGGTAGAGACGAAACGCTGAGCTTCAGTATCTCATGACCCAAGGGCAACTACTTATACCACGATTATTTGATCGCGAAAAAACATGACACGCGAAGTGTGGAGTGGAAAGAGGAAAAGGTCCCACCGGATATGCCAGAATTTGTTCACCGCCGAAAGACCGGACCGAGACGTTGGGACGTCTGGTCTGAATTCTGGGGGCAGATGCTATTTGAACATATCCATCCATCTCTCCGAAGATACCAAGTTGATTTATGGCACCATATATCGGAGGTTTAGACAGACGCGACTGTTGTAGCGTGACTTCATCAGATTCCCCCTCATTTGTGAGGGGTTTTTGATTGTGAGGACGCTCTTCCCTGCAAATGCAAGCCCCTGCAATTAATTACGTTGCCGCATTGCGATAACCACTTTCTCCTGCTCCTGCAGTTCACTTCGTGTCATGTTGTGTTTGTTTTGTTTTGGGTTGCTCGTGGATTGTATACGGGGACTAATTTATGTCGTCGCCCGTAGGGCCTGGATTAGTCCAAATATGTATATTTTAGATTTGGATTTAGATCAAGAATTTTGCTTGACGGGGCCCACGTTGGTAGCTTGGTTTGCCAACGGGAATGAACTTAGGACGCAGATCTCACATTTGTGAGGTCCATCGGTTCATGGGATATTTAGGTTTGATCTAAGGATCATTAGCCATATTTGTGACTAAGATCGACTTATGAGAAGTGAGCGTAGGGACTCAACTGATCATTTGATCATATATGAATAGCCCATGGATAGTATACGGTAGTCATTATGGAGACAGTCCGCAGGGCAAAACATATTAGTTTAAGGACGTCGCGGTCCAACATTCCCTGTTTGGGATGAATGTTAGTTTAAGGACATTTCGGTCAAATATTCATCTTGCGCACACGTGTATTTATTACGTGACGGAGTGAACAATGGTGACATGGAATGCACCTAATTCAGGGTGCGGTCTGATTTGAGGTGTGCACGTCAATTTAGAAGTGCATCGGTGTGGGATGTATCATTCCCTATCTTGATGAAATTTTATATCAAGTTGGGATGAGAAATGAGTTGTTGATCGTCGGGACCCGCCGCCTCTCTGAAGACATTGAGGAATTACAACGACATATATCAGAGGTGTGAAGAGATGTACCCTTAAACCAAATCTTGTATTTGAGGGAAGGGATGGTGATGGACCTAAGAATCGTTAATCATATTTGAAACTAAGATTAGCTTAGGAGATATGACATGAATATCATTTTGGATATCATCGATGAAAGATCATTAGTCATGTTTGAGACTAAGATCAGTTTGGATATCAATTTGGATATCATAAACATATGCTTAGCCAGTTTGGGCTAAGATTGGTTTTCTGTAATATCCAGCAGTGCTAAGCACTCAGTTATACAACACTCACGTGTGTTTCACATGAGGCGCTGAAACAGTGCTAAGCACTAGTTTTTTTGGCGCTCACGTGTTTTTCACGTGAGGCGCTGCACTAGTGCTAAGCACTAACTTTTCTGTTTTCTGGCGCTCACGTGTGTTTCACGAGAGGTGCTCCAATAGTGTTAAGCACTAACTTTTCCCGGCACTCACGTGTGTTTCACGTGAGGCGCTATATACTTGGCATTGAGCGCTCTCGTGTTTTTCACGTGAGGCGAGAAGTTGTTTTAGAGATTTAATTTCTGTTGATATTTTTAGAGAACTTAAATCTCTATTAATGGTATTTTGACCATTAACAACCACCAAGATCATTATTTTAGGATCATGGATCATGTTCTTTAAGAAATAAGTTCTTGATTTGAAGGAACTAAGTTCCTGAAGTATTATGGACTCCATATTCTGATTTGAAGAAACTAAGTTCCTGGAGTATTATAGACTCCATGTTTTTTCATGATCTTGTATCCATGTTCTCCTCTGAATCTTTGATTTTCAAGAATAAGATCTTTCCGATGAGAATTAAATTCTCAACTTGTGGGAGACTTGTCTTGTGGATCACAGATCCAGAGAGAGAACTAAGTTCTTTTAAAAGGGTTAAACCTTTAGATGTGATATGATAGGTAAATGAGATATTTTGATCTCTTCTTTTTTCTTTACCTAGGGCTTTTAGGAGGGAGATCTTCTTCTTTGAGAGAATTAAATTCTCTGTTGTTTTTAGAACCTTCTGTATTTTTACAGAAGCTTATGGGGGGGTCTCCTCTCCTTATTTTTTCTCTCCTCCCCTTCCCCTTTTTTGTCATCTCTTTGCTCCTATTTATAGGAGAAAGAAAGGTATCAATTTGTTGAGGAAAACTCTTATTGAGAGATCATGATTAATTTTATAATCAATCAAAATGATCTTTTAGATAAATCGGTGAATTTTATTCACCGTTGGATTTTTAATCCAAATACTCTTTGTTTAACAGAGAAGATTTTTTGTTTGTTTTACAAGATTAGGAAATATTTTTCTAAGATAGAATTTTATTCTATCATATAAATATCTTGTTAGTTTAACAAGATTATAATTTTATTTTATCATATGAATATCTTGTTAGTTTAATAAGATTAGAATTTTATTCTATCATATGAATATCTTGTTAGTTTAACAAGATTAGGAATATATTTTTCTAAGATAGAATTTTATTCTATCAAATGATCGATGAGTGGTTTTATAATCACCATTGGATTTTTGATCCAAGGATCATCTGTTTAACAGAGAAATCTTTTTAGTTTGAGAAAGATCAGGAAAATACTTCCCACATAGAATTTAATTCTATCAAATGGTTTAATTGGTGATATTTTATCACAATTGGATTTTAAATCTAAGATTCTCTGTTAGAGAAAGATCTTTCCATATTAGAAAGATCAGAAAAAATATTTCCCAAATAGAATTTAATTCTATTAGATAGGAGTATTTTAAATTGAGGTGCTCACATGCTTTGCATGTGAGTGCTGCCGAAGAATGTGGCAAGAGAACTCACACGTTTAGCACGTAACCCCTAATGTGGATTTTAGCATGTTTACTTTCAGCGCTCATATGCTTTGCATATGAGCGCTCACGTGTTTAAAGCATATGAGCGCTCACGTGTTTAACACGTGAGGTCTGTTTGGCCTTTGGTTATTTATGTTCAGCGCTCATATGTTTTGCATATGAGCTCTCACGTGTTTAACACGTGAGACCAGTTTGATCCTTAGTTATTTGTTTTCAGTGCTTATATGCTTTGCATATAAGCACTCACGTGTTTATATGCTTTGCATATAAGCACTCACGTGTTTAACACATGAGGCCAGTTTGGCCTTTAGTTATTTATTTTCAGTGCTTAAACGCACACGTGTTTAACACGTGATTCCAAACTATGAGGATTCTTTTCCTCTTTCTTTTCTCTCCCCCTTTTTTTATAAAGGAACAAATAGCTCTTAGCCAAAAAATTTGGCAGGAACATATGGTTGTCAAAGGCCTCAATGAAAAGTATATTGTTTGATAGGAGTGAGTGGAGGCAGAGGATTCATGTGTTGGACCCGGCGTAATTCTCATGTTGGTTCATGTAGCCTACCCCATATACTTGGGATAAAAGGCTCAGTTGTTGTTGTTGTTGTTTTGGGCATATTAAATTTAGTTAATTATTTGTTAATTTTAGAATATATTTTATTTAGTCTCTTTTAGGAGAATAACTTATTTAGTTTGGTAAGGTAGATTAAAAAATTTAGATTTCATTTTATTTGAGTCCTATTAGGCTTATGAGTAGTTTATTCTTATGTAAGAGAACTTATTGTAACTCTTTGGTTTAATAAAATTAGAGAGTTTCTCTCTTGGCATCTTTCTCTGGTGCAGAGGGTCACCATGTCGATTCCTGCTCAGAGAGAAAACACACAACTCATAATTGACCGGTTCAATTCCTGCTCGATGCATGCCAATAATAATGTTTTATCAATTGACTTGGCTCTATAGAACCCTATCACCCATACATAACGAACGAGATAGTATATTCATATCATAACATATGAAAAATAAAAAAATTGAAGTTCTTACTATACTATTGAAACTCATAGGAAAAAATTAAGTTTATGGATAGAATCAAATATACAATATTTACAAATTAAAAGAAGTAATCGGTTATTAGTGGTTATTAGTCAACACGCTACATCTTGGAGAAAATTATGGGACTTCTACTACATTCAATCCACTCGAGGTCTCCAGTAGAATTCCTAAACCCGCCCATTCCAATCCGATAGCATAAAAGCAAACTGATTACTTTGTATGGAATCAAATAGTAAGAGTTCGAATAGAATGTATGGAAAATCAGGCTTGTCGATTGCTACCGTCTTGTTTAAGGTGAAGGAGTACAGCTTCTGAAATCAAATTTCAGGGAAGTAAAGAGAGTGTGTGTTCAGAGAGGAGAAACCAAAGTGATCTTCAATGGTCTTTAATCCTTGGTGAAAGAAAATGAAAGCTTTTTTATGGAGGTACGAATCTCTCTTAGTAGTTGTCCTCCATCGATCTGGCTGTAAGCGGTTCTGAACAGTTGAGATTGGGAGTAAAGATTGAATATGTGGATCTTAATGGGTTGTCGTTGACGCCGAGCTACCTGCAAGGAAAGTACCGGGGTGAGTAACCACCGTAGGACCCTCCGATGATCAAATAAGTACCGAGGAATAAATGCAAGATAGAGGCATAGTGGAATCCGTTCGAGTTACCTGAATCATCTGGAGGAGGGGGTTTATATAACGGTCGCACGGAACGAGCTGATGCGAGATTTTCGTCGTTCGTTACGTCCCTACATCACGTTCGCATTGATGGCAGGATAAGCTCATTAATGGCGAGATACGCTAGCGTGAGATGCGGGACGTGGAGTGGCGGAGATCTCGTCATGGCGAGATACACAAGGGCGCTCGGGCTTCGTACTCCCGGCCAAGCAGGGACGCTGAGGAATCTCAACTATAGGATAGCTCGGAGACAAGCTACTAGCTGGCGGTCACCCGAAGAGGGAACGTACTCCGGGGAGGTCTTCTAAAAGGTCGGTTGCAACCTCGGAGGCGAGGCACCGAGAAATTTCCCCGATGCATCATACTTATTCTAGCTCCGTAGCCCCCAGGAATCTAGTTGGCGTATGTGGACGATACGGCATCTGCTGCATGTCGTAAATCTGAGGGTTCCTTTCTGCGAGCCTCATCATTAGCCCTCCACTCTCGCCCTAATCTATTTATGGGTCAGGTCGAGAGTGGTAAACCCGGTTTTTAACGATTCAGCCTAAGATTTCCCCGCAACGGGTTGTCCGAGGAAGATGCGGCATTTAGCGGCTAATCCTCTCGGGTCCTGGGTCCAGGCGGCAGCTCATGAAATGCTTTAATTCCTGCGCGTATCTTTGGTGATGTCAGCGGATCAGTGAAATGATTGCGCTTTAAAAGGGGGCGTCGTTTCGCTCACTCTGACGGTCAGACTACGCGCCACGTGTCCCCCACCGGGTGGCGGGACGTGAGGGGATTTCACCCAAATCCTGGTGTGAGGGGACGTGTCCAATGGACATTCGCCACGTGGAGTCCCGGTTGCCACTAGGTGTGATGCTTCGTTTCAGCGGGAACAGATTTGGGCCGTTGGATGCCTTCTCGCTGAATGTATAAATAGGGGAGGGGGCATCCCATGGTAAACACTTTTCCCTAGTCGTCTCTTGTTGTCTGAAGATTGCCAGATGCACATCCGCTTAGATCAGAACTTTAGCTAAAAAAACTTTCCACGGCCAATCCTTTCTTGAATCAGGTTGGATATCTTCCTTCGAAGTATCTATTGATGTAGTAGGGGTTGAGTCGGGCGATGAGGCTTCAGCTTCTGAAGCTGAGTCCAATGGGTCTTCATCCTCCTCGGCTTCCGATAGCAGAAAGAGTTCTTCTTCTTCTTCATCTTCTTTGTCGGGCTCTCCCCTAGGGGGAACGACGCCCTTGTCCCTCATCGTTGAGGGGCAAAGAGAGTCCCCAAGGTGCGCATCGGGAATACTCGCAATGCGCCCTCGGTTTTGAATCGTCTGGATGAGCTTTCCGACATCCGGGCTTGTTTCTATATCCCCTCTGGCTATTCACTCCGTTTGGCCAGGGAGGGCGAGCGGGAAGACCAGGTGCAGGGCAAAGAGATTGCCCTGTACTTAGAAGCCTTTCGGGCTGGGATGCATCTGCCATTCTCACCTGAAGTTTATGCCGTGCTCCATTGTTTCCGTCTCTCTCCGGGCCAGCTAGTGCCGAATTCATGGAGAATCCTCTTCGGCTTTCTAGTCCGGCCGAAGATTGATCGAATCCCCTTTGATTTAAGCCTCCTCCTTTCTTTTCTTTGCTATAAAAATCACTCTGGTACCAGTAAGGACGAACCGAGCTGGGTGTACCTTTCATTCAAAAAACATAATAGTAGGGTGGCCGGGTCGGGGGTAGTGGTTATCCCTTCATCCATCCACGAATGGAAGGAGAAGTTTGTCTTCGTCGGGCTACCGGAGGGTGAGGATTGGCCTGTGTTCATCAAGTGGCATAGGGTCGACTGTCCTAGGCAAGCCATAATCCTATTTAAAATAAGAGATAAACCCAAATTTAAAATATTCGGTTCGCCCAGATATCCCGATGACAGACGTCTGAAAAAGTATTGGTCAGACGTCTGCCTCCTCTCTGTTAGGCTTCAGCTCCTTAGGCAGACATTTGCACGTCTTGGTCAGATTACTTCCTACGCTCTGGAGTGGGCTTCATACTTCTTTAGACGTCTGCCATAGAAGTCTGGATTCGCTCTGTTGTTGGCTAAGGATCTTCTCCAAACATCTACATCCTTTCTTTCAGATGTTTGTCGTTGCTCAGTTCTTTTGACAAGATTCTTGGTGCACGACCAGACTCTGAACCCCCTTCTTCAGACGTCTGCGGAAGAATTCTTCATAATTGTAACATTCTCTAAATTGGAGATTCTTCCGCCTTGACTCCCAAACTAATATACTTTACACGATTCCGTTATATGCTCTCTCCTTATCAAATTTTCATGGAGAGGGTCACCAACCTGCAATAAAGATCCAGCTTATCTCTGTCTACGACCTTAGTGAATATATCCGCCAGATTCTTTTCTTCCGCGATCTTCTGCAGTGTCAAGTCGCCATCTTCCAACGCTATGCGTATGAAATGGTACCACATCTTGACGTGCTTCGTCCGAGAGTGATATGCAGTGTTTTTAGCCAATTGTATCGCATTTTGACTGTCGCTCCATAAGGTATTAAAATCTTGTTTCTTACCCAATTTCTCGAGTAATTCTTGTAACCATATCATCTCCTTGCTGGATTCCGTAATAGCCACATATTCGGCATCCGTTGTTGACAATACTACATGCTTTTGCAACTGAGAGACCCAACTGACTGTTGTTCCCTCAACCGTGAATACGTACCCCGTTGTGCTTTTCGTACTATCTCGATTACCTGAGTAGTCCGCATCAACGTAACCTTACACATTAAGAGAGTCATCCCCGAAGGCCACGCCATGTTTCCCAGTAGACAGAAACGGTGACGTGGTAAGCCTGCAACGTATTTACTATGAGAATACGTTAAGTGTAATTAAGCAATATATCAATGTACAAGAATAATAAGAGTAATAAAATTAAACAACAATTTTATTTACATTCAATTTTAATTACAACTATCTGGAATAAAAAGATATAATGACAAAAACAAATGCCTAAACAATGACATACTGAAAGTAAGTACAGGCAGGAGCTCGTAATCAGGCCAAGCAGCAAACTGGTCTAAGTCCTCCGGGTTTAGCTCTATCTCCTTAGTGTCCGGTCCTCCTGACGAACATTCCAAAGAAAGAAACAGAAAGGAATGTCGTCAGTAAACTAGCGCTCGGTAAGTCCCTAAAAGAAGTAAAGGAAGATGACTGGTGGTATATAAAATGAATAGACATCAAGTAAGAGTGAACATGCAAAGTTATATATGAGAGTATTTAAGCATCATCATTTACAAGTATAAGATTTTTATTCTAACGTGATTGTATGTAGTTTAATAAATAAAGTATTCATATATACGAGAGGAGTACATCTTACCCCGTGGACTATAGTAACATATAGTATAAGGCCCCATCATAACCCACGAGACAACGGCATGTAAATTCATGTAGATGTCTTTTAAAGTGATCTCTCGTACCATGATATACGTATGTACCAATCTACCTCTTTATCCCCGCGTATTGTAGTGTATAATTCAAATTAACAGGTATTAACCGAATCCATGAATAAAAGAGTACAAGTTCATGTTCAAGTTGTAATCATGTATTCGGGTATTCATGTCCAGTTCATATCAAGTTATATTCATGGTTCGATCAAATCAAGTATTCAAGTTCAAGTTTTAGATACTCGAGTTCAAGTGTTCAGATTCATGATCGAGTGTTCAAGTTTGGGTTTGAGTTTGGATTCAAGTCGAGTTTAAGTTCAAGTTTGTATCCGAATTATAGACATTTCTTATGAATGGATTTAACTGTTGAAATTCTTAAGTTCGGGAGTAATCAGACAACTGCTACATATGGGCGGCAGGATCTATATTTTTTTTCAAGATAATTGCCATTGATGACTCCGTTAATTTGCAATGTTGCCTAACATGAGTGGGCAACCACTCACTTTCTACGGCTCCCTGGGGCTTAAGAGAAATCATACCGCTTAAACCTATATTAATCTAGAGTCCTTAAAGATTTATTCTTGTTTGTTTACATTGTTTGCATTTATCGAGAGAGTTTTATGACAAATACTTTAATATTGTTTAAAAATAAACCTTAAGGGTGATTTATAATATTAAGAGTTTGTATAAAGATGTATTTTATTTTAGGTGGTATTTTAGTGATGAAACTTAGCTTTTAAAAGTCTATGGTATTTTTCTGAAAACTACTATTTTAGGAACTTGGTCGTATTTTATTAAAATTTTAATCTTTCGATTTTAAAATATGATTTTTACAATTTGTTTTTATTGAAAATACGGATTTATAATTTATATTTAATTTTCCAAAATTTAATTTGTTTTAAAAAGTCGTATTTCATTAAATCGTATTCATATTCCTTTCGAAACCGAATTCTCCGTAAGGAGCTCTGCATCTTGCTTTACTATCTCAAGAACATGCGATAATCTATACCATCCATAAGTAGGTCCCCTAAAAAGAGTTGTAGAGGCTTAGTTGCAAAAGGATGTAAAATATCGATTAAAAACGTATTTTTATAAAGTGATTATATTTTCTTGAAAATTGATTTCTTTTAAAACAACGCTATAAGTATGATCGTGCTATGAAACCATAATGTATGTGATGGGATAGGTCATTACCCCGTAAGTTTTCTAGGGGGATGTATGTTAGTTATCGATTAAAAGGGTTGTATTTAAAGTGCATGGTATTTATATGAAAAAGTTCATTATATGCTTATATCATATGAAATTCTAATTACATGAAAAGGTAAAAGTTGTGAATAATATGTGAAGGTGATATTAGAGACTTAGAGTAAAATTTTAAACATAGCAAAGGCGACAAAAGTTCTTTGAAGAAAAAAAATAAATGGTGAACTCCACTTTGTGTCGATATTGTTTTAGAGATTAGTTTGAGATGAAAAAAAAAAGAGAGAGGAAGGGACTTAGGGTTTTAGAGTGTTGATAGGAGAGGAAAAGAGGGAGGGGAAGCTTTTGGAGATCGTGGTAGCGTCGAGAGTGGTTTCGGTATTCGATGGAACGAACCTTGATTGCTAACTCCACTTGACTGGCCTTAACCTTTCTTGAACTTAGAGAATTTTTATGAGAAATTTTCAGAATAAGGGAGAACTAGGGAATAGTGTGGTATTTATAGGGATGAATATATGTATATGGTGAATTAAAAATTTAAATAAAGAGCGCGTAAATGAGTAGATAAAGGGGTGGAGTGCTCTCTGTTTAATTGCAGAGAAATCAAATAATAAAGTGGAGTAGAGGGGGTTGAAGGGGTGTATGGGCAAAAGATGGAGGGGTTTGGGCTCATCTTGGCCGCTGGTAGCGGCTGGGGGGAGTTTTCGGCGGTTGGATGAGGGCCACGTGGCTCGAGTTTTGTGCCATGTGGTATATTCTGTGTTAACTCCTTATTTATCCCTTTTGATTTTTCTAAAACTTTTCGATTCTCCATGTATTGCATGTGCAACTCTTGGGCTTCCGAAAAGTTAAAAGAAAAAATATTAAAAATAATTAGGACTGATGGAAATTGAACACACAGGCTATGTCACAGCAGTGTAAAGATTTAACCAGTGAGTTACAAGTTGTTTCTTGCTTTTATTGGACAATATTAACTTATAACTCGTAGTCAGGCTGAAATACCCTTTTTATACATTGAACAACTTACATTTGTATAGGGATTTCAGAGTCGTTACACTGAAGCATAAACAATGACTGGATGTTCCCCTGAAATATCTCAATATCCACTTCACCGCATTCCAATGCTCCTTCCCCGAGTTTTGCATGTACTTGCTTACAACTTTCACTGCATGTGCAATATCTGGTCACATACTCACCATTGCATACATCAAACTCCCCACCGCAAATGCATATGATACTTTTGCCATGTCATCCTTCTGCTCTTGAGTTGTCGAGCACAACTCTTTACAGAGTTTGAAGTGCTTCGCTAAAGACGTACTCACCGGTTTTGATTTGTCCATATTGAATTGCTTCAAAACCTTTTACACATAGTCTATTTACGATAACCATAGTTTTCATTGCTGTCTATCTCTCATGGTCTTCATACCCAGAATTTACTTGGCTACTCCGAAATCTTTCATGGAGAATTTATCAGCCATCATCTTCTTCAGATTTTGAATTTTATGGAAATTCGGACCCGCTACCAACATATCATTCATGTAGAGTGACAAAATAATATAATTGACATCCTTAATAGTCTGTACATACTCGCAGTGATCGAAATCACATCTCGCAAATCCTGTCTCCAACATGAACTGATCGAATTTGAGATACCACTGTCTTGGAGCTTGCTTGAGGTCATACAAACTTTTTCGCGGTCTACAAACCATGTTCTCTTTCCTTTTCACCTCGTATCCCGATGGCTGCATCATAGAGATCTTCTTCTTCAAATCTCCATGAAGGAACGTCATTTTCACATCTAGCTGCTCTAAGTGCAAATCCTCCATCGCCACGATACTGAGTATCACCCGAATTGAAGTCATCTTCACCGCCGGGAAAAAGATCTTTTGATAGTCTATCCTATGTTGTTGCATATATCCCTTGACTCCAAGCGAGCCTTGTACCGCTTCATGCCATCAGCCTCATCCTTGATCTTGTACACCCACCTATTCAACAACGCCTTTCGACCCTTGGGTAGTTTCACTAGATCCCAAATACGGTTCTTCTCCAAAGAATCCATTTCTTCATTCATAGTTTGCTCCCACTGCTTGCTAGCACTGTCTTGTGTCGCCTCTGTAAGGGATTTAGGCTCTCCTCCCGAATCTGTGTACAAAATGAAGTCGGTAACCAATATTTCAAATATCTTCTTCTCTTATGTAGATCATCTCAGAATTGTTACATCTGGTTGCTGAACTTGATCTTCAACCTGTTTTTGAACCTGATTCTGCACCTCAATGCTCATCTCCTCTATATTCTGATCTCCACTTGTATGCACCTGACTGCTCTCCTGAGTTCCATCTAACTCGACATGCTCAGACACTGTTCCTTGGCTTGCTTTGCTTTTTTATACAAGTATTGCTCATCAAAGATGACGTTCCGGCTTCATATTACCTTCTTGCTTGAGTAATCCCACGGCTGATATCCGAACTTATATCCTTCATACTCGATGAATGCATACTTCCTAAACTTGGAGTCGAGCTTACTCCTTTCCTCCTTATCTATAAGCAAATACGCAATGCAACTAAACACTTTTAGGTGTGAATAATTAACCGGTTTACCTGACCAAATTTCTTCCAGAATTCCTCCATCGAGCGCACTTGCCAAGCTTCTATTGATCAGATACACGAAAGCATCAACAACTGTTGCCTATAGGAATTTTGGCACATCCGCATCCAAGGTCATGCTTCTCATCCGCTCTAGGATTGTCATGTTCATCCTTTTAGTGATGTCGTTCTATTGCGGTGTCTCCGGTACCGTCTTCAACCAATGTATACCTTTTTGTGAGTAAAACCTCTTGAATTCTTGTGTGCAATATTCTCCGCCATTGTCGAATTTGAGGCATTTAACCTTCATCCTTGTTTGGTTCTCCACCTGTGCAATCCAGTGTTTAAAGAAACCGAACACAGCGGACTTATTATTCATTGCATACACCCAAGTCTTCCGGCTTGCATCATTAATGAATGTTACGAAGTACCGATTCCCATCATAAGACTCCACCAAGGCCGGTCCCCATACAATCCGTATGCACCAACTCTAACTTCTTGGTCTTCTATATCTCCAATCTGAAATCTGAGTACGCTTTACTTCCCACAAACTCAACTCTCATATAGTCCCATCTCTACCATCTTTGGCTAAGAAAGAAGCCCCCCACCCTGAAGAATCTTCATATTCTTCTCACTAAAATGCCCCAATCTTTTATGCCACAACGAAGTCTCAGAATCTGCTTCTGAACCTGTCTCCAGTGCAATTGAACTGCCACTGCTCCCACTGAAGGAATACAACGAACCTCTCAACTTTCCTCTTATGACCACCAACGATCTTTTAGAAATTTTCCACTGTGAATTCCCAAACATCTTAATATAATCTTCGTTGTCCAGCTGACTTATAGAAATTAAGGTTTTCTTCAGATCCGGTATATGTCTTGCGTTCTTTAGCTTTATTTGATCTCCTCCTTATGGTTGCAAAATAATTGTCCCTTTTCTAACGATCTTACACGGCCGACCGTTTCCCACCGTCATATGTCAAAGATCCCCTTGAACATAATACTAACTAAAGTGATGCCGACCTGAAGTGCAGTGAAAGGATTCCTCCAAATCTAGAAACCAGGTATCCGCATTTGTGCTCTCGTTCGCCGATAAACAAAGCCCATGTTCCCCTTGTTCATATGTAGACACCATATGTACCTCTTATCTGAGTCTTTCTTTAAGAGTCTACATTTGTTTTTTCTGTGGCCCTTCATTCCGCAGTTCCAACAGTCGCCTTGGATCTTACCTTTTGATTTTCATAGGCTCTTTGATCTTCCCTTCTTCCCTTTTCCTCTTTCTATTGATCTACCACGATTCTCCACTGAGAGTGCAGAAGTTCCCAAACTCCCAATCACGGCCTTTCTTATCATCTCATCGTTTAATATGCAACTCACCGTACCATTAAACACTAGTCCCTGTGATCGAGTTGCTGACCGCCATCATGAGATTTTCCCAACTCTCCGGCAATGAACAAAGATATAAAAGGAATTGAATCTCATCTTCAAATACGATTGAAACCGATTTGAGTTATCTTGTCACGCTGTTGAATTCGTTCAGATGATCTGTCACCGAACCGTTCTCTGCCATTTTCATATTGAAAAGCTTTTTCATCAGAAATATCTTGTTCGATATTGAAGGCTTCTCATACAAATTTGCTAATGTCTTCATTAACCCCGTGGTTGTTTTCTCCTTTGAGATATTGAAAGTCACTTGCGGAGTCAACGATAACCTAATCATCGCCAGGGCTTTCCTATCCAGCAAATTCCACGCCTCATCAGACATCTTTTCGGGATTTTCGTCCAACAATGGAAGATACTGAAAATACCTTAGAAGGGGGATGAATAAGGTAACTACATGTCCTATGGCAAATTTTAAAACTTAATTACTGTATTTTAAATGATTACCAAGTTTCTGCGGAAATGATTTAAACAAGTTAAAACAATGAAACTTAATACGGTAATCAACACAATGACAGCAAAAGTAAATAAAGTCAAAGCAATGCAAACACAGAGATTTGTTGATTAGGGTTCACCAAGCTCCTGTGGCTAGTTTTCATCTAAGACACCTTCTTAGAATTTCCGCACTATGGCTGGGAAGAACACGAATCCCTCCTCACAAGGATGTGAAGAACAAAAATCCCTCTTCACAAGAATTACTCTCTTGAACTTGTGATTCTTAGAAAACAAGTCTTCTTCCTCTTTAGCATGTGATTCTCTAGAAATGCATCACTTTTCTCTCTAATCCACGTCTCTTTAGGAAGATCTCTTTTTCTACTCCAAATCCACACAATTCAAGCAATGAGAGGCACCCCCTCGTGGGTTGAGAAACACCCTTTCTCGAGGGTTAAGAGACACCCTCTCTCGTGTATTTACAATCGTTTTAAAAATGACAAATTTATTCACTCTCAATCCTATGACCTCAATAGATATAACCAGTGTTGCACAAGGATTGATTTGAGAACTTATCAGGTTTTGGCTTTGTAGAAATGGGAAATGTTTAAGGCAAGTGAAAGCATAAGAAGAAGAAGAAAATATCACACAAGGATTTGCAATGAATGGTTAATAAAAAATGTAAGATCTTATGGGTTTATATAAGGATCGAATGAGAAGTTATTCCAACTGCCCATAACTGCCAAAAATTGTCATAAAATAGTTAATGACTGTTGAAGAAAGTTAGAATTTATAATGGCGTAAATGTCCCTTCAATTCGAAATTTGAATTTGAATTAACCACAAAAAACTGCCCGTGAAGACGTCTATAGGAGACGTTTATCAATAGACAAATTCCTTCAGCAGACGTCTGTTGGAGACATCTAGAGATCAAAAAAATCTTCAGCAGACGTCTGGTGACTCGTCTTTGAGAGATATATCCAGTATTTGATAAACTAAGATATATCCAGTATTTGATAAACTGAGTATTTGATATATCCAGTATTTGATAAACCGGTTCAAAAAATTATGATACAGACGTCTGTGTTCTAACATGAATGAATATCTGTTTTTGAAACTTGGCAGTTTGAATTCCAACAGATAGATTAGACGTCTTTAAATTAGAGAAAGACGTTTGGAGCATAGAAAACATGTTGAAATGTGGTTTCTAACCTCATGAGATCATCACTAAACATATGTATAACACTTACATTTTCTATCTTCATCTTGGTTCTTTTTTATCTTCATTTCCTTGAATCATTATGTCGAGACATCATTGTATCTTGATTAGGCTTGCAACACATTATCGATTGCGTCAAGTCTTCATGCCATATCATCGTTTTGAGTGCATATCACATTATAGACAATCTTGCTTAATATTTGATATATTGTGCAAGTTGTACTCAAGAATAAAATACTTGGAAACGTCGCCAGTAATTTATGAATTCAATTAAATAAAGTTTTGAACTAAATAATCAAAACTGAGAATCATGTGATACAGATGTTAACGGATACAAATGCTTCTAGTATAGATAGTCCTCCATCTGCATGCGCCACCAACCATAATTATGACCACTAAACTTCTTCATTCTTATCTTATCTGTCACGCCCCGCTTCCCAAAATACGGAAATACGAGGGGTTGACAGGGCCAGCCATGCTCCTACGGTCAAGGAAATGTCCTGCCGTAGCCACACTTCAGCTTCTAGCTTTACATGGTAAACAGTAAATAATGCGCAGGTAATGAGAATTTCAGTAACTGAACAAAACAATATAAAGAACTGACCTGATGAGAAACAAAAGGTATAACCCTGGATAGCTAATCAAGTTGTCCGTGATGTACGTCTAGTCCTGGTCCAGGCTAAATCTTCTCCTCACACTGAGCATGCATACTCAGGTCGTCAGAGCGACACAATAGCAATATAATATATAAATCCATGTGACAACTCTAACAGTGATAATAAATATATATGACAGTAAATCAATGACGGTATAGGTATGAACATGCAGTAATCAATGCAGTGGAACAGTAAAACAGTAAAATGATATGCCAAGTATGTCAACACAGTAAGTATGTATATCGATGCTATCATCCCTATCAGTCTCTAAGTCTTATTGCACAGGTCACTAAGCCTATCGTCAGTCCAAGTGTGAGAGTCAACCACTTGCGAGTGTCCTCCACCCAAGGGTAGAACCCAAGGGCAAGGGACCACGGGCCCAACATGTAACTCACGGTAATAATCATGTACCCTGTAAATCTCCATATATCTCCATATATATAAGCCGGCAAGGGACTCCCGAGATTCTGTTGAACTCACACTCAAACTACCCCACACCCCGTGGTCTACATCAAACGCTAACCATAACCTCAAATACCAATCGGTCTGTGACAAGTCTGTGCGAGAACTGGAGGCAGGACCTCCATCAAGCACGTCCCGACTAATACCTAAGATAAATGGCAGTGTCCGGTGCCTTATCTGTGACACCCGTGCAAGAGCTTCCATAAGTGTTCCATACCACTTATAGTCATACGTACACGCGTCCCACAGACGTCGACAATGCAAAAGAATCATAAGGTTCACTGATTGTGTACAAGTACGTATCACTTTCACTTATTCACTTATACGC
This sequence comes from Agapanthus africanus, assembly GCA_030015575.1. Taxonomy (NCBI): domain Eukaryota; kingdom Viridiplantae; phylum Streptophyta; class Magnoliopsida; order Asparagales; family Amaryllidaceae; genus Agapanthus; species Agapanthus africanus. The sequence continues at coordinate 159,945,910 of CM057339.1, read as the reverse complement.
GAACACTAACGTACTTGCCACAATCATCGCTAATACCTAACACTGGGTAATGCACGTTATCACTAGGTTATCAATGCAGTGACATGTATATGATATGATGCGTAAACAGTATGTAAAGCATGATTAGGGTGTCATGAATCAATAATCTACCACTTGCATAATCTATCATAAATCATACGGTTACAGTTTAGTGAAATGATGAATGGGGAATAAATAGTATGTTCAGTTGTCTATCCAGCGAATTTGGTTTCATGCCATTCAGGTTCCAGGATCATTAATTATAGCCATTTCATTTTAAGCGTTCACGGCTGGAAATCCGGTTTCAGAATCGGAAGTCCGTTTTGCAACGCATTTTAATCCTAGTTGGGATCATATTTTAGCGATACTACAGTTGAATGAAATATAGGGTTTTTAGTAAGGTTTTCAACGCAAAAGACGAATCTTCAATCGCGTCTGTACGTCAAGAGATATATACAGTTCAATACCAGTATGTCAATTCTGATTCTGTTGGGACTGTTATACGTCCCCATCTTTTAAATTGCAGATTAAATAACAAACGATAACGAAATAGGATGAAACCACTTGTGTTATCTAGCTAACGGATTCACCTATAATAAACAGTAGAGTTCCGCAACCTACGAGTTAAGGAAACAGGGTGGTGCTCATTGCGGGACAGCACACAGTAAATAGAGTCGCTCTGGACCGCAGTCCAGAGTCGCACTCCGATCCAAATATGGTCACAGTTTAAGTATAGAAATATTTAGAAACTTGCATAAGGTTATAGTTCGTCGAGTCGGCTTCGATTTGAGACCTCGAACGCATCATTACAATATGTAAATAATTTATGATAATTTTAACGGTGTTCAGGTACAAGAAATTTCCAGTTTTACGGGTAAACTTGGGGGTAGTCGTTTTAGTCATTAACGGTCATATTTTTCAACGAAATTCACACACTAGATTCACTGCCATATGGGCCATATTATACAATTGAGTTCCGCCAAATTAAATGATGATTTCCATTGAGAACATGCATCGAACAGTTGCAACGTAATATTTAACAGAAAAGTAAATCATGGGATATACACGATTGTAATTTGTAATTATCATAAAGTAGCATGTAGCAAGTAGAGAACTTGCCTGAAGACGATGAATTGCTGGCACGGTACGCACGGGCACGACACACGCGGCAACAACGGCAAGGGTTTGGCCTCAACTGCGGTTTGGCCTCGGCTAGACGTGGAGCTTGGGGCTCTTGCCGTTGGTAGTCGATATGGAGGGCAGTGGTGTAGCGGGGAGATGACTTCGTCGGCTAGGGTTTGAGAGAGATCAATAGAGAGTGAGGAAGAGATATAGAGAGAGAGGAGCGTTGAGAGAGAGAGAAGTGTAGAGAGAGAGAGATTTCAGAGAGTGAGAGAGAGAGGACAGCGGGAAAGAGAGAGTAGAGGAGATAGAGACAGAGAGTGAAAGAGTGAGATGAGAGGTAAAAGAGAGAGAGATTAAGAAAGAGAGAGAGAAATATAGTGAGAGAGAGAGAGAGAACAGAGGAATGGAGAGAGAAGGAGAGAGAGAGAGTGATCGAGAGAGAGTATGATGGCGACGGTGATGATGATGACGACGTAGGGTGTCGACGAGGCGGTCCCGGTGAGAGGAGGCTCGCCGGCGAAAGGTAGGTGCGGGTCGAGATGGGTGCAGGGAGCTCGGTGTGTGCAGGGGTTCTGTGGAGGTGCCGGGGGCGATGGGTGCAAGGGTGGTCGGTTGCGGGTGATGGTGGAGGGAGAGAGAGAAGGTGGAAAGAATGAAGGCGGGGAGGAGGTGAGCGACGGTGAGGGGACGAGGTGGTTGCAGTCGTCGACGTCGGGGGAGTGGGGTGCAGGTGAGTTTCGAGAAGGAAGGAGAACGAGGGAGAGAGAGCGAGATGAGGAAGAGGGTGTGAGGGAGGTAAGGAGGAGTGAACGTTTGGGGAGCGGGTCATAGGGGAACGTGCGCGTCGTGGGCAAGGGCGCGGGCGTGGGCGGAAGAGGCGGAAGTGCAAGGGACAGGGATTGGGAAATTGGGGGGAGCCGTTGGGAAGAAAGAGAAGCGGGTCGGGTCGAGGAAACGGGCGCGGGTTGAGAGTGAAGCGGGCTGCTGGGGAAGTGGGCTGGGCCGGAAAGAAAATAAGTTAAAAGAATGAGGAAATTAGAAAGGCCGGGCTGAAGGAGATTTGATAAAGAAAAAGGAGTGGGCTGCGTTAAAATAAATTTCCTTTTATTGGTTTGCTTGGGCTGAGAAGATTGGCCGGGGAAATTAAGTGTTTGGGCTGAGGAAATAAAATATAGTTTGGGTTTGGGTTTAAAAAGAAGTTTTAAAATAAATAAACTAATAAATAATTATAAATAAAGTAAAATCTTATAAGTTAACGAGAAACACGATTATTGGTATAAAAAGGGTTGGGTGTTACATTATCCTCCACCATTTTTTGTCTACTGATAGAGCTTCAGATCTCCTTCAGATGTTGTTCTCCGTCGATCCTGCGATGGCGGTCTTTGACGGCTGAGACTTTTTTGGAGGTTGTTGAGTGTGTGGATCTCAATGGGTTGGTGTTGGACGCTGAGCTACCTGTAAAGAAGTCCCGGGGTGGGTGACCACCGTAGGACCCTCCGACGATCAAGTTAGAGCTGAGGTATATGCGCAGAGTAGCGACGTATTGGAATAAATTCGAGTTACCTGAGTCGTCTGAGAGGGGTTTTTTTATAGTGGTCGCATGGAGCGAGTGGGTGTGAGTTCTTCGCCTTCAGTTAGGTTCTCACGTTACGCCTGCATGAATGACGGGATCTCTCCATTAATGACGGGATATGCTCATTAATGGGGGGGATGCGCCAGCATAAAACGCGGGACGTGGAGCGGTGGATATCTCTCTTTGGCGATATACGTGGAGCCGTTGCGGGGGTGCTTGGGTTCCATTCTCGGTTGATCGGAGGTAACCGAGGTAGCTTGGTATGTGAGGAGCTCAGAGACGAGCGGGAGGCCGAGGAAGCTCGGTATATAAGACGGCTCGGAGGTGAGCCCGGAGGCTGAGGAAACTCGACACGTCAGAAGGCTTGGAGGTGAGTCTGGAGGCCGAGGAAGCTCGGCACATCAGAAAGCTCGGAGGCGAGCGAGGAGACTGAGAAAGCTCGGAGACGAGCCATTGGTAGTTTCCTAGGTGAAGGCGGAATTTCTTCAGGGAGGTCTCCCGAAAGGTCGGATACATTCCTCGAGAAAGGGTCCCGAGGAACGTCCCGATGCAACTCATTTATTCCACCCCCGTAACGTTCGGGACACGTCATCTGCCACGTGTCATAATCTGAGGAGACACCACTTGTGAGCATTATCATTATCCCCCCACTCTCGTTCCGACCTATTCATTGATCGGGTCGAGAGTGGCCTGCTCGGTTTTTCTTTTGCTCATTTTGGCGCCAAGGAATCATAATACGGATTGCTCGGGAATGGCATGGTGTTTGGTGGTTACGTCATTTCAATCTTTAGGCTCACGTGTGGCCTCGCCGTTCGCCTAAATCTTCGCACGTATCCTCGATGACGTCAGCGGATCAATGAAATGATCACGCTTTAAAGAGGGGGCATCGTTCCAGCCAATCGCTAGTTGGGATACGGGCCACGTGTCGGGCGTCGGTTGGCGGAAGTGACAGGCTGTACCTGACTCCTGCAGTCGAAAAGACACCCCCAATGACCGATCGCCATGTGGAGCTATGCCGGTCGTTGGGAGCGACATTTCGTTTTGGCGGGATCAATCATGATCATTGGATGCTTTCTTTGGGGTGTATAAATAGGAGGGGACTTTCTTAGGGCTAACACTTTTACCCTAATTCACTCTCGTTGTCAAAGATTTCCCGGCACTCCTTCCCTTTAGATCGGATCACCTATGATATTTTCTCGGCGAACCCATTCCATTGAATCAGGTTAGATGTCTTCGTCTGAGGAGTTTGTAGAGGTAGGTAGGGTAGAGTCGGACGATGAAGCTACAGTTGTTGGAGCCGAGTCCAGCGGGTCTTCCTCCCCTTCGGATTCAGATAGCCGAGAGGGTTCTTCTGCTGCATCATCTATGTCGGGATCGCCCCCTAGAGCCAGGGCTGCCCGTGTCATTCGCCGTCGGGCGGCGATAAGGGCCCCTAAGGTTCACATCGGGAACGTTCGTGATGCGCCCTCCGTCTTGATGAATATGGACGAGCTTACCGAGATTCGGGCTCGAATTCATATTCCCTCCAACTATTCGCTTCGCTTAGCTAGAGAGGGTGAGCGGGGGGACCAGGTACAGGGCAAGGAGATTGCCTTGTATTTGGAAACATTCTGGGCTGAAATGCGCATGCCCTTCTCAACCGAGGTATGTGGGGTGCTTCGTTGCTTCTATCTTGCCCTGGGCCAGCTAGCGCCGAACTCGTGGAGAATCCACCTCGGGTTTCTAGTCCGGTTGAAACTCGAAAACATCCCCTTCAGTTTGACCCTCCTCGTTTCCTTCCTCTGTTATAAGAATCACCCTAGCACCAGCAAGGATGAGCCGAGCTGGGTGTATTTTTCCTTCAAAAAACGTAAGGGCGGGATGGCTGGGTCAGGCGTGGTAGCCATCCCTTCTTCCATCCATGAATGGAAGGAGAAGTTCATATTCGTCGAGCCACCCGAGGGCGAGGATTGGCCTGTGCCTACACAGTGGCACAGAGCCGACTGCCCGAGGGCGAAACCGTCATCTTCACCCGAGACAAGGGTGGTGTCGTTATGGGAGCCGATCCAGCGGACCGACGCCCTGCTTTCTGAGTAGGCTCTGAGCTGGGCTGGGCTCAGCCTCGCGCGCTTTCTGGGTAACTTAGGGCCGTAGACGATCTATTTAGTCTTTGATAAATTTTCTTTGCCCTTTTCAGCGTTACTAACTCTTTTTGTGTATTCTCTTTTTTGCAGGACAAATGGACCGAACCAAGTTCCTAGCCGCCATGGCCGCGTCATCTCAAAAGAAGACCGGGGGTGGAAGCTCGTCCAGGCCTGGGCCCCGAAGCCAAATCCACCGGAAAAGTCTTCCGCTGCGCCCCGAGCCCCGAAAGACAGCCGCAGGGGGAGCCAGAAGCATGCACGGGACCCGGAGCCCCGAGAGAGGGAGGAGGAGGAGGAGGAGCCTACCAACGTTCCCCTCAAAAGGTAAAAAAGAACGGTCTCTCGGGCGCCCTCCACCGGAATTGTAGTACAGGAGGGGGACTTCTGCTTCGGGGTGCCCTCGAGGCTCTCCGTCGTCGACAGCCTGCTCTCCGACATGGAGCAAGCAGCTGGGGGCGAGATTCCCCGTGGGACCCTGAAGGCCCAAGTGGCAACCATTGCTCAGGAGACAGTTCAGGTCGGTATCCGATTTCCTTTAAGAATTTTCTTAAGTATATATTTTTTTCTCAGTTTGAACTTTTCTAACTCCTTTTGTTGCTTTCCTCATGTCCTCCACCACTACGCCCTCATTGTCAATATGGAATCCGATGAGATCGCTGTTCAGTCGATAAAACTGCACATTTGTAGTACATTTTTCCTACCATTTTTATATTAAAAAGGGACTTTATTATAATATATTATACATATGAGGGTTTATGTGTAAAAACATTATTTTCCATGTGTTAATATATTTAATTATCATTTGGTAGGAAAATGTATGCAAATAATATTATTGGTCTAATCCTAGTAGAACAAAGTCTACTAAAATCTTATTTGAGTTGTTGTGCAGAATATTTCCAAGTTGTTATGAAGGATTTAACAAACAAATCAATTTGTTGAAGAAAACTTGCCAAATTAAGAAGCAAACTTGGAGACCAAGTCTGGAAGCAACCGAGAAAATATTTTCAGATTCTGAAGATTCCTATGATTGCCAAATGTCACCAGATGAAAGACTAAGAAAAATCAGCAATTGATCTCGACACATGAGCGCGGATCCGCGGCCAAACCCACCCTTGGGCCGCGGATCCGCCGCACTATTGATGATTTGGAATACAAGATTTTGGGAGATTGATTACTGCAATATTTTACCAACTTTTCAACTAAAAGATTCTGGCTTTGCACTATAAAAGGGCACCGAGGGCCTCTTGGAAAAACTATCAAGCCGAAGAGATCACGAAGCTCCCGACGCTCACGCATCCAGGCTGATCATCGACTGTTCGACTACCTCCCTAGGAAAGATCGAGAAGCAAATCAAGTTTTGTAATCATTTTCTATGGATTAAAAGTGTAGTTGAAGGAGTTGATTAATAAAGGTAGTTATTTTTATTTAATTGTTTTTGCATCTTACATTATATTTTCCCTCTCTCTCTTTTCATCTTCTTCTCCCAACATGCGCGAGTAATTCTCCGCTTGTTAGGGTTCGTAGGATTAGGGTAGGTTAATGGGGGATGAAAATAATTAAACCCTTTTTAAGTCCTATAAAGTTTAGGAACTTTATCAAAAGAATCATTAACATCCTAATCGGGCGCGCTAGCAATTCCTTGCTAGTTCCGACCGCGATTAGAGATTAGATTAATGATTGTTTTGGTAAAGGCTAGATATGAACGGAGTTCCGTGTCGAGATACGGGTTACGAGTGGGATTCCTTTTCCCTCCAGAAACCCTAATCTACACGCATCACCGTCGTTCTAGTTCTAAATCTATTAATGGATAAAAAGGGTAACTTTTAATTAATCTTCCATAACTACTAAATCCTAACGAACCCTACAAGCCCTATTATTATATTATTTAAATCTCCAAAATAATCTAGATCTATATTTAACATTCTTGTTTAAAGTAGATCTAGAAACTTTTCATAAAATTCTTTATTCCTCCTCTCTTTCTCAACACATCTAAAGTAAAAATAAGAGATTCCACGTTTCCCAGAGGACGACCCGTACTCATCTCGGTCTAGCTACGCGCGACACCGTTATTGATTACGGTTAACTACAAACACAAATTTTCACATCAATCAAATGGCGCCGTTGCCGGGGATACGTGCGTAATTTTTTTATTTTTACTATTTGTGTTGATTTCTTAGACGAGTCATATCATTATTAACACAAAACTGCAAATTGCATATTTAACGATTTGTGCGTGGATTTTTGCAAGGAGATCTGGAGTCACAGAATTAAGGGAAACAGGAAACAGAGACATTTTTAGAGATCCAGAGGAGCACAGAGGGACACAGAAAAAATTTCATCAAGCGATCCAACCACCTCGCGGCGGAAGCGCGGCACAAAGGGCTTCCTGCGGCGGAAACGCGGCGGCTTGAAGGGATTAGGGCTACGGAATTCTCTGGTAAGATTTTCAACTCCTCCTCTCTCCTCTCAAATCCAATAAAATCTATCTTCTGCAGGATTCTTTGCAAAATTGCGCCGCTCAAAAATCTTTTTGCAAAAGTTTTGTGATTGGTTTTGTTTTGCATATTTAATACGGATTTCTAAGGGGCAAAGACCAAATCAAGATTAGGTGGGGATTTCATCACCCTTCCTAAGCCCCACAAATCACAAACCGAGCATATAGAACAACCCTTCATTAATTTAAAAAATATCTAGACCAGACTCTAAGGACTGTCGAGCTCAATAGGAAAAAGACTAGTATAGGCATCGGCCGTTTATCCTAACTGACATTGCGGTGTCTAGGCTAGTGGTTTTTAATTAGGCCCACTGTAGTGGTGGTTCCTTCCCACTTACCTGGCCGTACTTGTCCGTGAAGAGGCGGTTTGAGGTCTTATTTCTAGCCTTAGTTAGGAGCTGTCTAGAGACTGACCGAGGTAACCTTAGTTCTAGGGTTGCTTGTCCATTTTAGGGAGATTTGTCTTGAGTCCCACTTTTTCAAAACAAGCCAATTTTTAAATCACACACACGCTGCCACTTGCACTAAACCCGCTTAGTGCATGCTCGGCTGGACACGGGATCCTAGTGCCCGTCTTGTCCGCGTTCCTGTTATCGACGCCGAAGTCGGTACTTCTTCATCTTCTTTTCCCCCACCACACACCACATCAACCGAGATGGACGGCACTCCATCAGAGTATAACACCACGCCGCCACCGCCCGCAGGTGCGCAGAATCCACCGCGCATCTCTCTCCAAGAGAGATGCTATCCTATTCGTGGTCCCCTTCCTACTTGTCTATCTCTTCCACCACCTAACGGGGATAATTTCGAGATCAAACCCCACTACATCAATCTGCTGCCCAAATTTCACGGGCTTGAGTCGGAAGACGCGTACGTTTTCATCACCAAATTCGAAAACGTATGCGCAATGATGGGTACTTCACAATTGACTTTAGATGCTATGCGCTTACGTCTTCTCCCATTCACACTGTGCGACTTGGCAGAAAAATGGCTTTATAATACTGCCGCACACTCTATCGCTAATTGGGATGAATTCGTCGTAACATTTCTTAAGAAGTTTTACCCAAATCATAAGACTGCACATGTTAGGAGCGAGATTAACCAATTCACCCAGCTTCCCAATGAACCATTTTGGAAGTGCTTTGAACGTTTCAAAGATCTGCTTGTCCAATGCCCCCATCACGGGATACAAAGATGGGATTTATGTCGGATTATATATGAGGGCATTAATCCAGCGACAAAGCAGATGCTTGAAATAATGTGTCAATGCAATTTCATGTCTAAAGATGACGGTGAAGCATGGAAATATCTGGAAGATCTCGCTGAACACACGTTGCAGTGGGAAAGCGTAAGACCACCTTCAACTAAGGGAGGTATTCACCAGCTCGATGTTTCCATCGCAGTAAAAGCCGAAATGGCAGCGATGCAGAAGAAACTCGACGCTATTGAGAGCAGATTCTCATCAGTCTCCCTAAATCAGGTTACGCTTCCTAAGACCGTCTGTGGTTGCTGTTCGGATCCTTCACACTTAACGGAAGAATGTCCTATGAATGCATCGTTTCAAGCTAATGCTGCTTTTCAGCAGCGACCTATAAATGATCCTTATTCTTCCACATATAATCAAGGATGGAGGAATCATCCTAACTTTGCCTGGAATCAAAACCAACAAAGTAATTATCAAAGACCTCCTCCACAGCAACCACAACCACAGAATCAGCCCCCCTTTCAGTCACAAAATTTCCAAAATCCGGCCAACATTTCTACACCACAAATGGCCGGTACTGACAACTCGCTTGCACAAACTTTGGATATGTTCATGAAACAATCCATGCAAAATTCGGCTGAGATAAGGTCTTCTATTGATACCCTAACGAAAAACTCCTCCTCCCATGGTGAGAGTATTAAATCAATAGAAAACCAAATCGCACAGTTAAACGCCGCAATGAGTGCGAGAGAGAAAGGGAAACTCCCATCTCAACTCCTACCGAATCCTGGCCATTCATAAAGTCATAATGTGAATGCCATTACTACGTTGAGATCGAGGAGAGTGCTGAACAACCAAGTGGGTGAGCAAGTTGATGATAGTGACACATTTGATACCCCTTCTTCTTCTTCTTCCCCTAACTCGTCTAGTCTCCCACCTTCGTCCAAGCCTATTCTCCGTTTTCCCCAAGGCTCAAACATTTCACCAAATCTATCTAAGTCGATGCCCACTCCAATTTTGGGATCGAATCCGTCGCCACAGTCTTCTCCACAAACGTTGGACCCAAAACTTATTGATCGTGCTCCATTTCCAAACCGATTAAGGGCCAACCGACCTAACCCGCAAATGGAGAAGATTGTGGAAATGTTTAAGCAAGTTAGCGTGAATATTCCTCTTCTAGATGCTATTCAACAAGTCCCATCTTATGCAAGAATCCTTAAAGACTTGTGCACTAGGAAGAGAAAAACTCAAGTGCCTAAAAAGGTTTTCATGACGAGTAATGTTAGCACAGCTTTTACCTAACAAATACCAAAGAAACGTAAGGACCCCGGTTGTCCTACAATCTCTATTTCTATTGGGGGTAAAAATATAAATCGTGCTTTACTCGATCTAGGCGCTAGCGTCAACTTGCTTCCTTATTCAGTATACGAGCAGTTGGGAATTGGAGAGTTAAAACCCGCCCATTGTACTCTCCAAATGGCAGATCGATCTATCACCAAACCTCGGGGCGAACTAGAGGATGTGTTAATTAAAGTCGGGGAATTCATATTTCCCGTGGACTTTATTGTTTTAGATACACAACCTGTGGCAAACCCACGCAATCAAATCCCGGTGATACTTGGTCGACCCTTCCTAGCAATTTCTAACGCTGTGATTAATTGTCGTAACGGTTCTATGAACTTATCCTTCGGGAAAATGACAATTGAGCTTAATATTTACAAGCTAGGAAGTCAGCCATCAGAACCTTCTGCTCATTTGCTGGATGTTTGTTCCATCCACGAGATAGCTCCCGAAAGCTGCATGGATGAGGAACTTTGCTTTGATGTTCTCGACAACACTAATGAGACATCGTTTGATCTTGCACCACTTCACAGTGAGGATATGTTCAATGAGTCCGACCTTGAGATTGAACCCGTTGACTCGTTGCAAAAGTCAGCAGCACTTTCCGAGTCAATATCTTATGCAAGTTTTGAACCTCTTAAGGAGTCCGAATATCATTCCGTTACCCCTCTTTCTATTGTCTCTCCGCCAATTCTTGATCTCAAACCGCTACCTTCTCATCTTAAATATGCATATTTAGGAGAGAATGAGACTTTGCCAGTGATTATTTCCGCTTCTCTAGCCTTAGAGCAAGAGAATGCACTTTTGGCAGTGTTGAGATCGAATCGGGAAGCATTTGGTTGGACAATGGCCGACATCAAAGGGATTAGTCCCTTAATTGTTGAACATCACATACATCTGATGGATGAAGCCAAACCAACCCGAGACCCACAAAGACGGTTAAATCCCGTTATGAAGGAGGCGGTAAAGAAAGAAATCGTCAAGTGTCTTGATAGTGGAATAATTTACCCCATATCTGATAGTCAATGGGTAAGTCCAATTCATGTGGTCCCTAAAAAGTCTGGCATCACGATCATCACTAACGAGGCTAATGAGTTAATCCAAACACGCACCCAAACTGGGTGGCGCGTATGTATCGATTACAGGAAACTCAATGCCGTGACGAGGAAAGATCACTTCCCTCTACCTTTCATTGACCAGATGTTAGAACGATTAGCGGGACACGAATACTACTGTTTCTTGGACGGATACTCTGGTTACAACCAGGTCCCCATCGCCGAAAAGGATCAAGATAAAACCACTTTTACTTGTCCTTTCGGAACTTTTGCTTATAGACGCATGCCCTTTGGGTTATGCAACGCTCCCGCTACATTTCAGCGGTGCATGATAGGGATATTTTCAGATATGGTGGAAAATTTTCTAGAAATTTTTATGGACGATTTCTCCATTTTTGGGGACTCCTTTGAGGACTGCCTTCGTAATCTTGACGCTGTTCTTACCCGCTGTAAGGATAAGAACTTGACTTTGAATTGGGAAAAATGCCATTTTATGGTTCAAGAAGGTATTGTACTTGGACATATAATTTCACATAAAGGCATTGAGGTCGACAGAGCTAAAATAGATGTCATTCAAAACCTCCCTCGTCCCAATTGCGTCAAAGATATACGATCCTTCCTTGGTCATGCAGGATTTTATAGGAGATTTATTAAGGACTTTAGCAAAATTGCTAGACCCTTAACCCTTCTATTGGCCAAAGACACTACTTTTCACTTCAATTCGGATTGTGAGGCTGCTTTTGAATCACTTAAAGAATCACTCACTACAGCCCCCGTTCTATCATCTCCGGATTGGAACCACCCGTTCGAGCTTATGTGTGACGCATCAGATTTTGCTATTGGTGCTGTCTTGGAACAGCATATTGATAAGATGCCACATGTAATTTACTATGCAAGTAGGACCTTGAATGATGCACAAATAAATTACACAACTACCGAGAAAGAACTCTTGGCAGTTGTATTTGCATTAGAGAAATTCAGGCCCTACTTGATTGGCTCGCCTATTGTGGTTTACACTGATCACTCCGCCCTACGACATCTTTTAACGAAGAAGGATGCAAAGGCCAGGCTAATACGTTGGATCCTATTGTTACAAGAATTTGATCTTGTTATCAAAGACAAGAGTGGATGTGAAAACGTAGTAGCAGACCATCTTTCACGCATCACTTCTTCGCCAACTGTGACCGTGCCGATAAATGACTCATTTCCCGACGAGCAGCTCTTGAATGTATCCTACGAACCTTGGTTCGTGGATATCGTGAACTATCTTGCGACGGGACTTATACCTAGCGATTGGTCGAAACAAGACAAACTTCGGTTTTTATCCCAAGTAAAATATTTTTACTGGGATGAACCATATCTATTCAAGTATTGTTCCGATCAAATTATTCGCAGGTGTGTCCCTAACGATGAATTCAAGAGCGTGTTATCATTTTGTCATGATCAAGCATGCGGCGGTCACTTTGGACCTCGAAAAACGGTGGAGAAAGTTTTGCAATATGGCTTTTATTGGCCAACATTATTTAAAGATGCATTTGAACATTGCAAAACTTGTCCGCGATGTCAGCATTTGGGTCGGATTTCACGAAGGAACGAGATGCCGCTCCAACCTATATTGGTTGTGGAAATATTTGATGTTTGGGGTATTGATTTTATGGGCCCTTTTCCCAACTCCTTTGGGAATCTATATATCTTGTTAGCGGTTGATTATGTCTCGAAGTGGGTGGAAGCTATACCGTGTCGCACTAATGACAACAAAGTTGTCATTAAGTTCCTTAAAGAAAATATCTTCTCGCGATTCGGACACCCTCGCGCTATCATTAGCGACAACGGGACACATTTCTGCAATAGGTCTTTCGAGGCCTTGATGCGGAAATATTCAATCACTCACAAGCTTTCTACGCCCTATCATCCCCAAACAAGCGGGCAGGCTGAGATCTCAAATAGGCAGATCAAACAGATTTTGGAGAAGACGGTTTCGAAAAACCGTAAAGATTGGTCAACCAAATTGACGGATACTCTTTGGGCATTCCGCACCGCTTATAAGACCGATCTTGGTATGTCTCCATACCGCCTTGTGTTTGGGAAGGCATGCCACCTCCCTGTCGAGATTGAACATAAGGCAATGTGGGCTATTAAAGAGCTTAATTTTGATCTTGATCATGCAGGCAGCTATCGGAAGCTGCAATTGAATGAGCTAAGCGAACTCCGCGATGAAGCTTACGATAATGCGGTGATAGTAAAGAATAGGACTAAAGTATTTCACGATAAAAATCTTTCTAGAAAAACCTTCACATCGGGACAACAAGTCCTTCTTTATGATTCACGTCTCCATCTTCATCCGGGTAAGCTTAAATCTCGCTGGAAAGGACCTTTTGTGGTGCGGTATGTACACCCGCACGGGGCGGTTGAAGTCGAAAATTTGAAAAACGGTTCGATTTTTAAAGTAAATGGGCATAGATTAAAACCGTATTTTTCTGCTGACCCCGCGGAGGAGCTCCTGTTTTTACAGGAGCCGCTTTATCAAAACTAAATTTCCTCCGCCTCACCTCCATATTTTGATAGCTTTTTCACATTTTAAGAATGGAGGTGAGTAAAAATGATTTGATTGAATATCTGTGCGTGTCAAAGAATAAGTTTGGGGGAATTTATCATTTAACTATTATTTTACCCTTTGTATCTCTCCCTTAGTATACAGGTCCTTGTTCTCAAAAGGCTACATCAGTGAGGACACTGCTGAAAACAGGTTTGGGGGGGAGGTTTGTATTCACTGAATTATCTTTGACACCGGGCATTTAAAATAAATAAATAAATAAATAAAATAAAAATTTAACAAAAGAATAGAAAGTGAAACATTACATCCAAAAGATAGGAAGAGTTTAAGAAAACCAAGAAAATTAGAAGTTTTCTTATACGAACTAGTAATAAGTAGTTATGAGCTGTTGTCCCAAGGGTTAGTAAAATGAAGGAAGTCACTAATCTGAGGATAAAAATAAGTCTGAAAAATAGTTTCTATTCTGGAAGCCAAACATTTGAATGTTGATACCCTACAATATGCACATACACACGTCTTGAAACTCGGGATAGTAGAGGATACCTTGAAATACTCTTTTCTAAAAGCCAAAGTATGAAGGAAATGATGAAGAAAATATAAAATGGTGAAAAGAAAAAAATGAACACTGGTTTTGTATCGCCAAGGTAGCAATAAAAAAATATAGCGAGGGTGCCTCTTCACCTAGTGCCCTAAGGCCAACTGGTCTGGGAGTCACTGCTTAGCCTTAGGTGGTGCAAGACAAGGAAAATATTATCACCAAATCTGCAAGCACATGAGTAATCGGTCGGTTAGTACCTCAAGAAGTATTAACGGTCGCATGAAAAGGTGTAAGCAATTCTAAGTATTCATCAAAGTAAAAAGTACTAAGGTAGATGGACAAGAGTATGATAGCTTGAATTGAATTCTCCGAGTGTAGGGATGTTCTTTACATACACGTGGGGTTATATGATCAATGTTTGGACAAAAGGTAGGAATGAAGAATAAAGACGATGTTTTATTGAGGGATGATGTGATTTCTAACATTTTTTCATGACTATTAAGATAGGGCTCATGACAACTGAAAAGCTAGTATAGTTGGAAACTCTTCTTTTCAAAGTATTTCTTTTATGGTTCTTATCTTTATATGTAAATTTCACCATCTTTCTTTTGTTATTGGATTTTGTGGGTGTAATCCGCTGAAAACCCTCAGGAGACAACACTCCTCCTACTAGGGACACCTAGAGGTTTAACGGCTTGTTGCACGTGCTCAGTGCAATCGTGTCTGCCTACGAAAGTGTGCTTAGTTTTCTCCTTTCTTTTTCTCCTCTTAAAAATAAACTAGTTTGCTCGGGACGATCAAAGATAAGTTTGGGGGTATTTGTTCAGTCGATAAAACTGCACATTTGTAGTACATTTTTCCTACCATTTTTATATTAAAAAGGGACTTTATTATAATATATTATACATATGAGGGTTTATGTGTAAAAACATTATTTTCCATGTGTTAATATATTTAATTATCATTTGGTAGGAAAATGTATGCAAATAATATTATTGGTCTAATCCTAGTAGAACAAAGTCTACTAAAATCTTATTTGAGTTGTTGTGCAAAATATTTCCAAGTTGTTATGAAGGATTTAACAAACAAATCAATTTGTTGAAGAAAACTTGCCAAATTAAGAAGCAAACTTGGAGACCAAGTCTGGAAGCAACCGAGAAAATATTTTCAGATTCTGAAGATTCCTATGATTGCCAAATGTCACCAGATGAAAGACCAAGAAAAATCAGCAATTGATCTCGACACATGAGCGCGGATCCGCGGCCAAACCCACCCTTGGGCCGCGGATCCGCCGCACTATTGATGATTTGGAATACAAGATTTTGGGAGATTGATTACTGCAATATTTTACCAACTTTTCAACTAAAAGATTCTGGCTTTGCACTATAAAAGGGCACCGAGGGCCTCTTGGAAAAACTATCAAGCCGAAGAGATCACGAAGCTCCCGACGCTCACGCATCCAGGCTGATCATCGACTGTTCGACTACCTCCCTAGGAAAGATCGAGAAGCAAATCAAGTTTTGTAATCATTTTCTATGGATTAAAAGTGTAGTTGAAGGAGTTGATTAATAAAGGTAGTTATTTTTATTTAATTGTTTTTGCATCTTACATTATATTTTCCCTCTCTCTCTTTTCATCTTCTTCTCCCAACATGCGCGAGTAATTCTCCGCTTGTTAGGGTTCGTAGGATTAGGGTAGGTTAATGGGGGATGAAAATAATTAAACCCTTTTTAAGTCCTATAAAGTTTAGGAACTTTATCAAAAGAATCATTAACATCCTAATCGGGCGCGCTAGCAATTCCTTGCTAGTTCCGACCGCGATTAGAGATTAGATTAATGATTGTTTTGGTAAAGGCTAGATATGAACGGAGTTCCGTGTCGAGATACGGGTTACGAGTGGGATTCCTTTTCCCTCCAGAAACCCTAATCTACACGCATCACCGTCGTTCTAGTTCTAAATCTATTAATGGATAAAAAGGGTAACTTTTAATTAATCTTCCATAACTACTAAATCCTAACGAACCCTGCAAGCCCTATTATTATATTATTTAAATCTCCAAAATAATCTAGATCTATATTTAACATTCTTGTTTAAAGTAGATCTAGAAACTTTTCATAAAATTCTTTATTCCTCCTCTCTTTCTCAACACATCTAAAGTAAAAATAAGAGGTTCCACGTTTCCCAGAGGACGACCCGTACTCATCTCGGTCTAGCTACGCGCGACACCGTTATTGATTGCGGTTAACTACAAACACAAATTTTCACATCAATCAATCGCCCCGGCCATGAAGAAGGCGGGCGAATCGTCCTCACGGAAGGAGGATCTGCGCTTTCAGCTGTAGTAGGCGGAGGAGAAGATAGCCGCTCTCGAAACCCAGATGGCCGCCGAGGAGCTGACGAAATCCAAATACAAGGAGTCTCACCGACTTCTGAGTGAATCCAACCGGGCTATCCAGGCCAAGTTGGAGGAGGTTGGTAACCTCTATAACACAATGAAGAAGTCGATGGACGTCAACAGGAAGGACGCCCGGGTGGCGCTCGAGGCCATGAAGCTTATCGAGGTCCGAGCGGTGAAGTCCGTGGAGAGGTATAAAACGTCGGACCAGTTCTAAGCCGACCTCGCCGAAGCCTCGACCATCATCTGGCATAAGGCTCTCGACGTCGTCAAGGTGTCAATGCCGGAGTTTGCCGACAGTGAGATCCGTGCTAAGTACCCGCTCTCTGAGGATGTGCCGTAGGGGGCGGGCGCCGAGGTGGCCGCACGGGATGATGTCGTTTTAGAGACCGAAGCTCCATCCCCCAAGGGTGGTGTCAAGCAGGGCAAGATCCCGGCGGAGCCCACGTCCTGAGCTTTCTTCCCTTGGGAGCTTTTTTTTTCTTTTCAAAATTTTGTAAGCCTCCGGGCATTTTTGTAAGGCTGAGGAGCGCGGAATACCTTGTAAATTTTTGGAATATAAATAAAGTTGAGCTTATTTTCCTCTGCATGACTATCTGCTTTCTACGTGAGTACTTTAGCTTGTCAGTCTTTTTCTTGTTTGAGTTTTCATTCTACTGCAAGTGTCAGGTCGTAGGTAATTGCCCGGCTTTTTAGATGACGATCGCGCGTCGAGTGTAAGTCGAACAATAGCCAAGTGCAGGAAGGTCGTTACGGTACCCTCCCGCTCTCCGGAGTCGAGGTGGCGATCGTTCATTTAGGATGAATCAAAAGATATCCCAAGGCTAGGAAGGTCGGTATCAGTCCATACCTCGGAGTCAAGGTGACGACCACGTGTTTTAGCATGAGTAGAAAATTAACCAAGTTAGAATAGGTCGACCATAACTGATTCTTCCTCAATGTAGGTCCTAGATCTATATCTTCATAGTGCAAGAATCTACCCCTCGGAGATTAGCCGAGCAGGAATCTGCACGGTGGCCTCTGTAGGAGGGATTTCGATCCTTAGCGTAGTTGGGTAGGAGGCTACCCGCTAGGGATGGACTGGGAAGGGAAGCTGCTCGGTGGCCTCGAGAGGAGGTCTTTAGATCCTTAGTGTAGATGGGTAGGAACCTACCTGCTAGGGAT
Organism: Agapanthus africanus; assembly: GCA_030015575.1. Taxonomy (NCBI): domain Eukaryota; kingdom Viridiplantae; phylum Streptophyta; class Magnoliopsida; order Asparagales; family Amaryllidaceae; genus Agapanthus; species Agapanthus africanus. Next base: position 159,928,325 of record CM057339.1, on the reverse strand, counting down.
GGACCGGACAGGGAGGCTGCTCGGTGGCCTCGAGAGGAGGGCTTTCGATCCTTAGCGTAGTTGGGTAAGAGGCTACCCGCTAGGGATTGGCCAGCATGAAATTGCTTAGCGGCCTCTTGGCGAGGGCTTTCGATCTACAGCATTGTTGGGCAGGAAGCTACCCGCTGCGGATGGACCGGGTTGGAAGCTGCTCGGGGGCCTCTTGGCGAGGGATTTCGATCCTTAGTATAGTTGGGTAGAAGGCTACCCGCTAGGGATTGGCCATCATGAAATTGCTCGGCGGCCTCTTGGCGAGGGCTTTCAATCCACAACGTTGGGCAAGAAGTTACCCACTGTAGATGGACCGGGCAGGAAGCTGCTTGGTGGCCTCTTGATGAGGGCTTCCGATCCTTAGCGTAGTTGGGTAGAAGGTTACCCGCTAGGGATGGACCGGGCAAGGAGGCTGCCCGGTGGCCTCGAGAGGAGGGCTTTCGATCCTTAGCGTAGTTGGGTAGGAGGCTACCCCCTAGGGATTGGACATCATGAAATTGCTCGGCGGCCTCTTGATGAGGGTTTTTGATCCATAGCGTTGTCGGGCGGGAAGCTACCCTCTATGGATGAGCCGAGCAAGAAGACATTCGTCGACCCTGCACGGAGTTTTAGCATGGAAACAAAGAGAAGTAGTTCAGATTGCAGGGAAGCGAGAATTTTTATTATTGAATAAAATACAGATTATGTGATTCAATTTAAATTCTCCTGCATTGAATGACCGATTTTGGTAGGTGTCTTTGTTGCTCGGATTTGGGTCAGTCGGCGATGACCATGATCTGTCTGATCGTCAGCTCTCTGTCTTTAATTTGACCGGCTTGCCCTTATTTTCCTGACATTTATCTCGCAGGTACTTTGCCAAGTGTGCGGAGTGGATCCTCTCCTCAATGTAATCGCGCAGCTGTTTACAATCCTCGGTCGGATGTCCTTGCGTCCGGTGATAGGCACAGTACGGGCCTCAGAGCCGCTTGCCCGTGCTTCAGGTAGCCAGCGGGAGTTTGAAGAACCGCTCGCTCTTTTCTTCCTCCAACAGCTCGGCTTGGGAGATATTAAGAGAAGTGTACTCCTGGAACTTCGGGAAGTAAGGTTTTGGTTGGTCGACTCTCTTTTTCTCTTCTCTGCCCTGCTTCTTTTGGTTGGTTTGGTCGCCTTCGGGCAGATTTAAGTTCACCTCGGACTCGATTTGGATCTTTCGCTCGGTTCAAGCTTTTACCTCGGTCATGACTTAGGTTGCGCTAATGCAAAAGAGCGGAGCCACTCTTTGTGCCTAAGACCCGACCTCAGCGCGATGATGACCGTTTTATCACGGTGCTTGGGGACCTCAAGGAGAGCGTTGTAGAAGAGAGTGACATATCCTTTGAAGGATTCTTTTCCTCCGCTCTTGATGGTGGACAGGTAGTCGACCGTCCTCTTCTACCGTCGATTCCCAATGAAGTGACCGAGGAATTGGGAGGCCAGCTCGTCGAAGGTCGAGATGGAGCGTGGCGTAAGTCCTCGGAACCAGTCCCGTCCCGTCCGGATGAGGGTGGTGGGGAAGTTCGATATTGAGTCATGTCAGAGTTATCCTGGAAGCTCATGACCGCCATAAAAGTGTCTAGGAGGTCCTTCGGGTCAGATTTCCCATCGAAGAGGGCCACCTTGGGCGGTTTATTCCTGGACGAGACGTGCTCGGCCAGCAGCTCTTCTGTAAAGGGCTTCGTTAGTGAATCGGCGGAGTATCGAGCCCCTTCGCCGGACGCATGGTCGTCCCGTCGTATGCCCTCGATTTTCTTCTCGAGGGCTTCGAGTCGGTGGTGGTATCCCGAGGATTCTGCACAGTCGGAATGGTGGCTACCCCCACTCCAGGTCTGCACCAGGGTGTGGCTTTGATTCCGCTCTATCAGGTTTCTGAGATCCTTGGGTGAGGTTCTTCTCGAGTAGCCCCGACGTGCGTCTCTGCGGTCTTGACACGAGTGGGGGTGCTGGTCGTTCCTTAAACCAGGCGAGCTGACCGACACCTCCTCGGAGGGAGTGGGCGCACGTCGGATTTCGGGGCAATGTCCTATTCTTCCCCGAGACCGGGGCATCGAGCCTTCCGGAACCTAGCGGGTCATGGAATCATGGCCCGCGCATTGGCCGTGATTGCCGGAGTAGGCACGCCGGCGCTCGGTGACGCTGAGAGAAGCGAGGTCGTCCGCCCTCCGTCGTACGTCGTTTTCTCGGGGAGGGGGAACCGTGATCTGATGAGCAGGGCCCGCCGTCTAAACGCGGACGAGAGCGTCCACCATCAACGTGAGTCTGTTGATTCGAGCCGATAAGGCGTTGATGATGTTTGGAGGAGGGGAGGAACTGCCAACGCCTCCATTGTGGAGGATGTGGCAACTTGTATTGGGATCGTCACGATTCTCGCTCGTCATCGGGTTGAGGGAGGAAGATCAACTTTTTTAGTGGAACAAAATAAGTCTTTCATTCCCACAGACGGCGCCAACTGATGGAGCTTCGGATCTCCTTCAGATGTTGTCCTCCATCGATCCTGCGATGGCGGTCTTTGACGGCTGAGATTTGTTTGGAGGTTGTTGAGCATGTAGATCTCAATGGGTTGGTGTTGGACACCGAGCTACCTGCAAAGAAGTCCCAGGGTAGGTGACCACCATAGGACCCTCCGACGATCAAGTTAGAGCTGAGGTATATGCGCAGAGTAGCGGCGTATTGGAATAAATTCGAGTTATCTGAGTCGTCTGAAAAGGGGTTTTTTTATAATGGTCGCATAGAGCGAGTGGGTGCGAGTTCTTCGCCTTCAGTTACGTTCTCACGTTACGCCTGCGTGAGTGACGGGATCTCTCCATTAATGACGGGATACGCTCATTAATGGGGGATGCGCCAGCGTGGAACGCGGGACGTGGAGCGGCGGATATCTCGCTTTGGCGATATACACGGAGCCATTGTGGAGGCGCTTGGATTCCGTTCTCGGTTGATTGGAGGTAACTGAGGTAGCTCGGCATGTGAGGAGCTCGGAGACGAGCGGGAGGCCGAGGAAGCTCGATACTTCAGATGGCTTGGAGGCGAGCCCGGAGGTCGAGGATGCTCGGCACGTCAGAAGGCACGGAGGCGAGCCGGGAGGCCGAGGAAGCTCAGCACGTCAGAAGGCTCGGAGGCGAGCGAGGAGGCTGAGAAAGCTCGGAGACGAGCCGTTGGTAGTTTTCTAGGTGAAGGTCGAATGTCTTCAGGGAAGTCTCCCGAAAGGTCGGATACGTTCCTCGAGAAGGGGTCCCAGGGAACGTCCTCGATGCAACTCATTTATTCCACCCCCGTAACGTTCGGGACACATCATCCGCCGCGTGTCGTAATCTGAGGAGACACCACTTCTGAGCATCATCATCTACCATCACAACAAACTTAACTTCCCCTTCGGATCCGAATATCTTCAAAACTACAATTTAAGAAGATGGAGAGCGGACACAAGCGTCGTCACCAACCATAAACTTAAATCATATAATCAAAGATTCTTTGGTTCCCTAATCACGCTCCGTACCAGTTGTTGTGGGAATAATAATAACGGAGATAAATGATACACGGAACAATACTAACGATTAACCACGCAACAACGCAATACCAACGAAAGATGTAAAACGATAAACACGCGAGAATATAAAAATCACAAATCAGATAGAGACGCAAAGATTTATTAACAAGATTCGCCCACCATATGGTTAGTCCCCGGCAGAGTGGAATCTGCAAACGTCTACTATATCCTTGAATCAAATTACACCAATGAGCAACCCTAGAAGATTTCTTTCAAATCTCTCTAGATCTTAGTCGTCACCCTCTCTCTGTACAATAGTCTCTCAAATTGACAGTACATATATCACACAAGAGACCCCTATATATAGGCAAACCATAATCTTATTTAAAATAAGCGATAAACCCAAATCTGAAATATTCGGTTTGCACAGATATCCCGATGACAGACGTCTGAACAAGTATTGGTCATACATCTCCCTCCTCTCTGTTAGGCTTCAGCTCCTTGGGCAGACGTCTGCTACGTCTTGGGCAGACGTCTACGCTCTGGATTGGGTTTCATGTTTCTTTAGACGTTTGCCACAGACGTCTGGTTTTGTTCTGTTGTTGGCTAAGGCTCTTCTCCAGACGTATGCATGCTTACCTTCAGACGTTTGTCATTGCTATGTTCTTCTGACAAGATTTTTGGTGCGCGTCCAGATATATGAACCTCCTTCTTCAAACATCTGAGGAAGAATTCTCCATAATTCTAACATGAATTAAACCGACCTTTATCATCTCATGTATGGGGTGATAATCAATTCCAATGTATTTAATAAGCTCATGAAATAAAGAGTTACATGCAATGTGAAGAGTTGATTGATTGTTGGTTAGTTGAGATTAGATAGGTGAGAAGAAATTAAGCCATGTGATTTCATAAGCAATGGACGCCATGGATAAGAATTTAGCTTCAGCAGTCAATCGTGATAAACTGTTTTGTTTCTTAGTCTTTCAAGATATAAGGCTACACTTCCAAGAAAAAATACAGTATCTAGTAACTGATCTATACGTCGTTGAACATTTAGCTTAATCAAAATCACAATACGCATACCATTTTAGAGGATTAGTAGAAAAAAGAACATTACCAGTATCAGGAAATGCTATGATATATATGATATACCGAACACCACAAATATAAGCCTGCCAATGAGGCTTTGGAGGCGTGCACATAAATTGACTAAGGAAGTTGATTGAGTGGATGATGTTCGGCTGAGTGATGACGAGAAAGAGTAGATGATATAGTCGACGTTTGCTTAATGGAAGAACAAAGCTTACCGGCAACCGATTTGTGGGGCTATTGACTTAGGGGGCAATGCTAGATCGAGTGTCCTTATGGAAGAAAGCGACATGACTTTGGTACAGTACGACACTACATATTGCAGTCGGTTGCTTGAACGGCAGTATTCAGCTGATTCTACACAACCGGTCACTTGGGGCATGTCGTATCAAATGTAATAAGATAGAAAGGTTATAAAACATATTTTTACTATATATATTATATTTTTTATTCAACAATAACTTTGGAAATTGTGCCTGCACTTTGTGATCACCTTACAAATGGGAAGTTCCTTGGTGATAAATATGCAACTTGGGCTTTGTGATGAACGTGAAAACCAATTACATAGCAGATATGAGGCTTGCACGATGTGAATCTCCAATTAATCGTAAGCACGTATTTTTTAAGCTTAATTTGTTAAAATAAGTTCGATGAAGTTTGTTTGTACTTACTTTCTTCTTTCAGGAAATCTAACGGATAACATTGATCGGGTTTATTTAGGACAATTCGTTATGAATGCTCTTACATAGATATGGTTCCATCAGAACAAAAACCAATGAACTCGACGATTTCGTTACAAGGCTGTGCGACGAAAGACTTCGGTGGTAAAGTTAAGAATCATCTTTCAACCGATTTGTTGATACTAATAAGCTGATTTTGAAATTATGTATAAAATAAGTATCGTGTTTCTTTTTTTCCGTAAAAAGTATATCTTAGAACATCAAGCCGTGTGAAGTCCTTACAAGCGGGAAAAGTCCATCTCTAATATAAATTCTTATGCAGATGGTTATGCTGATCTTTACAAAATTATAATAAGGCAATTGAATAAGAAATTTGAATCGGGGTCCCATCAACTAGGTTATCTACTTATACGGATACCCGGCGGCTTAGCGTAAACTATTCCAAGAGTCACCCCGTTGGCTATCTCCTTTCGTGACATATTCAACCAGTGTTGATCATATTGTCTTCGCGAGGCATTCTATGCAGCAAATTGGGGATTTGTATACTGGACAAGGCGGCACACATAGAGGCACAACAATTAACTAGGTAAAATATCTTTTTCAATATATTTATAAGAGTGCTCTATTGCAAATCGGTTCGCGTTTTTAAAGAACAGGAACTCTCGATCTACGACATATTTGAATGATCCGATCCGTCCAAGTCGATCATCTTATCATCAAATATATGTGTATGGAAAAATCAAGAGATTTGAAAAACTCTAAGTTGTGCATCGAATAAAGCTTACGTTGCATTCTCGATACATGTTCATTTGACTCCTGTTATTTGATTATTCCTGGGTTTGGTATCTATTATGAATGCCACTTAATTGTTGACGTCTTCAAGAATGCGAGATGTTTGGATGCGATACGGTGGAGTTTGCTTTCTCCCGAATATATAAATCTTTTACATTTTTCTTGTTATATTTTCCACTTTTATTGTTATTATTTTTTTCTGTTTCTTAGTTTTGTGTATTCTTCTTTTGTACTGTTTGGTGCTACTTCTGTTTACATTTCAAAAAAATAAGTAAGGATTCTTTAATATAGGCAATCTAAAACATAGCTAATTTGAAAAATATCCCGAAAACTTCGTAATTTTAATAACACACCGTAAAACGCCTCTGTTAAGTTGGCTAGGGTTTACCTTGGGTTAAACCCATAGTCACAAATTCGGGATTCGGCAATAATTCGGCGAGATCGAAAATTCGGACTCGGTGAACTATTCGGAAAAAATCGGCAGGTATTCAGGAAATATTTGGTAAGTGTTCGGGAAATATTCTGGAAGGATTTCGAGCAAAAAATTAATATATGAGACGCTAAATTTTGATTTCATGAATTATTTGCTGTTTTTCGAATAATTCGTTTTTTTTTCTGAATAATTCATGAAAAATTCGGGAATTATTCGCCGCGTTCGGTGATGACGAATAATTCACAGATTTAATCGGGCTGTGACATAATTCCCGAATTAACCAGTGTAATTATATGAATCCCATCTCAAATAAAAGCTTCTTCGACCTCCCTCTCTCTTCATTATCCCAAAAACCGTCTCTTTCCCTCTCATGCAAAAACACCGGGCCTCTCTCATATTACTCTCCTATCTTTCTACACTTTCAATCTTCTTCCATTTCTTCTCATACTTAGTCGATCATTGGGATGATCGATGCTCTTTCCATTCAATTTCGAAAGGGCTTTTGTCATCCACTTGCTTTTAAATTGGGTTTTTTGTTCTTTTTTCTTCTTCGTGGCTTTTTGGGTAAGTATTGAGTTAGGGTTTTGATTCGGTGTTGTTTTTCTATGGGTAATGATTGGGGTAAGCAATGGGTGAAAAAAGAAAGCCTAAGTACCTTTGCCCTTCCCTTTTTCGTTTTTTTTATTTAATTTTTTGCAAATTTTTGTGGTTTTGTTTTTTAAAGATAATTGTATGTAATAGGTTCATATAAGAGAATTGGACAAAATGAAACTTCTCAAGAATTTTTCCTATCTTAATATTGTTGTAATTATAGATTGAAGTAAAAATTTCATTTCAATTTCTATTATTTTCCAATTTTAGGATTCAACGCCAAATCATTCAATTATCTTTATTATATCTTTATTATAGTGCTAAAATGGCGATTTTGAAATTGTTTTCGAGTTTTGGCTATCTAATTTGCAAGATAAATATATTAAAAAATATATAAATTCAAAACTTAAATTGTAATCGTAACTAACTCTACACATTTCTTTCGATAACAAACTCAACAAATCTTCTCTCTCAATTATTGAGATAACATGTGCAAAACACTATTTAGTTTAAGCCAAAATTAAGGGGGTAAAAGGATATTTGGGGTCTTAACGCTAATTCTAAACCTCCATTCGAAACTTTTGTTAGCTATGAGGACCTATTTTGTTTAGTTCTAAGTTGTGGGGGGTGTTTTTCAAATTGGGGGCAGGCTCTTATCATAGTTGCTTGTAGTTCGGCATGAATGAAATGTCCTTTTGGTATTATAAAATATTTTTATGGTACCAAGAAAAATGGGAAGAACAAACCGCGCAACAAAGCCGTAAGATAAAAACAGGAGACTGACAAGGCGTTACATCGGATAGAATAGCAGTTCATTCGGTTTCGGAGTCGCAAAACGCAGAAATGACCTAGGATCCTGGTTTTGATGGAGTGCCTCGGCGCTGCAACAATGGATCGACGCCCGAACAGGGTGGTGCACAGCCTCAGATCTCTCGCGGTGTATCGACATCCAGATGGGGTGGCGTACAGTACTAGGGCTTCGACGGTGGATGGACATCGCGATGGGGTGGTGGATGAGGTGGAGCGAGCGGCTTTGGGGTGATGGACGGCGTGATCACGGGAGTAACGGTGATTCGGGATCGGGTAAGTGATTTTTCGGTTGGGTTACGTTGGAAGATGTAACCAAAAAAGACAAAGCGTCTTACGGTTGGGTTACGTCGTTGGATTTCAAATAACGCAAAGGTTAACACCAAAAGAAAAATGACAACATGTAGATTATTGAGGCATGGAACGAACCTAAAAATTTTGGTTGGAGCGGACACACAGACAACTAAGCAGTTAAGTTATATCAAGATGCTAAAGCACATATAACATATTTAAGCCATTGCATAATTTAATAGCTAAACAACCAAATTTTTTATGTGGGGCTAAACTTCACTTACAAATAAATAATAAATAAAATTAAAATAATAAATGTGTGCGGTGTGACTTGAACTCTAATTTTGAAATAGGATTTATCACCGCTTAAACTATATGCTTTTAGTCAATAGTGTTTTGAAGAAGTAAATATATATAATATATATTTAAAAATATTTTAATATAATAGCTATCAATATTACCGACACTTTCGCTTTTGAGAAGAGTACGATGTTCGAACCTTATGAACCCTGGCAAATTCATGGGTCCTTATATGCTTGCGTGTGATGTGTGTGTTGTATGTATAAGTTAAGACTTATGGACCAGTGTCAAAAATAAATAAACACTAAGCCAATTTTTCCCCGAGATCGACAAACTTCTCTATAAAGCAAAGTACTATTTTGGGTTTCCAAATTAATGTTGCATTTTTGTGCAGATATAACTGGTCTATACTTTTGTGACTAGTTAAAGTAAGATGAACATGGTTTCATAACTGCCTCAAATTTAGACTATCCCCTCATTTAACAGTTTCCTTGTCCTTTTAACCCCCCTTTTTCCCCCTTCCTTTTTGCATGTTTCGACTAGCTTGTGTATTAGAAAATTGGAGAGAAAATGTATGCGTACAGAGAGACTTTATAAGGAAAAAAGTTTGTTTGTTTCCCAGACAACCTAGTCTAACAGACCCTGATAATATAGAATGTTTACAAATCAATCATTCCCTGTTAAAGAGAAATTTTACATTCTTTCCCAGAACAAGCAAATTGAAACCGAGCTAATATTAGCTATGAAAAATGGAAATTTGGATAAGAAAATCAAAGTGGTGAATAAATTTCTCAATTTATCAAGTGGCCATCCATTTTTAAAATTAGGATTTTAGCTGTTTATATCCAATTAAATTCATGTCATTCTAAGGTATGAAAAATATAACTGCAACTATTTCATGTTAGGACAGGCTTTCTTTCTCTAAATCAGATCACTGAGAAAAGTTTACTGAAAATAGGATGCTTATATAGCTACACAATATCCAGTATTTACATCACTCAAATATATGTTCATCTCTACTCTTACAATGCAAACCCCAAAAGTATGGCGCATATCTTCAATTGACGTCCTACCATTTTTAAGAAATAAATATATAAAGAAAGAATAATCGTGATGATTTGCATCATCTCAATCTTTTCATATCAATTTTTCAAAACTTTAAATCTCTTGGTGTCCCCCCACCCCCAAAAAAATCTTTGAGAACATCATTATACTATTTTTAAATTGTTTTTTCTTTTATTTCAACCAATCTCTCTCTCTCTCTCTCTACACGCCCATGCACACACAAAATAAAAATGCCGAATAAAATAATCAATTTTTTGCACGTGCACATGCAATTAAACTAGTAAAGCATAATGCTCCCTTACTTTGTGTTATTCCACTAGGGTCAGACAATATCGGGTCCATCTCTAGCGGATCGGAAGACATCCAGGAACAATCATCTACAGTATGGATCCGACAGGGGACCTGAACGTTCTTCCACTTGTGATGTGTTCTGCCATTTGTGTCATGACAAACGAGAAAGGAACAACCTCAAAACCCAATGAACAAATCATACAGCATTAACCAAAACAACAATCCTCGGTTCGATTCCTAAAAAGGGTCACTTCCCAAAAATAAATCATACAGCACCGTCGAGCTGGATGATTCCCTTCTATTTTAAGTATATAATGTCTATCACAACACTAATCACCAGTCGACAACTGCACGTTAAGATTTTTCGAGAAGAGAAAAATACTTGCATTAAACTTTAGTTAATAAAACAAAGTTCCAGTTATTCTATCAACATATAAATATGCCAGTGTACTGTGACCAAATTAATCTAAGAAACCCCCATTAGATTTTCTAGGCAACTGTCCACACCAGTTTTGTTCGAGGAGAGTCATAGGATAAGGAGAGAAGACGTCGCTCAGCACAGTAGGCGAGATCAAACAAGCCTTCAACAGATTCAAAGCCTGCAGACATTAGTTAAGATTAAATTCACCGTGATGTTTAAAGCAATAAAGCAATATCCAGAGATGGTACTAAGTTCAATCATGACATCAACTGCTGAAGGTTTTGTCTGTAAAAATGGCAAAACATATTCCATAGCAACTTCAGACACAAATGAGGCCAATATTCAACATTTTTCAAAACTGTGGAAAAAAAGAAACCAAAAATGAATATTCCCATGTTCATCTTTATTTTGGTGTTAGTTACACTCTTACACTAAACCAACCCCAAGTTAGAGTCTTTTTAGCTCAACTAACCTAAACTTGGGTGATTCCCTGAACTTTTCCAGCATTTTTACAATGCTGCATGTTGTTACCATTAAAATAGTTAGCCACATCAAAAGCACGTGAGTTTTTTTAAATATCCCTAATAAGTAATCCAAATAGTTCCAACCATTCACATTTTCGTTATAAAATAAATAAATCTCGATCTATTTGAGAGAGGGAAAAGAAAAATGATTTGATTGGAATTGTTTGTTATTAAGGTTATTTGAGTCATAAAAAGGCATGCATAGTAAAGCAAGTTTTAGGTAGTATACTGGACTGGTGAAAGCTTAGTTTAGTGAAATTAAGCCTTTTTTTCGATAAACAAGGACCAGAGTAGAAGAGCTCTAATAAGGCAGCTCTGGAACATACTGACTGTGATGAATTTTCCCCATCTCAAGCAAATTTATAGAAAGGCTAAATGGTAAAATCACCCTGACTTTTGCTAGATTTGCAGGATGCCGTCATTGATTTTAAAAATATGTATCTTACCCCTCCAACCCGAACACTGTTAGCATTTCCATGAATTAAATCAAAATACCCATGAACTTCTATCATTTTTCTGCCATTGTTTATAAAACTGTTCATAAGCAATATTTTGACCGAAGGATATTTTGGGATAAACAATAATAGAAAAAAAAAATAGCCTTCATAGAATGTTGCATGACTGTCAAAACCGAGTGGGTGCACCGTAGCTTCTCATTGCAAGGCTTGCCTCCAACTATGTAGCATGGATACACGCATCTGATACGGATATGGGTCAACCATACAAGTCGGATTTTCACAAATTCCTAAAAGTCTTGTAACGATTTACAGGGAAATCGCAATTATTTGTTGCTTAAATATATAAATAAATGATAGTGCTGATTATACGAAAAAATCCGATATGTTTACGCCTCCTCGACGACGAATCCATGCAAACATAGCTACTCCATGCCTTGCATGATTAATGCTAAGCATAAACTTTTGGTACGAAATTATGCCCCTTATCCAACCCCATTTAGATGAGACCAAGCTCAGATAATGAAAACAATAACTACCATGATAATAACGTTAAGTTTAGAACAAAAATCTCACCTCTGCTTCTCCCAGACTGGCCTTTACCTCCTCTAAACTGTTAATAGGAACCATCAGCTTATTTATTATGTGAAAGCCAGAAATGGGCGATAAAGCTGTCACCTCCAGTTCATCGGTCAACATGAATTTCATCCCTCTGGCATATCCTCCCGTTTCCGAACTCGAGTTCCTCTGCTTCGGGTTCATCTCAGAATAAACCCCAAAGTACAACCCATGAAAGCATTTATTTCCACGATCAGGATTTTCACATGTAATGCAAACACTTGTTTTAATTTTTTCTTTTGGCACTTCCCCAATATTAAATAGCTGGTGAAAACAGCCGTAATAGGGAGGCAACATAGGATCCAATAGCATGTTCTTGCTCTTAGCAGATTTTATAAATCCAAAATCACTGCTTAAAATCTCAACACTGTTGTATAGGTTGTCAATGGGCCCCACTGAAGAATGTTTTGCCAAGAGTTTTATGACAGAGCCCAATGGGAATGTGAGAAAACTGAAGATGAGGTCCACAAAGTCTTCCCCTGCTTCAGCATACACCACCTTGTCGCTTTCTGTGCTTAGGTAAAGCTTCACGTCAATTTTCTTGGAATTAGCGGTTGTTGTTTTATGATTGATTCGAGCATTAGTTATGGCTTCCATCAGTGAGTTATCTTCGACGCTGATGATGTCGGGCTTTTGTAGGAAAGCATCCGTTAGTGGCGTTGTTGAGGTTAGTGATCTCCCGAGTAAATTCAATATCTGTACCATACACAAGCCAACCAAAAAAATATTATAGTTTAGACTACCAAAAAAAACCATTATATCTATTATTGTATATCGTGATGTCCTGCAAATATGATGTGATAATAATTTATTTTTGCAAGTCTCCCCAATCTATATATATTGGGTATCGTAATACAAGGGAAAACATTCCTCCAATCAAGGATTCAGTAGCATGGCAAAATCTGGAAAGGGACGAGAGACATATCAGAGAAATTATTTCCTAGTTAACTAAAAGTCTCCTTATAACATTTTAACATCAAAGGCGTATTCGGGGTGTGTCCACACAGTTGTAAGTATTACGTATCTATGCGCAACGAAAATTCAAGACCTTTGTTTTTGGGTAGATTGAAAAGGACTATCCGACAGATACCAAATCACACGAAAAGAACACACCAACAACGATACACAAGATTTACACAGGTTCGGCCTAACTAACACATAATCCTGCAAACCATGCTGAGAACTTCCATGATGAGAAAGAATTACAATGAAAACCCTCTCACAAAACCTCTATCAGTGACCGCGCTTGGCCGCCTCCTCATCTCTAATCAAACCCCAAGTTATTGAGAGTTATGGATTACTCAAAACCCTAGAGTAAGCCTCATATTTATAAGGTAAATAAATGCTAAAAGATAAATAAATATGAATTTAATCTAGAAATTAGTAAACTAAAGAGATTAGATTTAAATCCTAACTAATCCGAATTTAAATTAAATTCAATAATCTCCACCTTGATTCAAATTCGTCATAATCTCTTCACTTTCTCAACACCTTGAAACTCCATTCTCGTTGTCTTGAGCCCGAAAGCACCTCAACAATCTACTAGGAAAATTTGAACTTGGACCGGAACCTTTTTATAAATGCGTCCGCCGGATTCTCTGGGGTACCAATCTTCGTAAGAGATAACTTTCTTCTTGGCTTCCGAAAAGAACACTCTCATCTCCACTGGGACACCCAAGCCCAACAAAATCTGTAAATAGATGACCTTCATAACTGCCTCCAAGACAGGTAACAATCATGCCTATGTTGTTCTAGCTTAAGTGCCTATCGACCTGGCATTGCATCCGTGCCCAACATGTACCTGTCGTCAGCCTCCATCTGCCCCTATCACCATACACTGTCACAATGCAACCATCAATACTTCCTCTGTTGAATAACGAGCAGAACCCTTCACTATCTCTCAAGTATCTCAGGATCCACTCCACGGCATGTCAATGCTTTCTGCTTGGAATGTTCAAGTATCTATTGACTGCTCCAACTGCCTCTGCAATACTCGACCGTGTGCATCCCACACCAACCTCTACACTCGCATATAATACTAAAAACGCGTGATCTTTATCTGCATCTAACTCTGGTGATAACATCGCCAAACGCCTGAAGTGCGCCTCTGCGTGAGAAGACACGGACCGAGTCTTCTTTATCCTATACCGAGCTCGAACCTGCTTGATTGGTGCATTTTAATATGTATTTTATATCCCTACTTAGCTTTATTTTGTCACATTTAATGTTGTTCTAGGGTGTTTTGTGATATTTGCATGTCACATGGTCTTAATTGCGAAAAGAGAAGAAAAGAAACTAACCACGTGCGATTCATGCTACTAAACAAGTTAATATGGAGCAAAAGCGCAAGGGATATCAAATTATAGAAAATAACATTTAAATAAAGTCAAAATAATACAAAAGATTCAAGACCAATTCAGCATACAGGCCCGACAACAGAGTCAACTTCAAACGATCATAACTCGAAGACCGTAACTCCGATTTGAGATAATCTTGGACTAGTTGGAAAGCAATTAACGGGAACACGCTTCCAAAATTTGAGGCCCAAAATCAAAAGTCAACCCGCGATACTACGGTCAACCCCGGATCAGCGGGCCACTTTGTCTAATTGGGTCAAATTTTGTTCGGTGAATTGTTTATTTGATTATAATCATGTTGGTACCCGGTATTCGATGAAAAGACTATTTATAGGCATTGTTTACATAGGGCTAGGATTTTTTATCTTCTCTTGTATTCTTGGTGGCTAAGATTTGAAAACAAGATCTAGGTTGTAAGCAACTTTTATCTTTATTTTAATTATAATGTCTTTATTTATTTATTGTTTTATTTTTAATTCTATGAGTAGCTAATTCTTTAATCTTAAGGTTAGATGAAACTAAGTTTATAATGGGTGATATGCATTAAAGTTCTAGTTTTCCTTTATGATCTTAATGACAACTACCTAATAAAAATCAACTCTTTGTTTACATCACTCATAAATTAGATGGATCTCATGATTGACAACCATAAGATCTCATATGGAGAAAGGATGTCAAAGAGTGATTTTTATTATTTGGGAGTTGATCTAATTAATTTAGAATTAATGTTGACTGGACGATAAAGCTAGGTAGATCTAAGATTGACAACCATTAGGTCTACCTAGTGGAAGGTTTAGATTAAATTAATTCTAATTTAATTAGTATATAATCTTTAAAATAAATATTTTCCTCATTATTAATCGACAAGGTATTATTTGATTTTCGTATGAATTATGCTTTTGTTAAATTTTATAGTTTATTCTGATGTATAAATGCCTTGTGCTTTTGATAATTGATAGATATTTGTTTTAGGGGTGGAAATAAAGATAAGAAAAACCTATTATTTAAAATCACCATGAATAGATTTAGTCGATTCTAAAGCCTAGATATTTTCCTTAATTTAAGTCTTTAAAATCTTGTATTTATCTATTTTAATTTTCTGCAATTTAATTAATTAGCATAACTTCCCAAATTAAAAGATTTTCTTAATTCGTCTAAATTTAACTAGGATTGTTATCTTTCCTGTGGATCGACCCACAAGTACTGTAATTGAAAACCGTATACTTGCGGTAAAATTAGGACTTTAAAATAACCCAACACAGCTCGATACTCTGCTGCAACCAACGCAACTCCCCATCTATAACACTATCTCTGTCACGAATCAAACATGCAGTTTTTCTGCCGATCTCTCGATCCTCTTTCTTTGGAGACTTGTCCTTAACCACTCCTATGTGCCGAACTGTTCTCAGCCTCTGCACCACTGGCTGTACTAGACTCTTCACCTAAATCGAAATACTGACCACCTCATCTATCGTAAACTAAACTGGAACTTCAAACTCCACCTCTCTTGGCGGCATACTTGTTCTCCGTTCACCATCTGACCGGGTCTGTTTTCTTCGTAGTATCGCAGACTCAACGAATGCCACTCGGCTGATTACTCCACTCTGGATCCCAGACCACCACGACCTATACCCTTTTGCACCGCCTTCTAAACCGACAAGAGAACGTCTCTTGATTCTCGGCTCCTCGGTGCATCGAATTCCACAAAGCCCTGAGTAATCTCTAGCCTTTCCGGTCCACAACTCTTTGGAAATTCTTATATCTACCGCCGTCGATGGTGACCGATCGATGATGTACTCGGCAGTAAATAGGGCTCAAGCCCAAAACTCTCTCGAAAAACCAGCCGTAAGCCGTAAAGTTCTGTTCTTTCCAACTATCCGAACATCCGCCTTGCAATGTCATCTATCCGAGGATCTTCCAAAGTAGTGTACCAATGCACGACCCTCTCCGGCCTGCACAATTTTGTGAACTCTTGCGAAGCGAACCATCCTCCTAATCCGAACCGAAGATCCTCTATGCGCTTTCCAGACTGCTTTAGATAGAATCGGTTAGTAGGAGATTTCATGTAAAGTGACTCCAA
Organism: Agapanthus africanus; assembly: GCA_030015575.1. Taxonomy (NCBI): domain Eukaryota; kingdom Viridiplantae; phylum Streptophyta; class Magnoliopsida; order Asparagales; family Amaryllidaceae; genus Agapanthus; species Agapanthus africanus. Next base: position 159,911,999 of record CM057339.1, on the reverse strand, counting down.
CTTGTTCCACGGTTATGCCGATGCCGTCTTTTGCGCCACTTCGTAAAGAACCTTATCGGCCATTGAAAGCTGAATCTAACTGTGAGCTTTGTCCTCTATCTTTTCAATCTCAACTGTTGTGGTTGTCGTCGGAATCCTGTCTTTTACAAGGTCAATCTTGTGCACAACTTGTTGCTTCAGTATCGTCGTCATTTTCAATCTCCATAGACAAACTATTGCGCCCATCGAACTTTTCGATCTCACAATTTGTAGACATTATCTCCCCAATCAACTCCAAAACAAGAACTTGACGTTCTGATACCACTTGTTGTAAGGATTACGTATATATGCGTAGCGGAAATCCAAGACCTTTGTTTTAGGGTAGATTAAAAAAGACTATCCGACGGATACCAAATCATACGAAAAGAACGCACCAATAACAATACACAAGATTTACCCAGGTTCGGCACCACTAGCACCTAATCCTACAAATCATGACGAGAACTTCCAACATGAGAAAGAATTACAAGAGATTACACCGACTACTCATCCTCCTTTATAAAGAAAACACTCTCACAAAACATCTCTCTATCCGCGACCGCGCTTGGCCGCCTCTCTCACTCTAATCAAACCCTAGGTTATTAGAGAATTATGGATTACTCAAAACCCTAGAGAAAGCATCATATTTATAGGGTAAATAAATGCCAGAAGATAAACCCATATTTAAACAAGAGATAAATATGAATTTAATCTAGATATTAGATTTAAATCTAAACTAAAGAGATTAAATTTAAATCCTAACTAATCCCTAACTAATCCGAATTTAAATCAAATTCAACCCACACAATACACAAGTAGAAAGGAAACAGAAGGGAGGACATGCAAGGTGCTTGAGAATTTATAGTTCTTGATATTCAGAGCCACAAACAAAGATGCAGAGTTGTTGATCAGTGGCAGTACATCCAGCATTAATGAATGGACACCTAAGGGTTTGCACAATATTCCAGCGAAAATAACCAATATTGCAACTACCATACAGTGAAGGAGATCCTATATTGAGGGATTCTAGTATTGTAGAGAATCAATAAAACATCTAGAAACAGTTGCAAACTTTTAGAAAGCATCGTCGAAATTTCTAAATATAAGACACGTGTCAGATATGATGTGCCCTTCTCTTTTACGTATTCGCGCAAACACAAACTTTTTTGAAAGGAAATGCATTGTTTTGTTGTGAGGCCAATACAACATCATATAGAGAGCTAAAAGACGGTGATAAAGAAAATGGTAGTTGGTACAACATCATATAGGATCAAAAATATAACATCATAGATTTGAAATTTGATAGTAAATTATTAGCTTCGAAAGACCACCACTAAAAGAAAGGATTAAATTTGCTCCACCATTATTCAGTTGATGAATCGTCTATTTATTTGATTTTGAATATGAAAGAAAATCGACAGAAATTGAAAGCGGTAATTAACAAAATAAGATGAAATTTTATTTCTCATTCACCAAAACTAATAGCTGGAGATAAAATTAAATTTTTGGATTTGGTAGTTTTGTTAATATTTTCTTCTAAACTAACACTATTGGACAACTAAATTAATTGCCCATAATAACTATCTCAAAATAAATCCAGAACATAACCATTTTCGAAACAAGAAAGGCTAGTATTCTGGACATTGTTAAATACTAATTTGTATCCTTTACATGGAAAATATATTTTGGAGAATCTGTGATAAGCTCCCTATTATTACTGGTAAAAACGTTGGTTCCGAATAGCTTAAACAAGTTGTTTTAATCTAGGTCCCAACTTCACATTTATGACCTTCAATTTTCCACCACTTCCAGGTCTAGACTAATGGGTTACAGTTGGGACATCCACAGGGTCAGGAACTAGATGGTCCTATCCCTAGAACCGGCTTCCACCATGAGCTAAGCAATCTCCATGAGACCAACAAATTGCAGGCTAATCACAATTTGCTGACGCCTTAACACACGGCTTAATATCAGTCTTACTTTCAATTAGCCTATAACTATAATCACTGCCACCAAAAGCTCGAAGTGATAGGTTGTGCCATTGTGAATAGGATTGTAAACAAGGTAATAATTATTTTTCCTCGTTTGCTAGATAATAAATGTGGATATCTGATATGCATCCATTACGGATATGGTAAATTACCTTAATTCTGGAAAATTTTACACAATCATTTGTATAAATGAAAACAAAATCAAGCTAATATGGTATTATTTCTTTTTCTTATTTGAACAAGGAAGAACAGTCGAATTAAGATTTCTAGCACATTTTTCACTCCATCTTTTGGTGGTTACTAATATGCTGCTAAAGTATGTATTCAAGCTGAATCCAAAATACATATTTTTTCTTTAAATATGGCTACTGAGCACTTAAGCTCCAAGGAACCTCTAACCATTATGCTCCTAAGACACTCCTATTGTGCACCAACACTTTAAGAAATCTGGCAAATCCCTATATTGTGGAGCAACATTACATATCAGACTACAGAGTCCTCCCGCACAAAAAGGAAAACTGTTAATATCCCTCTTACAACTCAAAAATCAGTAATATATTATTTTATCATTTATAAGAGAGTTTTATACTCGAACAATTACCAAAGCTTCGAAGTTATCAAATGTAGTACTTCATTTAACATTCATAAACAAGTCAGATACAAACTACCACAAGAACATTTGCATATCCACATCTAAGCCTTTTCCCATCAAAATGGAATTGATTACGAGTTAAGGGTTCGTGAAACCTTTGCAAAGTTTTACGACTTACTGACATCAACCGTTGATCAGTGAAATGTTTCTACACAAGGACAATATTAACAATAGAAGCGCTTGCCTTATGTTGCATGGATTCATTGTCAAGTACACACGAGTCCATATCAGGTTTGTAATGAAGTCATATCCATGTCAGATTCATTAGGGATACCTTTGAAACTCTTTTTGGCACGTCCTAAGACTTGAAGTAACATTTTAGATGCATTGAAATGGTTCGACGACGGACAACAAGACACCAACACTACCAAATTATTTTGTTTTCTTATTTTAGATTTAATAAATTGTTTTTGTGTTGCATATATATAGTTGAACAACAAAATCTAAGTGTATCCCAACGTATCATATTCCCAATTTTTGGAAATTTGTGAATCGGCTACTTCAACTCGCATGGTGTTACTTAGGCCATAATCCTAAGTAACCAATTGCAATTCTTCAAATTCTCCTATACCGAAGGGAAACTTCTAGAAGAAGAGCATAAATGATACATTTACTAGGCAAAGATTTTATCAACTCAAAATATGAATAAAGCATAGAGCTAAACACAACACATATTCATGAAATGCTATACTACAAGGTTCTCAAGGGAATGATGCACAAGTGTTGAATGTTAAAATTGTGGAGAAACTTCCAGCAAACGTCTGATGTGAGGAGTACAGACGTCTGGACATACACGAGAGTCATTTCAGAAAACCAGAGTAATGCCAGACATCTGATGGAGAGGATGCAGACGTCTAGTCAAGTCGAAACCAAAAGCCAGAGCGTAGCCAGACGTCTGTGGCATACGTCTAGAGATGTTGAAGCCCGATCCAGAGCAGCGGCAGACGTCTAATGTGAAGGGTGAAGACGTCTGCCCAAGAAACTGAAGAGAGATAGTCTAGGCAGACGTCTGACGAAGTGTGATTTAGACGTCTGTCAACGATAAAACTGCTGCGAACAGAATTTTGGTAATTCGGGTTTACCTCTTATTTTGGGAAGGATTAGGATTTGCCTATAAATAGGAATCTCTCATATGGTTTATGTACCGTCTAATTAAAAAGAAAATAGAGACTATTATATTGAGAGTGACAGCTTTAGATCTAGAGAGATTTGAGAGAAATCTTCTAGAATTGCTCGTGGGTGTACTTATTCAAGATTATAGTAGACTTTGGAGATTCCGTTCTGCCGGAGACTAGTTATACGGTGGGTGAATCTCGTTAACAAATCTCTTGTCTTTTCCGATTCTATTTTCTAACTCTCGCACTTTATTATCGTTGTCTTTCGTTGTTAATTGTATGGCGTGATTGCATGATTTGTTGCGTCGTAAGCATTGTTCTGTGCATCGACTTTCTCTCAACAACTGGTATGGTATCAAAGCCTAGGGCTTGACACTTGATACCAACAACCGGTATCAAAGCGGGGTTAGGGAACCTAAGGATCTTTCAATTCTACGATCTAAATTTAGGGTGGGTAACGATACTTGTGTCATCTTCCCTATCTATTTAAATCGTAATTTTGAAGGCGTTGGTTCAAATCGAAAGAGAAGTTAGGTTTGCTGCGATATAGACGAAAGATGGTGGAGAATAAAATAAGGATCAAAAAATTCAATTGTCACAATTATGGTTAGTGGCGCATGCAGATAGAGGACTAGCTATACCAAAAGGATCTGCATCTTTCGTTGCAAGACGAAAAGCCCGAGAAAATGACCGATGAGGCGTGGTATCTTTTGGATGGTGTTCCCGTCCAATTAAGACGCGCCGTCCTTAGAGCGCAAGCTCCATAGCTATGCACTTGGCATAAAAGGCAAGTGAACTTGCGATGCGCCACGTGCAATGCACATGTGCAAGCGCAAGACTTTTGTGCACTGCGTCACGTGCAATGTATGTGCGCATGCACAAACACTGCGCTACACGTGCAAGACATGTGGAGCAAGCGCACCTCTTCTGAAACATGCGCTTCTGTTAGAGCTGACACTCTATTTGGAAGGATATCTTTCGTGTTAGCTTTCTTAATAAAAAGATATTAGGATCCATGATCCAACGGCATCTAGGCATCCTAAATCGATCAAAAATCAATTCAAATCTTGTAGTTAAGGATTTACCCAAACCACTCATCTTCTATAAATAGGAGCCTTGGGATAAAAACGTCCTTTTTCCGAAACATAGAAATTTCTCAAGGAAATCAAGCCTCCATCAAAAAGTTCTACAAGAAAACCCTAGTCGAAACTAGGTAAATAAAGAGAGAAAATTCTCTTATCGCTTTCACTTGAAGCTTCGGCTTCAAGTGAATTTTGACTCTACATGCAAGATCAAAAGATCTTGGGGTTTATCTCATCTCTACGAAAGCCTAGACTATCGTAAGGGCGTTGATCCCAAGATCCAAGATCTTGGGGAGAAAAACTCCCATTAAAAGATGTCTGGACACATAAAAATAGAGCTTCGGCTTCGTCAAACATAAATAAATGAACGAGTATGAAGTTTCGGCCCCATTGAAAAAAGAGCTTTCTGAAAAGTTACCAACTTTCACAAATCAGGGCTTGTCCTAATCTTGGGCCCACTCCATACAAACATGTGCACCATGAAAAGCGTAAGCGCACCCCCAAAAAGTTTGTTAACAGAAGCCTTGGCTTCATTGAAAGCAAAGCTTTCCTAAAAGGCAACACCTTACACAAAACAAGTGTGCATCATGCGCTGCGCCACTTGCAAAACACGTACGCCAATGTCAGAAACGCTCTCCATAAAAATCAGCGCAGCGCCACGTGCAATGCACTTGCGCAAACGCTATGCACAAGTTTCAACCTTGGTCCCACCGAACACCATGCACATCACGTGCAACACACGTGAGCAAGCGACAAGCGCAACATAAGTGCGCAAGCACGCATGAATACTAAGCTAAAGCTTGAGACATAGCAAATTAGCTAAGTACAAAAGCCTAAGCTTCATTTACAATCCATTGATCAACAGAGATCAACGTTCTCAAGATATGACCAAGTTATTTAAGTTGATCTTACCTCCCAAATGAGACCAACGATCCTTAAATAAAGTTTACACTCTCATATAAAACTTATGGACCTCACAACGTGAGAACTGTCACCATAATTTCATTCCGGTTGGCAAACCAAGCTACTAACGTGGACTTCCCGTCAAGCAATGCTTGACCAAAATATAAAATATATAAACGGGTTTGGACTAATCCGCGCTTTACGGACGACGACAAAATTAGTCATCTTATACAATCCAAGGGCAACCCAAATAAAATAAAAACCAAAAGACACGACACATAAAGGAAACAACTTGGAGTGCAGAAAGTTGTCGTACGCGACGACATAACTAACTACAGGGGCTTGCGCCTGTAGGAAAAATATGTCCCCACAATCAATAAACCTCGTTCATGAGAGGCTATCTGAAGTCGGTTGCATCGATCGTATACTTCCAATCCTTCGATATACGGCGCTATAAATCAACTTAGTGTCTTCGAAGAGATGGATGGATCAAACATATGCATCTGCCCCCAAATTAAGGCTAGACGTACAATCCCAGCTCGTCTGGTCGGTCTTCGGCGGTAAACAGATTCTGTATGCCCGGTGAAATTATTTTCTCTTTCCACTCCACACTTCGTGTGTAGTATTTTTGCGAACAAAATCACGGTCTTTATGATTTGGTTGCTCTTGAATTTCGGGATACTGAAGCCAGTGTTCTATCTCCTGTGCAGATCTCAATGGCATCATGTGCTAACTGCAACTGCAGCTCCAAGGCCACCGCACCTCAGCTGGTTATGTCTGGTCAGTTCATGGTCCCAATACTCTGCATCCTTACGGCTCAGCTTATGCAAGAACTAAACGGGCTTCAATTTGGGTAGATGTCTCCCCTCCCAACCATTGGTGTCTCAACGCCAAGGAAAGCTTCGAAGAAGTCGGCCTTTGACAGGCTGGCAACAAGCTCCGCAGGCCCTTCCGAAAAGCCTGCAAAACCAGAAGGCTCGGTCTTTAAGAGGCTGAACACAAACTCCGTAAGCCCATCAAAGAAGCCCGTGATACCAAAGAACTCAGTCTTCAAAAGGCTGACCTTCGCTACTCCGGTCGCTTCAACCATTCCGGCCGCTCCAAAGAAGTCAGTCATCAAAAGGCTGACACCTGCAGCTCCTACTCCTCATGAGACGCCAAAGGATGCTTCACCTCCAAGACAGACTGGCACCTTAAGCTCCTAGTTTGCCTAAGACGTCAGTTTTCAAGCGAATGACACCTGCTGACACTCCGAAGCTCACAGGGGCATACTGATGAAACTCCCAAAACTAAAAAAGTACTGGCTTTAAGATGCTCTCAACGTCGCTATTGGCGCCAACAGAGGCAAGCTGAGGACCCCATCAGGGCTGACTCCACCAGCTCCAATGCCCACTATCCATGCGGCTGTTCCGACTGAAAACGGTTTTGAAATGCTCGGAAAGGTTAGGCGAAACTCGCCCACCGCAATCTTGAAGAAGTCTCCACCATCGGTGGAGGCGTCAAATGAACAGAATATTGTTCTTCTGCCGTCGCGACTCTCTTCCAGAATCTACAAAATCTGGAAGTAAGTCCGCAACTCTGAAATCAACACCAAGGCTTTTCCGAAATTGAGGAAAGTCAAGAATCGGCCAAAGACTGAAAAACAAGTTCACATATCTGAGGTGATCCTCCCAAAGAGACAAAGGCCGGAGAGATCCCCGTCGCTAGGGTAAATCCCAAAAGGAGAAATGTCAGAGGCTCTGCGCACGAGGCCAAAGTAGTCCACACCATGCGAATGATACATATCAACGGAAGTAAAAAAACAACGCTTCCACCAGTCATAGACCCCATACTCGGTTCTTGACTGCACAATATAGGCAGCTTGAGCTGCAAGAACTGGCCACACAAGCAGCGGCACTTGTTAGCCCACCATCAAAGACGCGTCCGGAAGATGAACAAGTAGACCCAAAATGGCAAGCGCCAACGTTGAATCTCTGAAATGAGTTGTTGACAAGAAAAATAAAGAGGCGGCAGAAATAGTCGTCAATATGAACAAAATGGCCCTCATGCAGAAGATGTGTAGGATGATGGTCTAGCCATCAGAATCACCGGCCGAAGAGTCACCGGTGATCCCTGATAATGAGAAAGGAGATGTCCCAAGCTCTTTGCAGGCTCCTTCAACCTCAAAAGATGAAACGATCCCGAAGACTCGGCTCAACGAGTACATAGCCCAACAGGTCAAACTCCTCACTACCAGAGAAACAAACGCCAAGTTGGTCAAGATCGATCGTCCATATTTAGCATGGTATGACCAGAAGCAGTACCCTCTGAGATATACTATCTCAAAGTTCAATATTTTCAGGAGGACCAACAATCCCTGCCAACATATCGCACAATTCAAAGTAATGTGCAGTAATACTGGAGGCGGTGGCAAGCTACTCCTCCAACAATTCGCCAGTAACCTGACAGATACTGTCTTTGAATGGTACTCGGAGCTCTCAAATGACTCCGTAGGGACCTAAACTGACATCGAGTTGCTCTTCACACAGAGGTTTGTCAGCGCAAGCGAGCGTACTACAATCTCCGCATTAATCAACGAGAGGGTGAAATCGAACGAAACACTGCTGCAATATGGCATCCGATGGAGGAATCTTGCTTCAAAATGTGATCAACCCATCACCGAACCTTCGGCCGTCGGGATGTTCATCGGCACTCTCGACCTGCACTTGAAGGTCTATCCGCTTTTATCATTCGCCAAGCCTACTGCATATCAAAAGCTCCTTGACAAGTTGGTTCAACTGGAGCACATTGACCGGATCTCCTCCACATGGGGGAGTCTCGAAACTGCAAGAATAAGAACAAAGCGATGTTTGTCGCCGATGCTCAGCAGCAGCAAGGCGGCTTCAAAGCACCTGGCCGTCGAAATGATAACCGTTCAGGCCCTACCCTCGAAGAAAAGCTGGGGCGTGAATACTCATTTCCTCGTAACAAGACGAAAAAGTTGTTCGACCTTACCATGAAGAATTGCATGCTTTTGCGGCCTGAACCATGGTGACCAGCACAAGCAAATGCGGTCAACGACCCTAACTACTGCCCATACCATCGGGTTGTAAGTCACCCGATTGAAGACTACTTCGTATTCAAGAACTGGATCGAAGATCAGTATAAGCAGGGCAAAATCATACTGACAGATAGCTGAAATGTAGATCCGCCACAGAGGCATGTTCCCAAGAAAGCTGATGCGGAAAGGGCCTCTTGTTCAATGGTAACAGAAAGCCCGTGAAAAATGGTCCTCTCATAAAAAAACTAAGATGATACTAAAAGAGCTATGTGCTTGCCCTGAGATCAAGTGGAAAACCATGCTTGAACTGCAGATCATTGAAGGAATGATGCCACGTCCTACGACAAAAGTCGATGATAAGGAGAAATGCATGTTAGTCCCCTCTTCTATGAAGAAGAAAAAGAAGGCCAGGAAACCCGTACAGCCCGACGAATACATCGACAAGCGTACAGACCTTCAAAAGTACATTGATGTGTTGGAAGAACATAATCAGAAAGCGCGCATTCCAATTACGTTCGAGGAATTCCTCCAACATCTTTTCGAAAACAGCGATACTAAAGAAGAGGAACCAACGGACGAAGGTATGGAAAGCCTACTCCTTTGTATCAGATGAATGAGCTCTGCCAGCGCCAGATGAAAATACTTCGTCAGTAAACGACATGATTAAGCAGGAGGCAGGATCCGCACAAAGCGCTATAAACCTGCCACAAGAAGACCCGACTGACACACTGATAAAAGTTGTTCAGGAGGGTGAAGATATTATGAGACATGAAGCGGCCACATATGAAAAGACCGAGCGACAGCGTCTAAGCAAACAAGCTGAGTCATGATACCTCCCAACTAAAGCAATCTCCAGCCACAAAGTGCAGGAGCAAGGCCAAGGTCGAGAAGCGGTCCGCCAAGGCCCTGTCAAGGGGCATAAAGCTACCGCCCCTCATATTGTATACTCCCGGAGTGTCGTATTTCGATGATTGGAAAGAACACCCGAATTATTGTCTTTATCATCGGAGGATCTCTCACCCCATTGATGAATGTAATGCATTCAAAAAATGGTGGCGAGGCTATGTTTCTCATCAAAGAAAATTAAAGGAGAAACGTAAAACCCGTGCTCGTCGGCTTAAAGACGATAACGCCGAAGCAGGCAACGAAACAGGATCGATAGTGGAAAACTGCCACATGATTTCTCGTAAGGCTCAACCTCCAAAAAGAAAAGGTGGCGAAGTACCTACCTTCGGGGGTGACTTTGAAGATGAGGTCATCTTCAACCCGCTTCCGTTCGCAAGCTCTGCCTCAGAAAAAGAAGAGACGAAAGCCTGTGACAACATTCAGCATCGCAAACGCACCCTTCCCGAGAAAAATCCCGAGCCCTCAAACAAAACTTCAAAGAAGCAAGATAAGGGAAAAGGAAAAGCAACCGAAGAAATCGAGGTGAACGAGGAAGTTGCCAAAGACCTCACCACCAAGGACCCGCCTAAGAAGATTAAGATGGATTATAATGTCCTCGCGCACTTAAAGAAACTGCCATCACACTTGAGCATATATGATGCTCTACTCCTGTCAAAAGAATTGCAGGGGTCCCTCATTAAGACTTAAAACGAGCCTGACCAGTTTCAAGCTTTCTTTGCTGAAGAAAACATGAAGGACGAGTTGGCGAAATACATACTGCCGACATGACCTTTAGCGAAGAAGATCTCCTCCTGGGAACATTCGAACACAATCGACCGCTTTATGTTGCCGGATACTGCGAAGATGCGAGGATAAACAAAATCCCCGTTGATAATGAATCCTCGGTCAATCTCCTGAATGTGAAAGTGTTTAAGGAGTTAGCTATGGATATCAAAAACCTTACCCAGGAAAAGATCACAATCTCCGAGTTTGATTCCCAGTTTTCACAAACCTGTGGGTCTGTGGTGTTTGGACAGCTTGTCCCAGACGTCAAGTTTCACGTCATCGATGCTAAGACATGCTATAAAGCCCTACTTGGTAGACCCTGCTTACACGAGTACAATATCATCCTTTCTACACAACATCAGTGTATGAAGTATTTTAAAGATGGCAAAAAGCATACCATCAGAGGAGAGCTCAATCCCTTCTCAATCAACGAAGAGCGCAAATACGAAGACGCCAAGTACTTCTTGCCCGAATTTAAAGACACCGAGAAATGTGGTAAACCCACGTCGAAAAGAAAAAGCATGTTGGCACTATTCCGGTCTTCGGAAGCGACTCCGATAATGAGGAGATAATATTCTCAGGCCAACCTCGGGTAGGAAACGGCAATCAAAGCCAGTCGACCCCCATCCCAGTCTTCGGAAGTGATTTGGAAGAAAATGGTGAAACAATGTTCTCCACTCATCCTCTATCAAAAGTTCTTGATGAAGCCGACCGGACTCTACATTCTACTATGGCCCCATCTCGGCACTATAAAGAACTCGATACAGTCAGCACCCACGATATAGAGGAGCTGGTAACCTTCTACGTGCCTCCTAAATATAGAGGCGTGAAAACAGTTCTCTTCTACAAATATGAGGAGACCAAAGTTGAAAGAGAAATCCGGCGTGGTGCTAATCCAACCCTTGACATGTCACACCCATTCGTATGCCGAAATACTTCTAAGAGAGTTTAAAGGAACTCATAAAGCGATAAGGTACCCTTCGAACAAACCGTTCAAGAAGCCCAATTTTACAAAAGGATTTGGGAAATGCCAAGGGATCATAAAGTTCAACCCAATGGGGAAACAGACACCACGGGTTTAGGATACGTCCAGTCTAAAAGACGGGAGCGAACCCACACTTGTCGCACCATAAGACTCTCAAATGAGAGAGAAGAAGAAACGTCGGGACTCTTTGATTGATTCACCAATGAAAACGAAGAGATCTCAGAAATGCCGCTGGCACCAAAAAAGCTGGAAGATGTGATCCATACCATGGCAGATAACCTAAAGAAGATAAGCTTGGGACCGGAAGATGATCTTAGACCCACATTTGTCAGCGAGCTGCTATCAGAAGAACGTGTGACTACTCTCAAAACCGTACTCGTGGAATATAGGGACTACTTCGTCTGGAATTATTTCGAGATGTCAGGTCTTTATCCAGGCATAGCAGTCCACAAACTGGCCATAACGCTGGGGCAAAGCCCATAACACAAGCGCCAAGAAGGATGCAGCTCGAACTCAAGATGAGCATTAATGCCGAAGTCAAGAAAATAATCGACTCCGGCTTTATCCATGAGGTGCAATACCCTGACTGGATTACCAACATCGTTCCCGTGATGAAGAAGAACGGGACAGTTCAAAACTGCGGACTTTCGGGACTAAAACAAGCCGTGTCCGAAGGATGATTTCCCCGTGCCAGTCACGGAGCTTATGATCGATAACACCTCCACTCACGAGGTCTTCTCGTTCATAGATGAGTCTTCCGGCTACAACCAAATAAAGATGGATCTCGAAGACCAGAAGCATACGATTTTTCGCATCCCGTTAGGCGTCTTCTGCTACAAAGTCATGCCCTTCGGATTAAAGAACACCAGAGCAACATATTAAAGAGCTATGACAAAGATCTTCGATGACCTTATCCATGAGATAGTCGAATGCTACATCAATAATCTTATGGTCAAGAGTATGTCCCACGAAGAGCTCTGTGAACATCTCAAAATCATCTTCGAGCGCCTCCGAAAGTACAACTTGAATATGAACCCGCTAAAATACGCCTTCGGAGTCTCCTCCGGCAAGTTCCTAGGATTCATAATCCGCCACCGAGGGATTGAAATCGATCCCTCCAAAATTAGGGCAATTACAGAAATGCCCCCGCCAAGAAACCTCAAGCAATTGCGATCGCTCCAAAGGAAGCTCTCGTATATCCGGCGATTCATCGCCAATTTATCCGGCAATTGTCGTCCATTCAGCCATCTCCTTAAGAAAGGAACCCCTTCGTATGGGACCAAAAATGCCAAGAAATCAAGCAATATCTGCAAAATCCGTCGGTATTAGCTGCTCCAGTTACAGGGAAACCCCTTATCCTGTACACATCAGCACTCGATCACTCTCTAAGCGCTTTATGGGCATAAGACAATAAACAGGGAAAAGAACAAGCCCTGTACTACCTGAGTCGAGTCCTGCTGGAGGCAGGATACAACTACTCCCCCGTCGAGAGCATTGCTTGGCACTGATCTTCGTAGTCACGAAGCTCAGACACTATGCTTTAGCGTGTGAAGTTCACATCATCTCAAAGGTGGACCCTCTCAAGTATTTTATAACAAGGGCTATATTGACGGGAAGGCTTGCCAAATGGGCCCTTCTATTAATAGAGTTCATAATCGCATATTGGCCTCTCAAAGCAATAAAAGGACAGGCCATCGCTAACTTCCTTGCTGAGCATCCCATCTCAGCCGACTCCCCTCTAAATTGCGAACAATCTGATGCACATGCATTCAACGCAATTACCAACGAAGAAGAAAAAGAAAAGTGTCAGTGGAAGCTATAATTCGACGGAGCATCATCAACAAAGGTGTGAAAGACGAATACTCCGATAATCACGGCCGGAATAGGCCTAATCTTCGTCACCCCGTAAGGCGGAATAATACGCTACGCTATATTGTTGACGGAACCTTAAAACCAACGAGACAGAGTATGAAGCCATCATAGCCGGTCTCGAAATCACGATCGACATGGGCATCGAAATCTTCTCATATACAGTGATTCTCAGTTGATCGTCAGTCAAGTTAACGGCGACTACAAAACATGCAAGCCTGAACTTATAAGATATGACGAAAAGGTGCAGGAGTTGCTAAAGCAAATCCAATCATATCGCTAGAGAGTGTGCCGCAAGCGGAAAACGACAAGGCAAACACATTAGCCAAGTTGGCCAGAAAACTGGCGGATGAAAATCTCGACGACGGAAGGATCATTGTCCAAAACCATAAGATCTTAGCGCCAGCAGAGTTGCATTCGGAGTCTCCAACGGAAATATCCAAAGAAAAGGTTCTCCAAGCAGAAAAAGATGAAGAAAAAGAAGAAAACTGGTGAGAAGTCTTCATCGATTACTTCAAGTCTCAACGAGTACCTGAAGATGCATCGCAAAAACGTAAGCTCATAAAACGAGTACGAGCTCTTTCCTTCGCCTTTATCAATGGAACCCTATACAAAAGATCCTTCGATTATTTATAACTAAAATGCCTAGGGCCAAAAGAAGTAAAGAAAGTCGTCTAAAAAGTACATGACGAGCTTTGTGGATCCCATCAAGCCGGTCTGAAAATGAAGTTGAAGATTAAAAGAATGAGGTACTATTGGCCCACGATGATTCAACACTGCATAGAGTACGCTAAGAGGTGTCACTCGTGCCAAATACACGGAGATTTTATCCAACATCCTAATCCACTGCATCCGACTGTAGCCAATTGGCCTTTCGAGATGTGGGGGACCGATATAGTTGGTCCTATCGAACCAGTATCGTCAAAAAGATATCGGTTCATCCTGGCCATCACCGATTACTTATCCAAATGGGCAAAAACGGTACCTCTGAAAGAAGTGAACGGAGAACATCCGACACTTCTTCAAAAACCACGTCATCTACCGGTTCGGAGTCCCGCGAAGAATAATCTCGGATGATGGACCAACATACAGAAACCATAAAATAAACCGTTTCGCACAACAGCATAAAATAAACTGGAGTTGCTCGTCCGTCTACAATCTCCGAGCCAACGGTCTAGCTGAAGCCTTCAATAAGAACTTGACCAAGCTCATAAATAAAATAATGTCCAAGAACAAGAAGGATGGACACGAAATGTTGTATGAAGCTCTTTGGGCTTACCGAACAACGTTCAAGACAGCCACAAAGACACCACCTTATGCCCTGGTGTTCGGCGCCGAAGCGGTGCTCCCGTCAGAGATCGAACTCCCGTCACTGCGGATGGCAATCCAACACGAGCTTACTAATGAGGAAAATGCTCATCTCCAGCTCGAAGAACTCAACGCTTTCGATGAAACCCGTCTTGCAGCACAACAAAGTCCGGAAGCTCATAAGGCGAAGATGACTCAAGCATATGAAAGCCAAACCAGGCCGAGAACATTTCGCAAAGGCAAACTCATCCTGATCGTCAAAAGGCCAATGATCCCCAATCGTGCAAAGTGTGGAAAGTTCAAGCCAAACTATGAAAGCCCATACATCATAAACAAAGCCTATCGAGGTGGAGCCTCAATGCTAATGAACATGCATGGAGAAAGACCCTTTCGGCCGATAAACGGTCGTTTCCTCAAGAAATACTATGCTTGAAAAGTCACGACTTGGATCAACGATAGATGACGACGCATATGTCCGCTTCCTATCTTCCTAAGTCAAGACTCTAAAAGTCTCATCGGTTGAGCAATGCACCCTAAAAGTATCCTTTGCCCTGCGGCCTGTCTCCAAATTGACTACTGTATACCATCCATGAGCTCTTACGATAAGATCGTATCAAAAGTTGCCCCGGTGATAAAATCGTGCTCAAGACAAAGTCCTAAAAGTTGCCCTACTGTAAGTCTCCAAATTGACTACCATATACAATCCACGGTCTACCCGCAACAGAGTTGCACCACAAAATCCCACGGGTGAGCAACGCTCCATAAAAATATTATCTGCCCTACGGTTAGTTTCCAAATTGACTACCGTATACAATCCACGAACATGCAATCAAAGGTCCGATACAATATGAACAAGCTGAAGATCGACTGCTATTCTCTGTGGATGACGACCCCCGAAGCAGAGAGAACGGCTCTCCTACATACTCCGGCCTTTGCGAGAGTCGACGCAAATACATGGCCTCTCTTGTGCCAATATTTCGACTCTCGGCGCAAACATGCTTGTATTTTAAATGTAATTCACTATTTAGTATATAATTTATTTTTTGTGTTGCTTAATTAGAAAACTAAATCTGAATGTGTTATGCAGAAACAGGCCGATCAAAATAAAGAGAATAGGAAGTCGGCGAAGAGGGGTCGCCCCACTTATACAGGTGGCTCGAGGAATATTACCCGTGCCATGGAGTTATCGGTAAATTACAATAGACCTACTGTGATATAATGTAATATTAAGAGTTATTTTATAATATATGTAAATATTTTGCGAATTGCAGAGAGCTCAGACCCTGGCATGGGGTGGTACACCGAGCGTGTTGTTCGCGTATCTTGCCGTCCACGGCACCTCGACAGATCCTTCCACGGGCGAGCTTCGATTCCCCGACACCGCTACTCGGGAATATTGCGTAAGTGTTAATATTTATTCTAACAGGTTTGAAATTTTTGTTTTGAAAAGTTCAAATTTAAATGATATACTTATATTTTAATGGTTAATATGGGTGTAGGAGCGGATGGTGGAGCAGGCGGAGGCATCGGGGATCGATTTTACTGGACAGAACGAACCGATGCTGCTGACCCCGGTTCTAGACGCCGCACACGGAGGGCACCACGAAGGTTGGGAGAGAGGCCGGGGACTGGGTCCTAGCAGGGCCCATATAAGGTTGGACTCTACTCCGGCGGTTACTTCTTTTACCCCTGTGAGCGACGTCCAGAGCAAGATGTTGCCGTCTTGAAGACCACCGTCCAGAAGTTAAAGGAGATGATGGTATGTATACTACTTAATAGTAAAATAATATATCATATTATAGATAGTAACATATCCAATATTAGTAGCCTGAGCTTATTTGGTTGTAGACTTAACTTTGATTAATCTTAGATTGGGGTTTCGCAACAACCTGATAATGAATCTAATTCGACTAATACACAGTTCTTACTTGTTTATTACACACAAAATTGAACAGATGCGACAGGGTACTTCGGCTGCGGCTCCGCAAGCCACTACCTCGGCTGCAGTTGCACAGACCACTCCTGCAGCTCCACAGCCCGTCAGACTCCTGCACAGTCCGCTCCTTCATTGGTCGAATTTTTGACGACTCGGGGCTGCACCGAGGAGCAGACGCGCCAGATTATGTCGATTATCAGAGGTGGAGGAGCTGGACCGAGCTAGGGTAGCTTTATTTATATTTTTGAGAATGTATATACTTATCTGATACATATTGTATAAATTTTGGACGATAATGGTTGGTGGTTGTTTGCTTGTTCACGATGATTTATCCTTATATCGTATTCTGTTTGTTTATTTCTTTTATATATTATGCGTGCGATGTTGATTATAAATATTTCTGTATTTGGTTATATGATGTATATATTATTGTGCACAGGACGGGTTAAAAACAAGCTCTTTTTTTTAAAAAAAACTGATATAATGTCCCTACGGATTAATCCGTAGGACCATCTGTTGCACCTACGGATTAATCCGTAGGTCCACAGTTTGCCCCTACATATTTATCCGTAGAGACAAAATATCAGGATAACTGACATTTTGCCCATATGGACTCAGTAACAGGCGTTACACTTGCCCCTACGGATATATCCGTAGGGGCTTATATCTAGACATACTGCTAACTCCGTAGGGGCTGGAAGTTGCCCCTACGGATAGCACCGAAGGGGCAAGTATTTTATTTTATAAACCACTAAATTAAATAAATATTTTGTCCCTACGGAATACACCGTAGGTACATAGTCCCCTACGCATTAAACCGTAGGGGCAATTTTTACTCCGTAGGGGCATGTTCAGGGCGAAGACTTGCACCTGCGGCCATTGCACCTACGGAGAATTTTCGAGCCCCTACGAATATATCCGTAGGGGCATTGCTTTGCCCCTACAGATAAAGCCGTAGGGATAACCCCTTATTGTCGTAGTGGGGTTTGACAAAGAAAATTCTTTGTTAAGGGGGAAGCTTAATCTTTGAGGAGAGCGCAGAGCTATGGAGAACTAGTTCTCAAAGGAAGAAAAGGAGGCGCAGCCTCGCATGTAGAGCTTAGGCTCTATTTATAAGGAAGTGGGGTCGATTAGACTTTCCCTGATCTAGAAACAGATCCAACGGCACGCAGCTTGACACCGCTGCACCCACGTGCAATGCACATGAGCGCAGTGGTGGGGGACATTTTGTTCCCGCCCAATTAGGACGCACCCTCCTTGGAACACAAGCTCCATAGCTGCGCACTTGGTATAAACGCCAAGTGCACTTATGATGCACCATGTGCAATGCACGTGTGCAAGCGCAAGGCCTTCGTAGCCATGTGTGCAATGAACATGCGCATGCAAAAGCGCTGCACTACACGTGCAAGACTGTAGCGCAAACGCAACTCTTCTTAAGCATGCGCTTCTATCAGAGCCGAAGCTCTATTTAGAAGAATATCTTCCCTGTTAACTTAACAAAAAGATATTGGGATCCGTAATCCAACGGCGCCTAGGCACACATAATTGATCAAATATCAATTCAAGTCAAGGTTCTAAATATCGGATATCGGGTGCGTATCGGATAGGTGTTTTCAATATCGGATAGCGGAAATCGGACGATATCCCGGCGATACGGGTTCATAGCGGTTGGTCATATCCGATATCGATATCGGACGTAAATATCAAGCATATCGAACAACAATATTGGGCATATTAAATATTGTGTTAATGTTAGTATTAAAAGGCTGTATGAAATGTGTAAGAAGTAGATATAATGTTGGTAGGCTCTAATTTTTCTTGGAACAATGAAAAATAGATCAATGTTGGTTCTGTATAAAAAAAGAAACTAAAAACATAAGCTTACTGCTTACCTGAATAAGGATTGAAGAAGAAGAAAATGGCAGGGCAGACGTCAAGACTTGAGAGGAGAAAGGCAAGCGTCGGACTTGAAAGGAGAAGGGTAGGCGACGGCGTTGGCGTTAAGAGAAAGGTGGGAGAAGCGTCAAGAGGATGACAATGGCGTCGGCGTTAAAAAGGCGGGGAAGGCGTCGAGAGGAGGAGGGCAGGTGTCGAGAGGCGTTGAGGCTCGAAAGAGTTGGGGAAGGCGAGAGAGGCATAAAGAGAGGTGGAGGTGAAGGTAGGCCCCGTCGAGGGTCGAGACTCGAAAAGAGGCACGGACTCGAGGAGGTGAGGAATCGATAAAGGTTTTTCAAGACTCGAAGAGGAGGTGAGGACTTAAAACAAAAATTTCAGGGTTTTTTTACCGTTCAACAATTGGGGGCAGATATTTAATTAATTAAAACTGATATTGGGTCGGATCGGTTTGGATCGGGCTTAACCTTAAGCCAAATCAGTTTATATAACATCTTGGCCGATACAATAACGATACAAGATACCCGATACTCGCCCGATATTCTGATATCTCGGCAGATATTGGCCCAAAACGAGATTTGAGAAAAATAGTTGTATCGTATCGTGACTGAGCTGACACCAAGATCTCGCCTGATACGGCTGATATTTAGAACAAGGATTCAAATCTTATAGTTAGGGATTTACCCTAACGACTCTTTACTCCTCTCCTATAAATATAAGCCACGGGAGAAAAAACCCCATCTTCTTTTTCCGAAACATCGACAGAAAAATTTCTCAAGAAGACCAAGCCTCCATCAAGAAGTTCTTCTACAAAAAAAACCTAATCGAAACTAGGTAAATAAAGAAAGAAAATTCTCTCATCTCTTTCACTTCGAAGCCTCGGCTTCATTAGAGATTCGACTCTACATGCAAGATCAAAAGATTGTGGGGTTTATCTCATCTCTATGAGAGTCTAAACTCTCATGAGGGCGTTGATCCCAATATCCAAGACCTTAGGGAAAAAAACTCTCATTAAAAGATGTCTAGACGCATAAAAATAAAAGTTTCGGCGTTGTCAAACATGAATAAAAGAACTGAGTATGAAGCTTCGACTCCATTGAAAACAAAGCTTTCTGGAAAGTTACCAACTTTCACAAAACAGGGCTCGTCTTAATCTTCGACGCACTCCATACAGACGTGCGCACCATGAAAAGCGCAAGCGCACCCCCAAAAAAGTTAGTTAATAGAAACCTTGGCTTCATTGAAACCAAAGCTTTCCTAAAAGGCAACACCTTTCACAAAACAAGTGTGCATCATGCGCTGCGCCACGTGCAAAGCACGTGTGCCAATGTCATGAGCGCTCTCCATAAAGAACTGCAATGCGCCACGAGCAACGCACGTGCGCAAGCGCCAGGCACAAGTGCTAACCTTGGTCCTACCTAGCGCCATGTGCATCACGTGCAACACACGTGAGCAGGCGATGGGCGCAACATAAGTGCGCAAGCACACATGAATACCAAGCTAAAGCTTAAGACTTAGCAAATTGGCTTAAGTATAGAAGCCTAGGCTTCATTTACGATCCATTGATCAACAGAAAACAATGTTCTCAAGATATGACCAAATTATTTAAATTGATCTTAGCTCCCAAATAAGACTAACGATCCTTAAATAGGGTTTACACTCTCGTACGAAACTTATGGACCTCACAACGTGAAAATTGTCAACATAATTTCATTCATGTTGGTAAACCAAGCTACCAACGTGGACCTCTCGTCAAGTAATGCTTGACCAAAATATAAAATATATAAACGGATTTGGACTAATCCACACCCTACAGGCGACGACAAAATTAGTTTCTGTATACAATCTAAGGGCAATCAAAATAAAAACCAAAAGACACGACAATAAAGGAAACAACTTGGAGTGCAAAAAGTTGTCGTACGTGACGACGTAATTAACTACATGGGCTTGCGCCGGTAGAAAAAATATATCCCCACAATCAATAAACCTCTCATTCGTGAGAGGAAATCTGAATTCGGTTATATCGGTCGCATTCTTCAAAATCTCCGATATATGGCGTTATAAATCAACTTAGTGTCTTCGGAGAGATGGATGAATCAAACCTATGCATCTGCCCCCAAATTCAGGCTAAACATCCAATCCCAGCTCGTCTGACCGATCTTTGGCGGTAAAATAGATAAGAAAGACCTGGCAACGATAAGACTATCGTTGATTCCGCAGGTGGCCTTTAACATCTCAAAGGAGAAGATAACCATGGCGCTAATGACGACGCTAGTGAAGTTGTATGAGAAGTCTTTAATATCAAACAAGATATTCTTGATGAAGAAACTTTTCAACATGATGATAGCAGGGAACGGTTCAGTGCCAGAGCACCTGAACGAGTTTAACAGCGTGACAAGACAACTAGAATCCATTTCAATCGTGTTTGAAGAAGAGATTCGAGCCCTTTTATTTCTTTGTTCGTTGCTAAAGAGTTAGAAAAACCTTGTGACGGTGGTAAACAACTCTATCACAGGGACTCACGTTTAATGATGCAGTGAGTTGTATCTTAAACGACGAGATGCGAAGAAAGGCTGCGAGTGGGAGTTCGGAAACTTTTGCACTTTCAGTGGAGAACTGCGGCAAGACAATAGAAAGGGGAAAAGGAAAGAAGGGCAAGTCTAAGAGCCGCGAAAAATAAAAAGAGAAGATCCAAGACGACTGTTGGAACTGTGGAAGGAATGGTCACAGAAAAAGCGAATGTAGACTCTTGAAGAAAGACACGGATAGGAAGGCAGATAAAAAGTAAGCCAATGTGGTATCTACACATGAACAAGGGGTACAGAGGCTGTCTATCGGCGAACGGAAATACAAATGCAGATATCTGGTTCCTAGATTCGGGGGCATCCTTTCATTGCACTTTAGGCCGGTATCATTTCAGTGAGTACATTCAAGGCGATTTTGGACATGTGACGATAGGAAACGGTCGGCCGTGGAAGATCGTTGGCAACGAGACGAACATACTACAACCATAAGAAGAAGGTCAGATCAAGTTGAAGAATGCTAGGCATTCCAGATCAGAAGAAAAGCCTAATTTCCACAAGTCTGCTAGCCAATGAGGGTTATATGACGGTGTTTGGAAACTCTCAGTGAAAAATTTCCAAAGGATCGTTGGTGGTCGCAAGAGGCAAATTGAGTGGTTCATTGTATTCCTTCAGTGAGAGTAGTGGAGGTTCGGTTATATTAGCGACAGATTCGGAGACAAATTCGGAGATTTCGTTGTGGCACAAATGATTGGGGCACCTCAGTGAGAAGAACATGAAAATTCTTCTAGGTGGGGGCTTCTTTAGGGGCTGAAAAAAATGGAGTTGGGATTTTGTGGGAATTGCGTTTATGAGAAGCAAAGCGCTCTCAAATTTCAAATGGGAGACTTAGCTAAAAAGACCAAGAAGTTGTAAATGGTGCATATGGACGTATGGGGTCCGGCCTCAGTGGAGTCTTATAAAGAAAATCGGTACTTCGTGACGTTTATCGATGATGCAAGCTGGAAGACATGGGTGTATGCGATGAAGAAGAAGTCTGATGTATTTGGTATCTTCAAACACTGAATTGCGCAAGTGGAGAACCAAACGGGGCTGAAGGTTAAGTGTCTTAAGTCCGATAATGGCGGGAAATATTACACGCAAGAGTTCGAGGCATTTTGCTCACAAAAGGCATTCGTTGGTTGAAGACGGTACCAGGACGCCGCAACAGAACGGCGGCGTTTAAAGGATGAACAGGACGATCCTAGAGTGGATGAGAAAGATGATCTTGAATGCGGATGTGCCAAAATTCCTATGGACAACAGCTGTTGATGTTGTGTATCTAATTAACAGAAGCCCAACAAGTGTGCTTGATGGAGGCATTCCGGAAGAAATTTGGTCAGGCAAACCGGTTAATTACTCGCACCTAAAAGTATTTGGTTGTATTGCGAATTCTTTGATTGATAAGACGGAAAGGAGTAAGCTTGACTCCAAATTTAGAAAGTGTGCTTTTATCGGGTACGGTGGAGATGAGTTCGGATTTTGGCTGTGGGGGTACACAAGCAAGAAGGTAATATGAAACCGGAACATCGTCTTTGATGAGCAACACTTACACAAAGAAGAGAAGCAAGCCAAGGATGGTGCAGTACATAAGTTCGTCGAGTTAAATGAAACTCAAGAGAGCGATCAGGTATCCATAGGTAGAGATCAGAATTTGGAGACTGCAGAAAGAATAGATTGGTGACCAAGTTCTGAGAAGACCTACACGAGATAGAGGCTACCTGATAGACTTGTTATCGACTTCATTTTATACACAGATTCAAGAGAGCCCGAATCCCTTGCAGAAGCAAAAGCGACGGTGCTAGTAAGTAGTGGAAACAAGCTATGAACGAGTAAATGGATTCTTTGAAAAAGAACCGTATGTGGGATCTAAAGAAGCTACCCAAAGATCGAAAAGTATTGCTGAATAGGTGGGTGTACAGGATAAAAGATGATGCTGACGGTGTGAAACAGTACAAAGCTCACTTGATAGTCAAGAGATACGCACAACAGCATGGGATTGACTATCAAGAGATTTTCCCAAGTAGTGAAAATGACATCAATTCGAGTGATTCTCAGTATCGTGGCAGTGGAGAATTTGCAATCAGCTGGATGCGAAAACAGCATTCATGGAGATTTGGAGATCTATATGATGCAGCAACCGGGACACAAGATGAAGGGGAAAGAAAGTATGGTGTGTAGAGTGCGAAAGAGCTGGTATGGTCTCAAGTAAGCTCATAGGCAATGGTATTTCAAGTTCGATCAGCTTATGTTAGAGATGGGATTTGTATACTGTAACGTTAGACTTTCAAGGATGGAGACTACATTATTTTGTCACTTTATGTAGATAACATGTTGGTAGCAGGTCCGAAATTCGAGAAAATTCAAAATCTAAATAAGATGATGGCTGAAAAATTCTTCGTGAAGGATTTGGAAGCAGACTAGTAAATTCTGGGCATGAAGATCGTGAGAGATAGAAAGCAGCGAAAGTTATGCTCATCGCAAAGGGACTACATCGAGAAGGTTTAAAAACGGTTCAATATGGACAAGTCAAAACCGGTGAGTACACCCTTAGCACAACACTTCAAACTCAGTAAGGAGTTGTGTCCGACAACTCAAGAGCAGAAAGATAAGATGGAAAGAGTACCATATGAATCTGCGGTGGAGGGTTTGATGTATGCGATGGTGAGTGCGAATCAGATATTGCATATGCAGTGGGAGTTGAGCGGATATATGCAAAACTCGGGAAATGAGCATTGGAATGCGATGAAGTGGATACTAAGATATCTTAGGTGAACGTTCAGTAATTGTTTATGTTTCAGGGTGACTCTCTAAAAATGCAAGATTACGTTGATACGGGCTACTCGGAGGATCGAGATAGTGGAACTGCAAGGTTACCTAAGACGGCAGCAAGGTTTCGGAAGGCATCGTCCATGCCAAATTCAAATTTTTGCCGTTTTAGCTAACCCTAACTTAGAATCGTTAACTAGAAATCGACGGAAATATAAATGCAAACACTTTGCAAGTCTAGTGAACAAGGAATACAACCTTTGTAGACCGGTCCTTCACTTCAATAGCTCCGTGTAGTAGTCCCTTTCGCTGTGATCGTGAACTCCGAACTCTAGAGAGGCTCCCATGAAGAAACGAACATGTTTGCTTCGAAGTCTTCGAGGTCGAAGATGATCTACGTCGAGAAGACACTAACCTAAACTATCTCTTCGCTAATTACGAAATTGGTGAAGCAAACACTCTATACTAAATGGCAAGTAGTAGAGGATGATGAAGTAGGAAATGGGCTCACTTTAGATTTGATTCTCACATTTTTCTCATACCTCCATTGAAGCTAGAAAGCTTTGAGAGGAAGAAGAAGAAAGAACTCATCATATGAGTTATCCAAATGAATTATTGAAACCATGGGTGAGTTAAGCCCTCATGCCTAACTCATGTAGAGAATAAACCAAGGGCTAAGATTAAGGGTTGGGTTAACTAATATCCTAAGGAATGACAAAAGAGTGGACTTTGTCAATATTTCTACAAGCTTCATCCAAGCTTGAAGTCTTCTCTCTTTTGTTATAACTTAAGAAATAAATAAAACCGTAACTTAACCCTAACATGGTATTAATCTCATACACCCATCTTGCATGTATCATCAAGCATAACACAAAATAATGTACACTTGCATATATCCCATATATACAATGTGCACAAAGTGAGTGAGAAAAGAATCATAAGTGAGCTAATATTAGTTAATGTAATGTAATATATCTAATATATAATTATACATTAGATTATCAAATCAACTCTTGATTTAATAATCCGGCTATATCACATATAACCGACTAATATTATGCGTAACAGCTTATCGAATCAACACTTGATCCGATAACCCGGCTATATCGCATATAACCGACCAATGTCACAATTCGCGAGAATAGAATACAGTATCTCATATCGTATCTATCTCGATCCCGCACATATCACATACGTGCTCCTACTCCGTTTCGCTTGAGCCAGGAAACCCCTGTGTAGGACTCTAAAGACTTGTCAAAATGCCGGCAGTAAGTGATGATCATATCAAGCACCCACAAGCCGCAAGCGGTCTGCCAAACGTAACGGCCACCCGGGTATTGAGCGATCAGAAGATCAATAAGCAAGCCTGCTCGTACTCCTGTGAATCCAATCAGTAACACTACCGTACAGTCCGGTCTCTTCATATGATATGTCGCATATCTCGTCTAGGGGTGGTAAACGTCAGATCCCAGTAACTCGATAAGTCGTGTCGATATGAGGCTCATAACAGGTCGAGAAACTACTGGTAACACTTACCAGTAAATCTCTAAAGCAGCCTTGGCCGGGGACTTCCTGTTATACCCAATCGAGCACAGCGCAACATCAACCCCCAATACCGGGAGAAACGAAACCTCTCATATCGCTCATTGCCTCCATGTAACTCAGGACTGTACCCAAAAGCCACCGTTTTGCACGTTCTCTTGAACGTGGTAAGATGGAAATCAAAGCACGGTGGGAATCACACAAGACTCTATGACGATCTCGGGTCTACAGACTAATCTGTACCGGTGTCACCAGAGAACTGCCATCTGACGATAGGTATAATACCATCTGGAAGTTCTCGACGAGTCCGTTCAGTGTACCCAGTCTACACTGAGCACCCGTATACTATCTCTGATGTCAAACACCAATAGATATGGGATCATTCATCGCCCATCTACATGGGTCGAGAAGCTATACGCTAGTCTACTATGGTATATCGATGCCCTGTCTCGATACACCTACGACTAGGAACATTTGAAGGATGTACTTAGCGACTACACTGTCCCCACTAGTATGATCTGCATCATAGTCCTGGTAGTCAAGTATTCGTCCTAAGGGCTTTATCAACATGTAACATAGAGACAATCAGAGTACATGTTAAGATAAAGAGCAACCAGATAGCATACTATCATGTCGAGCAAGAAAGTCCTCCATATATATGTCCAAGCATCCACTACAATATACATCGTATGTACAGTAATGGCCTCTAGGGCATACATATCACTAACAATCTCCCACTTGCACTAGGGTCATCTGTTGTAGTATCTCATATCCAACAATCAGCAATGGTTAAAGTATCTCATACCCAACCATCCCATAAAAGTCTCTACTGAGAAATAGGCCTTTGTGAGTGGATCCGCGCTGTTGTCCTCTGTGTCTACTCTCCTTTCATTGATCTCCCTGGAGATCAACCATCTCCATGATCAGGTGATACTGCCTAAGAATATGTCTGAATCACTGATGGGACGGGGGTTCCTAAGCAAAAGCCACAACTCCATTGTCACACAATGCTAGGAACAAAATTCATCTCATGAACTTATATACGCCCAGACTGTCTCTTTGGTAGCATCCTTGGTAGCAATGTATCCAGCCTTTATCATCTAGTTTATCACGGTATCTAGCTTGGAACTCTTCCAATATACCGTCCCTCCAATGAGGGTAAAGACAATGCATGTGACTGACATTCAGTCGTCCTTACCACCGTGGAAGCTATCTAGTGATTCTCCCCAGTATCGATTGATACCATCTCACTACATCTAGTAAGAATCCTAACATCCATTTAGATCTATCTCATAGATCCAAAACCCAGGATTTAGGAGGTATCACATTGATCCTATATGGAGAATCATTGTGATAAGAGGCGATTGACTGAGCGTAGCATAGAAAACTCCTTTCCTATCAAGAGTATGTCATCCACGTACAATACGAGGATCACCACCATACTCCCTACTACCTTTTTGTATATAAAAGGTTCATCTACCATTTTGATGAAGTCAAACTCTTTGACTATCACATCAAAACAGATGTTCCAACTCCGCGATGCCTGTTTTAACCCGTAAACCAACGTGCACACGTTTCCGCTGCTCCCACTGTCTACGAAGCCCTCTGGCTGTATACTTATAGACGCTCTCTTCTAAATCACTATTTAGAAAAGCAGTCATGACACCCAACCGCCAGATATCGTAGTCATGGTATGTAGCAATGGCAAGTAGGATCCGGATAGACTTAAGCATAGCTACAGAAGAAAAGGTTTCATCACAATCCACACCTGGTCGGTGACGAGAACCTTTTACAACAAGCCTTAGCTTTGAAAGTCTCAACTTTTCCATGTACACCAAGTAATTTTCTCAAGATATACTTGCACCTGATGGGGATTTAACCCTTCGGATAAAACCAAAGTCCATACTTTGTTGGTGTATATGGATTCCATCTCAGATCACTTAGCATCCAGCCATTCTTACAGAGTCCCCACTCCTGATAGCCTGCTCAAAACTAGTGGGTCATCATCTCATGATGCAATCCTCGCTCTCACTGCCATAGAGAAGACCGAAGTATCTCTCGGGTGGATGAGGAACCCTACCAGATCGGCGGAGAGGCTGGGGTTCGTTGGAAACTATTGAATCCTCCGGGTTTACCAAATCATCAGCTGCAGTTTGTATAGCTGGAACTCCTTCCAGATCTACCTCATGACCATTAATTTATTCACAAGAAATTCCCTTTCCAAAAGGTGGCATGCTGAGAAACAAAACATCTTTTGTTCCTCGGTGCGGTAGAAGATATTCCCTTGCGTATTGCTTGGGACATCCAACAAACTTCCACAGAACTGATCTTGCCTCGAGCTTGTCCGGATTTTGCTTTTGACATAGGCCAGACAACCCCAAATCCTCTTCTTCTATCTTATATTCTTTGAATTTCTCAAAAGCTTCACACTTGTGTTTCAACAGGAACACATGTGCAAATCTTGAGAGATCATCAGTGAATGTAATGAAGTATAAAGAACCAGTCCTCGCATGTGTAAACAGGGGACTTACATACATCATCATGTATCAATCCCAAGAGTTCACTAACTCTTTCTCTATTTCAAATAAACGGAGCTATGGTCATCTTATCTTTGTGACATGACTGGCAAGTTTCACAAGATGTAAATTCAAACTGATTTAAATATGCATCTTTATGTAACTTCAGCTAGTCGGGCCGCATTGATATGACCTAGTCTACAATACCTCATGAAGGATTTGTTCATTTCTGAACTCTTCCTCTTGTGTGTATTCTGTACGTTAAGCACTGTGATTTGATTTAGAATGTATATGCTTTTAGATAACGTGCCTGAACCGATCAACTCTTGATATAGGAAATGTTCAAAACATTATCCAACAATACAAAATTATATCCTTCTTTACTAAATAAAGAGACTAATATGATATTGTATATCAGGTTCGGTATCTAATAACATTCGTTCAGAATCAATGTATTTGGTAATACATGGTGATAACTGCCAACATACTTGGCTGCAACACTTGCACCGTTTCCAACTCTTGAAACTTTTCACTCATTCCCAGTTCTCTACCTATCTGTAGCCCATGTAACAGATTACATATGTGGGATCCTGATCCGGTATCTCATACCCAGGACGTAAAGGATACTGAGAAACAGTTCTCTGTAATGAACACACCCGAAGAAAATGCATCATCATATACTTTCTTCGTTTGGGGGGCACGGGAATTCTGGTAATCCCCTATTTCCTGCTCGGTCTTATAACAATTATAAGTTGGAGCGGGACCAACGTTCCTTAGCGCGGAATAACAAGTGGGTTCGGTCAATACATCCATATTATTATCTTGATTAAAGCGTGACATGGTCGCTACCTGAAGAGAGAAAAGAAAACACTCAGCGTATGCTCTTGCAAGATTGGATTGGTTATTAATTTATCTAATCATGATGGTTCCCACTGTTTTAGTCAAATCTTCCTTCAAACCCTAAAAGGAAAGACTAGCCGGAATTAATTACACCCTACAAGTTCGCCAATCTTTCAGCCGGGCCAATGACAGTACTTTGAGGGAGGTTCCCCGTGCTTTCGCACGGACCTAATTAAAATAAACCTCGTTTTCCCAGAGGCATAACCCCGTTGACACCTTTCTAGACACCTACTTGATCGGCTAATTGTAATGTGTAAAACTCTCCCAGACGTAACTCTTACTCTCAGTGGGTATCGGGATCCAACTATCTTATAAGAAGTATGCAATCTCATTGCAAATTTCAACACTTGAAATTCCCGATAATATTTTACCCCTAACAACTTATGACCTGGGCTAAGGTCAACAAATCATAAGCGCTAGTCAAGTTCAACCCGTCATTTCCCAATTGAATTAAACCCACCCGCACGACCCTTGGCTAAGGTCAACAAAGTCGCACGACTACCCTAACTCAATCGCATCATATGCTTTGCAGATAAGCACTAATCAGCTACCGCACACTACGCCTTGGCTAAGGTCAACAAACGTAGCACGAATACTAACTGGTACTTATCTGAAATGGCGGAGGGCTACGACAGGTTTTTAAGAAAACCCTTTGCGTGATGAACTTGATATTGTTGTAGAATCGAGTGATTTTTTAAGTGCTTTTTAGGCTTTTACTAGTTTTGCTAAAGAGGTCACTCCCGGTGAATGGATCGTCGGCTCTTTCCTTATCGAATAAGGTGCGGGATAATTCACAAATACCACTATGCAAAACAAAAACTATAGAAGCAATCAAAAGACAAAACCGAGGGTTGGAGCATCTGCCAATTATTTGCTAAAGAGGTCACTCCCGGTGAAGGGATCTCGGCTCTTTCCTTATCGAATAAGGTGCTGGATGTTCTACAAGGAACACCGCTATGCAAAGCAAGAACTAGAGCTACCAGTTTTTAAAACAAATTTCTACATCATCTTTTAGGTTTCTTTTATTTCATTAATCTCATTAATAAAGTCCCATTTATTATGATTCCCAAGCATCACATATGAAACGAAAGCAACAATATATAATATATATCATATATATATATATAATATAAGCATTTGTCTAAAAATATAATCAATGATCACATCACAGAATATCGCAGCAGAATCAATATATGAAATATTGGATATTCTAGGATTTCCAGGTTTTATTTTAAGCCTGTATAAAACACGGATTCCACGGTCGTGATGAATAGCCAATCCCACACCCCTAGACCCCTACGAGAGCGGCAAGCAACCCTACCAATTCTAAAGTTAGGATACTCGGTCTCGACTCCTTGAGATGGTCTCCCACTGGACCCTAGAACCCAGTTACTTATGCTCCCCGCCTTAGGTCTATCCTAAAGCGGAAAAGTAAATAATATACAATGGTGACATCATCCTCAACCCGGAAGTGCCCCAATAAAAGAATATTATATACAATGAATTTTACATGAATGAAAATGAAAAACTCTCATCTCACATAAAACCCCCGGCTATTCAAAACACGACGATCCAATATAACATATCCCAGCAACACATAACATCACATGTTATCAACGTAAGTAAATATGCGTATTCCAATTGTCGTTGGCATATAGCAACGAAACCGGCGATACACCACATATTACACTTACGGTCGCAGAAAAGAAAGTGAAAACTACAACAGTTGGAATCCGCAACCGCCTTAGACATCACATGCCTAACCAAATGAATTCCTTAGACATCGCATGCCTAACAATTATAAACCCCGCATTTTAGTCTCGATCTCAAAAACACTTTTCAATATCTAGTCGGGCAATTCAACAAGATTCCTGACATCCTGATCGAATGCTCGTCGGAAACTTTAGTAGAAGGCCGCACCCCCGATGCCGTCGACGAAGTGCACTAAGGCGGAACACCGCTGCCGCGAGCACCCGAACGGATGCTTTTGGCGACGGGGTTCTCATACAGTCACTTGGTCGGGGCTATGAGGTGTGGCTATCTAATAAGGTTACACGGCGAGTATCCGCGTACGCTACTGTAGGGTGTTTTTCGTCACCCTATTGAGATGGGAATAAGCGCGCACTTGTCAGGCGCATTACAGATTCCCCCTGCCTAGGGTAGGCTGGGGTTTATTGATTGTGGGGATCCGAATCTCCGACAACCGTGGACTAAGCTGCCGTTAATTACCCCTCGCCTTTGGAGCGAGGGAACCTCCGATTGACGGGTTAAACTGGTCATGCGAAATCAACGTGCAGTGTTGTATTTTGAAGGAGTTTTGGATGTATCGGGAGCCCCGCAAAGTTTTTACGGGGGTCCCGCTATCCGGATAGCGGGCTGGGGGTCAAGGGGGTTAACAGCCCCCTTGTGGAGTGCGGGGCAGCGCCCCGGCCCAAATTTTTTTTCTAACAGGGACAGTGTAATGAAGTATGTGTATGTGTATATATGTATATATATAAGGGGGAAAAGGGGCATCCAAAGGATGTGTGGGGCCAGCGCCTCACGTGCCTAGCACGCGAGCACTGGGCACTCGAGCGCTGTGCGTTTGGGCGCTCGAGCGCCACGTGTCCGCACGTGGGCGCTGTGCGCTCGAGCGCTAGCGCGCCACATGTCGGCACATGGGCGCTGGAGTGCTGTGCGCTCGAGCGCTAGCGCGCCACGTGCCTAGCACGTGGGCGTTGTGCGCTCGAGCGCGGCGCCGGCGAGAAAAATGGGCTTTTAGCCCCAGAACCAGAAGCTATGCTTCAAAAAGGAAATGTTTATTATTTTGTGTGTGTATGTATATATATATGAGGAGTTAAACTCCTAGGATGTTTTGAAGCTGATGAAGGGCTTCTCCCCTTGAGCCCTAATTCTTCCCCAAAGTGGGGTTTCTGGAGATGGATCTCCTTCTTCCTCATCTGTTGGCAGGATCTTGAAAATCAAGAGATGTGAGATTTTAAAAATTTCTCCTTTCTGAGATCTGATGGCAGATCTGAGCTCCCCTTTATGGGTTTTGTGGTGAAAAACTGTTTGGTTTTAGAAGAGGAAGAGTAAAACTCTTGATTTAATTGAAAAAAGGAAGAAGATTTTAGAACTTTGAGAAAGAAGCAGGAGGCACACAGAACCCTAGTTTTTGGGGGAATGAAAAATTGTATATTAGATATTTTCATCATGTTGCCTTATATAGGCTTACATATT
Organism: Agapanthus africanus; assembly: GCA_030015575.1. Taxonomy (NCBI): domain Eukaryota; kingdom Viridiplantae; phylum Streptophyta; class Magnoliopsida; order Asparagales; family Amaryllidaceae; genus Agapanthus; species Agapanthus africanus. The sequence continues at coordinate 159,880,029 of CM057339.1, read as the reverse complement.
TACGTATAGCCCCTTGGGCCTTACAAAATGGCATTTTGCCCATCCCATGGCTCATGTGCCATTTTTTTTACACATAAGCCATGGGCTTACTAAAAATTGGCTTTATGTCCATTTTGCATACATTCATGCACAAAAATTACATCAAAATTATTTGTTACATGATTTTTATTTTGGTATGGCGGAAGGCCGGACGCTTCGTATTCGGGCTCGACCCGGGCATTGGCTCACTTTCTTGGGCTTGGACCCACCTGGCTTGGGGTTGACCTTGACTTTGACTTGGTCAACCGGGGTGCAAATTTTGACTTCAACAAAGTGCCCCCATCAATAAATGCACACCACATGTGAGTCGTGTGCATGAAATTGATGGATCTTCTTTCGCGTGGAGGCGACTTGCTTTGGTTCCCACTTTTTGGGATGCACTGCCCTTTTTACGACATGGACAGTCGACGCTTGACGCGTCTCCGAGACGGAGTGTCCGTAGTAGACGTTTCCCTGACCCGGAGTGATCTGGTTCCCGCTTTGTAGGAAGCTTGCACTGCCCTTTTTGCGACATGGATGGTCGACGCTCTGATCCGGAGCGATTTGGTTCCCGATTTGTGGGAAGCCTGCACTGCCCTTTTTGCGACATGGACGGTCGACGCTCCGATCCGGAGCGATTTGGTTCCCGATTTGTAGAAAGCCTGCACTGCCCTTTTTGCGACATGGACGGTCGACGCTTGACGCGTCTCCGAAACGAAGTGTCCGTGGTAGACTTTTCCCTGGCCCGGAGTGATCTGGTTCCCGCTTTGTAGGAAGCTTGCACTGCCCTTTTTGCGACATGGACGGTCGACGCTCCGATCCGGAGCGATTTGGTTCCCGATTTGTGGGAAGCCTGCACTGCCCTTTTTGCGACATGGACGGTCGACGCTCTGATCCGGAGCGATTTGGTTCCCGATTTGTGGGAAGCCTGCACTGCCCTTTTTGCGACATGGACGGTCGACGCTCTGATCCGAAGCGATTTGGTAGACGTGCCCTCGGCACGGAGTGTCGCCGGTCGATGTTTCCCCGAGACGGAGTGTCTGTTGTCGACGTGCCCCCGGCACAGAGTGTCTGTTTGACGTTTCCGCGAGGCGGAGTGTCGGCTGGTTGATGTTTCCCCGAGACGAAGTGTCTGTTGTCGATGTGCCCCCGGCATGGAGTGTCTGCTCGACGTTTCCACAAGGCGGAGTATCGGCTGGTTGACATATCCCGAGACGGAGTGTCTGTTGTCGATGTGCCCCCGGCATGGAGTGTCTGCTCGACGTTTCCCCAAGGCGGAGTATCGGCTGGTTGACGTGTCCCCGGCACGGAGTGTCTGTTTGACGTTTCCCCGACACGGAATGTCGCTGTTGGACGTTTCCCCGATGCGGAGTGTCGCTGTTCGATGTGTCCCCGGCACGGAGTGTCGCTGGTTGACGTTTCCCCAAGACGGAGTGTCTGTTGTCGATGTGCCCTCGGCATGGAGTGTCTGCTCGACGTTTCCCCAAGGCGGAGTATCGACTGGTTGACATATCCCCGAGACGGAGTGTCTGTTGTCGATGTGCCCCCGGCATGGAGTGTCTGCTAGACGTTTCCCCAAGGCGGAGTATCAGCTGGTTGACGTGTCCCCGGCACGGAGTGTCTGCTTGACATTTCCCCGGCACGGAGTGTCGCTGTTCGATGTGTCCCCGATGCGGAGTGTCGCTGTTCGACGTGTCCCCGGCACGGAGTGTCTGTTGTCGACGTGCCCCCGGCACGGAGTGTCTGCTTGACATTTCCCCGTTACGGAGTGTCGCTGGTCGACGTGTCCCCGGCACGGAGTGTATGTTGTTTGACGCAGAGGTCGATGTTGGAATTGGTTGGTTTGATTTGTTTGATTTGAGTTGATATCAGCATCGCTACACTGGAATATGGTACCAGAAGCGAATCATCATTTGCCATGAGAGGATTTGGGGATTGATTTTTTTTGTTTGGCATCTGCATTGCTGCACTGGAATAATGCCAGGAGCAACTCATCATTTGCCCCGGGAGGAATTGGAAATTGGTGGCTTAGGAGACATGTTTAGATCCCTATCACCTAAAGCTTTTCAATTTTATGGGCCGTAAGGGTCCCATAAAAGCATTTTCTCCCTACGAGTCGAAAGGATCTCGTAGGTGTATTTTCTTCTTAGGAGTCGTGGGGACTCCTAAGTGTGTTGCTCCTTTGTGAGTCGTAAGGATCTCACGCGGGAATTTTCTCCTCACAAAGTCGAGAGGACTTTGCGAGTGCATTTCATCTCTTTTTCACAAGTTTGCGCCCTTTCGGGTTTTCACAAACTCGCCGGCGGTCCTGCTGTTTTTACTCACGGAGCCCTTTCGGGTTTTCATCCGTGCCCGTTTTGCTTGTGGACATACCTTTTTTTGTTTTTTTTACGCTGGGGGGACTTTAAAAGTAGTCTCACCGGCAGGACTTGGGAGAGATTGGGATCGTTTTACGCCCGTGGATGGTATACGGTTTTGCAGGATGTATGATCCAGACCGTAGGGCCGGAAAAATTTAGGACTTCGTTGGCGTCTGCATCGCTGCACTGGAATATGGTACCAGGAGCGACTCATCATTCGCCGTTGGGGTATGGGATTTGGAATTTGGTTAGCGTCTGCATCGCTGCACTGGAATATAGTACCAGGAGCGACTCATCATTCGCCACGGGGATTTGGGTTTTGGCTGGCGTCTGCATCGCTGCACTGGAATATGGTAGCAGGAGCGACTCATCATTCGCCATTGCCTATTGGGAAGCGATGGCTTAGGAGACAGGTTTAGATCCCTATCACCTAAGGCTTTTCAATTTTATGGGCCGTAAGGGTCCCATAAAAGCATTTTCTCCCTACGAGTCGTAAGGATCTCGTAGGTGTACTTTCTCCTTAGGAGTCGTGGGGACTCCCAAGCGTGTTTTTCCTTCGTGAGTCGTAAGGATCCCATGAAGGTGTTTTCTTACGAGTCGTGAGGATCCCATAAGGTTTATTCTCCCCATGCATCGTGAGGACACATGAGTGGATTTCCCTAGTTTCCAGTTTAATGACTTAGAGGTCATCTGTTTCCAGTTTAACGACTTAGAGGTCATATGTTTCCAGTTTAAAGACTTAGGGGTCTATTGTGCCCGGTTTAACGACTTAGAGGTCCTCTGTTCCCAGTTTAACGACTTAGCGGTCATCTGTTTCCAATTTAACGACTTAGAGGTCATCTGTTCCCAGTTTAACGACTTAGAGGTCTACCGCTTCCAGTTTAACGACTTAGAGGTCATCTGTTTCCAGTTTAACGACTTAGTGGTCAGTTGTTTCCAGTTTAACGACGTGGTGGTCCATTGTCCCCCAGTTTAACGACATGGTGGTCGATGGCACTTGCCCCCAGCTGGGGCCAAGGAAAGTCGTTCAAATACCGACTTGCGTCCGAAGATTGCAGTCGAAAGTCGTTAACCTGCACAAAGAAGCATGATTTCAGTACAGGCAATCGATATGTATATCGATTGAGTTCGCATGAACGTTTAACCTGAAATATGGGAGAGGGATTGGTCCCACCGAGCGTGCCAGAATCTGTAGGGTGTTTTTCGTCACCCCATTGAGATGGGAATACGCGCGCGCTTGTCAAGCGCATTACAGATTCCCCCTGCCTAGGGTAGGCTGGGGTTTATTGATTGTGGGGATCCGAATCTCCGGCAGCTGCAGACTAAACTGCCGTTAATTACCCCTCGCCTTTGGAGCAAGGAAACCTCCGATTGACAGGTTAAACTGGTCATGCGAACTCAACATGCAGTGTTGTGTTTTGAAGGGGTTTTGGATGTATCGGGGGCCTCGCAGAGTTTTTACGGGGGTCCCGCTACCCGGATAACGGACTGGGGGTCAAGGGGCCAGCAGCCCTCTTGCGGGGTGCGGGGCAGCGCCCCGACCCAAATTTTTTTCTAACAAGGACAGTGTCGTGGAGTATGTGTATATATGTATACATATATATATAAGGGGGAAAAAGGGCATCCAAAGGATGCGTGGGGCCAGCGCCTCACGTGCCTAGCACGCGGGCGCCGTGCGCTTGGGCGCTAGCTCGCCACGTGTCCGGCATGTGGGTGTCGTGCGCTCGAGCGCTAGCGCGCCACGTGTCGGCACGTGGGCGCTTGAGCGTTGAGCGCCCAGCGCTTACGTGCCGGGCACGTGGGCGCTTGAGCGTTGTGCGCTCGAGCGCCACGTGCCCGGCACGTAAGCGCTGGGCGCTCAAGCGCTAGCGCGCCACGTGTCCGGCACGTGGGCACTGTGCACTCGAGCACTAGCGCGCCATGTGTCCGGCACGTGGGCGCTGGGCGCTCGGGCGCCGGCGAGAAAAAGGGGCTTTTAGCCCCAGAACCAGAAGTTATGCTTCAAAAAGGAAATATTTATTATTTTGTGTGTGTGTGTGTGTATATATATATGAGGAGTTAAACTCCTAGGATGTTTTGAAGCTGATGAAGGGCTTCTCCCCTTGAGCCCTGGTTCTTCCCCAAAGTGGGGTTTCTGGAGATGGATCTCCTTCTTCCTCCTCTGTTGGCAGGATCTTGAAGATCAAGAGATGTGAGATTTTAAAAATCTCTCCTTTCTGAGATCTGATGGCAGATCTGAGCTCCCATTTATGGGTTTTGTGGTGAAAAACTGTTTAGTTTTGGAAGAGAAAGTAAAACTCTTGATTTAATTGAAAAAAAGGAAGAAGATTTTAGAACCTTGCGGAAGGAGCAGGAGGCACACAGAACCCTAGTTTTTGGGGGAATGAAAAATTGTATATTGGATATTTTCCTCATGTTGCCTTATATAGGCTTACATATTTACATATAGCCCCTTGGGCCTTACAAAATGGCATTTTGCCCATCCCACGGCTCATATGCCATTTCTTTTTGCACATAAGCCATGGGCTTACAAAAAATTGGCTTTATGCCATTTTTCATACATTCATGCACAAAAATTACATCAAAATTATTTGTTACATGATTTTTATTTTGGTATGGCGGAAGGCCGGACGCTTCGTGTTCGGACTTGACCCGGGCATTGGCCCACTTTCTTGGGCTTGGGCCCACCTGGCTTGGGGTTGACCTTGACTTTGACTTGGTCAACCGGGGTGCAAATTTTGACTTCAACAGCTACGTGATTACGACGGACTTTTGATCACATCAAAATCCCATGGCAACCGATCAAATGAGACTAAACTGCTAGATTTATAAAATTCAAACTAGTTATCTCATAACTACTTATGGATTCCAAATATTGTATCCCATCACATAATATCCGGACGACGTTAAACTTTTCGATCGATTCATCCCACAATTTCCCGATAGCTCAACACTTGAGCACTGTTTTAATAATACCCAGAAGATGCCACAGTACCTATGAACCAGCCGTAGAAAGGTCAAACCAACGCCTCACATGTGACAACGCTGAACTACCACAAACCCTAGGGTTTAGCGGCGGTTCTGACGGTCACATAATCGAGTTAAGGTTTCATTCTTCTAGAGGGTCCACAAAATCACTTGCATATTTTTCCGAATACGTTAAACTTGGAAAAATGGGTTTTTGACATTCGATCGAACATTTTAACTTCGCCTAGATAATATGTGAATAACCCGAAACAATATTAAAACTACGAATACGAAACACTCCGAATTGCTTATTGTGTAAGATTACATCACATGCAAAATTAGCAAAAACAAACAACACCTGAAACACCAAACCCAAGTATCTGGAACACACCCAAAAATTTAACCCCAAACGACACTGTTCATCCGAGGTCGCCGGAATTTCAGTGCTTGTCGCCAGCCATTTTCCGGCGGAGGGGAGTGAAATTTCTTATGTGTTCATGGTGTATCACATACAAAATTCTGCACTTGTTTAAAAAAATTTCTGAAAGCTTTTTAAAATCGACAGAAACTTGAGTTTCGCGTTGCAAGTTTCGGAGTTGTTTCGGTTTCGTAATTCTAACAAAATCCGTCTAAATTTCTAGCATGGCTCTGATACCACTGCAGGGTTACCTAAGACGGCAGCAAGGTTTCGGAAGGCATCGTCCATGCCAAATTCAAATTTTTGCCGTTTTAGCTAATCCTAACTTAGATTCGTTAACTAGAAATCGACGGAAATATAAATGCAAACACTTTGCAAGTCTAGTGAGCAAAGAATACAATGGTCCTTCACTTCAATAGCTCTGTGTAGTAGTCACTTTCGCTATGATCGTGAACTCCGGACTCTAGAGAGGCTCCCATGAAGAAATAAACATGCTTGCTTCAAAGTCTTCGAGGCCGAAGATGATTTACATCGAGGAGACACTAACACAAGCTATCTCTTCATTAATTACGGAATTAGTGAAGCAAACACCCTATACTAAATGGCAAGTAGTAGAGGATGATGAAGTAGGAAGTGGGCTCCTTTAGATTTGATTTTCTCATATTTTTTCTCATACCTCCATTGAAGCTAGAAAGCTTTGAGTGGAAGAAAAAGAAGAAAGAACTCATCATATGAGTTATCCAAATGAATTATTGAAACCATGGATAAGTTAAGCCATCATGCATAACTCATGTAGAGAGTAAACCAAGGGCTAAGGTTAAGGGTTGGGTTAACTAATATCCTAAGGAATGACAAAAGAATGGACTTTGTCAATATTTCTACAACCTTCATCCAAGCTTGACAACATTGACCAAGTCTTCTCTTTTGTTATAACTTAAGAAATAAATAAAACTGTAACTTAACCCTAACATGGTATTAATCTCATACACCCATCTTGCATGTATCATCAAGCATGACACAAAATAATGTACACTTGCATATATCACATATATACAATGTGCACAAAGTGAATGAGAAAAGAATCATAAGTGAGCTAATACTAGTTAATGTAATGTAATATATCTAATATATAATTATACATTTGATTATCAAATCAACTCTTGATTTAATAATCCGGCTATATCACATATAACCGACTAATATTATGTGTAACAGCTTATCGAATCAACACTTGATCCGATAACCCGGCTATATCGCATATAACCGACCAATGTCACAATTCGTGAGAATAGAATACAGTATCTCATATCGTATCTATCTCGATCCCGCACATATCCCATATGTGCTCCTACTCCGTTTCGCTTGAGCCAGGAAACCCCTGTGTAGGACTCTAAAGACTCGTCAATACGCCGGCAGTAAGTGATGATCATATCAAGCACCCACAAGCCGCAAGCGGTCTGCCAAACGTAACGGCCACCCGGGTATTGAGCGATCAGAAGATTAACAAGCAAGCCTGCCCGTACTCCTGCGAATCCAATCAGTAACACTACCATACAGTCCGGTCTCTTCGTCTGATATGTCGCATATCTCGTCTAGGGGTGGTAAACGTCAGACCGCAGTAACTCGATAAATCGTGTCGATATGAGGCTCATAACGGATCGAGAAACTACTGGTAACACTTACCAGTAAATCTCTAAAGCAGCCCTGGTCAGGGACTTCCTGTTATAGCCAATCGAGCACAGTGCAACATCAACCCCCAATACCGGGAGAGACGAAACCCCTCCTATCGCTCATTGCCTCCATGTGACTCGGGACTGTACCCAAAGCCACCATTTTGCACGTTCTCTTGAACGTGGTAAGGTGGAAATCAAAGTACAGTAGGATTCACACAAGACTCTATGACGATCTCGGGTCTACAGACTAACCTGTACCAGTGTCACCAGATAACTGCCATCTGATGATAGGTATAATACCATCTGGGAGTTCTCGACGAGTCCGTTCAGTGTACCCAGTCTACACTGAGCACCCGTATACTATCTCTGATGTCAAACACCAATGGATATGGGATCATCCATCGCCCATCTACATGAGTCGAGAAGCTATACGCTAGTCTACTCTGGTATATCGATACCCTATCTCGATACACCTACGACTAGGAATATTTGAAAGATATACTTAGCGACTACACTGTCCCCACTAGTATGATCTGCATCATAGTCCTGATAGTCAAGTACTCATCCTAAGGGCTTTACATGATGTAACATAGAGACAATTAAAGTACATGTTAAGATAAAGAGCAACCAGATAGCATACTATCATGTCGAGCAAGAAAGACCTCCATATATATGTCCAAGCATCCACTACAATATACATCGTATGTACGGTAATGACCTCTAGAGCATACATATCACTAACAGGAAATAGCACAACGGGATACGTATTCACGGTTGGGAAAACAACGGTAAGTTAGGTCTCTCAATTGCAAAAAGTTATGGCATTGTCAGCTATGGAGGCTGAGTACGTAGCCATCACAGAATCCAGTAAGAAGATATGGTTGCAAGGGTTACTTGAAGAATTGTGGAAGAAACAAGACTTCAATACCTTGTAAAATGACAGCCAAAGTGCGATACATTTGGCAAAGAATGCGGCATTTCACTCTTAGAGGAAGCACATCAAGGTGCGGTACCATTTCATACGTATAGCGTTAGAAGATAAGGAGTTGACACTGCAGAAGATCGCGGGAGAAGAATTCGACGGATATATTCACCAAGATCGTTTACAGAGATAGGCTGGATTTCTGTTGCAGGTTGATGAATCTCTCCATAAAAATTTGATGAGGAGAGTAGAGCGGAGTCGTGTAAGTCTATTAGCGTTGGGAATTAAAGGAGAAATATCTCCAGGTGGAAAATTGTTAAAATTGTGGAGAAACTTCCGGCAGACGTCTAATGTGAGTAGTACAGACGTCTGGAAATGCACAAGAGCCATGTCAGAAAACCAGAGTAACGCCAGACGTCTGATGGAGAGGATGCAAACATCTGGTCAAGTCGAAACCAAAAGTCCAGAGCGTAGCCAGACGTCTTTGATAGACATCTGGAAATGCTGAAGCCCGATCTAAACAGCGGCAACCGTCTGATGTAAAAGGTGAAGACGTTTGCCCAAAGGGCTGAAGAGATACAGAGTCTAGGCAGACATCTGACCCAGTGTGGTTTAGACATCTGTCGACGATAAAACTGCTGAGCACAGAATTTTGGTAATTCCGGTTTCTCTTATTTTGGGTAGGATTAGGATTTGCCTGTAAATAGGCACCTCTCATATGATTTATGTACTGCCTGATTAAAAAGAAAATAGAAACTATTGTTTTGAGAGAGTGACGACTTAGATCTAGAGAGATTTGAGAGAAATCTCCTAGCATTGCTCGTGGGTGTACTTGATTCAAGATTATAGTAGACTTTGCAGATTCCGCTCTGCCGGGGACTCGCCATATGAGTGAACATCGTTAACAAATCCCTCGTCTTTTCTTTTCTGATTCTATTTTCTTATTCTCGCACTTTATTATCGTTTTGTCCTACGTTGTTAATTGTGTGGTGTGATTGCGTGATTTGTTGCGTCGTAAGCATTGTTCTGTGGATCGACTTTCTCCCAACATTGAAAACCGCTTGAATGTAAATAACTAGGGGGGCAAAGGTGACAATGGATGAGTGCTCAAGTATCAATTAACCCAATATAAACACAGGCAAAGCATATCCAATGGCAGAGATATCAAAAAACCTCACCTCCTCTCTCCGAACCTCCACGGCTCTCTTCTCAAGAACACTCACATCCTCAATCCCATGCCTCTTCAACAGCCCCAAGCTCTCCCCCATCGACACCGGCCTCACTTCCAAATCATCACTCACCATGAACCTCCCCTCCCCCTTCACAAACACCCCATCCAACACCTTCCCATTCCTCGCCACAATCGGCACATCGAGGCTCCCCCCACAATCACATTTTACCCCACTAATGGAACTCACACTGCAAAAGTTCGACTTTGAGCACTTGTAATAAACCCCGTGATCGGAACCATCGATATTGATCGCTAGGGCTTGGCATAGAGCTCCGGCGACGCTTCTAGGGTGTAGGAGCATCGATTTGCACGCGGCGGTTTGGAAGAATCGAGGGTCTAGGGTTTCGACGCTCTTGTAGAGGCGGTCGAAGGCGCCGAGGGAGGAGCTCTTGTTGAGGAGGCGGACGATGGTGGCGATCGGGAGGGTGAGGAAGCTGAAGAGGACGTCGACGAATTGGGAGTCGGCTTCGGCGAAGACGACGCGGTTGTTGTGGTTGTCGATGAGGAGGTTTAGGGTTAGGGCTTGGGATTGGGTTTCGGCCATGGCGGCGGCAGTTGTTGTCGTCTCCGGCGACGAGAGAGTGAGATAGAGTGTCAAAATTGGGAAAGAGCAGAGGGATTTTTTGCTCGAGGAAGAAATGCGACGAGTGGAAGGGGACCCGTGAAGGGAGTAGTAGGGCCCGCTGTAGCGATCTTGGCCCGCCGTGCCATTTGGAAACATTATGAAAGATGTCAGCAAATTTTTTTTTAGCTACTCCTTTTTTTTAATTTGAAACCTTATATTCAACGAGTGCATATACTCCATCATTAGAACAAAAGATATAATTGCGAGAAAAAATACAACTGCAAAGCTAGCCTCTACAGGAAAAAGATAATTATCTCTATTGATGCCTTTGGTTTTACACTTGGTATATGAAACAGTTTTATCATCTTTTGATCTTATCGGTTTTGTATGGACTTGCATCAGAATTTAATAAAACGTGTTTTTATATTAGTAAATATCAATCGCAAATAAATACATAAGATCTTTTTTTAATTTAATATCGTGCATGTTTTTTTTTTAATTTGTTTTCCAATCTTTTACTTATGCACTTCTTAGATTTTCTTCATACCCCGTGTAATATATTGAATTGAAAAAATAAGATGGTTAACCATGGATCCGCTAAATTTAAAAACTGGCTTTCAACAACAACAACAATAAAAATTGCTATCATAGCTGCAGCATGAGGGGTGCAAGTGGTATACTCAATTCAATTTAAAGAAAAATGAATAAAAAAAATATAAGAAAAACTTGCTTGCGTTTCTCTACTATATTAATACCAAAGGATGGAGGTATGGATCACGTATAAAAGAAAACCCTCTAATTTGCCGCCATCTTAGCGGTGATAACGTGTCAACTTATTATGGCACATGTAATGCATATAATTAAATTAATAAGATATAGAAAAAAGAGATTCCTTAGGTTTTTTAGTTTAAATCAATCTAGTTTTTTGTTTAAGATATATTTTAAATGCTTTTAGTTAATAAGGTAATAATGATTTTTAAAAATTATTTAATATAGTTAACTTATTAAATTTTAAAAAATAAAAATCCAGCCAAAAAATTTTTAAATCTATATTATTTTTCTTTTAAAAATTTCTTAAATCTTTATCATGTTAGAATATGCAAACAGCATTTGCAAGTGCTGAGTACTAGTCTCAATAATTTGGTTGCCATCTTATTGTATCCAACAAACATCTACAAAGCAGTTGCATATTTATGTTACAATCAGAATATATAAGTGATTTTTTCTCTGTATCTCCCTTCTTAAATTCTATCATGATTTTAAAAACCTACTTTAAATCCTAATATTATTATATTTCTCCCCTAGAGGTTGGTATGGGGTAATCGGTAATCCAGGAGGAATCTTAGATCTCCACGAAATACATCAATGCTTGTTTTAATCTAATAATATTTTCGGTAATTTTGGATTCCCTGAGCATCTCTTTATCTCCCCTCAAAATCATGGAAATTCTATTCATACTCAAATAATTGTCTATCCTAAATTACCACAAAATATTTCAACCTAACACAACTTGTGTATTGACCGTCGCTGCCTCCTCCCCCGATCTCGCTGGCCATCATCCACCGCCCACGTACCGTCCGCGGGGCATTGTCTCCACCCTCCCCCTGTTGCAGCCCACCGTCATCGGATGTTGGCTTTTCCCACCCACTTGTCGCTGATCGCCACCATCACCGGCCGTTACTATCCTTTATTGTCTCCCTACGTCGGCAACCGCGGTCTCCTTACACCTGTATCCGATCAGGATACGCAGCGATTCCTCGCAGTCGTCGACCAAGTGACTGGCCGTTTCGAAGCCCGGAAACCACTAATGATAAAGTACCTGGCGGAGGTAAAAAGATTTCGGAGAAATTTCGACGAGATCCAAGTAGAACATATTCCCAGAAACTTGAACGCCGAGGCTGACACTCTGAGCAAACTTGCCTCTTCCTATTCGGCCAATCACAAAAGAAACATCCTCTTCGATGTCCTTCCACGACCTAGCATGGAAGATGAAAATGCAACACTCCAGATCTACACGACTCAAGGGGATGTCTCGGATTAGAGAAAACCTATTGTAAGATTTCTAAAGGACGAAGTACTACCTGAGGACCGGGTCAAGGCTCACCATGAAGAAAGCGGTTTTCATATCCATCTGGTGGATAATGAAATCATATATGGAGGCCAATGCTATAAATACTCTGATTGTAGTCATGCGGGCGACCAGAGAATAAGTATCAAAGAAGTCGATGCCTTCTATTTGTTTAAACCCCTTGGCAACAAGTCTGGCCTTAAACTTATAAACAGTTCCATCCGGTTTTAGCTTCATTTTGAAGATCCATCTACATCCAATGGTAGCGCACCCAAGAGGGAGATCTACTAATTCCCGAGTTTCGTTAGAAACAATAGAATCCATGTCACTTTTTATAGCATCTTTCCAGTGCTTAGCATCTTTTGAGACCATAGCAGCACTGTAAGTAGTAGGATTTTCCTCAACATTGTATACGACAAAATCGTTTCCAAACTCCTTAAAGGTCCTGTCTGTTTTGCTTCTTCTGGGTTCATCCAACCCTTCAGATCTATGAGATTCAGAGTTGGAACTTTCTGCCCCCACATTTGACATCCTTTCTACATGATCAGGAATGGAAGTCGTGGCAATGCTGGAATCTTCATTAGTAGCACTTTGAGATATACTAGTTTTCATAGGTGATGGAGCTCCTTTTCGAGCCTCCGTCAGATGTTGTCTTCAGTTGATCTCGGGGTGAACTGGGTTGATTGTCCTTCATTGCGTGTGGGTCTCAATGGGTTATGAGAGGACAAAATGGGATGAGGAGGCTGCCGCCGTGTACCTGCAAAGAAGTCCCGGGGTGGTTTGGTACCACCGAGGACTCTCTGACGCTCAAGTTAGTGACAAGATCCGAGCAGAGTAACGGCGTAAGTGTAAAAGAATGGCTTACTTGACCCCTCTGCGATGGGGGTTTATATAGCGATGGTGGCATGCAGCAGCAGGCGCGAGAATCTCGCCGGCAGTTACGCTCCCGACGTCACGCCCGCGTAAAGAGCGGATCGCCCATTAAAGGGGATCGTGATGGCGTGGGACGTGGGATGCTGCAGGCGGAGGATCCGCGCGCGGCGAGATTTGCGGAGCGGCGGTTATGCCTGTGAGCGGTGGAGTTGGTCGGAGGGCTGAAGAGGATGGCTTCGGCCGGGAGCTCGGGGACGAGCGAGGAGGCTGAGGAGCCCTGGTCTTGCGGCAGCTCGGCGCGAGCTAAAGGGCCGAGGAGGTCAATTTGCAGGGGGGTCTGAGGTGAGCCAACTTTGTGCTTGCAGGTCGGGTACAGGGTGGCCTGGTCGGCCCCCTGCGGGCCCTTCCTTCTGAGTTCTGGGACACGTCACGCGCCACGTGTCATGATTTTGGAGGTGGCCGATATCGAGTATTATCATTAGTGTCACGCCCCGCTTCCCAGAGTACGCTAAATTGGGCACGTGACATAGCCAACCATGCTACCTGTGGGTAGGAAGTATCCATCCACAGTCACATTACGGCTGTAGAGATATCAAGAACAAGATAAAACTATCTAAAAACATGTCCGTAATCCAGAATAACAGGAGTCAATAATAAATAAATGCGGAAGCAAATGATCCAATACAAATAATTGAAAAGTATGTCCCAAAAAGCGGGCTCACATCAGGAAATAAATGCAGGAAATAAAACTAACTACTACTGAACTCACAGCTCAGCCTGCTGGCTGAAGTACTCTGCTCGGACTGCGACAGCGGTACGGAATCTGGGCCATGCAAAACTCAGACGTCAGCGCGTCATGTCATCAAGTAATATAATATGAACAATGCAAAAGTAAACATGAATAAAACGAGAGTAGCAATAATGTGAAACAAGCATTGCAGGGTAGTGTGCAGTGGGTAACTAAACTGTTCTATCCGGTTTTCTATTCTAAAGTCTTTGAAATCAATTGATGAATCTTCGATGTAACTCAATAGTATCCCGTGCATGCCCGGGACCACGGTCAAGATCCTCGGGGCTGAATCCGAGACGTGCCGCTAAGTAGTAACAGGTAGCAGGATGGGCGAGTGATGTCAGCATCATCACTCCGGGGCTGGCCTAGCCCGTAAGACTGATCAGAACAGGTATCGAACTGCTGAGTTACAAGTCAGGTTTCACCTTTGATTTCCCCATACCCCCAAGTTATGTATGTCAAGTCAGGTATTCAGTAATCAAGAACTAATGCCAACACAGGATCAGGTAAAAGCAGGTTTGTCTGGATAGACAACAAAAAAACGGTCCATGAGGACTACATATCAAGTTTGTTGGCATTAGACACAAGATCAGGTAACGGGTCAGGTCATGGTACATCAGGTCAAGTCAACAGTATACGGTACCATGTCAGGTGTATCAATATATATATATATAGCAATGTCAAGTCAAGATGTAAACAATATTGTGGACGTGCTCACAATCAGATATATAATCAAACATGAGTATTAACAACATGAGATAAGCAATGAATTACATAATAAGCAGTTTCATTCAAATTACAAGAGTGCAGTAAGATGATATAGCCGTTTAGTCATGTTAACAGGTTTAAGCACCCTTAGCGGTGCAATAATTTATGTAACGGTTCAATACAGTTATTTCAGGTTAAATGCATACGAGTGTCCGAATGTAACAGAACTACAGGGATAAATGCTACCAGCTATTTTAACAGTAAAATGTGATTGAACAAGTAGATATGATCGTTAGGTTCAATTTGCAAACTGTAAGTTCCATGTTTAACAGTAAAATGATATAATGCAATATTGTAACCGAAAATGGGAAACGATTATACCAAGTTAAATTTTACAGGTTTAGGGTGTCAATACATATATGTAAATATTGTATAGCATGTAGCAATGGGTACTTGCCTCGACGGGTCGCGAACCGGGAAAAACGGAACGTAACGTCGGCGGGGAAACTCGCGACGTCGCACGGTTCACGGATTGAACCCAAACAACGAACAAAGGAACCACGCGGGTCGGGTACCTTGCTGGATCGTCGGGACACGTCACCGGCACGGCCGGATTCCGGCGAGCATGCGAACAGTAAACCGTCAAGAGATGCAATTCAAGAATATAAAGAACCAGAGGAGAAAGGAAGGAGGAAAAGAAATAGAAGGCTTACAGTGGGTCGTACGAAGGCCGGGGAGGCAGATCGAGATCGCCGGCGGCGACAAATCCGGCGATCGAACCTGTGCAGTGGGGTGCGCGCGGGCGCGGTGAAGGTGCAGGGGTGCGGGAAATGGAGAAAGGAGGGGAAGAGGAGATGGTCGGGGGTGAGAAGGGTGAAGGTGGTAGCGCGGGTGTCGACGACGATGGCTGCAGCGGCGAGGGCAGGGGTCGCGGCTGAGGGTGCAGGTGGTTGGGCATGCGGGAAAAAAGAGGAAGAGGGCTGTGGTTGAGACGAGGAGGTGCGGGCGCAGGCGACGGTGGTGCCGGCGACGGGGTTGCGGCGGCGACGGGGGATGAGGCGGCCGGGGTTCGCTGGGCTCGGATGGGTTCTGTGTTCTCATGATAAAGAAAAGAGAGGAGGGAAAGATTTAAAAGAAGAGAGAGAGAAAGAGAATAAAGTTAGAGAGAGAGAGATTTGAGGGGTAGAGAGAGAGACAGACAGACAGATATGAGAGATAGAGAGAGTTATGAAGGGGAGAGAGAGAGAGAGAGAAATGTGATGGGGCCCACGGTTAAAAGGACGGATCGGATTGGTTGAGAATGATTTAGAGGTTTAAGAAAATATTCAAAAGATTTTATAGATAAAGTAACAGTGAAATATATATATAAGTTATCAAAATATATTATGGTTTAAATATTATTAAAATTTGGGATTTTGGCGCCAAATAAAACATTTCCAAATCGCGCCCGGGTCGGGTCCAAAAATTTGAAATTGAAATAATAGGATTTTAAGCGGGATCCAAATTTTAAAATGAAGTGTTTTATCATTAAAAAGCATACCCCCAAAACGGACACCTGTACGCGCGCGTAGCCTTCCAAACTCGCCCGTTTCACTGAACGGGACGAGAACACAATACACGGACACTACCACAAGGCTAGGGGTGTCGAGTAGGCCAAGATGGATATTTTTAATTTTATTTTAAATGCCAAAAATTGTTATATGCAGAAATGACTTTGCCAGGTAAAATTTTACAGTAAGTAACAATCAAGCAGGCTAAATGAAATGAGTACCACACTATGCTCAAACAGTAACAGAAAATAGTAGTATTGGGCTCGGGTGTTACAATTAGCCCCCCACTCCTGTCTAGACCAGATAGTGGTCGGGTCAGGAGTGGACTGCCGAGCCTCCCGAGGTGAGATCCCTTCTAGGGTTTCGTCGGGACGAGTCCTCGGGTCATCGGTTGTCTTTTTCGCCAGCGAATCAAGACGAGATCTTTGCATTTAAAGAAGGTGCACCGGTTCGTGCGCTCTGCAGTCGAAGCGACAGTCCACGTGTCGAGCGTCAATTAGCCGATGCGACGCACGCAGGCTTGCGGCGCTTGAAGGGACATGGCCTAACGCTGGGCTGCCACGTGGAACGATCGAAGCCGCTGGGCGCGAGGGTCGTTTCGGTGGGAGACGACGGGCATCGTTGGATGAGGCCGTATGCGGCGATAAATTTGGGTGGGGCCCGCCCTAGGACCCTTACTCTTCATATTTTCCTCTCTCGGGTCCCAGCTGCTCGGCGCTCGTCTCCCCTCTTTCGCTTCAGCCCCTGAAGAATTTCTCTTCCAAGGTTAGATGTCTTCCTCTTCTGTAGAGTCAGTAGACGTTGTAGGAGTAGATGCTAGGGCTCTTTTAGTTGTGTCTGAGTCCCCTTGGGGGGCAGGGGCCGGTCCCTCCCCCCGGGGCCGTGAGGCGGGGGCCGCCTCCAGGGAGGAGGTGGCAGACATGGCCCCCAGCACCCCGTGCTGGATGAGGCATGAAGACGAGCTTGTCAACGCTCGGGCTCGCTTCCACATTCCCCCGCGCTACACGCTTCGCCTGGCCAAGGAGGGAGAGAGGGCCAATCAGGTGCGAGGCAGGGAGATTGCCCTGTACTTGAAAGCTTTTTGGGGCGGAATGCGCCTGCCCTTCTCTCCTGAGGTCATCGTCGCCCTAAACTTCTTCGGTTTGGCCCCCGGCCAACTAGTTCCAAACTCATGGAGGATTCTCCTTGAGTTCTTGATCTGCCTGAGGCTGCAGGCGGTTCCCTTCAGTCTTTCCCTTCTCGATTCCTCCCTTGCATTCAAGAGTCACCCCAGCGGTCGAGCTGGTGACCCCAGGTGGGTGTATTTTGCCTTTAGGAAGCGGCCCGGGGTTGCTGCCGGGTCCGGTGTCGTGGCCTTGCCCTCCTCCATTCATGATTGGAAAAAGAAATTTTTCTTCGTTTCCCCTCCCGAGGGCGAGGACTGGCCGGTGCCCACCAAATAATCGAGGGAGAAGTGCCTGCCGGGGAGCCTGTCCAATGACCCCGCCGCGGTGAGAGTGTCGTCATGGGAGCCCATCCCCCGTTATGACGTGTTGCTATCCGAGAGGGTCTTGAGCTGGGCCGGGCTTAGCCCCATCGAGTTCGTTGGTAAGTTAGGCTTGCTTTCTGGGTTTATGTTTTACTCGCATTACTGATAAGTGGGGTGTTCGTTTTGTGCAGGATCCATGGACTTCAAAGCTTTCAGGGATGTTATGCGCCAGCCGAGGCAGCCTACCAGGGCCGCGGGCGCCAGCTCTTCCCGGGTGCAGCCTGCCCTGGCCCATAATGCCCCGGTGGCGTCGCCCCGGGGACGATCGGTGGCGGATCCCGCCCTGGGCCCCAGCCGAGCGTCGGGTCGGAAGCGGGCCCTGATTGCGGAGGACACCGCCTCGGAAGAGGAGATTGGCTCCCCCTCGGAGCAGCTCAAGAGGAGGTCCTGGAGACCTTCCGGGGGTCGGTCCTCACCGATCGTGGTGGAGGAAGGGGGCGCCGGTTCGCGGTGCCGTCCGGGCTGTCAGTCGCGGACAGCCTCCTCCACGAAATAGAGACCTCGGCCGGGGGTCGGGTTCCTGGGGGGAACCTCAAAGCTCAGCTAGCGTCGATCGCCCAGGAAGCCGTGCAGTTAAGCCTCCATTGCGCGGTGAGACTTAGTGTTTTCCTTTACGTCTCTGATCCTTCTTCTTTTTGCTCCTTCCCAGACTCTCCAGCACGTGGCCTTCGCCCTCCGCATGGAGACTGAGGTGGTAGCCCCGGTGGTGGAGGCTGCGGGCCAGCTCGCCGAGTTGCAAGAAAGCTCCAGGCGGGAGCAGGAGGCGATGTCGGCGAGGATCGCCGTCCTGGAGGGCGAGGTGGCAACCAGGAAAAAGGAGGCCGCCGCGATCACCGAGGGCAAGCTCGGGGACTCCCAGGTGTTCGCCGGAAACCTGAAGAAGACGGTGAAGACCCTCCGGAAGGAGCTGGGGGTGTCGGTTGAGGCCCTCAAGTCGGCTGGATCGAAGGCCGTGGCGAGCTATAAGGGGTCGAGGGATTTTTATGACGACCTGGCCGTGGCCACGACCCGCATCTGGCACGACGCCCTTGATGCCGTGAAGTCTAAGATGCCGGAATTCGACGATGCGGACCTCCGGGCCGAGTTCCCCCTCGTGGATGCCGACGGGCAAGGGGGAGTGGTTCTCGGTGAGGTGGGAGCCGAGGACCCGGCGCCCCCAGTGGTGGAGGTTGAGGACCTCGAGGTCGTGCCTGGGCCCGAGGTGTAGAGCCTCCGCTCCCCTATCTTCATTTTGTTTTTCTTTTGAATTTTTGTACGGCTAAAGAGCCGGAAAATACCTTCTGTAAAAAAACTTATCTTTGGCAGTAAAAAAGTTTTTCTTCTTCAGCTGTGATAAATTTTTCTTTCTGGCATCTATTTGTGAGGAATACTCGCTTGGGATATTTTTACTTGCGCCGTTGTGCTTTCATGCCAGGTTGGTCCCCTGTTCAACGATCGTCCGTCGAGCTGACTGCCTTTGTTTGCCGACGAGCTTCTCCGAGGAAGTATCTCCTTGTTGGGCCCCGAGGTCGAGGGGAGATCGTTTAGGCTTGGACATACCTGATGTATCTTGTCGGGTAGGAAGCTACTCGCCGGGATGCACCGAGTAGGAAGGAACTCTGCGGCCTCATGACGAGGGTTCTGACCTTTAGCGCTGGAAGGGCCGGAAGAGGCCTGCGAAGGATGGACGAGCAGGGTAGCTGCTTGGTGCCTCTTGGCGTGGGTCTTGATCCTTGACGCCGGAGGGGCCGTGAGAGGCCTGCAAAGGAAGACCGGGCAGTGAAGCTGCGCGGTCGTCTCTTGACGATGGCTTTTATCTCTGGCGTCTTGGTAGGCAAATACCAGCCGGAGATGACCAAGCAGGGTAACTGCTTGGTTTGCCTCTTGCGAGGGCTTTTGATCCTTCAGGACGAGGACCGAACGGGGTTACCGCCCGGTGCCTCTTGGCGAGGACTTTGATCCCTGTCGGTTGTGGTAGGAAGCTACCAGTCGGGGATTGCCGGGCGAAGACCCGACTGCCTCTGGGAGGACTTTGGTCCCTGGCGTGAGAAAAAGCTATAGGGCTGTAAGAAGCCTACCAAGGACCCTTGGCCGGGCAGGGTTGCTACCCGGTGCCTCTTGGCGAGGGCTTTTGTCCTGAAGGATAGCCGAGTGAGGGAACCTCGGGCCTCGACTGCCTCTTGGAGGGCTTTTTTGATCCCCGGCGTTGTGGCAGGGAAGCTGCCCGCTGGGGATAGCCGAGCGAGGGAACCTCGGGCTCGACTGCCTCTGGGAGGGATTTTTGATCCCCAGCGTTGAGGCATGGAAGCTGCCCGCTGGGGATAGCCGAGCGAGGGAAGCTCGGGCTCGACTGCCTCTGAGAGGGCTTTTCAATCCCCGGCATTGTGGCAGGGAAGCTGCCCGCTGGGGATAGCCGAGCGAGAGAACCTCGGGCTCGACTGCCTCTGAGAGGGATTTTCGATCCCCGGCGTTGTGGCAGGAAGCTGCCCGCTGGGGATTGCCGAGCGAGGGAAGCTCGGGCTCGACTGCCTCCGAGAGGGCTTTTCGATCCCCCGGCATTGTGGCAGGGAAGCTGCCCGCGGGGGATAGCTGAGCGAGGGGACCTCGGGCTCGACTGCCTCTGAGAGAGCTTTTTGATCCCCGGCGTTGTGGCAGGGAAGCTGCCCGCCGGGGACGACCAGGTAGGGAAGCCGCAGGGCCAAATCTCGACGAGGTGTGGCCTGACCATCAGCTGTAGGTGCGGGATGGGAACGGTCGGGGCAACGGTGTTTGCAGCCATCGCATTGAATGCGGGGGGAGGCGAAGCGACAGGGACGCGTTGCTTCGTTCTCACCAGATAACGCTCGATGGACGCCGCGTGGCGGAGACTCCCTAGGCGAAAGCGGGCGACTGTTGGGTAGTGCATCGGGCTATATAAGGAGTACTAGTCCTCCCACCTTTCGCAAACAGGCCATCGAGAATGCAGGACTTTCCGTTCACCATCCCCGACATCGTCAGCTTTGGAGATGTGTACCTCTACAACCCCTATTGCACCGAGGACACGGTGCAGTTGGTTTACGGGCGCATTGAGGATCACTTCGGCTGGTTGCTCCCCAGACGCTCCTCCCTGCTGTAACTACTGATGTACTCCATCTGAAGGGCATCACCGGGGCTTCACAACCCCGTGTCGGAGCCGCTCTTTGACGAGGCCGTGGGCAAGCTGCGGTCTTTGAGGCGTTTCGGCCTAATCTCCGCTAACCGGCTGGCCCGCTCAGAGGCGCTCGTCCGCGAATGCTACGAGCTGAGGCTCGGGGTCGATGCCCGCGGGGGGAACCGGGGGCAAAGGCTGGAACTTGCGAGGCCCCGGCTGTTGGAGATTTTTACCGAGTACCACGAACAGTGTTCGCTGCACCCCGTTCCCCCACTACTGTAACTCCCTTTTTTCCCTCTTTTTTTTATGTATGGCTGAGGAGCCCATAATACCCTTTGAATAAAACAACTCTTTTCTTTATTTTTCGCAATGCTTCATTGATCTTTATCAAACTTAACAGTAGATCTTGGGAAGAACTCGCATTGCTTAAAAAAACAAAATAACAATAAAATAAAAAAAAGGTGCAGGCTAAAAGATGATTTTATTGGCCTGGGCCGAGCTCCCTGAAGGGCCATTGGCCCCCGCGCTGGGTATAGGGCATGGGGCTCCCTGGGCTCCGGGCTGGCCGTCCGCTGAAACAAGCATGATCTGGCCGATGATCAGGTCGGTAGGAGGGTGAGGCTGCTCTTGCTCACGGTCGGCCTGCCGTTTGTCCCTTTGGTAGGAGGCGAGGTGCCCAGACCGGATGAGCTCCTCAACGTAGTCCCTCAATTGTTTGCAGTCTACTGTGGCGTGGCCCGGCACCCGGTAGAAAGCGCAATAGGGGCCCCGGCTTCGCTTAGCGACCTGACGCGGGACTGGGGGATACTTGAAGAGCCATTCATTCTGGGTCTCCTCCAGCAATACCGCGAGGGAGACGTTGAGGGGGGTGTACTCTTGGAATTTCGGGTGGTAGGACTGCTGACGCTCCGGCCCGTCCTCCCGAATCCTCTTCTTCTGGTCGGGCCGATCCGCCCGAGGAAGGTTGGCATTCACTTCGGATTCTAGCTGGACCTCGCGCTTGGTCCACGCCTTGACTTCGGCCATGGTCTTAGGTTGAGCTAGCATGAAGGAGCACAACCATTCTTTTCTCCTCAGACCAGACCTGAGCGTCGTTATGACGGTCTCGTCCCGGTGCTCGGGCACTTCGAGGAGGGAGTTGTAGAAGCGGGTGATGTAGGCCTTAAACATTTCCTTGTCCCCGCTTTTGACCGTGAAGAGGTAGTCGACTGTGTGCTTCTGTCGACGGTTCCCCACGAAGTGGCCGAGGAACTGGGTGGCCAGCTCGTCAAAAGTTGTAATTGATCGGGGCTCGAGCCCCCGGAACCAGTCCCGACCCGCGCGGATCAGGGTGGCCGGGAAGGCCCTGCACTGGGCGGCGTCGGAGTGATCTTGGAAGATCATCCCCGCGGTGAAGGCGTCCAAGTGGTCCTTCGGGTCGGTTTTCCCGTCGAACAGAGAGACCTTCGGGGGCTTGTTGCGCGAGGAGACGCGTACGGCTAGAAGTCCCTCGGTGAATGGATTCGTGAGTGAGTCGAAGGCGTACTTAGCCCCGTCGCTCGAGAAGTGAGCTTCTCGACGCATGCCCTCGATCTTCTTCTCGAGGGCATCGAGACGACCGTGGTACATTGAGGAATCGGCACCTCGGGATTCCCGGGCCCCACTGCGGGCGGACTGTGTCTGGGAGCAGTCCCGGTTTCTCCCGATAAGGTGCCTCAGGTCCCGGGATGGGGAAGCCCTTGAGTCGCCGGGATGGACCTTTTCTGTGCGTTCCCGCCGACCATGATGGGGTCGGCCCCGCTTGTGGATAGGAGAGGTGACCGACATTTTCTCAGGAGGGTAAGGATCACGAGGAGGCTCGGGGCGAGGCTCCCTGGCGGCGGATCTCGGCGTAGAGCCCTAGGGCGCCCAGCAGGCCTCAGAGAACACCGGTTCGAGGGACCGGTGGCGAGGGGATGCAGCCTGCTGGTGGTTGGCCGTCCAGACAGGGGTGGAGTCTTCTGGAGGCGGCGGAGCAGCGATCTGGGGCCCGGGCGTGGTCGTTTGGACGCGGACGAGGGCTTCCAAGAGGGATTGCAGGCGATCTATCCGGCCTGCGATGGCGTTGATGACGGTCATGGGGGAAGGTTCATCCCAGCCTTCGGTGAGCGGAAGGCGGCGGCTGGTACCGGGATCCCCAGGATGGTCGTCCGACATGAAAGAGGAGATAGGAAGGTCAACTTTGTATTTTGTGGAATTTGTTTTCCCACAGACGGCTCCAACTGATGGAGCTCCTTTTCGGGCCTCCGTCAGATGTTGTCTTCCGTTGATCTCGGGGTGAACTGGGTTGATTGTCCTTCGTTGCGTGTGGGTCTCAATGGGTTATGAGAGGACAAATAGGATGAGGAGGCTGTCGCCGTGTACCTGCAAAGAAGTCCCGGGGTGGTTTGGTACCACCGATGACCCTCCGACGCTCAAGTCAGTGACAAGATCCGAGCAGAGTAACGGCGTAAGTGTAAAAGAATGGCTTACTTGACCCCTCTGCGATGAGGGTTTATATAGCGGTGGTGGCATGCAGCAGCAGGCGCGAGAATCTCGCCAGCAGTTACGCTCCCGACGTCACGCCCGCGTAAAGAGCGGATCGCCCATTAAAGGGGATTGTGATGGCGTGGGACGTGGGATGTTGCAGGCGAAGGATCCGTGCGCGGCGAGATCTGCGGAGCGGCGGTTACGCCTGTGAGCGGTGGAGTTGGTCGGAGGGCTGAAGAGGACGACCTCGGCCGGGAGCTCGGGGACGAGCGAGGAGGCCGAGGAGCCCTGGTCTTGCGGCAGCTCGGCGCGAGCTAAAGGGCCGAGGAGGTCAATTTGCATGGGGTTCTGAGGTGAGCCAACTTTGTGCTTGCAGGTCGGGTACAGTGTGGCCTGGTCGGCCCCCTGCAGGCCCTTCCTTCTGAGTTCTAGGACACGTCACGCGCCACATGTCATGATCTTGGAGGTGGCCGATATCGAGTATTATCAATAGGGAAAATATTCTTAAAGAAAGGTGCATCACGAAACTCAACTATGGTGTTATCATTTATGCCATAAATTTCAGACTTAATCACTAAAAATCTCAATGCATAGTTGTTTTCTACATAGCCCAAAAAGATAGCGCCTACAGTCTTAGGATCAAAACTTTTCTTTTTGTGTTCTGAGACTATCACTTTTGCAAGACACCCCCACGCTTTAAGATATTTCAAGTTAGGCTTGCGACTTCTCCAAAGTTCGAATGGACTACTTTCTTTATACTTTTGAGGGACTCTATTCAGAATATGGAAAGCCGTATTCAAAGCCTATCCCCGCATATATTTAGGAAGTTCAGAACTTTCAAATAGACTATTAATCATATCTTTTAACGTTATGTTCTTTCGTTCTGCTACACCGTTAGATTGTGGAGAATATGGAGTGGTTTCCTTATGCACTATGTCAAAAAATTGATATAATTGAGTAAACTGACTAGAGGTATTTCTCCTCCTCTATCAGATCTTATCTATTTAAGTGTCTTACCATTTTGAGTTTCAGTTTCATTCTTAAAAATTATAAATTTTTCTAGAGCCTCATCTTTGGTATTAAACGAGAAAACATAACAGTATTTACTAGATTCATCAATAAAGGTGATAAAGTATTTCTTTAAGTCTTTAGTTAAAATACCATTGAACTCACAAATATCGGTGTGAACTGAGTCAAGCAGGTCTGAAGTTCTATCAACTGAATGAAAAGGCTTTCTTGATTGTTTAGTTGTTGCACACGCCAGACATTTCTTACTGCGATCAATATCGTGTTTAGGCATTAGGTTTAAATTCATCATTCTTTTTATAAAATCAAAGTTAATATGACCTAAACGACTATGCCAAATATCAGATGATTCAATTGAATAACTAACAGGAAAATCAGAAATTTCATTAATTTCAGAAAGAAATACATGTTTTACCATAAGCTTAAATAAACCATCAAATATATAATCTTTGCCAACAAAAGAACCTTTATTTAAAATAACCACTTTACATTTTAAATTAAACTCATAACCCTCTTTAACGAGACAAGATCCACTAAGAATATTACGACGAACAGTAGAAATGTGATGCACTCTGTGTAAAAGATAGAACTCACCCTGAAGGAAACTTCAACTCCACGCATCCATATCCTAACACCTTACCAGCAGAAGAGATCCCCATCATCACTGACTTCCCAACTGTAAACTGGTAAAATACAACTAGCAATTTATCAGCACAAATATGCGCATTTGCTCCAGTATCTACTAACCACTCAATAGGATCATAAATAGTGAAAATTTAAGGATTAACAGAAACATACCCTTCAATGGAAGACAAAACCTCAGTCGTCATAACGTTGATCTCAGGCTGACTAGTAGACCTTGGACTAGCTTTGGATTTTTTAGAAGGAAAAACCTTAGCCCAATGTCCAACCTGTCCATATATCCAATACGGTTTGTTTGTTTTCGGTTTCTTTTGGATATTAGGCTTAGGTTTATTTTTATCATTATTTTTAACAAGTGACTTGTGCTTATTTTTCCCAGCAGTCATAACATTTGCTTTGGGTTGGTGCTCAATAGGCACAACATGGTTCTGATTCTTATGTTCTTCTTCGATGGCTATGGCAACCATCAAATCATCGAGTGAAATCTTTTCTTTACGATACTTGAGAGACATTCCGAAGCTCTCCAAGATCTAGGAAACTTTTCGACAATTGCCATTATTTGAAACTTCTCAGGAAGTTTCATATCAGCATCTTGAAGAGTATGAAGAATGTGCAGAATTTCATATGCTTGTTCTGTCACAGATTACGCTCAACCATTTGGAACTTCAAGAACTTGGACACGGAATACTTTTCAAGACCGAGCTCTTCAGTATTATATTTCTTGTCCAATTCGTCCCACGGTGCCTTTGCTGTATTCGAAGAGGAACAATAGACATCGAACAGTACATTGGACATAGCCAACAAAATGTATCCTCTGGCTATTTGATCCCTTTTCGTCCACTCTGCAATCTTCTCTGTATTTTTGGATCTTTTTCATCCGGTTTTGTTGCCAACATTTGAAGAATTATTTTGAGAATTTCTCAAGCATTTCTGACATGTCTATTTTGGGGCTGAAAGTCGTTCTACCAACACCTGAATAGGAAGTCATAATTGTCAATATTTTGTTCAAGATTGTTGCAAAAATAACATAGGGATACAGATATTTAAATATTATCATAACAGTTATATAACCCATTATCAGATTAAGAAAGCAAACCAAACCGAGCAGGAAAACACATAACATGATCAGATTCCCGAAATTAAATAAACAGAAAAATAAAAGATACCAAAATGAGCTGGATCGTCTTCGAACAAAGAGTAACCTTGAAGAAAATATTGCTCCACCACTAATCTGGTTGATTGGAGTACTGCAAATTTCTTCACAGGATGAGACAGTTCCAGCCAACAACGCACTTACAGTTAGTACTTCGAAAGCTACTTCAGAAAGCACACACTTCGGAATTCGAGACTATGAAATGAGATGATTTTTTTCCAGTGAGTTCTGGAATGAGAGGCTCAACTCATATAAATAGGTGCGGAGAGGAGAGTTTCAAATTCGAGTATATACTGCTGAATTCAAATTCGAAAAATGTATCCATGAACCGCACAATTAAAATTTGAATTAATTGCACAATTAAAAATTGAATTATCTGCACAATTCGATTTCGAATTTACAGCCATTAATCTGCATAATTAAATACTTCACAAGCAGCCGCTAGTTTAGGGCTCCATTTGCAAGCTTCTCGGATTAACCGCAACCATTAAACCTGCTCAATTCAAATTCGAATCAACAGCCATTAACTGCACAATTAAACAATTAAAATTCAAATAACTGCATAATTAAAATTCTATTCACTGCACATTTTAAATTCCATCTATTAACTAGAACAATTTAAACTCAAAACCGCAGACATCAACTGCACAATTTGAATTCAAAACCACAGCCATTAAATGCATAATTTAAATTCCAATAACTGCATATTTTAAATTTAAATTCTGATGATGCTCAATATCGGTGACTCCGCAGATCATGGCACGTGGCAGATGACGTGTCCCAGAGCCTATAAGAAAGGATCAAGAACGCTACGTTGGAAGGATACCCCAGGCCTGCGACCCGGGGATGTTACCGACCTTCGGTGGCCTTCCAGACCACCCCCAGCTCGCCTCCGAGCTATCACAGAACCAAGATGCCTCGGCCTCCCGCTCGTTCCCGATCCTCCCGCCGAGCTTATCTTTCTCGGTCTCACCGATCGACCCACAGCACTGATCACAGGCACCTCTGCCACGGCTCCGCGAATCTCGCCAGGTGCGAGATTTCCGCCGCCCATGCTCCCGCGTTCCACGTCATCACGGTCCCACATTAACGAGCATATCTCGTCATTAATAGGGAATCCCGCCTATCGCGCGGGCGTAACGCTAGGAGCATAACGGCCAGCGTGAATCTCACTCCCGCCTGCCCATTGCTGCCACTATATAAACCCCTATCCCAGATGACTAAGGTAAGCGATTTTCACCCCGATAGGCCGTTACTCTGCCAAAATACCCCATATAACTTGATCGTCGGAGGGTCCTTGGTGGCACAACCACCCCGGGACTTCCTTGCAGGTAGCTCGGCCTCAACCACATAAAACCCATTGAGATCCATACGATTCAGGAGGCGACCCTCCAACCCAATCTCAGCCATCCATCAGCGCTCGCTGTAGATCAATGGAAGGTAACATCTGAAGGAGATCCAGAGATCCATCAGTTGGCGCTGTCTGTGGGAAACTAGTTCCACTAAACTAAAGTTCACCTTCCAATCTCAACTTCATGGCGAGCGGTCACCGCGACGATCCAAGCACCAGCCGTCGCCCTCCCCGCAGTGGAGACGAAGGAGAATCCCTTCCTCCCTCGAACGCCATTCACGCCCTATCCGCTCGGATAGATTGGCTCGCGTCCGTCGTGGATGCACTTGTCCGTGTCCAAACGGCCGGGCAATCTCCCCAGGTAGCCGCTCCCCCACCTCGGGATCGAGACCCCTATAAAGGGATAGAAGACTCTGCCCGCATCGGCACGACCGGACACCACCTCGCTGTATCCGGCGGCCGCAGATCCCCCGGGCCAACGTATTCAATGACCCGTTGGGCGCCGCACAGCTCAACACAGAGGTCTTTCACCGGAGCGCCTTTCCCTGAGGCCCATCGCACCCCTGTCACTCCCGAGGAGGTATCGATCAACTCGCTTGCATCCAGGCATGACCGGAACCCCCTCCCTCGACGGGGGCACGCGGACGGGACTCACCACGGTAGCTCAAAGTCGACCTCGCCAGGGGACCTATGGAAGCTCATCAAACGGAACCGGGGCCGTGGCTGTTAGTTATGTATATGCCCTAGAGGCCATTGTTGTACATGTGATGTATATTATAATGGATGCTTGGATATATATAGAGAGAACTTTCTTGCTCGATATGATAGTATGCTATCTGGTTTCATTTTATCTTAACGTATTAACAAATACTGTTTTGTGATCACATGTTGATGAAGCCCTTAGGATATGTACTTGACTACTAGGACTATGATGAGATCATACTAGTGGGGCCAGGGTAGTCAAAGAGTACATCCTATAACTGTTCCTAGTCGAGGGTGTATCAAGACAGGGCATCGATACTCCAGAGTAGACTAGCGTACACGCATCTTGACCCATATGATGGGCGATGGATGATCCCATATCCATTGGTGTTGGACATCAAAGATGGTGTACGGGTGCTCAGTGGAGACTGGGTACACTGAACGGACTCGCCGAGAACTCCTGGATGGTATTATACCTATCGTCAGATAGCAGTTCTCCGGTGACACTGGTACAGGTTAGTCTGTAGACCCGAGATCGTCATAGAGTCTTGTGTGATTCCCACTGTGCTTTGATTTCCACCTTACCACGTCCAAGAGGGCGTGCAAAACGGTGGCTTTTGGGTACAGTCCCGAATCATATGGAGGCAATGAGCGATAGGAGGGGTTTCGTCTCTCCCAGTATTGGGAGTTGATGTTGCGCTATGTTCGATTGGATATAACTGGAAGTCCCTGGCCAGGGCTGATATGGAGATTTACTGGTAAGAGTTATCAGTAGTTTCTCGGCCCGTTATGAGCCTTACATCGACACGACTTATCGGTTACTGGGGTGTGACGTTTACCACCCCTAGACTAGATATGCAACTTATCAGACGAAGAGATTGGACTGTACGGGAGTGTTACTGATTAGATATACATGAGAATGTACAGGCTTGCTTGTTGATATTCTGATTACTCAATACACGGGTGGCTGTTACGTTTAGCTGACCACTTGCAGCTTGTGGGTGTTTGATATGATCAAGTGGGTGTTTGATATTCTCTACAAGGATTTGTAACCACAATAATTATTCATTATTCATCACAAAAACTTTCTTCTTCTTCCTCCTCCTTGAAAAAGCTTTCTAGCTTTTTGTGAAGTGGTGATTTAAAGTGAGAAAATGAAAACAAAAGAGAGCAAAATTCCTACTTCATCATCCTCATCTATTCTAGCCACTTAGATTAGGGTGTTCACTTTATTAATACTTGATTAGAAAAGTGAGAGCTTGAGTTTGAGATTTTTCAAGGTAGATCATCTTCGAAAAGGAAGATTTCTAGCAAGCATGGATCATTCGACTTGTGGAGTCTCTCTAGAGACCGGGAGTTCATGGATCGCGGCGAAGAGACTACTACTCGGAGCTTATGAAGCGAAGGAACGGACTACAAAGGTTGTAATCCCTCTCTCCTAGATGTAAAGTTGTTTACATGCATGTTAACCTTAATTCTCTAGTTAAGATCTTGGTTAGGGTTTGTTTAGCACCCTAAAATTTTTAAAGTAGCATGATTGATACTTGCCAAAACCTTCACAAGGTGCTTTGCTAACCCTACAGTGGTATCAGAGATAAGCTAGAGCATTAGGAGTTGTCTAGACGAAGTTAGAAGTCCGATCGAACCCCGAAACCCCGAAATTTCCCCTTTTCTGGAAATTTTTCAAAAAGTCGACATTTTTCATATTAAAAATACTCAGAAAATCATGCAGGGAATTTTATGGACCCACCTGAAGAAAGAGTCCCTAACTCGCTACAGTGACCGCGTAACCGCAGCCAAAACCTGGTTTTGGCGGCGGTTCCGCGGCGCCACGATGGAGGCTTGGGACGGGCACTTCAGCGATGGTCCATAGGTACTGGGGCATGCTACTGGGAATTTTTATTTTCTGCTCAAGTGTTGAGCTCACTGGGGTATTTTGGGAATTCGTTGTGTCTGTCGAATTATCTAACTTCGCCTAGTTATCTGTGATGTTTATGTGTTGCTGTGATATGTTATATTGGATCGTTGTGTATTGAATAGCCGGGGTTTTATGTGAGATGCGAGTTTTCTTTTTCATTCATGTAAAATTTATTTGTATGTAATATTCTTTTATTGGGACACTTTCGGGTTGAGGTTGATGTCACCATTGTATATTATTTACTTTTCCGTATTAGGATAGACCCAAGGTAGAGAGCACAAGTAACCGGGTTCTAGGGTCCAGTGAGAGGCTATCTCGAGGAGTCGAGACCGGGTCTCTTAACCCTAGAATTGGCAGGGTTACTTGCCGCTCTCGTAGGGGTCTAGGGATGTAGGTTTGGCTATTCATCGCGACTGTGGAATCCTTGTTTTATATAGGCTCAAAATAAAACACGGATGTCCTAGTATATCCAATATTTCATATGTTGACTTCTGCTGCAATGTTCTGTGATGAGATCATATTACTGCCAGAGATGAATGCTTATACTATATGTTGATATATAAATATTGTTGTTTTCGTTTCTTCTGTGATGCTTAGGAAGCTTAAATGATGGGATTAATTAATGAGATTAATAAAAGAAAAGAAACCTAAATGATGTTGTAGAATCAAATTTTCAAAAAGGGTAGCTACAGTTTTTGCTTTGCACAGCGGTATTCCTTGTAGAATATCCAACACCTTATTCGATAAGAAAAGAGCCGAGATCCCTTCACCGGGAGTGACCTCTTTAGCAAAACTGGCAGATGCTACAAACTCACGGTTTAGTTTTTGATTGCTTCTATAGTTCTTGCTTTGCACAACGGTATTCCTTATAGAATATCCAACACCTTATTTGATAAGGAAAGAGCCGAGATCAATTCACCGGGAGTGACCTCTTTAGCGAAACTAGAAAAGCCTCAAAAACACTCATTTTCAAAATCACTTGTTTTTACAACGATATCAAGTTCATTACGCTCATGGTTTTCAGAAAAACCTGCGTAGCCCTCCGTCATTTCAGATAAAGACTATTTAGTATTCGTGATGCGTTTGTTGGTCTTTGTCAAGGCGTAGTGTACGGTAGCTGACTAGTACTTATCTGCTTAAGCATGTGATGCGATTGGATTAGGGTAGTCGTATGACCTTGTTGGCTTTTGTCAAGGGTCGTGCGGGTGGGTTTATTTCAATCAAGATATGACGAGTTAAACTTGACTAGCTTCCTATGGTTTGTTGGCCTTTGTCAAGGTCGTAGGGGGTTAGGGGTAAAAGCATTATCAGGAATTTCAAATGTTGAAATTTGCAATGAGATTGCATACCTTCTATGAGATAGATGGATCCCGATACCCACTGCGAGTAAGAGTTACTTCTGGGAGAATTTTACACAGGACAATTAGCCGATCAAGTAGGTGTCTAGAAAGGTATTAACGGGGTTATGCCTCTGGGAAAAACGAGGTTTATTTTAATTAGGTCCATGCGAAAGCAAGGGAAACCTCTCTCAAAGTACCAACACTGATCTGGCTGAAAGATTGGCGTACTTGTAAGGTGTAATTAATCCCGGCTAATCTTACCTTTTAGGGTTTGAAGGAAGATTTGATTAAAACAGTGGGAGCCATCCTGATTAGATAAGATAATAACCAATCTAATCTTGCAAGAGCGCACGCTAAAGTGTTTTTCTTCTCTCTCTCTCCAGGTAGCGACCATGTCAGGCCTTAATCAAGATAATAATATGGATGTGTTAACCGAACCCGCTTGTTATACTGAGCAGGGGAACGTTGGTTCCGTTCTTTCTTATAATTGTTATAAGACTGAATAGGAAATAGAAGAATACCAGAATTCACACGCCGCCCAAACGAAGAATAAACATGTTGATGCATCTTCTTCGGATGTGTTAGTTACCAAGAACTGTTTCTCAGTTCACTCTACGTCCTGGGCATTAGATACCGGATCAGGATCCCACATATGCAATATATTGCATGGGCTAAAGAAAGGTAGAGAACTGGGAATGGGTGATCATTCCGTAAGAATAGGGAATGGTGCAAATGTTGCAGCCAAAGCAGTTGGCGAATATCACCTTGTATTACCAAGCAGTAATACATTGATTCTGAACGAATGCTATTATATACCGAACATGATATGCAATATTATATCAGTTTCTTTATTAAGTAAAGAAGGATATAATTTTGTAATACAGGATAATGTTATGAACATCTTCCTAAATCAAAAGTTGATTGGATCAGGCTCGTTACATAATGGCATATACGTTCTAAATCAAAACACAGTTCTTAATATACAGAACACACACAAGAGGAAGAATTCAGAAATGAATGAATCCTTCTTGTGGCATTGTAGACTAGGTCATATCAATGCGACACGGCTATCTAAGTTACATAAGGATGGATATTTGAATCCGTTCGAATTTTCATCTTATGACACTTGCCAGTCATGTCTCAAAGGCAAAATGACCAAAACTCCGTTTAGTGGACACGGAGAAAGTGTTACAGAACTCTTGGGACTAATACATAGTGATGTATGTGGTCCTATGTCTACACATGCCAGGAACGATTCCTCATATTTCATTACATTCACTGACGATCTCTCAAGATACGGATATGTGTTCCTGTTAAAACACAAGTCTGAAGCTTTTGAAAAATTTAGAGTTTATAAGCACGAAGTAGAGAACCAAACGGGCAAAAGTATTAAGATCCTTCGATCTGATCGAGGAGGAGAATACTTGAGCAATGAGTTCCTGGATTATCTAAAAGAGAATAGGATTCTCTCTCAGCTTACTCCTCCCTATACACCACAGCACAACGGTGTATTGGAGCGGAGGAATCGTACCCTATTAGATACGGTGCGCTCTATGATGAGTACCGCTGAGTTACCTATTTCCTTTTGGGGTCATGCACTTGAGACATCATCATACCTATTGAATCAAGTTCCGTCTAAATCTGTACCTACCACACCATATGAGATATGGAGTAGGAAGAGACCATGTCTTAAACGTGTTAAAATATGGGGTTGTCCGGCCTATGTTAAAACACAAAATCCGGACAAACTCAAGGCACGGTCAGTTCTTTGTAAGTTTGTGGGATATCCTAAATATTCGCATGGATATCTTTTCTACCACAGCGAGGAACAAAAGGTGATTGTTTCTCAACATGCCACCTTTTTAGAAAAGGAATTTCTTGTAAAAGAAATTAGTGGTGAAGCGGTAGAGCTGGAAGAAGTTCTAGCATTACAAACTACAACTAAAGATTTAATGGAACCAGATGATTCAGTAGTTCCTGATGAACCCCCGCCTCTCCGCCGATCTAGTAAGGTTCCTCATCCACCTGAGAGATACTATGATTTTCTCATTGATGGTGGGAGCGAGGATTGCATCATGGAAGATGATGACCCGACTAGTTTCGAGCAGGCCATCACGAGTAATGACTCTTTGAAGTGGCTGGATGCAATGCGATCTGAGATGGAATCCATGTACACCAACAAAGTATGGACTTTGGAAGTTGCTCCTGAAGGGGTAAAACCCATTGGGAGCAAATGGATCTTTAAGAAGAAAACTTGGTGTAGATGGAAAAGTTAAGACTTTCAAAGCTAGACTTGTTGCAAAGGGTTTTCGTCAATGACCAGGTGTGGATTATGACGAAACCTTTTCTCCAGTGGCTATGCTTAAGTCCATATGGATCTTACTTGCCATTGCTGCATACCATGACTACGAAATCTGGAAAATGGATGTTAAGACCGCCTTTCTAAATGGTGATTTAGAGGAGTGCGTGTACATGACTCAGCCAGAGGGCTTCGTAGACAGTGGGAGCAACAGAAAGGTGTGCAAGCTGCTTAAATCCATCTATGGGTTGAAGCAAGCATCGCGGAGTTGGAACATCTGTTTTGATGTTGTAGTCAAAGAGTTTGACTTCATCAAAAACACGGATGAACCTTGTATATACAAGAAGGTGGCAGAGAGTAAGGTTGTCTTCCTCATATTGTACGTAGATGACATACTCTTGATAGGAAATGATATTCCTATGCTGCACTCGGTTAAGCTCTTCTTATCACATAGGTTCTCAATGAAAGATCTAGGTGATGCCTCCTGCATTTTAGGGATTAAGATCTATAGAGATAGATCTAGACGGGATTGTCCCAATCCAGGTACATTGACACCATACTAAAGAGATTTAGTATGGAAGAATCCAAGCGTGGGAATTTACCCACGATCTATGGACTCACTCTCTCCAAAGAGATGTCTCCCAAGACTGATTTGGAAAGAGCTCGCATGCAAGGGATACCCTATACTTCGGCAGTAGGCTCTATCATGTACGCGATGCTATGTACCAGACCTGATGTAGCATACTCACTAAGTGTAGTGCGTAGGTATCAAGCAGATCCTGGAGAGAATCACTGGACAGCTGTGAAGAACATTCTCAAGTACTTGAGAAGGACTAAAGAGATGTTCTTGGTGTATGGTAACGGAAAACTCCAGGTGGAGTCCTTTACCGATTCCAGCTTCCAAAGTGATAAGGACGACTCTAAGTCGCACTCGGGTTTTGTCTTTACCCTCAATGGAGGGGCGGTGTGTTGGAAGAGTTCCAAACAGGAAACCGTGGCAGACTCGACGACGGAGGCTGAATATATCGCTGCCAACGATGCTGCCAAAGAGGCTGTCTGGATAAAGAAGTTCATCACTGAACTTGGTGTGGTTCCGTCTATTGAGTATCCAATACCTCTGTATTGTAATAACAATGGAGCTGTGGCTTTGGCCAAGGAACCCAGGTCCCATCAGAAGTCCAGACATATTCTGAGGCGGTATCATCTGATCCGAGAGATAGTTGATCGCCGGGAGATCGAGGTTAGGAGAGTTGATACGAAGGACACTGCGGATCCACTCACAAAGGCCATTCCTCAGATACAATTTGAGAGACACTTCGAGATGTTGGGTATGAGATACTACAACAGCTGGCCTTAGTGCAAGTGGGAGATTGTTAGTTATGTATATGCCCTAGAGGCCATTGTTGTACATGTGATGCATATTATAATGGATGCTTGGATATATATATAGAGGACTTTCTTGCTTGATATGATAGTATGCTATCTGGTTTCACTTTATCTTAACGTGTTAACAAATACTGTTTTGTCATCACATGTTGATGAAGCCCTTGGGATATGTACTTGACTACTAGGACTATGATGGGATCATACTAGTGGGGCCAGGGTAGTCAACGAGTACATCATATAACTGTTCCTAGTCGAGGGTGTATCGAGACAGGGCATCGATACTCCAGAGTAGACTAGCGTACACGCATCTTGACCCATATGATGAGTGATGGATGATCCCATATCCATTGGTGTTGGACATCAAAGATGGTGTACGGGTGCTCAGTGGAGACTGGGTACACTGAACGGACTCGCCGAGAACTCCTGGATGATATTATACCTATCGTCAGATAGCAGTTCTCCGGTGACACTGGTACAGGTTAGTCTGTAGACCCAAGATCGTCATAGAGTCTTGTGTGATTCCCACTGTGCTTTAATTTCCACCTTACCACGTCCAAGAGGGCGTGCAAAACGGTGGCTTTTGGGTACAGTCCCGAATCACATGGAGTCAATGAGCGATAGGAGGGGTTTCGTCTCTCCCGGTATTGGGAGTTGATGTTGCGTTGTGTTCGATTTGCTATAACTGGAAGTCCCTGGCCAGGGCTGATATGGAGATTTACTGGTAAAAGTTATCAGTAGTTTCTCGGCCCGTTATGAGCCTTACATCGACACGACTTATCGGTTACTGGGGTCTGACGTTTACCACCACTAGACTAGATAAGCAACATATCAGACGAAGAGATCGGACTGTACGGGAGTGTTACTGATTAGATATACAGGAGAATGTACATGCTTGCTTGTTGATCTTCTGATTGCTCAATACACGGGTGGCTATTACGTTTAGCTGACCGCTTGCAGTTTGTGGGTGTTTGATATGATCATCACCTGCAGCCGGCGTATTGACGATTCTTTAGAGTTCTACACAGAGGTTTCCTGGCTCAGGCAAAACGGAGTAGGGACATATATGTGATATGTGCGGGACCGAGAATAATACGATATGAGATACCATATTATATTCTCACGATATGAGATATCGGCCGGGTATATGTGATATAGCCGGGTCATCGGATCAAGTGTTGATTCGATGAAATGGTACACGTTATATTAGTCAGTTATATCCAATATAGCCGGATTGTCGGATAAAGAGTTGATTCGATAATTTAATGTATAATTATATATGTGATATATTACATTACGTTAACTAATATAAACTCGCTTTATTGATTCATTTTCTCACTGGATAATACATTGATGTATATGCGATATATGTTAATTGTATTATTTTCTTTTGTTACAAAATATATTGTATATGTGATATATAATATTGTAACAAGTTAGGCTTACAAATGAAACATGTTTTGTGGAGTTTAAACAAGTTAGGTGTTCCCCTCCGAACGGCGGCCCGGACTTCGCGTCCGTTGCCTAAGGTTCGGGGCAGATGCTATTTGGTTTGATCCGTCCACCTCTCCGAAGATGCCAAGTTGATTTATGGCACCTTGTGTCGGAGGTTTAGGCGGATGCGGCCGATGTAGCAGACTTCGTCAGATTCCCCCTCGGGGTGAGGGGTTTTTTGATTGTGGGGACGCTCTTCCCTGCAGGCGCAAGCCCCTGCAGTTAATTACGCTACCGCATCGCGGTAACAACTTTCTCCTTCTCCAGAATTTCACTTCGTGTCGTGTGTGTTTGTTTTGTTCGTGGTTGCCCGTGGATTGTATACGGAGACTGAGTGATGTCGTCACCCGTAGGACGTAGATTAGTCCAAATCCGTATTTACTTAGATTTGGGTTTGGTGTTTTTTGGTTTAAGGATACATTAGTCGCGTTGCGGCTAAGATCAACTTAAACGTACGTCAAGGATACGTTAGTCCTGTTTTAGACTAAGATCGACCTGACGTGGTGATTGATTTAATCATCTGGCCGTCGGGACTCATCACCTCTCTGACGTCGTTGAGGGATTACAACGACAGGCGTCAGAGGAGTTCAGAGATGTACCCTTGCACCAAAGTTGATTCGGAGTTTTATTGTTTATATAAAGATCTAAGGACGCATTAACCATATTCGGGGCTAAGGTCAACTTAGACGGGACCGTTTAGATCCGGCAAAAGAGCGTTCAGGCTCATTTGCGCTAGTTTAAGGACGTGGCGGTCCATCGCCAGTTTTAAGGACGTGGTGGTCCATTATTAGTTTAGGGACGTTTCGGTCCGTCGCCAGTTTAAGGACGTAGTGGTCCATATTCCAGTTTAGGGACGTGGTGGTCTGATATTAGTTTAGGGACATTTCGGTCCGATATTAGTTTAGGGACGTTTCGGTCCGATATTAGTTTAGGGACGTTTCGGTCCGATATTAGTTTACGGACGTTTCGGTCCGATATTAGTTTAGGGACGTTCCGGTCCGATATTAGTTTAGGGACGTTTCGGTCCGATATTAGTTTAGGGACGTTCCGGTCCGATATTAGTTTATGGACGTTCCGGTCCGATATTAGTTTAGGGACGTTTCGGTCCGATATTAGTTTAAGGACGTTCCGGTCCGATATTAGTTTGTGGTTGTTGGGACCCGTCACCTCTTTGACGTCGTTGAGGGATTACAACGACAGATGTCAAAGGAGTTCGGAGATGTACCCTCAAACCGGACGTGGATTGATTTAGGAGAGCCATTTTGCTCAGTCAATTTAATTTAAGGACTTATGGCCACGATTGGGCTAAGTCCAGTTCAACACTTTATTTGCATTGCATTTTTTATTTAGGCTCTACCCACAAAAGATACAGAGTATTAATTTATTTTGGGCTCTGCCCATTTGCAGATAATGCAAAGTATCTACCTTGTTTGGGCTTTGCCCCTTTTAAAATGCATAGCATTCTGAATATTTTGTTTGGGCTCTGCCCATTTATAAATGATGCAGAGCATCTGTTTTGGTTTGGGCTCTGCCCCTTAAAATAATGCATTTGCGCTTTATTAAGCCTGTTAGGCCTTCTCTTAATTGGGCTTAGCCCTTTTTAATGCATCTGCGCTTTGCGCTAAGTGATGAGCGCAAGCTCATATGGTGATGACACGTGTCGTGCTCTGGCGAGCGCAAGCGCAACAGCGCAGTGCGCTGTGTTGTTGCGCTGCGCTATTGCGCTGCTGACACGTGGCGCGCTCTCAGTGAGTTGCGCCAATTCCAGAGAGCAAAGCTCTATCTTAAGGGCGCTTAGCGCAAATGGTTCTATAGCCAACACGTGGCGCTCTCTTAAGAGCGCAACGGCGCAGTTTGGAAGTGCAAAGCATTAAGAATCTTTTAGATTCAAGAAGGGAAGTGCAAAGCACTGTTTAATTTCTTCATCTAAATTAGATCAAAGAAAAATAAATTTTTCTTTATTCGAAGAACCAGAGGTTCTTAAAAGTGCAAAGCACTATTCTTTTATTATTTTATTATTTTTATTGTTTTTAAAGAACCGAAGGTTCACAAGAAGTGCAAAGCACTGTTTTCTTTTTATATAAAGATCATTCATTTTATTTTTAGATCAATGATCTATTAGAAGGCCTTTCTTCTACTTCATGAAGGTTCTTTACCTTTTTCTTGAGATCTTCTCAGAGTTTTCTCTGCTTAGAGTTCTTGATTTTTCGAGAAAATTGTTCCTTCCTTTGAATGAGGTCTGGGGTCCTATTTATAGTGCCCCATAAATTTGTTGAATTTATTAACAAGATCTTTTCTGAATGATTTTGGGAATTTTCCACCGCTGGATCTTTGATCCAAAGGCAGAAGAAAATCTTCTGGTTTTGGAAAGAACAGAAAAGATTTCGTAAAATCTTAATTTAGTTTGGCGCAGATGCCCCAGCGCATGACACGTGTCGCGCAGCGCAGAGCGCAGCGCAAGTGCGCTAGCGCGTCTGCGCTGACACGTGTCGCGCAGCGCAGAGCGCAGCGCAACTGCGCTAGCGCGTCTGCGCTGACACGTGTCGCGCAGCGCAGATCGCAGCGCAGCTGAAGCGTTGCTTCCTTTAAACAGAGCTTTGCTCTGATTGGGTGCGCTTTCTGGGGCGCTGCGCTGACGTATTAGCGCAAGACAAGCGGCGCGTTGCGCCCAGCACAAAGAATCTGAAGCGCTGCTTCATTTATTAAAGCTTAAATTTTCAAAGCAGAGCTTTGCTCTGATTGGGGGAAGATGAAGCGTTGATTCATCTCCCGCCTCGGAATTTGAACAGAGCTTTGCTCTGATTGGGGTAAACAAATGCCCCCCGCACCGTTGCGCTTACGTGGCCCCAAACGTGAGCGCAACGGTGGCGAAATTCCAACCGCCGCGACGACTTTTGGAAGTCGAAGAGGCACTTGGTGCCTATAAATAGGACCTTTGGTCCCCCACAGATGCTTATCATCTTTCCGATTTTATTTTCAAAAAAACTTCAGAGCTTTGCTCTTGCCTTCAAGAACTCTAGAGCTTTGCTCTTCTTTCCAAAGTTTTTAGAAAAAACTTTAGGTAAAATTGAATCTTAGATTAAATTAATTTTAATTAATCTTTAAACAGCAGAGCTTTGCTCTTATAGATCTTTTGATCTAAAGAGATCCCCATTGGGGTTCCACTAGCAGAGCTTTGCTCGATTTCAAAGTTAGAAACTTTAGGTGAAATTAATGTAAATCAAATGAACTTAAATTAATCTCAATCAAAGAGCTTTGCTCTCAAAGATCTTTTGATCTAAAGAGATCCCCATTGGGGTTTCATTAAGCTTTTTGTTCATGGGTTTTAATCCTTGAATAGAGTTTTGCCCTATAGGAATCTAGCTCTCTATGTATATTATTTTTTCTTCTATCGCTAATCTTCCTGTGGTATTTCCTCCAGGCATAATGGCGGTGCATCTATACAGTTTGCACGAGTTCATCACTTATGACGATATCCGCGCACAGGGTCGTCAACAAAACCAGGAGTTTACAGACGCTCAATGTGCAGAGGTCATGGGTCGTCTGAACGCAAGCGGTGGCTGGCTGCTACCCCGTCGTTCGGCTCTTTTGAAAGTCGTGCTGGGAGCAATATGGAGAGCGCTTCCGGGTCTTCACGAGGCCCTGCCGCTCAATGCGCTGGATGATGCCGAGGACAAGGTGCATTCAGTGTACCTGACGGGGCTGATCTCGAAGAAGCGGCGGGATAGCCTCATTGACATCCTACACCAAATCTTCCAGCAGACGACGATAGTTGCTGCTTATCGAAGGCCGGGAGGGCTTGCCGATGATATTGACACGGAGGAGCGTGAGAGGCTGCGCATAAGAATAATTAGAAAGGCCAGAAGAACTCTGGATGGCCTTACTTTTGAATTCCTCAATCCGTGCCCCGGATCTGAGGTTATTCCGTTGTAATAATACTTTTCTTTCATTGCATTTTTTTATGATTGTAAGAATTTTGGGCAATATTAATGATTTTTTTTTATCCCAGCTTGTCTTTATTATATATCTTTTGTCCTGAGTCTTTTATGCCCATGCATGAATGAATGTGCCTTAAATGCTTGATCAAATGTAAATCAGATACTCTTTCTGTTGCTTTTCCTTATTCTCAGCACGTCATCACAATTAGCAGGTAATAGAGTAAGCCTCTTGATTTCTTCACGAGATAGCGAGGGCTTAGGCCGCAGGTTCAGATCTGCTGCCTAAGACTTTTCAACTCTATGAGCCGTGAGGGTCTCATAGAGACTTTTCTCCCTACGGATCGAGAGGATCTCATAGGTGGATTTTCTCCTTAGGAATCGTGAGGA
Source organism: Agapanthus africanus (assembly GCA_030015575.1). NCBI lineage: Eukaryota > Viridiplantae > Streptophyta > Magnoliopsida > Asparagales > Amaryllidaceae > Agapanthus > Agapanthus africanus. Next base: position 159,839,130 of record CM057339.1, on the reverse strand, counting down.
TTCCTAAGTGTAGTTTTCTCTTCTAAGTCGTAAGGATCTTATAAGAGAATTTTCCCTCTTACGAGTCGAGAGGATTCGTAAGTGGTTGTTTCCCTCCTTGTCGAGAATCGACTTCAGAGAGTGAGACAAGTGAATAGTATGCAAGAGACCATTTAGGATTGACTTGCAGGGTCCCATTGTTCAGGAAGCAAGTTTTTGAATCCTTACTGCCCGAGATGTGAGTCAAAGAAGCTCTCGTCACGGAGTGTTTGTATCCGTGAGTTGAGAAGTTTTGCGAGGGATTATTTGTTTCCCAAGCGCCAAGGATTATTTGTGTCCTTGGGGTTTGAAACGAGTCGATAGTTCCCACGGAGGCGCTGGTGGTTCTGCGAGTCGACGCGGATCAGAAGGCTCTCGTCAAGGAGTGTTTGTATCCGTGAGTCGAGGATTTTGCGAGGGATTATTTGTTTCCCAAGCGCCAAGGATTATTTGTATCCTTGGGGTTTGAAACGAATCGATGGTTCCCGCGGAGGCGCTGGTGGCTCTGCGAGTCGACGCGGATCAGAAGGCTCTCGTCAAGGAGTGTTTGTATCCATGAGTCGAGTAGTTTGCTAGGGATTATTTGTTTCCCAAGTGCCAAGGATTATTTGTGTCCTTGGGGTTTGAAACGAGTCGATGGTTCCCGCGGAGGCGCTGGTGGCTCTGCGAGTCGACGCGGATCAGAAGGCTCTCGTCAAGGAGTGTTTGTATCCGTGAGTCGAGGATTTTGCTGGGATTATTTGTTTCCCAAGCACCAAGGATTATTTGTGTCCTTGGGGTTTGAAACGAGTCGGGGGTTCCTACGGAGGCACTGGTGGCTCTGCGGGTCGACGCGGATCAGGAAGCTCTCGTCAAGGAGTGTTTGTATCCGTGAGTCGAGGAGTTTGCTGGGATTATTTGTTTCCCAAGCGCCAAGGATTATTTGTTTCCTTGGGGTTTGAAACGAGTCGAGGGTTCCTACGGAGGCACTGGTGGCTCTGCGGGTCGACGCGGATCAGGAAGCTCTCGTCAAGGAGTGTTTGTATCCGTGAGTCGAGGAGTTTGCTGGGATTATTTGTTTCCCAAGCGCCAAGGATTATTCGTTTCCTTGGGGTTTGAAACGAGTCGAGGGTTCCTACGGAGGCACTGGTGGCTCTGCGGGTCGACGCGGATCAGGAAGCTCTCGTCAAGGAGTGTTTGTATCCGTGAGTCGAGGATTTTTGTTGAAGTCACTGGCTTCTTCGGTTGAAATGAACCGTTGAGGTTTGGCTTCGTCGTTTGACGGAATCCGCTGGGGAAGTATGGTCCCTTTTTTTGTTTGCGCCCTTGGATTGTATACAGGGATCGATGTGATCTTAACTGTAGGGCCGAAGTTTTATCATTTCTTCTTTTTATCTTATTTTATTTCCGCGATGCTCTATCATTTCAGCTTTTATATCGCGAAGGTCGCGATTGCCCAATCATTTCGGCTATTTTTCGCGGTGCCCAATCATTTCGGCTATTTGTTTTATCTTTACTCGTTGCTTTTTATTACGAGTTGCCCAATCATTTCGGCTATTTTGCATGCATACATTCTACTTGCTGCTTTTTATTGCAAGTTGCCCTATCATTTCGGCTATTTCGTATGCATGAGCGGCCTACTGGCTTTCGCCGTAAACCTGAAATTGGACACCGATTTTGGCATCAGCACCGCTGCAACTGGGATATTGCCAGGAGCGAATCATCATTTGCCTCTGTCACTGTCGAACAAAGGAGGCTTAACGATCAGGGTTAGGGACCTGTCGACTAAGGCTTTCGATTTCATGAGCCGTAAGGGTCTCATAAAGGTATTTCTCCCTACAAGTCGTGAGGATCTTGCAGGTGTATTTTCTCCTTAGGAATCGTAAGGGTTCCTAAGTGTTTTGTTCCTCTGTAAGTCGTAAGGATCCTACAGGAGGGTTTTCTCCTCATAAATCGAGGGGACTTATAAGGGTTGTTCACCATGCGAACGTATTCCCAATTACGGATGAAATTTGGCTAGGGAAATGTTTATTCGCGCCCGTGGATTGTATACAAGGGTCAGTATTGAGCCACTTGTAGGGCAATATTGGAAGTTTGTGGGGGTTTGCTTAAGCACAGGTTTAGGTCTCTGTGACTTAAGACTTTCAAATCCTATGAGCCGTGAGGGTCCCATAAGAGAATTCTCCTTACGAGTCGTGAGGATCTCGCAAGTGTATTTTCTCCTTAGGAATCGTGGGGACTCTTAAGTGTGTTGTTCCCTTGTAAGTCGTAAGGATCTCACGCAGGTGGTTTCTCCTTACAGGGTCGAGAGGATCCTATAAGTGTTTATTAACGAGGTTGCGCCCTTTCAGGTTTTCACAAACACTCGCCGGTAGCCCTGCTGTTTTTACTCACGGAGCCCTTTCGGGTTTTCATCCGTGCCCATTTTGCTTATGGACATACCGTTTATTTTATTATATATATATATATATATATATTTTTTTTTTTTTTGGTCAGCCTAAGGATGCTGCGGTATTAGTTTAAAGACGTTTCGGTCTGTTGTTAGTTTAAGGACGTTTCGGTCCATCGTTAGTTTAAGGACGTTTCGGTCCGTGGGTGGCTGGCTAATACTTATAAAGCTTGAGCTTAGGAAGATAGCGAGTGGACATAGTCGTCGTCATCTACCATTGACCTAGGCTGTGACTCATTAAGCATAGTATTTCTTTAAGAAGCGGCCGTTTATTGGCCTGAAAGGTCTTTCGCCGTGCATGTCCATGAGTAGATAGGCCCCACCCTGGTAAACCTTATCTATGATGTACGGGCCTTCATAGTTTGGCTCGAATTTTCCTCGCTTGGCGCGATTGGGGATCATAGGCCTTTTGACCACTAACACGAGTTCACCTTGGCGGAATGTCCTCGGTCGGATCAACCTTTCGTATGAGCGCGTCATCTTTGCTTTATAAGCTTCCAGATTTTGTTGCGCTATGAGCCGTGTTTCTTCAAGGGCATCAAGCTCCTCAAGCCGGAGGTGAGCATTTTCTTCATCCGTCAGCTCGTAATGGACTGCCACTCGTAGAGAGGGTAATTCTATCTCAAGAGGGAGTACTGCTTCCGTCCCAAATACCAACGCGTATGGCGTTGTGTTTGTGGCCGTTTTAAACGTAGTTCGATACGCCCAAAGAGCCTCTTGCAATCTTTCGTGCCAATCTCTCTTATTTCGTGACACTGTTTTCTTCATGATCTTCGTCAAGGTCTTGTTGAAGGCCTCAGCTAGACTGTTAGCTCGCGGATTATAAACTGAGAAATATCTCCAGTCTATATTGTGCTGCTGTGCGAAGCGGCTAATTTTATGACTTCGGTAGGCTGGCCCATTATCAGAGATGATCCTTCTCGGGGTTCCAAACCGGTATATGACATGCGTTTTGAAGAAATGGAGGATGTTTTCCATATTCACTTCCCTCAACGGTACCGCCTCTGCCCATTTGGAGAAGTAATCAGTCGTCGCCAAGATGAAACGATGTCCCTTGGACGATGCTGGTTCGATGGGGCCGACTATGTCGGTTCCCCACATCTCGAACGGCCAGCTAGCCACTGTTGGATGTAGTGGATTGAGATGCTGATGGATGAAGTCCCCATGAATTTGGCATGAATGACACTGCCTCACGTACTCCAGGAAATCATGCATCATCGTGGGCCAGTAGTAGCCCATCCGTTTTATCTTCAACTTCATCTTAAGGCCTGCTTGGTGGGAACCGCAGAGTCCGTCGTGAACTTCTTGGACAACCCTTTTCGCTTCGTCAGGTCCTAAACATCTTAGCCACAGAGAATCGAATGACCTCTTGTATAGAGTATCGTTAACGAAGGCGAAAGACAGAGCTCGTTTCACGAGCTGATGTCTTATGGACGCTTCTTCAGGCATTCGGTGGAATTTGAAGTAATCTATGAAGACTTCTCTCCAGTCCTCGGCCTTCTCATGATCTTTTATTTGTAGGGTCGCCTGCTCAGCTGCTCCCTTTTCTTTATATGATTCTGGATGTATTTCTGCCGGGGCGAGCACTCGACGGCTTTGTACCACGATTCTAACGTCATCGAGGTTCTCGTCGGCCAATTCTTTAGCAAGCTTGGCCAGTGCGTCCGCTTTGCTGTTTTCCGCGCGCGGTATGCTTTCCAAAGTATAGGAGGGAATTTGGGTTAGCAGTTGCTGCACTTTTTCACCGTATTTTACCAATTCCGGTTTGCATGTTTGGTAATCGCCGTTCACTTGACTGACGACCAGTTGGGAGTCCCCATATATGAGGAGGCTCTCAATTCCCATGTCGATGGCGATTTCGAGGCCTGCTATCAGAGCTTCGTATTCGGCTTCATTATTCGTTCTCGGCTCCGTCAGGGAAAACGCGTGGCGCATTATCCCTCCTTGTGGAGTTACAAAGATGAGTCCTACCCCTGATTTGATTATAGGGGTACTTTGTTTGCGTTTCTTCACGGAAGATGCTCCATCGAAATAAAGCTCCCATCGGATATTATCACCGTCGATCGCATCGAACGCATGTTCGTCTGGAAGATCGCAATTCAGAGGAGAATCGGCGGGTATCGGATGCTCAGCGAGGAAGTCGGCGATGGCCTGGCCTTTCACTGCCTTGAGAGGTTGATACGTTATCGAGAATTCCATCAAGAGCAGGGCCCATTTAGCGAGTCTTCCCGTCAATATGGCCTTTGACATCAAGTATTTGAGAGGGTCCACTTTTGAAATAAGACGGACCTCGTGCGCTAACGCATAGTGCCTAAGCTTTGTTATTGCGAAGATCAATGCCAGGCAGTGTTTTTCAATGGGGGAGTAGTTGCTTTCTGCCCCCAGCAGAACTCGACTTAAGTAGTAGAGTGCTCTTTCTTTCCCTTGATCATTCTCTTGTGCCCATAATGCGCCTAAGGAACCTTCGAGGGCGGTTGTATAAAGAATAAGAGGCTTCCCCTTAACCGGAGCAGCCAACACCGGCGGGTTCTGCAGGTATTGCTTGATCTCATCCAGTGCGCCTTGGCATTTTTGATCCCAAACGAATGGGGTTCCCTTCTTCATCAAGTGACTATAGGGACGGCACTTTCCTGAAAGGTTGGCTATAAATCGCCGTATGTATGCGAGTTTCCCTTGGAGAGACCGCAGCTGTTTGAGAGTCCTCGGAGGAGGCATTTCCATGATCGCTTTAATCTTTGATGGATCTATTTCAATACCTCGGTGTCGAACAACGAATCCCAGGAATTTGCCTGAGGAAACTCCGAATGCACACTTAAGAGGGTTCATCTTCAAATTGTATTGCCGAAGGCGTTGAAATACAGTCTTCAGATGCTCGAGATGTTCCTCGTATGATTTGCTTTTAACCATGAGATCGTCGATATAGCATTCAACGATTTCGTGTATAAGGTCGTCGAAGATCTTTGTCATGGCCCTCTGATAAGTAGCACCGGCGTTCTTCAAACCGAAGGGCATCACTTTATAACAAAATATACCAAGAGGAGTCCTGAAGGCTGTGTGCTTCTGATCTTCAGGATGCATTTTTATTTGATTATACCCCGATGAGCCGTCCATGAAGGAGAAAACCTCATGAGTGGATGTGTTGTCTATCATTAGTTCAGTGACTGGAACTGGGAAGTCATCCTTCGGGCAAGCTTTATTGAGATCTCGAAAGTCCACGCATATGCGCACTGTCCCATTTTTCTTCATCACCGGGACGATGTTGGCGATCCATTCAGGGTACTGAACTTCCTGGATGAAGCCGGAGTCGATTAACTTTTTGACTTCGGTATTTATGCTCATTTCAAGCTCGAGTCGCATTCTTCTCGGCGCCTGTTTGACTGGCTTGATGTTCGGGGATATTGCTAGTCTATGTACAGCAACTTCTGGATCTAGTCCCGGCATCTCGGAATAGTTCCATGCGAAGCAATCTTTATGCTGTACAAGGACGTCTTTTAACGCAGCCACCCTCTCTTCAGACAGCAGCTCGCTGACGAACGTCGGTCGTGGATCATTTACCGTCCCCAACTCGATTTTCTTGAGGTTATCTGTCACGCCCCGCTTCCCAAAATACAGAATATGAGGGGTAGACAAGGCCAGCCATGCTCCTACGGTCAAGGAAATGTCCTGCCGTAGTCACACTTCGGCTTCTAGTTTATCATGGTAAACAGTATATAATGCGCAGGTAATGAGAAATGCAGTAACTGAAGTAAACAATGTAAAGACTGACCTGAGGTGGGACAAATGAATGTAACTCGGGAAGTCAAGTCAAGAAGTCTGTGATGCACTGGTCCAGGCTAAATCGTCTCCTCACACTGAGCATGCATACTCAGGTCGTCAGAGCGACACAATAGCAATATAGTATGTATAAAATCAAGTGACAGTTTTAACAGTGATAATAGGTATGTAAAGCAGTAAATAAATAACATCATGAATGTGCATGTGCAGAGATCAATGCAGCGGAAAAATAAAGCAGTATAACAATATGTCATGAATGTCAAGACAGTAAAGAATGAATGTAAATGACAGTAACCCTATCAGTCTCTAAGTCTCACTGCACAGGTCAATAAGCCTATCGTCAGTCCAAGTGTGAGAGTCAACCACTCGCGAGTGTCCTCCACCCAAGGGTAGAACCCAAGGGCAAGGGACCACGGGCCCAACATGTAACGAGTGTATCACGGTGATATAGCACATACCCTGTAAATCTCCATATAACTCCCTAAATATATAAGCCGGCATGGGACTCCCGAGATTCTGTTGAATTCACACTTGAACTACCCCACACCCCGTGGTCTACATCAGACACTAACCATCACCCTAAATACTAATCGATCCGTGACAAGTCTGCGCGAGAACTGGAGGCGGGACCTCCATCAAGCACGTCCCGACTAATACCTAAGACAAATGGCAGTGTCGAATGCCTTATCTATGACATCCGTGCAAGCGCTTCCATAAGTGTCCCATACCACTTATAGTCACACGTACACGCATCCCACAGACGTCGACAATGCAATAGAATAAAAGGGACACTGATTGTGCACAAGTACGTATCACTTTCACTTAAACACAAATACACGAACACTGACGTACTTGCCACAATCACCACTAAAATCTAACACTGGGTAAATGCACGATGTCACTAGGTTATCACTACAATGATATAGGTATGATATGATGCATGAACAGTATAAGAAGCACAAGTAAGGTATCATACATAAAACAACAGTCTATCACTTGCACGATTTATCATGAAACATATGTATATAATTTAGCGAAATGATAAACTGGTAGTATTTAAAATGTTCAGTTATCTATCCTTAGAATTTTGTTTCAGGTCAAACGGGTTTCAGGATCATTAGTTATAACTGTTTCATTTTAAGCGCACGCGGCTGGAAATCCAGTTTCAGAATCAGGAATCCATTTCGCAACGCATTTTAATCCCAGTTGGGATCATAATTTAGCGACGCTACAGTTGAATGAATTCTAGGGTTTTCAGTAAAGTTTTCAACGCAACAAACGGATCTTCAATCGCGTCTGTACGTTAGGAGTTATAATCTGTTTAACCCTAATATGTCAATTCTGAATCTGCTGGGACTGTTATGTGTCCCGATGTTCTAAATTACAGTTTAAATATCAAACGGTAACGAAACAGGATGAGACCAATCGTGTTGTCTAGCTATCAGAGTTACCTACAATAAGCAGCGGAGTTCCGCAACCTACGAGTTAAGGAAATCCTATGGTATCCATTACGGGACAGCAAGCACAATTTGAGTCGCTCTGGACTGCAGTCCAGAGTCGCACTCCGATACAATTATCATCACGATTTAGGTACAGGAATGTCTGGAAACTAGCATAGGGTTAAAGTTCGTCGAGTTAGCTTCGATTTCAGCCCTCGAACGCACCTTTCTAATATGTATATGATTTATGATGAATTTAACTATTTTCAGGTGCAACAGAATTACAGTTTTACGATCAAACTTGGGGGTAGTTGTTTTAGTCGTTATCGATTACATCATCCAACAAAATTCACACACTATGTTCACAGCCCTATGGGCCAATCTAAATCATTGAGTTCCGTCAAATCTGATAATATTTTCCTAAGGGAACAAGCATCGAACAGTTACAACACATAATTCTAACTAATCTTGCAACTTTAATATTTATGTAATTAACATTTGTATCATAGGTAAATAGCATGTAAGCAAGTAAAAACTTGCCTGGAAGAAGTCTCGGGGTCGCAAGGCAGCAACGTCGTCACGAACGCGTGATATACGCCGTGTACCGGATTCCCGCGAGCCTAGTTCGAAACACGAATTTCACGTCGGAGTTTTCCCGGAGTCGTTTTGCGTGCACTGGAAGCTTAGGGGTGCTCTCTGGTTCGCCTGAGAGGTGTTGGGGTTGCCGACGGCCGACGGCGTCACTCCGGCAGCGTGCGTAGTGTAGTTTACAGTGAGGGGTAAAATATCGAAATTGGGTTTGGTGTGATTTTGGAGAGAGGGAGCAATGGAGGTGTCCAGGTGTGTTGACGCTGATGACGAGGAGATCGTAGGGTGGTCGGCAATGTGATGGGGGTTCACCGGTGAGGGTGATGATCGGTGGAGGGAGAGTTAGACATAGACAGAGAGAGAGAGAGAGGAACAGAGTTAGAGAGAAAGCTGGGGGAAAGAGCAGTGAGCGAGAGAGAGAAGAGAGAGTGAAAGACAGAGTGAGAGGGGCTGATCGAGTTAGAGATAGAGGGATAGATTTTGAGAGAGAAAGACAGAGAGAGAGAGTAGGCTGATAGAGAGAGAGAGACTGATCGAAAGCAGAGGAGAAGGAGGGGGTTGGTTCTCGGCGGAGGGTGATAAGGAGAAGGTGTTGATGGTTGGGTGTGGTCGGAGGTGGTGAAACGACGACGTGGAGGAGGTCGGAGGTGCTTTGAGTGGAGCTCGGCTCGATGAGTCGTAGTGGGGAGCTCGGGCGGGGGTTGTTGGGGCTGTAGGTGGTGGCGGAGTCTTTAGTTGGGGTGCGATGAGGACAGTGACGGTGGTAGACGGAGGTCAAGGCGAGTCGGCGGGTTTTGTGAGGAGAAGGGAGGTCGAGGAGAGAGGGATCCGGGGCGCTTAGTGGGTTCGAGGGAGGGAGGAAGAAGGAAAGGAAGGAGGGAGCGAGAGATTGAGGGTGTAGTGGGTATAGGGGAGAGGTCGTGGGAGAAAAACGAGCGCGTCGTGGGTAACGCTCGCGTGAGCGAGGGCGACGGCGGAGGCGAGAGTCGCGGTCGCGAGCGGGAGTGAGGGAAAGGACCGTTGGAGATTTGAAGAAGAGAAACAGTAAGGAAACGGGCGGTGAGGGCAACTGAAGCGGGCCTGGGTTTAGCAGTGGGCCGGCGTAGTTTAAAAGAAAAATAATAAACTAAACAAATGAGATGGACCCGGGGCTGAGCTGGGCTGGGCCATTTCAAGCAAATTCAGAATTTAACAAAACAAAATAAAAGAAGAGGCCGGGCCAGCACAAAATTTAGAATGGTTAAGTTTTGGGGAAAAAATGTGTGGGCTCGAAAAATCAGAAAATAAATGAGGAATAGGATGGGGCCGGGCTTAGGGTAAAATGAAATAATTATTAGTGAGCTGCGGGCTTGGGTTGGATAATTTTCTTTAGGATTTTTGTTTAAAACCGATGGGCTGAGGGAAAGCAAATGACTGAGGGAAATTGGATAGGTTTTAGGAATTGATTTTTTTGGAAATTAACAGAATTGAGAGAATAAGAGAGTGAGGCCTGGCTAAAGGTTTAGGATATGTAAAATTATAAATAAAAATATAAAATAGATAAAATTATGAAGCAATAAAATACAGATTTTGATAAAAAGGGGTTGGGTATTACATCATATCACCCTTACAAAAATTTCGTCCTCGAAATTTAAAAGAAACAACTAGCTATAAATAATAAGCGAAGAATTATCATATCGAACACTAATACATGCTGATTTACTTAAAACGAGTAGACAAAGTTTTGAGGGTTCATACATAAATATAGGAACCACAAACAGAAGATAGGCTTACAAGATATAATGTAGGAAAACTATAAGGGCAAGTACAATATACTAGAATATAGGTAACAATAACGAATAAAAATCAAGGTGTGTTCGTTAAAATCGAAACCCAAATATGTGCACATCTAAGTTTAACAAAATAAGTATAAAATAAGTATAAGACACAATCATATATACTAGTAAACAAAAGTACAACACCCGAAAATATAGTAACGACAACAAGGTAGTGAAAGCTTGGATGGTAGGTTAAAACATTTTAGGATAACATATCGAAAAATAGGTTTAAAACGATTTAGAAAACTTGTATATTGACTTTAAGAAACATGGAACAAAATTTGCGCGGTATAAGGTTGCGCTACTGAAAATGAGAATAATAATAATGTACATAAAACGGAATAATCAGTAACACGTACTCTTTGATAAATTTAAAGTACTGAAAACTAAATTTTTGAATAACAGTGTCCTTGAATATAATTAGGGTAATAGGAAAAACACAAATAGGTATAGGGCTAGATAGGGTAACGATTATAAGGGAGTGTGGCTCAGTCAGAAGGTTGAAGTGTGTCGGCTTTAGGCTGAAAATCAAGGAGTCTGGGATCGGGTCAGCACAGAAAGTAATGTTGAGCAACGAAGGGACTACAAGGTAAAAATATGGGGAGACTAACGATCGGTAACTCACATGAATCAAGAATTTGAAAATCTAATGAACTCGATAGTCCAAAAAGAAGGTCATCCTCCCAGAAGGATCTCAAACAGGGCACAAACGAGGGATGAAGGGTGGTTCGTTCCAAGGATCAGGGTGCGGTACTTTCAAATCGAAACGAGGTGAAAAAACTATATAATGAGTAGGGGGAGGACAGCCAAGGAACTCAGCAGAAGAAAGATAAGTGGATAAGGGCAATAAACAAGTACTAAACGAACCAATGATCAAATGGTCTACGAATTCAGAAGATTTATTTCATTCAAGAAAATTTGAAACAAGGCATTCTCCAAGACGAAAAGTGGACCTAAACTATACACATTTTATTTGGCCAGAAAGACAACATCAAAGAAATTCCATCAGTCGCGGTTGTGGAGATTCAGCAGGTTGCGGTAGGCCCGCGCGCTCAGGTAGGGCCGTCCATTTCCATAGCGCCTCGCAGGTATCGCTAAAGGAAGTTCTTCCATGGCAGGGTCTTGATCTTCTGGTCCTTCATCCTCGGGTAGAAATTCTTCATCGAGGTCCGATCCCATGTGATTTTCTTCTTCTGGATTTTCTTCCGCTGGATTTTCTCCTATCGGTTCTTCCTCGGGGTCTTCCTCTACCGGGTCTTCCTCTATAGGGTTCTCTTCAGGATCTCCTTCTTCTTCGTCAGGATCAGCTATCATGTCAAACTCTGGGGCGTCCGCTTCTTCGTCCTCTGAATCATTGTTTTCGAAGTTGACCTGGGGACCATTGATCTCATCGTCGGAATCCATCAGTGTGCGGTCTAAGGAAACGCATGACTGTATATCCTCATCTAGGTGCGGCTCTGCTCCAGGGTGGGCCATGTCTGAAAGAAAAGAGTCATGATTAAACAATGGAATACATCAAGGAAAGCTCATGGTACGAAATATAGGAAAATATGCGGTTGCAGGAATTGAAAGCTCAGAGTTAAAAATGCTGTGATAATGAATAGAATTTGATATAGAACAGCATGAGAATGATGCATGTATTATGATTCAAATTTTATTGCATTCAACTAAAAGTTCAGCAGATACAAGGTCGCAAACTGGAAGAAATATTCATAAAAGATAACATTATTATTGAATTTGGAAAAACATAAAATTCTTCTTCGATTGCCAGAACGCTGCATCATCGTCACGCTAGTTGAATTCTGAGTTAGATCCGCCTTATGGTCGAAGTTAAAACTACGCGATAATCCTCACTTGGCTGAAGTGGGGAGTGTGGACGAGTTTCCTCCTTGCAGTTCTTTCCTTTCTGGACAACCGTTGATGAGATGTTTGTCGGAACCGCATATCAGACATTTCCCTTGGGCACGGCGACAATCCTTCTGAAGATGTCCTGGCCTCTTACAATATCCACAACAAAGGTTCTTCTGATGCTTCTGTCGACGCTTCATCTTCTTCTCCTTTCCTCGTCCAATATGGATCCCTTGATGATAGGAGACTCCCGCTGGTGCCTGATTCATCTGTCTTCTCAGTCCTTCAGCTAATAAGTCGTTGGTTCGCTCCTGGGCTTCCTTTAAACCTTGTAGTACACTAAGGATCTCAACATTCTGGTTCTGAGAAGTGGAGATAGAGGAAGAGTCGTTGGAAGACATGATCCTGAAACAATGATTTTAAGGATGATATAAGTCGCAAGATATACGAGTCAAAACGTAATATGGATAGGATAAAGATTCAAGAATATTAGAGGTGATGAATCTATTTCAAGTGAAGAATCAACGGTATGATTTTAAGTAAACCATAGCGAATAGATAGCTGAACGCACGATGTGAATATGGATCAAGAATATCAAGTTTACAACCTAGACTGAAGGGTGTCTTAGATTGCCAAACTGTACACGGAAAACTGCAATCCCCATCGATGCAAAACCTGGGCTCTGATACCAACTAAACCATGTCACGCCCCGCTTCCCAAAATACAGAATACGAGGGGTAGACAAGGCCAGCCATGCTCCTACGGTCAAGGAAATGTCCTGCCGTAGTCACACTTCGGCTTCTAGTTTATCATGGTAAACAGTATATAATGCGCAGGTAATGAGAAATGCAGTAACTGAAGTAAACAATGTAAAGACTGACCTGAGGTGGGACAAATGAATGTAACTCGGGAAGTCAAGTCAAGAAGTCTGTGATGCACTGGTCCAGGCTAAATCGTCTCCTCACACTGAGCATGCATACTCAGGTCGTCAGAGCGACACAATAGCAATATAGTATGTATAAAATCAAGTGACAGTTTTAACAGTGATAATAGGTATGTAAAGCAGTAAATAAATAACATCATGAATGTGCATGTGCAGAGATCAATGCAGCGGAAAAATAAAGCAGTATAACAATATGTCATGAATGTCAAGACAGTAAAGAATGAATGTAAATGACAGTAACCCTATCAGTCTCTAAGTCTCACTGCACAGGTCAATAAGCCTATCGTCAGTCCAAGTGTGAGAGTCAACCACTCGCGAGTGTCCTCCACCCAAGGGTAGAACCCAAGGGCAAGGGACCACGGGCCCAACATGTAACGAGTGTATCACGGTGATATAGCACATACCCTGTAAATCTCCATATAACTCCCTAAATATATAAGCCGGCATGGGACTCCCGAGATTCTGTTGAATTCACACTTGAACTACCCCACACCCCGTGGTCTACATCAGACACTAACCATCACCCTAAATACTAATCGATCCGTGACAAGTCTGCGCGAGAACTGGAGGCGGGACCTCCATCAAGCACGTCCCGACTAATACCTAAGACAAATGGCAGTGTCGAATGCCTTATCTATGACATCCGTGCAAGCGCTTCCATAAGTGTCCCATACCACTTATAGTCACACGTACACGCATCCCACAGACGTCGACAATGCAATAGAATAAAAGGGACACTGATTGTGCACAAGTACGTATCACTTTCACTTAAACACAAATACACGAACACTGACGTACTTGCCACAATCACCACTAAAATCTAACACTGGGTAAATGCACGATGTCACTAGGTTATCACTACAATGATATAGGTATGATATGATGCATGAACAGTATAAGAAGCACAAGTAAGGTATCATACATAAAACAACAGTCTATCACTTGCACGATTTATCATGAAACATATGTATATAATTTAGCGAAATGATAAACTGGTAGTATTTAAAATGTTCAGTTATCTATCCTTAGAATTTTGTTTCAGGTCAAACGGGTTTCAGGATCATTAGTTATAACTGTTTCATTTTAAGCGCACGCGGCTGGAAATCCAGTTTCAGAATCAGGAATCCATTTCGCAACGCATTTTAATCCCAGTTGGGATCATAATTTAGCGACGCTACAGTTGAATGAATTCTAGGGTTTTCAGTAAAGTTTTCAACGCAACAAACGGATCTTCAATCGTGTCTGTACGTTAGGAGTTATAATCTGTTTAACCCTAATATGTCAATTCTGAATCTGCTGGGACTGTTATGTGTCCCGATGTTCTAAATTACAGTTTAAATATCAAACGGTAACGAAACAGGATGAGACCAATCGTGTTGTCTAGCTATCAGAGTTACCTACAATAAGCAGCGGAGTTCCGCAACCTACGAGTTAAGGAAATCCTATGGTATCCATTACGGGACAGCAAGCACAATTTGAGTCGCTCTGGACTGCAGTCCAGAGTCGCACTCCGATACAATTATCATCACGATTTAGGTACAGGAATGTCTGGAAACTAGCATAGGGTTAAAGTTCGTCGAGTTAGCTTCGATTTCAGCCCTCGAACGCACCTTTCTAATATGTATATGATTTATGATGAATTTAACTATTTTCAGGTGCAACAGAATTACAGTTTTACGATCAAACTTGGGGGTAGTTGTTTTAGTCGTTATCGATTACATCATCCAACAAAATTCACACACTATGTTCACAGCCCTATGGGCCAATCTAAATCATTGAGTTCCGTCAAATCTGATAATATTTTCCTAAGGGAACAAGCATCGAACAGTTACAACACATAATTCTAACTAATCTTGCAACTTTAATATTTATGTAATTAACATTTGTATCATAGGTAAATAGCATGTAAGCAAGTAAAAACTTGCCTGGAAGAAGTCTCGGGGTCGCAAGGCAGCAACGTCGTCACGAACGCGTGATATACGCCGTGTACCGGATTCCCGCGAGCCTAGTTCGAAACACGAATTTCACGTCGGAGTTTTCCCGGAGTCGTTTTGCGTGCACTGGAAGCTTAGGGGTGCTCTCTGGTTCGCCTGAGAGGTGTTGGGGTTGCCGACGGCCGACGGCGTCACTCCGGCAGCGTGCGTAGTGTAGTTTACAGTGAGGGGTAAAATATCGAAATTGGGTTTGGTGTGATTTTGGAGAGAGGGAGCAATGGAGGTGTCCAGGTGTGTTGACGCTGATGACGAGGAGATCGTAGGGTGGTCGGCAATGTGATGGGGGTTCACCGGTGAGGGTGATGATCGGTGGAGGGAGAGTTAGACATAGACAGAGAGAGAGAGAGAGGAACAGAGTTAGAGAGAAAGCTGGGGGAAAGAGCAGTGAGCGAGAGAGAGAAGAGAGAGTGAAAGACAGAGTGAGAGGGGCTGATCGAGTTAGAGATAGAGGGATAGATTTTGAGAGAGAAAGACAGAGAGAGAGAGTAGGCTGATAGAGAGAGAGAGAGACTGATCGAAAGCAGAGGAGAAGGAGGGGGTTGGTTCTCGGCGGAGGGTGATAAGGAGAAGGTGTTGATGGTTGGGTGTGGTCGGAGGTGGTGAAACGACGACGTGGAGGAGGTCGGAGGTGCTTTGAGTGGAGCTCGGCTCGATGAGTCGTAGTGGGGAGCTCGGGCGGGGGTTGTTGGGGCTGTAGGTGGTGGCGGAGTCTTTAGTTGGGGTGCGATGAGGACAGTGACGGTGGTAGACGGAGGTCAAGGCGAGTCGGCGGGTTTTGTGAGGAGAAGGGAGGTCGAGGAGAGAGGGATCCGGGGCGCTTAGTGGGTTCGAGGGAGGGAGGAAGAAGGAAAGGAAGGAGGGAGCGAGAGATTGAGGGTGTAGTGGGTATAGGGGAGAGGTCGTGGGAGAAAAACGAGCGCGTCGTGGGTAACGCTCGCGTGAGCGAGGGCGACGGCGGAGGCGAGAGTCGCGGTCGCGAGCGGGAGTGAGGGAAAGGACCGTTGGAGATTTGAAGAAGAGAAACAGTAAGGAAACGGGCGGTGAGGGCAACTGAAGCGGGCCTGGGTTTAGCAGTGGGCCGGCGTAGTTTAAAAGAAAAATAATAAACTAAACAAATGAGATGGACCCGGGGCTGAGCTGGGCTGGGCCAGTTCAAGCAAATTCAGAATTTAACAAAACAAAATAAAAGAAGAGGCCGGGCCAGCACAAAATTTAGAATGGTTAAGTTTTGGGGAAAAAATGTGTGGGCTCGAAAAATCAGAAAATAAATGAGGAATAGGATGGGGCCGGGCTTAGGGTAAAATGAAATAATTATTAGTGAGCTGCGGGCTTGGGTTGGATAATTTTCTTTAGGATTTTTGTTTAAAACCGATGGGCTGAGGGAAAGCAAATGACTGAGGGAAATTGGATAGGTTTTAGGAATTGATTTTTTTGGAAATTAACAGAATTGAGAGAATAAGAGAGTGAGGCCTGGCTAAAGGTTTAGGATATGTAAAATTATAAATAAAAATATAAAATAGATAAAATTATGAAGCAATAAAATACAGATTTTGATAAAAAGGGGTTGGGTATTACATCATATCACCCTTACAAAAATTTCGTCCTCGAAATTTAAAAGAAACAACTAGCTATAAATAATAAGCGAAGAATTATCATATCGAACACTAATACATGCTGATTTACTTAAAACGAGTAGACAAAGTTTTGAGGGTTCATACATAAATATAGGAACCACAAACAGAAGATAGGCTTACAAGATATAATGTAGGAAAACTATAAGGGCAAGTACAATATACTAGAATATAGGTAACAATAACGAATAAAAATCAAGGTGTGTTCGTTAAAATCGAAACCCAAATATGTGCACATCTAAGTTTAACAAAATAAGTATAAAATAAGTATAAGACACAATCATATATACTAGTAAACAAAAGTACAACACCCGAAAATATAGTAACGACAACAAGGTAGTGAAAGCTTGGATGGTAGGTTAAAACATTTTAGGATAACATATCGAAAAATAGGTTTAAAACGATTTAGAAAACTTGTATATTGACTTTAAGAAACATGGAACAAAATTTGCGCGGTATAAGGTTGCGCTACTGAAAATGAGAATAATAATAATGTACATAAAACGGAATAATCAGTAACACGTACTCTTTGATAAATTTAAAGTACTGAAAACTAAATTTTTGAATAACAGTGTCCTTGAATATAATTAGGGTAATAGGAAAAACACAAATAGGTATAGGGCTAGATAGGGTAACGATTATAAGGGAGTGTGGCTCAGTCAGAAGGTTGAAGTGTGTCGGCTTTAGGCTGAAAATCAAGGAGTCTGGGATCGGGTCAGCACAGAAAGTAATGTTGAGCAACGAAGGGACTACAAGGTAAAAATATGGGGAGACTAACGATCGGTAACTCACATGAATCAAGAATTTGAAAATCTAATGAACTCGATA
Source organism: Agapanthus africanus (assembly GCA_030015575.1). Taxonomy (NCBI): domain Eukaryota; kingdom Viridiplantae; phylum Streptophyta; class Magnoliopsida; order Asparagales; family Amaryllidaceae; genus Agapanthus; species Agapanthus africanus. The sequence goes on along the minus strand of CM057339.1, from coordinate 159,821,822 downwards.
GTCCAAAAAGAAGGTCATCCTCCCAGAAGGATCTCAAACAGGGCACAAACGAGGGATGAAGGGTGGTTCGTTCCAAGGATCAGGGTGCGGTACTTTCAAATCGAAACGAGGTGAAAAAACTATATAATGAGTAGGGGGAGGACAGCCAAGGAACTCAGCAGAAGAAAGATAAGTGGATAAGGGCAATAAACAAGTACTAAACGAACCAATGATCAAATGGTCTACGAATTCAGAAGATTTATTTCATTCAAGAAAATTTGAAACAAGGCATTCTCCAAGACGAAAAGTGGACCTAAACTATACACATTTTATTTGGCCAGAAAGACAACATCAAAGAAATTCCATCAGTCGCGGTTGTGGAGATTCAGCAGGTTGCGGTAGGCCCGCGCGCTCAGGTAGGGCCGTCCATTTCCATAGCGCCTCGCAGGTATCGCTAAAGGAAGTTCTTCCATGGCAGGGTCTTGATCTTCTGGTCCTTCATCCTCGGGTAGAAATTCTTCATCGAGGTCCGATCCCATGTGATTTTCTTCTTCTGGATTTTCTTCCGCTGGATTTTCTCCTATCGGTTCTTCCTCGGGGTCTTCCTCTACCGGGTCTTCCTCTATAGGGTTCTCTTCAGGATCTCCTTCTTCTTCGTCAGGATCAGCTATCATGTCAAACTCTGGGGCGTCCGCTTCTTCGTCCTCTGAATCATTGTTTTCGAAGTTGACCTGGGGACCATTGATCTCATCGTCGGAATCCATCAGTGTGCGGTCTAAGGAAACGCATGACTGTATATCCTCATCTAGGTGCGGCTCTGCTCCAGGGTGGGCCATGTCTGAAAGAAAAGAGTCATGATTAAACAATGGAATACATCAAGGAAAGCTCATGGTACGAAATATAGGAAAATATGCGGTTGCAGGAATTGAAAGCTCAGAGTTAAAAATGCTGTGATAATGAATAGAATTTGATATAGAACAGCATGAGAATGATGCATGTATTATGATTCAAATTTTATTGCATTCAACTAAAAGTTCAGCAGATACAAGGTCGCAAACTGGAAGAAATATTCATAAAAGATAACATTATTATTGAATTTGGAAAAACATAAAATTCTTCTTCGATTGCCAGAACGCTGCATCATCGTCACGCTAGTTGAATTCTGAGTTAGATCCGCCTTATGGTCGAAGTTAAAACTACGCGATAATCCTCACTTGGCTGAAGTGGGGAGTGTGGACGAGTTTCCTCCTTGCAGTTCTTTCCTTTCTGGACAACCGTTGATGAGATGTTTGTCGGAACCGCATATCAGACATTTCCCTTGGGCACGGCGACAATCCTTCTGAAGATGTCCTGGCCTCTTACAATATCCACAACAAAGGTTCTTCTGATGCTTCTGTCGACGCTTCATCTTCTTCTCCTTTCCTCGTCCAATATGGATCCCTTGATGATAGGAGACTCCCGCTGGTGCCTGATTCATCTGTCTTCTCAGTCCTTCAGCTAATAAGTCGTTGGTTCGCTCCTGGGCTTCCTTTAAACCTTGTAGTACACTAAGGATCTCAACATTCTGGTTCTGAGAAGTGGAGATAGAGGAAGAGTCGTTGGAAGACATGATCCTGAAACAATGATTTTAAGGATGATATAAGTCGCAAGATATACGAGTCAAAACGTAATATGGATAGGATAAAGATTCAAGAATATTAGAGGTGATGAATCTATTTCAAGTGAAGAATCAACGGTATGATTTTAAGTAAACCATAGCGAATAGATAGCTGAACGCACGATGTGAATATGGATCAAGAATATCAAGTTTACAACCTAGACTGAAGGGTGTCTTAGATTGCCAAACTGTACACGGAAAACTGCAATCCCCATCGATGCAAAACCTGGGCTCTGATACCAACTAAACCATGTCACGCCCCGCTTCCCAAAATACAGAATACGAGGGGTAGACAAGGCCAGCCATGCTCCTACGGTCAAGGAAATGTCCTGCCGTAGTCACACTTCGGCTTCTAGTTTATCATGGTAAACAGTATATAATGCGCAGGTAATGAGAAATGCAGTAACTGAAGTAAACAATGTAAAGACTGACCTGAGGTGGGACAAATGAATGTAACTCGGGAAGTCAAGTCAAGAAGTCTGTGATGCACTGGTCCAGGCTAAATCGTCTCCTCACACTGAGCATGCATACTCAGGTCGTCAGAGCGACACAATAGCAATATAGTATGTATAAAATCAAGTGACAGTTTTAACAGTGATAATAGGTATGTAAAGCAGTAAATAAATAACATCATGAATGTGCATGTGCAGAGATCAATGCAGCGGAAAAATAAAGCAGTATAACAATATGTCATGAATGTCAAGACAGTAAAGAATGAATGTAAATGACAGTAACCCTATCAGTC